>CM076599.1:148322500-150822500 GCA_038502835.1 Octonoba sinensis | reverse complement strand
ATTGAAATTGGGCATTAATTATTATTTAAACTAATTATTCATTAAAATTAAAAAAAAAATTTTTTTTAGTTATTTTGTTTTGTAACCATTTTTTAAATCAGAGAACCAAAAAATTGAGTCAAAATTGTTTGTGCTTAGTTCTGGGGTCTGAAGAGGTTCATAGGTACACAGAACGGAACACAAACTGAAACTAGATGTTTGCTTCTATTTCTATGGCAAAACACCTCTTCGTTTTTTACTTAACATAATGCATAAAACCATTTCAATGAAAAAACTAATGTTATTTGAAAGATTCACTTGAAACAAAGAGGATGCTTAAATTGCACAAATGTAGTACCGTTCAATTCCACCAACAACGGCCACTCTAAAAATATTCTTTTCATTACTTTAGAATATTATTCTTCCATTTTAGCTCCAGGAAAGAGAAATTGAAAGAAAAAGAGGAGATAGAATCCATGGAAAACTACAAAAAAAAAAAAAAAAAAGGAAAATATCCATACATTATTTTGAAATTAAGTTCAAAATAATGAACATAAGTCTCTGCTTAACATAGACAATCCATTTGAATTTTATATTTTTAATTATGTTAGTGTGCCATTTCTATTAATGGTACATATAGTTGAAATAATGTTAAAACGAATTTTACATAAAAGGAAGTGTACACAAAATTATTAATAAATAAAATTTAAAAATAAGAATAATAAAGAAATGCATTTTGAAAACTAAGTGTATTTATTTAATAAAATGTAGCCATAAAGAATGGGTTTCGATGTGGTCTTTCAGTAAACATAACACATCTGATATGCTGTTGTAGAACTAAAAAATAATGAATTGATTAATGTATTGTATAAATTTGACAAACCAGTTAAGTACCATTTTCTCCTGTTTGTCAACCGATTTTCTTACTTTTTTTTTAATTAGTAGCCATTGATACGTTTTAGTGTTATCAATAAAAAAAAATTTGGAAATATTTAACAATTTTTTTCTACTTTCGACGTAGATTTGAAGCCTTTTTTTAAAAAGTCTTTAGCCCTCATACTTTCATACAGTTCCTTACATCCGGGGCTGTCGCCACGGGGTGGTGTGGCGGGGGGTGCTACCTACCCACCCAGTTTTTTAGGAGGGGGGCCGCCATAGTAAAGAGCAGAAAAAGAAAAGTAAAAAAGGGGGAAATTTCGCCAACACATTTATATTTCGATAATACAGTAAAACCTATAAAGTTGACCACCTTGGTAAGCTGACCACCTGTCTATGTTGACCACCTATGTTTGCCAAATTTGGGTGAGAGTATTATAAAAACCCTTTGTAAGTTGGCCGCCTTATTATTACTATATTTATTTGTTTATCTATTTTTGGAAAGATTAAAAAAAAACTAAAATATCTTCTCCAGGATATTTTTTATGCCATAATATTAGACCAGTATTTGTTTGGATGGATGAAACATCAATATAAAGTTTGCCTATAAACCTCTTTGTAAGTTAACCAAATGGGAAAAATACTACGAAAACTACTATTCTTTAAATCAGGGGCGGACTGGGAAGAAAATTCGGTCCGGGCATATTTCAAGAAGACCGGCCCTGGGGGGGGGGGGGGGGAGACACTACCAAGGTTCGGAAAATGAACGCTAATCATATATTATGCATCCACCCTCCCCCGAAAATTTTTGAAATTTACTCAATGACAACAACGAGTTTTAATAGCATTTTAAAAATAATTTTGGCTTTCAAAATTGCAGTAATTTACATGAAAAGAGGTAGAGTTGAAAAATAAACATGAAAAATTATGCACCCATCGTATTCTTTGTGTATTGAGTGGTGCTACAATCAGTATGTCAGCATAAAAAAAATTAGTTCTAGTTATGAAAAAGTTAAAAGAAATGTTTATTGTTCTGGTTTCCAGTACTATAACTGTAACATACAAATAGTAACAGGTTTAAAAAAACTCACCCTCAATCAAATATACATTGCAATATTTGCTCAAAAATTATTTTCCTTTTGAAGGCCTTTTAGTATTTTAAAAGCGATTTTAAAAGGGGGACTCTTATTTGCTACATCATCAATTAGACTTTTCATGTCAAGCTTTACTAATATGTCTTTTTCACGCGACATTTACATAAATGATTCCAATTTGTCCTGAGTTAAATTGCTTCTTAATCTGTTCTTAATATACTTCCAACCCTTAACACATTTGCCCATGTCTGACACGGGCGAAAATTACCGGCAAATTTGCACATGCCCGTGTCTCATACGGCCGATCTTGTATCTCGCGTTATTTTATTTCTAATGCCCGTTTGCACTTTTCTTGTATAATCATTTTTATATACCTTTTACCTCCTCCCCCGCTCTCTAGTCACCCCCTATAACTGCAATTGTCAAGAACAATTTATACTATACATATATATTAATTTTGTCAAAAAAAAAAACTCCATCATTTTTTACCAGTTTTCCGAAAAAAAAAAAAAAAAAACACGTGCTTTAAGGGGTTAAAATAGAAAAACTTGGCAATGGACCGAGACAACTGGCCGCGAGAAATTCTGTCGGCCGACAATGAGAATTTGCATTACCTGGATTGAGAAATTCTCAGGGCCGTATTTTGCAGATTATAGGGATTAAAAATATTGTCAGTAAATTCGTAGATATGTATTTAAATATTAAATGTCTATAAGACTGATTTTTTTCTTATTCATTATAGAAGGGCAATAATACGTAATATGTTAATTAGCTGCCGTCCTTTAGGGCGTTGTGCCGTGAGGCCGTCCCCTCGCCGCCTTAGCCTTCCCCGCTAGCACTGCTCAAAATTAAAAAAAATAAATAAATAATAATATAATTTTGCAGATCTCAAGAGTTGCTTGCATAAGGTTTTCTATATGGACGAGCTGGCCCTGAGAATTTCTCAAGCCGGCCCCGAGAGCTCGTCAAAATAGACAACTTAGATGGCAGCCTAAAGGGCAAAATGATGTATTTTATTTATTTTCAAAATTAAAATCATAAAATTTAATCAATTTTGCAACTCAGGCAGCCGTTTAGGTTGTCTATACGGACCAGCCGGCCCTGAAAAATTCTGCCCCATCCCTCTCATGTGGCCCCACACCTGGAGATTTTGCCCCGTTGCACTCTCTGAAGCCCGGATTACGGCAAAAATTTGGTCCCCGTTTTTTTCATTAACATTTTAAAAGCTGTATACTTTATATTTAAAAAAAAAAAAAAAAAATATTTTGCGAGTGGCCCAGGGAGGACCGGCCCACCGGGCATTTGCCCGAATGCCCGCATAGCCAGTCCGCCGCTGCTTTAAATAAGTTTGTTCTTTCTTCTTCGATCTGATATTGCCATTTTGAAAAATATATATGTGGGATCTACACAGCCGTTGGTGAACAGTTAAACTGATTTACGTGTGGAACTGAACTACAATCGTTACTGAACTGAAATAGATTTTTGCCGATTGGCAACGGAGCTTGCATAAAAGGCGTTACAAGCAGGGTTGCCAGATGTAGTATTTTGAAGACTACGGTAGTATTTTTTCACCAAAAGTTAAAGACGTAGTATTTTTTGTAGTATTTCGTTTTAAAGTGGTATATTTGTGGTTTTCTTACCTTTGAGATAAAAAAAAGACCCAAAAAGAAAGAAAAGGGGCACACCTCACCGTTTGGCGATCGTTTAGAATTGCCAACGGTTCCTTGATGATGTGACAGTTGGCGACTTTATTGCTCAGTATTGGCGTGTGACTCAGAACTATACATTTACCAAAAAAATAAGGAAAAAGAGATGCAAAAAAAAAAAAAAAAAAAGGGGAGATGAATACATTTTTCTTTTTTAAATAAGAAGAGATTATATTTATTCTCATCCACATGTTAAACTGAATAAAGTGTACGTATCAGAATTGAATGTATATTTAACATTTTGCTGTCTGGTACAAATTGTACACAACTGCCTTCTGTGAGAAGCAAAATAATAACTTTTCGCTTCGCTGCTTTCAAAATCAATAATAATAAATACGCTTATATAAAATATTTTTTTTATTTTTAGATATATAATTATAAATTTTTTTCGGAAAATATTCAGTTGCAGATGTTTTAAAGGCGAAACTAACAATAATTATTGAAATAACTTGCCTAGAAAGTACATGCAAATGCAATTATAACTCATTCCAATAGATGGCGCTAAAGAAAATGTAGTATTTTGTAGTATTTTTTCAGACGAAGTTGTAGTATTTTTCTGTTTCAAAATCTGGCAACCCTGGTTACAAGTTGTGTTCCAGTGCAGTCAGTTGACTTGAGCTGAATTGAGTAAGTTGTTTTTTTCGGAGAGAATGGCCAAGCAGCGCTCTCGATGTTAAAATTATTTTTTGTATATAGCTGTAAAATATGTTAGTTTCTTGATTAAATGGTTAAAATTCACTTGCTGTTTCTCGGCCGAATTACTGTAAGAAAATGGGAGTACTACATATATATTTAAGAAATCTTTAGCATCATATAAGTAACTGACATAAATAATATGATACTTATCTTAAAATTAACTAAGTACTTTACTTTTGAAGTTGTATAGGTTACATTGTAAGTCATTCGGGTTAAATTTATCTAATATTTAGGCAATTGTGAAAAAAATAGCTAATTACTAATTTTAAAGTAACACTAATACGTGAAGTTATCTTGTAATTAGTAAAAAATGAATAAATGCATAATGTAAGAAATGGGGAGGGACAAACAAACAAAAATTTTCACCCTTTGAAAGTTGACCACTAAAGTGCTGCACCGCAAGTGGTCAACTTACAGGCTCCACTGTACTTTTTTTTAACAAATAAAAATATGATTACGAAGGTAACGGTAAAACGTAAAAACTATATATACATCGGCCGTCAAAAATTTCCTTTAAATTGTTGTTGAAAAGAAAAAAAAATAAAGAGAGGGAACGAGATCCACACACACACACAGTATATATTGTAATGAAAACACAAGCAGTTCTGAACGTTTGAAGGGAAAAAACGAAAGAAAAACTTCATAAAAAGATTAAAAAGGAGTCATATTACAAAAAAAAAATGAAGGGGAAAATTCACTGTAAAAAACCGCCGTAGAAAGAAATATAAAAAGCTTTTTACATGGTCCGAGGGTATTTATATTTCAAAAAAAAAAATCATTGAGATGAAATTTGAAAATTTCATCACAAAAAAAAAAAGCAATGCCGTCAAATGTTTTTTGAAGAAGAAAACGAGGGACAGGTGTGTTCCATTTTGGGTTTAAAAAAATAAAAGATAGGGACGGTAGCTAAGGTGGGCTTTAATTTCAAACAATTTAAAGGGAACAGTCTCTGACCCCCGAACGCTTCCTCTAACGTCAACAAAGATGGCCACAAATGTATTTTTTAGGCATTCAATTTCGAAATTTTTTTGGGGAAGAGCCTTGGAACTAATCTCTTGACTTCCAGTACTTTCCTTTCTTTTGACGTCACAAAAGATGGATGTTTATGTGCCCCTACCTTTTGTGACATGAAAAGAAAGGACATTACCGGGGTACAAAGTACAAAAAAAGGAAAAAAGAAAGTACAAAAGAAAGGAAAGTATTATGGTAGCACAACATGAAGTTTTAAGAATTCAATTTCAAAAAATTTTCTGGAGCAAGTCCTTGAACACTTCTTTACCTTTGATGCCACCAAAAATAGCTTATATATGCACTTTAAAACTGGAATTTGAAAAGATTTCACTTAAGAGACCTATCCCCCACAACATGACCAAAATCAGAGATGCTACTCCTGACGTTATAAAAATTTCCCTGACGTTATATTTAAATTGTGAGTTACACAGCGTCATTGTCATGTGTAATGACTGTTTCACAGTAGGGAATCCAGAAAAAATATTTACGGAGGGTGACACTACTTTTCCAACTGAACTTTGTGCAATTCCATTTTTTTTCAGTGAAGGGTCAGGAGTGATAGTAGTAAGGATTTGCATTTCCTGAACTTTCAAAACAATTTCCTGAACCTCGAACTTTTTTCATAGGTACTGTATTTTCTGGCATATAAGACGAAATGCAATTTATCTAGTTAAAATTTATGAAAACTACTTGATTCAGACAGAAATGGAAAATAGTACTTATTTTAACAGGGGTCGCAATGGAAAATCTATAAAATATAGGACAACAGGAAAATAGTGCAATAAAAAAATTTGGAAAATATTTAATAATTTTTTTGCCTACTTTTTAAGTAGATTCAAAGCTTTTTTTTATTAAGTCTTAATTCCTCATATCTTCACACTACTCCTGACATCTACAACATTTGTACAATACTAAACACATTTTTTAGTTTACAATTGAAAAAAGAAATGTCAAGAACAAGATAAAATGTAATTATCTATTAAATGAGTCAAAGCAAAATAATACTAATCTTAAGGTGTCGGTTAATCTATTTCCAATATATTACATATATGTATACTACATTATACATATATTACATATATGTATACGATTATGGTAAGTCCGTCAGATTGTTTGTCCAGTACAATATCAAACAGAATAAAAAATACAGTGTTCCCTCGCCACTTCGCGCTTCATGTTTCACAGCTTCAGTGCTTCGCGGGTTTTTCCAAAATATACATCAAAAAATGAAAATGAAAAAATACAACTATGTCGGCAGCCACATTGCGGAAAGGAGCGTTGTTTCATGTTGTTGCCAGAGAGTGAAGGATCCCTGCATAGTCAAAGTGATGAATTGACTCAGAGTACATACCACGGGCTCTCAAAAGCTCCCACCAACACAAGACTCTTTGCCACTCTCAGAAAGCAATATTGATTGTTTATTACTGTACTATAAGGTTTTGTAATTAACCTTATTAATTAGCACCGAAACGTTTAAGTAAATATGTATACTATTGTAATTTTTGTCTTAAATGTGTAAAGTATAAATACTGTTTACACATTTAAAATATTCGTGTACTCGCATACACGAAAATTCCTAGGGGCAAATTCTACTTCGCGGTTTTTCGACTTTCGCGGAAAGTTCTAGTCCCCATGAACTGCGAAAAACGAGGGATTACTGTATACAATTTGAAGCTAACAATGTTTAATACAATACAAAGTGAGATAATTGTGATGACATGTTATTTTTCTTCAATTCAATGCTTCGTAAGTTTGTTGATTTGCATTAGTGTTTTGAGCTCGTGATTAAATTAAAAGCAGTGGTGTAGTCGGGGGAGGGAGGGCGATGTCCCCCTACTTTTTTAAGACGAGCGTCCCCCACTTGTTTTGAATTTTTACAGAAGCATACCCCCACTTTTATATTTGTAGTAAGGGTCCCTCCCACCTTTTTTTCCAGGACTACACCACTGATTGAAAGTGAGTGTATGTATTTCTAATTTACTGAATGACAATAGGGTAGCATGAACATGTTTATTTCTATTTTCTTGGCAGGAGGAAATGTGCAGAAAGATAAAATGTATGCATAACATGTGTTACAAATGCAGTAATAAAAATAACTAACTGGGTGGTCAATCGGCTGCACTGAAGAGAAATTATCTCCAATTGAGATCTTTAAGCAAAACAAACTATTTTATAACAAAGAAAAACTAAAATATCTGTTGTTTCCAGTGTGGAGGCACTTGCCTAGTCGGCATTCGCCCCTTTTCCATGGGAAATGCTGGCCAATTGTGAAGGGTCACCTGATAGGTGACCTGCATTGACCCTAACACACTGTAGTCGGATGACACCCACTGATCTCTATACTAACCTGGATCTCCTACTACACCCCGGCCAAGTGAAGCCTCTTTTCGGGTGTAGTTCCAGCTCCTAGTTCGGCTACTTTATCGTTAACTTGGCAGAAATTTGGCGTAGGTGCCTGGTTGGAGCTAAAAAAAACCCGTTGAGCGTGCGCTTTGTTTAAGTCCGATCTGATATTCTGTAACAATTAATACAATGCCGACTTGTAGCACGAATAATAGTTTATTATTACTATTTTTTAAAGCATAAGTACTTTCATCATTACTTTTTTAAATCATAAGTACCCCCTCCCTGACTTAGAAACACTATGACACAATGCATCCCATACAGCCAAACTCGTTCAATTTATATCCATATGACGTATTTTGAACCTAGTTGGCTCGTCCATGGATGTGCAGTTTATGTGCAGCGGCTGTACATAGAACGTATTTTCGACCTCTTTTGTTACACCAGCGACCACCCATAGGACGTGCATTTGACGTAGAATGGAGATCGATCGGACGTGCACTGAGAGCGTAAAACAGACGTCGAATATTTCATTGAATAGGACCTCATTATATATTTACTTGTATTATTATTCTTGAGCACAAAACTACGAAATAAATTAATTTTTCTACCCTTTCGAACAACAAAATATTTGTTGCTGCTATTCAATTTTAAATAGAATTAATGTTGAAGCAAAAATAATACTATACCTATGTTAGAATCCATATTCCTCATCGATTGTTATTAAACTAATGTTTTTATGAATTCCAATCCATTCTTACCAATTTTTCTACCAACAAGATCATTCACAGGGGAGAATTTTAATAGCAAACTCTGACTCTGAGCAAATGACCCAATTAGTGATGTAAAAGTAAGAAGGAAATTTGTCCATTTATAAATGCTCTGTCTTCTGAAAATTAGCAAGAAAATAAAAGTACAGTACAAAACCATTGTATATTTAACAATCTTAAGTATGATTTTGAAGGCTTTACATAGCTATTTAAAAAATAAGACATTTTCAGTAGTAAATGGAACACATATTAAAATTAAATAGAAAAGGATACTTTTCTCCAAATTGAATGTTCTTTTAAAATATGTATTAGAGCATTACACTTTGCCGCGGGGGGGGGGGGGGGATGCACATTAAACTAATTGTGGATATGTGGAAAATGAATAAAAAGTTGAAATTGTTGTAAATGAATAAAAAGTTGATTTATTGCTATAAGTATTTAAACTAATAATCAACGTATAATTTTAAAAAATAGATCAGTAAGATGTTCAGCAATAAAAAGTTGATTTATTTCTGTATTTAAACTAATGATCAACATATGATTTTAAAAAATTGTAATATTAGTAATCCTACCAATGAGAAAAATTTAACTTAAAAATAAACTATTTTTTTAAAGAAGTGATAATTATTAAAAATTGCAATTACTTCATTTTTTAAATAGAAATAAAAGAACTATATGACATATGAATTATTAAAAACAGCATATTATATACTATACTTGACTGAACAATATCACATATAAGTTATTAAAAACAGCATATTATACTATACTTGACTTGCGTTCGAGAAAAATTTATAAACATTACGACTAAAATGCACCGATTAATGATGAAATAATTTACTGTGCAACTAAAAGATTCAAACATTTTATTCATCTTCATTAATTTCTTCGGTAACTTAGGATCTTAGGATAAATGATCGATGATTTTCACAGCAAGCACCATGTTTCCAATTTTCAAGTAATATTAGCACGTGCGTAGTACACAGCAGCTGCCACGGTATTTTCTTCTCAGCGTGAAAATATCCCATTGTATATTAACAAAATAGAAAAGTGAAGCACATAAGTCTTAAAAAAAGCTAATTTACTTACATTTTACACAAATAAAACTAATGCTGAACCCAAATCGTACATTGTCATCTACATATCAAGCGACGCACAAAATGGCGTACGATCCGATCCGATTTCTTGATGCTTTGCATGAAAGTGTGGCGCTACTATCGCTTTTGTCCCTGAATAGAGCTTAAAAGTACGTCAAAAACATGTCAAAAAGGGACAAAATCTGGCTCATCCCTTTTACGTGCTGAAAAGACGTAATGTTGACATCCATCATGGTTTATTCCAGTTGATGCTCTGATTCGACCTCATATTGACGTCTTTCTTGGCTGCAAGACGTCATATGGATGAAATGGCTGTACTCTGGATGGTAATTGGAGGACAGTGGTTGTATGGGATATATTTTGATGCTTTTTTTTCCTATAATATGTAAATATGTACCCGCCCCCCCCGGGAAATTTCGATATGACGAGCCAGCTTGTAAAAGAAGTTCATATGCCAAGGTATATATATTCAGTTTACATAGATATATTAAATATATGTTGCTTGAAGGAAGTGAAATTTTTTTTTTAAATATTATCAATCAAAATAGTTTATAAAATACATGACTGTTTTCAAAATTGATATTATCAGAAATGATTATTATTTTATTGCTTTGCAATGAATTAAAATCACAATTTTATTTAAATATTGGTTAAAATATCAATATAAAACAAATAGTCTATTATTATTTTAATCAAGGTGTACTTTATTATTATTATTTTTAAAGTCATAAGTCGCCCCCTCCTGACTTAGAAACGCTATGACTTTACACACAGGCGTATTTTGATGTTTTTCTTCTATAATGGGTAAATATGTATCCTCCCCCCCCCCCCCCCGGGAAATTTCCATATGACGAGCCAGTTTGTAAAAATGATTATTATTTTATTGCTTTATAATGAATTAAAGTCACAATTTTAAGTATTAGTTAAAATATCAACATGAAAGCAAAAAACAAATAGTTTGTTATATTTTTTTAAATCAAAAGTACTTACATTATTTTTTTTTAAATCATAAGTACCCCCCCTGATTTAGAAACACTATGATTTTATACACATGCATACTTTTTAATGTTTTTTCTGCTATAAAGTATGATTTTGTTCCCTTTGCACCCCCCCCCCCCCCGGAAATTTTCGATATGACGAGCTAGCTTGTAAAAGAAGTTCATATGCGAAGGTATATTTTTATTTAGTTTACAAATATATATTGTGTGATGTGTTGCTTTAAGGAAACGAAATTTTGTTTTTTAAATTTTATCAATCAAAATAGCTTATAATTTATTTTATTTTTTTTTCAAAATTGATATTATCAAAAATGATTGTTATTTTATTGCTTAAAGTCATACTTTTATTAAAATATTAGTTAAAATATCAATATAAAACAAATAATTTATTATTACTTTTTTTTAAAACCAAATAAACTTTTCAAGAAATCATTCATATTGTATCGCTTTGTATAATAATAATAACAATGTTGATACCCAGCTTGTAATTATGCTTACCGAGAAAGAAGTTCATGTGCAAATAAAATTAAAAAGAACCCAGCATATGTAGATGTACATAATAATATATTTCTTTAAGGAAATGAAAAAAAAAATTTTTTTACATATTAATAAACTACATATTATTTAATTTTGTAAATATTCCTTAATTTTTTTAAATGATGATACTAAAAAATTATAATTTTATTGTTTTAATGTTAATTAATAATCAATTTAATTTACATATTAGTTAAAATACCAATAACAAATCATTTCATATTAATTAAAAATCATGAGTGCCCTTAAAAATCATTTATTATGTGTAGGAATACTAATTTTTCCCGAAAATTTCACTTTTCTTTGTTTGTCATTTTATTTACTACTTGCTATTAGAAAAACCCCACAAGAAAATTTTATTCAAAAATATTGTGAAGTTTATAAGTCGTATCATGGATCGTTAAAGAAGATCGTTTTCTTCAAGCTTTTTTGTGTTCAACAGAAAGAAAAAAAGTTGAATTTCGCTCTTCTTAACAAACGCGCGGGAAACCGAAAGTAACTTGGCGAGAAAAATCCTTGAGGATGAGTTATATTTTTTGAAGTATTAAACACAATCCGGTGCCCATAAACAAAATCTCATGCTAACAGCCCAGAAAGTAAAGAATTCTTAATCATTTTATGTCTTCATGTCTTTCCAAACGTTTAAAATAAACCAGTACTCCGCATTTAAAATCATGCAAAATCCCATAGAAAACAATGTAAACGATTCTCCGCTCGGGAGTAGTTGGGGCGTTTCCTGTAGGGTTGCAGGCCTTCATCTCCTCTACGAGCGGTGGCGAGAAGTCGTCAGTCCAGTTCTCTATTGAAGTCAATGATGACACCAGATGACATCACCACAACCACACCACCTTCCTTTTTTGACCTAAGGGTGAACAGGGAAGGGAACATCTCCACCCCAGGGTTCGAAATTAACGGTCGTTAGTCGTATTTTACAACTAAGAACTTAAATTTGACGACCGCGATTTCACACCCAGTCGTCACTTTTGACGCCTAACCTTTCATAAGACTTTTAGTTTGACAATCACAATATTTCCACGAAGTCTATTTAACTTTATACAATTATATTTTTTTATACATATTTCATCTAATCTTCTGCACTTTGAGTTTTTACAGTACCCAGGAAGACTATCATAACTTCTTGACTTTCAAATTTTTGAATCTTGAATTTTTACTAAAAATGAAGTTGTGTAGGTAACACTAGATTTAAATAACACTTGAAAAAATAGTTATGCCAATTAACTCATATTTTGTCTTATTAGACACTGATTAAAATAAACATTTGTATTTAGTCTAACTTAAGCAAGATTACAACCTTCTCAAAAGAAAGATTTTAAAATTACGACTAGCAGAACATTTTTGTCAACTAAAACAAAACAGCTAGGTGCCAATGACACCTAACTTTTGCATCCTAATTTCGAACCCTGCTCCACCCTCTGGTACCATTCGGGGCTTCAGGGTCCATGGATTTTACATGCACGTATTCTCAAGTGTACATGGTGGGTCTTCAGCGGCTTGGGTTCCGAACCCAAGATCCTCCGATCCGAAGCTCGACGACCTAACCGCCAGGCAACCACGGCCCCAACTAAAATATCTAAAAGTTGTCTAAATGTTCAAGGCTGAACAATGAATTATTGTCAAATTTCAAATGCTGGGCGAGCTCTAGTAAATAGACTGGCCAAATTATCGATACTACTAATCATTGATGTGTAATTTTATGACAAACTGGTTTCTGGAAATAAAATACATGTGAGAAAATTAGTAAAATTGCAAGATGAATCAGCGAGGATCTCTGAAATTGACTAGGACCAACCCAGCAGGACCAAGAGCTAGTTGTCACTTTTGTATTTGTATATGAGGTAGTAAATGGTTCCTAGTTTGGATATTCACAACCGCACAATGATCATTTATACTACTAATCATTGATGAGTAATTTTATGACAAACCAGTTTCTGGAAATAAAATACACGTGAGAAAATTAGGAAAAATGCAAGATAAACCAGCGATCTCTGAAATCAACTAGGACCAGCAGTTGGGTCAAGAGCCAGTTGTGTCTTTTGTATTTGTATGTAAGGTAAATGTTTCCTAGTTTGGATATTCCCAACTGCACAAATATTACTTTTGAATTATGTTTGCAAGAAATCTAAGAAATATTAAATTGTTAAGTAATTTTTAAAAATTGATATATTATTTACAATTCCCTACATTTCTAACTTAATTTTTTTTATTGTGCATGCATTTAACGTATACACTGATTGCTTATTACTTTAAATAACATTTTTAAAAATAAACCAAGAATATAAATCATACTTAAATGAATAAAGTATTCATATTATAGTTTATAAAAAAAACCAACTGCTCACAAAAACCCAGCATGTTTTTGTAGGACAGTCTGCAAAGAAATAGCAATTATCTTTAGATATAATTAACTTGTTGCTGTCAGCGGTAATGTAATAATATGTGATTTGAAGTACATTTTTCACATTAAAATAAATATACTACACTTAAATTTTAAAATTGCTTTATTTCCTTTTACTTTTGTGTAAAATTTGAGGACTCTTCAAAAATTCGAGTTTCAATAATTCAAGGTAAGCTAGTCCCGTCCACCTTGACTTATCAAGCCTCTAATACATCCAAATATTAGCTGATCTGGAAATGAACATTTATTCACAATGTAGATAAATAAACGACTTAATTATGATACAAAATTGCTCTGAATTGATAAAAAACATGGAACAGCGAACCTATACAACAAAAGGCAGTTATTTCATAATTTTTTAAACCATCGAACATCAGCTTCAGAAACTAATTAAATTTTAAATTGATACTTGATTCATCATTTGATACTTGCAGCACAATGAATGCTCCTCTTTCAATATTATTATTTGGATGATACCAATAAAACAGAGGCTAAAGTTCAGGGCAGGATGGTGGATTAAGGAATTTAGGTGGTATGGAGCCTAAATTTCTCAGATCACCTCCTTGAAACTACAACAGGTGAAAGTCACTTATAGAAGATTTGAAAATTCCTGGCAAAAACGGAAAAATTCGCATTTTTTTACTTGTATATAAAGTTACCAATATATTGTTAACGAAAGAATTTTACCGCACTTCCAAAGAATTATCATCCCCTGCATACATAAAGCTTGGAGGGAGTCGAATGTAAATTACACAAGTAATTTACATTACACTAGTAAATTACACAAGTAATTTACATTACACTAGTAAATTACACATGTTAATTCTAATGTAAATTACACAGGGAGAAATTTAAATTTTAGCCCCCTGTGTAATTTACATTAGAATTAGACTTTAGGTTGCTTCAACGTACATACACGTTCAATATGACCAACTTTTGGACAAACTGTATCTACAGTAGTGTTTTTAAACTTGGATATTAGGTGATTATGCATAATGCATATCACATCTAAAACAGCAATGTTTTTTTGATACATCAAAACAATGTTTTTTTTGAAACATCAAACAATGTAAAAAACTCTTAGTCGGTTTACTTGATGAATGTACAACATTCATGTTCATTGGGCATGCTTGTTGAATATGTCTAACTTTTGAAAATAATCTACACTTGGTGTGTAAATTTGCATATGAGGTGGTTATGCATATCACCACACCTAAAGCAAGGTTTTTTTATAAGTAACCGTAGCTGGTTTACCTAAGGTGTTTAAATTTCTTTTCAACCTGACCGGTTCCATGATTCAAATTTTGCAAAGATGAGTTATGTACTTCTTGAAAACTATGTCTTGCGGATTCACTGTCTATGCAAATTTCAATTGCTTTATTAAGTGTCAATGTAGGACCTTCTTCAAATAAGAGATTCCTTAGAGCTTCATCTCTAATGCCAAAAATAAGTCTATCTCTTAAGCGCTCATCCAAATCAACAAACTTACACGTATCACTCAATCTGCGTAGCTCAGAAACATAGTCGGATATACCTTCACCTGGTGCCTGATCCCGTTTACCAAACTTGCAGCGTTCCACAATAAAATTTGGTTCTAGATTAGAGTGTTGGTTTAAGTTTCCAAATGAAGCCATTTTAATAGTGAAAAGGTTACAGGTATATAGCTTGGCGAACACCTCAAAACATGCTTACATCTGAACAGAAATATAAGTATTTCACTCCATTGAGCTAATTGAGCCGTTTATTTAACTAAATACTTCACTAATAAATCGCCTGTGACAGACATCCACATCCACGACAATACAAAATCACAACAAAAATCATGCGCAAGCTTTTCATAATTTCGTGGTTACAGTGAAAAAATTATTATTGGGAGTTCGGGCGCTACTTGAAAATTCCTTAGTTTAATCTATATATTTTTAGTTAAGGTCTTTCTATAAATTGAAAGAGTTATCAGCTATTGTAAATATTATGTTTTAAAGTAAAATTCGATATCAGATCAATTTTTTAGTTCAATTTGGCAACATGTGCATGTCAACAAACTTCCTTTTGTTTTCTTGTTTTTTGCAATTCGGCGAACTTGATAAATGTTTCAGTAACAATGATTTTATTTTTATCTCAAAATTAACATATGAATTGCATAATTACGGGGTTTAACCAAGTGACGAAACTTCTCCTTTTAGTTTTATTGCAACTGGTAGTTTATTTATAGCTTTTTTTTTTTTTTTTTTTTCAAATTGACAATTCCATTATTTTTCTTAATATTTTTCAACAGCAATGCTACTTTTTAAGAATTTATGTCATCTACGATGCAGATTCTTATCATTTTCTGCAAAAATGAGTTTCAAGGTAATGTGATACTTTATAAAAAAAATTTCAGATGTAATTCAGTTTTGAATTCTGTATATTATCAGTTTTCCAGCAAAATTTGATTTCACGAAACACACTAGTGCAGTTAATAACAATCTCTAATAAGTTATTTAATGACTTCAACCAAAAACAATTCTTTTTCTTGCAAAATTTGAGACAATTAAATTATTGTTTGAGTTAGAAGTTTTATAATAGGAATGTTTATTTTCAATGAAGAAAATGTCCTTGCTAAGTAAAATTAATGAAATCTTAAAAAAGTTTCTGTATGAAACAATTTTCCAATTTACAAGTAATTTGATAAAATAGGTCAACTTAAATAAGGCGACCAAAATGCTGAAATATGACAATGCATTTTATGCATCTCACTTAATTACCCTTTTATCAATTTTAATGTTATTGGATTTTGAAATATGTATAATAGTATATTATCCTCTTCAGACCCCAGAACTAAGCACAAATAATTTTGACACAAATTTTTGGTTCTCTGATTTAAAAAATGATTATAAACCAAATTAACTAAAGAATTTTTTTTTAATTTTAATTAATTATTAGTTTAAAACATATTTAATGCCCAATTTCCATGTTTAAAACGAAGTAAACTATCTGTTGATTAATTTAAAAAACAATTGGGTTTTTTAGCTTTCAAATTTCACAAACAGTAGTTAATAAACTGTATTTTAAAATGTACCCAATTGTGTACATTTGGAATGAAGAGGTCAAGGTTGAATAGTATAACTAGTATCCATCTTATTTTATTTTGAGTAGATGGTCACTGTTATTTTGTACCGATGCGTTTAGAGGAGGTTGATAATGAAGGATTGGCACCTAGCTGTTTTGTTTTAGTTGCCAGAAATGTTCTGCTAGGCATAATTTTAAAATTATTCTTTGGAGAAGTTGGGAAGCTTGCTTAAGTTTAACTCAGTACAGACATTTATTTTAATCTGTCTAATAAAATAAAATATGAGTTAATTTTCTAAACTATTTTTTCAAGTGTTATTTACAGTCTACTGTTACTTACAAAACTTTATTTGTAAGTACACGATTCAAAAATTTGAAAGTCAAGAAGTTACGATAGTCTTCCTAGGCACTGTAGAAACTCAAAATACAGAAGATTAAATGAAATATGTGAGGAGCAAACAGTCAAACTGTGTTTTCTCCACAAAAAAAAATTAAAGTAAACTTACTGGTTTTTAACTAGTACAAAAGTATGTTGTTATTTGTAACCAACTTGTTTTGGGACAAGTAACAACATACTTTTGTACCAGTTACTGGTTTTTCTTTGAACTCCTCATTAACTTTAATTTCATTTTTTTTTTTATTTAGAGAAAAAACGATTTGACTATTTGCTCCTCATGTATATAAAAGTTTAATTGTACAAAGTTATAAAAGATTAAAAAATATAAATAAATAAATATAAAATGACGACTTGGTGAAAAATTGTGGTTGACAAACTAAAAGTTTTAAGAAAAGTTAGGCGTCAAAAGTGACGACTGGATGTGAAATCGCGGTCGTCAAATGAGAGTTTGTAGTTGCAAAATACGACTAATGACCGCTAATTTCGAACCCTGGATGGAAAGTTTTGCATTTTTCCCCTTAAATGCAAATATTTCAAATCCTCACCACTTGGACTAGCTAGAGTTTTCTGTTAAACACTTTTGTACATATCAAGTCTATATGTATTATTTTTCCAGGAAAATTAATTTTATGTTTACTTCAATTCTTTAGTGAATAGGTTCTTTTTAGTTCGTAATTTTAAAACTGGTTTTATTGTATGTTTGATCTCCAGTTGCAATAGCCATATAAATGCAATTGTCAGTTACCAATTGCAAATTGCCAGTTGCAATGCCCTTTTTAAATCTTGAATACAAAAAGGATAGATTTGAAACAAAACAAAGCTCATAATTGCAGAATTGGACCAGTTGCAAAACCACTAATATCGCAAGGATGGATCTTTTTGCAAAAACGTAAATAGTAAAAGAAAACCCTCAACAGAAGATTCTTTTCCCCAGGGAGGGGAGGGAGGACACATTGAAAAATATTTATTGTTTATTTTTACTATAACAATAAAATATTTATTGTATAAAATCATTTCAGGGTTGGGTTTCTTCCTGTGCAGTGGAAGAAACTGGAAAAAACCGTTAGAAACTTAAACAAATGAAAAGAAAAAACAGAGCTACTAGAAGAAAAGAACTAGAAACAAATGAAGTTAAAAATCAAAATATCTTAACTAATTGGGAGAATTAAACTATACCGTTTCTGACATTGGTGTAAAAAAAAAGATTATACAGCAATGGAAGAATTCATAATTTTTTTAATAAATATACCTATCATTTTAAAGTATATTGTGCAACACATTCAAAAAATAATTATTCCAAAAAACCTATTTCTTCCAGCCGTTTTTTTCCTGCTACAGGAGAAGCTTGCCAACCCTGTACTTAAATAACATTTACTGATTACACAACAGCACAGTATCTGCCAAATTCTAAAATCCGCACAATCCTTGTTCCCAAGCAGTGCGGATTTCAGAGAGTTGACTGTACCTACATACATTTTATAGATACAAGCAAATCTGTACTATCTAAGTGAGGTTTAATTAATAATTAACTCATTTAACAATATTCTGGTTTATATAATATCACATATATAAATGAACATAGCTTTTAAATAGTTTGCGTGAAAGCATCTGTGATATATATTATCAATATATATCATGATATTTTCAAATGCTGGTCGCGAGTAAAATAGGTGCTGACTATGTAGAAGTAAATTCACTAGTGTGCATCAAAAAATGGTTTCTTCATGCTTTTAGCTAAAGATATTCAAAAGTTTGATGATAATAATGGCATTTAAACTTAATCAGAATTATAGATTTAATTTTCACAATTTAAGAGCCTGGTTAGAAAATGGCATGCACAGTTTGGGTATGTATTTAAATGTCAATCAATCAAAAATTGAAAGTTTTACAATGTTTGTATGCGGTGTTAACAGTTGATTCAAATGAATATCCAAGGGAAATACGCATAAATCATTTTTAAGAATTGCAGTATTTAACTATTATAAAGGCTATATTGAAAGCCCTTCTTCGGTACAGAAGCACTTAACTAACAGCTAAAATTATGAGTGAAGTTCCCTCCCCATCTTAGCTGTTGTCTCATTTATTCCCGTTCAACCTTAAAATTTCTAACAATTACAAAATTGCAGTTACTATGTGTTCCAACTAATTAAGTCATAGGGATCATTCATAAAGTCACGCTTCGAGGGGGAAGGGGGAACGTGAAATTGTGACGAGGGGAGGGGGTAGAAGAACTGTGACATTATGCACTATGCAACATAGCGTGACATGTGACAAAGGGGGGAGGGGGTGTTCGCTGAATTGTGACAAAGGGGGAGGGGGTCAAATATATGGGGAAAAAGTGACATCATTTATGAACGGCCCCATAACTAAAATATTGTTTTTACTTTATTAGGTCTTGCAGTGTGAACTACCTCATGGAAATTTAAGAAAGATGGAAGAAAAATCAAAAAAGGCCATTCTAGCATTAAAAATGCTTTCAGATGTTGCATTGTCTGGTGGGGGTAGCAAAGCCATCCATCGCCACACTGTTTTAAATAAAAAGCTACTGGTTCGTGATCGCTTGAAGTTGTTGTTCGACCCTGATTCAACATTTTTAGAAGTTGGGTTATTGGCTGGAATGTATATGGATTATGGAAATATTCCAGCTGCCAGCTCCATCGCAGGTATAATATGCTTTTCAAAACATTTTAATATTTTTTAAACATTTTTTGAACACTTATGTTTTTTCCGTCTCTTTCATTTATTCTTAAATGTAGAAAGTTTGCTTTCTTGAATTTATTCGCAATATGTTGAAAAGCTTGAATACTTTTTAAATTTTACGTTATTTAAAGCCAAGTTATGTATTTAAATCTAAAACTTGTTTTCAGTCAAAAATGATCAGTTTTAATATTGTTGATAAATGTGTTATTCTGATAAGTAAATCTTTAGAAAGAAAATTTTTTTTGCCGTGATAGATCAAGTAAAAGAAATTCTCAAGTGCTGAAATGAAAGGTTTTTGTTTAAAAAAAAGTCGAAATTTATCATTAAGTGACTTCACAAAGGAGGAGGTTATTCATTCATACCGTATGTATGTCGTTTTTTTTTTTTTTTTGTATATTGTTTGTCTACCCATAGTATGATTTGGGAGAGGGCTGAAGACCCCCTCAACGTCCCCCCTGTCTCACTATGTGCCTGGAAAAGTCCCAGTTTAGATTCAAAAATTCAAATTTTCGTTTAGTAGCCAGTAGACACTTTTAAGTTCAGTTACCATTTGATAAATCATGACTTTTTATTTTAATCGGTGAAATTAAATTTAAGGGTTTTCTTATTGCTGGGTAAAATGAAAAATATTATGTGTGAACTTCAGATTGTTTTCACACTGAATAAGGAGTACTCTGCGCAAAAAAGGGGGGGGGGGAGGCACTTGTTTGAAAACTAAATCAAATGATACACAGCTGATTTATTATTTTCTTTAATCACCAAAATGGGTCATTTAATCTGGTGGGCAGTGGCAAGTGATTATTTTCAGGCACTGCATCCCTGGATCAAATTTTGCTATGTCTGCTTTGAGAACAAGAAATCGACACTCATTGAGCTACTGTTGTATAGGAGAAAACCAGGGATGCCCATTTGTGCTTATCACAAAAATATTGGACAGACATCCTTTAGGAAAGCATCTTTTCCTCTCAAAGTACGCTGGAACAAAGAATGTAGGAAATAATTTTTGTTTACCTCACAGACTATTAGACAACCCCAGGGCTGCAAAAAAAGCCGGCTTTTTTAAAAAAAGGCCGGTCTTTATTGGCCTCTTTCAATTAGACACAATGCTATTTACTCTTTGCATCTATACTATGTCTATTTATGTTGCTACTGTTAATTTGTGTAAAATGAAGCTCAAATCTTTCTTTTAATGGAGTTAATTTAAAATTATATTCAGAATTATTTCGTTACACAACCTGAATGCATTTTACAATACTGATTACCATTTTCGTGTTTGTGTGCTTAATTTTGTGAGACTCTCTCATTAAACTCTTGCCTAATATTATAGCTATACACAACCCATTTTTTTTTTCAACACAAAAGGAGAAGGAAATTAAATCCAGGTTGGGAGAGGAATCAAATTTGGTTTCTTCTATAGTCGAGCACAATACCTTATTTTAATACATATGAAAAGCTATCCTACTACAGATTCAAGTACATACTTCTCTTTAAAATTGATATTTTAATGTTGAGAATTTAGTTACTTTAAAATATTTCAGAATAATGAATTTTGCAATGAAGAACTATATTCATTAATTTTTTCTATCATATGTATATTTTACACTACAAACAAAAAAGTCTTTTGCTCAAGGTGAGAAGAGTAGGAAAAACAATGATTTCAAGTATCTCCCTTTTCCTTTAACAAAATACTACTTACATAATCCTAATTAGCTAAACTAGTGTTTACCTACAGCACTACTCATGTCAAAAATTTAAAAGAAATCATCTGTGGTGAGTAGTTGTCTCACTTTTATATAAGAAAATTATTTTTTTTATATGCATAGTGTTAAAATTTTTAAAGATCAATATCATTCTAGTACAATTTAACATTGACCAGCTGGTCTGCTTCAAGATGGGCATCTTTTATTTTATGCAATTTATTTGACAAATAGCTTTTATTTTTATTTGGATCAGAGAACTAGTTAAGGTTCTGAAAAAAGTTTTAAAAATAAAAGTGCTTTAAAATATACAAAAGATTATGAGTAAAAGTCACGTGGCAAATGATTGGTAATCTTTAGTTCATATAGTAGTGTCAAGTGAACTTTTGAATTCTTAGTAAAAATCTTTGAAGATAAATCGTTTAAATTGCATTGAATCTAAATAAATTTCTAATAAGCAGCACTTTCTCTTTGCTATTTCTGTTATGTATCATTCTATTAAATAATTTTCATTCTTATTTCAAGTATTTTGCTATTGCAGTAATAATTTAATTGTGTAAATGATAGAAATGTAATTTTTTATTCAATACTTTTTTGGAAAAAGAAATTAAAACATATTTTTTAATAAAAGCCGGCCTTTTTTAAGCAGTTTAAACCAAAAAAAGCCGGCCTCCCTTTTTTAAGCGGTTTAAACTAAAAAAAGCCGGCCGGCTTTTTTTGGCCCGGCTAAAATCTGGCAGCCCTAGACAGCCCCTTGATATACTTGAGCCATTAAACACAAAACAAATATGAGATCTTAAAGTTTTGTACCTTTAATTTTCTTGTTTATTACTTGCAGGCATCGGAAAAATTCATGGCCGCTATTGTATCGTTGGAGCAAATGATGCTACAGTTAAAGGAGGAACGTTCTTCCCGATTTCTATTGAGAAACAAATCCGTGTTCAAGAGCTCTCACGTCTAAACCACTTACCATCAATTTATTTGGTTGATAGTGGTGGTGCATATTTACCCTTGCAGGTATATTATTGTACTAATTTATTAAAATATTTTTTAAGCTAGTTGTATTAGTTTAAAGTCCTTAAATTGATATTAAATTATCACATTGACACATTGCTGTTTTAATAAATTACTGAAATCATGATGTTATATTAAGCATCAAATACAAAGTTTTTTTAAACTTTTGCAAAAATCAAATAATTGTGCAAGTTAAAAGGATGTCTAAAAGATTAAGATTAAACAGAATTTAAAAATTATATTTTTCTTATTGGTTTTTATGTCTGTATTGTTACTGATTGTTAGGTTTTCATTTTCTAATTTAATTGTGTGAAGTTGACTTTTTCTTGAAGAAAGGTGTTATGTTAGTCAGCTGCTTCTTCAACAGCACCATTCCTGAGTTATTAGAAAAGTATCATCCAGTAATTCCTTTGCACATTGTACTGAATTTGTAGATAACTAGGAGTATTATCAGATCATGGAGCTTTTACTGCTTTATGCTTTTCAAATAAAACTAAATATCATACCTAGTAAATATAAAATCCTCCTGTTTGGAGTTAGTGTTTCTTTAAAGAATACTAGGGGTTATGTTATTTAGAATGTTCAGTAGTAGCTCTGTCATTTTGAATTTGGTTCCCCTCGTTGTTTTCCATTGAGCATACTTGAATATTATGAGCCTTCCTAACATTAACGTAAGCAGTAACCTCTTCTAATTACCAATGTTTTCTGCAAGTATTCATCATTCTGAATGAGGAGAGGGGGAATGAAAAATGAATTTTGAGGGATCTATTCTTTGATAAATATCATATTTTCTTTGTTTTTTTTTAAACTTAAATTGCGTATTTCATCACTACAGTTCTAGAGGGATTTCTTTAGAGTTCCTCTCCTCCAACACCCTTGATCTCAAACCCTTGCCAATCCCAGTTTCATAATATATATATTCATATGAGTATGGCAACCTTCCCCTGCGGAAAAAGGTCTGGTTCTGCTACTTATTATGTATTATGTGAACAATTACTATCAAATCTATTTAGCGTTCCATGTTTAAATCTACGAACGTTCTCAAAAATATCAATTCATAAAGAAATTATAGTTCTTCTGCATACATTTCCCTTTTAAGAATTTTTATTTTAAAAATGCAGTACTGCTGAAAAGTAAAGCTTAATTCAGTTTTATTTCTAGAATTATTATGAAATTCTTACTTAGTCTGTCTTACCTTTGCAGGCAGATATATTTCCAGATAAAAATCATGGAGGAAGAACTTTCTACAATGAAGCTGTACTATCTTCTATTGGCATTCCGCAAGTAGATCTTATATATTACTTTTTAAACTTTTTATTGGTATATACAAATTCATAAAGACCTAAAACATGGTTTGTACGATCCTTTTAAGTCTGTAAAATATGTTTATTATTTAAGGTAATTTTCAGTCAACAGATATTCTATAAAAAAATATTATTAAAAAAGTAGTACTTTAAAAATTGGTTTTCTGAAGAAAAAACAATTAAGAAATAAATACTCTCCTGTTAATACTTACTTTGACAAATCAAATGTTGATCAAAGCAAATTTTGTACTAAAATTTCATAGTTAAGAAAAAAATTGAGCTATGTGAGAAAATAACAATATCATTATGCAGAAATATTTTCTAATTATCTGCAATTGGTCAATCATTCCAACAAATTTCCTGGTTGCTCTTGTGACTCTGCAACACAAGTCTGTAATTCTCATTGAATTTGTGCCGTACAACTTTGGGTTCATGAATGTTTGTAGCCAGCAGAAAAGTAATTGTTTCAGCTCATTTCAATTTTATGTGCTGTTTTAAAAAAAATCCTTGATTGCTAAAAATAAAAGATGACCATTCAATGCAGGTCTTACAAACCTAAAATTTTTTATTCACATGACAAGTCTTTAAGAATTTTATAAACTTTTACAGGAAAAAGTTCTTTGAACTATGTACTAACTATATTTATCTATATGTCAGAAAATTTCATTTCATCTTTGTAATTGATTTTAAAAAGAAGGAGGCTATCAATTTGTCTCTTTTCCTTCCCTCTCTCTCTTTGTTTATTTCCTTATTGTGTGGGTGTCTGTCCATACTGGGCAGTGGCAGATTTTAGGAGGTGTCCGGTGGACACCTACCCCTCTCAAAAGGGTAATTATACACAGGGTCCGACAAATGCGAGTAAAAAAATGCCTTGGCGACCAGGTTTTCAGATGGCGACTATGTTCGCAAATGAAAATATTATAGCTGGCTCCTAAAAATTTTCCCTGGCTCCTAAGATTTTCGTATTTTTGTCGGACTTTGATTATACACATCATTAAATCATTTTTAATTAGTTTCTTGATCACACAAATCCATTTTCAAAACTGTTGTCTAAATATATATGAAACATATTGAAATAAAATCATTGTTTTTCAACAATCACAGCCACTGAACCAACAATGACCTCTGGTCCTGCCGTCTGTGCAAAACTTTAACTTATTTACATTTTTATTTTAATAAAATTAAACAACTGAATCATGTCCCCTCAGACTCTTCATTGCTCGAGACTACATAGTATTACATACTTAAGCCTTTTAAGTTGCAAGATATAACCAAAATCTAAAAGTCCATTTACTCACATAGTCCTAAAGTTATACAAAGCTCCTAATTATTATTGTATTAGGCAAAATTGTTTCTATGGTTAAGTATTTAATTCGATAAAACGCCTCTTCAAATATTGTACGTTTTTACTCAAAGTAAATTTATTTTAAGGGTCATTTAAAAACATAAAAATGCTCTTATAAGAGCTTTATTATGAAAAAAACTTATGTGCGCTCCTCGTGACTTCCCTGTATGCTTCTTTTTACTAATACTTTTTAACAGCTAAAACAATGAGTGCGTGTACTCATATGCGAGCATTAAAAGTTATATTTCTTAAATCCATTATTCTTTTTATCATTTAATTATTTTAATCATTTTCCGATACCTATAACGTTCAATAAATGTAGGAGACTTTCAGGGGTGAAGAATTTAACATTTTAATTGGCTTCTATTATCAGAAATTCTAACAACAATAATTAAATGGAATGTATAGAAGGATCAGAAATAAAATATAAATGTGCCACACTGTGAGGAGAAAACACTTTAAAATCTTAAAACCCTTGTTTGTAGATAGCTATGGGAAAACACACCATTCGGGTTCTCTATTTTTATGCCAAATTTGATGAGATACCTCTAAATTTAGTGGATATCGCCAAGTTGTCGCCAGTTTAAATGTAGAAATGTATTCAGTGCCTTCGGAATAATATCTTGATACAAAAATCAACTTGAAATTGGCATGGATTGACACAAAATCGAGTAAAGAAGCCCCTTTGGAATATCTGATTGCAACCAAAAGGGGAAGTGCATAATTGATTTTGTACAGGTCCTACAGATGCAGTTTCAATTTTCGTAGACTCCATTTTTGAGTTATTATGCAAGATACACACGTACGCACATACAGATATCATTACAAAATTCGTCAAAAAAGACTTGTGGTGCCCAAAATGGATATTTCAGTGGCCCACGTGCTAGTGCATATGTACATAAGTAACAGTTTGAGAAAAAATTAGTCAAAATTGAATAATAGATGATTAAATAAAAGAAATTTCGGAATTACAATGCTTCATATAAGGAGATAAAAATATGAAGGGCAACCATTCTTTCTCCTGGTGCCCCCCTCCAGAAATCATTGCTGCATCCTTCTCTGATACTGAAGCCTGATTTGGCCAGTTCTTTTCTTTTATTGGATAGAAGATAGAGTTTCTGATTTTGCATCCTTTTTTCCTTTCCGGGAGATGATACTTGGGAATTCATCAAAATTTCAAAAAATGTTTGTTACCAAGTATCAGAAATATAAAAGTTGGAATTAGTAAAGGGAAATATAACTGGAAAAGACTTTTAAAATATTGTTTGAATTTGTTATTTATTTTACATTTCATGTTGTAATTTTAGCTGTTGTTAATTAACTGGCTTTCAATAACTATTCTAGATTGCTTTAGTTTGTGGGAGCTCTACAGCTGGTGGTGCATATTGCCCTACAATGGCAGAAGAAGCTATTATCGTTAAAAAATGTGGTGTGATTTTTCTTGGAGGTCCACCCCTTGTAAAAGCTGCTACTGGAGAAATAGTATCAGAACAAGACTTGGGTGGTGCTGATTTGCATTGTAGGTAATAATTGTAATCCTGTTTCAACAACTTTAATTTATTAAACTGTTTCATTAGATTTACTGTAAAATTGGTTAGTATTTTTTATTATTTGTTCTTTTATTATTTTATTTATTAATAAACCTTTGTTTTTTGATATCATGATGTTTTTTGTCTCTTTTCTCTTAAAAATGTGAGAAAACATTCCTGTAAAAAAAAAAAAAGGGGGAAAAAATTTTGTTTTTTAAAAGAATGTATTAGAAATCAGCTTTCTTTTTTTGAATTCAAACTCCTTGTTTGACCTTGTAGTCTTTCCTTATTTTGTATTGTTCTTCTGTTAAGATGTCATACATAGAGCATTTACTTGTGCTGAATTTACTTTTAAAAAAAATATTGTGTGAATTATAACTTTGTTCTGTATGAAAAGGACATACATACGAGAGTTAACAGGAATAACGTTTTGTCTACAATGCAGGTCATTTCAAAAAAAAAGGGAGAGAGAAAAATACTTTGAGTGGTAGTTTCTTTAAAAACAATACCAAAAAAAATTTATCGAAATTTTCGTATTTTGCTTTATTTTTATTTGTATGAAGTTCTTCCACTATTATTCAGAATATTTTTGAAGATTTTTGTTAAACACTTGAAGACTGTGAGAGGTTTTTAGAAATCTCTTCAGAGAATAAGAGTAATAAAAATATGTGTCATAATTTGCTATCCATATTTAGAGTATTTTAAAGACATTTTCTTTTACCTCCGAAAAGAGAATAAATTAGGGTTTTATCTTATTTTAATAGTAATAATTGTGATGTTGTTTATAGTTGCCATTTTAGAATGTTATGATTACATGATCTAGTTCTAATCTTCATTTCATATCTTTCTAGTTTTACTTTTTCTAATGACTGTCTCTAGTTAGTAGCTCTTTATTTTAAATTTCTTCAATCATTATCTCCAGTTAGTATCTTTTCCAATTTTAATTTCTCTAACACATATAAGTGTTAGACCATACTAACTAATGATCATATAAAAATTTTACAAAGTGCTTCATTTTTCTTGTAAAATTGTGTGCAAATTTTATTTAAAAGAATTAATGTAGCATACAGGGGTAGAATAAAGTTTTCTCTTTCTTTTTTATTTCTGTTTCATTGTAGAGAGTAGGAGAGCCTTGAGACAGATTATATACTGTGCAAATTTTATAACATAGTGTAACTAAAATCAGGAATGCCATTTTTCATTCCACTGAATTTAATCTTGAAAATTCCTGGAAGTATTCTAAACGTTTTAAGCATAAAAAATTTTAGTTTTATTTTTGTAAACAAATTAAAGTTTTGTCTTTTTCACTGTAACTTCAAAAGTTCTTACTTCTCAGGACAGTAAGATGAAGGGGCCTAAAGTTTATTTTACCTCAGGGGCCCAAATTTCTTAATCTGCCCCTGCATGTGAAATCTTTTTTTTTATTACTTATGTTGTTGCTTGTATTCAATAATATATTAGAAAGTTTTTCCCAATAAAAAACATAGTTATAGTTTTATATTTCTCATTAGTATTAGTGGATGCACTGACTACTATGCAGAAAGTGAAGAAGAAGCATTTGAGCTGTGTCGAGAATCCATCCTAACACTTAATGTGTGTGAGCCTTCTCTAAAAACTTCATATCAAGAGCCTCTATATCCAGCTGATGAGTTAACAGTAATTTCTGGAAAACATGAACTTTCTAGAGAAGATATGTATATGGTATGTGAATAAACAGAAGAAGCAATTTACTCACAGATATAAACATAGCCCTTAAAAGTTAATTTTATAGTTTTTGCAATCTGAAACTATCTTAGTCATAAAAGTATTACTGCTGTGAGGCAGTCAGCTAAGTGGTATTGATCTCGATAATTATTTTACTTTTAAATGCTGTTTTTATGCAAGTATTATAATACTTAAATATATATATATATATTTAATGGAGCTGTGTATTGGTCCTCAACCATTGCTGACCTAGTGCACTCCCCTGAGATTGGTACCGTCTCTTTCAGCGGCACCATAATGAGTGCGGAGATTTTTTTTAATAGTAATAATATATGGAACTCTCAATGGAGTTGTTCTGAATTCCTCATAATTTAATAAAATCTTGCTTTTAAAGTTATTTCTCAGTTATTTTTTTCAAAAAAAAACAATAAAATGTATTAAAATTCTAGGCAATATTAAACAAGAAAAAAGTTTTTTTACTTCTTAGACAGTTTTCTGTCCTGGCTTAGCAGAGTAGCTCACAATATTTCTCATTTTTTACCTTTTAAATATGCATTCATTACCTAAAATTCAGATTTCTATAGAATTTCACTGCAATGGAGTGATATGAGTAGGTGTTTTAATTATAATTTTTTGGTTGTCAATGTTGTTTTTGTGCTTTATATTTAGAAAGTTTTTAATGTCAGTTGAATCCTAATATGTTTCATTTTCTCATAGATATTAGCAAGAATTCTAGATGGAAGCATGTTTAAAGAATTCAAGGGAAAATTTGGAGTAAATTTAATTACAGGATTTGGATATTTGCACAGGTATAGTCTTCCTTATAGCATTATGTTCTAGAAGACTGTCTAAGTATTAAGTTGGTTAGATTGGTTTTTGGTGCAAGAAAAACAATCTGCCATACTGCGCCATAAAGATTATAATGTACGGCAATACATACTTCACTTAATATGGCCAATTCTTTCCTCTAATGTTCTGCATTAAATAAATCCACACTGAGTTGAGCAATTTTTTTTAGGAAAATAAATAATTCATTTCCATTCAAAAAATTTTTTCCCACTTATTTTTGTTCTTTTTTATTTATTTATTTTTTCTTGTGGATTACATGACTAATATATAAGCCAGTATGATGTATAAAGACATCACTCTCTAATTGCGAAGTACCCAAAAACATAAAGACTTAAATTTCAAATGTTTATTGATGCAAATATGTATTTTTCTATTTTAACTTAAAAAATATTCTTATTAATGCTTGTTCCAATATATTATTTGCACAATATGTTTTCTTTTGGCAATGTTGCTCGAATCGGTGTTTTGAAATTTGATAACAAGTGTGGTGTATAATTGTGCTAAAACTTGTTGCAAAATATAATAATTTCAATCTTATATTTATGCTTTAAAATTGGAATGCTAATTCTAGTCCCCTCCCTTTCAGAAATCAATTGCATTTCTTGTGAGTTATCTCATCTATTTTCACGTGTAAATTAGGAATATTTTTTTTGTCTCCAGTTAAGAAATTTTTATGTACCCTAACCACCCAACCTTCCATTTTTGTTTGAAGGAAAATATCGCTGACTTCTCATTGAATAAATCCAATTGCTATGATATGATTTTTTAAAATACCATTTCTTATTTCATTAATATCCCCCCCCCCCCCCGCTTTCTTTTATTCCCTTTTGAAGAGTGCCTTATAAATAGAAGCACTTTACATATTAGAATTTAACTTCAATAGAAAAGTCAGGTACAGTTTGACCACGAAGTTTTTACAGTTTGACCACTTGGGTGCTTCTTCCCATTGGAGCAAAGGATGAACCCATTCAAGTTTTAGGGAAGTTCATTTTGCAGGTGTGTTCATTAACACACAAATCAGAATGTTTGCTTCTCTGTTTGTTGAAAACAACCAAATTTTGAAACTGGCAGCAGCAACATCAGTTCAGCCGAAATCAAGTATGCTTAAACAAACTAAAATGAGAACAGAATATGGCACATTCCTTATACCAGCAGTTTCTCCCTTGAACATGAATGGATTCTTCAATATGGCACTCTGCCAATCAGAAGTTTTTCTTGCGGTAGAACTGCATCAATATATTCGGCTGAAAATTATAGTAATTACAGAAAAATTAGTCATTATGATCAAAACAACTCTTTCTGAATATAAAGATGAAATTCTCTACTTTATATTTCTGAATGATTGAATTTTATTACACAAAATCCTTTCTCATACAACTTCTTTTACATTTCAGTATGCTTGTGGGCATCATTGCGAACTGTGGTGCCCTGACTTTCCAAGATGCTCAAAAAGGAGCCCACTTCATACAGTTGTGTGATAAAAGAAACATTCCTCTCATCTTTTTACAAAACTCGGGAAATCCCCATAAGCAGCGGGATGAAAGTCTTTCATCCACAGGTGAGGAATAATAATTTATGATTCTGTGAATTTACCATGATTATGTTTAGAAAATATTCTCAACAGTCTAGGAAGTATACTGTGAAACTTTTTGGTGTTACTAAACACTATTTTTGCTGTAGAGTTGAAAATTATTTTTTTTTTATATTTATTTTAAATTTTTTTAAGTGTCCGTCTAAAAATATACAGACAGCAGAATGTTTTTTAGCGTATGATGTTTGTTAACTCATCTATGCATCAAAAATTCAGTACGATTTCTCATTTATCCTATTTTTATAGAAATGAGCAATTGCAATGAAATTTCGATATACGTAATGGAGTTGACAAATTTCGTGCGCGAAGAAATTTTATACTGTCTATATTTTTTGAGGCAGACACTTAAAAGAATTTAAAAAGAAATAATTTTCAACTTTACACGAACTGAACACCAAAAATGGAGGGAACTAGATGCAAAATTTTTAGTGTAGTGCTAGCACCTTTTTGAAGAGCTTCAAAATCTTAGTTGGAACAATTAAGAAAGTAAAGACACATGAAATAATGCTTAGAATTTCAAATTTTTTTTGAGCCAGGGGGGGGGGGGGATTTTAAAATTCATTTTTTTTTTTCCCTTTCTCTTTTTAATCAAAAGTTGCTTTGAAACACTATAAAAGTCAATAAAAAAAAACACTGAAATAAAAGATAAGACTTTATGTTCTTATTTATTATCCAATTGTAGTTTATAGTTTTACCATTAATTATTGCACTTCGTTGTGCATTGGTTGGGATTCTGAAACACTGTATAATTCAAGTTCTGTGCTTTTGTTTATGTTCAGAGATAGTGGTGAAAGGGTAGAGGGAAACATTTGGTAAATTGATGAGGGGAGTCTGATCTTTCTTAAATTTAATGTTTTCGCTGTTTACATTTAAAAAATATATATATTAAGGAATAAAATATTGTGGCATGTTTCAATGAATAAGGGGGAAAAAAAGAAATTGTAAGAAAATACATTGCATGCATTTGTCTAAACCGGGTTTTTCTTTCCCCCTGTTTTTGAGGAGGGAGGAGGTGCTGCTGTTTTGTTATAAATTATTAAATTAAATTGTTGGTAAATAGATTGTTTCAAAACAATCCTCAAACTAGTGCTCATAGAATAGTTATTGCAAGGCTACTACGTACTTAACTCATGCTAAAAAGAATTAAGAATTTTTTTTAACATGTTAACTGCTATAAGTATGAGTTAATTTGTAGTTGGTGAACTCAGTGGCATAGGGTGATACCCGGGGCAGATATTGACGGTGTCACCCCGTGGAAAAAAGATTAAACCAAAAACAAATCATGCAAGCATGAAGTATGCATTTTAATGTGATATAGTTGAATTTTCTTAATACGTACACGGTTAATACGAAATCACGGCTAAAACGAACATTTTGTTCATTAAGTTTGGTTTACTATTTATTTACACTAAATATCTCGCGCAGATAACGAAGGCTAAAATACAAATTTTGGCTAAGATGATCAAAATTTCTGACATATTCACGAAAATTTTTCTCAATTACTTATAATTATTTTTTCTTTTACAAATTGTTGGTTATTTTGAGTCATGGTAAACCACCAAGTACGTATTTCGAATCATGCATTGAATTTTCTGGGTAGAGAATAAAGCTCATGCACGTGTTGGATTTCGGACAGGTCAGTCCTCTCAGTGATCAAACCCTTTATCTTCGAATCATTCTTAAATAGTAATTATTTTTTAAATATAAACGTGCATTTCTAATACTTTTTTTACACAATTTTACTTATTCACGGTTGTTACAAATAACAGCTAATACAAACAAATTCGTGAATTTTTGGCATTTCGCATTAAGCGAGTTCAACTGTATATTTTAAAAAATAACAACTTTGAAAAAGAAAAAAAATTTGTATCGTGGGGCGTCATAATATTTAACATATTTGTTGACTGCAATGATGTGTTTAGTGGTTCGAAAACACTTTGTTTTGAAAGGAAACACTGCTCAATTAAAACAAGAAAAGAAAATGAAAGGAAAAATATACAGTTTAAAGTATTTGTTTTATTCTATGTGTAGTTTTTAAAGATTTGTTTGCTCCAGGTGTCACCCGCACTAGTGAGATAGGAGCTATCTCGCAGTTGCTGAATTTGTGGTATACCGGCATGAATAAATATATTTGGTTTCTGGGAAGGAAACAAAAAATCAAAGCTAGTCGACTTGTCTCCACCAGACCACTACCTATTAAGGACCCGTAGGATTGCTTTCGCACGGAGCTGGTGGCCAAAGCTAGTTGACTGATACAAATAAATTTATTCTTTGACTTTGTTACTACAAATTTAATACTACGAATGCAAAAGTAAAGATCAGTACCAGGCTCGGAGAAAAGTTCGGCTGGTCCTAGTTGAAGGTTATAGTATAGCAATTTTATAATTTTAATTTTTTAATTATATTTTCAATTTGTGTTTTTAAACAATATTACATGACTAAAATATATTAGCGCCTTCGAACTAAAAGCTAGAAACTGTGTTATTAGTCAACATATTACTTTGGTTTGCTGTGAAATAAATTTACAATTGTAAAGAAAATTGCTTAAAGTATTACAAAGAATATTTTGCCATTGGGGAAAGAATCATACTTTTCAGATTTTACGTTAAAATAAGAGCTGGTTTTAAAATTTTAGAATAAGATGAAGTTAGTTATTTTGTAATTTACATGGAATAGTAAAAATCTGTGTAATTGAAAAAAAAAACTCTTTTTATAGATTCTCTCATCAGAGATAGAGCTAAAATGATTGCTGCTCATTCTTGTGCCAAAGTTCCTAAGATAACAATTTGTATCGGAGGTTGTCTAGCGGATGATAATTTCACAATGGTAAGAAGTATTGATGTTTCTTTCAAGCATTTTAGTTCCCCCCCCCCCCCCCCCAAAGAAGAACCATTTGCCCTTTCATTGCATGTAATTTTCAGGGTTTCCAAAGAATACCCAGCTCTTTTTTCTTTGTCTTGTTTTATTTTGCTTTTGTAAGTAGTTGTTATATTCAATGAAATGTAACTAATGTTAATGCTCAGAAAATTTAAAAGTGAGAAGAGAGTTTAGATAACTACTTATATAAAATTTTAAAAAATTTATGTTAATAATTATTTTATTTATTGTGATTATTTTTGCTTGTATTTAAATTTATACCCAAGTTTCATAATTAGTCTTAACAGACCAATTTATGAACACATCCCAGTGAATGAGCAGTTTATAATTTTCTTCAAACGTAAGGTTTCAAAATAGTTTTTCTAACTAGATTAACACCTGTAGTTTGAAATAAAATAAAAAGCAACATAGTTCAGAGCAATGCAATTATGTAAGATACTTTAATAAAACATTTGCAAAATTTGTACCTCACAATGTTAGATTTGGTAAGGTAAACACAGCATAAAGCTAACCATTTATATATTATAAGTTGTAATGATGGTGTGCTCTTATGGCATTCAATTCTTTGATATTTATGCCATTCTTTTTTCAGTAAAATACAATATTGTCATATTCTGAGAAAAATACAATCTATGTCGATAATAAAATTACGTAATTACAGACTTTTATGTAATGGCTAATATAATTGATGCAGTTGCAAAAGGTTATGTTACCAAGGTAACACATCATAGCAGCATCTTAAGAAAAATTAGATATCTATATATTGTAAAAATTTCCTCTATCTGAAACGGTTGTTCATTACATAATTGTGCAATATGTGTAATTTAGTATTTGCTTTTATTCTTTTCTTACTGTACTATACCTTTATGCGAAAAAAATTGCCTAAAGACAAATCTGTACCTCAGGACAAGACTAACGTAAGTATAAAACTGCTGATTTTCAGACATTGTTTAATTGTACAAAACTTTACCAACAAGGGATAAAGCATACACATATTTTGAATGTTAACAATCCTGCTCTGTAGCTTAATTCATACAACAGCTTTGCTACTAGGCAACAAAATCATTTGTTTCAGTTTTTACGCACACGTTAGCCTGGCCCTGAGGTACTGAAATATGTATATTGTCAATTTATGCTTACAATTGCCTAAGCTTTTAAAACTTAATTGCCTAAGACTTAATTTTAATGTTTTTTACTACATGAATATTAACCATTTATTTGTTTTTTTATTTACAGTGTGGCTGGTCTTTTAAACCAAATTTCTTGTTTTCTTGGCCTTTAGCACATATCTCATATAAAGATGATGTTTCGAATGTAAGTAAAAGTTTGAACGTTAGTGGTAAACAATACTATAAGTCACAATGGAAAAATTAGCTTGAACTGTTATGTGTAAATTTAATTCAGGAAAATTTACTATTAATTTAATGCAAAAATACCGGTTAAGAAAACATGCAATTTCAAAAACATCTTTTTTGAGTAAAGTTTAATCTATAATGAGGCATAATTTAAAAATATGAATGAAAAATTATTAAGAATTCAAAGCTACTTTTCAACACTTTGAAATGTAAAAAATGTATTTATGCAAATGAGATTGAAATGTAAGAAAATTAAATTAACGAAGCAGAAACTTTTGTTTTTGTGTCCAAGGATTAAAGAAAATGTTAAGGAAAGATTTAGGGATTTAAGAAAATATTAAGGATACAAAATATATAAAACTGTAATAATGGAAAAAAAATTAGCCAAGAAATAAACTTGATCATTAGCTATCCCATAATATTTTATTCAAATAAAATGGTTTTTCTCTAGCTAAATAATAAAATTTTTACTAAATGTTTTTTAATTTTTGGTGCTTATCTTAGACAATTTAAGCGCATACATATTTAACGATTTTTTAGTGCATATAATCCGGGTTCTTCTCATTTCTTACAATGATAATTGATTTTATTCATATTTTAGAACAAGTTTTTTAACCACTTTCTATAGATGTAAAAAAAACTTTTGGTTTTATTTGGGAAATGTGAAGCAAGGTCACATCAAATGAATGGTGATAATCAAATGCTACATTTATAATGGAAATAGTCTTTTATAATATGAACTCCAAATGTACTTCGTTATTTTATTTGAACTGCAAATGACAATATTCTAAAGATGTATTGTACTTTAAAATATGCTGGATCGAGTTGTTTTGAGAAATTAATTTTGTTTTTAAAAAAATAATAATCCACACATTAATACACATCATATATAAGATCCAACAGTTGCTTTATTCATATGCTAGTGAATCAAAGTATACTTGGTAATATAATTATAAATGCATCAACTTTAATGAGTTCCTGAAAACTCTTCCATTATTCTTGTATACAAAATATTGACGTTATGAGAGACTCAATTTTTTTTTGCCTCATACTCTACTAAAAAGTATATTTGCTATACTCGTACATTAGTCATTAAAAACTGCACATCCATATCTATCATTTGCTTATTTCATCTAATTTTAGAATCCTTATTTCAGTCAAATTTCAGCCAATGTAATCAAATTTTGAATTAATGGTTTTCTGTAAAATGAATCTCAAGAATATTTAAATTGTTTCTTTTTTGTTTTATTTAATTTCTGTTTTTTGCAATTATAGAAACTTAACATTTTAATTGTTTTAACATGGAAATGTTGCAGGATATTAGAACACAAACTCAGGTTTTGGACAAGCTGAGTGCAGAAAGTGTTGAAGAACTGTTTGAAAATAAATCAAGTGCTCTTTACCATGCCTCAAGAATGACGTGTGATGGAATAATTGATCCAAAGAATACCAGACAGGTGATTATTTTCTTAAATCAATTGCATATAAATGCTATTTATTTATTCAAATTTTCTGTTTTTTTAAAGCAAAAAGTACCTCAAATTTTTGGGCTTGCTTTATTTCTTGATGTTTTTAACTTTAATTATAATTTAAAATATATATTTTTCCTAGTACAATTTTTTTTTTTTGGGGGGGGGGGGATAATCAGTTGATAATAAATCCTTTTTAACCATAAAATATATTATTTTAAAGCTCTTTGTCAAAGCTATTTTTTCTTAGCATTATTTTGTTGTCACATGAATATTCCTGCGAATTAACGACTAAAATGAAGAAAATTTTAAAAAATATATTTTTGTTTTTCTTGTTCTACCTGCAAGAATGGTTTTTTGCTATTTTATTCTTTTCAGAATGTAAATTAAAAAATCTTTGATTAGCAGCGGAAGTTTCAGATTCAGTGTGATAAGAAATAAAATCATATTTTAAAAAATAATTTAATAGTTTTAGTCAATAACAAGGTATATTATAAAAGATATCATTTTTGGGCCATTTCACAGTATTTTCTAAAAATGTAGAGTCCGCAACATGACACTTTTTTTGTTATAACTACGTAATTTACAGTTTAATTATCACTAAATTTCATTTTCAAATAATGTGCTCAACACATTATTTGAAAATAAAATTTATAACAAAAAAAGTGTCATGTTGCGGACTCTACATTTGGACAAAATACTGTGAAATGGCCCTTTTGTATTTTTTAAACAGAATTTCAGCAATCTTATATTTTATTCTACAAAAATGGCAGCAAGTATTTCATTGTTTTCTTTCCAGTTTTTGTCATAGATTGATAATGTAAAACTTCAAAAGTTAAAACTGAACTTTCTCTATCCAAGATTTTATTTTTGCAAAATATTTTTTTTTTTTTTAAACTGATCCATTACATTTTTTTAAACAACTTTTTTCACCATGTCGTTTTCATACAAGTGGTCCCTACACAGTTTTAAACATACAAAACTCTTTCAATGTCTTTCTTATGTTGCTGCCAATTTATCACTCACCAGTAAAGTTTTCAAAACCACCTGGTTAACCACCGCAAGTGTAGTTATGAAGCTCGTTTACAATTACCCCACATCCTTTTGGTTCTCACTGGCTTATATGTGAACAGTTATTTCCTGTCATCAAACTTGAAAGAGCTGCATTAAAAAAATGAAATTTGGAGCAATTTCTAGAAATAGTATACATCAGTTTTCTCCTAATAAGGAGCAAGTGTGTAAAACGTAGACTGTCATATTAGCATCAAGTGTTTTTTTTTCTTTCTTTTTTTTAATAGTTTCCCAAGTGTTGAATTTGCTAGAACAGCAGATAGGTGGCACATGTTGTGCACCGTGAGAGAGGTGAGTTGTTTAATTTATCAACATCTTGACCCACCCATCAGAAGACTGAATAGTACAAAAATCAAAAATGTATTTCTGAAAATAGATGCTTTATAGCGGATTAAAATTTGCATGTTTTATTAATGTAACAATAACTATACAAAACAATAACCAGCAGCAGATATAAAAGTTTGCAGTGTTATTTCTTCATCAATACTGCCATTTGTGTGCAACATCATTTTTTGTTTACTTTTTAAATAGTTTTTTCCCTCTAGGTAGTTTAATCTCTCCATCCAATATTTACAATCGCTAAGTTCTGTTGGATTTTGACTTCCAACTGCACTGTTTAAGGTAAATTGGATGAAGGGAATAAACCACCTGGGGAGAAGAAACAATATTTGAAAATTTTGAAAACACGTTACGCACAATTGACAATATTAATGAACAAGATACACTGCAAGCTTCTATATCTGCTGTTGGTTATTGTTTTGCATTCTTACTTTTATATTAACACATTTGCTACAGACTACGGAAATCTGTCTTTTAGTCCAGCGCTAGGTGACGGACTATGGAGATTTCCGGTGTTATATAGTGGTCGGCTTTGTCATTTTTATTTAGCCATTCACATTAATTTAGAAGAGAAGAAATGACAAGGCCAACTCCAACATTAAATCGGAAATCTTTGTGGCCAGTCATCTAGTGCTGGACAGCACGGAGATTTCTGTAGCATGTCGCCAATGTGTTACATCTTAAATTTTGATATGCTATAAAGAGTCTATTTTGAGAAACTTTAATATTTGGGTTCCTGGTGGGTCAAAATATTGATAACTAGACAACTCTCTTCCTCCCGTGGTGCATATCATATCCCGCTTACTTGTCAACTGCACCCACAAATCGGAATCTGGCCCCAGTTGGGTCACATTCTGCAATTAATTAGCGAATGGGGCAATAATGTAGGGATATTATAAGTGTTGTAACATTTTTGTTTAAATTTACAGATCATTGTTATGAATCGCAAAGAACACAGTTAGATTTATTTGCTTGAAAGCTGGGTTAAGCAACAATATTTATCAAATGATTATTTAATCATGTAGAGTACAATGCTCTAGGTATGTTTTGAGTGCAGTTTAAACTCTTTAATTCCTTTCAAACTTTGCACATGGACCAATGCTCACAACATCGCTAATCTTGACGAAATTTTATACGCAGCTTCTAGTATGTGTGTGAAACTAAGTTTGATAAAGTTTCTGATACCTAATGTGAAAATTAAAGCAGTAAGATCTGAAGTTTGGGCTCAAAAAGATTGTTAGAGCCATGTGAATCACGTAACTATGTTTGAATGCTCTTGGAGTGCCAAATAATAGGTTCGCCAACTTCATTTTCCTACCTAGTATTTTTGTTTAGTAGGACTTCAAACTTTGAAGGATCATAAAATTAATCTTTTTTTGTAATGCATGCTGTCAAAGTTGGAACAAAATCCACTCCCGAGATCAAAATTTGAACTTTGAAGTGCTGTAACTCAGTAGCAAAATAATCTTCGATTTCGATAGGTTTTGGAAACACCTAGTTGTTCTCACAATCTGAGAGTTTCAGAACTCTAGCATAATTACACTTAAAGCTGGGATCACTCAAAATCACAATGAACAATTTAAAAGCAGATTTTACATATCTTTAAACAGTCATTTCTCAGGGAGAACTGAATCCATTTTAGTGCTTTAACTTGCATTAAAAAGTGTTAATCTTTCTTTTCAACTTTGAAATTTTTGTCATTTGGGGTTTTTCACCATGGCTGACAGTACGAGGTTTGAACTTTAATAAATTGCATAGGGCAAGTGTGAGCTGAATCTATTTTCATTTAGCTGTTGATTTAACTTTACAAAGATACTTGTTTCATGACTGCAGATGTAGTTTTTTACTGTAACTTTATTTCCAAGTGGTTGTGCTCAATAGTTGGACAAGTAAAGCTATGGTTATCTTTCCAAAGCATTGTAATGGTTTTCTTAAACATTGGATCTCCAAGCCAATTTTTAATCTCTTGGTGGATCCAAAGAAGCAGATGGAAATTGTACCTCTTCTTAGACATAAGCATAAAGAACATGGTCAACAGAAATCATTCATTTATTGTTTCAGGGGAAATCCAATAAAAGAAACAACCTGGCACACTGGGATAAGTAAAGTTAATCAAAACATCGTTTTCTTCCAAATGACCGTCAAATATGTTACCAAAAAGTTACCATTTATTGTCATGTCCAAGCTAAAGATGAACTAATTTTATTTTTTTGATGATGGTTCATTAGCTTTGCTTGGACAGCTGCAATGACTGCTGGATTCTTGTTGACCACTTTTTATTTTTTCTCATGCCCATAGCAGGCCACCAGTACATTTATAGAATGCATTCTTCACTTAGTTGAGACTTATCTTTATGACCATTAAAGTTTTATTATGACTTTGAGGCTTAACATTCTCAGGCAAGATACAGTTTGAGGCTTAGGATCTATCTATGAAAGGACCCAAAATTAGCTTCGTATCCATTAAGAAAGAAGAGAATTCATCAAAGAGTTCATTGGGCATTCATAGTTAAGCAACCCATTATTCCAGTGCTTGGAATCAGTGGCAAACACCCATGGCCCTACTTGCTCAACTATTGGGCATAACCATGTGTAAATAAAATTCCCAGTAAAAAATTACATCCTGCAATCATAAAACCACAATGGACCAACACAAGTGTCGTTGTAAAAAAAGCCAAATTAAGATAGTCAACTCACATTTTTCTATGCAATTTATTAAAGTTTGAACCTTGTTTTCTTAACTTTCCTTTATCAACTTAATTTTATGATGGTATTTTTTCCCCAAGGTTAACACTTTTTCATACAAGTTCATTAAAATGTATTCAATCCTCCTTGGGATATAACTATTTAAAGGAGGTAAAATCTGCTCTTAAATTGATCACAGCACCTTCGAGTCATCATAGCTTTAAGTGTAATTATGATTGAGTGAAACTGTTACATTTTGAGAACTAGTTGTTTCCAAACCCTACCGGACATCAAAGTCAAAAATTGATTTGCTACTGAGTTACAGCACTTCAAAATTTCAGGTTCTGATCACAGGAGTGGATTTTGTTTTAACTTCAACTGCATGCATTACAAAAAGATTAATTTTATGATCCTTCAAAGATTGTAGATCTACTAAGCAAAAATGCCGTCTGGGCAGAGCAAATAACAAGTTAGTGTTCCGATTATTTGACTCGTCAGGGACATCTAAACATAGTTGCTTGGTCCAGGTGGCACTCACAAACTTCTTGAGCCCAAACTTTGAATGGTCATTACTGCTTCGGTTGGGTCAGAAAATTTGTCAAAATTAGTTTCATGCATACTAGAAGCTAGTGTATAAAGTTTCGTCAAGACCAGAGTATTATATATGTCCTGTCAAAAATGGTCCAATTCACATGGAATGACCCATATGCATTACTATTCAGTGAGGTTTTGATTGTTCTTAGATGTGAATTGAATCAAAATTTAGAAATTATTAGGCACATTATATTTAAAGATTTCATTATGAATCAAAGCCAAGAAAATTAAAAATCTGCACACATGAACTTTTTTTAATCCACCTGTTTCTTTTCAGTTTTCTTTGCAAGAATTCCAAAAAAAAAAAAAGTTTCTAACATTTCTTTTTTTAAAATGCTAATTTAGGGAAAACATATATCCTTTGCTAGAAAAAGGTTTTAAGAAATGCATAACTCAACAAACCTTAAAACACATATTACCCCTAAGCATTTCTTAATTTTTGTTCGATTCGCACTCAAGTACAATCAAAATACATGTTCATTGATTAAGAAGAGTTTCAAAGTCCTCAAAACATATCTGCAGCTTTAAATGATCAATAAACATGTAATAAATATTGTTGCTTACCCTTAGCTAAGAGATGAATCTATGTTCGTTCCTTTGGGTCGCCTTGCAATAGTTTGTTTGGAATCACTCCTATCTTTCTGGCAGCTCCATAATGTTACATTAAAACCATCTACTACCATAAAAAAATTTTCTGTCCATAAAATTGTCTTAAAATACACTTCATGTTTTAACATACATCTGTTGCAAAATAACATACACAACTAGTCGAATTCACTCCATTTCGTTAGCCAACCTTTTGTAAATGGGCAAAAAATAATTGTTTTAGTGTAATAGATTTAGGCCTCTGAAGTCTAGGTGCAAAACTTAAAAAATATATTTATACAATCATATTTGTAGTTGTTTTAATAGGAGTAATATTTATCAATCGAGGTATGTTAATGAATCGTAACATCTTTGTCTTTTCTTTAGGTTCTAAGCTTTTGCACTGAAGTGAGTAAAATTGGGCGTTTGAATTCCTTATGTTGTGTCGACAAACATGCCTCAGCTGTACTGCGTATGTAGTATTGTATTAAATTTTCAATGAAAATTCTCTGAAATGCAAGCAAAAGTTTAGAATGTACAAATATTTTTTTACAATCATTAAAACAAATAATTTATTTTTTTATATATTTGTATGTTTATTCCAATACATATTTTTCAATACTGTAAATCCAAACTTACAAAATAAAAACTTTTTATGCTATAGTAAAGTGAGATTATTTTTATGCATTTTTTAAATTTATATAATTGTACATTTAAAAATTTTAGATTAAAAACAATTGTACATAGTTTTGGTTAAATACTGCCCTAGTAAAAATGAAAGACATAATTCCTTTAAATATTATACAAAAATAAAACATTTTCTTTTGTATTAAATTTTTAAAAGTATATAGTTATTATATAAATAAATAATTTGTTATATAGCATCTGTATTATATCTATTTTACAAAACAATAATATAGCCAAGAAATGCTTATATGCATATTGTGCTTATATCAACAGCAAAGAAAACAAATCATGTTTTGCAACACTCAAAATAAAACAAGGAAAGAAAATAAAGCTTTTAAGAAGCAAAACTAATATTTTTCAAAAAAAAAACATAAGTCAAAAAACGTTAAACAATTAAACATCTCTTCAACACATGTCTTCTCCCTCTCTCTCGCTTCACTACATATAAAAAAAACTGTCCTCTCAACAAGTACAAACCACTGCCTGGCAGAAGGCCAAGAAGAATCCATTCATGTTCAAGGGAATGTACCGCATGCAATTCTAATTTTGTTTTATTTTAAGTCATGTAATTCGTTTTTTCTGCATGGTTTTTTAAGCTGTTGCACTATATATGATGTTACAATTCCATACATATATATATATATATTTCTGTGACTTTCATACTCTAATTTTGTTAGTTTAATGTCTGGTAAAAATTGAAAATCCCATTTTTAACCAATCATCTGCAGCTTAAATAAAATGAAAAATTTTATGTTTATAGAGGATATGCATTTTTGTTAAACATATCTGTGAAACAGATTTCCTTCAAAGTCGAATGGATTCATCCCCTTCTGCCATGAGCAGAAGCATCCTAGTGTCCTAACTTCAATCATTGTCAGATTGTAGTACAAGAATTCTCAGATCAGATGCTGTTTTTTTATTTGTTAATTTAGCAAAAGTATTAAATAATTAAAAATAAATGTTACTTCCACAATTTAAGCACTTTGCATTCATAATTATAACTTCCAAAAACATTGAAAATTACTTTGAATGAGTAATGAAAATATCTTCTACTACTTAATCATCTAAACATAAAAACCAACAATACTTTTTATAAAAATTATAAATTATACTTTTGAACAGAAATTTCTCTCATTCTGAGTTTCTGTACTTTACCAGTTGCTGTTTTTGGAAACTCGGTCACAAATTCAATGTAGCGAGGAATCTTGAAATGACTAATCTAGGAGGAGGGAAAATCGTGGTTAGTGATAAAATTTCAATCTGTTATTGGTTTTGAATTTGAAAGTACAATATAAGACTGTTACTATCATCATAAAAAAACTACTTAAAACATCCAATGATAATTCATTCTGTTCAGGGGCGATGAATATTATACCACTCATTTTTAACCCTTGTAGGTTCTTCCCATTTTAGTTACACTGACGACCTTAGGGGTCATTTTTGACTCCAAATGTTAATTCAATTACTTTATTATGATATTGCATGCAGCTTGAATTTTAAATTTTTACAAGTGTATTTGAAACACTTATAACATTTTTTCATTACGTTTTCTATCCAGTTCTCTAGGACAAAAATTGAAGTCCTCTTTTTTTTTCTCGTAATCTGTGCTATGACTCCACCCCCTACCTCTCCCTGGTAGATACCCCTGACATAATAGCTCTGTACCTCACAACTTTATACACTGATAAAGCAGTTCCTTACTAAGCTTGAAATACGTCCCCACAGCATTATTGTAATTTATGCATTTACCTTGATTTACTCATTCAGTTTCTGCATGAATGTAAAGCCTTGACTTCTTATTCATTACATTTTTTTTGTATAAAAAGGGAAAAGTTGGACAAAGAAGTAGATATTTCTTAAAAAGATACAAAGACCCACAGCTAAAATTTTCACATTTAAATGGAAATTTTCACAACAGTTAGTCAGTAGTAGTTTTTTGGTTTTAGCAAAATTTTACCACTATTCTGAGAGTTATTTTGTTTATGTATTTTTTATAGTGAATGGATCAGGCCAAAGAAAAAGGGCATAGTTTAATGTTCAAATGTTATAAAATGCTTGTTGGCCTCTACCAACTATATACCAACTATTTCACTATATACCATTTGTTTTAACTAATGCTTGAGACTAAAAAAAATTTATGTTGGCCAGTGGCGAGTAAACTCCAAAAAGTTAGTCGCCAATTTGACACTGTTCGTCGCCACTTAGATACATGTTTAAAACTAATTCCCCCTCCCCAACAGGGGCCTCATGTTGCACACAAACATGTACATGCATATACCTTAAACTACACTTTTACACAAAATTACACAAAAGTCATAATAATCAAGGAGTTTAACAGCGGAAAGTTGTAATTTTCGTATTCGCACTTGAGAAGGTCCATTGAGATTGCGATCACTATTTCTATAAAAGGTTCGCATTTGCATTAGCGACTTTAATTGATAGCCATTATTAATGGTCAAGTGATAATAAGAAAACTGCAAGTTGCCAGTCTTGGCGACCGACATGACATTTTGTGGTCACCCAATAAAAATTTTTAGTCGCCAATGGCGAGTGGCAACCGCTACTCTCAAACTTTAGTTTTAACCCAATAAGATTACTACAGCTTGCAAAGTAGAAGGGAAAATTAAATTTAAAAAAAATAAATGAAATTCATATGATTTAATATAGAGAAATATGTTTCTTTTTTTTTTTTCCAACAAATTTCATTTTCAAATAGAAATATAAGAATCACTTACTTTTCCTCGACAAAATTCTTTAACATCTTTCTCTGTCAAATGTGTACCATTTTTAAGTGCTATCCAAGCACATAGTTCTTCTCCCATTCTTTTATCTGGTACCCCAACAATCTAAAAAAATATTAAGAATATAAAAATTGAAACAAAAAAGTAAAACTAGACTTTTATTAAAGTAATAAAAATCATGTCCTACAATATAATAAAAGGAATACACTAACAATTTCTTTGCTACATATTAGTCATAAAAAGACAACTACTAATATGTATTACATGATTCCCACTTTTTGATTATAAAATTTTTATATGTGGCTTTCCTTTAATCTTAACAAGAAGTTCCGTCTAGAACTATACGAGCCTACTTTCCCGTATACACCAAATTCAAATTTATAATCTAGCTATCTCTTTCACTCTCTTTCTCATTTAACTTTATTTTTAAATTACTTCAGATATACCATTTTCAATGGATAATACATATTCATTCACTCACTCATTCATTCTTTCATTTATTCCGTCATTCGTTTATTCATTCATTCATTAACTCATTCATGTATTTATTCATTCATTCACTCATTTATTTATTTTATCATTTATTTATTCCTTTACTGTAGCATCTATTCATTCATTCATTCTTTCACTCATTCATTTATTCATTGAAAAAAATCCTTAAAAGTCCCGATCAAAAAAATTCATAGGAAAACAGGCTCGCTCAGTTCTTGTTGAACTTCGTATCTGTACATGTTCTAGAGTGTAATATCTTTCTGATAAAAGTTTGTTGCAAGCAAATCCATTGGTTAGATCAGGATTTATATAAGATTGAAATTTCCCGTAGGCGCTAATGTTAATTTGGTACCTTTCCATTATCACGGCGCAAATCTCGCCAAGCAGATAGTTGGCGACAGCACACGGAAAAGGTTGCCAGCAGAGATATTCCGTTTGACGTTGGCTTCATCATTATTGGCGAATTTATAGCTAGCGCCGAGATAATGGAAAAAACAACGCTATTTTTTTTTTGGAACTGTTCGAAAATGAACAAAAATTGTTCAAATCATTATTTTTACGCCCAAAGCTTCTTTCAGTAAGCTTGGTCATAGGAATTTGGATGTTGTGTCCAGAGTTTACATAATTTGCTTTATTTTTGCCCATAGGCACTAATGTTAACCCTCTAATGCCCAAGTTTTGTTATCGTCGTCCGCCTTGAGGCCTAGTTGGGAATTAGAGGGTTAAAATTTTTTGAACTATTCAAAATTGAACAAAAAATTGTTCAAATCAAAAAGTAAAATATGGAAATGAGATGTCCTCGCCGAGACCTTTAGAATGCAAAAAGAATTTTTGGAATCTGACAATTTGTTCAAAGTTATTAGGGGGGGGGGAGACAGACAGACTGACCGACACACTCCCCCCCCCCCCCCATCTCAAAACGTTACTTTCAAATTTTTTATTTTTCATTATTTAACTTATTTTTTACTTTTCTTGATTTCTAACGATATTTTCACGATAAATTAAGCCTTCTTTCATGCTTTATTTATTTATTTTTTACTTTAACGGGAAAGTAGGCTAAAAAGAATTCAGCGTGCACTTAATGTCACGAATTAATGAAAAATTCTGTCAAAATGGCTCCAAATTTTACTACCCCAGGATTCTTCAACATAAGTAATTTACATCCCAAAATTTGCAGGGTTTTGAGCAAATAAATAGGTAATAGTCTATATGCAAACTTGAATATTCATTGGCAATTTGTTTTTCTGAGATCCCAAATCAGGGATCGATCCAACATTTTTAACAGGGTCCGTTTTTTGTGAATTTTAAGGAGAGTTTTGTAGAAAATCAAATTATCTTGTGAAAATTAATAATTTAATAAAAAATGGTGTAAAAACATGATTTAAAAGCTTTGAATTTTGTGAAGGTTCCATTTTTGATAGATTGGAAATTTTGTGAAGGGTCCGTTTTGATTAATTGGAATTTTGCGAAGAGTCCGAAAATCGACCTGAATTTCCTCTGGCGTGACCCATGCAAGTCATTCCAAAAATTCATTTGCAAAACTTCCTTCTGTTGCAATACCAAAAGTATGAAAAACCTTACGTGTCAGACATATTTAATAACTTCAAGAAATATTTACTCCACATTTAAAGAAAATCACAGAATACATTTATTTAATTTGTAACAGTGAACAACTTTCCATGAACTCGGACTGGATGCTTAAACGCTTTGACTTTGAGTCAAAACACAATGTTGTATTCCCTTCCAGAACTGATTGGGAAAATCCTATTAAGCTTATTAGCCACGCCAATGAAGTATGGCTTTACTGATGGATCTAAGACTTCCCATGGCACAGGTTACGGTGCCTTTTGCCCAAATAATAAAATTAGAATCTACTCTTCTTTGGGAAGACTAGCAACGGTATACCAGGCTGAAGTGATGGCCATCCTGGCATGCGCAAATAATTGCCTAAATAGATGCATCTCTGGCAAAACCATCAAAATCTTCTCTGATAGCCAGGTTGCTCTCTTGGCACTACAAAAACACTGCTTCTCTTCAAATATTGTTTGGAATTGCTATAACACTATTGCTGAATTGGCCGCAATGAATAAGGTGACTCTTTATTGGGTGCCTGGTCACTGTGGCATTTTTGGCAATGAAATGGCTGACCAACTGGCTAAATTGGGCACAGAAACTCCTTTCATTGGCCCAGAACCTGTCCTTGGTCTGCATTACAGTGCATTAAGGAAAACAATCAAGGAAGTCCTCCTAAAAGAGGCTCACAATGCCTGGCTTAAAAGCAATAATCAAAGACAGGCGAAAGAACTTAACCAAAAGTACCCTTGGTTAAGATCTAAGGAACTGCTGAAACTCAGTAGAAATGAGATTAGGGTGATCATTGGTCTCTTAACTGGTCATTGCAATCTCAAGAGACATCTTAACATCATGGGCATGATTGCTGACTCAATGTGTAGAGGTTGTCATGATGTAGAGGAAAGCTCCACACATATTTTGTGTGAATGTGATTATTTCTCTGCTCATCGGTTTGAAGATCTTAGTTATCACTATATCGAACCCTGGGAATTACCCAATTTCCCTGCTAAATTATTGCTGAAATTCGTCTCAGCCACTGGTCTGTTTCAGACTCATTAACTTGGGGTTGTTAGTACAATAGACCTGAGGTCGCAGTGCTAGTGCTCCGTAGAGCCACCCCCTATACAATTCATTCATTCAATTCATAACAGTGCACAAACATCCATTGACAAACAAAAAGGCAAAATGCCCAAGTTGAAACAGACCTCACTCTCACTTGATTAATTAAGCATTAAATTTACTGAATTCAGCATAAACAAAACTATGTTATCCAAAAATATCACTTATGACTTACGTGAACTTCCAATATATCTGGATGATTTCCTAAAAAATTTTCGATTTCAACAGGATACAGATTTTCTCCTCCTCGAATTACCATGTCTTTTGTTCGTCCTACAATTCTTATGCATCCAAACTCATCCATAATGCAAAGGTCTCTAATAAAATAGATTCAAATATAGAAGAAGCACCTTTTTAGAGTAAACATTTTGCAAAGACATTATGCAGGTATTTAACAAATTATCAATAACTTTTTAAAATGTATAATCATAAATATACTGATATAACAATTGTCAATAAGGAATGCTAAGCATGCATTATTCATCCAGTAGAAAAAACTGATAATAGATATAAATTTACATAACACACATGAAAAAGTGAAAGCAATTCAAGTCTTCAAGACAGGAAAAATTGATTTAATACATGATAGTATGAATTTTTAATAATTAATTGCAAGCAATTTGTGAATAAAGTTTATAATCATTTTACATGTAACTTTCACATAAAGGTTATTTAAATAATACCTTCTAGCCGTTAAAGGAGATGATAGGCAAACCTTGATAAAATGAAAAATTGTCTGAAAAAATTCACTTTATATTAAATTCTCTTTTTCTTTTTTTTTTTTTTTAGTTTGTTACAACAGAACTAAATTTTAAACATAATAAACATATTTTGAGGAGCCATTTTTAACAGAACTGCTATAATTAATACTTTACTCTTTGCAGACTTTTGAAAATTTCAGCTAACCCACTCTGTATCATTGAAGAAAAAGTTGCTAAAAATATACACCAGTATACATTTTTCTCAAAAATAAATAAATATATATATATATATATATATAAATATTAAAAGTAATAGTTTTCCTTTTCAATATAAATGCAACTTTTAGGCATTTAAAAAGTTGAAAATATTGAGATGGAAAAAGTGGCATATACATTTCAATTTTGCCATCACTTTTAGTTCTGTCACAAAATATCAAAATTTAAACCAGTACAGTACAAAAATACTAAATTCTAAAAGAAAAGAAATCTCTCATCCCATCAAAGAAACCAACTGAAATCTTGATCTTTGTTTTAAAAGAACCTTCATAAGAGTAATACTTACCCTGTGTGATACCATCGTGTTTTATCAACAACTTCATCAGTGCTTTTCCTATCATTCCAATAGCCTATAAAAACAGTGTGGCCCCGTGTGCACAGCTCACCTTGAGTATTGACCGGAACTAAATGTCCTTCATTGTTGATGACTTTCATCTAAGTAATATAATACAACACAAAAGAATTAAAACACTTTGTATGGTACTGTAGAACCTCTGTTAACCGGCTTAAATTGAGACCGAATGGTAAGCCGGTTAAGTAAAAAATAGTTAAAGCGGGGGATAGCAAAAAATGGGAGATACATTATACAATTTTAAAAAGAGAGTGAAGGTGTGATGATTTATTGTGTTTTAGTACAGTTACTTTGAGAGTTGCATAGCCATTATCAAGCTTGGCAAGGCTGAATTCACTGAACCTGAGATTAGCCAATAGCCACGCTTGATTTCATAGGAAGGGTATACAGATTCCCAGATCCCCCCTCTCTCCGACATCGGAATGTCGCTTTTGTCCGGGGAGATAAGAATTCCACGAAAAAATTCCCCCGAGTACCACAGCAGCTGTTTCTTCCATATGACTAGCACTCTGAAAGCTTTTGAAAATATGGGCCGGATAAAGCGAAGTTATACTGTAAGTCATTTTACAGCAGATAAAAAAGCCAAAAAATATTAAAGAATAAACAATAAAATCAATGTTTTCAAAGCACAAATTTGAAGGGGGAAAAAAGGTATGCAGAAGTTTCAGAGCTCCATGGAACTCTTTTCAAAGCAGAAAAGGTATGAGCTTCTAAAAAAAGGTCAGCAGCAGTCACAATGAAGTTAGCCACAATATTACTTATGGCTAGAAACTTTTTAAAATTAGGAATGCAACCAATAAATCCCTGTTATTCATTATAAACTGCTTCATTAAAGCCATAATAGAGAAAGAGAAAAAGAAATGTTGTAGTTTACATAAGTTCTTTACACAATTTATATATAAAAAAGTATGTAATTTTTTTAAATATTTTTTATATAAATTATATATATATATATATATATATATATATATATAATAAATTTAGTTTTGTTTTCATTCACAGTAATTTAAGAAAATTAATTAAAAAGTATGTAAACACCTAGACTTCCTGGTCATAATTATTATTGATGAAATAACTTATTTACATAGCTACTGAATTATTTTGATTAACTTTTATTTGATTTTATATAATTAATATGAATCCTAGATGACTCTACCCTTTATAGGCATTCTATGTCGACATCAAGGTCGTTGAATTTACTCTTTTTTTTTAGCAATTTAATTCAAGAAAAAAAATGGGTTTCTTCCACGCTGAGAAAATTTACAAATCTATGCATTTTGCAGCTCTAATTTTTCAATAATAGTAACAATAGTGCACCATGCACAAAACTAAAGAATTTAACAGATAATTCCTTGTATTTCTTTAGTTACACAAAACACTAAATGTCTGCACAAATCAAATACAAGGGCATAAATCCTAAATCAATACAAAAACATTCCCATTCAAGATGTTTCAGATAGTGTATAACTTTAGCTTCTTGAATTCAAATTGAATAAAATCTTATTTAAAATTCAATCTAAGCTCTGCTTCGTCAATGAAGCTTAAAATAATTTATGTTATCAAATGTAGCTTGGCATTTTCAATTTATATAGCAAAGAAATTATTTTAAACTATTCTTATCTCTTTTGGCACAAAATAACTGTTGGATTTGTATTGTCTTCAGTAAAGTTTGCATGTTTATCAACAAGCTTAAATATAACCATAAAGAACTGAACTTCTAAGTCTTATACGTTTAATATCAGTCTAAATTTTTTTGTTAAATATCAATTAACTTTAAACTGAATATGCTTTTTTCAGACAAAACATATAGAAAATTAGGAAGTAAAATTTTTAAAATTATCTACAAAGCTTTTTTAAGGGAATATAATTACCCGTTACCTCAACAAATTCCAATGGCTGTATGACACCTCTAACGATATTTTCAAAGCTATCGTTCAAGTAGCTCACTGCTATGGCTGGACTATTCTCTGTACATCCATATGCAACCTGAAAACAAAAACTTCATCAACAAAAGGTATCATTCTGATTGATAATGATAATCTCAAATCTCTCTTATCAAAATACAGAAGTTTAGAGTTTGAAAACATGTATCTCCAAGAATAATTTTACATCAGAATTTTACAACAGAAATTTATATTTGCTCTTTCATATCAAAATAGAAACTAGAATTAATGCCTCATAACTTTTTTTATCGTCAATAGTTGTTGTGTTCCTCAAGTATTTACTTTTGTCTGTAGAGTGCACGTTTTAGACAGTATGAGCTGAGGATTTAAATGAGCTAGCTTTTGTGCATCTTTGAAATATTTTAGTTTTTGGAAAAATGCATAAAATGGCCAATTTTTATTTGCTAAACATTTTATGAAAAGCATTGAAACAAAACAGAATTTGAAAAGAAATTGTTGATTTGACACTTGAGTGAATAAAAAGCATTCATGTTTGGAAAATTTTATCTTGTATTTTAATGAATTTTGCGGGAAAACATTCCTTAATTCTGCGTAAAAGTACATTGCATTAAGCAGGAAATACGTTTAACAAGAGACAAAATTTAATTCCCATTAATTTAATTTGAAAGGCTTCAGATAGGGTCATTATAACATGTATATTATAAAAGATAAAAAGACATAAGCATTGTTTGTGAATCTAAAAAATGTTTTATAGCTGAATTAATTATCCTTGTTATTTAATTTAAAATGTCAGTAATTGAAAAATGCAACTGTAATGTACAAAATTTTTTTTAATTGTAGGAATTTTTCAAATTCTGATTAAATAGCATAAAAGTGGTATATGCAAAACTAACACAGCAATTTTGGCTTACTAGAATATATTTAAAAGCATAGGGGGGGGGGGGGATTACAAATTTTCAGGCTTTGTAAGAACCATTTTATGCTGCAGGAAAGATTCTAGTTAAAAAATAAATTGCACACTAAAAAACTGTTTTAACAATAATCGTGGACATTACCATTTAAGGTCAATAAAAGTTCATCATTCTAAATACACTCCTTCAGAAAGGGGAAGGGGAACAACTGTCCGCATTTTTAAAAGGAGATAAAATTTAAAATTTATTGAAAAATGACTTACAGAAATGTGTGATACTCTTAAAACATTTTGGATATCTTTTATTAAACTTTCAGTAGCTGGAGCTCCACCTAGAACAGCTATAAATTAAAAATGATATATTTTATTAAAAAGAAAAATATTAGTAGGACTAGAACCAGCCTAGCTGGGCTCACAGCCTATTGCAGGTTGTTAATTTTTTAATTTGTAAATGTATTACAGCAATGATTAAAAAACAAGAGCTAATAATATTAGAGTGAGATATTTTATTAATTTACACAGATAAAACGGAATCTGTAATGAATTTCTCACTATGCAATACATACATTATACAACCTGAAAGTACTGAAAATAGTAAACTAACCTATGCCCTATGGCAAGCACTGAAGAATAAAAAACCTTCTTAGTATTTATTTGTGCTATTAAATAGCAGTTATTATGTATGGATTTCAGCCATGTTACATTATAACACAATCTACATCAACATTGCTATTGTGCCGAGGGAAAAATGTCATATTTGATATACTATTTATAACAGTTAGCATGGTTGTAAAAAGGATATTCTTACTTGATATAACAGTTGTAGCAGCACTATACAAAACGTTTATTGAATTATATGTGTGTGTAAAAATTTATTCCATTGTTTCAATTCTTTTAAATATAAAATCAAGTATTTTATGATAGCTACCAGCCAACTTACGTAAACATTTTGAAACCATTTAAAAACAAATATTATTGAAACTGGTGGAGATCATCTTTGAAAGCTTGTTACCAGGAGCTATATGCCAAAACAGGTAAAGTTTTAAAAATTGATGGCCCATAACCCTTTCAAAAATACTTCCAGATCTTATTCATGAATTGCACAAATTAATATTTTGCAATAGTCTTAAGGGGAGCCGAACCGTTTTGAGGCGGCCAATTTGTAGTCAACTTTCTTCAAGCGTTACTCCTCAGCCATATGGAATTTCGCTTCGCGGTTTTTTAAATTTTTTTAAGTAGGTCTTTCTCTATATGTAGACCAAATTGTATCCAAAAATATTGAATATTTATTTTTTTATTCAATATCAAAGTTTTTTACAATTTCATAACTTCCGGAACATTTTTCTCATAATCCATTCAAGATTTTATTGATCTTATTTTTTTATTTTATTTGTCACATCTTATAATGAATTCACAACCAAGTTTTTTTCAAAATTTTGAAAACAACCTACAAAAAACAATTTCTTTCAATGTTGTGTATTCACTACGAAAAGTTTTTAGCTGACCAGATTTTTATAAAGTGAAATTTTTAAATATCCCTGGTTGTGAATTCATTATAAGATGTGACAAATAAAAAGATGTGTTGTAAAAAAAATCTGTGTTTACGAAAGGGGGGTTTTTTATGTAATCTGAAGTGACATCAGGGTTCACACTGGGGAAAAATATAAGGTGGGATTTCTCACCTTAAAATTTCTCACCAAAATTTTAAAATTTAAGTGGGAAATTTTTGTTTTAAAAATATTACTAAACTGTCCGAACCTGATCTAATACAAACTATGTAGTAAGAGATGAGTATCTAATCTATGCTCAGCAAGGAAAGAATAAACATTAACAAGGTTCACACAAAACGGAGCCTTTACAAAATTCGCGATCGCCAAAATGGGTGCTTTATAAAATGTTAAGTATGAAAAAGATCCTTTTAAATAACCAAAATTCTTTGATGTGTGATTTTTAGAAAAAATCCTAAAAATTAGTTTAATATTTCCTCTATTTTTTCTGATCGTAAATCATTTTATCTATTGACGTTTTTCAATGAAAACAGTACGCTTTAGAAACCAGAATTCTGCTGTAACTTGTAAAAGTGAAAGTTCTTCAATGTCTAGCTAGCGCTTGTAACGACTTAAAGGATTGCCATCAATTTGTAAATGCATTGTTTCAAATATAGCGCGAAAATTCAAAATGATTATTTTGAAATAAATGAAATTTCGTATTCCTATGCGAGAATGGTTCGTTTTTACGATCGCGATTTTTGCGAAGGATATGATTTTATTATCGCAATCTTTTGGAAAGGTTCGGTTTTGCGTTTTTTTTTTTTTTTTTAAATTATCACTTTTATTCTATGTGAAAGGTTCAAATTTTACTGTTCGATTTCTTCAAACTTTATTACATGCAATATTTTAAAATGAGCTCGAATTTTTCACGTGCTCAATTATTTTTAAAAATACGTGCATATGGAATTCTGCCTTTTACACTTTCCTAATAATCGAGGCATTTTAATAGATATTTTGATAGTTGGTTAAACACAGGCTGAAACATTAATCCATTATAAAGTGAACTAAATGACACAATAAAAGAATAGAGACATGGGAGGTATGCTAATGCACATTGATACTTTCATATGCATTTTTTTTTTTTTTTTTTTTGATCCTGATTTTATGGAAAGATTAACTTTTCGCCACTAGTTGTGGGAACAGCGCACAAACGAACTTTTTTTTGAGTGGGATTTCAAAATATATTGCGGGAATCGCGCGGCCTAGCTCGAACCTGGACATACAATACACAGACACACCCAAAAAAGTTTGAATTTTTAATAGATTATCTATACATTCTGACAAGGTTGATGAATAAAGACGCTTTTTCCAAAATTTACATGGTGTTTATTGATAAGGAAAGCATATTAAATTAATAAAATAGTTTTTATAAAATATAGAACCAACTTCAAATTATAAAATGCGCTTTTCTTTTCCTAATATTTCTGCAATCCCAACTGCGTCTCCAAAGGCCTCAAAATGCACCATTTTGCATACAGTTTTCAAAATTTTCCCCAAACCCCCTTTGACTAATTTCATACCTCCAATTTAGTGGGAATCGTCGTATGGTTCTACCCCTCTAATATACACAGCTGAGAAGGCCTTGCCGTGGAAACATTAACAATAGTTTTATGGGCTTATCAATGGCCCACAAGTTAAAAAATCTCAAAAATGGCCGGCGCATAACAGTTTATGAAATATACTTAGATTATATTAAATAAGCAAGAAAATGAGTCACCAGAATAACGACAACACATTTAATAAAGAAGCAACATTTAAACTACAGAGAACACAACTGGCACAAGAGACGTGCACAGTTAACAGATAAAGTTAAGAGAAGCTTGTATTTTTAATTTTATTCAACACTTCCCCTAAATTAAAACACGCATTCCAATTAATTCTCTTAACTTGCAATATCTGTCCTTAGACAGGCATTTGTCACTAGATGCTACTTGGTTCTCCTTCGAACAATACTGAACATCAGTCTTGGATGTTTGGCACAGTTCTGAACAAACTTGTACTTTACGATAAGTTCGATTATTGAACTCTGCGTTTTCCATTAGACAAAAAGCCCTTTAACAGTCAACTTGAAGCAAACGCGTAGAAGAACAGCAGCGTAACTCTTTAAATAAACTTTGAAGTCACACAATTTCTTTTTCACCTTGACTAGTGGCCACAAATTCAGCCTCTGTTGTGACAAATAAATACATTTTTGGAACTGACTTCTCCATGCTACTACACCTCCGCTGAATGTAAATATCATTCCAGATGTGGATTCTCCAATGATAGGATCACCAGCATAATCTAAATCGCAATATGCTCCAAACAGTCTGAGTTCAGCACAGCGCTCATACATAATGTCAAAGGCTGTTATAAACTTAGGATATCTCAATATTCTTTGAATAATGTTCCAATAAACCACTTGTGGTTTATCTAAAACCTGTGAACATAACCCCACAGCATATGCTATATCTGGTCTTGTTATCATCGCCAAGAACAGAATGCTGCCAACAGCTTCACAATATGGGATACAGTCTTTTAGATTTGGCGATGAATCATGAGAAGGTATTCCTCTTTCTGTAGGAGAACAAACTATACAAGACTCAAACATGCTAAGCTTTTGCATATCTTTCCTACAGCAGGCACCTTCATAAACAGAAGCCAACTCTGAATTACATTTGGCGATGTTTAGCTTTTGAGTTTCAACAATGCCCAATATGTTCTTGGCATGTCTATTGGCGTAAAGGCACGCTTTGAACTGCTTTGTGTGTCCATTAACACTTTGCTTAAACTTGCGCGCACCGTGACTTCCAATTGCTTGTATCTCCTTTGGTACATTGGACAAATCCCATGTCTGATCTCTTTTCAAAGAGCTCATCTCATCTTTTGTAGCTAATTTCCATTGATGAGAACTAGGAGTTTTCACATTGTCTTGGTAACTATTTGGCTCTACACATTCTGCCACCAACAAGAAATCAGCCAAATAACTTGGCGGTTTCAATTTTGCTCTGTCAAGCAACTGCATCTTTGTTGGTCTATCAGAAATATCTTCATCACTTTCAACTTCCTCTATGTCATTACCTGATATTTCTTCACATTGGACTTCCCCTATATCAGTACTTGACATTTCTTTACTTTGGACTTCCCCTACACCAGTGTATATTTCATTTCTAGAAGACTGCTTTGGTGGATTTTCAGAAACAGATATTTGGAAATTCATCTTGACTGGTATTTCATTTTTGAAAATAACATCTCTTGAGAGAACAATTTTATTGGTCTCTGGTATCCAAATTCTGTACCTGTCTTTATCTGAAGAATATCCAACTAGGTGTCCCTTTTGAGCTTTTTTATCACATTTTGGTATGTAAACAAAACATTCTGCCCTAAACACCTTCAGATGATCAATGGCAGGCTCTTTGTCATACCACAGTTCGTAAGGTGATTTATTTTCAACAGGGGTCGGGCCAGTTTGGTTAATAATGTAAGCAGCTGTATTAACTGCTTCTGCCCATAAGCGCTCGGGGAGATCTTTGGCGTGCAGCAATGTTTTGGCTGCTTCGACTAAGATACGATTTTCTCTCTCGGCTGAACAATTCTGCCCAGGCTCATAATCCATGGAGTTATGATGATTTATGCCAGCTTTTTGTGTTATTCGAAAAATGGCAGAATTATTGAACACTCTCCCACAGTCTGTCAGAAGTTCGTTGATGGTGTGACCTCTAGCTTTGGATTCCGCAATAAACTGAGATATTTTATCTTTCACTTCAGTTTTCTCTTTTATGAAGTATACACTTCTATATTTTGAAAACTCATCTTTAACCACCACAAAATATCTGCTTTTTCCAAGCGACTGCTCCGCCATAGGTCCGCTGACATTCGCGTGAACCAATTCACCAACTTTTGATGGTCTATCTGGCCTGCTGCCCGAACAGAGTGGATGCATTTTCCCATGTGCACAAGCATGACAAAATTCTTCATCAAGAGACACATCAATCCCACGATTCCTTAAAAACTTCTGCATGTACCTCTTATTTTGATGTCCTAAACGCTCATGCCATTATTGCATATCATTGCTACTTTCCACAATACAGGCAGAATTTGTTGGAGTAATCACTCGCATTAAAAGATGATAAACACTACTATTTCTTCTTAAGCCAACAGCAACAGTTGCACCCTTCTTGTTCTTAAAAACTCTAGTGTCTTTTGTTGCATATTCTGTCAAATTATGATTCAGTGTAGCACCTGATGAAAAGATATTTCGAGCACTTTTAGGTACAAACCAAACACTACAAGATATCCAGGTTTCCATTTACTATTAACAAGCATTTCTACCTTAATAGTTCCTTCACCATTAGATTGCATAAATGTTTCATCACTTAACTTGAGAAGTTTAGGTTCCTTAAAAGGTGAATATGTCGAAAACCATTCTAGCTTGGAACATTTATGATGAGACGCTCCTGAGTCTATGAGCCAACGGTCTTCTGTCATACCACTTGTCAGCGTCATGAATGCTTGTTCCCGAGTTGTATCGGTATCTTTTGATTTTAACAATTCACAATCTTTTGTCACGTGTCCAAATTTTTGACAGTAAAAACATTTGAAAGCCTTCTTTTTAAATTTGGCTTCCTTCTTTGGCGACTTTTTAGCAAGGTTATTTTTTGCTAACAGGGCAACAACAACACTTTCAGGATGTCCGCTTTTAATTTCCGCCAAGCGCTGCTCATGAAGCCTAAGCCTCTCAAAGTCGCTACAGTTCTTTCATCTCCAGGAACAGATTCCCATGCACTTTTAAACTCTAGATATTCATTTGGCAAAGTATTGAGTATTCGGTTCAACAGCATCGATTTGGGCAACTGAACATTTTCACTCTTTAATTCATCTTGCAACTCTTGCCAAACTCGTTGTAGCTTTGACACATGCGTAGCTATATTATCAACAGAATCTTTACTGTAATTAAACAGTCGAGAATATAATAGATCTAAACGACGCTCATTTTTCTGTTCATATACCGTGTGAAGTGCATCCCACATCTCTTTGCCAGATTTACATGTGAGAATATGTTGCTTCGGTTCTGACCTCACACTTGAACCTATAATAAAGAGAGCGAACGCATCGGCTTCTTCAAATATCTTTAGATTTCTGGTATATTCTCTGCGAATTTCTTCAGTTGCGTCAGTTTCTGGCATTGCCGGTCTTATGACCTCTCCGAGAACAACAGGCATAGCTTTCTGAATTGTGAGCTGAAGTTCAACATCAAATTTCCAGCTCAGCCAGTTTCTTTCTCCTTCCAATTTATCGATTGAGTAAATTGTATTCATATTTTCCCTATTTATTATTAAAATAACTTCAAAAATATACGTACATTCAAAAGATAAACTTTTAATCCAAGAAGAAACTACTAATGCTTACGAATAAAGTATACCGAAGAAAGCTTTCCATTCCCAAACTAGTTGACGTATTCTTCAAAATAAACTTTCATAATCTTACTTATGCACTAAACAACAGAGCACAGCATAACTGGGCTCCCATAACCACTTAGATTATATTAAATAAGCAAGAAAATGAGTCACCAGAATAACAACAACACATTTAATAAAAAAGAAGCAACATTTAAACTACAGAGAACACAACTTGCACGAGAGACGTGCAGTTAACAGATAAAGTTAAGAGAAGCTCGTGGCTTTAATTTTATTCAAAAAATATGAACGATACTTGGATGGAGGGGTGGGGTGAGGTATATATTTAAGTTTTGCACCGCCACGGAAAACCCCAAGATCTGGTACTGGGGTTAAGACCCCTATATTAAAGTATGTTGCATTAAGTATGTAGCATGTGCATGATGCACATGCTACATGCTTATTTACCATTAGGCCTTATTTACTATTAGGCCCGTGAGGCCCTGGCCTAGGGCCCGCACTTTGAGGGGGCCCTTAATTTTGGTTATTATTATTTTTTTAATTAAAAATTTTTTAGAAAAATATTTAAAAATAGCATCTTTCAAAAACAAACTGTTAGTGTTCTGTTGCTTCACAGAAAATTTGTATCATTAAATTATTTTAAAACCCCGAGCAATTTTCACTTTGGGAGCACTCAAATTTTGGTCTGACAATTTGAAATTTGAAAAACTAAATCGATTTTGCACTTTGGGAGCCCCCAGATTTTATTCAAACATTTTGCAATTTAAAAACAAAATCATTTTGCATGTTGGGGGCTCCCAAATGTTAGTCTGACTCTTTGACATTTGAAAAACAAATTAGTTTTTGCGCTTTGGGGGCCCCCAAATTTTTGTGTGACGGGTAAGTTTTACAAACACATACTGAATGTTATGTTTAAAAAATTTTTGTTGCATGAGGGGCCCCCAAACATGAGTTGTGCCTATAGTGATTCAAAACGTAAATTGGGCAGCCCTGTGTGCATCGTCACTCAGATCGTTTTCGATACTGAAGCTGTTCTTCAGTTCAGATCATTTTCTGAACTGTTGTCGCCAGATGTGACACATTCCATACTAATCTTCCATATTTTCATAAAAAACTTTATAATTTGGGGTAGCTTCAAAACAGTTCTTTTTTTAATTATCTAATTTGACTTGCATTTTCCAAAAATTTACTCTTACTTTTTTTTATTGTGAATCAACCCAACTCACAAATTTTTAAACATACAGCAAGCACTGGTGGGGAGCATCTGATAATGAGAGGAAATTTCTGTAGGGCTTTTCTTTAACCAGTAAAAAATTAGGGTTTCTTTCATTGCTGGGTTTTCTCCTACTTTTGTAAATAGAATTATTCCCTCCCCACCAGTAAGCCACCTGACAGATATATTTAAATTGGTTAAGCAATAGGAATTATTGCATCAACATCATAATCACACAAATATAATCGCAAAGCATTTTTTTTTTCTTTTTCTTTCTGAGACATTAAAACTTCTAAATTTCAAATACTGAAAAAAATATATATATCACATTATACTTACTATGCCTTAATGACTCAATATTGAAATTCATCAGTCTGTATTTATCTATTAAATCGACATACATAGTAGGAGTTCCAAGTAAAGTAGTACAGCTGAAAAATGTAAATATTAGTCATATTTAAAAATAGATAATATTATCTATTTTTTACGTGCACGTGAGCTTTCAATTACATATTTAAGTAAATGTTGCACGCTGAGTGTTCAAGTTAAAACCCACATCAAATTAAAAAGTTTTAAATCACAATCGTAAATTATTCAATTAAATTATCAATTTATTTGCAATGCATTCCTACTATCCTTAACCATTTGCCTGATTATCCCGAGTTATCTTGGGTTTGTATATATTTCAATTAATTATTATTCCGAGAAAACTTGGGCAAAGCAGAATTTGTCAGTATGATTTGTTTTTCATGGTTTTAATCATCCTGGAGGAAATGAAAGGAAATATTCAGTTTTGATAGGCAATTTCTCAAGTTTTGTTGGTTTCGTGTTCTTTTGGCAGGACTGGTCACATGTTTTTCCTATTGTATAGTATACGTCGGCTTCGGCCTGGAGGAAACGAAAGGCAATATTCAGCTTTAATTGGCCGTTTGCCAAGTTTTGTGGGTTTGGTGTATTGTCTCTTGTTTCAAAAACTGTCATACAAAGACCAATATTTAGATTTTTTCCATTTACCCAAGATAACTCGAGATAGTAAACTAATATTAAAATGTAATGCAAAGTAATGCTTTTACGCCTGTAAAACAGTGGTGTAGTCCTGGAAAAAAAGGTGAGGGGACGCTTACATATACCAACATACAAAAGTGGGGATACGCTTATGTTAAAATTAAAAACAAGTGGGAGGACGCTTGTGTTAAAATAAAAAGGTAGGGGGTCGCTGTCCCCCTGCGTCCCTCCTCGATTACACCACTGCTGTAAAAGAATAAAAATTCAACTTAAAACCTACATGTTTTGTTCTGTTTCATTTCTTTGTATTTATTTTTAAAACTGTGATGATCTTTTGCAATTTTTTTTTTTAGTTGTAAGGGAAGCGGTTAAGAATAAGGCAAAATTTTAAATAATCTACCGCTAATATAGTTAATATATAACAATTACTCAAATCATAATATCAATTTAAATTACTAATAAGTACATACTTGTATTCTTCAACAGCCTTTAAAGCAGCTGCAGCATGAAAACGAGCAGATGGAAAGACACAAGTATTTTGAAATAAAACAGATCCAACAGAACCAACAACACTTCCATAACAGTGAAATAATGGAACCAGGCAACATACTATTGGTTTCTAACAAATTGAAAACATGCATCAAAATATTAGACTAAAATAAATTTCTTGCATAAGATTTATTACTTAAACGATTTCCAGCAGCTTTGTAGCAACTGATTATAACTGCAGGGTTTGGAACAACCCGGATTTGTTCAGGGTTTTGATGAAAAAGCAGAAAGGATAGCTTTTAAAAAAATTTTTTTTTTTTTTTTTTTTTTTGCACATGATTTGTGGTGGCATTGTGATGGCCCTGTAAAATTTTGAAATGACAGTCCTGATATAAAGTCTCTCTTATATGCATGTAATTAGCCTCCCCAGTAAATTTCAAATAAGTCTTTCATCCTATAAAATTAAATTAGTTTACTTAATGGGAGAAGAACACTATATTAATTTTGACCAAGCACTTTGAAGAACATGTTCAATTCAGCAAAATTTTGGCATGCATATTAAGGGGGAAATACGTGTAAAGATCCCAAAAAATTAAAAAAAAAAATCTTCATAAATCGATTCTACAACTATTCAATAATATACCCTGAAGAATTCAAAGCAAAATTCCAAGTTGTTTAAAAGTTATAAGCATTTGAGCGAGCGCCCCTTTTGGAGCAGTTGAGCATTTGAATGAACTGAAGGGTATAGATAACATTAGCACATGTCCTTTCATTTCTTTTAACAATTGAGACCTCAGATAGAAATTTCTATAAGTATTAGTATCTATAAGTATAAAAAAATGATTCCTGACTGCCTTAAATTTACCTTCATTACCACTCTTTTTTTTAAACGCGTTTTTCTCGAAACTACTTTTTTGAATTTGTGTACACTCTAGCTCGCAGAGTTTTTGATCAATCCTTATCAAATTTAGCACACATTTTCTTCATGTATACACGCTTTAGTTGAACTAGAATCATAAACATATTTATTTACTTTTATTGTAAAGAAAGAACAAAAAAAAAACGGTTAAAAATCGTACTTAATTTTCCCATTCTAAAAAAAAATAGAAATTTTCAATTTTTTGTGACGATTTTAGTTCAATTAGAAGAGACACTTATAAAAAAAGTAGATTTAAAAAAAATTGATTTCAGATAAAAATTATGACCTCCAGGATGTACGCCAACTGCCAACACAGGTGGCGATTCAGTGTGCAGCAGCCGATATCTCCGGATTTTTCAAGAAAAATGTTTCAAAATTTCAGCAAATGTTCTTCAATATACAGTCAAACCTCGATATCTCGAATTTCAAGGGAGCAGTAAAAAAATTCGAGTTAGCGAAAATTCGAGTTCGCAAAATTAATTTATTTTTAATAGGTGGAGAATAAAATAGAAGCTAGTACAAAAAAACTACATGCCTCTTTGAAAATAAAAGTAGGTTACATAAGTCAAGCATTTACTTACACATACATCCTTATTTACATCATACTTACATCATTTGAAAAATGAATCTATGCTGGTTTGCTTTAAATTTGACTCTTTTTCGGATTCCACAACATTTTCTATATGAGAAAGAGCTTTGAAGGTCTCTGGTGTCATATTCGGACAAGATTCAATGAACCTTCTCAAAACATCCGCAGCTAATACAGCTTCTTTGTTCGTTGGTTTCTCCTGAGTCTTGCATATCTCTTCCTCCTCATCGTCTTCAGAAATTACATCACTAGCTGAAACTTGAGAAAGAATATCCTGGTCTTCCCACTGCCCACAAACTGCAACTTCTTCATCAATATTCAAAAAGTCTCCGAATTCAATTTCTTTCAGATTTATTATTTCTCCAAGTCGTTCCCAATCTTTTGTTGGCACGTTATTTTCAATATCAGCATTGTTTGTTTCACATACGGTGTCATTCTGTTCATTTTTTGCAAATCCTGCTTTCCTAAAGCAGTTTGAAATGGTCGATGAAGTGACGCCATTCCATGCTTTATCTGCCATTCTCATGGCTTCCAAAATGCTCACTCCAGATGGCTTAGTTCCTTCTTCAATCTCAGCCAAAAGTTTTTTTACCACTTGATGGCGATATTTGACTTTGAAACTTTGAATGATTCCTTGATCAAGAGGTTGAAGTCTAGATGTCGTGTTTGGGGGAAGAAATTCCACTTGAACATGATTTAATTTTGGTATGATACTGTGACCTTTGCAGTTATCAATAAAAAGCACGATTTTACGCTTTTCTCTTTTCATTTTCCTCTCTAACTCCTTCAGCCAATTTTCAAAAATTTTCGAAGTCATCCAGGCTTTTTGATTGGAATCATAAGTAAAGGGGAAAGATTTCACTCCAGAAAAGCACCTTGGTTTTGCTGATTTTTCAATCATTAAGGGCTTTAATTTTTCAGTCCCAGCCATGTTTGCGCAAAGCAACAAAGTTACACGTTCTTTACTCCTTTTGCCTCCTTTGCAGGCTTCTCCTTTAATGGCCATGGTTTTATCTGGAGTGCATTTAAAAAAAAAGTCCGGTTTCGTCCGCATTAAACACATTTCTTTCATCGTAATTTTTGAGTATCGAACTTAGTGTCTCTTTAAATTCCATGCAGACTTCTTCATTAACGCTGGCGCTTTCGCCGCACATTTTAAGAAATGTAATGTTGTTTCGGTTTTTAAAATTTTCGAACCATCCATTGCTTTTTTTGAAATTAACATGACCCAATTCCTTGGCAAATGCTTCGGCTTTCTCTTTTATTAAATTTCCGTTGATTGGGATGTTTTGCGCTCTACATTGTGTAATCCACACCATTAGACATTTTTCCATATCATGAAATTCACTAACTCTAATTTTCTTTCTCTTACCGAAGCCATCGTCACAGTTTTCCAGAATAGCGTCTTTATTTTTTAAAATTGTCGATAATGTGCTGCTTGGTATTCCGAACTCTTTTGCAATTTCATTTTTCTTTTTGGAACCTTTTTCCACTTCTTCAATAACTCGTTTCTTCTCCTGAATGGAAAGCGTGTTTAATTTTCGTTTAGCTGCCATTGCTAGCAAGTTCGTAGTATAACTCAACTGCTCTGAAAATTTCCTGACCGGAGTTCTTTCCACCGTACAAGACAAGGAGATGACAGGAATGAGATAGCCCTGGTCCCCTGGGTTCAACGTAGCAGCAGCAATTCTTTCTCCCTCCCACATCTCTCACACCCTGCAGGTGTGACCTTGAATTGTTCAAGGACTAAAAAGGGTTTAGAAAGAGGGCGAAAATTACAAAAGGACAAGAATGTCGAAAATTCTTGAGCCCCATTGAATAGAATGGAAGTAAAGAATGCAAGTTTGCTCATGTTTTGGAACAAGGAAATAGTAGTTGAACAAAGAATATGGAATCCGAGAGAACCACCAAAGAAAAAAAATTCGAGTTATCAAGGGTCTAAAATTGAAAAATTCGACTAAACAAGGTTATTTTCACATTGATAGCATAGAATAAACGAAGGGAAATAAATTTTTTTCGAGATATCGAGAAATTCGAGATATCAAGGTTCGAGTTATCGAGGGTTGACTGTATCTGTAAAATAATCTCAAAATCTCAATAACATAGATTTACTCTTTATACGTTAAAAAAATTCATGAAAATTGCTCTTCATATGCCGTTTTACCCGTTTCCCCCTTATTCATTGCAGAGATCTGAAAAAATATCAAATTATATGTGAAATATAAAAACATTTCAAAGATCATACATTTTAATGATTTTAAGGTCTTTTTGACTTTTTTGTGTGATTATGCAAACTATACTCTTGTGGATTTGATGGGTTGTAATGCACATAAATTATCTACACAAGTTTGATATTTGCCAAAATAAAACAATGTTAAAAAAAAGATCATCAACACAAAATCACCATTTGCTAAGACATGGTTTATGGTGGTTTATGAACCATAGAAGAGGTACTTGACAGTACTAAACTTTAAATGCTTCAGATTTACACAGATTCACATTAGTGCCCAATTTCTGAAGCTTAATTATAAAATAATGCATAGCTCAAAAGTATTTTACTTCTGTTGAACACACTTTTTAAACATACAAAAGTAGAATGAAATGTTAAAAATTAAAAAATATTAATAGTAATAAAGGCAGAAAATAAGATTAAAATAAGGAATCATACCAATTTATTATGTCCAAGTCTTCGAGCAGCCACTAAAGCATTATTTATTATGTTATGATGAGACAATGTAACTCCTTTTGGTTTCCCAGTGGAGCCCTAGAAAATCAATGCTAATTTAGAAAACAAAAATAACATCCCATAGAATAGCAAAACAGAAACACTTAATGGGCTTAAAACTTTTTCTAATCACAAAAGCTTCAAAGTCCAATTCACTCAATTTTACAACATAATATGATTCTAATTAGCTTTAAACATTTTTAATGCTTGTATTATTCTGAATTATTCTGAAGATAATTGTTTTCATGATTACAATAATTTAAAAATAATAACATATTTAACAAAACAACAAAATAAACTTAAGAGGTTCAAATGTAAATCACTACAAAATCAATATTTTGTACCAGGGTTGTTATTTTTGAAGAAAAACAACATTCTTGCCAGGATGGTGGCGAAAACTGCGAAAAACCAGGGCAAAGATGGCAAAAATACTAATTGTTCGTAAATAATGGGCCTAACGTCTACTACTCAATATGTTTTACATTGTAGAAATAATTGAATTAATTTTTTAATATTATCAAATATCTTTATTTTGTTAATTAAGGAATATTATAATTAAAGTAACTATTTAATAAAAAGTCCAAGTTACAAGTTCAGAACTAAATAAAATTATTTGAAAATGATACCAATGTTAAAAACTTCTGTTATGGCTTATAAAGCTTGAATTATTTTCTTCCTTTTGCTTTTGCAAAAAAGAACAAATATTTACTTTCAAGTTAATTTCATTTTTCTGTGTCTTTTTTCAAATTTTGAAATTCACCAATGGCATTGTACCTACCTACATCATGACAACTCAGTATAAAAGTAAAATGACGACTCCCCGCACTCAACTTCAAGTATTGCACTCTCACACAAAATAAAATTAACAGTGTATTTAAAATTATATTTATTTATTTACTATGTATATAGATAAATTTTGTTATAAAATCAGTGGCATTCCTAGCATGGGTGTCACCCAGGGCAATGTCATCCTCCCCCCTCCCCTCCCCCCCAAAAAAAGACCTTTTTGTGCTGTATTAACTTGTTTTGCAGTTTATATTATTTTCAGTTGTGCAAAAAAAAAAACATTTAATTATTAGTTTGTTTGGGTAGTCACTTTCAGTAAACAACATCTATTTTCAGCCTGGCATGTGGCCACATTTTCTGGTGTGGATTGGCTTAATATGCAAGAAAAATATCTAGCAAAATTTACTCAGTTATCTTTGTTATTTGAATTCACCAGGTTTCTGAAATGAATGTTAGAAGCATACGTTATCAGCAGCTTTCAATACAAGAAAATCTGCACTGTTTTAGTTTCAACAGTGAAAAGGGCCAACACAATGCTGTTACTGGTCGTCACTGGTATAGATAACAGGGATGTAACGAATATTGGGCCACTATTCGGTATTCGGCCTATTCGGCGGCCGGGCCGAATACTGGGTAAGGTCAAATTCGGCCTGGCCGAATAGTTCTTCTGCAGTAGAAATGTAAAAAAATTAAGAAATTAGTAGATTTTAAACATTCAAAATTGTATTATAGTTATTGCAAAAGAATACATTAGTATATAGTTTTAGTAAATAAAAATAATTTAGGAAAAAACTACTTTTTTTAAACATTGTTTTAGGCTTGACTGAGCAAAAAAAATGTTTAAAGTTGTAATATTGTATTTTATATTTAGCATTTGCTCCCGAAAGCTGGCAATAGTTAATTATGATGGAGAATATGAGAAATTTATTTTGTTATTATTAACAAAGGGAAAGTCAGACTTTGTTTGGGTAGACTAATTTATTGTGAATATTAGGTGAGAAAGAAATGTGAAAGGCCCAAAATATATTATGAATATTTAGATAGCATAAGTTATTGGGTTTTTGAAAATAAAAATATATTCCAGTTAAGTTCATTAAATTTTAATAGATCTTTTAAAAATAGGAATGTAAAAAACCTCATAAAATAAAAATATTAACTTTTATAACATTTAAAATATCTTCATAAAACAGTTTTGTTGAGCAAAGTAAAAGTTCACTAAGCAATAGTACTTCTTTCATTTGAATTAAATAATTAGTAAAATAATGCTAATGTTTACAGCCATAAAACCTGTCATCTCTATTCCACTTGTGGGGGAAATTCTTAGTTTTATTGCATTCAAAACAATAGAGAAAATAGATTAATTTTAAATAGTTTTAAATTCTTAACAAACAGAATTAAATCATACATCATAGATTGTGTGTAATTGGTGTTTGACTTTGTGAATAGCTTTAAATTTGACAAATATTTTCTATTACAGCGATTTTCTAGAAATTTTAATATTCGGCCTAAGACATTAGCCGAATATTCGGCTTTGGCCTGGCAGAAATGGCCAAATATTCGGTATTCGGCTATTCGCCCAAATCACTATTCGTTACATCCCTAATAGATAAGGGGGGTTGGAGAATAAATCCCCCCTGAAATGGTGAAGAATGTCTAGAATTTGACCAATTTTTCTTCAAAACAATGAAGTTTGCTCACTTCTCCCGAAACCCCCCCCCCCCTAAAATGGTGAAGATTGACTAGCATTTGGCCAATTTTCCCTGTAAAACAATGAAATTAGCTCACTTCTCCTGAAGACCCCCCCCCCCCCCAAATCCGGGTCCAGCTATGCCACTGGGTGTCATCTCCAAACCTTGCCCCCTTTTTTATTTTTTGGCTTTGAACTCTACAAGCAATTAAATAAACCAGGTATTTCTTTTTTATAGTAGTAGCGAACTGTCAAAACTTAGCAAGAATGCTCTAATCGAGTGCAGCTGCATGTTTGGTAAATAATGGCAGGTTAATTGCATTTTTTTAATGCACAACGCCTTATTAATTATGAAATTAAATGAAAGCACCATGCAAAATACATTTGAAAATGTCCAGGTACTTTTATTCAAACACCCAGGAAACCTATTCTACATGAGTAGGGAATAAAAATGCTTAGAACAGATAGATTCATGTGCTTAAATATACTCACAGAAGTAAATAGAATGCTAATTGGATCATCAAATTGCAGTGTTTCTTCGATTGATCTCAATAAGTTATCACTTTCACTGTTTCTCAGCTTCATCAGCTCATCAATCGTGATTGTACCACTATAAATGTAGAGAAAAAATAACCAAAACAATACATAAGAGCTGAAAAAGTAAGCTTAGACAAGAGCGATATTAGTAAGCAGAAATAAGATGTAGTAAATTGAAATTGTTAAAAATATTTAACAAATGCACAATTTTTGTCGATTTGAAAAAAATGGCTCAAATTACAAATATATAAAGAATAATAATAATTTGAATTATGAATAAATAAATAATGAGTGATCATCAGCATTATTATTATTACAGTAAAATCTTGTTACAGCAAATACTGGTTCAACAAAATTCCCTTTGCAATGAAACAAATTTTTCGTCCTGTTTTAAGCTCCAATGGGATACTGTATATTAGGGTGGAGTGAACGCTATTGGGAAAAATAAATTTTTGGAATTTTAAATCGGCAAGGGGCAGAAAGATGCCTTTGTGGTTCAAATGAACACATGCAAAATTTCAGTGCGGAATTTTAATATTAAGATGCGCCCCAAGCCACTTGAAATGTTTATCATTGCATTGAATGATGGCAATGTGCTGCTTCAACTAAAGCGAAAATTTTTTTGTGCTAAACGATGTCAAATAAAATTTATTGCCATGGAAACAACACAAATTACTTATTATTTCACTCAAAGTATGGAAGAAACTCTTTTAATCGCAATTAAATTAAGAATACTATGACTTGCAAAAAATATTTTCTGAAAATTTTTAAAGCCTGTCGTGAACGTGAAAATTCAGACGCACACCAAATGAACACAAATTTTACTGCATTCTTTGTGTTGACCCGAGTCATAATATTTCTAGAGGAAAGCTTAGCAAGAATGAATCCATGTCTCTGTTTTTCATCACAAACATGTCCTGAAGCCTCAGTTACAAGACAAACACATCGTTTTGTTCTTTGAGAGTAGCAGAGGAACTTTGGAAGTTCAACTTGGACTTCATCTGTAGGTGAATTTTTCCAACTCTGAATGTCTTCTGTGGAGAGTTTTTAATCACAGATGGTTCACACATTACTTCATCATGCCAACTTATCATGTCTGTGTATTCTATTCCGTCTAGGTTTAGAGGAGGAAACTTGAAACTTCTAAGAGTTGAAATTTTCTGCTCTCTTGCTAACAGCATTATTTGTATTACCTGTTTTTAATATGTATCCTGTAATCCTTGAGCATAAAAAGCAGAAGATTTTCGGGATGAGCATAAAAACTTTCATTTTAGAACAGGGTCAATTATTTCTTTTAAATTGGGATCCAAGTACCTGAAATAGGAAATCAATTACGGCCCCTTCATCGCAATGTGGATTTTCTTTAATTAAAAACCAGACTGGAGCATATACTCTCCTTATATATGTTGCTGGTGTCCCAAGGTTTCTGGAAGGATTTACCGTTGCAACATGCAATCGAAGGATTCTACTTGCAGTTGTTAGCCATCTGGAATGTACTATTGGTCGAGGTTTGCATTTTGCCAAGTCATCAGAACAATTGCCTTCTGAAAAAACGTTACAAATACCCCTGAGGTACATTTGGTCTGTACTGAACTCCATATCAGCACATAAGTGCAGAAAATACTCGACAGCAATTTTTGAAAATGGTACCAAGGGAAGTTCTTTTTCTATATCGCCTGTTAGTGCTTTTTGGCTCGACGTCTTACCATCAGTTTTCTGCAGAAGATGTCATAGTGGCAGTTCCTTGACACGCAGCAAGCAAATTAACCATTGTAATGACCTCCCAAGTTCTATCTCCAACAAACGTATAACCCCACCCTTTGTTCAGTATTAAGTTTGTTCTATCACATCCTACAGCTAACAATAATTATCTAAAAAAACGATAACAAGTTGTCTCAAAAGCAGCCATGGTGTCAATCATTACCATTAGAAGTTACAGCTTATATTATGATGAAAAATGAAAAATTCTTGCCCAAGAATTACTTTAAACACAATTTGAACTATTTGCATAAACTATGAGGAAACTTATTAATAAAATATACATAAAATTCTTTTACGTGCAATTATCACAATTTAAAATTAACAGCTCAATGATCACTAAGAGCATATGAAGTGCATCTATTCATAACTAAAGATATGCTAATTGGACCTTGAGTTTTTATTTTGCTTATAGGGAAAGCATGTTGTTGACTGTCTCCGTTACTAACTATTGCTTTTACATGTCTGACGCACTATCATGAGAAATTTCGTCTAACTGATTCTGACGCAGAAAATTGATTTTTTTTTTTTTTTTTGAATTTTTGCACGAAAAACTAAGGGAATATTTAGACAATCTGAACATTGAAATATTTTGTTATTTAGAACATAATGCAAAAGCTATAATATAGTTTTCTTATTATAACTCTTGACAAGAACGAAAATCCACTTAATATATTTGTTCCGTCAAATTTTGGTCGGGTTGGGGCTCATCTTAACTTTGTTAAAACTAAATAAAATTTTACACACGCTCATTTGGACCTACAAGGCACCTTTCCCGCACCCTGCCGAATAAAAATTCCAAAAAAAATTTTTTCACTCCACCCTACTGTATATTGCGTTACAACAAAATACTTTACCCGACCCCTTGGAGTTAACTGTAATGGGAATCACTGTATTTGTTCATTTATTTCATTTTATCTTGAATTTATTTATTTATTTCTTTTTCATAGTGGTGAAGACATAAAACTTTTTCTTCCGCCTTAATTCCAGAATGAAGCCAGAGTTAGAAAGCATTAGAAAACATTCTATTACAATTACCATTCAACAGAAGAACAAGAGAGAGATTCTTGATATTGTTAGAAATTAAAAGAGGAATAGTGTGAAGAGTTAAAATGTATGTCAAGGAAAAATGGTTGAAGTAGATCCTCGTCTAAGCAAAAAAAAAAAAAAAGAATAGTTTAAAATTGAAAGTCAGCATTAGTATTATTAAAACAGAAAAAAAAAAGACCAAACAGCAGAATTTATTTATTATGTGAAAACAATAACCTTCAACAAAAATTTAATCTCGACTCCTTCAAAAAAAGTCTAATAAATGAGCACTTTTATAAAAAAGTAAACATATTATAGCTTATATTTTTTTACTACTAATAAATTACACAATCTCATTTATTTCAACTCCATTTGTTACTCCTGGCTTTAACAATATAATAACAATAATACAGTAGAACCTCTGTTAACCGGCTTAATTGGGACAGATGGTAAGCCATTTACGTAAAAATACGGTTAAAGCAGAGGATAGCAAAAAATAGGAGATACATTACGCAATTTAAAAGAGAGATGGTGTGGTGATTCCAGTTATCAAGCGCTTGGGCAAGGCTGAATTGACCGACTCACTTAACCTTAGATTAGCCAATAGCCACACTTGATTTCATTGGACCCATACGAGGAATCCCAGCCTCTCCCCACTCCTTCTCTCCAACATCCGTATGTCGCTTTTGTCTGGGTGGATAAGGGTTCCACGAAAAAATTGACTTGGGTACCGCAGCACCTGTTTCTTCCGTATAATGAATGCTCTAAAAGCTATTTTTGTTTTTTTTAAATATAGGCCGTATAAAGCGAAGGCTGGTTAATATAGGTTCTACTGTAATGTCTGATCTTTTAGATAATTTTAGGTAAATACATTGAAGGGTCCACTGGAAAAACGTACTACTTGATTCACATACTACTTGATGAACTTTGCTTTGTTTTATTCATTCATTTCATAACATAAATGTTCATTTTAACTATGCTACAAATTAGATTATCAATTTGAATTAGGGTGTTATGGGAAAGTAGGCTCGTATAGATAAAATTAACATTTATGTTATAAAATGAATGAATAAAACAAAGCAAAGTTCATCAAGTAGTATGTGTCTTAGGTCGTTTTTCCAATGGACCCTTCATTTATATGACCACAATCTGATCTAAGGTGGAAGTGCATGGCCTACACAATAAAGCTATAGCCTGAATAATTTACTTTCAGAGGCTAAAGCAATATTTCATCCCCCCCCCCCCTTCCCAAGATGCATAAGATTTTGAATCAATAGAAATTAGCAATAATAAATTAATTCAATACCAATAAAATTAATATTAAAAAAACAAATAATAAACTTACTCTCTTGCTGCGTTTGAAATCATAATTACACTTTCTAAGCTGGGGATGCTGAAAAGACAGAAAAAAAAAACTTTAATTATGGTACCCTAAATTAGGGTATCACTTCTTTGAAATTCTAGCAAAGTTTAAAAATGACATTGTGATGTGTTATTACTTTTGACTTTTAAGCTTTCTGGGAGAACTGTTGGGCAATTCTGGTACAATTTTAAGAAGAGTTTTGTAACAACATATGTTCTGTAATTTATCCCACATTACTAGAGCTTTACATTCAGTCTATATAAAAAAGAAGAAATGTTTCAAAATTATGGATTATAATACTGTCAAACCATTTCACACACAATAAAAAAAGAGCTTAAAAGTATACTTTTTTCAAAGTGTATTCAAGTTCACTAGCTTGATGTGACGGATTAACCTGTACCTAAAATTAAATAAAAAAATAATTTCAAATTACAATATATGTATAAAAAAAACAAGAAGCAAGTATTTAACAATTAAAAAATTAATTTATTTACATAGTAAATTGAAGGACAAAGCAACAATTCAACAATTGGAGAAAAAGGGTTTATCAGAAGAGATGGCTTCTATGAAAGTATTTTATAATTAATAACAAATATATTGTTAAACTTCAAGAAATGTATTGTAATAAGTACATTTAATAGCCTGTATCCCTTAAATTGATACTTTTATTATTTACCAAGTTGTACCCTAGGCATCCAAAACTAACAAATGTATTTTAAAGAAAATATTTCCCAAATAAAGGGGAAAAATTGCATGCTAGGGAAAAAATAAAAGAGCCTACATTACATTGCATAATGTTCTAGATCATGTTCTTCATATTTTAAAATTTGTAACCAAAAAAAAAAGTAAAGCTCATAAAAAGTGATCTGTCTTACTGTGTACTAAAAACCAGGGATACCCATAGGGGGAGGGGGGTCATGGCACAAAATGTAAATGTACCATTGAAAGTTTAATGGGAATGTTTTCAAGGGGTTTTCGCCCATTTAAGGAGCTTTGTAAATTGTTGTGGGGTGCAACATTGCTGTAGGGGGAGAGCATCCCTGTAGAAGCTAAGTGCATGCAATAAACATTTCAAACATATTGCGCTTTCTACATACTTGTGCTCTTCAACATACTGTGATGCTACCTTTTAACAACCTTTCACCAATTTATAAATTAGAGGCAAGTGATTACTATTATTATTTAGCATTATATTTTAAATCATTTAATTTTTATTTTTATATGATTGTTTTGGTTAATTTTTGTAAAACCAAAATTTTAAATGATTCTTGGTAGCACATAATAACCAAAAAAAAAATATAAGATATTAACATACACAACGAATTTTAATCAACAGAAAATTTTTATTTGGATCATGGCTTAAGCATAATTTTGATTGAAACTCAATTAATAATGTCATTTGTAAAAACTTCTTCAACCGTCTCATGCATGCATTTATTTATTTGTGTTATAAGCAAAAACTTCATATGTCGCAAACTAATTTAGCATCTCAGGATTGTTGTGTAATAATTTTTTTTTAGAAATTTTGTCCTGTATAGTCAAATTTTGTGAATTTGTATGAAGACGCTTTATGCTTTTTTGCCATATTTATTCAATATAATAATAAGCATGGCAAAATTGAATATTCAAACTTTATTTATAAGGAATAAGAAGCTGTAAAATAATAACAAACTTCCCAGTAATGTAAAACACGCTTCAAAATAACTAAACAGAATTTGATTCGAAACTAAGATTTCCTCTTCTTTCTTGAATCCTCCATGGACTCCCAAAGATATCTTAATCTTTTAACAATCTTGAATACCCTATGAAACGTTTTGTGGTTTCCAAGAACTGTTTGGAGTGTCTAGATGAGGACGACAGGCAAATTTCAGCACAAAAACGAAACTGCATAAAAATTTGAAGCAAAAATGCATGTCACTTCATATGAGGCTTTCATGCATGAGAGGGTTAAAGCTCACCAGGATCAAGCCCGCTTTAGCAGTGGCAAATTGAACAACTGGCCATTCATAACAGTTTGGAGAAAAAATTGCCACTCTGTCCCCTTTGGACAGCCCCAAAGAGACAAAGCCAGAAGCAACTTTACACACCTAAAAATGTAATAAAAAAACAATGTAAATAAATCACATAACATTACAAATGTCAAACACAAGAATAAGCACACGCAAAGTGCACAAGTATCACATTAAAAAAAAAAAGAAATCAGCCTCAGATCTAAATACAAATGTATAATACAAAACATATAACCACTGTAAATAAAGAAAAATATATCAATAGAAGAATATGAGAATTCCAAGTTCCAAGATTATATTTCCAAGGGCAGTAGTGTAGTCGAGGGGGGATATCCCTGTCCCCCTACTTTTTTATTTTATATTTTAACAAAACCGTGTGTGTACCCCTCCCCCTTGCTTTTGATTTCAACAACTTAGTTTGCATATGTAAGCATCCCCCCGACTTCTTAAAAGACTACACCACTGACCAGGGGTAGAAAACCAATGGTTTAGTTTTATATCAGAAAAAAATCCACTTTTGTATCAGAATTATTGACTTTGTATCAGGCCAACTTACAATTTTGCATCAAAACTATCAGTTTTGTATCAGGTCAACTCGCAACTTTATACAGCACTATCAGTTTTGCATCACTTATAAAATTATTTATTGGAGTAAACTGAAAATTTTGACCATTTTCTGTAGGGACTATGGGCAATCGGTATTGGTTGGCATTTATAATTACAGAAGAATGTCTTTTCTTTCATATAAGGAATGATATAATAATAATTTAACTTTGTGCAAAGTAATAGAAATAAAATTTCACGTTAAATTAAAGCACAAATGAGCATTAAAACGCAGACATATGTTTCGGGATTGCTTGGAATCCCTTTTTCAATGCAACAGGGAGCTTCTAGATGCAAAAATCCCCTCATTTTCTCACTCCCCCCCTCCCCCTCTTTTACATGTGTACTTTGTTTTGCTTTTTGTTTTGTTTTTTTCTGTACTTATTTTATTTCCATTTTATTCTTTGTATTTTATTTTATTATTTTGCAATTTTCATGTATTTTCACATTTTTATGCATGCTGTTGTCTTTTTTGCTTTGTTTTTATTGATATTCCTTTTTACTTCCTGTGCTTCCAACTGCATTCGTTTGTTGCTCTCTTATTGCCTTTCCTACTACTTCTACTTCCACTTCACACTGCCTTTTTTCTCATTGGTTTACAGTTAATTCTTAGGCTATATAAGCTTTGTTTTTGTTGTTTTGTCTGCTTCATTAGGATGTTTTGCATCTAGAAGCTCCCTGTCGCATTGAAAAAGGGATTCCAAGCAATCCCGAAACATATGTCTGCGTTTTAATGCTCATTTGTGCTTTAATTTAACGTGAAATTTATTTCTATAAGGAATGATATATCACAATGCTTCAAAAACATCTTAGTTTTAACATTGAAAAACATTTTCACTTGTAGATAGGCAAGCCAAAGAGCAAATAAAAAACAAAATGAATATGGGAAACTTACATCAGTTCTGAATTCCGAAAAAGTTCTTGAGATTCCTTGATGAGCAGATGCAAATGCAATATGATTCCCATTTTTATCAGCGGCTTCATCGACTAATTGTCCGATGGTAGAGCTGGATAGGGCAACATTTCCATTCTTAAAATAATAGCTTTTCTTTATTTTCTTCTGCACTTCACAAATTTTTCTAAGATAGAAAATTAAAAGCAGACAAATACAAAACTAGAAAGAATTCTTTCAAAATGAAAGGCTAAATGCAAAAATCCCTAAAGGTTGGTTCTCATATAAAAGGATAAAAGGCAAAGAAAAGAGAAAGTTTATTCAACTTTTAAAAACATTCCTGGAAATTAAACTCTGATTTTTCAAATAAAGATAATCAGTAAAATATAAAAGGCACAACATACACATTAATTTAAAAAACACTGTAGCAGAAGCTGGTAAGTAGTTAGGTTTTGTAACTTTATCAAAAGCTAAATCCTTTTTCTCTCTTAGGATATGAAAAACTTGGCATGGCCAAGGAAAATAAGCAGGGACTAGAAAGCTAGAGCAAGCAGCTTGATAACTCTGGTGCTTTCTTGAGAGTAAAGAAATTTATTAAAGTAATCTCACAACATTAACTGATCATAATAACAGTTAATGTTGAAAAGAACATTGTTTAGGATTTAAAATGCATATCATTAATAGAAGTGTTTCATCCATATCATATTCCATAATGTCTTAAAGATTTATTTACTTCTCGTAAAATATTTTTTCATCTTTAAAATTTTCAAAAATTATATGTTTAAAACCAAAAGCTTCAGCTTTTTATTAATTAAGTAAGCATATGATTTTACTAAATGAGTATGTTAAGAACATTATAAATTATTTTATTTATAAAATAGAAAATTATTAAAATGCACTCAGTGTAAAAAATTAAATGCTCATATAACATGACACAATTGTATGATTTATTTCAACTTTCAAAAGTAAAAGAATTCAATTAAATGTATTCGTTTTTCTGTACTTAGGGTACACTATGTATTATACCTGGTAAGGTTAAATTTGATTTGAATTATGCATTTATTTGTCTGCACTATTTTTAAAAAAGTTATTGCCATGAAAGAAGCTTAAAATAAGTTTTTACATATTGTTTGACATGTCATATCATTTTTATGAATGTAAACTAATGTCCAAAATTTTTATTAACAAAATTTGACTTAAATTTTTAAAAAAAATCTGATTTGCACTTGAAAAACCTGATTTTTTGAACAAATAAAAAAATTACAAACCCTGATTTGTGGATATCTGAAATCTTTTGTCAAGCTGAAATTGAAGTAAACTGAGAACATTTTGCCAGATTAGTGAGAGAATTAGAATGCAGGGGTTGTATCCCCTTAAATTCCTAGAAAATTATGTTAAAGTGTTGCCCATGTTCCTAAAAATATGCATTTCCTACCTTTCACTTAAGCAGGACTCGAAGTTTTCTAAAATTTTCTGCATATTTTTTTTAATTGGAAAAAACCTTTTATATTATTCTAAATTTTGATAGTTGTTCTGTATTTCAGCTGTAGACACTAAAAACTTCATTAAAAATTGTTCACACAAGCAAGAGCGCCATGTTTGGACAGCAGTTAATGCCATCATAGTGCTTTAGCTGAATGTTATTTTTTACTTTCGTTACTTTTTTACTTTCGTTACTCTTTATTTCAATAACAATGATTTTCAAATCCTCAAACCTATTGGAAAATGTAAGTCAATTACCCAATGCTGTCTTATGCCAATATATTTTCCATTTTCCCTTTGATCAAGCATGGGGCCTATGTGAACAAAGTCTTCATGTTTGGTCATTCACGAAGATGGAAGTTGTAAATTAGAATCAAAGTGCATAAGTTTCTGGAAGCAGGATTCTGTGTTTATTACAATGGAAACTTTTGTAAACAGTGCAAAAGGGATAAAAAATCATTATTTTTCTGCTTAAAAAGAGAATTGATGCTTTAAATATTTTCTTAAGAAATATATTTCACATATAAAAAAATGCATTTAATTTTTTTTATCCACTTTGTTTTGAGAGCTAATGTGCAAATGCTAATACACTATTTTCTTCTAAAATGGGAATTTTTTTTTGTTCTTGAAATTCTTTTCCCAACAAACTTAACAAGTTGACGGATACTTGCGTCTATAGCCATCAGGTTCGGCTGGTTTTTGACATGCGACGGTTTTAACCGGTTTTCACCATGGTTAAAACCGGCTGGTCAAAAATCTAATTTGTAAAAAAAAATTATCAAAGAAATGATTTAGCATAATTGGATAGACTTTAATCAATAAATTTTAAATAAAACAACATAAATACATTAAAACTGCTGAGTATAAGCTACAAAAATATAATCTTTTGCTGTGCCCTGCCAGTGCGTTCTTGAGATACATTTTATTTGCAGAATATTTTGTGAACGTGAACTGATAATAGACTATAATGTGACAATTTTTTTAATTCAAATTGTCGAACATTTATCTAATGAATCATTTTATTGTAAATGCATACTTTTAATTACTTTCAGCAAAGATGTACAGTTAATAAATGATTAAAATTGTAGTATTTGTAGTAATTAAAATTGTGTAGGTTAAATTTAATATTTTGTAGAAATAAATTTAGATTTTTAAACTTTTTTATGGATAGAAGCAGAAAGTAATCCATCACAATTGAAATCTAAGGAATGTATGTACTTTCCCCAGGATAAGACATATTCAAAGATGCTTTCCTACCAATACAAAGAAATATTGACACTAAAACAGATTTTCTTAATTTACCTCTGTATTCTTGTCAAATATCCACACCAGAAAGAAATACGTGTAAAAAATTGAGAATCAACTCATAAAGGAAGAAAAGTATATAAATTAATATTTAATTATAATTCAATGCATACTAAGACTAAGGAATATTATAATTAAACAAAAACAATGTGATAGCTTGCTATTATTAACAGCCTTTTTTTATTTTTAGCATATTTAAATTGTATTGGGGTAAACCGGTTAAAACCTGGTTTAAACTTATGCAACATTAAAAACTAGTTTTTGACGGCTAAAACCCAACCCGGAGTCATCAAAGCGAAGTTCACTATGTGGCATAGTAAACTTTAAATATATTGTAAAAAATTGCTTATTTGTCATTAAACCTGTCATTTAAGTTTAAAAAATTTTGCTGTTATAGAAGACATCGTTCCATTACTTAGTGTCTAGAGTCCGCTGGCGCAATGACGGTTATAGCCGCAGCCTAATTAAAGGTGCTGAATTGATCAAATTTAAGTTAATGTAAGCAGAAAGAGTAAAACTATACTTCTAATATTCTAAAAATTACAAAAACATATAATGTTAATTTTTAAACTTCACTTGTTCCTACTGTCCGTCAATGTGTTAAGAGAAAAAAAAATTTCTTCTTTTATTTTGTATTATTACTTTTTTTTAAATTTAAGATTCTTACTTCTTAATTTTTATTATTATTTTCTCAATTTTGAATAATAAGCCTAAACTGCTTTATGCCATTTTTTCTTCCTTTTTCCTTCTTTTTTAATATAAATAATGACCACTATATAATTCCATCAAAAATGCAAGTTTCTTCAATTTTATTTTTTACTAAACGTTTAACTTAGTTTTTTCGTGTGGGCTTTTAAAAAAATTCTATTACTATAACACCTGAAATAATGCTTGAAATCTTTTTAAATTACAATGAAAATTGGGAAAATACCCCTTCAATTGAAATTGAAAAAGTCTTTCTTAAAATGGGTAGCAAAGACCTTATTCCTTTTTACCTAGCTGTTACAATTTTGTTTATACTGATATCATTAAAACTTGTCAATTGCTACTAAACAAAAAATAAGAAAAAAAATAGGTTGAAAAACAGCAGAGAAAATGCTTTGTTGCCTATTTATATATAGATAAGTTATAAAAGCATTAAATTTTAATGACAAAATCATACTTACCTAGCAACTTTTGAATCATGTTACACTATTTATTACACTCCAGGATTACTTACCACTGGAATAGGCATCCAGCTAGGGCCTAATATAGTACCCACAGGTAAACTTGAGACCTGTTACCCTTCTTCCCCTCAAAAGAAAAAACCAACTTACCTTGATTTTGAAAACTCAAAAAAGGAGCATTTTCAAAATTAAACAATCATGACCAAGTGTGCAGTAATGATGACTTTTTATATTTCTTTATTTATTAATGAATATTTACTTAAATAAAGTAAATACTAGTCTGGGGTATATTATAAAGTTTATCTTGCTGTGTTTAAAAGCATACATATTTCATTTTCACGAGATGAAGAAAAATAAGTACTTCGTATAGTATCAGTCTATCTAGTATCCCTTAGATTTAAACATAAATAAAGAAAGAGACAATAATGCAAAAATTTCCAGAATAGCAAATTTTATTACATAATCTTTTCTCAAATATTTAAATGCATTGTTGTCAAATGCTTGCATCACTATAGCCTACCTTTTTTCCCCTCTTGCACCCAGTTGTAGCGGATTTCTCTGACTTGGTTAAAGTAAAATAGGAATTTTCAAAACTTTTTAAATAGTGTCATTTCTTACCAAAGGGTAGGAAGTTGCTTTACATTCATTTAGGATTTTTTAAAGGGAGATAATTTCCTATAATATACATCCTCTTTTCTCAGTCTTTTCAGCGCTAGCATTCCTTCAGGAGATGCTTTCAATGCTTGAAGAACAATAAAGAAATACATAAAAGAACGTGAAAAACATTAATATAACTTTAATTATCTAATAAGAAATTAAAAAGAAATACATTTTGCTGATAATCATTGTGAAAATATTGTTCAACTTTAGGTACTTACCTTCTATTAAACATTTTCTTACTATCAGACGCCAAGTTTTAGTTGCAGCTCAAACACTAACAGCTTGAGAGATAGTAAGTAAAGCCTCGGTTTTCCACGTAGACAAGTTCGTAAATTATTCATGATAGTTCGAAATTATTTTTCAGAAATATCCATGTTTGAACAAACGTGCATATTGAATAAAAATGAACTAATTTTAATTCAAGAAAATTGACTTTTTCGTGCCTGAGCCAATAAGGTCTACTTCATGGTCTACTTACTTCGGTGACATTTGTAAACAAAACAAACGTGATTTACAAACGTTGCCAATACAGATTTTTAAATATATCATTCAAAAGTAGTAATAAAAAAAAAGGCTAGCTACTAGCTATGAAACTTTCCCACATGACATCACTGGCGTGTGTACAAAACACGCAGTAGAAGTTTGATTCTCAGCCTCCTTAATTGATTTGGTTTCAACCAATCTTCTCAGGGCCGGCGCTAGGCTGAGGCGATGAGGCGCCCGCCTCAGGGCGCGTCGTTCTTAGGAGCGCATTGGCCATAAATATTGACTGCTTCTTTATAAGTAAAAAACAAGTTTTTATCTCAAAAAAATTGAAAACCGATATTACGTTTGCATTTTATGCGGTTTTCGGCCTCTGGACAGTTAAAAACCGATTTTTCTCAACCTTGTACCACCTTGCCGTAGTGGATGGGCTTTCTATATTAAGAATGCCGCAACTTCCGAATGTTCTAAAAAGCAAAACGCAATTTATTGCTTTTTCTCTTTTTCTGTTTTTTATTTTCCCTAATTCAGTCCATTCTGATCAGCGATTGTTTTCCTTTAGCTTTTTGAACGTTAAAGTATGTATAATTAAATTTTGTATCTATCATTTTAAATCTCTATTCCTTCATAATATATAGTAGGGGCGGGAAAAAGTTTTTTGCCTCAGGGCGCCATTCGTGCTAGCGCCGGCCCTGAATCTTCTAAATTAAATGATGTTGAAAATGGTTAAAGCATAAACCCTGTGACATTACCATCTTTTTTTTCCTCACCAACACTTAATGAACACTCATGATTTACATGGTTTTGTGAACAAAATACGCGTTTTTGGAAACTTATCCATTAACCGGTGATTGATTATAGTTTCACTTTCGACCAAAATTAGACCTACTAGTATTCGATTCATACTTCGGAGGATAGAAATTATTTTCATTCACGAGTGACCAAAACTGTCGTAGTAGATTTATTGCTAGAATATTTATTTCATTTGGGATAAAATGTCTTATTCGAAGAGTTTACGTCTTGTTATTAATAATCTCAATAAGTATTCCCGTACATATGTATTTTTAAGACTAGCTAATTAACTGTATTGTTGTGGATATTACGATATACCAGAAGACATTCAAACTATCTTTAATACGGGAACACAACCAGCACGCTACATACACAAGACACCAATCAATGTTGCCATCCGGCAATACTTAATACTTTTAACATAAGATCGATTACATTGATATCGATTTACAATCGATTATATCACATCTCTCCCTATAAGTCTTTAGTCCAAAAGTCTCTTTGGAATTTTAATGATTCTACCACTGCGAGTTTTGTTTATCTTAAGTTCGGGAACTGGTGTAGGGACATCCCTAACTGTATCCGCAACTGGATCAGGCACTTTTTTCTGACATCACAACATTGTCTTTAGTTGGCGGCACATTTTCTGGCAGGTAGTTACGCAATGCTGGATTTATCTCCGATTCATCCCAGCTGAAATTCAGAGGAAGGGATGCAGGATGTAGATGACTTCTATTTCTGCGAAACACACCTCTTGGTGATTTAATGATGTACGATCGACGGGTTGTATGCAATCTTTTTACCTTTCCATATGATCTTAAGTCTTTCACCCAAACCGGTTGGCCTACTTCCAGTGGCTGAAGGTTTCTGGCCCCGTGGTGGTTGTCAAAGTTTCGTTTTTTTCTATCACTTAGTTCTATTTCCTTTTTCTTTAAGGATTGGAAATTAGCCAGATTAGGGCACAACATTTGACTTGTTGCGGGTATGGGAGTTCACAACTTCCTTCCCATCAGGAACTCTGCTGGGCTATACCCGCGTTTTCCAAGGGGGTCGATCTTATGGCTAACATCATCAGGTATGGATCCTCTCCTTGAGATTTCAGGAAGTGATTCTTGAAATTTTTTACCATGGCTTCAATGAAGCCATTGCTTTGAGGAAATTTAGGACTGGATGTTAAAATTGCAAATTTGTATGTCTTTTCAAATTTTCGATATTCTGAATCGATAACCTGAGAAAACTGAGTCCCATTGTCGCTTCGGACTATTTCGGGTATGCCATGTCTGGCAAATATTGATTTCAAGTGTTCGATGACCTCTAAGGATGGCAGATCAATTCCCTCCATCAATTTCCCTACCTCAAAACATCTGGAATAGTAGTCTGCTACAATGACGTACCAGTGACCTTTTAGCTTTAAAAGGTCGGTTGCAACTACTTGCCATGGTCTTTCTGGGAAATCGCTTGAAATCAGAGGTTCTTTATGATAGCTTTGATACTGTATGCAATTTGCACAATTTCTGACTAAAACTTCAATTTCTTTAGATATACCTGGCCACCATACAGATTGCTGAGCTCTGGCGCGGCATTTAGTTATTCCCCGGTGCCCATCATGGATTCTATCTAAAATTTCTTTTTGAAGCTCTTCAGGAATCACAATTCTTGCGTCTTTGAACAGAATTTGATTTTGCAGTGATAGAGAATGTCTATGTCCCCAAAATCGTTGAATCCCAACCGAAATTTCATTTTTAGGTGGCCATCCGTCTTGGCAGTATTTTATCAATGTTTTACAAACGGGATCTTCATCTTGTAACTGTAATATTTCTGCTAGTGTTTCATCAGATGCTGGAAATATATCGATGATGTTTTGGACATACGCGGCAATTTCTTCTGACAATTCTTCATCTTCATTTTCAGATGTAGGACACCGAGACAAAGCATCGGCAATTACCAGCTCTTTGCCTGGTTTGTAAGAAATTGTGAAGTCATATTCATCATCCTGAGTTTTATCCTTTGATAACGAGGAGTTAAAATGTCTAAATGTTTTGACATGAATATCGGCACTAAAGGCTTATGATCCGTTTGAATGTGTACTTGTTTACCTACTATATAGTCTCTGAATCTGTCACAAGACCATATTATGGCTAAAGCTTCCTTCTCGATCTGTGCATATCGTTTCTCTGCATTTGATAACGTTCTAGATGCATAACAAATTGGTGAAATACAACTTTTCTCCATGTGATATAAAACTGCCCCGAGACCATATGATGATGCGTTACACGAAATATAAATCTCTTTCTTAAAATCAAACATTGATAACCCGGGAGTTTGGCAAAGTTCGTCTTTAATTTTATGAAAAGAAACCTCTTGGGCTGGCCCCCACTAGAGATGTGGGTTTTCCGGAAAATTTTCTGGTAAATTTTCCGGAAAATTTTCCACTCAATAAATTTAATATTTTTCATCTTAAAATTCTTATGTACGATATCAATGGTTCCCAACCTATGGGTCACGACCCCAAGACATTATTTCAATACAGTGGAACCCCACGATTCGTCCTCCTCGCTATTCGTACAACTCGTTATTCGTTCAACTTGTTCAAGTAAAATTCAACTCACCATTCGTACACTTGCCCCGCGATTCGGACGGCTCTAGGGGATAGGGTTGCCAGTTTGGCTTTTTTAAAGGAAAAAAATCGAGAAATTATGCTTCTTTTGAACTCGCCTGGAAATAATTTGCTTGGCGTTTTGTATTTTTAAAAAGTTTTAATACTTTTTGAGATTGTACTGGAAATTTTTAGTTTCCAAGGGGCGGGGGGAAGGGGGCAGCAAGAGGAAGTGGTTGAAGAACTTTCTTCTTCAGGGGAGGATAGTAGTAAGGAAAGCATTTCCTTTGCAGAAATGAAAGAGCTGGGTTACCACGGGGAAAAACAGAGTGATGAAAAAATGGCATCCTAACACGGCTGAGGTCAACAGGAGCATTAACTTGTTCAACGACATTGCTATTGACCATTTTAGAAAAATTCTGAACAGTCGTCAAAGGCAGACAACATTGGACACGTTTTTAGAGAAAGATTCGTCTAGTGCAAAAAGAAAGAACAGCGGAAAGGGAGAAAACACCTGAAGGGATGCACCAGCTGTTTTTATGGAAGGTGACTTTTCTTCCAAACAGTAACATCAACATTTCTCTTCCTCCTCTCAACATTCCACTTTTGCCATCAGCTTACCTCAGTACAAGTAAAGTGCAGTTAAATTTTTATTTATGTATAATTTCATGTACAGTATTTCTGTACATTTGTTTTTCCTAGGTTTAAATAAGCAACCATTTGTGGGACTGGAACGGATTAATCCAATTTACATTGTATCTTATGTTTTAGAATAAATCCCCATTCATACAAATCGCCATTCAAACTGCCTCCTGGTACGAACTGTGTACGAATAGCGGGGGTTCCACTGTATTAACATTCACAATTCTAATACGATTTAAAATTATTTCATGCACAAAGTTTTTAGCACTCACAATCGATTCTTAAACAGCAGGATCACTCAGGTTCCATAACATCCAAACTTTCTAGATCACGCTCAGATACGGAGAACATGGACAGATCCAGGCCAGAATGGCAACTGCTCAAAGAACCTGTTTCAATGTCAGTGTGTTGCTCTAGTACATTTTGCTCAGTTTGAACGTACCACTGTATTGCTCATCAAATGTAGATTTTGAGAAACAGATGCAACTTTAGCTGTGCATTCATTTGTTAATCTGTTTCTCTTTTTTGTTTTTATGTTGCTGAATGCCTTCCAGTTGCGTTCGCAGGAAGCGGTTGGGGAAATATTAAAAATTCGTGCACAAATCCTTAGATAATTCCTTTGTACTGCAATAGAATTTCCACCAAATTATTGGAGATACATTGGTTGCAGCTTTCCGTAGGATATCTTTGCTCCAAATCTTTTGTTTTGCACTTTATTCTGCTATATCTGCCTTATTGTAGCTTCATTTGTACCAAGGGTGCTTTTAGAAACTTCAATTATGATTCACATTGCCAATATTAATTCATCTTCTGACAGACTTTGTCCACAGTATCGTGGGTCAAGAAAATTTGCTGCTCAATGTACTGGGTGGAAACAAAAATTGTATCCGTTAGTTAAAAAGTCTTCAGCAGATTTTTTTTTTTGGTAAGCGGTGAAAAGACATTAGCTCTTTTATTTTTTCATCATTTTTTTAAAAATGTAACAGTGACTTCTGAAACCTTTGGCGCATCTCCCTCTATCTGTTGTTTAGCTGCAGAAAGTCGTAGCTGCAGTAAGTTATATGCAGTCTGAACTTGGACCCCAAAGATATCATTATCCAGTACTTGCTTTCTTACATTTGAAGGCATATGTGAGAATTCGTCATCTATCACTGCACACTGTAAGTGTAAGTAGTTCTTTGTTCGCAACAAACTGTCAAAACATTTTGTTACTGAAACCATATTGTTTCACCTGGCAAAATGAGTGCAACTTCTCTTCCATGTTTCTCTTTTTGAATTGCTTTTAGAGTTTGATTTGTCATGTGGCGATTTTTAAATAATTTAACAATGATCTTGCATTTTGGTTATACGGTTTAAGTAGAGTTCAAGTATATTACATAGTTTGCGAGAAGATTCAAACCATGTGCAAGACAACCAAATATGATTAAATGAGGATAATTTTTTTGCAGTATCTGCCAAGCTGATTTCATATTACTTGCGTTATCAGTTATAAGAGCCAATACTTTTGAAGAGCCTACTTTTTCAATCTCTGCTGCTAAAACTTCTGCTACGTATTCCCCAGTATGACGAGAAGATGGGCCGTGGTAGTCTCGTGGTTAGCACGTCGGACTTCCACCTGGAAGGTCTCGCGTTCGATACCCACTGAAGACCACCATGTATACTTGGGGATATGTGCATGTAAAATCTGTAGACCCCACCACCTCTCCCCGTGCGTAAGCAATCCTAAGGCCTCTGCTAACAGGTAGGGGTCTGGTGGAGAAAAGTATGACGAGAAGTTTTTGTGTGTACCACTTTAAAAATATGGGATCAGGTGTCGCGATTGCACGAACTTATTAAAAATGAACTGCATTCTCTCTGGCATTCCTGACATCGGCCCAAGTGTCTTTTCATCCTTGTTGCATTATTAGCTTATGTTTTGTCACAATATTTACACTTACCAATAATTTTACTATTTTTCTGAATTTCAACAAAGTGCTTCTACACACTTGTTTTTTCTTGTTTGGCATTATTTCTGATAGAGATAAAGCATAGTAAAGAGCTTCTGAAATCAAAACTTATTGCTATTAATAAGATAGATTATGACCGAAACTACAAATAGCGCCATCTGTTGGATTTTAATATCGCCTAACGGATTAGCATTTGCACACACCACGAACAAAGATTATTATTATTATTATTATTTAGTGAATCTTATTTTATTATTTCAATTTAATTATTGTGAAATGTTTTGTTATGACATGAAAATGAAGGAATATTCAAAACTGAATTCAAAACGGTCAAACTAAATTTTTTAATTTTTATCACCAAGGTAGAATGAAATTCAGTATTTTTTGCTGAAATAAAGCTGAAACATGTTAATAACAGAAAACATGAATCGTTTTATTGAACCACACAAAATATTTAGTGTAAAGTATACTTTTTCAGATGGAAAATTTTCCGGAAAAACATAGCGGAAAATTTTCCGGTAAATTTTCCGTTTTGGAAAATTTTCCACCCCACATCTCTAGCCCCCACATCCATTCAACATCATTTTTCAACAATTCATATAGAGGATTTGCTATATCGGCCATTTTAGGGATGAATTTACTTAAAAACCCGCTCATGCGTAAAAATCTTTTTAACTCTTTTACCGAGTTAGGTCTGGGAAGATTTGCTATAGCTTCTGTTTTCTTCGGATCTGGTTTAATTCCTTCGCTTGAAATTACATGTCCGAGAAATCTCACCTCCTTAACTGTAAATCGGCATTTCTTTTTTTTTTTTTTTTTTTTTTTTTTTTTTTTTTTTTTTTTTTTTTTTTTTTTTTTTTTTTTTTTTTTTTTTTTTTTTTTTTTTTTTTTTTTTTTTTTTTTTTTTTTTTTTTTTTTTTTTTTTTTTTTTTTTTTTTTTTTTTTTTTTTTTTTTTTTTTTTTTTTTTTTTTTTTTTTTTTTTTTTTTTTTTTTTTTTTTTTTTTTTTTTTTTTTTTTTTTTTTTTTTTTTTTTTTTTTTTTTTTTTTTTTTTTTTTTTTTTTTTTTTTTTTTTTTTTTTTTTTTTTTTTTTTTTTTTTTTTTTTTTTTTTTTTTTTTTTTTTTTTTTTTTTTTTTTTTTTTTTTTTTTTTTTTTTTTTTTTTTTTTTTTTTTTTTTTTTTTTTTTTTTTTTTTTTTTTTTTTTTTTTTTTTTTTTTTAGAGTACATGCCACGGGCTCTCAAAAGCTCCCACCATCACAACTCTTCTCTCTCAAAATCAATGTTGATCAATGTTTATTACTGAATTATAATGTTTTGTAATTAACTTCATTAATTAGCACCGACATGTTTAAGTAAATACGTATACTGTTGTAATTTTTGTCTTAAATGTCTGAAGTATGAATTCTGTTTATAGATTTAAAACATTCGTGTACCCGCATACACGAAAATTCTTAGAGGCAAATCCTACTTCGCGGTTTTTCACTTTTCGCGGAAGGTTCTGGTCCCTATTCACCGCGAAAAACGAGGGATCACTGTATATACTTTCTCCGAGCGTAGTATCACCCCGCATTCTAATTTCTTGCAAAAAGACAAAAGTTTACCCACGTTTTCCCTTCATCTCCTTTTCCGGTTAACACAACTTCTTAGGAACGATATTTACTCACTTAACAGATTTTGTGATTGTTGGATTAATGTTAAGCATCAGTGGGGTAAGATTGTTGGAATTGTTAACTGTATTTAGAAATTTGTTGCAGGCATAGAAGCTAAAGAGAAAATAAATACGTGCTGTGATTTCGTAAGCAAAGAGGTATGGCTTATTTATATTGTATTTGAAAAACATTTTGGTTTTGATGTTTTCCTATTTTACATGTAAACGAATAGAAACGTCATGAAAATAGGCCTATCTGAACTTTTGTTTAACGCTTAAAGAAATTTCTTATTTCGTTTAATATCCGTTGTACGAAATATTTTCATAAGAAAAAAAAAAAGTTTTTATATTTTTTGGGAGTGAATAAATTAGGGATGTAACGAATATTCGGTATTCGGTCTATTCTGTCCCTTGGCCGAATATTCGGCCTGACCAAGTAGTCATTTCATGACCTAGTCGGAGTCGTCTTACTGAGTATTCGGCCTGGCCGAATACTCAGTATTCATTTTACGACGAATTACCGTACTTTTATATGCCCTTTCAAATATATGAATTTTCAGATTCCGGACAACTTTGTCAAGTTGCTAACATCGCGCCAAATAAAGTTAAAAATCTAAAAAAATATAATTTCATTTCATTTTAATGTAGTGTAACTATGCACTCAAAGAATATAATATCTTGAGTATTGAATATTATTATCTTTGACACAAAAAAAAGAATTATTACTTAACGTTGACATTAAAAAAATTAAAAAAAAAAACCTCAGTTTTACTTTGCTGCTGAACCGTGTATTCTAGCATATTTTTTCATAAAAGTTGCTTTGATAGTTAAGTTTCATTCTTGAATGCCGCGAAGATTCAGCGAACGACGAATTTGAGTCCAGCTAGTTTTCCAGCCAGAGATTGGAGGAATATGATCCACCAATTACTGTCCTTTAAAAAAAAAAGAGTGAATTTCCAGTTAAAAAACAGAAGAGTCTGATAGGGCAGCGTTTCCCAACCGGTGGTTCGCGAACCTCCACTGGTTCGCGCTGTGCAGAAAGGGGGTTCGCGAAAATAATATAGCAATGGAGGAATTTTTTATCGCTAACGTAAAAGAAAAACCTAAATAATGAATTTTGCATACGTGTTAAGTAGCTCAAAAATGATTTTTTTTAAATAAATTGCTTTCCAGATAATGCAGAAATGTAGTGCACTTGCATAGGAAGCATGCATACAAAATTTCAATTGCACTTATGTCTACTTTTGGCCTGATTTCTAAAATTTGGACTAATTTGGTACCGTAAGATATTTATTGATTGATTTTAAATGTTTAGCAGCTATGTTTCTCCTACCATTTCCTCAAGCTCATCCGCTCAAGCGCTAAGAACGAGTCGAAAATAGAAAAATTTACTCTATGAAATGTAAAATTTTGCATTATTTTAGGCTAATTTCTCATTATACAAACCCTAAAATGGAGCCAGAAGATATTCAATCATTAATTTTAAATTTGGATTCACATTTATTACACTTTATTCCAACTTTTCTGCATTATCGAAATTATAAATTAAAAAATATGTAAATTTTGATTTTTCTTTAAGTTTCCCAAAACTTAAAGAATTTCGTATATTTTAAACGGAAAGTGGACCTATTGCGAAAGTAATTTAAAAAATTTCTTAGGATTACATATGTTTACTGAAGTAATAATTATTCAAAAAGAACAAATATTGAAAAGTAATAAAAAATATTTGTAGCCGTATTTTAGTTTTAATTAAACTTAGATGTTCTACAATTATTATGGTTTTCATTTTTTGATATGAAGCTTTGTAAAACAAGAAAAATGATTGTGCTGGCAATTTTAATAGTTTTGTCACCCAAAAATGGGTTCGCCATTTTTTTCGGATCTTAGAAGGGGTTCGCAAGGGAAGAAAGGTTGGGAAACACTGTGATAGGGCATTCAGAGCAACAAGCAACATTACGAAAAATTTAGCTCGCGCCAATTGTGCTACGTAATTTAATACCCGCGCTTTGGTGCCGACTCATTAGTTGTTTCACAATTAAAAGTGACATTAACCCAGCTGCCCATGATTTATTGCTTGCGTTATGGAACAGATACATACTTTTCTCCACCAGACCCCCACCTGTTAGCCGAGGCCTTAGGATTGCTTACGCACGGGGAGAGGTAGTAGGGTCTACGGATTTTACATGCACATATCCCCAAGTATACATGGTGGTCTTCAATGGGAATCGAACGCGCGACCTTCCAGGTGGAAGTCCGACGTGCTAACCACTAGGCTACCACGGTCCACAGATACATACTAGCTATTTGGGCGCATTCACACAAAAGGAGGCGCACACATGTTGCCTCCGTCGTAATAGACAATTGCTATGGTTATCAAACTAGCAGCGATGATGTATGTCTCCGATAACACAATCAACTAATTTCGGCTGCCTGAGTGAGACGAAAGCCTTCTTGACGAAATGTATCATTAGTTTTGATGTAAATTATGTTGCTTTTGTTCTGGAAATGGTTTCGGAAAAATGGATTTTAATCTTTTGGACTTTTAGTGATGAGTGAGCGTTTGTGTTGCTAAACCAAAACCAAAAGTTTGATAACGGAAGATCATTGCATATATACATTCGACGCTAATTGAATCTGATCTTATTTTTTAGACAAAACTAAGAAAGTTTTATCCTTTTCACATTGCAAACTAAAATACTTTCCGAAGAGTTTTGTTACACAGAAGTTAAACAAACAGCCGAAAGAACTTTCTTCTTTTTCAAAAAAATATGAATCCGTTTGCATTGTTTGAGACAAATTCAGAAGCACGAGACACATCATCGTGGGGGGAAAAAAAAACTTTGTTTCTAACATTTAACGTTCCATATTTTATGAAAAGTAAACCCGTTTTATGTTCTTATTGAAGTTTTTCGTAGTATTAAGTTCGAATGATTTCTTTTGTTTGTAGGATCTTGACATGGGCATCGAATGGGTGCGAGAGAGTTCACAAGGTGGCGTCACTGCGACGGGCAGAGAGGAAACCTTCGAGGAATTCTGTGCATTGGAGGATATAACGCGGGTACGTACTTGAGGTGAACCCTTCATTCAGTTGAGCGGTTCACAACGGAAAATTTTGTTTTGTTAGAAAAATGTTAAATAAACTATTTTTGGCAAATTTCGTTGCTTCAGCTCAAAATACGCTGCATTGATGTAAAAGTATGCGACGCTAAATGGAAGAGTAAAATCATAAAGGATTCAATCAACGTAAGGGCTGTTCATAAATAACGTCACACTTCTAACAATATATTTGACCCCCCCCCACCCATTGTCGATGCTATGTTACATAACCATAAGGGTGTCACGTCGATTGCGGACGGTCAGGTGCAGAAAATTGAGAGGATGGGTTATCAACAATGGGACAAGATTTGCAAGAGTCGAGGGTTGCATTCCACTTAGGGACTGGCAGATACGGTGACCAAAAAGGGAAATTTATCGCGTCACTTAGGTTTTGTCTTCATTTCCCCTTACGCTCTTCTCCTTTCTCTACATAAAACTGATCTTACGCTTTCATACTGCGGCGTTTCAGCTACCAAGTCATAGCTTTTATTATTAATTACCGAAATTTTTTTTGTGACAAATTCGAGGGACAGGTGAAGATATTTCTTCCCAAACTCTTTTTTTTTTTTTTTTTCTTTCTTTGCGTATTGCCTGCGTTTTCTTGGCTTGGATTTCTGCTTCATTCGATGCAGAAGAAGAAGCGTATTGAATATAATGCGTAGAACATTATATTCAAAATTCGTCTTCATATTTATCTTACATTTGTCCTTTTTATCTTTTGAGCAAGCCCATGAAAGGTATTTTTCAGTCTTCCGATTCATTCTATACTGGCATTCGTTTACACGTAAAGAATGCCTATTTTTCATAGTTGATATTAAACCAACTAAGACAAACTCCATAGCAATAATGCTTTAAATCATCAGAAATGAAAAACAAGCTGTTTATCGCTCCACAATCAAGCATCAAAGGAAGAGACGGTACACATGTAGTACTGAGTACCATAAAATAGCAAGTGCGTGAATAGACAAATGCTGACCAATAAAACGTGTAAACTCCCTTTTCGACTGCAAATGAAGCGATTACCTCCCCTTTCTAGTCACCCATTAAAATATTGCAACTGTGTGAAATCGAAGTGACTGCTTATCTCCCTTAATCCCACTGTTCATTGTTCGATTCAGCTGTCCGCAAGTGGCATGTAACCAGCATGAGTACTTGCACTTGCAGTAAAGAAACAAAACACTTCGTTATGTCGCAATTCCAATTTCATGTTTTAGCTTCGTGTTTTAATGGCATTTGTGAGCGCAACAGGAATGATGATCATATGTGCACTTAGTTGGTATAAAATGGAATTGAGGTTTACAACAAAAAAACATAATAATTCGTTGTATATAATAGTGAAAATTATCTGTAAGAACCCCAGTTAAGATCCCTTTTCTCCTCTGTTTTCAATCGATTTTCTCATTTTATTGTTTAGTAGCACTTGGCGAGTTTTATTTGCATCAATTAAAAATTTTTGGAAATAGTTTATTATTAGTTTTTTATTTCTCCTTTTATTTTCTCAGGCAGCCTCATTTATAATTGTAATGTCGTATTGTTAACGGTAGCAGAAAGCAACAAGTCTTCGTTGAGTAAATTATTAGGTAATAAATATAAAACTCATTGTTACGAAGTTTGTTGCCATTAAGCAGTAGTAATATTAAAAGCAATTACAATAAGAGTTTCAGTAATGGCTTTTCTGAAACAATGGAATGAAAAACAAAGTAGTGTATTGTATGGAAGCAAACTTTTAGGTTATTACCTTATAATCGCCGAACTTGATAAATAATACTTATTTAATGAAACAAATAGCATAATGTTTTCATTGCTAAATTTAACTATTGCGGTAGAATTTCGACTGTTGTGCGGACTCCAATACATGTAAAAGAGCAATTGAAAACCATAGTAGAACTTGAGATAGTTTGCTGTATACCTTATTTTTATTTTATGAACACAAAAGAAATTTCGCATTAAAAAAAAACCACCTCAAAATTTTCTTTTATTTAACTGATTTGCCATCGCATTTTATTCTTAAGCTCATATTACAGAATTGCAGCATAGTCCTCATGAAATAAGCGCCGGCTAATTGACCGGCCACTGTTAGTCCGAGCCCTGCTTTAACTCTTACATACAATATATCTTCGTGGGACGTGTGCAGTGTTTGTCGAAAATAGTAAGGATCTACTACGACAAAAATACAATTTTGTTATCTCGGAATTTAGGCAAAATAAGAAAAATGAATTTGAATTCGGCAGTTCTTGTTAAAATACAATAACGCGCTTAAAGAAAATATGAAATACTACTTATTTTAAATTCGCATTAATTCAAATTCGTGTGAAAAAAAAATCTTGCAGTTCTGCGCATGCGTAGGCTTGTGTCGATACCTTAAAGTAAACAAAGATGAGCTGATGTTTAATTTCCGTTCAGCAATCAGCTACATTATTCATATTTTTTTTTTCTTGAGGTTCTTCGAATTCTGTGAAAAAAAATTTTCTTTTTACGTTTTCACAAAATATATAGGCTGAAATTCAGGGTTGTTTGGTTTAAACCACGTTGGTTTAAACCAAATCTTTTTTCATTAATTTTGCACATCATTAAAAATTGCAGAATCCAATTTATGCAGATATTACAAGCACAGCACTGGATAATTAATGAATTTGAAAATTAACAAACTTTTTTTTTAATCAGTGCAAATTTTTCTCATCTCCTATCTACAGACTACCTATGTCAGACTATTTGGGTTTTTCTAAAATTAGCTCTGAAAAAGCTAATTTGAGAAAAACTCTTTTCAGTCATTTTAAAAATTAATATGATATTGCAATTGTAATTCCTGGAGTTAAAGAATATATATTAGAAATAATAAAATAACTTCATAACAACCAATTTGCAAATGAATGTATGTTACAGATAACAATTTTTAAGAAATCGAATCTTTTTTCATTTATTTTTCGCATCATGAAAAATTGCAAAATCCAATTTGTGCAGAAATTGCAAGCACAGCATTAGATAAATCATGAATTGCTGAATTTGCAAAGTAACAAACTTTTTTTTTAATCAGTGCAAATTTTTCTTTTTTTTTCTAAATTATTCTCTTCTTTTTAAAAATATATTTATTCTTTAATTAAGAAAAATTGTATTTAAAAAAAATTTAAATAATATTGATAATTTCTAAGCCAATGTTGCTGATTGGCTTCAATGTAGCTGATTTAAAAACATTATCTGGTGTTATTTGTACTCTGCATCTTTGTTTTTAGATTCGTAATCGACTAGTATTATAAAATTCAACACTTACATGATAAGGTGTCTTATAAAAAAAGTTTCATATAGAGCGAAGATGTTTTAAAATTTTACTCTGGGAAGAACTAAGTAATCATGATTAATTTATCTTGCATCAGGCTCACTCAGTTCCTCCTACAGCAAACTTTTATTTTCCCATCCTGTTTGTAACTTCTTCAGAAATCCTGTCGACTAGAATTATAAAATTCAGCACTTACATAATAAGGGTTTCCTTTAAAAAAAACTATACGTATATAGAGCGAAGATTTTTTAAACCTTTCCTACGGGAAGAGCTCGGCAATCAAGATTAATTTATCTTGCATCATGATCACTGAGCTCCTCCTACAGCAAAATTTTTATTTCCCATCCTGTATGTAACTTCAGAAATCCGGTCAATCAAAACATTTTTACAAATTATTCATAAAAATATGAATAAAATGATTACATTGCAGATATATACATATGTATATATAGAGTATATATTACATACATTGAAAATCAAATTATTTTTCGAACATTACATTTTTTGTAACAGTATAGTCTAAAGAATTTAAAAAAAACGTACAAACATTATTTCGTAACACTTAGTTCAAATTAATTGTATACCTCAAAACCACCTATATCAATGTCAACCATTTCCTTAACTTTCATATATGGTTTTTGTTTACAAGTAGTGAGCAAATCTGCTGTAAAATACTTTCTCTTTACATTGTTTCTTTGAGGTTTTTTTTCTTCTATATTTTGATTTGTTGCCTTTATCTTATCTATGAAAGACAAAAATAAATAAATAAATAAAATAAATTACTATTTTTTTCCTAGTTACAATTTTCAAAATGACCATAAGATCTTAAATCGATTCCATTATCCAATACAAATTTTTTATCGTAAAAGGCAGATAAACCTATTTTATTTTGTGTAATAGTAAACAGTTCATGTTTTTTTTTTTTTGAAACTATTGATTGTTGACGACGATGATTATCAAAACTTTGATCAAACAAGTTTCTTTTAAAATCTTCAAAGTGAATAGTTTTTTCAAACAACTTGATTTTATACCTTTGGCTCGTGGTTTAGATTTGAATGCATACATGTTTGATTTAAGTCCCAAAACTTTTTGTATGGGTAAACATATTTCATGTTTTAAAAGTCCTAATTTACCTTTGCTTTTTTTTCGTGAAACAAAATATGATCTTTACTCAAATTTGAACAGTCCAAAACTTGCGCAAAATGTGTTTTCATGTCTACATAAACATATTCCGTGATTACATTTAAATCTAAGGAATCAGTATCCATATATAATAGTTCACAGTTCTTTGCATAAAATATTTTGAAATAATCATAGTATAAGTGATACATATGATATTTTAATAATTCTAATACAGCAAAACCTACATATATAGGTTTATCTAAGCATAAAGTTATTTTTTTCTCATTTTAAATAAAACTAAATTATCGTTAATTATTTCAAAATAGTCTAAAAACTTACTTGACATAATTTTTATTCATTGTTTTAAAAAATAATTTTTCACATTTAGACTTCGCAATTTGACGCTGTTCATTATTAAAATTTATGTATATTTCTAACCATTTAGTTTGGCGAAATGATAAGATAATGTAAATTTCTTTTAAAACTAAACCATGTTCTAAATAAAATGTCAAAAAATGTTGTCCCCATTTCTATTGGTTCTTAAAAGTTTGTCGTCTACTTAAAACCATGATTAAATTTTCCTGAATTGCTATTCAATAGTTGTAAGAGATGGAAAGCCCGGAGCGGTTTCGATGGTATACGATAAGAAAACTTGCATCTGAAAATGATGTATTTTACTTCAAAGAATATTTATATTAAGACATAAAAGCTTGTGTAATAGAAGTTAATGAATATTTGAAAGATCAAGAAAATTCTCTGATTAAGAATTTCAAAGCTCTAACCAAAGAAGAGTGTACTAACTTTATTTCCACTAAAATGGAGAACTTTACACCGACATTTGGAGTTGGAATTTTGCTCCGCAAAAAATGTGACGATTGTTGCTTTTTTATGTCGTATTTGGAAAAAACACTGTTTTGTAATTTTTTAGACTGTTTTTTTGTTCGCAAAAGACATTCATAAAGAACATGAAACATTGTACCCCGACTATAAAGCCAAAATATGTTATTTTCAATTGTTATATGCTAATGAACTGTTAAATGAATTGCATAAATGAATGAATAATATATGAACAAGTTCTGCAAATTATAATGACAAATATATCTTATTAATTGTATTAAAAAAATTATATATCGTATTATTTTGTGTTGTGTTTTTTTTTTTTTTCTGTTATACATTTTATTGAAAATTATATTTGGTAAAAATGCAAAGAAGAAATGATACTTACGCAATAAATCCAAGATAAAAGATAAAAATTTTTGATGGATGAAGAAACTTGCTAATCAAACAATTTTTTCTTCTATGTTGTCTATCATTTCTTTACCTGTCATATATGGTGTTCTTTTACAAGAAGTGAGTAAAGCAGGCGTAAAACACTTTTTACTCACGTTATTTCTCTTTTCTCGATTTTCAATATTTTAATTTGTCACCTTTGTTTGATGTATAAAAGAAGTACTTTTTTTTCTCAGTATTCACAATTCTGAAAATGACCAAATGATCGTAAATCAATTATTTTAGAAAATTGATTATTTCAAAAAATGTTATGAAAATAAATGTGAATTACTTTATATGGATAAGGACTCATTGTATTTAAATGTAATTACGGAATATGTTTATGTAGATATGAAAACACACTTTGCACAAATTTTAGATTGCTCAAATTTTAGTAGAGATCACATTTTATATGATGAAATGAACAAAGGCAAATTTTTACTTTTAAATCATGAAATATGCTCTCCTATACAAGAGTTGGTAGGACCTAAATCTAAAATGCATGCATTTAAATATGATGATGTGTCAAAAAAAAAAAAAAAAAACAACGAGCAAAGGGAGTGAAGTCAACTTCTGTAAAGAAAAATATTCACTTTGATTAAATAAAATTCTTTTGTAATCCTCAAAGTTTCGAGAAGCATCGACATCAATCAATAATTTCAAAAAAACATGTACTTTTTTATCATTACGCAAAATAAAACAGGTTTATCTGCATTTTATGATAAAAATTTGTATTAGATAATGGTATTTATTTACGATAATTTAGTCTTTTTCGGAATTGTGAATAGCAAGAAAAGAGTATTTCTTTTATAGATCAAACAAAGGTGACAAATCAAAATATTGAAAATCGAGAAAAGAGAAATAACGTGAATAAAAAGTGTTTTACGCCTGATTTACTCACTTCTTGTAAACGAACACCATCTATGACAGTTAAAGAAATAATAGACAGCATAGAAGAAAAAATTGTTTGATTAGCAAGTTTCTTCATCCATCAAAAATTTTTATCTTCTATCTTGAATTTATTGCGTAAGTATCATTTTTTCTTTGCATTTTTACTAAATAAAATTTTTAATAAAATGTATAACATAAAAAAAAAAAACACAAAATGATAAGATATGTATTATTTTTTATTACAACTAATAAGATATATTTTTCATTACAATTTGCAGAATTTGTTCATATATTATTCATTCCTTTATGCAATTGATTTAACAGTTCATTAGCATATAACAGTTAAAAATAACATATTTTGACTTCATAGTCGGGATACAATGTTTCATGTTCTTCATGAATGTCTTTCGCGAACAATAAACATTCTAAAAAATTACAAAACAGTGTTTTTTCCAAATACGACATAAAAAAGCAACAATCGTCACATTTTTTGCGGAGCAAAATTCCAAATCCAAATGTCGGTGTAAAGTTCTTCATTTTACTGGAAAGAAAGTTAGCGCACTATTCTTTGGTCAGAGCTTTGAAATACTTAATCAGAGAATTTTCTTGATCTTTCAAATATTCATTAGCTTCCATTACACAATCTTTTATGTCGTAATACAAATATTCTTTGAAGTAAAATACATCATTTTCAGGTGCAAGTTTTCTTATCGCATACCATCCAAACCGCTCCGGTCTTTCCATTTTTTACAACTATTGAATTAACAATTCATGAAAATTTATTCATGTTTTTAAGTGGACGACAAACTTGTAAGAACCAATAGGAATGGGGAGTACATTTTTTTGAAATTTTATTTAGAACATAGTTTAGTTTTAAAAGAAATTCACAGGATCTTATCATTTTGTCAAACTAAATGGTTAGAAACATACATAAATTTTAATAATGAAAAGTGTCAAGTTGCAAAATCTAAGTGTGGAAAATTATTTTTTAAAACAATAAATAATGCGTTCTACGGGAAAACTTTCCAAAAAGTACGAAAGCGAGTAAATGTCAAAGCTACCGTATCAGAAACTGCATGATAAAAAATATGTAAAGTCCGCTTTTAAACTATTTTGAAATAATTAACGATAATTTAGTTTCATTTAAAATGAGAAAAAAAGAACTTTATGCTTAGGTAAACCTATATTTTTAGCCAATTCCTATTAGCCAAAACCTATATTTTTAGCCAAATTCGTACCCCTTGGTGACGAATTTGGCCACCAGGGGGCCAAGTGTTGCATACCAGTGTTTCTGCTCCTGCTAAAATTAAGTATCTTTTATATATTTTTTGATATTTTCTGTTTAATTACTTGTAGATTTGTTGCAATTTATTATGTAATTAGCATGTTTTAATTTTGCGAGACTGAAACTTATTTTATTTGCTTCTTTGGGGTGTAATTCAAGTTTTTCAGTTAAGCCTAACCATGTGTTGATTGTGTACCTTCTGTAAGTCTTCGGAAACAGCCTGGTTTTGTTGTGTACTGTAGTTATTTGTGTTTAAATTCAAGTTATTTGCATTTTTCTATGTAATTTGTGTTTTTAATCAGAGTAGTAGCTTAAATTTGCTGATTTGTGTATTATTTTGCTTTTTTGATTGTTTGCATTAGATTTATTTAGCTATGGGAGTTATATGCTTAATGAAGGAAATTAAAAATGGTAATGGGAGTTGGTAGATTTGCTGTGATAGGTGTGAGATGTTTAGTAAATTGGAGGGAAACGCTAATACAGCTGCAGAGCAGGAACATATTTGCACAAAATGTGCTGAATTATTAGAGTTACGTGTCAAGGTGGTAGCATTAGAAGCCCAATTTGTTAGAAATAACTTGGGTGAAAATTCTATAAAAGAGGTGGTAACTTCTTGTGATGGGCTTGTTGGGGAGAGTGAGGGTGCAGGAGAAAGATCTAGTATGGGGAAAGGTAGAGCTGTAGACCTAAAAACAGAGGGTGTCATTTTAGGGGATTCTATGGTACGCGGGATAGGTAATGTGGTCGGGAGAACGAGGCGCAAGGTGGCTAGGTGCTGTTTACCAGGAGCTCGGGTGAAGGATGTTAATAAGGTTGTGGAGAAAAAGGGAATGTTTAAGAAGGGAGATTCAATTACTCTGTGGGTGGGGACTAACGACGTCGGTAGCAGCACAAACAAGGAGTTTGTTAAGGATTGGGAGAAGCTGTTGGACAAAGCAACTAACTTTTCGACAGATGTCCAGGTAGTTGGTTTGCTTCCCAGGTATGGGGTGCATAGGGGCTGGTTAAATCAGCGGGCTAGGAGCATGAACCTGATTCTTAAGAAACTTTGCATAAAGCATTCAATCAGGTTCATTGATGTTTGGAGTTCTTGTCAGCGTGATTGGGTTGCGAGAGATGGTCTGCATCTTAGTTCTAGGGGTGTAGTTAAGGTTAGCGATATGATTTTAGAAGCTTCAGAATCAAAAAACTAATTTTGGATGGGGGGATTGGAGAATGTCATGGTGTTGACTTCTGTTCTGGAGGTTTTAAAAATGAGGGTAAAATATTAAGCAATAGTAACATTAATAGTAGTGATTTGAGGCATCATAAAATGTTTAAGACAAGCAAAATGGGCATGCTCAGGTTTCTATATACTAATGCTCGCAGTATGAGGAACAAGATGGACGAGTTAAAAAGTGTTATCGCAGGTGAGGAGTTGGATATTATTGGAATTACCGAAACATGGATTACTGGTGATGATAAGGTGAGCATTGCTGGATATAATTTGTTTAGGCAAGACAGGCTGGGTAAGAACGCTGGAGGGGTTTTATTCTATATTAAGGACACTTTTATTTGCAATGAATAGGTCAATAATAATAAGCCTAATGATATTGAAATGGTCTGGGTGGAGTTGCTGAGCAATAAGGGTAAGAAGTTACATTTGGGGAATGTTTACTGGCCGCCTAATGTTAGTCAGGATCAAGACGAGGAGATGTATGGTGTTATTAGGGACATGTCTGGTAAGGGCTCGGTCATCATGATGGGGGATTTCAATTTCCCGAGCATAGACTGGAATAGTTTTTACACTAGCAATGGTAGGGAAGAAGATTTTCTGAAAGTGATTGTTGACCGTTTTTTGGATCAAGTTGATACCCAGGGGACTAGGCATGGTGCTGTGTTGGATCTAGTTTTTTGTGATGTCGGAAGATCTGTTCAGGGGTTGAGTATAGGGGAACATATTGGAGATAGCGATCACAATACTATTAGGTTTTGGACCAGCTTCGATGCTCACAAAGGTGAAAATTTCAGATTCGTACCTAACTTCAGGAATGTTGATTATGTTGCACTTAGGCAGGGTTTGAAAGAGGTTTTTTCTTCTGGGTTGGAGAATAGTGAAGCTGATCTTCAGTGGGAAGAGTTTATGGGGAAATTGGAGAAAACAGTGATGGATTATGTTCCTTTTAGAAAGAAAGGGGATTTCACGAAAATTTGGCCCATGTGGTTCTCTAGGGAGGTGAAAGAAGCTCTCAATTATAAGCAGGCCACTTTTCGGCGACTTAAGGAGACTGGGTGCCATGCTGACAGGATTTTGTATTGTGAAGCTAGACGTACTTTCAAGTATTTGGTACGGAGTAAGAAAAGGGAATTGGAGCAAAAGCTTGCAGATAACATCGAAAGGAATCCTAAGAAATTTTTTGCTTATGCTAATTCAGGGAAAGCTCGTAATACTCTGGTAGGCCCACTAGTGGATGAGAACGGGAACTTGATTCAAAATGAGGGGGATATTGCTGATATTCTAAATAATTTTTTTTCCAGCGTATTTAACAGAAACTGTATCTCAACACGCAAGCTAAACACAACGTGAGGATTTTGTATTTTCTAGGGATGATGTGTTGTTTCATTTGAAAAAGATTAAAGCAAATAAGGCTCCAGGTCCTGAAAATGTTTATCCAAAAATTTTAGTAGAATGTGCTGAGGAATTAGTAGATGTTGTCTTGACTATTTTCATATCTTCATATAACTCAGGGACTGTGCCAGTGGACTGGAAGCTGGCAAACATAACGCCGCTCTTCAAGAAAGGGTCTAAAGCTAAGGCAGGAAATTATAGGCCTGTGAGTCTTACTTCAGTTATTTGTAAAATTTTTGAAACTCTGATAAAAATCAAAATAGTGAATTTCCTGGAGGCAAATGGAGTATTGACTGATTTTCAGTATGGTTTTAGGAAGGGTAGGTCCTGTACAACTAATTTGTTACATTTCTATGACAAGGTTACCATGGCTTTAGATAATAAAAAGTGCGTAGATGTTGTTTACATTGACTTTCAGAAAGCGTTTGATAAAGTACTGCATGAAGCTCTTCTTAGCAAACTTGCTTATATTGGTATTGGTGGGAAAACTTTAATTTGGGTTAAAAATTGGCTGACTGGGAGGAAACAGAGAGTACTAGGGAAGGGCAATTATTTTCAGTGGATTGATGTTTTGAGTGGTGTTCCACAAGGTTCAGTTTTAGGGCCAATATTATTTATTATTTTTATTAATGATATTACTAAGAGTATTTCTGGGAACATCAATATTTTTGCTGATGATGTCAAAATCATGAGAATTGTTTACACGGACGAACAAGTCAATCAGTTTCAAGAGGATTTAAATCAAATTTCTAGGTGGGCAATTAAGTGGGGTATGTCTTTTAGTATTGGGAAATGTCAAGTGCTTCATTTTGGTCATGGGAATAAACATGCAACTTATTATTTACAAGGTTCCGTCATTAGGGAAGCAGAAGCAGTTGTTGATCTAGGAGTATTGATTAGTCACGACTTCAAGTCCAGTCAGCAGGGTAGTATAGTAAGTAACAAAGCTAACAGGATGCTTGGGTTTATCAATAAGGCTATTTCGAACAGGTCTAAGGAAGTTGTATTGCCACTATACAGAAGTTTGGTAAGACCTCATTTCGAATATGCTGTTTAGTTTTGGTCTCCGTACCTAAAAAAGGATATTACCTTATTGGAAAGGGTTCAAAGGAGGGCTACTAGATTGGTAAGTAGTCTTTCAGACTTAGATTATGAGGTTAGGCTTAAAAGGCTCAATATGTATAGTCTTGAGCAAAGGAGAGTTAGAGGGGACATGATTCAGTTGTTTAAATTCATTAAAATGGGAAATGTTGATGGACTACTGCTATGTGCTGAAAGTAGAACCAGAGGTCATTGTTTTAAGCTTTTCAAATCTCAGGCTAATCTTGAAATTAGGAAAAATTACTACTTCAATAGGGTTATAGGCAATTGGAATAGTTTACCAGAAGCGACTGTTAATTGCAGAGAGGTAAAAACGTTTAAGAAATCTCTTGATGTTCATTGGGGACTGCTAAATAGACCAGGACCAGCCTAGCTGGGCCCTGAGCCTGTTGCTGGTCGGCACTTTTGTATTTGTATATATGTAGGCTTTGCTGTATTAGAATTATCAAAATATCATATGTACCACTTATACTATGATTATTTCAAAAAAAAATGTATGCAAATATCTGTGAACTATTATATATGGATACTGATTCATTATATTTGAATGTAATCACGGAAGATGTTTACGTAGACATGAAAACACATTTTGCACAAATTTTGGACTGTTCAAATTTTAGTAAAGATCATATTTTGTGTGACGAAAAAAGAGCAGAGGTAAATTAGGACTTTTAAAACATGAAATATGTTTACCCATACAAGAACTTGTGGGACTAAAATCGAACATTTATGCATTCAAATATGGGAGTTCATCTAAAACACGAGCCAAATGTATAAAACCAAGTTGTTTGAAAAAACTATTTACTTCGAAGATTATAAAAGAAACTTGTTTGATCAAAGTTTTGATAAGCATCGTCAACAATCAATAATTTCAAAAAAATAAAAAACATGAACTGTTTACTATTACACAAAATAAAATAGGTTTATCTTATTTTACGATAAAAAATTTGTATTGGGTAATGGAATCGATTTAAGATCCTATGGTCATTTTGGAAATTGCAACTAGAAAAAAATAGTAATTTATTTTATTTATTTATTTATTTTTGTCTTTCATAAATAAGATAAAGGCAACAAATCAAAATACAGAAAAAAAACCTGACAAGAATATTGTAATGAGAAAGTATTTTACAGCAGATTTGCTCACTACTTGAAAACGAAACCCATATATGAAAGTTAAGGAAATGATTGACATTGATATAGGTGGTTTTGAGGTATACAATTAATTGGAACTAAGTGTTACGAAATAATGTTTGTACGTTTTTTTAAATTCTTTAGACTATACTGCTACAAAAAATGTAATGTTCGAAAAATAATTTGATTTTCAATGTATGTAATATATACTCTATATATTCATATATATGCATATATCTGCAATGTAATCATTTTATTCATATATTTATGTATAATTTGTAAAAATGTTTTTGCCGACCGGATTTCTGAAGAAGTTACATACAGGATGGGAAATAAAAATTTTGCTGTAGGAGGAGCTCAGTAATCATGATGCAAGATAAATTAATCTTGATTGCTGAGCTCTTCCCGCAGTAAAATTTTAAATACTTCGCTCTATATACATAAGAGATTTTGAAAAAGAAACCCTTATTATATGTGTTGAATTTTATAATTCTAGTCGACAGGATTTTTGAGGAAGTTACATACAGGATGAGAAGATAAAAGTTTGCTGTAGGAGGACCTGAGTGAGCATGATGCAAGATAAATTAATCATGATTACTTAGTTCTTCCCAGAGTAAAATTTTAAAAAATCTTCGTTCTGTATTAAACTTTTTTACAAGACACCTTATCATGTAAGTGTTGAATTTTAAAATACTAGTCGATTGCTTCTCTAAACACCAAGGTTCAGAGTACAAATAACACCAGATAATGTTTTTAATTTTTTTTTTCCACATGAACATCTTTTTTCAACAAATCTCGCGTTAATGTAGTTTTTCCAGATAGTCTCGGTGCTGATATAATTAAAGTGCTTGGATGCTTAAGCTGGAACATATTGTTTATAGATAGAGTAAACCCCAATCTATCTCATTCTTTCTGCATTACATCTGACACAAATTACTTTTATAACTACATAACATGATTGTGAGTTTGAACATTCGCTCAGTATACCTTCGGAACAAAAAAGGACATTTTTTCAAAACACACATTTTTTTTTTCTCTCACTCTCACTGCTTACGATATTAAATGTAAAGAATAGGATTTCTTTTATGTACAATCATGCTTTATATATATTTATATATAGCTAACAAGGATTTCTAATCAGAAAAAAAATCAAAAACTAAAACTAAAAACCAATCATCCCAATCGTTAAACCAAAACCCGCAAAAAGAAAAAAAGCCATGTCCAAGCACGAAAAAACAAAAACACGCATCATCTCGACATACTCCAGTTAACACCAACACAGATCTTCCTCTGTGACATGAACAACCCAATCCCAAAGCACCAGCCAGCACAACCACCACAGCCACCGCGGTGGATCTGCGAGCAAGAGCAAGCAAGGGCAACCACACCGAAACAAAACCTACAAAGTTCAACTGCGGTCAGCCAGCGCACTGGATTGTGCGAAAATGGAACATAGTTCAACTGCGGTCAGCCAGCGCACTGGATTGTGCGAGAATTGAACATAGTTCAACTGCGGTCAGCCAGTGCACTGGATTGTGCTGAGAATGGAACATAGTTCAACTGCGATCAGCCAGCGCACTGGATTGTGCTGAAAATGGAACATAGTTCAACTGCGATCAGACAGCGCACTGTATTGTGCTGAGAATTTAACATAGTTCAACTGCGATCAGACAGCGCACTGGATTGTGCTGAAAATGAAACATAGTTCAAGAGCGATCAGACAGCGCACTGGATAGTGCTGAGAATGGAACATAGTTCAACTGCGATCAGACAGCGCACTGGATTGTGCTGAGAATGGAACATAGTTCAACTGCGATCAGCCAGCGCACTGGATTGTGCTGAAAATGGAACACAGTTCAAGTGCGATCAGACAGCGCACTGGATTGGGCTGAGAATGGAACATTGTTTAACTGCAGTCAGCCAGCGCACTGGATTGCGAAAATGGAACATAGTTCAGCTGCGGTCAGACAGCGCACTAAATTGTCCTGAAAATAGAATTTACTATACTACTAACAATAATGAAACATAATAAAAATTCTGAAAATTATTTTTTTTCTTTGGGGGGGGGGGGGGTCTTTTACTTTTCTAAGTGAACAACTTTACTACCTTGCAGTGAATGAAGATACATATTTTAAATCTTATTACAAAAAATTCTGAGTTCATAATAGGTTCTAAAAAAAGATTTTTCTAATTTTATGCATGAACTTTTTTTCAGAGAGCAGTGCACAGTTATTTAGCTCAGAAATTGATTGATCTCCTGGGGGTAAGTAAATATAAATATTTTAGAATTTCTATCAGATAAAGTATTTGGAAACTGAGATAAGGTTTAGCATAGATGTGCGGTGCGTCTGCTTCACCAGAAGTACCGTGGTACCTCATGAACTCTCAGAAACGAACGTCAATACGAAACTGGCCATTTTTTTACGTTTCCGCGTTCACTAACTCATTACCTCAGATGCTTTTTTACTCTTAATTCTTCAGAATTTACTTTGGGGAAGCACCTGGGACATCCATCTTCTAGCGTAAACTAAACCACTAACCTTCTTGCAATCGGCGCAAATTGGTATCCCTCTGGTACCCCTCTATTGGTACCCTTAAAGATGGGGAAAACAACCCTTCAAATGTTAGTCTTCTAGCGTTGGGGTATAAAGGAGGGCCAGGTTCACAAAGAAAGAGTTAGGTTTGCTGGGCGCCTGCCCAGCCTAACTATCTCGGAGTGGTTATACATAAAGATCGCTTCACGGCTGCGATGTAACCAAGCAAATTGTTTAAACTGAATAACAATTTCGGACATAAGTGAATGAAGATACATATGAATAAAGAATTTGAAAGAAAAAAAAAAAGTTAGTACTGATACAAAAACACATTACCGTTTGTGGTACTATTTATACTAATGCTTAAGGGGGACAAAAATAAATAGATTAAATCTTACAGTTCCTATGCAATTTACAAAATAACTTTTTTTTTTTTTTTTTTTGAGTATGAATCACCTTTTTCAACAATTTCGCTTTATCGTTCCATTCGTCAATAACTGGCTTTTGATTTCATTCAAACCAGAATTTCAAATTTATTTGCGTACTTAAAGTTTTATGAATAATTTAAATTAAGCAGATTTCAAAGTATGCTTCCCTATCACTTTTGGTTTTGGGTTTTCTTTACTATAATCACTTCTCATGTTAAATGCACGTATAAATATGGAATCCGACCGCCAGGGTGGTGTAGTGATTTTGCACTTTTTTGTGTGCTGAAATTTGCTGATTCAAACCGGGCAGGTTTTCGAATTGCAGAAAATCGCTATTAGCCTTGTTGTACGATTATGAGGCACGTTAAAAATACATAAGTATTTCGCTTGGATACTTTCGGCTAAATTAAAATCCTAGTGCAAAATTCGCATTCTGAGCCCAAAAAGATTCAAGCTGCAATGTCATCTACTGAGAGTAGTGACATTGAAAAAATTGTTGCAGGTCCCTGGGAAATGCACTAAATTTGAAAATGGTGATAGGCCAAAACGCAAACCTAAGGAGGTTTAAGAAATTAAATTTCGTTCGCAGTTGGACTTTTGGTTTTGAACAAAATCTTATTATTTACTTTTTTAATTTGCAAAGCACATTGAGTGAACGATTTTTTTTGTTATAGATCATATGTAATAGTGATGATGAAGAACGATGTGAGCAATGGAGAACCACGATCGTAAGTTTGATCTCGCTCTTATCATTCACCAAATAAACTGTATAACTTTCTCCCCACTACAATGTATTAACATAAAGCACATTAAAGATATTTGCTAATTCTAACGCTCTATGAAAAGCAAGAACAGCACATATGCAGGGCTCCCACGGCTGCGCCAATTGCGCAAAACTGCGCCAAAACGATTTTTCTGCTACATGCTGATACAAAATGTGTTTTTTCGGAATATTTGCGCCAAATCGCGATTTTCGGAAAAAAAATCGAAAAAATTTTGGATATTATATTTTTTTCACCTTAAAATCGACATTATTTGTTACATTTTTCCTTTAGTCAACTAATTTTTTACCTTTGAAGCAGTTTATTAATGAATATTAGTTCTACCCTCTCTTCAGAACATCAAATATGGATGAGAAAATTGAGTCGAATTAAGTGATCTATCCCACGCTTGTAGAAGAAACAGTGATACGATTTCTAATATTATTTAGTATTATAGAGAGAAAAATCATTCCTCTTATCACTATTTATGTTGAACATTTGATTTAGTAAGTTTTTCTTGAAATAGATAAAGTTTACAATTTCATGGAACGTGGAAAAAATAAACTTAGCGTTTTTCCTCAGTGCACATTTTGTTTTCTAATGTTTAGGAAATACTAATCAGTGTGAAAAATCAATCACAGAACTGATGTTAAAAAGATTTCTGCTCCATTATAACAATTCTTTAAGATTCCTTAAGCCTACTTTCCACGAGCAAGCAAAGGAGCGGATAAGTTCTACAATCTTTTTGCATCAGCTACAAAAAGCGGATTTTTTTTCATTTCAACTATTTATAATGTTTTTTCTCAAAGTAAATAAATAAAATGTATGTTTATTTTCAATAAAAACATTGTTTGAAAAAATATATTTGCTCCCGAAAGTGTTTAAAGGTAGACTTTCAAACGCTGTTGCTGTAAAATTAAACATTGAATTGCAGCTTTTTTGCTTTTCTCATTACTCTTTAAGCTCTGTAATCTATATCATATAACCACAAGCAATTCAGAAGCATAAAAAATAAATATAAAGAACAAAATAAGTAAAAAAATAGTTAAGTTAGAAAATCATTAAAAAAAGCATGTACATCTTATTGAATTGATGATCTTTAGCAAATATGTTAAGCAATCTTATTAGAAGAAATAGAAATTTTATTGTGGATGAACGCAAAGCACATATTTTTTTCCCTAAGAAAATTAAACACTTATGCATATGATTTTATTTCCTCTTTCTCTGAAGGGCCATCATTACCAAAGTATGCAGCTCATAATAAAGAGGACTTTTCATCTGGTTATAATCAACCCCCTTATCACCTAAGGGCAGGGGCGGGTTTACAGCGAAAGGTGGCTTCAATCACCGTACCACACATAATAGACAAACAGAGATCCTTTCAATCACTCCAGATGGTTTTCTTTCCTTCTTGATGTCGTTTTTACCCAAAGGCAGCAATTTGGGAATACAATCGCACAAGTAATAAGTTTCGTGGAAAATTTTCTGTACTGTGATGTAGTTTTGTTTACTGATAAACCGGTGTTGTGCACTGGGGTCTGAAAATGAAGGACCCCTGGCCAAAAATTGTCCTAATGGGTTAAACCCTCAAGCCAGGAAGGGATGCTCATAAAGAAACTTAAAGAGCAGTTTGTATTTATTTATGACTTCCTGTCCAAAAACCCATTTTGGTAAAATCTTTTTTGTAGATGAGCCGATTAGAAAACTGATGAACTGTATTTGCATTGCATTCTCATTTACAGATGTTCTCTCATCTCTTATATTTTAAATGTTTTTTTTTCTTACGATGGTCCATCACTGATTGCATTATGACTCTGGAAATCATCCGTTCAACGTTTCCAATCTCAGTGCTACGGTTTAACGCTGCATTTTAATTTACAATCAAGTATTATTTATATTTTAGCTAAATTTTTAATTATTTTCGATGCATAATAATTTTTGCACTCCAGCGATGGGCACGTTCGTCATCCAAAAAGAAAAGAAAATTTGATTCAGACGCTTCCACTTCTGAGGTATGTTTTGTTACAAATTTAACAAAATTTTTAGAAATTCATTGTGGGGATGAACATTTTTGTAGGGGAACTTGGATTTTTTTCTCTAAAATTCCACTATTTCCCAGTTTTAATATTATGAATGCCTGGGCATAGAAGATTGCTTAGTGCTAAATATTGGATTTTCTATTGCGTTTGAATTAAGATCTAGTAATGAAAGCTTAATGTTTTTGTGAATCAAGGCCGTATCCGGAGGGAAAGGGGGACCCACGCCCCCCCCCCCCAGAAATCTTTTCCAATGTATCATATATTACTCCCTGAAACTTTGCTTAACATACGTCGAAGTCTAGGCCCCCTCGAAAAAAAAAAAAATCTGGATGCAGCCGCGGCTCCGGAGCAGGGGGAGCATGTTAAGAATTAGGAAGGGCAGTGTATGCTTCAAAACCATACCCTATATATACACATATATATAAATATATATGACTAGAAATGATGTTAATATGAATTTTATTACATATATGATAGCTTTTTGTGTATATATAGTAAATGTATGTTTAGATCTTTGGTGAACTTAGAGGAGTGGGTATTTGGGGCTTCTGCAACTTAAATTTTTGTAACTGGTCTTACATCTATAATGCTTCGGCTAACTCCGAGGGCTCTTCCCAGGAAACTTTTTGAAATCGTCCTAGCAATGCAATTTCAGGATACATTGGTGATGTTAGAGGAAACAGAAAGGAGTTTGGTTATTCTCCCCCCGCAATTTTTTTCAAAATTAAGTCTTATGTCTTTTAAGTTACTTTTGGTATATCTCGTGATAGTGTTCAATGTCCTTTAACTGAAAGTAAAGTCTCTTAAAAGAGTAATTTCTCTTTTCTTTCTTTTTTTAAATTTTGTGATCTGAATTTTTTTGCCGGGGGGAGGAGGAGTTGACTTGCTCCGAGGGGGTAGCCCCCCCCTCGGGTAATGCCTGAAATAAACAGGGAGTATACCTTAAGAGACAAGTATTTATGACTAGTAAATTTTCACCTCTTTTACACTTCTTATTGGTGTTTAGTCTGTACATTTTTAGGGTGACACCCCCCTTGCACCAACTCTAGTTACGCCTATGTTTCCTATCATATTGAAGACTTGAAACTGCTCTTACCCTTGATGTATGAAAATAAGATTGCTTTAAAACAGCCATTATTTAAAAAACAAAGAAAAAAATCCTCCAAAAATGGTACAAAGTTGATATTTTCGGCTCCCAGACTGATACAAAAGTCGATTTCTTCTGCTCCAAACTGATGCAAAAGTTAAATTCTTCTGCTCCAAACTGATGCAAAAAGTCAAATTCTTCTGCTCCAAACTGATACAAAAAGGACATTTTACCTCCTCCGAAAGCTGCTACAAATTGTGTTAAGGCGGTGGGAGCCCTGCACATATGTCATGTTACAAAACTGAATTTGAAAAAATAGGGGTTTCTTATCCATGTTAAAGAAAAACAATTAGAAGGTAGAAACTGGATATGCCTCGCCTAAAAACGAAGAGAGCACCCGACATAATATTTTGACACCTTTTTAACGTTTTATTTAGTTCTATCGACGTCTGTACATAGGTGTGTGCGTATCTCGCATAATTTAAAATGATTGGTAGATGCTTTAGATTTGATCTGTAATTTATACAGAACGTTTAGTTTTGTCCCCTACCCTTTTTGGTTGCAATCGGACACTGCAAAATGGCTCTTTTACTCATTTTGTGTTTAAACCATGTCAATTTCAAGACCTTTTTAGTAACAAGATATTTTATCGAAGGCCATTCCACTTCCATTAAATTGGTAACCGTCTGCCAACAACTTTTCGATGTGCTGGCAGAACTGCGAGATTCCACTTCAGTAACATAGGCGGTAGTGCGTTTTGCTTCCAGTGCCTTGAGTCCCGGGCTCGAATCCCGGAAAGGGCATGGACGTTCCATCGGTATTGCACTTCTTAAGATCATGTCCTAATGGTTCGGATTCCCCTTAAAACCGTGGGTCCCTCAGCGATCCATAGGCGGTCCTGGAGCTTTTCCAAAAGAGCCTGTAAAATTCATAAGAAGCAAATCGTCTGGGTTGATAATAACAATGCTCTATAACAGCTTTTCCCTACCGGTGGTTCGCGAACCCCAGGGGTTCGTGCGGTGCAGAAAGGGGGTTCGAAATAATATTGCAATGGCGGAACTTTTTATCGCTAACGTAAAAGAAAAAACAAAATTATAAATTTACACACTTATTAGGAAGGAGTGCAAAATTATTATTTTTTAAAAATAAATTGATTTCCAGATAATGCAGAAAAGTAGTGGACTGGCAGAGGAAGCAAGCATACGGCATTGGAAATGCTTTTTATTTCTAATTTTGCCTGGTGTCTAATTTGGTCACAAACAAATTTGGTACCAAATTGGTACCGAAAGATATTACTTTAAATTTTAGAACTTATTTTTCTCCTGCTATTTTCCACTTTTTCATCGCAAGCGCGAAGAACGAATCGGAAATGTGAAAATTTACTACATAAAATGTGAAATTTTGCATTTTTTTTTGGCTAATTTTTCGTTATAAAGATCTCAAGTGGAACCAGAAGATATTTATTCATTAATTTTAAATTTGGAATCAAAAAGAACAAATAATAAAAAAAGGAATATTAAAAAAATATTTTTACTTATATTTTGGTTTTTATTTAAATATAGGTGCTTTGCAATAATTATGTTTTCATTTTTTGTTATGACGTATTGTAAACATGGAAAATAAATGCGCTAGTAAATTTTATAGGTTCGTCACCCGCTACTAACGACTACAGAAGGGGATTCGCCATTTGCTTTCGGATCTTAGAAGGGGTTCGCAAGGAAAAAAGGTGGGGAAACACTGCTCTATAAGAAGCCAAAAGAAAGGAAATACATCACTGCCAGTTTGAAGGTGTTGGCGATGTTTAGGGAATACTAGTTGCAGAAGTCCCATCTCTTTTTTTCTCAAATTACCAAATTTTTTTTTTTTTTTTGTATATTTGTTCTTTTCACACGTTCCATTCAGTTATTGTTATTTGAATTTCAGATTTCATATACAAGCTAAAACATTAAATTCCTTCAAGTAAACTAGTGCCATCTCCTATAATATCTATTATACTTTCTTTTCTCCACCAGACCCCCTACCTGTTAGCCGAGGCCTTAGGATTGCTTACGCACGGGGAGAGGTAGTGAGGGTCTACGGATTTTACATGCACATATCCCCAAGTATACATGGTGGTCTTCAGTGGGTATCGAACGCGCGACCTTCCAGGTGGAAGTCCGACGTGCTAACCACTAGGCTACCCACGGCCCTTCTATTATACTTTCTAGTTTTAGGAAATTGCTTAAGAGTTTAAAAAGAACTGAATGTTCGTTTAAAAAACAGAAATATAAGAAGTAAAGATTTTCAAATGTACAAAAATGAGTAGAGGCATCAAATTTTTGTTGTTGAAAAGTATGCCATATTATTTACAAGGAAGTCTTGTGGTGCATACATCAGTTTTTTTCTTACCATGTACAAGCTGAAAGGATTTGAAAAATACATCTAGTTAAATCCGTTAAATGTTTATATTCCAATACCTTAGCAAAAGTTTCATTCTTTGCCTAACAATACTTCTGCGATTCATCAATTGTTTGTGTTCCGGAAGATCATAGTTCCGATACAATTTCTACTCAGTAAAAATAATGAAATTAAATTTCGCGCAGTTTTCAAACTACTTATTAGTGTGTACAATTAATTGCTTTATAAAGCTTAATTTATTAAACTTTCAGCAGCTGCGCGTATCTGGAACATACACTAAAGTTAAATTCAGTCACATGTCTTCAGATCAAAATTTGTTTGGATAAAGTGTCTTTAATTAGTCTTGACTAGTTTTACTAATTAAGTTATTAACATTCACATTATACAATAGTCTTCCTGGGAAATTCACGCGACCTTTGGCATTGGTATAGAGCAGTGTTTCCCAACCGGTGGTTCGCGAACCCCCAGGGGTTCGCGTGATGTCAAAAGGGGGTTCGCGAAAATAATCTGGCAATGGCGGAAGGTTTACTTGCTAACCTAAAAAATATATGTATACGAATTGGGACGGAAGGGCTAAACGACTTTTTAAATAAATGTTTTTTTAATAATGCGTAAAGTTGTGGACTGGTATAGGGAGCATATGTACACATTTTGAAAAAATTTTTTTTTCTAATTTGAGTCTCAAAGTTATATCGAAAGATACTTATTCATTCATTTATTTTAAATTTTCCACTTTTTCCTCAATAGCGAGATTTCTCATATATAGACACCGAAGCGGAACAGGAAGATAGTTTTTCATTAATTTTCAACTTTTTACTCACATAAATAATAATTTAACTTTGTGCAAAGTAATAGAAATGTAGTTTCACGTTAAATTAAAAAATTGCGTTTTAATGCTCATTTGTGCTTTAATTTAACGTGAAATTATATTTCTATTTGTACTCACACTTATCACACTTTATTCTAACTTTTGCGAATTTTGTGTACTTCAACCCTAAAGTGAAACAGAACGTTATTAATCGGCTCAAATATTTGTACACATATTTTTCATACACTATCAGGAAAATAATTTTTCAAGATATCTTTCGCGACACATGTTTATTGCCCTATTAATAATTCTAAATGAACAAACTGTGTAAAAAGTAATTTTTAGTTTTTATTTAAATATGGATGTTTTGCTATTATATTTTCATTTTTTGTTATGAACTAGTGTGGCAGTATGCAAAATAAATATGCGAAAAAATTTTGTAGCTTTGTTACCCCTTACTACCGAGGGCAGAAGGGGGTTCGCCATTTTCTTTCGGACCTTAGAAGGGGTTCGCATGAAGCAGAAGGTTGGGAACCACTGGTATAGAGAACACCTGCTGCAAGGATAATGGGTTTTTAAATTTTTATTAACTACTAGTTTAAAAGACAAATGACCAAAAATCTTTATGCTAAAATACGAGTACAATGATTAAAACAACGTAAACAAGAAGTTCCGTCTAGAACTATACGAGCCTACTTTCCCGTATACACCAGCTTCAAATTTATAATCTAGCTATCTCTCTCTCTTTCTCGTTTAGCTTTAGTTCTTAATTGCTTCAAATATGCCTTTTTAAACGGTTAATACAGATTCGTTCAATCATTCATTTATTCAGTCATTCATGTATTTATTCACTCATTTATTCATTCATTATCTTGTTTATTCATTTAATCTTTCATTAATTCAAAAATATTCTTGAAAATCCCGATCAAAAAATGTCATAAGAAAATAGGCTCGTTAGTTCTGGATGAACTTTTTATGTGTACATGTTCTACGTCATAAGAGCTTTCTGATAAAGTTTGTTCCAAGCAAATCGGCCTGTTAGATCAGGATTTATATAGGATTGAAATTTCCCCGTAGGCACTATGTTAATTTTTTTTTGAACTGTTCAAAAATGAACAAAAATTGTTCAAATCAATATTTCACGCCGAGAACTTCTTCCAGTGAGCTTGTTCATTGGAACTTGTACCCAGAGTTTACATAATTTGCTTCATTTTCGCCCATAGGCGCTAATGTTAAAATTTTTTGAACTGTTCAAAATTGAAAAAAAAATTGTTCAAATCAAAAAGTAAAATATAGAAATGAGATGTCCTCGCCGAGATCTTTCGAATGCAAAAAGAATTTTTCCAATCGGACAATTCGTTCAAAAGTTATTAGGGGGGGACAGACCGACAGACAGACCGACAGACAAGACCGACAAGACAGACAGACCGACAGACAGACCGACAGACAGACCGACAGACAGACCGACAGACAGACAGACCGACAGACAGACCGACAGACAGACCCGACAGACAGACCGACAGACAGACAGACCCGACAGACCGACAGACAGACCGACAGACAGACCGACAGACCGACAGACACACGTTTTCCCCATCTCAATACTCTACTTTCAATTTTTTTATTTTTCAATCTTTATTTAATTACTTCACTTATTTTTGACTTTTCTTGATTTTTAACGATATTTTCACGATACATTAAGCCTTCTTTCATGCTTTATTATTATTTTTTTTTACTTTTACGGGAAAGTAGGCTAAAAAGCACACAAGTACACACAAAAAGCACAAGTGATTTTTTTATCTTTGTACTCGTATCTCCGTTCAAATACATAATTTCGAATAAGCTTTTCTAATATACTCGTGTTTTAGGGGCTCCAACCACAATATACTTTACTAAGTGGGGAAATTTCAAAAATTTAAAACTTTTACGAATTGAACGTCAATTTAATTGATCTTTATTTATTATTTTCACTTTTTTTAGACTTGTGTCGCGGACTTGATTGACGAATATTCAGATAAGAAGCTATGTGGTCAAGCTGTAGATGCTAAGAAAACATTTCTGTAAGAAAAATGTCCTGCAGTTTCTTAAATATTGTGTATTCTGCGAATCGGAGAATGCAGAATCCTTTTAGAAAATCTGACAAAAAAAGTCAAACCAAATAAATTTATCTTTTGAAAATGTGTTTCTAAGTTGTAATTGTAGTGAAGTCTTTGGCCTATCTCAAAGAACAAAATGTAATGTATTTTTTTTCTCCAACATGGGAAATAAAGCCTCATTAACAAATTATATCTTAAACATGTTCCGTCTAGAACTGTACGAGCCTACTTTCCCGTATTCACCAACTTGAAATTTATAATCTAGATAACTCTCTCTCTCTCTTCCCCATTAGTTCTTAATTACTTCAAATATACCTTTTTCAACGGTTAATACATATTCACAGGGCTTCCACGGCTGCGCCAATTGCGCCAAACTGCGCCAAAACGATTTTTCTGCTACATTCTGCTACAAAATGCGTTTTTTCGGCAAATTTGCGCCAAATCGCGATTTTCGGGAAAAAAATCGAAAAAATTTTAGATATTATTTTTTTTAACATTAAAATCGACAGAATTTGTTACATTTTTTATTTAGTCAACTAATTTTTTACCTTTGAAGCAGTTTATTAATGAATATTAGCTCTACTCTCTCTTAAGAACATCAAATATCGATGAGAAAATTGAGCAGAATGAGTTATGGTATCCCAGGCTTGTAGAAGAAACAGTGAGACGATTTCTAATATTTTGTAGTATTATAGAGAAAAATCATTCCTCTTATCACTATTTCTGTTGAACATTTTATTTAGTAAGTTTTTCTTGAAATAGATAAAAAAGTTTACAATTTCATGAAACGTGGGGGGAAAAAAAAAACTTAGCGTTTTTCCTCAGTGCTCTTTGTGTTTTCTAATGTTTAGGAAATACTAATCAGTGTGAAAAATCAATAACAGAACAGATGTTAAAAAGATTGCTGCTCCATTATAACAATTCTTTAAAATTAATTAAGCTTACTTTCCACGTGTAAGCAAAGGAGCGCATACGTTCTACAATCTTTTTGCATCCGCTACAAAAATCGGATTTTTTTCATTTTAACTGTTTATAATGATTCCTGTCAAAGTAAATAAATAAAATGTATTTTTATTTTAAATAAAAACATTGTTTGAAAATAGATATTTGTTCCCGAAAGTGTTTGGAGGTAGACTTTCAAACGCTGTAAAATTAAACATTGAATTGCATTTTTTTTTCTTTTCTCATTACTCTTTAAGTTCTGTAATTTATATCATATAACCACAAGCAATTAAAAAACATAAATATAAAGAATAAAATAAGTAAAAAATTACAGCTAAGTTAGAAAATTATAAAAAAAAGCATGTACGTATATCTTTGAATTGATGATCTTTGGCAAATATGTTAAGCAATATTATTAGAAGAAATAGAAATTTTGTTGTGGATGAATGACCTCATAAAAGTACTCTTTTTAAAGTTTCAATTCTTAAACTAGATTTGAAAGTTATGAAATTACCATGCATTCCCTTTTTCTTTTAATGCAATTTAGTTTCTTTCGGCATTCAATTGCTGTAACCCTAGGACTCTTTAAAGTTTAATTGTAATTATTACACAATTTTTCAAAGATGTAAAGATAAATTGTTGGGGAAAAATCATTAGATATTAAATTATAAACATATAATAAAAAATACATTTTGCCTTTCTATTATAGAACTGAGAAATATAATTTGATTCTTGAATTTTCTTGCTGCAAAATTATGAAACTCAGCAATTTACTTTTAGTTTTATTAATTACTTCCAGAGCATCTAAGTGAGTATGTAGGATTGAAATTTAAAGAAATATTTCTTAATCGGAAAAATAATGGATATTACTGCAGGTAGAAAATAGGATCGACTTCAAATATATTTTTTTGATAAAATATGAAATTATATTTAATTCATTCAAAATTTTACTGTTACTATAATCACAATGGTTATACCTAAATAAGTACCATTTAAAAAACAAATTTTAATTACAATGATAAATAGTTTAAAATAGTTGAACCTTTCATAGTAATTAGTTTTTGCTGATTTTCTTGAAAGAATAGTGTTTTAGCTGTTAAACAAAAAAAAAAAAAAAAAGAGAATGCAATGATTTTTTAAAAGAAGAAAATTTTAATCTTTCTTCCAGCTGCTCTTAACTATTAGAAGAAGAAAAAAAACAACAAAACATTTTTAAAAATAATCCGTTTCTTGAGAAAAGTATTGAAAAACCTTTATAAGGGTTATAATTTTAATTAGTCTTACTTTTTGAATAGGTTTTGAAAAATTTCTTAAGAAATATAAAAACAATCCAGCTTTTGAAATAACCTAATCCAGTTTTTGAAGGATGTCTGACGTTTACATTTCCTATCATTTTGAAGACTTGAAACTGCTCTTACCCTTGATGTATAAAAATAACATTGCTTTAAAAACAGCCATTTAATATTTAAAAAATGAAGAAAAGTCCTCCAAAAATGGTACAAAGTTGATATTTTCGCCTCCTAGACTGATACAAAAGTCGATTTCTTCTGCTCCAAGCTGATACAAAAGTTAAATTCTTCTGCTCCAAGCTGATACAAAAGTTAAATTCTTCTGCTGCAAACTGATACAGAAAGGACATTTTACCTGCTCCGAAAGCTGCTACAAATTGTGTTAAGGCTGTGGGAGCCCTGTATTCATTCACTCACTCATTCTTTCATTTATTCAGTCATTCGTTTATTTATTCATTCATGTTTCTCATTTATGTATTTATTCACTCATTTATTTATTTTTCACTTCATACATTCATTTATCTATTTTATTATTTATTCACTGATTTATTCGTTTATTCCATCCCTCAATCATTTAATCATTCATTCGAAAATATCGCTAAAAATCCCGATCAAAAAATTTCATAAAAGAATAGGCTTGTTCCGTTCTGGTTGAACTTCGTATCTGTACATGTTCTACGGTCAAACATCTTTCCGATAAATTTTGTTCCAAGCAAATTGGTCCGTTAGATCATGATTTATAACAACTGAATTTTTTTTTTTTTTTTTTTTTTTTGGGAGCTGTTTCCAAAAGGAATTCCTTTATCTCGGCGCAAATCTCGCCCAAAGCAACAAAACAAGCAAAAGGTTACCAGCGGAGTTGTTCCGTTTGGCGTTGGTTGCATCATCATTGGCGACTTCATCACCTGCGCCGGGATAAAGGAAAAAGTACCGTTAATATTTTTGAACTGTTCAAAAATGAACGAAAATTGTTCAACTCAAAAAATATTTTCCTTCGAGAACTTTTTAATAATCTTGTTCGTAAGAACTCGACTCTTATGCTAAGAGTGCACATAATTTGCCCATGGGCGCTAATGTTAAATTTTTTTGAACTGCTCGAAATTGAGCGAAGTATTGTTCAAATCAAAAAGTAAAATATGGAAATGAGTTGACAGACAGACAATCCGACCGACACACTTTTTCTTCATCTCAAAACCCTAATGTCAATTTTCTTATTATTTATCAATTTGTATTTAATTACTTCAATTATTTTTGACTTCTTTTCATATTTAACGATGTTTTTTCGGTTCAAACTATAATTTATTTATCCTTAAAAGTCAAATTAGCAATTTTTTTTACAAAATTACACTTATCTACCTAAATGAGACAAAATAAACAATAGTAAATGAATATATATATAAAAGTGATGTTTTTCGTGCAATTCAGGAAATGAAAAGTGTCCTCGTGCCTTTACTACATCTGGTGTACTAAGATTTATTATTTTTTCTTGTGAATAATAAATTTCATCCACATTGTCAGACCATTTCCAATGCTTCCCTATTAGAATCATAACACTGACTAAGTATTCATAGTTTTCAATGGCTCTGACTTCACCTGGATAGAGCTGTCCATCGTATTACACAAGAACCCACTCTCCAATTGTGCCCACCAATTCTGGAACTTGTTCTCTTGGTTTTGAACACGCAAATGATGTTTTAGATAATTTGGAGCTTTTGGTGATTTTGTCTACGACTTCCAAAAAGTGTGTCTGCGTGATACCAGCTATAGCTTCTGAATCAGAAAATATTTTATTCAAATTTAACTCTGTATAATGCAACTGTTAATCGTATGATGAGATCTCAAAGATTTTCACACTGTTTGAAGCTGCGGCATTTACGAAATCTTTTGCACTGTTTGCTTTCTTTTTTACAGCTTCCTCTACCTGCCTCTTTACAGAGCCGCCAATGCCATTCACTGGGCCTTTCCCATGTGAAGTAGCAAAATAATTCGATGTAATTAAAAATTTATATTTTTTCTGTAACATGGGTATTGTGTCTGCAATGAACTTGTTTTTGAATTGGGCCATCTGACCAAATATGTAAGACTTCAATCTCTTGAGCAATCTTTTCCAGCATTCTTGTTATGAGAGGAATCACAATCTCTTTAGAATGAGACAATTCATCTGAGGCTATCACATACGGATGCATTCTACCTGAGTGGTACAGTGCTGCTGTAAAAATGCTTACTTGGGCTTAATAGGAGCACCTGTTTCACCAATTTCATTGTCAAACCATTTTTTTTTTTTTTTTATGACCGCCTTCTGCTTTCGTGGAGATATAGGCAGGATACGCTTTGCACGAGTTACAGCTTTTCCTAAAGTTTTATTATTTTGGAAAAGGGGTTATGTCACTGCTACTTGAAATTTTGCACTTTAATGCTCTACATTTTTCTACTATTTTTCTAACATTTTCTTTGATTTCTCTTTTAACTCTATTTTGAACTGACTTAGGTAACTTGGCTAGGTCATTTCTCTTTTTATCTCTACTCCTTTTAGCTTCTGCATTGTTTTTCTTTTTGTAATCTTCATAATTTCCTTCGTTCTTTAATTTATCTTGCATCTTTTTTTTGCCTTTCTGCAGCAGTCAATGCCATTTGTACAGTGTTTAAGTTTCAAACTGGAAAAGAGAAAAGTGACTGATGTTACATATTTCAAAGAAGTTTTCAACTCATAAATTGAACTATTATTGACTATTTAAGTAATTTATATCTAAGATATTATCATGAATGAGGAGAATACGGCTTTTTGTATTCTTAACACTAATTTTCTTTAAGTAATAAAAACTTTTATACACTTTTGTGACTGATGTTACATTACTATGAGGCCTAAGTTATAAAAATTAATTTTAAATACAATAATCAGTTTAAAGATTCTTTATTGGCCTAAACTCACATATAGACTAAATTTCAATAAAAAAAATAGGATTTTATACATACCTGTTATTTTCTTTACGAAAACAAGATGAACTCTCCGAACCTCTTTAAAGACAACATCACTTGTGACAAAAGTAACATTGCCAAACATTGCCTATAAAACTTACAGAAACGTACTGCTAACTTTTTAAACAAAATTTTATAAAAATTCACATATTTTTACTTTTGAGGGAAAAAACTGCATTTGTGCAAGAATTTTTTTTTTAATGTTAGTGTCCCTGTTTTCATGGAATTGCCCAAATAGCTGTAACATAAAACTCTTAACATTAATTTATATAGAGGCTCATAAGAAAGAGCTAAGCGCTCCGGTAAGGAAGAGTAGCATCTTAAAAACCACTGATCGTCATACGCTTCAATTTCTTTACTAAAGGGCTAAACTCACAAGAAAATGCTTCTTTTGCTTAGTCGCGTAGCGACTTTTGACGGTTTTGGGTGTCAGAAGCATTTTGAAATCGGCAGGTCTATCGGGTGGATATTGTACACTGTATGATGTGCAATGTCCATCCGATGGGCATCGGCAACTCGATCTGCATTCACGTCAAAGAAGACATTAACTGGCAACAGCAACGAACAATTTCAGCACGCATCCATTGATTCTACATAGTTTAATAAGCACTGCCTAGCGTTGACAGATTGGAGTTTTTTATTGCGTTTTTAGCCTACTTTCCCGTAAAAGTAAAAATAATAAGAATAAAACATGAAAGAAGGTCGTTAAAAATAATGAAAAGTCAAGAAAAAGTGAAGTAATTAAATAAAGATTGAAAAATAAAAAATTTGAAAGTTGGGTTTTGAGATGGGAAAAATGTGTGTCGGTCGGTCTGTCTGTCAGTCCCCCCTAATAACTTTTGAACTAATCGTCCGATTCGAAAAATTCTTTTTGCATTCGAAAGATCTCGGCGAGGACATCTCATTTTCATATTTTATCGATTCGAACAACTTTTCGTTCAATTTTGAACAGTTCAAAAAAATTTAACATTAGCGCCTATGGGCGAAAATGAAGCAAATGATGTAAACCCTGGGTGCAAGATCCACGTTCGAATGAACAAGCTTACTGGAGGAACCTCTTGGCGTGAAATATTAATTTGAACAGTTTTTGTTCATTTTTGAACAGTTCAAAAAAGTAACATAGCGCTTACGGGGAATTTTCAATCCTATATAAATCCTGACCTAACGGACCGATTTGCTTGGAACAAACTTTATCGGAAAGCTCTTATAACGCAGAACATGAACAAATAGAAAGTTTGTCCAGAACTAACGAGCCTATTTTCCTATGAAATGTTTTTATCGGGATTTTTAAGGATATTTCTCAATGAATAAATGAAGGAGTGAAAGAATGAATCAATGAATAAATGAATGAGGAAAAGAATGAATAAATAAGTGAATAAATGAAAAAATACTTAAATGGGTGAATAAATACATGAATAAGTAAATGAATGAATAAACACATGAATGAGTAAACGAATGAATGAATAAATGAATGGCTGAATAAATGAAAGACTGAATGACTGAGTGAATGAATATGTATTATCCGTTGAAAAGGATATATTTGAAAAAAATTAAGAACTAAAGCTAAAGGAGAAAGAGAGAGAAGAGATAGCTAGATTATAAATTTGAATTTGGTGTATACAGGAAAATAGGCTTGTATAGTTCTAGACGGAACTTCTTGTTAAAAGTGATTTTCGTCCTGACGACAGCGATTTGCTGACTGCTACGGAACGGATCAGTAGATTCATTATGGGTGCTGAGCAGCGGTGACAGGCAAACGCAATTAAAGAGTTTATGCACTTGAAATTGTACAATTTTGTGTCATTATATTTTACCTTAATTTATTTTAATTCATGTGAGGTATTTCATTTTTAATATTACGTTCATCATATATCTGCTTAAAAATTTACATTATTTCATTAATTATTTTTATATTTATGATTCGTTCAGAAAACAATGCATGTCATCGAATGGAGTCAGTCAGAATTCTTGAAGTCTGGTTTAATTGTTACATTATTTACAGAATCTCTTCGCAAGGGATGGAGCAATCGAACGTTCCGAGGAACTTTTATATGTCTATAAGCAATGGTAGAATTAAAATATTTTTGAACGGATCAAAAAATCTTAACATTACCGCCCTAAGAAAAAATATGTAAACTCTGGGTGTAAGATCCAAGTTCTTATGAAAAAGGTTATTAGGAAAAGCTCTCTGCGTGAAATAATTTTTGAAAAATTTCTGTTCATTTTTGAACAGTTCAAAAAATTTAACATAGCGCCTTCCTGGAAAACTTAATTCTATATAAATCCTGATGTAACGGATCGACTTGCTTGGAACAAACGTTACCGAAAAGCTCTTATGACGTAGAACATGTACAGACCAAAAGTTCATCGAGAAATAACGAGCCTATTTTCCTATGAAATTTTTTGATTGGGATTTTTAAGAATATTTTTGAATGAATAAATGCTTAAATGAATAAGTGAAAGAATGAATGAACAAATAAGTTAATAAATGAATAAAATAGTGAAAAATGAAAAAATAAAGGAATAAATCACAAAAATAAGTGAATAAATGAACAAGATGATTGAATGATAAAAAAAATTAATGAGTGAATAAATGAGCGAACGAATGAAAGAATAAGTAAATGAGTGAATATATGAATAAATGAATGACTGAATAAATTAAAAAATGAATGAGTGAATGAATATGTATTAACCGTTGGAAAAAGTATATTTGAAACAAATTAAGAACTAAAGCTAAACGGGAAAGATATAGCTAGATTATTAATTTGAAATTGGGTGAATACGGTAAAATAGGCTCGACTAGTTCTAGACTTAACTTCTTGTTTAAAACAGTATTTGCAATGCATTAAAAGTAAAAATATATTATACGTATATAATCTTTATTTTTGAAAAAATATATAGGAAGAAATTAGCACTTTTGTATTTAAAAAGAGTATTTGTTGAAATTAAATATGAGGAAACGTCGATGGACATTATCGTATATAAAATTTTAACCGCATTTTTTCTCCAATGTTTATGCTTCTGAAAATCAGGTGCGGCTTAGAATCAGATGCGGAATTTCTCAGATGGGGGACATTCGTAGGAATGGGGCAAGTATTTAAGTTTTTTAATACTGGTAAAAAAATGAATTAAATAATAACTTCTTATTAAATTATGATTGCTTTTTTTTAATTTTAATTTCCTAAATATCGGATAACAATAAACGTTTGAAAAGTATTTTTTATTTTTTCGCAAAAACGTGTTTAGAATTGGGGTGCAGCTTAGATTCGATGGCTGCGTAGATTGCAATATAATACGGTAACTATAAAAATATTCGTAGATGAATCTATTTAAACTTTTTAATAGTACTTAAAATATTTGATTACAACAATTAGAAAACTGCCTCTCTGTGAAGCAGCTTAAAACATTTATTGTTTTTCTCTTTCGGTGCGGGACCTGAAAAGAAAATGCTCAGTAATTTGGATGAGAAATTATGTAAAACAAAATATAAAAGTTTCTTTTTAGCCTACTTTCCCGAAAAAGTAAAAAAATATAAATAATAAAGCATTTAAGAAGGTTTAATGGTGTCGTAAAAATATCGTTAAAATGAAGAAAAGTAAAAGAAAAAGAAAAAAAATGAAGTAGTTAAATAAAGATTGAAAAATAAAAATTTGAAAGTAGGTGAGACGGGGAAAAGTGTGTCTGACAGTCTGCCCCCCTAATAACTTTTAAACGAATTATCCGATTCAAAAGATTTTTTTTTTTTTTTTTTGCATTCGAAAGATTTCGGAGACGATGTCTCATTTCCATAGTTTACCTATCGATTTGCAGTTTTTGCTCAATTTTGAACAGTTCAAAAATCTTAATATTCGGCCTATGTGCCAAAAAGCAAGTTATGTAAACTCTGGGCACAAGAGCCAAGTTCGTACGATCCAATTTAATGGAAGAAGCTCTCGGCGGAAAATATTTTTGATGTGGACAATTTTTGTTCATTTTTGAACAGTTCAAAAATATATATATATATATTTGTGCTTTACCGTTATTCTGGCGCAGGCGATAAAGTCGCCAATAATGATGCAACCAACTGCAAACAGAATATCACCACTGGTCATCTTTTGCGCGTGCTGTCGCCAAAAAGCCTGCTTGTCGTGATTTGAGCCGAGATAATGGGAAAGTACTAAATTAACATTAGCACCTACTGGGAAATTTCAATCCTATATAAATCATGGTCTAACCGACCGATTTGCTTGGAACAAACTCTATCGGAACAATGATATGACGTAGAACATATACAGATACGAAGTTCAACCATAACTGAAAGAGCCTATTTTAAAATGAAATTTTTTGATCAGGATTTTTAAGGAAAATTTCGAACGAATGAATGATTAAATGAATGAGTAAAGGAATGAATGAATAAATAATAAACTAAACAAATCAGTGAATGAATGACACAATAAAGAAATAAATGAATGAACCAAAAAATAAATAAATGAGTGAATAAATACATGAATAAATACATGAATGAATAAATGAATGAATAAGAAACAAATGACAGACAAAACAAAAAAATGAATGAATGAGTGAATGAATATGTTTAAACGTTGAAAAAGGTATATTTGAAGTAAATATGAACTAAAGTAAAATGAGAAAGAGAGTTACCTAGATCAAAAATTTGAAATTGGGTGTATACGGGAAAGTAGGCTAGACGGAACCTGTTGTTTACTCCCGTTTTATACACCAAACACATTAAAAATTCATTTACGATTTTTCTAGCGTTTTACAATGAAGCACTGTCTAACTTGCCTATATCTAGCCGTTTTTAATGATCGTCCATGAATCCCTTGTACTAAGAAACTCCCATTAAAAGTAATGTTAAATCACATCGCTTTTAAACTCGTAGTTTGCTAGGTGACCTCGGTTTTTACGAAATTTTCTAGGTGGTCTCATTTTTAATTTTATTGTGTTCCATGTGAGAGCAAGTTGAAAAAAAAAAAATGCCATAACTGCTTGAGCACCATCCCCTTCGTCCAACCACTAGGAATTGTAATTAAAATGAATGGAATCAGCAACATGTACAGCCGCTTCCTACATCTCAAGAAATTTAAGCTTCGAATCTAAAGCGGTTATCACACGACAGAAATTTTAAAGCAAACGTTACTTCCACCTCGTTCTATCGGCAACCTCGAGAGAAAATTTTCGATCCGGAGTTTCCTTCAGGTTTGCACCCGGTTTCTCGGACGGTTACTCATAACGAGCCACCATTTTCTAATCTGTATCCTCGTGTTGGGCATTTGTTTAGTTTTTATACTTGATATTTCGTTCAAACAAGTAGGTTTCTGCATTCAGGGGCACTCCCATGCAAGGTTACGGCAAGTCACTGTGACCTGACAAAAATTGTTCTTATTACGCAAATTCTGACAGACCATGGTAAATTTGACCATTTGGTATAACAATAGTTTTTCGTTTTTGACTGACAACTATTAGTTGTCCATAGCAGTTGCAATTGCAAGGCATCAAATTTTATTTTATGTGTATAATGATCACTTATTATCAATAGGGCCATGTTTAATTAAGTTTGATCTTCGCGATTCGGTGAAATACGAAGTTTCAGTCCGGAAATTACAAATCACCCTCGCGTCCCAAAAATATAAGTTCGAGGCGGTTCTGCCTGCTTAAATATTTCAGAAAATTGTGATCACAAATTGTTGTTATATTATAATGCAATACATTCACATGAAATTTGAAAATGTTTTGTTAAAACGTTATACATGTTTTGCGAATTTTAGTATCAAATTATATGCTATGAGTTTATTCATTACAAGATCTTTAATTTTAATGTAAATGTATTAAAGCAATGGCGTTCCTAGCATAAGCGTCACCGGGGGGGGGGGTTAATTTTTGGTTTCCCCCCCCCCCCCCCCCCAAAAAAAAAAAGAAAAAAAAACGTTGTTGTGTGTTGTGTTGTATAAACTTGTAGTTTATATTATTTTCAGAGGTGCATAAAAAAAAACACTTTAGGAATTTCATTTTATTTATTTGGGATAACTTTCATTAAACTACATTTATTTTCAGCTATGATACCTTAAAATAGCACCCTTAAAATTGTATAGTTCAAGTTCATGTATTTTTCTAAAACTCTATATCTCATTTTGGGTGTCACCCGGGGTGGCCTGGCCCCTCCACCGTCCCCCGTAGTGACCCTATTGATTATGGAATATAATTTGGTAAAATATTATTATTTGGTATTCTGTGTCTCCTCTAATATCAATCTAATTAATAGTTTTTTTTTTCTTATTGTGACTCTAACTGTTCATTTAAAGTTGTATAAAACTGTTGTGTACATTTTTGGTTTCCCCCCCCCCCCCCAAAAAAAAAGAAGAAGAAAAAAAAAGAAGAAGAAAAAAAAACGTTGTTGTGTGTTGTGTTGTATAAACTTGTAGTTTATATTATTTTCAGAGGTGCATAAAAAAAAACACTTTAGGAATTTCATTTTATTTATTTGGGATAACTTTCATTAAACTACATTTATTTTCAGCTATGATACCTTAAAATAGCACCCTTAAAATTGTATAGTTCAAGTTCATGTATTTTTCTAAAACTCTATATCTCATTTTGGGTGTCACCCGGGGTGGCCTGGCCCCTCCACCGTCCCCCGTAGTGACCCTATTGATTATGGAATATAATTTGGTAAAATATTATTATTTGGTATTCTGTGTCTCCTCTAATATCAATCTAATTAATAGTTTTTTTTTCTTATTGTGACTCTAACTGTTCATTTAAAGTTGTATAAAACTGTTGTGTACATAAGCAGGAGCGCCACGGACGGAAATTTTTGGGAGGTGTGCACAACTTGCTGAATATGAAACTTCGAATTCTAGCGAATCATAAAATAGGACTGCAGTTTAAACTTAATTAAAATAAAATAAGAGGAATTAGTTAAAAAAATCATCAAAAATGGAAAATAATATATGATGCCTAGACTACTATTGCTGAACGCTCTATTGAATGGTTGTCCATGATATATAAATGAAGAAAAAACAAAAAAGAAAAAAAAAACGGTAGTCATACTGTCTCTAAATTTATGACCTGAAACGAACTTGCATTTTGGTAGCGATTTCATCATAAGACAGTCTTTGCAATGTCCTGCACTAGTAATGTAGCGACTTTACATCCTGCAAATGTTTTTACGGCATGATTTCGCAAATTTAAACCAAAAAAATCTAATTTCGATATCTCACTCTCCTTTTAACATTTATCCTTCGATCGCCACTCTTCAAATCCTTCACCGCCATGTTTACTGGAAAGTTGATTTGACGTCATGGAATCCCAGCTCCATAATTGGTCCTTTCTTGATTTGCCCTAAATTAAACGTTCTAGAAGCAATTTTTTTCTTGCACAGATAACGAATTGCTTCTAATTCGAGCAACCGTGAGTTGATATAGCACACGAGCATTTTGAGGAAACTATGGGGGAAATTGGTGGAAAAACCAGTTTCCGATAGAGTTGACGATTCCTGTTACGGTTGCGTTTGCCTGTAATTCCTGTCGTGTGATAACCGCTTTAGACTATACGTTCTTAACCGCGCGACTGAACGTGGCGCATCCAGCCACGGTCAAGAGCGCGAGTAAAACCGTGGCGTTCAAGAATGTGTTGCAAAATGCACCACATTCTTATCCGCGCGCAAGAACGTTCCATTGAAGGCGCCAACAGAAGCCACAGCCAGCAGAATTGTCCAATCCTCCCACGATGCGCGGTTAAGAACGTGTATGTAAAATGCATCATTTCTTGGAGCGCGCATCTGAGTGTCATTCTTAACCGCGTTCTTGAGCGTCCTGAAATTGCATTTACACGCACGCTCTTGACCGCGGATCTGAATGGCTCGCCGTCCGGACCGCGGTTAAGAACGTGTGTGTAAAGGCTGCTTTAGTCATTTTTAAAATTATTTCTCCAAGTTAACAGCATAAAATATATGATATTCATTTCTGTCCACTACTAATGCAAATACGTGTCTTATAAATGTCCACTATAGATACAAATGAAGCGTTTAGTAAATGTGACGTAAAAATCCTCCTTTTCCATCAAATGACATTTTATAGGTCATTAATTTTTAGAGAAATAGTTGACGATTAAGCTAAATATGCAAATATTGATGTAAATCCCTTGAAAACATTTTGCCACGTAAAAGAGTAAGAAAATCTTTCTAACTGTGTCCACGATAGGGATGTAACGAATAGTGATTTGGCCGAATACCGAATATTCGGCCATTTCTTCCAGGCCGAAGCCGAATATTCGGTACTTTCTTCAAGGCCGAATAGTCGGCTAGGCCGAATACCGAATATTCGGCGGCCGAATATTAAAATTTCTCAGAAAGTCGTTGTAATCGAAAGTATTTGTCAAATTTAAAATTATTCACAAAGTCAAACACCAATGAAACACAATCTATGATGTATGATTTAATTCTGTTTGTTAAGAATTTAGAACTATTTAAAATTAATCTGTTTTCTCTATTGATTTGAATTTAATGAAACTAAGAATTTCACCCACAAGCAAAGTAGAAATGACAGGTTTTACAGTAGTAAGCATTAGCATTATTTTACTAATTATTTAATTAAAATTAAAGAACTACTATTAGTGAACTTTTACCTTGCTCAAAACTCTTTAATGAAGACATTTTAAAAATTATAAAAGTTAATATTTTTATTTTATGGGATTTTTACATACCTATTTTTAAAACATCTATTAATACACAATGGACTTAACTGGAATATATTTCTATTTTCAAAAACCCCAATAACCTATGCTATCTAAATATTCATGATATATTCTGGGCTTTGCTTTTCACATTTCTCTCTAACCTAATATTCACAGTAAATCAGTCTACCCAAACAAAGTCTGGCTTCCACTTTGTTAATAATAACAAAATGAATTTATCATATTATCTATTATAATTAACTATTGGCAGCTTTATGGAGCAAATGCTAAATATAAAATACAATATTACAACTTTAAAACGTGTTTTTTCTCAGTCAAGCCTAAAACTAGAATTTAAAAAAAAAGTAGTTTATTCTAAATTATTTTTATTTCTTAAAACTATAGTGGACTAATGTATTTTTTTGGCAATAATTATAATACAATTTTAAATTTTAAAATCTACTAATTTCTTTATTTTTTTACTTTTTTACTGCAGCAGAACTATTCGGCCGAATAGTCCATCAATATTTGGCCAGGCCGAATTTGACCTTACCCAGTATTCGGCCCGGCCGAATATTCGGCTGGGTGATGAAATGACTATTCGGCCAGGCCGAATACTGGGTAAGGGCAATACCGAATAGGGCCGAATAAGGCCGAATACCGAATAGTGGCCGAATATTCGTTACATCCCTAGTCCACGACCGGGTCATTTGCCTTATATACTGGTTTATTATTTTGGGGAAAGTTGTCAATGACTGGTGCGCTTACCCTGTATGAGACCTGAGCATAGTAATTCTCTTCTATAGTTATTATTACCTTTAAACGAAAATATAAATTTACATGAAAATACAGTAAAACCCTTAAAGTTGACCTCCTGTCTGCGCTAACCACTTTTGCCAGGAACGGAATTACATAATGCTGGAAAATCATGTAACTTGATCACCTGTAAAATTGACGACATATACACCAAATTTGGATGGGATCATTACAATTTTTTTTTTTTTTTTTTTTTTTTTTTTTTTTTTTTTTTTTTTTTTTTTTTTTTTTTTTTTTTTTTTTTTTTTTTTTTTTTTTTTTTTTTTTTTTTTTTTTTTTTTTTTTTTTTTTTTTTTTTTTTTTTTTTTTTTTTTTTTTTTTTTTTTTTTTTTTTTTTTTTTTTTTTTTTTTTTTTTTTTTTTTTTTTTTTTTTTTTTTTTTTTTTTTTTTTTTTTTTTTTTTTTTTTTTTTTTTTTTTTTTTTTTTTTTTTTTTTTTTTTTTTTTTTTTTTTTTTTTTTTTTTTTTTTTTTTTTTTTTTTTTTTTTTTTTTTTTTTTTTTTTTTTTTTTTTTTTTTTTTTTTTTTTTTTTTTTTTTTTTTTTTTTTTTTTTTTTTTTTTTTTTTTTTTTTTTTTTTTTTTTTTTTTTTTTTTTTTTTTTTTTTTTTTTTTTTTTTTTTTTTTTTTGTCCCGCTATTCGTACGGCGCCAGGGAACAGGATTGCCAGTATTTTCTTCTTTAAAGAAAAAAAAATCGAGAAATTATGCTCCTTTTGAACTCGTCTGGGAATTATTTGTTTGAAGTTTTGGTTTTTTTTTTTTTTTTTTTTAGTTTCAATATTTTTTGGTATTTTATTGACAGTTTAAACTTTCTAAACAGGTTTTTTTTTTTTTCATTTTTCCCATTTTCTGAAGAATTTATTCTTTTTCTTTCTTTTTTTTAAATAGTTCGGCTTTTCTTTAGCCTGTTTTCAGAACGGTTTGGCTTCTTGAGACCCTTTCCATCTAGCAGCCCTGTCTTCTGCTCAGTCTCGTCTCTCTTTTCATCCTCGCAAGATCCGTGAAACTTTGTGACATTTTACTGTAATTTCTATTAAAAATAGAATGGGTCCAAAAAAGCTTGATTCAACGAAGCCTAAAAGGAAAGCAGTAAGAACTACCAATCGAATTGAAAAAAGAACTCGTTGGAAAGCGGAACTCCTGTACAGTGCAGTACATTTGTTTTCCAGAGGTTTAAATATGCAACCATCTGTGGGTCTGGAACGGACTAATCCAATTTACATTATATCTTATGTGAAAAAATAATTCGCTATTCGTACAACTCTCTATTCAAACAGCCTCTTAGAACGCATTGTGTACGAATGGCGGGGCTCCACTGTATCATCAACTGGTATATCACTGGTTTTATTCCTATATTAGATTCATACTTGAACCTGCGTCTCAGTCAAGTGCTAGGGCAGTTCCTATAATTATCTTAAGTTCGATTTTTTTTTAAATTTCTTTATTGTTGGTCCAACATTTGTCTCCTTTTACAGGATAAATATGAGTCAAGCATTCATGGATTAAGTTTTTCAATTGCAACACTTCAAAAAATATTTCCCCTCCCCCCTACCTTCACTCTTCTCTCACCAAGTTAAATGTGTTCCTCTCCGTTCAACTAATAAAAAATTTCTGACGAACAATTGCAGCTCTACTATTACATTTTATGGATACTTTGATAAGTATTACGCAGTGAGATTAAAAATCATCTTTCCACTAGAAACAAATATTCCTGTTTATTTTTATAGGATAGAAAGCGTTAATTACTGATTAATGGGTGCTTTGTCTTTCTGGCAGAGGATGGACCTGTTCCCATCTTTCAGCGAGGTACTCATTGAATTTTGATAGATATGTGAGGGAAGATGTCCAACTATAAGACTTTAGCTGGGTGTGCAATGTCTGCAAAGTCTTTTGCAGTAATGAGCTTCTCAGATAAATGTTGCTCCACACCAGAGCTGTTGGCATCTCTTTTTCTGAGATTGCTGTCCAAGAAATTTGTTGATGCCTTAATCTTTAAACTGTTTTTCAATGAAAATTAAATTTATGAATAGATACTGATGTTTAAACAGGCATATTAAACTCTGTAACTGAAAAAAAAATCAATACAAATATGGAAACACATTGTGTGTATCAATAAAACCAGAAACTCGCTTTTCTGTGGTTTAGCTCATCATTAACTAGTGCATATTCTTGACCTTTTCCACACCAAATCAAATAAATACAATGAAGATAAGTTTTACACAGTGAATACATGTTGCTTATATTAATAGAGTATTTTTTAAATTAAGTGGAAATGAGTTTATGACTGTCCTTCCGTTACCATGATTTATGTCCTTCCGTTTACCATAAAAAAACGCCTAAAATTGCATTTTTGAAAAATTTTGACTCTGCCAAATTAATGCAAGCCTTAAACCTGCAGTGTACTGAAAAACTTGTAATTCTAGAGCCATTGTGTTCTGAGTGAGATAGTTGATATCCACTTTTTCGGTAACGGAAGGACATGTTCAGTATGACTAATTAATACCTTACTTTTCTGGCAAGAATAATTTTTTTTATTTATAATATGAATGAAAAGCTTAATAAAACACCCAAAGTATAATAGTTAATATGTTTGTTAAACTTTTGTAAAATAATTAATCAAATTTTTAGGTTAATTTAAAGTTTAAGTAATTTGGCTCTACAATGGCGTGACATAAAAGAGTAACTTTGAGCACAGTTTTTAAAACTTAAATTATGGCAAACTCAAAAAAAAAAAAAATTCCATTTTCAAAAAGTTTACTTCTTTCTGAAGAAAATGATGTATTACTAGTGGTTCAAAGATAATTTTTAAATTTAAGTGCCATTTCCCTTTTTCACGGAATTCACCTTTAACAACTTTTGCATAAAATGGTAAAAATTTCAACTCGTTTTTAAAATATTAAACACGTTTTTCTTCTGGTAAACCGTAAAATAAAGGAACAAAAGAAAAAAAAAATACAAAATAAAAATTTTACTCCAAGTTGACAAAGATATCCTACAAACGTATGATTTAGTTCAAATGTGGGAGTGAACGCTTAAAGTCCGTGGCACGACCTGAAAGGATGCGGATCACTTTTGGAGGTAGGTAAAACAAAGTGGCAGTTACAGGGACGTCCTGTCTGACCCGTCTGAGGATGTCCAAATTTTATGGGTTTTGACATCGAACCAGATTTGGACGTTCTGGACATAAAATGGACATCCAAAGGACGTTTTGTGCTGTCTGGGGATATCAAGGGCTAAAACTCCAATAACGTCGAGCAATAATTATTTATTCAACCTGTAACATAATTTATTTTTCTGATGTAATAGTGACCAGGAGGTGTACTAACACTATGAACAAATTTCTCCAGAATGTGAGAAATTCAGATGCCACACTAAGTCGAGACTCTCGATTAAATATTTAACTTTTTGTCGAGAATTTACTAAATCGATAATTTTTTTTTTTTTTTTTTTTGAGCACTTGAGCAAAAATTTGTTCAAATTAAAAAGTATGACAAGACACAAAAATGTCATTGCGAGTACCTTCCAAAAACAAATAATAATAATAATAATGCTAATAATAGCAATAATAATAAAAATAAAATCAGTGAAATAAAGAAAAAATGTAAAAAACAAGAAAAGTTTATTTCAAATCCTACAATTGCCTAAAAAGTTGTCGTAAAGGGCAAAGAACTGATAAGCAAAGAGATTAATTTATTTAATGTTAATAAATTTTGATTTGTTAATATATATAACAAACTAATACACTATCTACCAAAAAGTATTTGGACACTTTGGATTTTAGACATTTTTTTAAAATTCTGGAGAAATATTAAACTTGTTGTTCTGTATTTCGCACCATGGAAAGAACATACTTAAACTCACATTTAAGAAACAAAATTCAGGCTTAGGGCAATTAGGGGGGCGGTCAAAAGATTAAAGAAGAAAAAAAAAACACTTTTGAACATCTTGTATCATAAAATGATCGAAATGTCCTGTAACTTTCGCAAAACATTTTTAATTATATACGCAATGCTTACACCCGCTTTCGTCGGAATAGCAGTAATATTCATGAAGATATGAGCATTTGTTTTAAATATTCGAAAATTTTCGCAAGTGTTTTGCTTATAACTCGCTAAGTTCTCTCTCAAATTACATGAAACTTGCAGACAACTTGACAAAATAAAAAGTAAGTATGGTACCGAAACGTGTGGAAAATGTACTAAATAGTCGATGAGATTTGAGCAGTTTTATTAAAACAAATGTGATTGCGCATGCGCGAAAGATATTAATAATTTTTTTTAATAATTTGGTAGTGAGATCTATGGATCAACTTATGTAAAAGTTTCAGTTGAATATTGATATTTTTCAAAGGGATATACACCATACAGTGAGCCGTATTTAGCAAGCTCTCAAATTGGAGAAAAAAGATAAGGCGTTTTTCACAAATTTTTATATTGCATGATAATTTTGGCAAAGTAAACAATTGCGTTCAAATTCAAACTCCATAAACACAAATAATGCAATTTAATTCAGTTTAACATCTGCCAATTTATCATGCAATATAATAATTACCTGCCTCCGTAAATCTAAGTTTAAGTATGTTCTTTCCATGGTGCAAAATACAGAACAACAAGTTTAATATTTCTCCAGAATGTTTTAAAAATGTCTAAAATCCAAATTGTCCAAATACTTTTTGGTAGATAGTGTATAATTAATTTATAAATCCTTTCATTTTAAGCGAAATCTTTAATTGGGAGTAAATTCAATTTCTACGCCATTATACATTTCAGCAGCTAATTTTTGATTTTTCTTCTGCGGAAATTGCTTCGTTCTGGGAATTGTCTCCCAGTAAAAATCTTTCGCTCGGAACCTGGGACCAAATCAGATCTACTGCGCATGCGAAAAGCAAAAGAGCGCGCTCACCTGTTTCAAAAGCCGCAGAGCGCTCCAGATATTCTAAATAATATTTAAAAAGCAGAAGCTCTCCAAGGAGGCGGAAACTTATCGAAATGTGTAAGTAATTGTTTTTCTGCTACGAAACGGTGAAGTTTTCGAATTACGATTGCTCAGAGGACATAAATACAATAATCTCTCGCTTATGCGTGATTGTTATTTTATTAGTTTCTCTCAAATTATATTATTTAATTATCATTTATGCATTAATTTCAGAGGTATCTCACATGTATGTAACTTTGTTTTTCTTTGCTTTCTGCTCTTTTCAAAACTTATGCTTTTCAAAAAACAAAAAAAACTTACTCAAAATGCTGGTGTAAATGCATTTGGCCGAGATTGAAAATCTTCATTTTCCCCTTCTGCTACTACAGAAGCTTTGAAAAGTTTAGAAATATAATCGTGATTTTACAATATCAGAGAAAGCAATTTTGCAACTTCTAAAAAAGTTTCCGATATCGAAAATGATTTGGCGAAAATATATTGATGTAGTAGAAAAGACGAAAAAATAGAATCATTCCGTTTCAAATCCGGCAGGCAGGTCTAAAACCTGTCACATGACCCTCACAGATTTTTTTAAAAAAAATTACAGTAGTTACAACTAAGGGATATATAAAATATCCCAAGAGGATTTTGCAAAAAAAAAAAAAGTTATTTCTCTAGTTACAAACTTTTAAAATTTGGGACAAAATTAGTCGTTTTCAAAAAATCAGCAAAACACTCATTTTTAAAATGGCCACTGTTTCAAAAGTTTTTAACCGATTCGAAACACTTTTTTTCTATAAATAGATAAGAGATGGTATCTTGTTTAGTCACTAACTTTAAAAATGTAGTTGGCTTTATTGATAAAGAAAAAAATGTGTTTTTTAAGTGAAAATTTTGCATTTTTACAGATTTTATGATTTTTTTTTTCTTTTGAAAAAAATTTATTTTGACAAAACAGAGATGGAAATCCAAAGGGATGTTATGGCAGTTTTGTATCAAATTTTATTGTAAGCCTGAAATGCATATCCCCTCAGAATTTAAAGTTTAAAATTTGAAAAGGTTGAAAAATCACAATTTTTGAAGTTCGATTTCTCAAAAAAGCCATTTTTCAAAAATCTGAAAATCTGCTTAATCAGTTAATGCCCTTAAATTTCTGTTATCAATTATATTGTGTATTTTTTGCCCAGAGATTTTATATAATTTTTGAAAAATGACCTTTTGTAAATTTCTCAAAAAAGCCAGAAATTCAAACTTGTTCTTATTTAATCATTTTCATATACGATTTAATCAATTTTTATTAAGAAATATACTATATTGTTACACTATTACTACAGCTAAATTGTACTTAACCTTCTTAGAAATTAAATAGAAACTTGCGCAAAGTGTAGCCACCGTGATTTAATGCTGTTCATTTCAATTACTTGTTTAAAACTCACACGCTTTACATCAAATATCATGTTGCAGCAGTGACATGGTTTTAAACACATATGTAGTTATGTACTTAAAGAAAATTAAGTAGAAACAAGTTCTTGACTCATCTTCTACTCCTTATTACAAAATATATGCAAAGACTAGGAGGGCACAGATGGTGTTGTATTTCTTACTTTCAGCATTACTGTATATCAGTCTATTTTTTTACCCCGGATTCTTCTGGCTATCGAAATTTTTTTTCTAGATTATCTGCGTAGAAATGATACGATAATGTCCCTAAACCATCAGTGATAGCATCGTAAATTGTCAAATCCAATAATTGCCATTAACACGTTGAATAAATTTTCCTATTTGGAAATCATATATATTGAGTTTATATTTAAGATGCTGGTAGTTTTGTGACTGCTTCCACTTGGTGTTTGATCGTGCGTCCCAAGTAAGCATTACTATTTTAGGATAGCCAATAATGTTTTGATTGTATTCCTACAATAGATTTTATATTTGCTGTTACATGTTATTTGATGTAAAGTGTGTGAGTTTAAAACGAGTAATTGGAATGAACAGAATAACACGCATTAAATCACGGTGGCTACACTTTGTGCATGGTGCTATTTAAATTCTAAGTAGGTTAAGTACAATTTAGCTGTAGTAATAGTGTAACCATTTCGTATATTTCTTAATAATAATTGATTAAATCTTGTATTAAAATGATTAAGTAAGAACAAGTTTGAATTTCTGACATTTTTGAGAAACGTACAATAAAAGGCCATTTTTGAAAAATCATCTAAAATGTCTGGCGCAAAAGTACACAATATAATTGATAGCAGCTCATTAAGCACTTCAAGGGCATTAAATGAGCATATTTTTAAATAATGGCTTTTTTGAGTAATTACACTTCATAAATTGTGATTTTTGATCATTTTCAAATTTCAAACTTTAAATTCTGAAAAGATATGCATTTCATGCGTACAATAAAATTTGATGCAAAACTTGCATAACATCGCTTTAGGTTGCCATCTCTGTTTTCTCAAAAATGAATTTTTTTCATAAGAAAAAAAATCATGAAATCGGTAAAAATGCAAATTTTTCATGTCAAAAACACATTTTCTTCTTTATCAATAAAGCCAACTAGATTTTAAAAATTAGTGTCTAAATAAAATAGTACATACATACACACATAGTGTCTAAATAAAATAAAAAAAAACCCTTAACTATTTATAGAAAAATAAATTATACGAATCGGTTAAATCTTTTGAAACAGTGGTCATTTTAAAAGTAAGTGTTTTGCTGATTTTCTGAAAACGGTCAATTTTTCCCCAAATTTCAAAAGTCTGTAACTAGAGAAATAGTTCTTTTTTTGCAAAATCCTTTTGGGATATCTTATATGTCCGTTAGTCGTAACCACTGTAATTTACTTTTAAAAATCTGTGAGGGTCATGTGACACTCTCTGCCTGAACTGAAATGGAATAGCTCAATATTATAGTAATAATAATAATAATAAAAGACACAAAGAAAAAAAAAAAATTCTCGCTACTATAATAAAGTGTGTCTTATAAAGTTGATGCTAATCAATTTGGTTGTTTAAAAACACGAGGTCAAGCAGGTAAGGTATTTTTATTGTATTGCAAAATATGTGTTTGTATTTTATTACGGTACGATGGCAATATGAAATGCAAAATATATGTTGGGGTTGCAATTTTTTATTCTAAAGAAATTCGAGGAGCGTTGCCTCCCCAAAAAAGGAGTGGCTGATATATTTTAAGTTATCAATAATTTCAGTTAAAATTCATGCAAGAAGAGTATTGCCCTACATATTTAAATATATGTGGGGACATTTTATTTGCGAGCGTTGACTTTTGAATAGAAGGAAATTTTTTTTGCAGTGAGGCAGCCTCGTGGTTAGGATGTCGGGCTTCCTACCGGATGATCGGGTGTTCGACACCCGACCCTCCCTGAAGAACCCCCATGCACACTTGGGGATACGTGCATGTAAAATCCGTGGATCCTGAAGTTTCCGAATTGTTTAGAATTTCCCTTCCCTTCCTTTCCCTATTGAGTCTAAAAGGGGAAGGTGGCGTATTTGTGGTGGCACTATCTTGTGTCATCCAAACACATACTGAGCCAAGTCGTACTTCCACCGTTGTGGTGGCAATTAGAAACAACCTTTTGAAGCATCACATTTGGCCGACCCAACCAAACAAGCGAAGAGAGTTGCCAGTGAGGCGCGTATGATTCCTCGCGAAATTTAGAATTAAAATAACAAACACGAAAAACGTGCTCGTTTATTGACGCAATCGAAAATTTATTTACTATATTCAAGTTTTGAAATGAACATTAAAAAAAAGTGACATTTTTAAGCTTTGAAAGTAAAATACAGGTATCACGTGCAATCTAGTGTCAAAAATAATGGAGTACTAGATAATTTTTATTAACCCTTTGACGCGCAATTTAAACGGAATTTAATGTGACCAAAAATACTACTATTTGATTTTGCATAACTGAACAGTTGCGTGGAAGCTTAGAAAGAGTATTTTAATTTAATTGAATTTGAATTTTTACTCAAAGTCAACAAGGAACATCTAAATAACACTAAAAAATAGTAATTTCTCGTCAAAGTCTGCAGTGGCCCATGAAATGAATGACGAGTCAGACTCGTCATTTCATGTCAAGGGGTTAACGTAAATAAATGATAGCCTCAATCAGTGCTTTCCAAAGTGGGGCACGAGTACCCCCGGGGGTACGGGAGGATCTTGGTGCGTGTGTGAGAGGAGGGGATACGCGATGCACCAGCGCGATAACCTCGGGTAAACGTCAGTTTTAAATTGTCACAATTTATCGTCTCAATTGCAAAGAGACTGCATTGCTTCATATTCAAGATAAAGTGGACACTACCATGACCAAAATTAATTAGAAGTAAAAGATAGTTGGTAATGCGGAATATATTGACTTATTTCCCTTTGATTCTGAGTTTCTAACAAGTTCGGCGCTTAAAACTGTGCACATACTCAGAAATGTATAACATAGCGATATGAATTTACAAATGGTGCTCAAAAACTATTTTCCTGATTTGAAGAAAAATATTGAATGGCTAGGATATCCATTTTTAGCCTACTTTACAATAAAAGTTTTAAAAAATGAAAAAAGTTTTAATGTATCGTATAAATATCGTTAAAAATAAGATAAAGTCAAAAATAAGTGAAGTAATAAAATAAAGATTGAAAAAAAAATAATTTGAAAGTAGGGTTTTGAGATGGAGAAAATGTTGGTCAGTCGGTCTGTCTATCAATCTTTCAAAACTAAGTACAGAGTCGTTGATCTGACTTCTATTGAGCTTAATTAATTAATTTTTTTAATTGAAAAACACAAAATACTAGCCAATTTATAAAAAGGTTGCCCAAACCTTCCACATAAAATCAATTCTATTGCTGCAATCTTACTCCCAAATTTTACATTTTCTGCCTGAGGTTACTTATTCGACAGATGTGAGCCCACGGGTATTCTGATGCCGAATTTTAAGACAATTTTAAGAGAGCCTGTCCCAAAATGAAACAAAATCAAAATTTTCCTAAAATTTTGCAATTTATTAATCTTAAGATTTTTCTAACAAATAAAAAATATCCGTGCTTTTTCTTTCAACCTTGAGGCAAGCAACATATTTTGTACTTGAGTCATTCCATTTCAAATCAGGCAGGCAGGTGTAAAACCTGTCACATGACGTTCACAGACTTTTTTTAAAATTACAGTAGTTTCAAATAAGGGACCTATAAAATATCTTAAAAGGATTTTGCAAAAAAAAAATGTATTTCTCTAGTTACAGACTTTCAAAATTTGGGACAAAATTGGCCGTTTTCAGGAAATCAGCAAAACTCTCACTTTTAAAATGGCCACTGTTTCAAAAGTTTTTAACCGATTCGAATATTTTTTTCTATAAATAGTTAAGGGATGGTATTTTTCTAGACACTATTTTTAAAAATCTAGTTGGCTTTATTGATAAAGAAAAAAATGTGTTTTTGACGTGAAAGTTTTGCCTTTTTACCGATTTTATGAGTTTTTTTTCTTATGAAAAAATTTGTTTTTGACCAAACAGAGATGGCAATCTAAAGTGATGTTGTGAAGTTTTGTATCAAATTTTATTGTAAGCCTGAAATGCATATCCCCTCAGAATTTAAAGTTTGAAATTTTAAAATGTTCAAAAATCACAATTTTTGAAGTGTGGTTACTCAAAAAAGCCATTATTTAAAAATATGCTCATTTAATGCCCTTGAGGTGCTTAATAAGATGCTGTCAATTATGTTGTGTATTTTTGCCTCAGAGATTTTATATGATTTTTCAAAAATGGCCTTTTGTACGTTTCTCAAAAAAGCCAGAAATTTAAACTTGTTCTTACTTAATCATTTTAATATAAGATTTAATCAATTTTTATTAAGAAATATACTATATTGTTACACTATTACTACAGCTAAATTGTACTTAACCTTCTTAGAAATTAAATAGCAACTTGCGCAAAGTGTAGCCACCGTGATTTAATGCGTGTTATTCTGTTCATTTCAATTACTTGTTTAAAACTCACACGCTTTACATCAAATATCATGTTACAGCACTGATATATACATAGTTTAAACACATATGTAGTTATGTACTTAAAGAAAAATAAGTAGAAACAAGTTCTTGACTCATCTTCTACTCCTTATTACAAAATATATGCAAAGACTAGGAGGGTACAGATGGTGTTGTATTTCTTACTTTCAGCATTACTGTATATCAGTCTAGTTTTCTCCCCCCGGATTCTTCTGGCTATTGAAATCTTTTTTCTGGATTATCTGTGTAGAAATGATACGATAATGTCCCTAAACCATCAGTGATAGCATCGTAAATTGTCCCATCCAATAATTGCCATTAACACGTTCAATAATTTTTCCTATTTGGAAATCATATATATTGAGTTTATATTTACGAAGCTGGTAGTTTTGTAACTGCTTCCACTTGCTGTTTGATCGTGCGTCCCAAGTAAGCATTACTATTTTAGAATAGCCAATAACATTTTGATTGTTCTTTTACAATAGATTTTATGTTTGCTGTTACATGTTATTTGATGTAAAGTGTGTGAGTTTAAAACAAGTGATTGGAATGAACAGAATAACATGCATTAAATCACGGGGTCTACATTTTGTGCAATTTACTATATAATTCTAAGAAGGTTAAGTACAATTTAGCTATAGTAATAGTGTAACAATAAAGTATATTTCTTGATAAAAATTGATTAAATCCTATATTAAAATGATTAAGTAAGAACAAGTTTGAATTTCTGGCTTTTTTGAGAAACGTACAAAATGCCATTTTTGAAAAATCATATAAAATCTCTGGAGCAAAAATACACAACATAATTGACAGCATCTTATTAAGCACCTCAAGGGCATTAAATTAGCAGCTTTTCAGATTCTTAAAAATGGCATTTTTGAGTAACCACACTTCAAAAATTGTGATTTTTGAACATTTTCAAATTTCAAACTTTAAATTCTGAGGGGATATGCATTTCAGGCTTACAATAAAATTTGATACAAAACTTCCATAACACCACTTTAGATTGCCACCTCTGTTTTTTCCAAAAGGAATTTTTTTTCATAAGAAAAAAATCATAAAATCGGTAAAAATGCAAATTTTTCATGTCAAAAACAAAAGCTTTTCTTTATCAATAAAGCCAACTAGATTTGTAATATTAGTGTCTTAATGAAATACCATCCCTTAACTATTTATATAAAAAAAGTATTCGAATAAGTTAAAAACTTTTGAAACAGTGGCCATTTCAAAAGTGAGTGTTTTGCTTATTTTCTGAAAGCGGTCAATTTTGCCCCAAATTTTAAAAGTCTGGAACTAGAGAAATATCTTAGTTCAGCGCTCCGATTTAATCATTGGTCGGTCATTTTGCTAACGATTAAAACCGATTAATAGAATTTTATATTTGTATATACTGTTGGAAACTCTTAAAATTTCCGCATACTGAATATGTTGTGTCGTCGGCCGGCTCCTATGGCAGGCACAAGGGTGTTGGGAAAGCAGTTTTAAAGGGCGGCAAATTTTGTAATGTCAAAACTTAAAAATTTAAATTTAAAAAATCAAGGTTTTTTCTAGTTGTAATAGTGAAATATAAATCATGCTATGTTAAAAAAATGTTTTTCTTTTACAAATTTTCAAAGCATCCTTTTGCGAAGGAAAAGGCCCTTTTAGAAAATTTCAGAATTTCAGAAGTTCAGAATTTCAAAATTTCAGAAGTTCAGAATTTTTTTAATGAGAATCACCTATGGTGTGGCCCGCCGATCTTCTCGAGCGAATGGATGTGGCCCTCGGACGTAAAAGGTTGAAGACCCCTATTCTAGACTGAATGTCTTAGTTAGAATAATACAACATTCCATTCCGTCATGTGCTGGAGGAAGAGAAGTTCGAATCAAGTTTCTAGTGTTTCCTTGAATAATAAGCATAATACGCGTAACTTTAGCATCATTTCGGTTGCTAATTGAATATGTGTATGAAGTTTTAAGAAAGAAAGTACCGACAACTTATATTGATAGCCTCATCAACGTAATTTCAGCTTTCCCCTTGATTACAATAACTGTTATGCATGACTTAAATTTCATTTATTTATTTATGTTTTATTACGAACGAATTTTATTTTTCGTCCTTTATTATTTTTTATGCAAGATTATTATTATTTTTATTGTTATTATTTTTTTCATTTTGTATATTTAATTTTATTTATTTTTTTTTTTTTGCGAGGGGTACTCAGTATTACTAAAATTGCAGTAAAGGGTACACAGATGTCGGAAGTTTGGAAAACACTGGCTTAAATGAATTTCCTTTTTTTAAACCAATTTTTTGCCTGACAGTTATCATGTTAATAAATTTAGCATCCACTTTATTGCTTACTATATTTTTCTGTAGATGCTGTGCCGGTTTTGGGCTGTTTAGCACTAATAATCCTTTATTTGATTATTATATGCATAAAAATGAAGAGGTTCCGGAAACAAGATCAAGACAAGAAAAAGAAAAAAATACGGTAAATGTATAATATATATTCAGTTATAAATCTTGTAATGAATGTACATTAATAAGGGGGGGGGAGGGGTCGTGCTTCAGTTATAGTTAATACAGCAGCAAATTCAACAGAATGTTAAATAAATTCTGCAATACCTATGGACGTTTTCAGAGATCAACAGTTAGAATTTTAGCTTGGGGGCAGGGGGGGGGGCGGGGTTCAAACCAGTCATGCATGTCTATATACAGAAAAACCTCGATACAACAATACTTGAAGACTCAATACAATTATCGCTATACAAGGATATCTCGTTATATTGAGAGGCGATGTACTTTTAATTTAAAAGACAAGTTATGGCTATTTTCTTTCTTTTATTGAGCTTTCGAATGTTACCATCGTTACAGAGGGATGGGAGATGGCCTTTATTCTTGTAAGAAGAAAAAAATGTTTCAAAGAGGTTTTATTTTAAAATTGAAAGGCGATTTACATTATATTGTATGCGAATTCATAGGGACTGCAAAAATGTATTGCTTTAGAGGGATTTATCGTTGTATCGGATATTGTTGAAGCGAGGTTTTACTGTATTAATACATTAGTATTGACAGTATGGTTTAAAACCAAATATTCAGGAATTACCTCCCTGGTTGTATCCCTTAGTAGAAGTTTCTACATTATATTATGCTACCAACGAACGCTTAACCGCTTCCCTACTAAAGCATACAGATATGTTGTAAAAATATATTTCAACATTGAAGAAATATATTCTAAATTATATTTTACCTCCATAGGTTATAACGAGAACTCCGTTATAATACGTTATCACACCGGAAGTCTGGTGTCATTATGAGGTATCTAAAATGAATTTTAATACTAAGAGTAAGGTACTCATATGTGTACTTTCAGTTTTAAATAAGCAGATGTACTCAAGTATTTAAAATGACTCACATCACCTAAATAAGGTACAAAAAAATGCATATTATTATAGTATGATCAAATTAAATATAATAATGTGTTTGCACACCTAAAAATCACAAAATGCGATCTACAATTTGTGGTAACTCCATTTATTATCATAAAAATACTGCTTCAAGCCTTAGCTTCATAGCTATTTTAATCATGAAAACCATGCAAAATGAACATTTATTTCAAAAAAATCGTGAATTATTATGAATAATTGCCCAATTCTTAGGGTAAAATGTTAAAAATCAAATATTACTTTTATTCATCTTCAACGAGGCAGTAACCCCACCCAACAGAGAAGACAAAGCACATAAAAGAAAAGATCAAAAATTTCAAAAAAAGTTTTAAACATTTCTAACATTATTACGGAACGTCTTTACATCAAAAATATCAGTCTAGAAGTGTATTCGTTATGTGACTTATAAAACTAATACATAGCATAATTACCAACATCATTTATATGGTTTTGGTCCAAACGAAATACATTGAAATGTCTTGCGTTATAATTACGATACATAAAACAAATTTCATTGAGAAGATATGAACGTTTCATTTTATAGTGAATAAGACCGCAGTAAAACCCTAATAGTAAATATTCTCGTCTAAAAGCATTCCGCAAGTGTTCAGACGATAAATTTATGTTGTAAGGATACAAAAATTTGAAGTTGAGATATTTTAAAATTTACTTTGAAACCGTTCTTGTGCATTTATAAAAATTACGCACGGGGCCTCCAAATAACTGAGGGATGTTCTAAACGAGATCTTATTAGACTATCAACCTTTTAACTGTCATGCCCGATACTATCTCGGGCACAGCACTGGTGTTCCAAAATGTCACGCCCGAGTATTACTCGAGGTAATTTTTTTTGAGTGTATCGTATTGTTATACCCGAATATGTATCGGGAGAAGTTCATTTCGGTTTCATCTCTTCGTCAAGCCCGAATCTATCTCAGGAAAAGTTAATTTGCTCTGAATTGAGCCTACAAAACTGTGCAAAGTTTGTTGATCAAAAAAGGATGCGAATGGGAAAAAGATAAGGAAGGAAACACGATTCTGCTGTGCTGATTGTTCAGTTGGTTTGTGTGCTTGGAGAAGTGTTTCCAGTTATACCACACAAAACTGAATTACTGAACTACTAATAGGTATTCATTTTTATTTTTTTAAATAATTAAATTAATTATTACTTTTAATTTTTAGAAAATAATGCTCCACTATAAGCGAACCTTACCACTGCCTCACGCGAATATGCAGTGGCTACAAAACCTTAATTTTTTTATGAATGTAACTGAAAATATCAATTTTTAAGTGTATTTCATTTTGTACTAAATATTTGATTTTTGCAATAAAAAAAAGGATAATTTGCGTACGCAAATCATCAAAATAACTTCATTGTTAAAGGGTTAAAAAGCTCAATTACTGAATTTACGTCGAGGAATCTCAGATTCATAAATCAGAATCAATACCAAGATTCGTAATCGAATTCCTTTTTTCAATAAAACAATTATCAATGTTATAAGAGAATCGACATGTAGGCTTATTTGTATAAGTAACCTGAAAGAATTTTGGAGATGTTAAGATGTTAACGGTTTACTATGCACCAATTATGCAGCACATCAAGATCCTTTTTGCAAAATAATACAATCATTAATCTCCGCATTAACTCTGCATAGCTTTAAAACCACTTGCGCTACGATTTAACTTTTCGACAGCCGTGCCGCGCTCTACGATATAACGTGCGGTAAGGCATGACATTGACGCCACACCGCGTCTGCGAGCGAAAAACTTTAACAAATACAATAACTGTTAATGATGAAACATTACCATAATAACCCATAAAAGTAATTTAACCTAAAGTATTAAATATATTGAGGTGAATGTGAACAAAAAATAAATGTATTTAAACATCCCCACCCCCTCCCATGCATTATTATTATATTTCATGTCGCGCCCATGAGAAAAAAACGTTATTTTAGCACTTACATTCATTAGAATCAGGGTTCATACTCAAATAGCCAAGAAAAATTCCATGTGTGTTCCAGGTAGGATCAAAGCATAATTCCAGGTTAACGTTCTAATCAAAAATATTTATTAGCAAATGCACTACGTGTACATTAAACACGCCCGCCATAACATTTTATACATATAATTATATTATCCTCATATTACAAAATTCCACACAGATGCTCATTAAGCTAACAAACTTATACATGCTATAGAATTTCTAGTCTATAGAATTTCAAAAGCAAAATTTTGTGACACACCTCTACCAAAAGATATTAGCTTTTGTATTTCATCCATCTTTTTTTTATTTTTCTTAAAATTTAAACTTTCGAAAGCTAATTTAAAGTTATAAGACAGATAATATAAAGAAAAAATAAAATTTAAAAAAATTATGATGATCCCACTGAGAACAAATCCGCTTTTTAACTCTATAGTAACACATGAAAACAAATATTAAGAGAAATGCTGATGTAGGCACTTTTATGGCCTGACGATATAATAAACATCATTATATAAAGGACAAGCATCTATAAGAAACGGAAGGTGAGGTAATTGAGGACTATTTAAAAAAAAAATACAATACTTGATCTGATAATAAAATCCATTAAAAGACAACTGCTCAATGGCACTGAAGAAATAAATTCGAAACTGAAATAAAAACAACAGTTAATAAATTTTTTTTTTATTATTTTTAAAGAACATTTATGAAATATAATATACATACAAAAAATATTATGAAAAAATGGAATCAATCTCCATGTTAAATAGAATTTTATGTGCCCGATTCTTAAATTTTTTTACAAAAAATGTCTCGGCTTTTTATGTAATTTTTAATGACCGGATAAAATAAACCACCTTGAAATAAAAGAGAATGATAACAATAGACATTAATCAAAAATTTCCCTACAAGTTATTATGCGTATCCCACATTTGCAATATGTTGCTCTTCAACATTGGATCGCGGTTTTTCGCTACTGAAAATGCAATTTAAAATAATAAAGACAACTTTCTTATGTAGAGAAGAAACACGAACAGGGAAAAATGAAAGCCCAAAACCTTCCTTATTCTTTATCAAATTCCATGATTTATTCCTCATTTTAAAGCTTATCATGCCAGCTGATGACGAAAAATAGACCCACGGTCTAAAAATATGCCGCTTCTCTTAAATTTGAGATTTAAAATCATCTAGGAAGAGGTCCTTTAATGGATGCCGAATGGGTGTTGTATATGCTGGTGCCATCTGTTATCAAGTAAACAAACAAGAAACTCTTCTGTTTTTATTGTGTAGAAAATTGAAAAAAAAATATGCAAAAATAGCATTTGTTTTAATAACCATCTTAAGGTCTAAAATTTAGTTATCATCTTAATGTTTAAAATTTAATTATCATCTTAAGGTCTGAAATTTAATTATCATCTTAATGGTTTAAAATTTTATTAGGATCTTAGGGTTTAAAGACAATGTTCTAGTTGGAAATCTAGAACATTGTTTTTTGTAAGACAGCTATTTGCCTGAAAATCTATGTACCACTCAAGAGCGGTGACCCGGGGTCACGAGCACCCGTTTCATATATTCGTGGGGATACTGATCACGTATTTTCATGAAACTTAAAATTCTGAAATTTACTCTTTTTCCCGATTCTCACCGCTTCAATTCTGACACTAAGCATCGCCAAGGATTTTCAAAACCTGGCTTCACTGGACCTATTTATTTGTTTTTTGTTTTTTTTTACAAACTCAAAAAAAAATTGTTTATTGTTGAACATTAAATTATTGACTTTGTGGGGGAAAATTATATAAGCTTTCATCATAGAGGTTTACTTGCATCGTATAACGATTACGATAAGAAAAACATGGAAAAAACATACTTCAGTAACTTAATAATTATTTCACCGAGTCAGAAAAATATATATGATTTTATTTTTACGATTAGCCTTTTTATAAGATGAAAAAAGGAAATAAAAGTCACGCAAATAATAGTTTTACAGATAAAATGAGATTTATCTGTAAAACTATGCCGGAAGTACCGAGTAGCTTTGTCGAATTTCCCTGAATCAGTAAGATAAAGGCAAAATCTGGGCAAAGACTGGTACTTGTTTTGGCCTCTGCAATGGTCACAGAATAGCCTTAGATCTGTATAGTTTTCAGTTTCAGCCACAACATTTAGATAATTAAACAGTTGAGAACAAACACTGAATTGGAACAAACACTGCATTGGACATGACATCTTCTTGTTCTGGCATTTTTAGCCAACTCGTGGCCTTTCAACAAAAACCAAGAATTAAGTAACGCCTCTTTAACTGAAGTCATGATCTTTGCTAGTTCATTGTGTCGTTATGGATACAGTTAGAAACGGTCTTTTAACAAACATCAATGTGTGTATCTTCAAACAATCTGAACCCATAACAAGCTGATTTTGATAAAAAATTGACTCACGCCCTTTTAACCCAAAAAGTGAATCAATTATGAAAATCTCCCCTCCAAACAATTACATTTTTACGCTATCTCCCCCCCCCCCTCCCGTAAAAATGTGAGGCCCATGATTGGCATGTCATTTTACCAAGCGCAATAATAATTTATATTCGTTTCTTTTTAGAATCGTGGTGGTGTGGAAAGAAGCACCACCATGCACATATACAGAGATATGCTTAATGAACGATTTCAACAGGCCAGCGATGCATGTTGGTTTACTGAACTCAGATGTCAGAACGGAGAGACCAAATATTTAAGAAGAAGAATTTTCTTATTTTGGCCAAACCTTTTCTTTTGCCGACTTCTCATCAGACGTGAAAACGACGATGACTACGAACTATGTTATCGTAGTTTGTGTTGCTAAAGATCATTGCTATGGCTTTACCCCAGGATTGACTGCATTTTCTTTCTTCTTTTATGTCAGAGCGATTAAAAAAAGATGGTTTCCTCTGTGAAAGTCATGTTTTGTTTGACAGCATTTAAGAAGTAAAATAAATCGTTTAAAAAACAAAAGAATTCAGTGTGCTATGTAATGCTTTTTTCCTTTCTGAACAGTAGAGTATAAAAATTGTTCTTAGTTTATTTATTTTATTTATTTGTTTATATATTTATTTTACTTGTACAGTTCGAAATTTTCTATAGGTGGCCTTTTTTACTTTCTTCCATGTCCAATATATACGAGGATCATTCAATAATTAAAGAAACTAATTGCACTCTCAGAAATGGAGCTCTGACTTTTGACGATTCTCCAATCGTCAAGAAAATTTCGTCATTTACAACGACTCGTTCCTTGCGCGATCACGTGACTTAAAAAAGTTACTACACAAATTTCGCCAATTTGGCGAAAGATTTACTCGGAGCCTTTTTCACGAAGCCATTTCGTCAAATACGCGACGAACGTTTCGTGAGATTTGAGCATGCGTTTCTGAGAGTGTGGTGTGGGGAAAAGACCGTTGGTAGTACAAGTTTGATACATTTAGGTTCTTAAGTTGGCATCACTGGGATGAGTGCTAATCGGTTGATCGATCAACATTGCTATGTTTATAACCTCAAAATTAAGTTAAACAATGCCGGGTCTTCTTGAAAATTCCACATTGGTTGAACAACGTTCTGTAATTCGTTTTTTGAATGTTGCAGGTGAAAAACCAGCTAACGTATACTCTAAAATGACTAAAGTGTATGCTGAAATTTGTATGAACTGGGGAATTTTTTACAAGTGGGTAAAAAAGTTCAAAAGTGGTCGAGAATCAGCGTCTGGCGAACGCCGTTCTGGCCGAACTCTTGAAATTTCAACTTCCTCACTTGAAACTCGAATTGACGACATTGTTCGCGCAGACCGCCGCGTCACAGTGGAAATGATTGCAGAAAAAGTTCAAGTCCGTGTTGGTACAGAGGGGAGGTGTGATTCTCCAGCAGGATAACGCACGCTCTCATGTTGCTCAATTAACCCGTGAAACCACTGATAAAATGGGCTGGGAGGTATTGCCTCATCCTCCTTATATACCCGACTTAGCACCGTCTGATTTACATTTGTTTGGTCCACTGAAGGAAGTATTACGTGGGAAGAAGTTCCAGGATAACGAGGATGTCAAGAAACTAGTAAAGAATTGGCTTCGACACCAAGACAAGGAGTTCTTTGCAGCAGTTATATAAAAACTAGTAACCCGTTGGGACAAGTGCGTAAATGTTGAAAAGTCTTATGTTGCAAAAATAAACTGTTTTTTCTCCAGGTCAGTGTGTCTCTTTAACTATTGCATGACCCTCGTAGAAGAAAGTATTGGACTCGTGAAAATTTTCGAATTTCGACGGATTTACACGTCTTAAGGTGTGCTGAACGTATTTTGACCATTTTAAGAAAATGTGTGTCTGTGTATGACCCTTTTTTTTCTGGCCGCTGTACATCAAAAAGTAATGCATGGAATCAAACGGAATTTGGTGCACACAAGGACTCTGATGGGAACTGGTGCTGATTCTATTTTGCCACGATCCCTTCAAGGGGCGGAGCAATCGAACATTTATATTTCGATTAGTGTGAGTGCTGTATCTCAAGAAGGAATGGAAGAATTCGAACAAAATTCGGTTTTCAAGTGGACCTCACAAGAAAAAAAAACAGAAGTAATTAAATAAAATTGAAACTTAAAACATTTGAAAGTAGGGTTTTGAGATGCAGAAAATGTGTGTCTGTCGGTCTGTGTCCCCCCCCCCCCCAGTAACTTTTTAACGAATTGTCTAATTCGAAAAATTCTTTTTGCATTCGAAACATCTCGGCGAGGACATCTCATTTCCATATTTTGATTTTTGATTTGAACAATTTGTATTGAATAAATATGGCAAAAAAAGCGTAAAACGTCTTCATACAAGAACACGAATGTTTGACTATACAGGACAAAATTTCTAAAAATAAATTATGACACAACAATCCTGAGATGCTAAATTAGTTTGCGGCATATGAAGGTTTTGTTTATAACACAAATACATAAATGCATGCATGAGAGAGTTAACGAATCAAACGGCTCAGAGAGAGGAACAAGCATCTCCCAACACATTTTTTGGATTTATTCCTCTTAATGGGCAATAAAAAAGGAATGCAATATATTCGAGTATTAAGCAGTGACGAATTTTCCCTTAAATGAAGCATTTAAGGGAAAAGGCGTCAGTGTTTAATTGCAAGCAAGTTATACCGTATTCCACTAATTTAATGAGTTTTGCAGGAATCGCTTTACCATCTCAATAGGGATTTGAGGGAGAGAAAACATTTTGATTCCAGCTCGTCATTTTATGAGCTGTGATATTCTTATTAGATAGATGCACTTTTAACAACTTAGTCGTAACAGAAATAAAATCTTTCAGAAGATTAAAGATAAAAAAATGCAACTTCTGAACTGCAAATAAAAGAATTTCGATGCAGTTGCGATGGGAATTAGGAGAATAGGAATTTACTCGAACCATTTTTTTTTTCCTAATCCTGAAACATTGTGTTTTTCTGTTTGTGAATAGTTTTTGAAAATCTTAGATTTAATACTTTGAAGGCATTTCTACTTTGCGATTGGCTCTGCTTCTGAGAAGCATATGTACAGTAGACTCATGCATCAGCGAATTGCGGGTACCGCGGTTAGTGACAGTAGCGGATAACCCATAAAAAAGGCTAAAAATGAGATGGAAATAAAATGAAAAATTTTCTTTTCCAAAAACTTGATTGTATTGTGCAAAAAACGCGACGCAAAAAGTCAATATAGGTACAATACAGTAAACGTTATTTTGCATTTTATGTATTTAGAATAAAAACAACATAAAGAAATGGTAGGACGAGGCCAATGAAAGCTAATTTATGCACTCAATTAAACAGTACCGTAATGTATTATACAAACAAAAAATAACGCTTCAAATTTACAATTTTATGAAAAAAGTCAGTCATTTGTTTTTGTTTCTTGCTGCAAAAATACTTTATCTGGGTTCTTGATTCAACTTTTCTCCTGAAAATGTGAAATCAGTGACCATCCTCATCCGAGAAGGCCTGTAGGCTTTCGATATTTAATAAACACAAAAGTAGCGTTTAGTTGTTTTTTCTGAATTGAGTATAGTCGTTACTTCCTCCGGATAATCTGCAACGTGGCAGATCGGGAGTTTACTGCATTTAGTACACATATGTGTGCGCATGTATTTTTTTTTTTTTTAAATCATATATATTTAGTATATACTTTTTGCCCTCGCGTGTAAAAATTTAAAATAACGGTCTTGAAAACAAGGCAATATTTGGCTTAGCATTAAAATCATTTTTTACAGTTTACTATCCTTTTATTCATTTACATCGCACATTCATTTGTGTAATTTTATACTAAAAAATTTTTTGTTAAAATTTAGCTCTGGGTTTTCGGCATATTGCAGAATTCTACTTGGTTTTCAAAATTCTCCGATTAAAAGTATTTTTAGTTAGTTAAGAAATTACTGAATTGTTATGGTCCAAAAGCGTAAAAGAATGAATTTTTGTTTACATAACCTGTTACGTAATTAATTTACGTAACAGCTAATGGCTTTCTTTTTTATTTAGTAAAAGAGATTTATTATGTCCCGCAGTGGAACAGTCAGTCGGTAGAAGCTCGGCTCTCGCAGATCACAGAAAGTGAAGCAACATTGACTTAGGTCAGTAGTTTGGGAGTGTGACAACATCTCGCGCGGCTGGTTGTTTTGGGATGGTGTACGCTAAAGTCAGCTGGTGCACGTTAAATCTGTCGTGTTTAAAATGTCCGCCAAGCGATGATAATCAATTTTCAATATGCTGCTTTTTCTATTCACTTTTATGCATATATTTTATAATTTTCTGCTATATACAGACAAAAAATTAAAAAAAAAACCCTTTGAAAAGTTATAATAAAATTGTTTAATTGTTGTACATAGTTGTTTTGCACCAAATTATATAACGAACTAAATCTGAAGCTTTTATCATCATGAACATCTCTACAAATAATAAAACAGCAAATATGTGTGTCTGTCTGGGTCCAGAGTAGGGCCAAGACCGTTCAGCGGACTTTCATGAAATTTGGCACGAAATTAGTTTGGAATTTGGGTGGGGGAATGCACCTCCAAGAGCTTTTTTCTAAAATTCAAATTTGTTCTTCTTTATTGCAATTTATAGCCAAAAATTGCATAAAATGGTTCTTTTCTATAGGAAGAAATTATCACATCGTTTCAAGCTTGATACCATTGAAAAGCGCGTGAAAAACTACCCCAGAAAGAGTTTTGCTCAACGTGCTAAAATTCGAAATTATTTTTTCACTGTAATTAACCTTAATTTTATTTTTTCCAGACAATTGATAAAGCTCTTGTTTTTTAGCCTACTTTTCCCGTCAAAGTAAAAAAAAACACTTTTGTCTTGTCTTTAACCTTTTATCTGTACTACATCTCATTCCTTTCCTTTAAACCTCAACAAATGTAAGTCCAGAAATTTTATTGTTCAGCAAGACATGTGGGCATGTGAAACTAAGGGTAGCAATTAGCAAATTAGTAAAGAAACAAGACTTAAAGATCAATAATAGTAAATAAAAAATATTGTCACGAAATCAGCAATGGACACAAAAACCCTGACAGCGTACTTACCACAACCACTCAAAAGCTATGAGTACTTTAAAAATATCTTACAAAATATGAGAAATTGATTAAAAAAAGGGATAAATCTGAAACTGATTGAGCGCATTAAAATTCACGGGAAGGAAAACAAATGCAGGACTGTCGCACAAAAAAAGGCAAATAACGAAAAGCATTTTAACAATACAGTAAAACCTGTTTTTGTGCGGTCCTTTTTTATGCGATTTTGCTTTTGTGCGATTGGTTTTGTGCAATTTTATTTTTGTGCGATTTTTTTCGTGCGATTTATTTTTATGCGGTATATGAATCTTAGCGGCGTTAGCACCAGTTTAATGTTTCCTATCAATGTACATATACATATTTAAAAATGACAACTAATTATAAATAAAAATTATAGGAGAAGTCTTTGATAATTTCGTCGAAAATGACCTTGACGAGATGATTGAGGGCCAAACTATCGATGACAGTGACATTATCAATAGTTTGATAGATTATGAAAATGGACAAGAGGAACCGGAATCTATTACAGCAGGTAAAATATATGCAGAGATCCAGATTTCTAAAAAATTGGAAACTCATTTTCTTAAAATAGATACCAATGCGGAAAGACGCTTAAAATTCCAAAAAGAACTGAGATCATGCATGTCTCACTATCGTGACGTTTACAAGCAGTGCAGTGCGCCCAGAAACCCCCCGCACCTGCCATTTTCTGGCCTATCGTATTTTTAGATGCCCCCGAGTGCAAGCCCTCGGGAGCAAATGGGGTCCCGGGAGAGCTCGACCAACCGCATTGACCAGTCGACCGTCGTCACAAAAACGGATCACTGACTTCATGGTACCAAAAAAGAAATCAATTGAAATCCTATCTTCAAGCGACGAAAGCGATTTTCAACCAATTCGTCACAAGAAGATGCGCGTTTTGGATTACGATGTGTAGGAGCAAACTATTTAAAGTATAATAATAATTTAACTTTGTGCAAAGTAATAGAAATAAAATTTCACGTTAAATTAAAGCACAAATGAGCATTAAAATGCAGACATATGTTTCGGGATTGCTTGGAATCCCTTTTTCAATGCGACAGGGAGCTTCTAGATGCAAAACATCCAAATGAAGCAGACAAAACAACAAAAACAAAGCTTATATAGCCTAAGAATTAACTGTAAACCAATGAGAATGAAGGCAGTGTGAAGTGGAAGTAGAAGTAGTAGGAAAGGCACCAATAAGAGAGCAACAAACAAATGCAGTCGGAAGTACAGGAAGTAAAAAGGAATATCAATAAAAACAAAGCAAAAAAGACAACAGCATGCATAAAAATGTGAAAACACATGAAAATTGCAAAATAATAAAATAAAATACAAAGAATAAAATGGAAATAAAATAAGTACAGAAAATACCAAAACAAAAAGCAAAACAAAGTACATATGTAAAAGAAGGGGGGGGGGGGGGAGAGAGAGAAAAAAAAATGACACAAAAAAGGAAAACTAACAAGAAAACCAAGAAAGAACAACAAATTAAAGGAACTTATGCCAGACCTGTGAAAAATAAGGAGTTGAGGAAGAATCATTAACCAAATTAGAACTATTCCTGTTAATATGATAAGCTTCCTAAAAGTCAAGCTCTAATGGGGAAGAACATTTTTGAATAATTTTCCCAGAATTGAAATCAAAAGAGTGGTTGGAATTCCAACAATGTTGAGCAATGCTAGACTTATTTAGCTCTTGCTTTCGTACATAACCTTTATGCTCATTTAACCGAATTTTCAGAGCACGTTTTGTCTATCCAATGTAAGTTTTTTTTTTTTTTTTTTTTTTTTTTTTTTTTTTTTTTTTTTTTTTTTTTTTTTTTTTTTTTTTTTTTTTTTTTTTTTTTTTTTTTTTTTTTTTTTTTTTTTTTTTTTTTTTTTTTTTTTTTTTTTTTTTTTTTTTTTTTTTTTTTTTTTTTTTTTTTTTTTTTTTTTTTTTTTTTTTTTTTTTTTTTTTTTTTTTTTTTTTTTTTTTTTTTTTTTTTTTTTTTTTTTTTTTTTTTTTTTTTTTTTTTTTTTTTTTTTTTTTTTTTTTTTTTTTTTTTTTTTTTTTTTTTTTTTTTTTTTTTTTTTTTTTTTTTTTTTTTTTTTTTTTTTTTTTTTTTTTTTTTTTTTTTTTTTTTTTTTTTTTTTTTTTTTTTTTTTTTTTTTTTTTTTTTTTTTTTTTTTTTTTTTTTTTTTTTTTTTTTTTTTTTTTTTTTTCTCAGCTCTTATAAACTATTATTTATTTGTTTATTTATTGAAAATTTTTGATTATGTGCGCATTTTGGAAATTTTAATTTACTCGGTTCTGATAGTGTCGCTTATCATTGGAAAGATCATTAAATTTTCTGTAAAATAGCACTTATTACAGCACTCGAACTTAATTGGGAAAATACATTTAATTAATTTTGATAATTGGGTCATCTAGGTATTCTCAAAATAGTTTAGTACTTTTTCAGTTTCTTTTTTGTACTTTGTTTCATAAACACAACTTCTATAACAAATTTATACAAAATCTGTCATCGTGAGGTAAATTTTTTACAGAAAAAATGAGCTGATTTGTCGCGGACATCCATCCAAATGCATCTATTCAAACAAACGCCTTCAAAAAGCAGTCCTGGTGTGTGTGGGGGGGGGGGGTTCCTCAGCAAGAGGGCCCGGACTGAGAAGGGTCCCGAGATAAATACTCATTTTTATGTACCAAAAAAATAAAAAAAAACAAGACGACAAAAATAGAAAGGGCGATCTTAATTAATAAATGTGTTCTTTGTGTGTACGCAATTCCTAACGCAAATTTTGACCCATTGACATTAAAGATCTTCAATTTTTATTAAATTCCATATTCATTGGGATAGGAAATCCATATTTTCGACCATTTGGGCAAGCTGATTTAATATTGTCTTCCTTACTTTACGGACTTTCTATAATTCAATTGGAATAAACGATTATCATCGAATGAAGAAATTATCATTATCAATAAAAGTACATCCTGTTGATTCAGCCTAAAGCTTGATACTAATACACGAAGAGTGAGCCCTAGGTTGGGGGGAGGAGTTTTCAGTTCTTAAATTTTTAAATAATTTCTTACTGTTACAGCCGCACCATCTGCTTTCCCATTTCCTCTTACTCCCTATCGATAAAGTTAAAAACCATTTGCGTGTTTGTTACAGAATAGATTATAAAAAGGCGTCCAAGAAAGTTGTCGTTATTATGCTTTATTCCACCAAAGAGGAAACATCAAATCTCAAGCAAGAGCGTCACTTCTCCTCTAATAAAACAGCAAAAATTGCACTTGCGGACAGCTTCCATTGGTTTACGAAGACATTCTGCAGTACGAGAGGTAAAGAAAATTTTATTTAAACTAGACTTCGCACCATGAGCGGATTTAGGCTTGGGGCCTAGGGCGGCAAATTTTGAGGGGCGCCAAAATTTTTAAGACGAGAAAAATTAAAAATCGATTGGGTTTTCTGTAAACTGTAAGACCAAATTTTAAAGTTTATTTTATTGCGCGCTCTTACTATCTAAACATAGTACCATTTTGAGGGTAGAATTTCTTTGTTAAAATAATTAATCAGGCTAGTACTAAAATCTGATATATCTAACAAAAATATTGAAAAAAAACTTTTTTTTTAATGCTGGCATATTATTTATTTAAGAAATTAGATTTTTTTTTCATATTTTTCATTCAAAATTTAATTGTAACATTTGTTTGCTCTTTATTATAAAACAAAACATTAATTCACCATGATAAATTAATTATACGTGTGTCAGTTGAGTCATACAATAATTTTTTTATTTTTCAATTTTGTGTAAAAATTTTAGAGTTTTACGTAATGGGAAGCCCTTAACGATCAACATGATTGATCAGGTTTAAAAGGTCGCAGAATGAATTTAAAAAATCATAAGAGGGCCGCCATATCGTCTCGGGCCTAGGACGCCATCAAACCTAAATCCACTACTGGTTCGCACAACAGTCGAAGTTCGACCGTAAGAATTAACCTCTTCAGACCCCAGAACTAAGCACAAACAATTTTGACGCAATTTTTTGGTTCTCTGATTTAAAAAATGATTACAAAACAAAATGACTAAAAATTTTTTTTTTTCATTTTAATTAACAATTAGTTTAAATAATAATTAATGCCCAATTTCCATGTTTTCCATGTTTAAAACGAAGTAAACTATCTGTTGATTAATTTAAAAAAACAGTTGGGTGTTTTAGCTTTCAAATTACACAAACAGTAGTTAATAAACTATTTTAAAATGTACCCAATTGGGTACACTTGGAATGAAGAAGTTAAATCTAGCATTGAAAACATTGCCATTTTTATAATTGAGGGGCTGACATGGGGAAGACAATAAGTCACAAAAGAGTGATTCCATACCAACTCACCTAATGGGGGTCGCATGACCAACTCGGATTTTTTTCAAATTTGGCACACAGGTTGATGATATAGAGGTATGAAAAATTCCAAATTTTTAGCTACCGGCTCCTTTTATTTTTAAATATACAGAGGTCCTCAAAGTTTGTCTGCCACCTCAAAATACTGAGAAATTGATGTTTTTTATTTTTTTTTCTCTTGGAAACTCTATTCATGCAATATGAAAGTGTTAGATATCTATGGAAACTAAATGTTTCAGACATTCAGAAAAAAAATACTACAATGTTCATAATGGAAATTGTTAAGGTACAGTACTCTTAGAAATTGCAACTACAAAAATTCGATTTTCCCGATTTTGCTAAAATTGAGGATTTAATTCCAAGAAAAGGAAAATAAAACCAAAGGTTTACTGACTTTCTGGTAGAGTACATGTGTTCACCATAAATTGTTACACAATAAATTACTTGGGTTTCTCACTCCTTCTTGGAAATATTTCAGCTTAAAGACAAGTCATAGTGCAAAAACATGCAATTTTGGCCAACTTGTCAGCCATTTTTCTCAAAAAGGGCAAGCACTAGAAAATATTTAATTTTTTAAAAATAAACTACTGATGTGTCAGCTATTCACCGGAAAAGAGTTTACTTCTGGTTATTTTTTTTATAAAGAGATATCCTGCTGATAGTATATGCATGTTTTTCTCTAATACCATATGAGTGATTCCATACCAACTCACCTAAAAAAATAAAAGTTGGTTGCATGACCAACTCCGATTTTTTTCAAATTTCGTACACAAATTAGTGATATTGAGGCATGAAAAAGACCAAATTTTTAGCTACCTACTCCACTTATTTTTAAATATACAGGTCCTCAAAGTTTGTCTGCCACGTCAAAATACTGAGAAATTGATGTTTAAAAATATTTTTCTCTTGGAAACTCTATTCATGCAATATGAAAATGTTATATATCTATGGAAACTAGATGTTTCAGGCATTCAGAAAAAAATACTACAATGTGCATAATGAAAATTTTTACGGTACAGTAAGTACTCTTAGAAGTTGCAACCACAAAAATTCGATTTTACCGATTTTGCTAAAGTTGAGGATTTGGCTCCAATAAAAGGAAAAATAAAACCAAAGGTTCACTGACATTCTGGTAGAGTTCATGTGCTCCCCATAAATTTCTACACAATAAATTACATGGGTTTCCCACTCCTTCCTGGAAATATTTCAGCTTAAAAACAATCCATGGGGCAAAAACATGCAATTTTGGCCAACTTGTCCATCGATTTTTCTCCTAAAGGGCAAGCACTAGAAAACGTTAATTTTTTTAAAAATAAGCTACTGATGTGTCAGTTATTCACAGGAAAAGAATTTTTTTTTTTTTTGGTTATATTTTTTGTAAAGAGATATCCTACTGATAGTATATGCATGTTTTTCTCTAATACCATCTGCCTGTGTTTCCCCTCTCAATCTTAGCATTAATTTAAAAAAAAAACTTACTGAATATTACCTAAATATTATGTATTAAATTTTATTTACCCTCTGAACATTATTTAGTTACTTTCAGAAGTAGTGTTATTTGGGGAATGAAGCACTGAATAATAGAGCAGCATTTTGTTTTTACTACGTTCTGGCCATTAAAGCAAAACTAAGTTTCACTCTATTTTTGTGATGTCTTAAAGTAAGATCTAGGAAATATATTTGTCTTACAAACCTTTTTATTTAAAAAAATAAGTTAGTATTTAGTGAAGAAATACGGTATTTAACGGATAGAGGCCCCCCCTTCTCTAAACCAAATAAAAGAGATTATATATCAGTTGCCAGTATTGTTATTTTTTAAAATTTAATAATACTTCTGGATATACAGGGTGGGGCAAAAGTAATGGCCCGGTTTTGAACTGTTATAAAAAACTAATACAGTTTGAGACTTAAAGCTTTTTTTATTTTGATCTGTATTTAATGCTATTTTTTTACATTAAGTTTTGAATACCACTTCAGCAAGATAGCGGCTTTCAACACCAATACACTGTTGCAGTCCATTTCTGAAGTTTTGGGAGACTTTTCTGCGCCTTAGGGACCGTAACATTACGCGGGATATTGAATGCACACAAGGATGCAGTCTATTCTCTCTGCATGGAAAAATAGACTGCATCAGTGTATTACTGCAGAAGGTCCCCACCTTACTGAAGTGGAATTCAAAACTTAATGTAAAAAAATGGTATTAAATACAGATCAAAATATAATAAGTTTTAAGTCTCAAGTTGTAATAGTTTTATTATATAATACTTCAAAACCGGGTCATTATTTTTGCCCCGCCCTGTATTTAATCATCCTACAAAATGAAGTTTCATTTCGTATGATGAGTAAATATATCACGTAAGAACCATTACTCTTGAAACTCACCTTTCAATGGTTTAAAGTTTATACAATCAAAAATAAATACAATCTGGGTGGGAAATCCCCTTGTTATTAGCTAAGCGATTTCCCGTTCATTTATTGGCTCAAAAGAAAGGGGAATAGCGTTATACTTGATGCTTCATTGGTTGATCTTGCTTTAAGAAATTACAAAAGTTGAGTAAATAACCTTAGTTTTGTTTTAATGCCAGAACGTAGTAAAAGCAAACTGTTGCTCCATAATTCAATGCTTCATTCCCCAAATAACACTATTTCTAAAAGTAACTAAATAATAGTTCAAAGGGTAAATAAAATTTAATGCATAATATTTAGGTAATATTCAGTAAGTTTGTTTTTTTTTTTAAATTAATGCTAAGATTGAGAGCGGAAACACAGGCATATGGTATTAGAGAAAAACATGCATATACTATCAGCAAGATATATCTTTACAAAAAATATAACCAAAAGAAAATTCTTTTCCTGTGAATAGCTGACACATCAGCAGCTTATTTTAAAAAAAATTAACATTTTCTAGTGCTTGCCCTTTATGAGAAAAATCGATGGACAAGTCATCCAAAATTGCATGTTTTTGCCCCATGTTGTTTTTAAGCTGAAATATTTCCAGGAAGGAGTGAGAAGCCCATGTAATTTATTGTGCAGAAATTTATGGTGAGCACATGAACTCTACCAGAATGTCAGCAAACCTTTGGTTTTATTTTTCCTTTTATTGGAATTAAATCCTCAACTTTAGCAAAATCGGTAAAATCGAATTTTTGTGGTTGCAACTTCTAAGAGTACTGTACCTTAAAAATTTTCCTTATGCACATTGTAGTATTTTTTTCTGAATGCCTGAAACATCTAGTTTCCATAGATATAGAACACTTTCATATAGCATGAATAGAGTTTCCAAGAGAAAAAAATTAAAAAACATCAATTCCTCAGTATTTTGAGGTGGCAGACAAACTTTGAGGACCTGTATATTTACAAATAAAAGGAGCAGGTAGCTAAAAATTTGGAATTTTTCATGCCTCTATATCATCAATCTGTGTGCCAAATTTGAAAAAAATCCGAGTTGGTCATGCGACCAATTTTTCTTTTTTTAGGTGAGTTGGTATGGAATCACTCAAAAAGTAAATTTTATAGGAGACGCAAAAAACGGGTTTTACAGCGTAGAAAACGAGAATGCATTAACATAAACTCTTTAAAACGTAAGAAAGCGTAAAATATTTTAAGAATTATGAATTTAAAGAATTAACTTAAAAACAAATTAAATCGAAAAACTCGAAATTTGTGCCTTACTGTCTTCCCCATGTCAGCCCCTCAATTATGTAAGTATTACCCATCAAATTTGGCGATTATAGCGTCGAGTTTATTTTGATCATCCTCAATTAACCCTTTATATACCGCATTCGAAATTTGTGACTTACTGTCTTCCCCATGTCAGCCTCTCAATTATGTAAGTATTACTCATCAAATTTGGCGATTATAACGTCGGGTTTATTTTGATAATCCTCACTTAACCCGTTATCTACCGCATTATGATCTGCAGTAAATTTTTTTTACAGAAATAGTTTGTCAAGGTATTTACACTGAAAATGAAGGGATTTACATAAATAAAATGCTCAGTCTATAAGTATTTATTTCTTTACAGCTAATAAGTGCCACAGAGTATTTACCCTGTGAAATTAATTACATACACTTTTTATTCAAAACATTTCGTCAAATAGTTTTCTATGTTCTTAACTAACACATTTAAAAAATCATGAACTTAATTCTTGAATTTTACCACTTTTCTGGAGCGAAACTCTAAAAGGGGAGCAATCTGAACAAAATGGCAGTTCAAAACACAGCATCGGTTTCAAAACTATCTGTGTTTCATTCGTCGCAAAATACTCCTTATAGAACCCTTTCTAATATATTCTGAAAAAGAGGAATTGAAAGACTGTCCCTGCAAGGTACCATCAGATTATTGGTAAAAATGGTTGCTGGGATGGAATTCACAGAGAATGGCACTTATAAGTACCGTAGGTAGATAAATGGTTTAAAGCAAACTTATTGTAAATCATTGTCGCCGCACGACGCATTGCGCTCATTAATGTAGCCGCTTGTGCATTTGCCGATTTTGTGCTGGCAGCTGAATAAAACTTAAATGTTTGCTATGCTTCCATACACTACTCTCAACTTTCATTTCATTGCTTCAGAGAAGCCTTCACTCAAACGCTTATTATAATAGCTTTTAATATGACTGCTTAATGGCAACAAACTCTTTTTAACAATGTTTTGTATTTATTATCTAATAATTTACTCGACGAAGACATGCTGCCATCTCTATAACAATATACGGGGTAGGTCAGAAGTAATGACCCGGGTTTGAAGTGTTATAAAAACAACTAATACAGTTTGAGACTTAAAACTTTTTACATGGTTTTATTTAACTTGAGTTGTGGCGGAACTTTGTAAGGCGGTTTTCGACAACTATTACTGCATAAATTATCTTCAAACTTTGCTCATAAGCTTATCTTCGATGACAATACAATAATCCATCCATTTAATAGGTTATTATAACGTTAATTAGGAAAAAAAAATAATAATTTTGGCTCTGAGGAAATGATCAGCATTTTCATTTGCCGTTTGGCAACAATAGTTTTGTTTGGATAATGCAACGATGTTTTGAATTTAAATAAAACCATGTAACTTAAAACATTTCTGGCGATTTAATTTTTCTTTATTATATTTTGATCTGTATATAATCCCATTTTTAGCCTACTCTCCCGTAAAAGTAAAAAAAAAACAAATAAAGCATGAAAGGCTTAATGTATCGTAAAAATGTCGTTAAAAATAAAGAAAAGTCAAAAAAATGTGAAGTCATTAAATAAAAATTGAAAAATAAACAATTTGAAAGTAGGGTTTTGAGAAGGGGGGAAATGTGTGTCTGTCGGTCTGTTCCCCCTAATAACTTTTGAACGAATTGTCCGATTCGAAAAATTCTTTTTGCATTCGAAAGATCTCGGCGAAGACATCTCATATCCATAATAAATCTTTTATTGAAAGCCGTATGATGTCGTGGGATCGGTCCCTCTAAATCGGGGGGAGTTCTGGCTTTCATGGCGGATACTACGGGTTTTGTTTGTTAGTAAAGTGTACTTTTCTTTCTTTCTTTTTTTAAACATTAAAACGGAAAACTTTAAAAACGTTGCTTAAAATTTTTTAATAGGATTATTTTTAAACTTTTCATGAAGTATTCATAAAATTATAGCAACTCAAAACGTGAATAATACAATTATACTACTTAGTATCGGAATGGTACACTTTCAGAAATGGAACTCTCACTTTTGACGATTATTCAATCGTCAAGAAAATTTCGTCATTTACAACGATTCTTTCCTCGCGCGATCACGCTACTTACAAAAGTTCCTACACCAATTTCGCCAATTTGACAAAAGGTTGACTCGGAGCATTTTTCACGAAGCCATTTCGCCAAATACGACGAAAGTTGCGTGAGATTTGAGCGTGCATTTCCGAGCGTGCATTACTGCTTAGCTGGTGGGTAGTTAGAAAATTTTAATCCAATACATACAAAAGTGGGCAGTAGACATTTAAACAATGGCACTCAATCTTTTTTGTGATCCGGCCCACATGATTATTTCAAGCGGGTCGCAACTCAAATTAGCAATAGGTTTTAAATTCGAGATTGAACTTGATAAAAGTATTGTCTCTCTTTTTTAACGATTTCCTTGATTTAGCAATATCATTTAAATAAATATCGCCAGAAAAAGAATACGTATGGTTTATACTAGATTTCAATGAAAGTGGCGAATATGACAAGCTACAATTTGACTTTTTAATGAGTCATTGGCGATAAATCGGAACACACTAATGAAATTGTGCTCACGTTTTTCAGGTACGCTTAAAATTCAGCACCAGCAGCGCCGTGCGGGTACCGCTAGTTTAAAATAAAAAAACTATATACTTAGGTTAACACGCCCCACCAACACACCGTTTCAAAAGTCAAATTTATCTGCGGCACCAAATGATATGGAACCAAACTTACAATCATAAAAAATAGAAAACTATGTAGGGTCAGTTGGGGTAATTGCAAACATGGGGTAATTGTAAACAGGCTTCATAACTACACTTGTGGTGGTTTTGAAAACTTAACTGCTTGTGAGTGATAAACTGGCAGCACAGGGAAGACATTGAAACAGTTTCGTAAGTTCCGAAACAACTGTGGAGGCGTCACTATTGTTTGAAAATGGCACAGTGAAAAAAGTTGTTTAACAAAAGTTAGTGATCTTACATTTTCCTCTCCAGCTCATCTACAAAAGCGATGTAAGCGGTTTCAACCATTTTTATTTGTCATATGGAATGTTGCTAAAAAACATTTAGCTATGAATTTAATCCTACCTGTTATTTTTCATGTGCAAGTTAGATGTTTACAATTACTCCATATATTTCGTACTCTGGGGTAATTGTAAACACTTAAATTTGTCACTTTTAAAATATTTTGAGGGGGACAATAAGTATTATATTTTGATGTAAATTACAATTTTGTGTCTTTTTTACATACCTGTTGTTGTTGTTGCTAATGCCACTTGTAAATCCAAGCCCCCTTTGAAGCGCGACCATGAATTAAAAGGAAGCTCCTACTGATTATTAATGAGCTCCGCCAAAATGAAGTACAATTGGCTCCGAGGGGCTCAATGATTTTGAACCAGCTCCCAGATAAGAGATCGTCACCTAAGATGGTTCCGCAGTGGAAATTATTTCTAACTTAGTGGACATTTGAAGCGATGATGTATTTTACGCGCACAGTTCCCTTTAGCACACTCGGTCTCAGGGTAATCAGTAGCGCGAGGTGGTCAACCTCCCAAGCGTTGACCACGGCCAGTTGTGCTTCACTTTCGGTGTTCTGTGGGATCCAAGCTTAACCGACTGATCCACTGCGGAACAAATTTTACATACATTTGTCGCATTACTTGATTTTTGGCAAGATATTTCTCGTTAAATGATCTCAGCCGACTCATAACATAACTCAGCGGACCACTTGCGGCCTGTTGGCCGCAGATTGAGAACCATTGCTCCGGAACTTCTTAAGCCTTCAACCAGACTGAGCATGAAATAATTTCCCATTTGCATCAACCTTATTCGAAAATAAATCACTGTTTACAATTACCCCAGATTTCTGGGGTAATTGTAAGCACGAGCGCATTCGCTAACAAATAGTCATAAAGTCAAAATTTTTGTACACATTTACACACAGGAAGTACAGTAGTGGCTACAATGCTCACAATTTTATCTCTGAATTCATTCAAGAGGTAGGGAAGGATCAAATGTTAAAACATTGAAAAAGCGTTTACAATTACCCCAACTGATCCTACATTGGTTGATATCTTTAAGTTTGTGAAAGGAAGGGAATCTTGCGTTCTTACAATTAGAAGAAAAGGGTGATTATTGTTCGTGGAGAAAAAAATATAATCATTTAAATAACCGGAAAACTTTTTTTCCCGGTCGCATTTCAAAAAAAAGTTGTAAGGTGGCTAATTGATCTGCAAGCTTCAAGATAAATCTGCAGCGCTAGCTGCCGTGCAGCACGAGTTCTGCTACTGAGCCAACACACAATACATACGTGTATGTATGTATGTTTATATATATCTATCTCTACTAATAATAAAGCAGCAAGTATGTGTGTGTCTGTCTGTCTGTGTCCGGCGCAGGGCCCGGACCATCCGGCGGATTTTTCATGAAATTTGGCACGAAATTAGATTGGAACATGGGGGTGTGCACCTCAGAGAGTATTTTCTGAAATTCAAATTTGTTCTTTTTTTATTCCAATTTATAGCCGAAAATTTTGCAAAATAGTCGTTTTCTAAGGGAAGGAATTATCGCATCCTTTCGAGCTAGATACCGTTGAAAAGCGCCTAAAAAACTGTTACAGAAAGCGTTTTGTTCTTTGTGCTAAAATTCGAAGCCTCTAAATTAACTGGAAAAGAAGTTATAAGCGTTTTTCTCTGTAGTTCGAAATTGTTTTTTCATGGTAATTTACTTTAATCTTATTTGAATTGTTGCTATGCCGACTGGCTTATGATCCTTTTTTTTTAACGAATTAAAATTTATTTCCAGCGGTTTTTAGCATTTTGAGTAGCAGCCGATATTTAATTAATTAATTAATTTATTTATTCATTTTGGATTTTCTTATTCTTTTTCTTTAAGGGGACCCGAACCGTTTTTGGGTGGAAAAATTCATTTTTTAAATTTTTTTTAATTAAAACTAAAACTCTTCCTGGATCATTTGCTATAAAAATTATGTAAATCTGAGCATTCTAAGTACTTGAAATGATTTTTTGCGAGTCTATCGAAATTTGGTCTAGCGAAATTGGGTTTTTTTGCTTTGCAAGGGGAAACACTTTACCCTTCCTTGTGTTTTCGAGTTTATTTCGATATACAGACTATCGATGGTAGTGACAGTAACAATCGATGGTATTTATAGCATGGAAATATCGAACTAAGAGAACAAAAAACCCGGGAATAGCGGGAAATTTGAACTTCTGGATTAAATCGGCTCTCCTGAAAAGTTGCATTTAGCGGAACCGTTTTCTCGAAAACGGCTAAATGAATCAATATACCTTTTTTTGCATATGATTTGGCTATATTAGGCCTATATTTACAACCAAGGGTTTTTCAAAATTTTGAAAACAACCTACAAAAAAACAATTTTTTTCAATGTTTTGTATTCACTACGAAAAGTATTTAGCTGACCAGATTTTTATAAAGTGAAATTTTTAAATATCCCTGGTTGTGAATTCATTATAAGATGTGACAAATAAAATAAAAAAATAAGATCAATAAAATCTTGAATGGATTATGAGAAAAATGTTCCGGAAGTTATGAAATTGTAAAAAACTTTGGTATTGAATAAAAAAATAAATATTCAATATTTTTGGATACAATTTGGTCTACATATAGAGAAAGACCTACTTAAAAAAACAAAAAAAAAAAAACCGCGAAGAAAAATATGGCTGAGGAATAACGCTTGAAGAAAGTTGACTACAAATTGGCCGCCTCAAAACGGTTCGGGTCCCCTTAAAACGAATTAAAACTTATTTCTTGCAGCTCATAGGTGTTCGATAGCTGTTTTTTTTTTTACTACTTTGACATGCAATTTTAGGAAACCATTCTACAGAGTGCACAGGGGTTTTTAAATAAATGTTATCCTTTATAACGATTTTTATTATTCCAACTAATTATTAATAATTATATTTTTATTTATTTTATTATTTTTTCTCGAGTGAATTAGCACACATGTTATTTGCCTATTTGAGCTCGGCTGAAAGGTTTTTCCGCTTTCAAAGCTTTGTTTGCTGCTGTTAGTTTCTGAAAGCTACAAAATTTCGTCGTTCTGTTTTACAGTCAATGAATAATAGCTAAAAACTAATTATACTAAAAATTTATTAATTAAAACTATTCTAATGGATTATAATAGTCCTTTCTGTGTGGTTACTTGAACTAAACAAACAAAATGCGTTTTCTCTTGAATATATCTTCTTTCGTTTTGTTTCATTTCTTTCTTTTCTTTTTTCCCTTTTTATTGTATGTGTTTTGTAAAAAGAAATGCTTAAATGTGTAGGATCACCGATTCATTTCCGTTTTCGGATAGTTTTTAATTTTGTGGAATGCTATATTTTTTAATAAAATAACATAATTTACACATAAAAAAGTTACCATTATAGACACAATGGCGAACCGACTGGTCTTTTCATTTTTTAACAAGGGCATAGCCATGCGGGTACCGCTAGTATATATATATATGGGCAAAAATAATCCTTTAAGTGATTAAATGAATGGTCTAATATTAATACCAGAAGATTTTCCTTTTTTTTTGCGGAAAAAGTTATTGTATTGAAAGTTTGTTAAAGCAGAACAAAATATTTTGTTTATCTGGAAGTAGAAAGAAAAGCACAGATATTAGTTGACAAAGAAATCTTAAGGTTAGTTAATTTTAAGACTTTTCGGAAACCGTTTTTTTTTTTTTTTTTTTTTCAGAACAGGCGCTCGAAAATGTTCGGAAATGCCGGAGAATTTCGGATCAGAATCACCCATAACTATCGCAGTACTACACTTTGTTATATGAGTTGATTTACTTTAACTATTATTTGAATAAAATGCTTGTGTTTTCATCGGATGTTTTAGAATTGTTTTTACCAGGAAAAATGTTTTAATCCATTTTTAATCGTTACTCTATACTAGCGCCCTTCTTTACACTACTAAAGTTTCAGAACAAACGATTAAGTGTTTTTCTAGATGTTTGGCAAACTGTCTAAAATCTAAATTCTAAAGTGACCAGTCATTTCTGGCATTATAGTCTTTTTTTCTATTTATTTATTTTTAATAAAAAATTTTAGACATTGGCTTTTCTGCAGTTAACGAGTGACACATTTCACAACGTTCCATAAGGCAGGTAAAGACAAAATGGTTTGACAGCAGTCTAAATGTTTTTTGGAAAACATGGTTGTATCAACACATTTAAAATGCTCGTGCGATACTTAGTTCTTTGTGACTTTACCATGAAACAAGGGGAGCATATTCCCCTTGTTTCAAGGGGAATTCCCAATTCCCATAGATTAAAACTACTTTTAGTTTAAACTTTTGGAGTGAAAACTTCCGTTCCTGCAAGTTTTAGTCACTGACTTGTAAAAAATGCATGCTTTGTTTTTTTAAGACACTGTTTTTAAAAGAAAGTAGTTAAAAATTACTAAATATTAAAACTAATTAACGCTGTTAAACTGACATCAGTCTATCTATTTATTTATCTATACAGAGAATGGATTTTTTGTAGGATTGAATTATGTCTGAGAAAAGTAACTGTCATATTATTGGAAAATAAAATCTTTAAAAGATGATTGCCTTTAACCGAAATGTCAACAATTTCTAGGTATATAAAAATTTAATGATGATGTCGCAGGAACCAATGCAATCGTAACAGCTAATAACATCAGCCAATCAGAAGCGGGATTGCATCAGCGATGTTCGCGTTTAAACTTCAACGAATGAGGTATTTTTCTTCGATGAGTTTTTGCTCATTACAACTCAATTCAAACCTTTAATGCAAAAGCAGGTACTTCAATTTATTTTTTTTAAAAAGGAAAAAAAAAAAAAAACTTATCACAATATAAAAAAATTTTGCTGACAGAACTAGGAAATTTAATTTAGTTACCTTTTGAATAAACTCCTAGCTCGGTAGTTACATTCAAATTGGTCCATTATTTTGAGGTGCTTCATCAATTGGGACTTTTCGCCAATAACTCTCATCTCTATTTTGTAAACGGACATCAATTCGACTGCAGTTATTCGACTGCATAACAGTATGTTTGGTTACTGTTAGGATCAGCTGTCTCTTTCAGCAGAGTACAATATATTCTAAAATAAATATTAATTTTCCTTTCTCCTCCTTTCAGACCGATGGATTTCGATGCGCTGAATATCACTTCTCAACTGGGCATCAATCAGACGACTCCAGAACCTTACCGGCGCAAGTTCTTGATGTCTGCATGCGGATCGGTTTTCACCATCTTCTTAGCTCTGATATCTATTTCGGGCAACCTCGTGGTTGTATTTGCTTCTTATCTGGACAAAGGACTCGGGGAGCAAACCAGTAACATTCTACTAGTCTTTCTATCACTGATTGACATACTGACTGGGTTCCTGGTCATGATTCCTGGTGCTGTCGCGGTTGCCTTCGATTACTGGCCATTGGGAAACTTTCTGTGCAGACTTCAGGCAGGATTCGCTTACTTATTCCTTTGCTCGTCCTCCCTCATTATTGCTTCCATTAGCCTGGACAGGGCTATAGCCGTAACGAAACCTCTCCAGTACCACACTATAGTGACAACAAAGAGATTAATCATCCTCTGCAGTCTTCTACTTCTCTGGAGTTCATTAACATTATTACCAACATTTGGATTCGGTTATACCACTTACGATTACGAGCAAGCTACATGCATTGCAAACAAGACGATGACTTACAGCTTACTCTTTGCAGCATTCACTTGCACCAACTGCGGCTACATACCGGCCCTGGTCATGATTATATGCAACGTTGTGGTCATCATGGCCGCGCTCAAGTCGAAGCCTCAAAAGTTGTTCATCAGACGCAAGGAAGCTGCTGTTTCCAAAACATCTGACAATGGTTCAACTATGAATAAGACTACTATAAGTATTATTGTCGTTGTTATAGTGTATCTGTCTTCTTATTCTCTTCTGTCCGTGACCAAGCTCGCTATAGTTGTCGACATTAAATTCTCATCGGGGTTCCGCTATCTAGCCACGCTGATGTTATACATATCTTCTGCAGTAAATCCATTTATTTATGGCATTCTTAGGAAAGATTATAGGAATGCATACAAAAAAATACCAAAATTTTTATCACAAAAGATTTTTGGATAAATCAAAACTTTAAAACTAATGAGCGAAGGCAATAGAAGTCCTCAGTATTATTAGAAAATGCTGAAACTAACATGCGCTGAGAAGATTAGTAAATGAGTACATTTCTATTTTGTTGCATCACAATGTGCTTTTATCTTAATTTTTCCGTACAACCAGTATGCACAACACGTTTTTTATTCTTACAAGTATCGTGAGAATTAAATAAAACTTCTGAAGTGGAAGTGTGTTTCGCTCGTTTGTCTTTATTAATTCATCAGTACATTTGTACCACTCAAAGGCTACACAAAAAGTTTTTGCTTTTATTATTTACTTAAACCTTGAAATCAAAAAATAGTTACACTTGATAAGGTTCAAAGCTTTGAAGGATGGTTGCAGTTAAAGCTCCATACGCAGTTAGGCTGATACGTATATTATATAACAGTTCAGTTAAACCTGCAAAATCTAACCAATACATAAGAGATCCAGTTAATTACATATAGTTCGGACCAGTTACAACAACTCAGTTAAGGTTGCAGTTAAGTGTAAGTGATTCCCATATAAATCTTTTCAAAATGTTGCCTCCAGTGAATATTTTTGAGAAAAGAATACCATAAGCTTAAAGAATAAGTTATCAGTGCAATAAAAAGTATAAAATAAGTATATAATAATATAAAGTATATAATAATATAATAAATATAAAGTATATAATAATCATTACTATAAAATAAGTTGTTTAACAGCACATAGGTTTGTTAAAACATTAGAAAGAGTGAGGGAGGGTAGATTTTCATCCTTGCAATGAGTTACCTCCGCAAAGAAAACAATAAAAAATAAACAAAGTAATAAAATTCACCGTTGAAATAAACCTAGATGAGCAAATCTAAAATTGAGTAAGCATCCTTCAATGATTCCTTACACAAGCAAGCAGGGTTGGCAAGTTTTTCCATAGGTGGAAAAAAACAGGTAAAAATGGTCCCGGCAAAAATAGCATTCACTGTGTCCATTAAATTTTTTTCTACCAGCTAAACTAAAGCATCAGATAAAAGAAATTTAAGTTTCAAATTAATTCATAGTTGACTTGAACACTGCGTTAAAGGTGTACAATAAGTATTCTAATAGTAGAAATATAGTTGCCTTATGAGACTTAACAAAAGTTTTTTTTCATTGTATAATTTTGAGTTTTGAAAATGTAACTTAAGACTTTTCGTTAAATAGTTGTTTTAATTATAATATTAATTAATTAACAAAATTAAAAAATTCAATAATACCCAAAAATTAATTCAACTACTTCTAGAATTTAAAACTTATTAAATAATAGACCCATTATTTAAGGGGGGAAATGCGTGTAAAGGTCTCAAAATTTTTTTTAAAACATTTCTTCATATGAATCGATTCTACAACTATTTAATAATATACCCTGAAAATTTCAAAGCAAAATTCCAAGTCGTTTAAAAGTTATAAGCATTTGGGCGAGCGCCCCTTTTGGAGCCCTTGAGCAGGTAGTCCCTCATGAATGACCTGAAGGGTATTTTAGAGAACGTTAGCAGATGTCCTTTTATTTCTTTTAACAATCGAGACCTCGGATAGAAATTTCTATAAGTATTAGTATCTATAACTATTAAAAAAATTGATTCATTTACTGCCTTAAATTTACCTTCAATACCACTCTTTCTTTCAAACGCGTTTTTCTCGAAACTACTTTTTCGAATTTGCGTACACTCTAGTTCACAGAGTTTTTTTATCAATCCTTATCAAATTAAGCATACATTTTATTTATATATACACGCTTTAATGGAACTAGAATCATACGCATATCTTTATTTTTACTCTTTTTATTGTAAAAAAAAGAACAAAACACCGGTTAAAAATCGTACTTAATTTTCCCATTCTAAAAAAAAAAAAAAAGAAATTTTCTTTTTTTTGTGATGATTTTAGTTTAACTAGAAGAGACACTTATAAAAAAATATATTTAAAAAAAAATGATTTCAGATAAAAATTGACACCTCCAGGATGCACGCAAACTGCCGACCCGGGTGGCGACTTACAGTGTGCAGCAGCCGATATCTTCGGGAGTTTTCAAGAAAAATGTTTGAAATTTTCAGTAAATGTTCTTCAATATATCTATAAAATAACCTCAAAATCTCAATAAAATATATTTATTCTTTATAGGTTAAAAAAAAATCATGAAAAATTGCTCTTTATAAGCCGTTTTACACGTATTTCCCCCCTTAAGAGCATCAAATAATCTTGCCATTTTAGCCAGTTTTTCTCCATCTCTGCCCTGGATTTTTTCCAGTTTTTGTCACCATCCTGCAAAAATACCAACCCAGCAAGCAAGATTGTTCACAGAGCAGAAATTGTTGTGAATACATCCCTGCCTCTGTAATGTTCCAACTGGCTATTATTTAGGTCCTAAACAAGCAGCAACGGCACAGAAGTATCTTGAAGAGAAAATGATCATTTAAATTACAATAATCAGCTGGTTATTTCTCTTCTGAACGGCTACACAGTTTTCATTAGTTTCTTCAAACAATTTTCATTCGATTGTTTTATTCAACTTTCTTAAAGGAGATATTATCAAGAAAATATGTTCTATTGGGCAACTAGAGAAGGAAGGAAAACTTGCATACCTGTTGAAAGCACATGCAGTGAAACCTACGTAAGTTGACCACTTGCGGTGCAGCACTTTAGTGGTCAACTTAGACAGGGGGTCAACTTACAGAGAGTGGAGATTTTTTTTTGTCATATCTTAAACTATGCATTTATTCATTTGTAACAAATTAGAATATATCTCCATGCATTAACCTTACTTTAAAGTATTAACTAGCTCCTTTTTTTTCAATCATCTAAAATATCATTAGAGAAATTTAGCTGCAATAACTTACAATGTATTCTACACAACTTTAAAATCAAAGTAGGTACTTTGATAAGATAAAGATAAATATCTTATATAATAATTATGTAAGTTACTTATTTAATGGTAAAGATTTCCTAAAAATACATAATTTCTCAAAATGGCTAGATCAAGTAAGGGGCCGTTCATAAATGATGTCACGCTTTTCTCCCATATATTTGACCCCCTCCCCCCTTTGTCACATGTCACGCTATGTTGCATAATGTACGATGACACACTTCCTGTTACCCCCTTCCCTCCCCTTGTCACAAATTCATAAACCCCCTCCCCCCCTCGAAGCATGACATCATTTATGAATGATGACTAGAAAAAACTTATTTCAAGACTAAAAGAGGGATCATAATGGTTTTCCCACACGGTTAACTTACAGAGAGGTTTAAGCAAATTTTATCTTGATGTTTCATCCATCCAGACAAATACTGGCCTAACATTATAGTATGAAAAATATCCCGGAGAAGTTATTTTAGTTTTATTTATCTTTGCAAAAATAGATAAAGAAATAAATAAAGTAATAATTAGGTTGTCAACTTAAAAAGGATTTTTTATAATACTCCCACCCGAATTCGGCATACATAAGTGGTAGACAAGTGGTCAAGTTTGAAGTTACAAAGCTTTCCCTGCATTATAGGGCTAATTCTGTTCCCGATTAAAGTGGTCAACTTGCCAGGTTTTACTGTATGTAAGTCAAGACCAGCAAACGTAGAATCTGTTTTACAGAACAACAATCCACAATACTAAACAGATTTTTCCATCAGTGGTTGCCCCCAGTGGGAGGCTCTGTAGCTTTTGAGGGGGTGCCATTGTTCTGAGGTGGAGTAGGGACCATCAGATGGAGTGGGTGCCACAAACTAGACTTGAGAAAACTTAGTTGTCTTCATGTTAATGACGTTCATTCATCCTGCACAAAGTGTAATCTCACCAAACCCCAGTGTTCGGCAACTACTCGTCAAAAAGTAGTTAACTACCAACTACTAACTACTCTAAACAAAACTAGTTGCAACTAGTAGTTAACTGATAAAAATAATTTAACTTTGTGAAAGTAAACAATAATAAAAATATAATTACACGTTAATTTATAGCACAAATGAGCAATAAAATGCAGACATATGTTTCGGGATTGCTTGGAATCCCTTTTTCAATGCGAGAGGGAGCTTCTAGATGCAAAAATCCAAATGAAGCAAACAAAACAACAAAAACAAAGCTTATATAGCCTAAGAATTATCTGTAAACCAATGAGAATAAGGCAGCGTGAAGTGGAAGTAGAAGTAGCAGGAAGACACCAATAAGAGAGCAACAAACGAATCCAGTTGAAAGTACAGGAAGTAAAAAGGAATATCAATAAAAGTAAAGCAAAAAAGACAACAGCAAGCATAAAAATGTGAGAATACATGAAAATTGCAAAAATAATAAAAAAAATACAAAGAATAAAATTGAAATAAAAATAAGTACAGAAAATACCAAAACAAAATGCAGAACAAAGTACACATGTAAAGGAGGGGGAGGGGAGGGGGGAAGGAGAAAAATAAAAAAAAAGGAAAACAACAAGAAAACCAAGAAAGGAACTTATGCCAGACCTGTGAAAAATAAGGAGTTGAGGAAGAATCATTAACCAAATTAGAACTATTCCTGGTAATATGATAAGCTTCCCAAAAGTCAAGCTCTAAAGGGGAAGAACATTTTTGAATAATTTTCCCAGAATTGAAATCAAAAGAGTGGTTGGAATTCCAACAATGATGAGCAATGCTAGACTTATTTAACTCTTGCTTTCGTACATAACCTTTATGCTCATTTAAGCGAATTTTCAGAGCACGTTTTGTCTGCCCAATGTAAGAAAGGCCGCAACGGCAACTAATTTGGTAAATACCCCAAGTGTTAAGTTGATCGACAGGATCCTTAAAAGAAGAGAAGGAAAGTTTGTTACTAGGAGCAAAAACGACTTGAAATTGAAACCTTTTTAGGATTTTAGCAATACGGAAACTGACAGAATGAAAGACTGGTAACACAACCAAATTCTTTCTAGAAACCACATTATTGGGACCAGAAGTTTTCTTAGAAAGTTTGTTATGAATAGAATCAATTAAAGAGTGAGAAAATCCTCTATCAACAGCTACAGCTTTCAGATAGTTGAGTTCAATCTTGAGAAGCTCAGGAGAAGAGCAAATATTAATAGCACGATGGACCAGAGCATTAAAAGCCGAATATTTTTGGTTGGGAGGCTATATAAGCTTTGTTTTTGTTGTTTTGCTTGCTTCATTTGGATTTTTGCATCTAGAAGCTCCCTGTCGCATTGAAAAAGGGATTTCAAGCAATCCCGAAACATATGTCTGCATTTTATTGCTCATTTGTGCTTTAAATTAACGTGTAATTATATTTTTATTATAGTAGTTAACTGTTCTCCAAAAGTAGTCAACTACTAGTTAACTACTTAAGTATAATTCATTTGAATTTCCATTTTGAAGCTTGTTCTTAAATACTTTATCCTAATACTTCAACTCAATATTATTTTTAATCATTAAAACAATTTTAAAGAAATTCCTGTAAAGCATTCAAGGATTGAATATTTCCAAATAACACTGAACAATCAACATATAAAGAGAATATGAATAAAGACAAAAACTTTTTCTATAAATTTAAACTTTTATTTTTATATGTATTTATTTAATAAAGTTAATAATTTATGTTTTTAAGAAATAACAATTTTTCAGCAGTTGTAAAATTGGGTTTACCCTTAATGTCAATTTAAAATTCTCCCTCTGCCCAACCCCCATTCATTAACAAAATATCTTTGTAACGTGCATGCTTTAGAATTTAGATTATATTCTCTCAAATTGTGTTGAAGGCAGGGTTGGTGATTTTTTTATTTAAAAAAAAATTAAATATAGTATTTTTTTATTTAAATAAGATTTTTTGGATTTTTTAAGCAAAATATGTATGTGCACACAAATACAGTAACAAATTGAGTTAATTATTTATGTCTTCAAAAAATTTTAAGATATTTCAGTTGAAATATTTATTTATTACTAGTTCAAAATTAATTATTAATTAATTATATCATTTAAAAAATGTATGCTTAATAAAGAGAACAACAGGAAACAGAATAGAAAGCTTATATTTCTGAACTAAATGTATTATAATTTCTTGAATATATACAAATAAGCTGACTGGACTATTACAATTTTTTGAGTGTATACAAATTTCCTGAATATATAAACAGAGATGGCAAATATAACATAAAATATAAAATGTTTACTACAGCTTAATCATTTTTACTATTTAAGATGTTTCATCAAGAATACCAGTTTCGATGCCTCATCAACCCCTAATCTGTTTCTTAATTTTGAGTGCACTAGTCCAAATGTAGGAAAGATCTTTTCTAAAGGTGCTGTTGATGCTTTTGCTGTAGTCAGCATCTCCAAAATCTTAATGTTCTCTGATAAAATGTCATTCTTTGACACCTTAACAAAGATATTCCACTTTTTTGTAGAGGACCAGATGCATTAAGGCTACCATATAGTGAGTTAAAATTCTAATGAATTGCTTGAACTCAGAATATATTAAAATTTATAATAAAAAAATATCTATATTTTAATAATTTGGAAGGAACTGATATAAATAGGTTTTTTAATCATAAAAATCAATATTTTGTCTAAAAAAAGAATCATAAAAATCAGTTTTTTCTTAACAAAATAATAAGAACCAGTATTTTCCATTCTTTTTGTGTTTTATGGTATCCCAAACACATGCATGGTACTGGAGTAGAGGTAAAGCTTCCCCATAATGAAGATTTGGTCTTTAAATGGGGGGGGGGGACTTCATTGTGCATGTGCTGTTGCAGGCGCTATTTTTTGAGTATATTAGAAAGCTTTTTCTATTTTGCGTAAATACTGGAATAAATATTATGATTTTTTTGTGAGTACTTTTTCATTCTATAACATAATATAAAAAATACATTTGTGTGAGTAATATTCATAAGCTAAAAATTTAAATAATTTAATGGTTACAAAAAAATGTTTTTTTTTTTTCAAAAAGTAGATTAAAAATTTTTTTTTGGAAAGTAGTTGGAATTTTGAATGTAGTTGGGTAAAAAGTAGTTTAACTAGTAATTAACTAGTTCAAAACAAAAGTAGTTAACTACTGCCGAACACTACCAAACCCAAATATCAAGCAAATATGGAGTATAGCCATACTGAGAACATAGTAGTTATCAAAATAAAGAAAAAAGCACAAGCCTCAAATTACATTCAGCCTCCTAACGATAGTAACAGTACCTCTTTTCAGGGTCAAAAACATGACTCCATTTCGATTGGTGATTGGGTGGCTATTATGTTGAACATATGATTCATGGAGTCCTGGATATGTTATCTTGCAAGACAGTGAGTAAAAAGAGCCTCTTAGAAAATCAAATTCATGGAGTATTCCTAGACTGCCATTACTAGTTTCACCGAGAGCTTTTTCATGACATTTATGCATACGAGGTTATGTGTTGCACTTTAACTCCTCAATCAAACGGGAAGTTTCAATGTGCAAGGGGAGGGGGAATCAATGTGCTAGGGAAATTTCAATTCAAAATAGGCTAAGAAACCTCCTCCCGTGTAAAAGTTTTTTAAAAAGAATGAAAGAAGGCGTAATGTATTGTAAAAACATCGTTAAAAATAAGAAAAAGTCAAAAAAATGATATGAAATTAAATAAATATTGAAAAATAAAAAATTTGAAAGTGGGGTTTTGAGATGAGGGAAATGTATCTGTCTGTCTGCACTTGTAATGAATATCAAGTCTGAAAATGATACAATCGCACAAAATCAATCTTTTTTATTCATAAAAATTGAGTGTACTAAGGAAATATTAATCAGAATCATTTACATTTTCAAAAATTGTTAAAATATTACACAAGCATTATTTATATGATTAAAGTAGTTCTGTTAAATTAATTTTTTTTTTTTTTTTTGTTCACTAAGCTACTCAATTTTTTCTATTTTCCTTGTATTTTAAAATCTTTCTCACTTTTTTTTTCTTTGAATTTTATATTACTTTCTACCTCCCTGAGCGAATTCAATGTCTTTTGCTTAATTTGTTAATTTTAATCAGTGGTTAGGCTCCATAAAAAGGATCATCAGCTGATTGTGCAATTATTTGCTCCTGATTTACGAATTTGCTTTTCTCTCCCAATTATAAAATCAATTCTTTTTTAATTTAATAGTTTACTCGATTTTTGCCACTTTCCCGCATGAGATTTTCAGGAAAATTACATAAAGCCAATGTTGACACTTGCAACTAAAGGAAAAAAAGATATACTATATAGTCCTTAAGAAAAACTTTGCCTTTAATAACAGCAGGTAACAAAAATTTTGAATTTTTGTTATCTGCAATTTTGATACAATTACAAAATTTTTTATTACCAAAAATTTTGAATTTTTGAATTTTCCACAAAAAAAAATGCACAAAGGAAAAACACAGCAATCTTGCACAAGAGGAACAATTCTGAAGCAGGAAAAGATTATATTATATGTAGCGGTTCCACATAAAGATATAATGCGTTTCAAAACCATTTCTTAGTGATTTTATCTCCAGTGTTTGAAGCACTTCTCTAAATTTCGTTTCCACTTAATTCTACATAAACATCTACATACCTATATCTATATTCCATATAAAGGACTTATAACAAAACAAATAATAATTGCAGTTAGTACCGAATGTACCAAAAAGAAGAAAACAAACAAGCAATTTTTGCAGGTGTAAACTTACAGCAATAGCATTGAGTCCACTCACATATTACGCTTATACACATACATATTAAATATCATACTTATTGCATTAGAAGGAAACTATATGATTTTTTTTTTCTTTTTTGGAAGGGGAAGGGAGGAGCCACATAAGTTTCAGATACTTAATGTATTCTTCAACTGCACAATCAATTAGTAATTCATTGTAATGGCAAAAAAAAATTTTCCACAGAATGTTTAATGATTAGATTTAACAACTTATCCTTAGTAACCAATTTTTATCATCTAAATTTTTGAAAATTAAAACCGCAATTTTAAATTAGTTTCAATCTTTGTGTTAGTTTTCTTAAACCATCAGAAATATTACAAAATTTTTGAAAAATGAGCCAGCGAATCAGCATGCATGCTTATGACATTTGAAATCTTACCCTCCAAACAATTACATACTTTCATTTTGGAAATTTTTAAATTAAGGTTTTGATGAAAATAAAGGGATCTTTTACTTATTTGCCTTTTAACTAAAATAAATAAACATCCAAAATGTAAAAAATCTAATTCCCACAGCAGATGCAAATAGATCACATTTTTCAAAATGTAGCCACCAGAAAAATAAAAACGGTAATTAAAAGACCTTTTTCAAATAAAACATTACGACAATCGCAACTAGGTAAGGCTATGATGATTAGTGTTATAATGAATACATGATCGTTGAAATTTTGGGGTACGCTAAAAATGATGAAAAAATCCCAATTTTGGCTAATATTTGCCAGGGTTATTTGATTCAAAACAAGCGATTTTTTTTTTCAAAAACTCATTGATTTAAATCAATTTTTAAATTTTCTTTAAATTAATTTGACAGCATTATAAAGTGTTGTTCTAAACATAAAATATGTTTTGTTTGCAGCCTCTGTCTTAAACAAAACAGTGTGGGTAAAACATATTTCAAAACTCTAAAAGTAATTATTATTATTATTATTATTTTTAATTTCACAAAATTATTCTTATTCCTCCAACATCTTAATAGCAGCAAATCATAATTCATTCTACCATTCATATTGCAATTCGTAGTAATCATGACCTACTTTATGTGTTTTTAATTTTCATAATATTAGTGTTTTAGAACTACTAAATGAATGCTACACAAAATATAGTCCAGAAGGATAGTATTTAAGAGAATGCACATCCTTAAATAAATGTTTCAACTATATTCTGTAATAGCTTAGTTTTTTTTCTTTTCTTGTGAAATATTGTTTCCTCTTAGAAATTTTTAAAAGAAATTTGATTTGAGCAAGAAGTTTCAGTTTCTAGTAATATATGATTTAGTAAGTGGATGTATGATTTTACTAAACGAGTAAGGTAAAATATATTTTAAGTTATTTCACTCATAAAATTTAAAAATAATTAAAGTACACTCAATGTAAAACTAAATGCACACAATTGTTTAATTTATTTCAGCTTTCAACAGCAAAAATATTGCAGATTAAATTTTATCATTTCTTCTGTACTTAGAATGTACTATTATTCCTTTCATTTGAATCACGTATTTGTATGAACATTCATTTACTTATATTATTATTTTAAAAATATTTATCTACTGCCCTGAAAATAGCTTAAAATGTGTTTTTCTATCTATATATAAATAGGCAAAAACAAAACATTTCAGTACCATTTTCTCTTCTGTTTATGAACTGATTTTTGTACATTTTTGTATTTAGTAGCTATCTATTAGTGTTAGTGTTATCAATAAAATTTTCTGAAAATACTGGTTGGCTGCAGAATCTCTGAAGCAAAATTCTCTGACTTTTTCCTGATTTCCAGAAAATTGCTCTGATTGAATGATTTGTATATAATATACTAGCTAATCCCCTGCAGAACATCTGCGGTCTATAAGGTCAACAATCAAACTGAACATGAAAATGATAGCACAATATAAACAAATTAAGGTGTTGCCACTCCAAATAATCGAAAATTAACCACTTTAAAACTAAAATACGCTTTCAAATTCGAAAGGCTTAAGAAAAGATTGCTAGATATAAACATGAGAGCAATCGCTCGCTACAAACAAACTAAGTTGTTGCCACTCCAAAGAATCGGAAATTAACCATTTTAAAATCACAGAAAACGTTTTAAAATTCGAAAGGCTTAAGAAAAGATCCCTAGCTATAAAAATGCCAATGATTGCTTGATATAAACTAAGGTGTTGCCACCCCAAAGAATTGAAAGATTAAAAATTGCGCTATGGATGGAAATACTTTTTCAAATAAATACGTTAAAGTCCGTAAGTTACGATAATAAATACAAAAAATCATGTTACCTTTCTAGGCTAATCATTAAACAAATTTTTAAATAATGTTTTACCATAGATTTTTTTTTTTTTGCATGATGCATCCTATTGCAAAATTTAATCATAACGGGTCCATGTTAATTGAAATTTATAAAGATAAATATATATATATAGATACGTATATACAAAAGATGAAAGGCAGACGTATTCAAAACACAAACGAATGCTACATTAAAATATTACAAAAACCAAAATTAACAGCAGGTAAAATTTGCCACAATTTAATTTCAATTATGTTGAAGAAGGAGGCATAGTTACAGTAGTGAATACATTTTGCAGCACAAAAATAAAGTATCAAATTAGTTTTAGTATTGTTATGGAAAGACAAATGCATTTTTTAACCACTTGTTACTTTTCAGCATTTAATGTTGAAAAGGCAAAGCATTTCTCTTAATTTTGTTTCTATTTGATTGAATTTTATGCTATTCAACATAAATAAATAATAAATATTTGATGGGTGAAAGAGTGATTGCTTGAGAAAATAATACAAATATATATAACTAGGCTTGCCATATTTTTGGTTAGTGAAACCGGGACTCATTAATATAGGAATGTAGGTATGTAATACCCCCCAGTAGCGGGGAGGGAGGGGTCTGGGGAAATTTTTTAAAAATTAAAAGCAAAATGGTGAGTTTTAAGCTTTGCAAGTAACTGGAGTGGGGAATCTGGAACCCTAAATTGTTTGTCTACCCACCTTTTAAAAATAAGGAATTTTTGCAACATAATTTACTTAAAAAGATTTTTTTTCCTTTTTAATGAGAATTTTTTCTGGTCTACCATCTAGAAAGAAGTGTTACTAAAATAAAGTTTAAAATATTTCATAAAATTGTTTAGTTGAACAATTAATTACTAAGTCTTATCTTTTTAAATTACAACTTTTTGTCTAACTACAAAAACCATTTCAAAAAAACATTTTTGTCAAACTAAAAAAGCAATTAATACAGAGACTGAATTTCAAAATTTAATGAATTAGTAACTGTTAAGCTCATTATGTATTTTACTATTGGTTAATTATTCCAACACTTAAGAATATCATGATTGATCAATTGTAGAAAAATTATACATTTCGCTTTAATTTGTTAAGCACACTTGTTAGAAAAGCTTTTTACTCCAATTTGCTTAATGAGTTAAAAATATAAATCTTTCACAAATAAACAAAAAGCACTATAAACAGGGATGTTTCAAAAAGGGTTCATGGTGTTCATTTGACAAATTTTGTCTGACATTTGGGAAATTTGGAGATATTATTTCAGATTTTTAATCATTTTGAGAAATGCGAAAGCATTATTTTTATTACATTATTATTATTATATTTCATACTAAGTACTAGTTTCAGTTTATTACAACACCTGTGGCATACCTTCTAAGTAGTAGATTTTTTTAAATTACTGACGTCTTCAATTCATTTATTTGAAATTTAAGGATTTCACATCAGAAAACAATCTACATTTATATCAGAAAAATGAATTACAGAAAACATTAAAAAATATAATTGTTTTACTTACCTTCATATATGGTAATCAAATGAACTTTAGATGACAACTTCATTCACAAAAAATATCTAGTGAATTAAGGAATTACATAAACAATCATCTAAAAAGAAAAAAATATTATTAATTTTATCTCATTAACTCTCATATTGTCAGAGCATAAAACAAACTTTAAATGATAAGTTCAAATTTCATTAACACAGCTTTCCTTACATTAAGATTTCCACGACAAACTTTCAAAAAAAAAAAAAAAGAAGGATTTTTCTGGGGGTTTAATGGGGCAAATTTAATATTTTTTAACGCAGTAACCAAAACAGTTAGTTTTGAAGTGTGCAATAATTTTAGAAAATGTAACATGTCTTGAAATTATAAAAATGGGAGAATATGCAGAAAAAGTTCATTAACTGTGGTTCAAAATACTAGAATAATGAAAGATTAAATGAAGTATTAAAAAACAAAGTGAGTTAATATTTACAATATAGTAGAAACAAGAAGTTCCGTCTAGAACTATACGAGCCTACTTTGCCGTATACACCGAATTCAAATTTATAATCTAGCTATCTCTCTCGCTGTCTTTCTGGTTTAGCTTTAGTTCTTAATTGCTTCAAATATACCTTTTTTAACGGTTAATACATATTCATTCAATCATTCATTTATTAAGTCATTCATGTATTTATTCACTCATTTATTCATTCATTATTTTGCTTATTCATTTAATCATTCATTAATTCAAAAATATTCTTGAAAATCCCGAACAAAAAATTTCATAGGAAAATAGGCTCGTTAGTTCTGGATGAACTTTCTATTTGTACATGTCCTTCGTCATAAGAGCTTTCCGATAAAGTTTGTTCCAAGCAAATCGGTCTGTTAGATCAGAAATTTTATAGGATTGAAATTTCCCCGTAGGCGGTGTGTTAATTTTTTTGAGCTGTTCAAAAATGAACCAAAATTGTTCAAATTAATATTTCACGCCAATAACTTCTTCCAGTGAGCTTGTTCATGGGAACTTATATCTTGTACCCAGAGTTTACATAATTTGCTTCATTTTCACCCATAGGCGATAATGTTAAAAATTTTTGAACTGTTCAAAATTGAACAAAAAATTGTTCAAATCAAAAAGTAAAATATGGAAATGAGATATCCTCGCCGAGATCTTTCGAATGCAAAAAGAATTTTTCGAATCGGGCAATTCGTTCAAAAGTTATTAGGGGGGGACAGACCGACAGACAGACAGACAGACAGACAGACAGACCGACAGACACACTTTTTCCCCATCTCAAAACCCTACTTTCAAATTTTTTATTTTTCAATCTTTATTTAATTACTTAACTTATTTTTGACTTTTCTTGGTTTTTAACGATATTTTCACGATACATTCAGCCTTCTTTCATGCTTTATTATTATTTTTTTTACTTTTACGCGAAAGTAGGCTAAAAATGGGAGAATATGCAGAAAAAGTCCATTAACTGTGGTTCAAAATACTAGAATAATGAAAGATTAAATGAAGTATTAAAAAGCAAAGTGAGTTAATATTTACAATATAGTAGAAACAAGAAGTTCTGTCTAGAACTATACGAGCCTACTTTCCTGTATACACCGAATTCAAATTTATAATCTAGCTATCTCTCTCGCTGTCTTTCTGGTTTAGCTTTAGTTCTTAATTGCTTCAAATATACCTTTTTTAACGGTTAATACATATTCATTCAATCATTCATTTATTAAGTCACTCATGTATTTATTCATTCATTCTTTTGCTTATTTATTTAACCATTCATTAATTCAAAAATATTCTTGAAAATCCCGATCAAAAAATTTCGTAGGAAAATAGGCTCGTTAGTTCTGGATGAACTATCTATTTGTACATGTTCTACGTCATAAGAGCTTTCCGATAAAGTTTGTTCCAAGCAAATCGGTCCGTTAGATCAGGAATTATATAGGATTTAAATTTCCCCGTAGGCGGTATGTTAATTTTTTTTGAACTATTCAAAAATGAACAAAAATTGTTCAAATCAATATTTCACGCCAAGAACTTCTTCCAGTGAGCTTGTTCCTGGGAACTTGGGTCTTGTACCCAGAGTTTACATAATTTGCTTCATTTTCACCCATAGGCGATAATGTTAAAAATTTTTGAACTGTTCAAAATTGAACAAAAAATTGTTCAAATCAAAAAGTAAAATATGGAAATGAGATGTCCTCGCCGAGATCTTTCGAATGCAAAAAGAATTTTTCCAATCGGACAATTCGTTCAAAAGTTATTAGGGGGGGGACAGACCGACAGACCGACAGACAGACAGACAGACCGACAGACAGACCGACAGACCGACAGACACACTTTTTCCCCATCTCAATACCCTACTTTCAAATTTCTTATTTTTCAATCTTTATTTAATTACTTCACTTATTTTTGACTTTTCTTGATTTCTAACGATATTTTCACGATACATTAAGCCTTCTTTCATGCTTTATTATTATTTTTTTTACTTTTACGGGAAAGTAGGCTAAAAAGGATAGGGTCAGGATGGCTGTGCTGGTGTCCGTCGACTGTCGAAGTCGCTCCCCTTTTCTCCCCCTCAGCAAGCCCTCGACGAACCGGTCTCTTGTCTACTATAGGTGTGCTGGTGTCCACGTAGAGTAGCCGCGCAAGTTTCAGCCGAGTTCATTTTCTGACATCGGAGGGGGTGTGGGAATGACTGATTCCGACCAATGACATACGCTCTACGCGTTGCCATCAGCAATCGGCGGCGACTCGCGCAAAAATCGTGGTTTTTGTTTCTTTGGATACATTTTTCGATTTGATTTCTTTGGATTATATTTTGCGCCTTTGATATCTTCAAATTATAAATAGCTACGTTTTTATTCTAAGTAAATTAGTAGTACATATTTTTTCTATACTTAGCATAGCTGAATAATTCGGTTTTAAAGAACTCTAAAAAACAAAAACTCCCTTCTGACAACTTTATCATGAATAATTTTATGAGGGAGAACTCCTTTTTACTCCACTGTGTTGTTTTAAATTTTTATTAGCTATAAATATAACTATAAAAAATTCAATATGTTAGCTATAATGGTTAGAAAAATACTAATATACACATTATTCAATAACTAAGCTCAGTTAAAGAATCAACAGTAAAAAAAATCATTATTTTAAAATTAATTTGCATACATAGTCTCATTAGTGATTTTTTTTTCTAAGACCTTTAGTTTTGCAGGAATTTTGATAATAAAAGCAAAGTACAATGTGTGACCTTTTTACTTCATTCTCGTAACACTCCTTTTTTTATTTTAATATTTATTTATTTGAATATTTTTTACTTGGTGTAAATTTGGTTACTATATGTTTATATAAATCTGTTAATATTAATTTGTGAGTTCGCTATTTTCTTTTAAATTATATAGTACGTATATCTAATATAATTTTTAAGCGTTTAATATACATTTCATTTTAGTCTTCCATTTAATAAAACTAACTATACGCTTACTTGAGGTGAGTGACAGTGCGTTTTTAAAAACTGTCACTTACTTTTTAAATTTTTGTATGTTTGATGCTTGCCCGATTACTTTTAAAAATGACGCTGAAAGGCTATTGATTCATATTATCATATTGTATATTTTTTTCCGTATCTCTACTCACAACTCGTGGCAGATGTTAACATTGGTCTAATAATAAGAGTCGAAGGAAAAAAAACCCCACAATTTCAAACGGAAAGAAGTTGTAAATGTGATTATATACTTTTTACAAATTTAAAAATTATGGAGGTTATGAATTCGTGAGTTTTTTTTTTTTTTCTTTCTTTATCCATACATCCACTTCTTTCGTAATGCATGAACCGATTTTTTTAAGTCAATGAAGTTTTTTCGTTCAGCTTACGTCCAAAAGAACAATTTTGTTCATTTCTTTAAAAAAAAAAAATGCTTGCGTAAAAGTAATGGAAAAAAGTGGGGGGGGGGGGGGGAGGCGGCTCTTCAGAATGCACTTATTGTTACTACTATTGCTCAAACTGATTTCGCTGAATGATAGAAAATGGGTTCAGAGATGAGTGTTTAGGATCTCTCTCCCGGAATTTTCTTGAAATAAACGTCATGAAAACTTTGCGTGCCGAATTCGGGGGGGGGGGGGGCTGAAAGCAGGGCTCATGCCCCGGGCGGAAAAAAATTTTAATTTAGAAAAGTTAACTTTTGGAAAGAGAATTAAAATCTTAGTTTGGCGCTCCGATTTAATAATTGATCGGCTGTTTTGCTAACCGATTAATAGAATTAATTATTTGTATAAACTGTTGGAAACAATAAAATTGAGGTATACTGAATATGTTGCGCCATTGATCAGTAGCCGGCTCCTGTGGAAGGCAAGGACTCCTAGGAAGGCAGTTTAGGGGGCAGCAAATTTTGCAAAATTTAAAAGTTGAAATTAAAAAAACGTGAAATTTTTTCACCCTGTAAAAGTGAAATATAAATTAAGCTATGTTCAAACAATAAAATAGTTTTTCTTTTACAAATTTTCAACGCATCCTTTTGGGAAGGGGGGGGGGGGGGAAGGAGCTTGTGATAGTGAAACATAATTCGTGCCATGTTCAAACAATACAATAGTTTTTCTTCTAAATTTTCAAAGGATCCTTTTCGGAAGAGGCAGGGGGCGGGGAGGAGCTTGTAAGCATCATTTGAGAAGGGCGACAACTGTCTCTTCGATATGGGCTTTAGTTGGAGGGGGGGGGGGGGGGCCTGCTCCCTGGATTAAAAAAAAATATAATTCTGCATTTTTATGAGTAAAAACGTTTTAAAAATTTTTGTTTGATTTTCTTTTTTTTTTGTTTCTTAATATTTTTGCAGTCCAAATGCGTCTATAAAGGCCTCAAAATGCTCCTGTTTGCATATAGTTTTCAAAATTTTCGGGGGGTTGAGGACATTCCCCGAACCCCCTTTTCTGTTAGAATTTCATATCCCCAGTTAAGGATGATCCTTCATATGGCTCTACCCCTCCCCAATGTTGAGCTAAAATTCACATACCGAGGGTACATTAATAAAAGTTTTATTAATTTAATAGTGACCCCTACGTGAAAAATCCTTAAAAAAAAAAAAAAAAAAAAAAAAAAAAAAAAAAAAAAAAAAAATTCTCAGCGCATAAAAGTTTATGATCAACAGTAAATGGATGGGTGGTGGGGGGGGGGGGGTAAGACACAGGAATCACAACAGCGTGAGCTGAACTGAACTGACCTTCAACGTTGTGTACCAGAAATAGTAATTCAGCGTACTCACGAATGGTGACCGAGGCACATTATCAATTTCGGAATGTTCTTTGTTTTTTACTCCGTAATTACTTTTTTTAAAAGATTTCGCAGTTTCGTGTTTTTAGTTCTCTATAATTTTACGTCAGACTCAGGATAAATGATTTTCAGAAGATTATTATGTATTTTCGGGCGAACAATTTTTACAGTGAATGACATTTTTTTTTTTTTTTTTTTTTTTTTTTTTTTTTTTTTTTTTTTTTTTTTTTTTTTTTTTTTTTTTTTTTTTTTTTTTTTTTTTTTTTTTTTTTTTTTTTTTTTTTTTTTTTTTTTTTTTTTTTTTTTTTTTTTTTTTTTTTTTTTTTTTTTTTTTTTTTTTTTTTTTTTTTTTTTTTTTTTTTTTTTTTTTTTTTTTTTTTTTTTTTTTTTTTTTTTTTTTTTTTTTTTTTTTTTTTTTTTTTTTTTTTTTTTTTTTTTTTTTTTTTTTTTTTTTTTTTTTTTTTTTTTTTTTTTTTTTTTTTTTTTTTTTTTTTTTTTTTTTTTTTTTTTTTTTTTTTTTTTTTTTTTTTTTTTTTTTTTTTTTTTTTTTTTTTTTTTTTTTTTTTTTTTTTTTTTTTTTTTTTTTTTTTTTTTTTTTTTTTTTTTTTTTTTTTTTTTTTTTTTTTTTTTTTTTAAAAAAATAGCCGTTTAGAAAAATGCAAAAAATAAATGCTTAATACATTGCGAAAACAGTGCGCTTAAAATGCGCCTGAAAAGTACTTCTTATAACAGACAAATGACTATGAAAATCGCCAGAAAGGAGAAAAAAATGAATTATTAAATGCTTCTTTGAATTATATATTACGGAAATGAATGATCAGAAAAGAAGCTGAAAATCGCGATTTGATTGATTGTGCTAAGATCTAGACAGATTTGTCACTTCCCGTTTTGATAAATTGCTCTTCAAGAAAGAGAAAAAAATTTGACAGTCTAGGCAAAAGGATATCATAGAACTATAGCGGATATCTCAGCTTTTTTTTAATCGCATTAGTACACAAGAGGCAATATTTAAAAAAATATATATGTGGCTGTTTTCAAATAAACGTATGTCATGTGTACATTTTGCAGAAGATACAACTTTTTTCATGTGTTTTTACTTTGTCAATCAGAAAACCTTGCAATATTTGTATGATTTTTCACTTTAAAATTCCTTCTTTACGTACGCAATAATAATACGTATAAAAAAAGTATACATGTGATATCAAAAAATAACTAAAGTATCTTCACTTTAATGCTTAAAAGTACAATGAGATGTACACTGAGGCGTAATTGGGTCTATAATGTACGCAATTTTTATAGGAGAAATAGGGATTTACAGGGAGTACAATTTGACGATTTTTTTTAAAGGGAGACGCAGAGCTCCATTTTTTAGATGCTAAATAAATTGCAAAGTTTCCGTTACACCCTCTAGTTTCCCCTAGACCTAGTGATTAGGTGATTAGGCGTGAGTTTTGGCAATAAAATGAAATTTCTAGAAGGAAAAAATCTCTGTTTAAATAAAGTAAGTGCCTAGGAATGCAAAACACGTGTAAGGTGTATGCAATTTTTTGCAAGCATATGCATGCATAGGGAAATGAGATGATAAGTTATTAAAAAACGGCTGCCCTTAGAAAAATAGGAACTTTATTTTAACTTGTATGCAGGCTGTTTACAGATTTCTAAAGGGAAATTTCTTGATCGTTCGCTGAAGTACCACTTATTTATTCTGCCCCTTCTGTCACACCTGTATGACGTATAAGTACCAGATACCCGGCTCTGATGTCTGAAACTTGTGAACTATATACATATTTTTAGCATCCACAGCTTGCAAACACATAGTAAGTTTAATTCAGATATGTTTCAAAATGTTAATTAATTTTGAAACTCAAATTTGGCTTACCAGATAAACGGATATGGCCGGATCGGGATCCTGATATTTAAAAATCTATCTGATACCGTATATCCGATGCCTTCTGGGGGGAATAACCGATTTTCGAATACGTGACTTTCGTGCCCTGTACACACCCAGACGTGTCATCGGTTTAATAGCCGAATAAATCCGTAAGAAAAGTAAAATATTCGGTAAAATGTTTTCAGGGATAAAAAAATTAACTTCAGAATCTGCCGTAACGTACGATAAAAACGAATCGCCTAGCAGCTTGAAATAATTACCTAAAAAACCTTTTTCCCTGTGTTCGAAAGTTATCCTTTCAAATTGTAAATTTAAATCGACATTCCCAACCCCCCCCCCCCCCCCACCCAAAAAAATGGGAAAAACAGGTTGAGTTGCTGCATAGCTCAATGCTATCTCAACTATTGCATCATTTTTTACACTGCACTGTAAAAAGTGTGGAGTAAAGTAGCTCCAAATTTGGTGTTGAAAACCTTAAAACCCGTGTGAAACAAACACTTTATTTCGAGTTAACACCAAACCAAGCGTTCATGAAAACTTTAGATGGTGTAGTTTGCATTAAAACACCAATACTGGTGATTTTTTACACGACATTGACACCATTCGTGAATTAATTTCACTTGTGAAAACACTAACGTTGGTGTACGTTTCAAAACTTATGTGGTGGCAATTATAGATTATTTATGAACAAATATTTGATTATGTTTACTTCGCCATTTTATTAAAGTCGCTGCTATAGTTGCTGCCGAAGCGAAATTTGGTTGTATTAGAGGTATGTTTGTTTTTAGTTGTGTAATAAAGACGAAGTTAACACAGGATAATTGTAACTTTATGTGTATGTCGTATGTATTTAAGTATTTTGTTAAATTTAATTTATATGTTACGCATTCCATGATTCTGAAAATATCTGTAATAAGCCTACTCAGAATTCGTCTCCATTATAATTCGTTATTTTATTTTTCAATCAGTATATGCATTCTTAAATATTTTAAATTGTATATTTATAATTTTAAATCCTAAATCTAAATTGCATAATATAAATTTATTTCGAAATGTAATAATTCAAAAATAGTCTTAGCTTTTTATGAAATACATTCAGAAAAAGTATAAATTTATTCGCTTTTTATTAGTGAAGAATAAGAGCTTCGGGATCATTCATAAATGATGTCACGCCTCGAGGGGGTAGGGTGTTCATAAAATTGTGACAAAATGTGCCAAGGGTAGGGGAGGGGGTAACAAGAAGTGTGACATTGTGCATTATGCAACATAGCGTGACGTGTGACAAAGGGGGGGAGGGTCAAATATATGGGTTACATGCCACTTGCGGACGGGCGAGGGTCAGTTGCACTCCCCGCTCACCTGTCAATCAAAGCAAAAGGGTCAGTTGCCCTCAAAGTATCTTATCAGTAAACTGGTGAGGGTCAGTTGCACGGTTACATGCCACTTGCGGACAGGTCAGATGCGGACAGCGGAATCGAACAATGAACAGTGGGATTAAGGGAGATAAGCAGTCACTTCTATTTCACATGGCTACAACATTTTAATGGGTGACTAGAAGGGAGAGGTAATCGCTTCATTTGCGGTTGAAAAAGGAGTTTACACGTTTTATTGGTCAGCATTTGTCTATTCACGCACTTGTTATTTTATGGTAATAAGTACTACCCATGTGTACCATCTCTCCATTTGATGCTTGATTGTGGAGCAGTAAACATATTGCTTTTCATTTCTGCTGCTTTAAAGCATTATTGCTATGGAGTTTGTCTCAGTTGATTTAATATCAACTATGAAAAATAAACATTCTTTACTTGTAAACGAATGCCAGAATAGAATGCATCGGAAGACCGAAAAATACATTTCATGGGCTTGCTCAAAAGATAAAAAGGACAGCTGTAAGCTAAATATGATAACGAATTTTGAATATAGTGTTCTACGCATTATATTCAATACGCTTATTCTTCTGCATCAAATGAAGTAAGAATCCAAGCCAAGAAAACGATAGCAATACGCAAAAAAAAAAAGAGTTTGGGAAGAAATATCGTCACCTGTCCCTCGAATTTTTCACGAAAAAATTTCGAAAAGTAATAATAAAATGACTTGGTAGCTGAAACGCCGCAGTATGAAAGCGTAAAATCAGTTTTATGCAGAGAAAGGAGAAAAGTGTAAGAGGAAATATGCAGCTGGAAAATGAAGGCAAAACCTAAGTGACGCGATAAATTTCTCGTTTTGGTCACCCATATCTGTCTGTCCGCACAAGTGGAATGCAACCCTTGAGTCTTGCGAATCTTGTCCCATTGTTGATAACCCACCCTCTCAATTTTCCGCATCTGACCGTCCGCAACTGGCATGACACTAGTTTCACTCACCACTCCACCTCTCACGTGGGGGGGGGGGGGGAGGGAAGTTAATTTCTTTATCATACCTATAAGAGGGGCTCTTTCTCTAACCAGCAAAAGAGGTTGTTAAACCTCTTTATAATGCTTCAAGTACCCGTTTTACTAGTAATAATAATTATTATTTTAAAGTACGCTAATAAACGGAAGAAAAATAACACTGGTCAAAATTGATTTTGGTGCCAAGAATTTTGGAGCTGATTTTGTATGAACTTAATGGCCCTGAATTCAAATATGGCATTACGTTTACCCTAGCAGCTCTAGTTCTTCAGATATAACATGTTGGTGTACTATACATTATACTATTTCAATGGATTAAATGAACAACTAAACATGGGAGTTTTATTATTTTCTTCAAATATTATTATATACAAAGAGGAAAAGAAAATCATCAATTAATCAAGTTACTCACTGAATACTTCGGTTACTTTTTTTCATGTGACATTCTTGAATGTAGTTTAAAGCATTCTCGTTTTAAATCCAGCAATAACCTGTCATTCATTATGCAGGTATCCCATATTCCTAGATAGCGGTCCCAGAGGGGGATTGAGGGCAACTCGGTCGCTTAGAATTTGGGTGGTGAGGGCAACTCGACCCTTTTGCGTTATCTTGAGGGCAACTGACCCATCCCCCTTGCGGGCAGGTCACATGCGGACAGCGGAATCGAACAATGAACAGTGGGATTAAGGGAGATAAGCAGTCACTTCTATTTCACATGGTTACAACATTTTAATGGGTGACTAGAAGGGAGAGGTAATCGCTTCATCTGCGGTTGAAAAGGGAGTTTACACGTTTATTCTTGGTCAGCATTTGTCTATTCACGCACTTGTTATTTTATGGTAATAAGTACTACCTTGTGTACCATCTCTCCATTTGATGCTTGATTGTGGAGCAGTAAACATATTGCTTTTCATTTCTGCTGATTTAAAGCATTATTGCTGTGGAGTTTGTATCAGTTGATTTAATATCAACTATGAAAAATAAACATTCTTTACTTTCAAACGGATGCCAGAATAGAATGCATTGGAAGACCAAAAAATACCTTTCATGGGCTTGCTCAAAAGATAAAAAGGACAAATGTAAACTAAATATGAAGACGAATTTTGAATATAGTGCTCTAACGCATTATATTTAATACACTCATTCTTCTGCATCACATGAAGCAAGAATCCAAGCCAAGAAAACGATGGCAATATGCAAAAAAAAAGAGTTTGGGAAGAAATATCGTTACCTGTCCCTTGAGTTTTTCACGAAAAAATTTCGGAAATTAATAATAAAATGACTTGGTAGCTGAAACGCCGCAGTATGAAAGCATAAAATGAGTTTTAGGGGCCGTTCATAAATGACGTCACGCTTTTTTCCCATATATTTGACCCCCCTCCCCCCCTTTGTCACAATATGTCACACTTCAGCAGACCCCCCTCCCATCCTTTGTCACACGTCACGCTATGTTGCATAATGCATGATGTCACACTTCTTGTTACCCCCTTTTGTCACAATTTCACGAACCCCCTCCCCCCCCGTGACATCATTTATGAATGATCCCTTATGTAGAGAAAGGAGAAAAGCGTAAGATTAAATATGCAGCAGGAAAATGAAAACAAAACCTAAGTGACGAGATAAATTTCTCTCTTTGGTCACCCATATCTGTCTGTCCGCACAAGTGGAATGCAACCCTTGACTCTTGCGTATCTTGTCCCATTGTTGATAACCCACCCTCTCAATTTTCCGCATCTGACCGTCCGCAACTGGCATGACACCAATATATGTTAAAAAAGCGTGGCATCATTGATGAACGGCCCCTTTTTTTTGGACAATGTAATTCTTGACATTTTTACTTGTAGAAGAACATTGCTATTGCCGCAATGACGGGGTCGAAAATAGCTCGAAATGGTTCGGGTAAATATGGATTTCGCTGACATACTGCCGTGTGTTTAGATTGGTCCGGGGAAAAAAGTTGCGGACACTTGTGAAACAATAATTTCTGCAGATAAACTGCTGTGCGTACAAAATATTAGAATATTAGTTTTACTTAACACTAAATGTTAGCATTTGTAACAGTGCATTGGCCATTAATATTCACGTGAACCGATAGAGCTCTTATTGTGTCATAACTAGAGGCGTAAAACAAGCTATCCACCAAGCCCATCATTAACTCGTTTTTCTTTATTCATGGAGGGGGTTTTACCGCCCCTGGCTTGGGAAATAAAATGTATTTAGATCAGGGCTCGAAAAATTTTGAAAATTTTACTTTCCCCGCTGGGCGGATTTACAGGATCACAAATAGCGGATTACAGAACCAAAAACGGCGGATCTGCAAAACCAAAGGTGGCGGATTCTGGAAAGCGTCAACACTGACATGCGTCTTTTTGCGCAAAATTGCAATATCTTCTTAACTCGTAGACAAAAAAAAACATGATTTTTTTTTTGTTGCTTAACCGGAGAAACTTAACCACTTTTAACCAATGGGAAATCGGCAATCGAACTGAACACGCGCAACGAAAGGAAATTCCGCAAACACAACTCCGGTCGCTTGCTGGGTTAGATTTTGAAAACGATAATTTTCCCTGATATATTGGGACACTTTAAATATCCCTGATATTTTCCAGAACACAAAACTTTCCTGAGAATTCCCTGATTTCCCGGTTGTGTTTCCACTCTGATTATTTGAACGTAAATCTAAATCATTAAAAAATCATATTACAAATTAATGTTACATAATAGATCGTTAGAAGTCAAAAATTACAAAATTTAAATTGTATTACCAATTTTATTGTTGACATGCATGTCCGTCAACATGTCTTGTTTAGACTATCCGATTGTCTCTGTACACAAACTGCAACGAAGAGGGCCTTCTATTGTCGAAACATGATTTTAGCGGTATACCGCTTAAAATAAATGTTGAGCTCTGGTAAGGATGCGGTGATTTTTCAATAAAATACGAAATAATAAAATTTTGGGAAGAAATATTTAATTAAAAAATTACATGCCCTGCCGGGCAGGAAAGGGTACAAGATTCATGTCCGATCATGTTTGAATGTTTACATGGCCCAGCCATGTCAGGTAATATAATTTTCGAGCCCTGATTTATATGATGTACATGTATATTGTTGTTCCTTTAAGGCAAAATACATTGATGGCCGGTGCTGGTTGTCAAGTGTGTCAGAGAGTTTGGGAAGTTCGAAGGAGGACAGCGCTGCAGTCGCACCCCCTCATACTGGGGAGTAGTCTGTGAAGGCCTTCGATGCTACGTACAGTATGGCTACAGTTAGCATTCAATACCCTCCCCCGCCCCACGCCTCTGGAATATGTTAAAATGTCTGCCCATACAACAGCGAAAGTGGATAAAATAGACTACATGAGTATGTAGTTGCATAACGTAAGCTGGTATATAAAAAGTTTGTTTTTTTGTCTTGTCTTCAGCCACTGTGCATTGTTACATAATAAGCGTAGGATTATTTATTTTTTGTCTTTCATTGAAGGTAAATGATTAACACATGTCTTATTCGACTCGTTTTCTTTATTCCAAATCTAACTTTCCGTGCTTCTTTTCAAGAGATTGACACCGTGCACAGTATAAGCACAAATTGCTACTATCCACCAGAATACTACCTGTTAGCCGAAGCCTTAAGCGGTTATCACACGACAGGAATTTTAAAGCAAACGTTACTTCCACCTCGTTCTAGCAGCAAGCTCGACAGCAAATTTTCGATCCGGAGCTTTGTGCAGGTTTGCACCCGGTTACTCGGATGGTTGCTCAAAACGAGATACCATTTTCTAATCCAGCGTTTCTCAACCTTTCAGTGTTCGCGGCCCAATTTTCTATCGTAATTTTCATCGCGCCCCCACTTACCTTAAAATGTATATAACAATAATGTATATCGAGTACTTTGGATTCTGTTGTTGAATTATTTTTAACTAACTGCTAAAACAAAAGTAAAAACGAGTAATTTAGTAATAAAATTAGTTTAGTAATAAATCACTATTTGAATTTCGGGCAGAAGTAGATTATGATTTTTCTGCACAAAAAACAAGGGCATTACGCATTCGATTACCCTTTTCAAAAACCTACTTTTGTGAAACTGGATTTTCTGCTGTGGCTTCTTTGAAGACAAACTATAGATCTTAGTTAATATAGAAACAACTGAGAGTGGCTATTTCTAATATTAAGCCTTCCCACAAAAAAAATATGATTTGCAAGACAGGCCCAAGGATCTCACTAATAATTATTAAATTTGTTTTTCATGTAGTATACTTTTGATTGAGAAAGTTTTAATTTAGTAATTTGTTTTACTTTAATAAGTTATAAAATATGTCGAAATGCATTTTGCTTTCTATGAGTATGTGTGCTTTCCTTTCAGTCAGTTGATCAATTTTTTAAAGTAATATTTTTGTTTGGGGCTCTGCTGCTTAAATATTGAAGAAAATTGTGATCACAAATTGTTGTTACATTATAACGCAATAAAATCACATGAAATCTGAAAACGTTTTGTTTAAACGTTATACATGTTTTACGAAATATAATATCAAATTATATGCTGTGAGTTTATTCATAACAAGATCTTTAATTTTAATGGAAATGTATTAAAGCAATGGCGTTCCTAGCATAAGTGTCACCCGGGGGGAGATAATTTTTGCTGTCCCCGTCCAAAAAAAAAAGAAGAAGAAGAAAAAGAAAGAGACGTTGTTGTGTTGTATAAGCTTGTAGTTTATATTATTTTCAGAGGTACATAAAAAAAACACTTTAGGAATTTCATTTTTTTATTTGGAATAATTTTCACTAAACTACATTTGTTTTCAGTTTTTATAGATTGAAATAGCACCAGTAAAATTGTATAATTCAAGTTCATATATTTTTCGAAAACCCTACACCTCATTTTGGTTGTCACCCGGGGTGGCCCGGCCCCTCCACCGTCCCCCGTAGTGACCCGATTGATTAAGGAATATAATTTGGTAAAATATTTTTATTTGGTATTCTGCGTCTCATCTAATATAAATCTAATTATACGTTTTTTTTTTATTGTGACTCCAACTTTTCATTCAAAGTTGTATAAAACTGTTGTGTACATAAGCAAGAGTGCCACGGACGGAGATTTTTGGGAGTTGTGCCCAATTTACTGAATATGAAACTTCGAACTCTAACGAATCATGAAATAGAACTGTTAAATTTAATTAAAATAAATAAGAGGAATTAGTTAAAAAATCATTAAAAATGGAAAATAACGTATGATGCCTAGACTATTATTGCTGATAACTTTATAGAATGCTTGCCATGATACATAAATGAAGAAAAAACAAAAAAGAAAAAAAAAAAAACGGGTAGTCATACTGTCGCCAAATTTATCACTTGAAACGCACTTTCATTTTGGTAGCGATTTCATCATAAGACAGTATTCCTGCACTAGTAAAGTAGTGACTTTGCATCCTACAAATGTTTCTTCAGCGTGATTTCACAAATTTAAACAAAAAAAAAAAAAAACTAATTTCGACATTGCACTTTCCTTTTAACATTTATCCTTCGATCGCCAGTCTTCAAATCGCGCCCACTTTTTAAAGTCACTCCGTAAAGACTGCTTCGTCGTCCTCCTTTCTTAAAGTTATTTTTATTATCTGATTTTTTTTTTCTTCAAGAAATCGAACAGTGGAACACAAAAAAGTTCTTTGCACCTGTTCCGCCCAAGTTTCGAGCAAAATCTCGTTGATTCACTGATTCGCTTCAAATCAATGATCTTTAAAAAAATTATATTTAAAAAATTTCAAATCGTCATTGGAAGGCAGGCGCCCCATTGGGTCTCTTCTGGTTCAGCCGCTGATATTCCGATAACTCACCCAAAACGGGCGAGTAAATTTTCCAAGGTTTCAGTTAGCACCATTATAAAGATTCGCCGAGAACCTTAAATAAAGATCTGAAGTTCAAGTTGAAATTATTTTTAAGAAAGTTCATCCCGGCAGCATTGGGGTAAAGTTTGACATAATTTTCCAAGATCTGCATAGAAAAGGAATTAAAAATAAACTAATAAAAATGAAACATTTGAACAAACCCACACCCGTAAGGCTGAATAATTACTTCAAAGAAAAGGAAAACAAAAAAAATCCCCTCATCGTTATGTTTCCTATCAGCCTATCACCATTATTTTGATAAAATCCGAGCAAACCTGACGCATGCGCAATTTCTTTCATGGTTTTACTTCAGCACAGTGGTTCCCAACCCTTTTTCCTTGCGAACCCCTTGTAAGATCCGAAACAAAATGGTGAACCGCTTTCTTTAGTCGTTAGTAACAGTTGTAAGAAAAGTATAAAATAATCCACTAACATATTTATTTTCCATTTTACGCAATAGTTCATAACAAGAAATGGAAATATAATTGTAAAACATCTTACTTCAAATAAAAACTTCAGATGCTAATATTTTAACTAAAATGGACCGATTTAAAATTTTAGCGATGATTTGGCAATTTTTGATGACTTAATTTTAAAGACTGGAATAGGCATGGAAATGACCAACACCTTTCGTATTGAAAAATGTGACCCTTGTAATCTCGAAAGACACGTATATGTATTTAATAAAAAGTTTCTTCGTACATATGTATTTAATAAATGGTACATTTTTTGTGTTTAGAAAAAACATTTACCATTCTTCGCTTTATTTTGAATTTTTCTGAAGTTTTGAATGAATCTTCCGAATTCTTATGTCGATAAATTTGCAGGTTTGATACTATCAGTGCACTGTCATTTAATTATCATTAATTAATTCAGTGAAATTTATCAGCTGGGAAAGCACTCGTAAGTTTTAAAATACGGGAACCAGACAAAGGGACAGAGTTGCATTCTGAGTTAAGGGGAAAAGTTTGGTTTTCAAGTTCAACGATTGTGAGAACTTTATTTGAAATATCTCACGGAGGAGAAGATTTTTTTTTACTCTTCTGTGCCTTTATCGTCGGTAGGAAAGCAGAAAGAAACGAAAATTATGTTCGATTAACATTTCTATATAGATCACAGAAGAAATTTTGATAAAGGAAAAAAACCATATGGCTTCATATGTGTGAGCGTATGTATGTTCTCTATACAAAGACATATTAATTGATGGATATGCATAACATTCTTCACGAAATTCAACAATCTCCTTTTGGAGAAAACGGGCGAAATTTCACGTAAAGAAATAAATCAGTTTTTAGGATATATATATTTTGTAAATCGAAAAAAAAGAAAATTAACTTCACTTAAATTTCATATTAAAAATTTGACGTTGAAAACAATGTCAGAAAGAGGTTTTTCGAAAACTCAAGAATAATTAAATACGAGTTTTTGCTGCTTATAACTTTTTGAGAGATAAAAACTAAAATACATTTCATAAGTTTTCGTTTTATCCCGCTTGTGACAGGGGTGCCCTCCCCACACTCAGAGCGATGACGCTCCCCCTAAGAAACTACGGAACCCCGTGAAAACGACTACCTCCCAAATCGGTCAAACACTAGAACAAGACTACCTCCTCTCCCTTTTTATGAGGATTACGAGTTGACGCCGCGAGTTTATTCAAGAGTTTAAAATGATAGGACACATAAAACACTTTAAATATGCAAACTTATATGCAAACTTACGCGAAAATGATGAAATGTAATAAGATTTAAAGCTTCCGAAAGCACAAACAGTACGGAGAGAGAGAGAGAGAGACAGAACTTACCTGCATCTAACAGTGCACGGAGAACAGCAACGGCAAGCGTAAATATCGCTGACCGCCTCATCTTAAATTTCTTCAGTCTTCAAAATTCTCAGTTGTTCAGTCTTCGCAGTCTTTCAAACCGGAAAGCTTTTCGTTCGAAAAGCCATGCTTTTTAAAGGATATTTAATATTTAACCAGGGCGGAACATGACTCAAACAATTTCAATAAAGCTGCAGCTGGGCATATTTTTAATTATTACATGTTTTCTTTCGCTTTATGTAGAATCATCTTCAACTTTGCCTTGGGCGTGTGTCTTGGCAACGATATGAAATTCCAGAAGGAAAAAATCTCTGTTTAAATAAAGTAAGTACAAAGAATTAATGACACGTGTAAGAATAAATGTGTTCCATTTTCAAGCGCGTGGCTTCTTTGGAAATTTTGAGAACTGTGCACACCCAAACGTGTCATCCCTTTGGGTACATTTGACAAGTAAGATTAGACATTTGCTTACTTGGGCGAAGTGACGGTGGTCGAGTCTGACTCTTCATCTGAATTTAAGACGCAGGCGTTGATGTTTGCGGCATCCCCCCCCCCGCAGGGGTAGGATGTAGAACCTTCAACCGGAATGTCGGGTGTTCTATACCCGATCCGGTGCAGACCCACCATGTGCACTTGGGGATACGTGCTTGTAAAATCCGTGGACCCCACTGCCCCGCTCCCGAGGGAGGTCATCCTTAATGCCTATTACTAACAGTGAAGGAGATTGGAGGAGAAAAGTGGGGATCCAAAACTTTTTGTCTGTGCACGAATTACATCTTTTTTTAAATTGTAAATTTGAATCTACAGTCTTTCCCCCCAAAAAAAGAAGTAAAAGAAGTAAGCTGATGTCATGCACTCTAAAAATGAAATAGTACCTTTGTTGATCATTTGAAGTAAAGCTGAACCTTGATTTGTCAAAAGAGCATCGGTCAATAGAACTTTGTTTTTGGAAAATGATAAAAAAGTAATTAAAACACCACACGTATTTGTTGTGCCTTAACCCCTAGTGGCTGCTCTTAGAGCTCGACATACGAAGTGTGAAAAAATTTTATTACTAATAAATTTCTAGTTTCATAGTTATTTTATATTTTTGTTCTTATGCCAAAGTATGAGAAATTTAAACTGACTGTTTGATGTTGTTTTACCACCAATTTCTTTACAAAATAAAGATAACTCAACATTTGCTAATCTGTTTAAAATATATTTGCTAACGTCTTACGCGTGTTGGCGTTAATGCAACTTAACCCTCCGTTAGCCGCGCGAATCTGTCATATGAATAAATAGAATAGCGATGAGAGCATTTTATACCTAATACTCGTCTATTGACATAAGCTGCATTGTTTGTTACTGAAACTAGTCTAGTACCTGCCTATCAAAAGTAGTTGTTACTGAAGTGATACAAAAATTAGCGCCTTAGCTACCTGTATCGCCATTTTATTTATGCATCTAACAGTTTTGCGTGCCTGACGGAGGATTAAAGACTGGTTACGATGTAATACAGTTTTAATTTAAAGGTCCATACAATGGTTATACATTAGTCCCAATGCATCGCAGGGGACTTTCTATCTGTTTTTGGTACTTTGGTAGCAACCAAAATAACAGGTCATCTTGTGCACCTGTATTTCTCCAAACAGGCCAAGCGCGAGGTGCCCAAAAGTATCGCTGAGGTCCCTACACCTAAAGGTGATGCCACCGCCGGAATCTATGGAGCACCAAACGAATAAAACGCAAAATCTTAGAAAAACGTTTTTTTTTGTTTTTTTTTTTAATATGAAATCAATGTTCTTAAAACAGACTCCATTTTTCATAAACGTCTCTCATTTATGGAGATTTTGGGAATAATAGAAAAAAAAAAAAAAAAAGATTAAATATGTCATTCTTTTCGGTCATTCCACGTAGACTGACGTTACAATTTGACTACAGTTTTTAACTTTTAAAATGCGCACTGTCTTGAAATGTATTTTTATTTTTCTCAAATTGATCTAAAATACCATGATAGAGTACAATAATGCTACCCATGCCTGTTTTCAGACATAAAAAGCTTTTTTGTGTTTAATTAAGATGAATAAAAAATTTTGACTGATGTTACACAGAAGAGACCATTTGGAAAAACAACTTTTACATTAATTGAAATTCTCCTCAAACTAAGAACATGAAGATAAAAATTATTTTTTTCTAGTTAAGTAGAGGTTTCATACTTTGTGAATACACTTCGTTTCATTTTAAAAACTTTAAAATTTTCAGTGGAGGAAATTTTTAATTTCCCTGACTGATGTTGCAAACATTTTGTGACTGATGTTACACCAATATTAATTGGTTCAAATTATAATTTATTTATCCTTAAATGTCAAACTAGCAATTTGTTTTTACAAAATTACACAAACCTGCTTAAATGATAAAAAATAAGCAATAGGAAATGAATATAATTATACAAGTGATGTTTTTAATGCAATTCAGCAAATGAAAAGTGTCTTCGTGCATTTACTATATCTAGTGTACTAAGTTTTCTTATTTTTTTTTTGTCTTGTGAATAATAAATTTCATCCACATTGTCAGACCATTTCTAATGCTTACCTGTTGGAATCATAACACTAAGTACGTTTTTTACAAAAAATTAAAATTTTAACTGTAAAATATAAAAAAAATCCCTGTAAATGATGTTCCGTGTTGCGAAAATAATGGTTTTGAATGAAATAATTTAGTTTAATGTAATTTATTAATTTACTATTGACGAGTTTTGAAAGTCGAATAATAGTACATATATATATATTTGAACTAGCGGTACTCGCAGGGCGATGCCTGGGCAAAAAGTGCACAGATGTTCGTTTGTGGCGACGTTCGAGAAGGGAGCAACTCTTTCGTCACGGTGCTCCCCATTCTAAACGCCTGCAAAGAAGCCTGCGTAAATTCACTAAGTTTCACTAACTGTGTTCACTATCATCCAAAATATCATTAGAAAAATTTAACTACAACTATTTAGACTTACAATGTAGCTCATATTACAACTTTAAAAGTAGTTAAAGTAAAGATAACCTTAGTTAAAGTAACGATAATAAACTTTTTAATTATGTAAGTTACTTATACGATGGTAAAAAAAAAATTTCAAAATGGCTTCATGAGATAGAAGAAAAGAGAAGTAACTTATATAAAGAATAAAAGAGTACTTATAGTAGTTTTCCCACATGGCTAACTTACAAAGAAGTTTAGGCACACTTTATATTGATGTTTCATCCATCCAGACAAATACTGGTCAAACATTATAGCATAAAAATATTCTGGAGAAGTTATTTTAGGTTTTTTTAATCTTTGCAAAAATTGATAAGCAAAGAAATAAGTATTAATTAGGCTGTCAAATTACCAAATGGTTTTTTATAATACTGCTACCTAAATTTGGCGTGCATAAGTGGTCAATACAAAGGTTTCCCTACATCATATAATACAGAGCTAATTTAGTATCTGACAAAAGTGGTCAACTTATACAGTTGGTCAACTGAACAGATTTTACTTTTTATGCGTACAGAAAGACTTTGTTTCAACCACGCAATAACATTTTATATGTATAGATTAATTTAAAGGCTTAATTCTGACATTAAAACATTCAAGATCGAACATGTGCTGACCGAAATAATATTGAATTTTTGTTTAATCAATATATTTAACGCTCGCCAATAAATGTATTTGAACAGATAAACATGAGGTTAGCTAGGTTTACATTCCAGCGAAACAAACTAGATGTATCCAGATCTCACTAAATGAATGAATAAATCTTAGAGCTACGCCGTTTGTCGACGAGCACACAAAAGCGAATGGAATATACTACATAATCACGTATGACATTTGGTATCCGTGACAGTGTGTGCCGATAACTACATCTTAGCCCTTAGATGTCGAGCGAAATTGCCTTCTTTCTGCGAGACAGTCATCTGCCGAGAAAAAGGTACGCGACCAATAGGAAACAGGAAAAACTGGCAAAGCATGATGGGAGATAAGAAAAATGAAATACTGGGATGTAAACATTTTTATCCGTCATGACATTATGGTGCGAAAAGTGATTACTACGGCGGAAAAAGAACCTTTGTGTGTGTCATTATTTTTGTAACTAAATAATGTCTTATGTGGTATTTTATTTAGAAGCGTCCTATAGAAACTAAAAAGACGCGGTTTGAAAGTATACACTTCTTGACTAAAATGTGCATCAAAAACAAAGGTAAATAAGGTGTAAGGTATTGTTTTTGTGATTCTGCTTGTTTTGGAATATATATATATATATTTTTTTTTTCTGGATAAAACCAATTCCTTAGATTTACATAGAACAAAATATTGGTTAAACTGTTTTATGATCCCCTCTTGGCGATATTCGAAATACCGCGGCAGTTTAATGATTTTCGATTGGCATTATCTTTTCGTTTCTGTGGTAACCCAGCTCCATCGATGTTGGCGTAATGTGTAGCAACCCGCCCGGATGACAGACCAGTGAGAGGAGCGTTCTTGTGTTTGCGAAATCCGGTTTTTGTACTTTTAGAAAGGTATTTTATTTTTCTCATAAGTAGTATTATTTTGATTTAAAGTTTGGGGGAGATCTTTATAATTTTTTTTTGAAAGAGTGTAAAGAGTTCAATGGTGAGTAAATGATGTATTCTATTTGAAGTTTGGGGACATAAAAATCCCTCGCTGGCGGTGGGTTTTTTGGGCCAACGAAAAGTCTCCAAGGGGGGTGATATGACATCTGTTCCCAAAATATTTACATATAATAAAATTAAAAAAATTTTCACACATTTAAAAAAAAAAAAATGTTGACCCCGCCAACAATGGGCGAGAAGCTAACATTAGAATTTAATCTTACACTCTGATTCATATATATTTTTCAACCATGGCCATTCCAAAAACATAAAAAAGCGCATACGTTTAAAAAAATTAATCACAAGAAACAAAAATCATTGCGGGCACTTAAAAGAAATTATTATCAAAGAAATAGAAGTAACGCAGATTAGAATGAAATACTATATAAATAGCAGCAACACATGGTATCAAATGTTTTTTTTTAAATATTATTAATAAATTAATGGTAAGGAAGATTAATTTGAAGCCATTGCGTAGGCTACAAATTAATAAGAATTTAAGGACGGGAAAAAAAAACGTATACAGTTGGTAATGAAAGTGTTTTATCATCCAGAAATTGGACTACAAGCTTAGGGATTTTTTTTTTTTCGTGTTGGCAGTTACGTTTAACTTTCCCCCTTTTAGTTATGCATTGGGATTCCCCTCGCAAATGTTTTTTTTTTTTTTATTTATTTGTAATTGTTTTCCCTAGACTGACATTTATAGTTGAGAAATAAAAAAATAACTGTACGTGTTTCTAAGCCATTATGGCTTCTTGAAAAAGTATAAAACAATGTTTTTTTTTAATTGAAAAAGAGAGAGAAATTGCTTATGTGAGGAAAATATGGTATTTTCCCTGTAATTGTTTTTGCCCTTTAGGAAAATACACAGTTGTTAAAATAGCCTATCTTATGCATGATGTATAAAAACACGTGATGATTTTCTTTTAGGAAACTTCAGCCGGCCGCTTCGGGGTCGCGCCAAAAAAAGTTCACGTCCGCTTTCGGATCCTTCACAAAATTCCAATAAATCAAAATGTACCATTCATAAAATTCCAATCGATGAAAACGTACCCTTCTTTAAAAATCAAATAAATCAAAACGTACCATTCACAAAATTCCAATCGATCAAAACGGGCCCTTCTTAAAAATCCAATAAATCTAAACGTACCCTTCACAAAATTCCAATCACTCAAAACGGACATTTAAGAGACCTTCGAGCTACAAAATCGTACTTTTTACAGAATTATTTATTAATTAAGCTGCAAATAATACAAAAACTTTTATCACTGTAAGATGAAATTTTGAATTTTCACCAAAGTATTTATTTTTTTTTACAAAAACCTTTCTAGACATCACTAAAAACGGACGCGGTTAAAAATGTTGGATCGACCCTTGTTTGTAGAAGTATTACAAATACTCACAGGAGTACGAAAATATTTTATTAAATTATGTACAAACGTCAATGTTACTATATAACGAAAATCCCAGTAATAGGCTATATTGGACTGTACCTTATTTCATACCTTGGTTAATCAATATTGTCATAAAATGCAATTAAAAATTTATAAAACAATAGATTGACCTTAAACCATCAATGATTCAAAATGATGATGAATTAGAGAATGTTAATCCCACAATTTGGTTTGTGAGAAGAATGGTTATCTCCAGTTTATGCGTATCTTAGAATACAATTTATTCAGTTACACGGGAAGAAATATGAATAAATTTTAAAGAAGGGTTGAAAGCCTTAAGTTTTGTAACAAACTAAAAAAAGTTATCTCTATCTATGTTTGAATTGAAAAGAAATGTCCACAAACAGGAAAGTTATGAAATGAATATTCATATTACAACTGGTGACCGTAAGTTAAAATATTAAATTTCTTAGCTTAAGCTGAAAATAATAATTAACATGTTTTTTACTGTAAGATTAAGTTTTGAATTTTCACCAAATTATTCAATTTTTCACAAAAATCTTTTTAAACATCACAACAAGCGGATCCAGTTAAAAATGTTGGTTCGACCCTTGTTTATAGAAGTGTTACAAATACTCTCATGAATATGAAAATATTTTATTAAATTATGTACAAACATTAATTTTACTATATAACAAAAATCCCTTTAATAGGCTATGTTTGACTATCTTATTTCGTACCTTGGTAAATAAAATTTTTTCCGTAAAATGCAATGGAAAATTTATGCACTAATTGGTTGACCTTAAACCATGAATAACTCAAGATAATGAATTAAATAATGTTTGTCTTACAACTCTAATTTTGGAGAAGAATGGTTATTTCCAGTGTGTGGCGTATCTTTGAATACAATTTACTTCAGTTACACAGAGAGAAATATGAATAAATTTAAAACAAGGATTCAAAATCTTAAGTTTTGTAACAAACTAAAAAAAATAATCTTTAGTTATATTTAAATTGAACAAAAGTGTTCACAAACAGAACATTTTTGAACTGAATATTCATATTACATTCGGTGACTTTAATCGTAAAATAAAATTTTAAATTTTTTTGTTTGGAGCTAAAAGTAAAAGTTTTATTAGAAGAAGTTTATTAGAACTATCGGACACTTAGAGTTCTTGCACCATGATAATAAACTAAATAATGTAGATTAAGGGGACTTTGCACCTTTTGACATTTTTTTTTTATTTAAAAACCTTTGCCTATTTAATTTGTATGTTATGAAGTGCTATTGTTCAACAAAATAATTTTCACATGAAAAATTGAAATTCAACTAACAGAAAATTTTAAAATTTATTTTTTTTTAAATAATTTAACGACTTTAAATTTTTTTCTTCTTCATTTCTTGACTTTTTTCCACCCATTTTTTTTAAAGTACTTATTACAGTATGGTTTTTAATTTAAGGGATGGGTTTTGCTATTAAAAAATTAGTTTTTGAGAAAAAAAGTTTTTAAAGTTACATCGATGGTAGAACAAAGAAAAAATGTAACAAAAGTCAAAGCGACTTTTGTTACATTTTCATATAAAAAAAATTTTTTTGAAAATATATAGCAAAATCCGTCTTTAAATTTATCAAGCACATCATATTGAACACACACAAAAACATTTCAAGTTGCTACATGAATATATGTAGAAGTTTTAGCCTTTTAAGTACTACAATATTGCGAAAAAACACAAAGCGAGAAAACGCAGTTCAAAGAATGCAAAATGCTACTAAAGCATCAGAAATATTTGAATTCTCTTACTTCTTAACTGCATTTATATTGGTTGTATCGCTGCAAAACTTCGCTCAGATATACTAGGAGAGTCAAGCCACAGTTCAAGCAAAAAATTAAAAAATCAGTATTTTCATCCATTTTCTACATTTGAAAGGTGCCAAGTCCCCTTAAAACGTATCTTCTAATATTAAAAAATTTCAATTTTCACCACAAGAACAGCATCCAAGCGCAATGAATTCATTACGGAATCTAAAATTACGACAAAGTAATCGTATTTAGGTTTATTAACAATGGATTATTTAATAATGAAAATAAAGTTTAGTGTAAAAATATAAGAACAAATGAGATTTGACGTATTTAAATCACAAATTCACATTTAGTCTTTATTATCTCTAAGACAGTAAAATAGGAAATGGAGCTTTGAAAAATTTACCTATTGCGTCGAATTTTTCATTGAAGCATATCCTTCTAATATCTGAAATATATCATTTTTCAGCACAATAACAACTTCAAAACGTAATTAATGGAAAATAATGCATTTAGGTCTATGAGCAATGTGGTTTCTTTAGTAATGAGACAAAAGTTTATTGCGAAAATATAAGAAAAAATAAGCTCCGACGTATTTAAATTACGAATTCACATTTAGACTTTATGAACTCAAAAGGAATAAAGTAGGAAATGCAGCTTTGAAAAATGTACCTTCTACATCGAATTTTCCATTGGAACACATCTTCTAATGTCTGAAACATTAAAATCTGTTGCTGTGAGAACATGTCACAGCAGTTATAAATTTGAAGTTCTGGTCGACAAATCCCATAACGAAATCGAAAAATTTCACGAACTTCTGGAACAAATCATTTATCTAACGCAAAGATGACAACTTCGCTGTTTCTTAAGTGAAATCCATCATTCTCCATTACCTTAACATATTACAGGGAAAGACTTTGACAATTTATAATATAGTACTACTTATTTCTCAACATAATGTATCCAGAAATGTGATGGAATAAAACATATTTTAAATTTTGAGTGAATCATGTTTTACCGGAGGGATATAAAAGAAAGCGTTAACTCTTCAATTCGAAATATACCTTCGAATCTTGTGCCATGGTCAAAAAGGTAATTCTAACTCAGAAGGAGTTACATAAGGTACAATTCCTACAGTAGAACAATACAATTATATTCAATTTTTTGACTATAATAGCTTTATGACGCACCAAAACAATTTACGTTTAACTTGTCCTCTATTTTACGTTAAACAAATTTTAAAGAACGCAGTAAGTGTTTCATAGCTTTGTCAATGCAAATTAGGGTGGTTCAATTTTTTTTTGTCTAAGGACCAGGACATTCCTATTTTTTTTTTTTTTTACGGATATTCATGGTATGACTCTCCTAAAATTTCAGCTCTCTAGTCTTATTGAATAATGGTGCTCAACAACCTTTCACGCTTAGTTTTTCGTATTTTCATATAATTTTCAAGTCGTAACTTTTGTTAGAACTTATAAAATTGTTCTTAAATATAAAGACCAACAGGTAGTGGAATTGAAGTATTAAAAAACGAAAGCATTACGGAGACGAGATTAGAAAGAAGTAGATGAAGTATGGCGAATGTTAAGTAGTCTGGTAAAATACTTTATGTTGTGTATGTGTGTGTGTTTTGTGATATGTCTATATTAAATAATGAAAAAGATGACAATGCCTACGTCTTTGCTTCTCCTTGCGCATCTCCCTCAGTTACAATGTTCGAAAGTTAAGTAAAGTTATAACACTTTCAAGAGGCCAAGAACAATTTTTCGCAAAATGTTTTTTTTTTTGTTGTTGTTGATATCATTCGAAATAAATGGCAACAGTCTTTATTTGTTGTATCTGGCAATATATTTAATACAAGCTACCATTTTGTAACACGCTGTAGACTGCTGTGCCATACGCTGAACCTACATTGTTGCAACCAGAAGTTTAGTGATAATTAAAACTCATATTAAAGGTGAGCGATTACAGTAAAAATACTGTACTTTTATGTACTTTTATTGTGTTGGTGGATTTTTCTGCATTCTTTCCTTTCTTCTATTTTTGTGAATTTTATTTGTTGCACAATTACTGAAAAATTTGGTTTTTAAACACATTTTTCAAACTAACTTCCTAATTAATTTCTATTAATTTAACAGTAACTTTTAATTAACATATCTAATCACTTCTGTTACTATTATTTTAAAAACAATAATAGTTATTATTCAGGTTACTGAAATGGCTCAAGCAACACGCCTGACTAATGATGTTTTTATAGTTGAGTCCACAAGTTTAGATTCAGTACCCAACAGTTGCCAACAATAAAACAAGTCCCGCAACGGTGTCATCAACATCAAAGGAAGCAATTAGAAATGCCAGTCATATATCAAATCAAAAAGGAATACAAGTAAGGCAGGAAGCTTAGATTCCTACAATGCTAGTAGCCCATGGAATGGAAAAACTTGAAAAAGTTCATAGAAAATGGCTTTTATTAAAGAAGAATAAGAAACAGTCCTCAGAAACACAAAAAAAGCGACAAAGTGGATTCAGTGGCCTCAGTGGCTGAGCGGTCGAATCGACTGGCTCCGGTGCCTCCCTGCGCGGAGAGAAAGTGGCGTGGGTTCGATTCCCACCTTTGCCCTGGGTGTATTTCCTTCTTTGTATACTAAAATCTGTTGTGCTGACTTGTTCTATCTGTCATATTGGAGTTTGAGGCATATCCTTGAGAATAGCAAATAAACTCGAATATTTATGTGACCTGAAATGGTCGTAAACAAACAAACAAACAAGTGGATTCATGAATGATTTAGACACCCTTTTTGCTATTACTCATGCTGACGCTTTGAATCGAATCAAAGTTGAGGAAGATTCTTATTTCCAAATTGATCAACGGAAAAATAGTGAGATGTATTTGGCTAATGAAGACAGAGAAATTCATAAAGAAGCAGCAGAAAATTCTTGAAAGGAAGAAAATCGAAAGAGAAAATATATACGAGAAGTTGCTTCAACGTCAGCTGTTTGTGCAGGCGCACCGAGTGATTCCGTAAACTTTGTACAGTGGTACCTCGAGATACGAGCGTAAACTTTGTACAGTGGTACCTCGGGATACGAGTGCCCTGACGTACGAGTCATTTGAGATACGAGCGCTGTCGAACAACGAAGTTTTGTTTCGAAATACGAGGAACGGCCAGCTGCGACACCACGGCTGCCACGGCCCACCCAGTTTACTGCGCCCGCGCAGTAAATTGCTTTGAAATACGAGCAAGTGGACATACGAGAAAGATTACGTAACGAATTAAACTCTTATCTCGAGGTATCACTGTATCTCAATCAGATGGGGATGATGATTTTTCAAATAATAAAAGAAATAGTCCTCGTCATAATGCCAAAAAGAAATTAAATCAATCTCCGCACCACAGTTATTCACATTGCATGCTACTGAGACACGAGCTCGAAAATCGGGCACGAAAACCTTCCTTACACGCATTATTAATTCTTTGGCACTTACTTTGTGTAAACAGAGATTTTTTCCTTCTAGGATTTTATCACTATGTTCGTGGTCACGATGTATGTAGTCCCTGTGGGTGTGGTACCATCCCAACGTGATAATTTTGACGTCGAGTGTTTATCCCTGTAATCTTGGGCACAAGCAGGCGGTGTCGAAATATAAAGAGCATATACAAATATATATGTATGTAGGATCCAATGAAAAATGCCGGTTCGACCATAGCGCCATCGAGCTGAAAAAGCGACAAGCCAATAGTCGAGTGGGAGATCTGATCATGTGTGAACATGTCGGAATTGTGGGTGTCATAGCTTTTATGATAATCTCGGTCCAAGTAGAGTTAATTATCCATAAATACTGAAAATATATTCAACTTCATTCTTTCACTGTGTATTATTTAACCCTAAACGCCGGACGCCGATTGGAACCCTACACATATATATATATATATATATATATATATATATATGATACTAACATTCTCGAGGTAACACACATGAGCTGCATGTCCGGACAAAAACATTAAATTCTAAAATATTAAATGAACATTTCAGTAAAATCACTTGCATTTTTGTTACGTTAACACACATTACTTCACGTTTTAAATCATATTGAATAAAAAAATTACTTGGAATGATAAAAAAAAAAGACTGGTTCTGGGAGATTTTTGCTCCGGACACGCAATTTTCCATTTCCTTCCAAATAAAGTAATAAAAAAAGGCTACTATTTCACAACTTGGAAAAAATGTAATGAATGCATTGAATTAACTATGAAATGATGCTTCCATATTGGTTCTTGTAATGGCAGAATAATAATTTTATCAACATGAAATTCAGATTTTATACTGCGGACATCAAACCGTCAATTTTTTTGAAAATCACCCATATATATATATATATATTGTGTCTGTTGATATAATTTACTATTGTGACTATATAGATGATCGATCCACCCCTCCCCAGCCTTCCAAGATATATTTTAAGGTTTTTAATGTCCTTCCAATGGAATGTAAAAATCATGCAGATGTCATAACAGTTTGATTATTAAATCCAATGCTGTTGATTAAGAAATTCGTTCTGCAGATCTTGTTCACTTATTTTTATGCCATTTCTTCCGCTTATTTGTGGTGCCAAATCCATCACAAATACGCCAACTTCCTTTTGAATTACATAAAGCTTAGTTTAAATAATTATTTTGTAAGATTTGCAAACGGTTGTTTGAAAAGCAATTCATAAATTGGTTCATTATAAAATTAAATATTATTCATACATTTCACATATCTTTAAGATATACATGTATCTATTTTAAGATTTATAACAAAAGTATTTCATTGTGTATTACCCACTCCCACAAGAAAGACGTGCCACTCACGTCGTAATGCTTTTATCACAGAAGCGCTGACAACGTGGTATGACGCCGTGAAGCGTTTGACACAGAAACGAAAACGACGTGTGTGGCACTTTGCATGATTATAACAAAAAAAAATGTAATATTTATAGTTTTATAATTTTATAATCAGAAGACGCTCTATATTACCTTCTAAAAATTGTTAAAGTCCTCGGTCGACACCTATCAGCTAGTTACGCTGGACCATTCAGGTACCCGCGTCGTTGAATTTTTTGCCGATTTTTTAGTGCTCAAGAACGCGTTATTCACCTTAGTTCCTCTCTCCCTTCAAACAGTTCGTACCAGATTTTTAACATATTGTTAAAGCATAATGTGCTATTTCAGTAGAACATAGAACATGAAACGGAAAGTGTATCATGCACAATGGAATACCGGAAAGACCTTGTAAGATATGTGTTTTCTATTATAGATAAGTACTGGTTGGAGGTTTGGAGTGCTGATTGGAGACTTTGTAAGCTCCGTGTTTTCTGTTTTTTTTCCTAACAGGTAAATGGTGATGAGTAGGTGAGGATGATCAGTTGGTAATGCTATCAATATCTGATCTTTGTATAATTTAACTCTAATTCAAGTTCGGGAATGTGTAGCAGAACTGCTACCATTTTATTTTTTAGCTTTCAAAATCATGTAAATATCCAGTTCTGGTGCATTTTTTATCAACGCCAAACTTGCATTGTAAGTATTATTGCTTCAGTATGACCTAAGCCGTGTCTTGGCATGACAGAATACACAACTCATTTGAAACCAAGACCAATGCAAAGTTTGAATTTTTAAGAGTTCTTAGTCCATCAGTGCAGTTGCGAATTAATTCTGAACGACTCTGTAGCGTGAACCTTCATCTTGAACATCTACAGCTTGAAATTCCTTGGAGAGTTTCTGTGGATCAACGTAATGAAGAAAGGTTTAAGGAACAAAGAAAAGGAACAGAACTACGTCGTGACAGAACTTTTTCCCTTTATAAGTACTATAATTAGAACTTAAAAATAGACCATGTTCTTTCGAACGTGAAAAAAAATAAGGAACCGAGATTTTAAAAAAAATAGAGATAATGGATTTAATGCCATTTATTTACCAGAAAAAATGAAATTACAAAAGAACAATAAGGTTACAAAAAATATATTTAGGTGAAATATTTTTAACTATGTCTTATCATTTAAGATATTTATTTTAGAAGCTTCACGTCCTCCTGGGATACGAAACTCGAAGGATCAGGTTCGCACAAGATTTTGAAACTTTTCGCAATTCTGAGGCACATGGTGCTGCTATTTTCGAGATATCATCAGACTGTAATATAATAAATTTCTCTGGAAACTGGCATCCGCAGAACTTTTCCTCTTCCACTATCCTCCTCCTACAGGTGTCTTAGCTGAAAGAAAATACTCGTTTTAATTATTAAATACTCAGGCATTTAAAAATTTTAATTTAAGTTGGAAACAGACATAATTTAAAACAACGCTTGAATCTTAAGTTACTGGATGATGCATGCAAATGAAAGTTGTGTGAAAGAAAGCTTTAAAAATAGCTGTGAAATATTTATATAAAAAGGGATTGCATTGAATATCTTATACAGGGTTCCCACTGTCCCAGCATATTAAAAAATAGGGCCTTTATAGGGCCTTTTTCAGGACAATGTAACTATATAGGGCCACTTTACGTACTTATACGTAGTAATACATTTTTTTAAATAAAGATTAGGTATATACTTAGATAAAAGTTACACACACATAATTCATAATATAATTATAATTTTCACAGGAAAAAAAAATAAATAAATAGTAGTTTACGTTTTGCCAGGTTGCTGGTTGCACTTTTAACTGAATTATTTTGACTACATTTGCTCTATTATTATTAATAAGTATTAGAAAAACATTCTTATTTTAAAATGTTTTATATTTAAATGTTTTATATTTAAATATTTTATATTTAAATTTCACTTATTATGGAAAAGCCTATCACAAAATAAAACAGAGCTTTTTTGAACATGCTTTACTAAATATACAATTCATTGATAAACATAAAACTTCAAAATAATCCATGGGTATCATACCCTTACAAAAGAAAACGAGTGTTACTGAATAGTTTATTATTGGGTAAGATTAGTTTAATTGAGAATCAAATTGGTTGAATTTTCCGATCAATTTTAGCAATTGCTGTGATCTACATTTAAGATTCAAACATAGTACGATATGGTATATTTTTATTCACATGATACAAGCAAATGCTAAAAAATAGGGTCTTTGACAAATTTTTAGGGCTTTTACCTACTAAATATGGCATTTAGAGGGGCCCTTTAAAGCAAACCCCAAATAGCGCCTTTATAGGGCCATATTATAGTTCGTGGGAGCCCTGTTGTACAAAAACATTTACCTTTTAATATTTTGCTGATAATATTTGAAATCCCAAGTTTTAAAACAACTCATGTATTCCAATCCTAGCCTATTTATATCCATGTAAAAACGAAACGATAATTGAAGAGTCCGTATACGCTACAACAGAGAAGATCCGAGCATCCAAGGGAGATACGATTTCTCATTTATGTTCAAATAAAAATAATTTGATGTTATTGACCTTAGCATTGCCATTTTGGCACATGAAAGAGAAAGATGCAAACGATATAATTAGAGAAATTAAATTCAATAAAAGTATTTCGTTAACCTCCAGGATTTCCAACTGATATATGGCTACGGGTTTGTCGTACTTCAACAGATGAAAAACTGCTTGAACACACAGAGCAGTTTATTTAAAAGTTATTTACTGTACAGATTTTAAACACACGAAGTTCACTCACCATCGTAAAACCAATAGTCATCTCGGATTTACTTCACGAATACGAATAGAATCAACCACAAAGTTTACAGCACAAAGGATCAGACTGACACGCACTCGAAAAAAAGACTAAAAGCTGAACTGAACTGCTTCTAACTTCTGGTCAGAGTTCTGTATATAACATTTCAGATACCGATGAATCTCGGATCAATAAAACAGAAAAGTCTGGGGTTATCTATCATAATCGGAAAGTCGCCAAGCTTGGCGAGAAACAACGTATGTACCCTAATTTTGTAACAACACAATTGAAACAATTACTGGTAATTCTTAGTAATCAAATAATGTTGGTAATAATCAATTTTCCCACTAATTAGGCTTTGTCAATAATAGTAGTTAAAGTGTGCAACGTAAATAGAAAAGAAGTTTATTTAAAAATAATTTCAAGCATTTTTATTGAAATACAAATGTATATTACCTGGAACAGTCTTGGTAGCTAAAATGAATGAAAAAAAATAACATTTAGATTTTCTTCCTAAGTTTATTTTCAATAAAAATAGCACAACTGATAAATTTTTAATTTAGCGAAAGAAGCATAATTATTCACTTAAATACAATAAAGATATGAAGATTTTGTCAAATCATAATGGGTTGGTTAACATTTGTACTAAAAAAAATGTTGCAATATTTAGAAAATTACATTAATATTTTAATTAAAAACTGAACACAATACTTGCACGTAGTGCGCTTTTTCTTTCCTTTCTAACTTTGGCTACTGCATATCTTGCTGAACATTTCTTTTGGGCAACACCACATAAATCATAAATATAACAATATATTTTTATTCCAATAGAATGCACTGTTATGTTTTTTATAAACATGTACTCGTACAAATTTGAATAAAAAGTTTTCGGGTGTGACCACACAAAACTCGAGTACTATTTTTGGCAAATTAAATGTAAGTGTAACAAAACACGATTAAATTGGAAGTAGTAGGAACTTTTCTCGCATAATCTACTTTGTAACAGTGCTTCTCAAACTTTCAATATGTGACTAAATTTTCCATCATATTTTTGATAGCTCCCCTGCAATAACAATGTACCAAATGTAAAAATAACATGCTAGCGCGCCCCACAGTTTGAGAATCGCTGATGTATGCAAAGTTGAAGAGTTTGTTTGTTTGTGTCATTTTGGTCAGTTTCTATAGCACCTAATCTTGACATTTGATAAAAAATTACTTTGATCCTTAGAGCTCAGCGCGTCGAAAGAACTTTCATTTTCTTTTCATTTCGAGTTAGTTTTCCTATTTTTTTTAATCTAAATTTTCACGAAAATTACCTACGAGCAGGATAAAACTCACAAATCTTGACATTAAAAGTTATTCGAAAGATAGTTTTCTTTGTTACTTTTTTTTTTTTTTTTGGCACATAATGAAGTTTGGTCTGAACTAAAGTTAATTAGAACAGGAGTGGACAGCGTAATTCCTAGGCTTACCTTAACTCATTCTTACTAGAGTGCTGCGTGATTTATCATTTAATTTTAAGAAGGAGTAAAAGCTCTCGTCAAAGGTTTGGAAAAGATTTGTTGGACAAAGATTAAGATTACGAACTTTTGATTTCATTGTAACAATAATTTCGATAAGATTTTGTCAATATTCTTATGATATATACTTTTTACGACATTCTGGATAAATTAGTAAGAGCAAATTTTTTTTTATATATATATACTCGTATATATATTAGGGTGGCCCTTATTTTTCAACTTTTGAAAAGCTTAGCTCCCAACCCCCTATCTTGTTCCAATCAACAAAAAAATGATATGTGCAAAATTTTAGCTTAATTGGACTTCATTCTGGCGGCCCTCATCGGCCATGAGTTTTTAAAATTGTCATCTGCAGAGTTATTTTTCAAGATATTACTGTTATTAAATATCTAATGTATAAATTTGTGTGAAGTTTTTGATAGGTGCAAAATTACTGATAGAAATGCAGCTTTCATAATAATGGCTGCTGCAGAAGCTTTCGGGCATGATACTGAACAGCTAGTAAAAAATCGTACTTCTTTTCAAAATCTCAGGAAAAAATTTAGGGAAGCAAGATACACAGAAATCCAGAACAAATTTAAATTAGACAACTGCCAAGAATTAGTGTTACACTGGGATGAAAAGCTGCTCCCAGCACTAACAGGTTTAGAAAAGGTTGATAGACTGGCAATAACAAGTCACCTTTCAAGGCAAAGAGCAACTGCTGGGAGTGCCTGAAATCCCATCATCTTCAGGAGAAGAGCAAGCGTTGGCTGTTTACCGTGCAGTCGAGAAATGGAGTATAACTAACAAAATTCAGGCACTTTGCTGCGATACTACAGCAAGCAACACAGGCCGAATAAATGGTGCCTGCATAAATCTAGAAAAGTTGTTCAATCGTGACCTGTTGTACCTCCCTTGTCGTCATCACATTTTTGAATTAGTTTTGATAAGGTGTTTCAACTTGCTGATGGATGCGACTACTGGTTCAGACATGCCACTTTTCAAAAGATTTAGAGAAACTTGGCTTAAAATTGACAAAAATGTTTACATAACTGATAAAAATGAAGTGTAAGTCATGATAGATGGATGTCAAAAGCAATCCATGCATTTAAAATACTCTTATTTCAAGATCAATTTAAATTATCTCATCGGGAGAAGAATTCCTTAAGAAGAATATGTATTTTTCTTGCTCGAGTGTATGTTCGAGAATGGTTCTTGTCACCAGATGAAATTAAAGCACCCTATCATGATTTTCTTTTCATGTATCAATTGCTAAATTATCAGGCTATTGATCCAGAAATCAGTAAGGCTATTGCAAAAAAAAATTTCAAAACATATCTGGTACTTAGTTCCTGAAACTGTGGCTCTTTCCTTTTTTGATGACAATGTTCCAGTAGACGTTAAGACAAGTATGGCTCAAGTTATGTTGAAGGTTGAAGGAAGTGAAGAACAGGAAGAAAATACAAATCAATTTGAGCGATACATTCTTCACCCAAACGATTTTTCATCATTTTTAAAAATCAAAATTCCGTCGTTTGTAACTTCTAGTACAAAAAATTTCTTCGCGAGATTTTCTATCAGCTCCGATTTTCTGTAAAAGACCCTTCAACATGGAAAGATGATGTTGGTTATAAGAGTGGAATTGAAAACCTTTAGACCATCATTGTTGGGAATGACGTTGCCGAAAGAGGGATCAAACTCATTCAAGATTATAATAACATTCTTACAAAAGATGAAGCTGAGAAAAAAATTATATTACAAATTGTTGCTGGTGAGCGTAAAAAAACCCCAACTGCTACTAAATCCTCCCCTTATGTAAAAATAATATTTATTGTTATTTCGCTTACATTATGCTGTAATTCTATCAAAAGTATTACAGTAAATAAAAACGCTTTACTCTTATCGAAGTTATGTGATTTATTTTTAAAAATCAAATGTGTCTTAAATTTCCATGCTATTTTGAAATTGTTTTTGTAATTTACTTTGGGAAAATTTGATTTGAAATGTTTTTAAACAATTGCTGGGAAGACCAGACAATTCCACATACATTTCTCAAAGAAGTAACGGACAAGCTAGGAGCTAGGGAAGAATTACATGTTTGTTATGGGATTAACCAATATGCATTACTTCAAGCTCTTTGAGGATCGCCTAAACGTTAAATTATTAAACTGAAATTTTGCATAGCCCTTTTTTTTCATCATTTGAACAGGATCAGGGGTTGGGAGCAGCAAAATTATAACCTTCAAAAAATTACATATGGTTAAGGGCTACCCTAGTATACATACATACATATTTAAACTAGCGGTACTCGCACAGCCATGCCCGTGCTAAAAGTTTACAGAAGGTCGCTTGTGGCGACGTTCGAGAAGTGCGCCACTCTTTCGCCGCAGTGCTCCCTATGCTAAACGCATACAGTGAAACCTGTGTAAGTTCACTAAGTTCATTATCATTCAAAATATCAATAGGGAAATTTAACCTGAATGACTTATAATGTAGTTTATATTACAACTTTAAAAGTAAAGTGCTTAGTTAAAGTAAAGATAAATATCTTATGACTAGCTGCGACGCCCGACGTTGCACGGTCTATCTTAAATTATATTTTGCACATACAGCGATGCCTCATCAAAACGCTAGAAACGTTGGTTAATTTTTTTTTTCATATGTTTAACAATGGCAACTGCATTCATTTGTTTGTTCACACGGCAACTGTAACAAATGTTGACACGATGCAACAATGCAAATAAAATAAAACGGTCATCATCTAGGTCAAATAAAATTAAAGTTAATTACCGTGAAAAAATAATTTCAAACTACAGAGAAAAACGCTTATAACTTCTTTACTAGTTTATTTAGAAACTTCCAATTTTAGCACGAAGGACAAAACTCTTTCTAGGATCGTTTCTTACGGGCTTTTCAATGGTATCAAGCTCGAAAGGATGCGATCATTTCTTCCGGTAGAAAAGGACTATTTTATGCAATTTTCGGAACTCCGCTCCAATTGGTCTTAGCGTGATGATATATAGCCTATAGCCTTCTTCCATAAATGAGCTATCTAACACTGAAAGAATTTTTCAAATCGGATCAGTAGTTCCTGAGATTAGCGAGTTAAAGCAAACAAACTCTACAGCTTTATTAACCGACTTCACAAAGGAAGGAGGTTATACAGTCGCATTGTATGTATGTCGTTTTCTTTTTTTGTTTGTTTGTCCACTCATAACTTCGCACCGGATGAACCGATTTTCATGATTTTTTTTTCAATCGATCAGGGGTGGTTTCCCATAGGTCCCGTACTTTTGCTTGACCATATTCGATAATTAGAACAAAAGTAATGGGCAGAAATGTAGTATTTTTTTTTTGTCTTTTCATCCATAACTTTTGACTAAATGAACCGATGTTGATGATTTTTTCTTAAATCGATCAGGGGTGCTCTGCTTGCCCATAGGTCCCGTACTTTTGCTTGACCATATTCGATAATTAGAACAAAAGTAATGGGCAGAAATATAGTACTTTTTTTGTCTTTTCTTCCATAACTTTTGACTAAATGAACCGATGTTGATGATTTTTTTTTCAATCGATAGAGGGTCGTCTAACTCAAATATTGCAAATCAATTTGCCTGCATTTGTTTTTTAGAAAAAACGTTACGAGTGAAAAATAAGTATTTTTTATTTTAAATGGAAAGACTTGGCTTGATTTTTCTTTGTTGGGAAATCTATTAATAAATATAAAAGCATTGTTAAAAACATGTTTGTTGCCATGGGCTATAATATTAAAAGAAATTACAGCAAGAGTTTGACTGAAGGCTTCTCTGTGGCAAAAAATAATCCAATCAGTTTGTTTGCTAAAATAGACTTCAAAAGGGAATTTATCATGCAAATGATTAGTTTCATGCAAATGATTAGTTAGCAAATGATTAGTTTTTAGTGCCATTCATTTAAAGAAGTTTTTCCCTTTGATATGGATTTTTAAAAAATAGAGTATTTATATACAAAATGTATTTACACTAAAAAGAATAAAATAAAATAATTTTTATAAAAAAACAGAGCCGACTTCAAGTTAAAAATTGCGCTAAAAAGTAAAAAATAAATTCATTCTTTAAACAACATCGATGTGACTTTTAAACTTAGTTTTAGAAGTCGGTGCAAAATTATGGGTCTATTTACCATTATACCATTTGCTACTTCATATTGGAACTGTTGCTAATTCTGCGGAAATATATATATATGTAATTGATTCATGATTACAAAACATTTTATCTATCCTAATTTTGCACCGATTTCTACAACTGTTTAAAGGTTACATCGATGTTGTTTAAAGAATGAATTTATTTTTTACTTTTTAGCGCAATTTTTAATTTGAAGTTGGCTCTGTTTTTTTATAAAAATTATTTTATAATATTAGTATAGATTATGTAAGTTACATATATAATGGTAAAGATTTCCTAAAAATACATATTTTTTTCAAAATGGCTACGTCAGATAGAATAAAAATGAAGTAACTTATTTGAAGAATAAAATAGTACTTATAGTAGTTTTCCCGCATGGTTAACTTACAAAGAAGTTTAGGCACACTTTATATTGATGTTTCATCCATCCAGACAAATACTGGTCAAACATTATAGCACAAAAATATTCTGGAGAAGTTATTTTAGTTTTTCTTTATTTTGGCAAAATAGATAAGCAAAAAAATAAGTAATAATTAGGCGGTCAACTTACTAAAAGGATTTTTTATCATATTCCCACCCAAACTTGGCGTGCATAAGGGATCAATATAGACAGTTGGTCAACTTACGAAGGTTTCCTTACATCATATAATATGGGGATAATTTTGATCCTGACAAAAGTAGTCAACTGAACAGGTTTTACTTTTTATAAGTACATAAATACTGTGTTTCAACCATGTTTAGCATTATATATGTATATAAATTAACTCAAAGGCTTAATTCTGACACAAACACATTCAAGAACAAACATATGCTGACCTAAACAATATTGATTTTTTTTAATAAATATATTTAACGTTCGCGGATAAATATTCTGGCAAAGTTCGTCTCGATTCAGGCTGATAAAAATAAAATCTTACCTTTATAGTCTCGGAAGTTTTTGAATTTCCCATAGGTTAAAATTTAGAAAAAAGTGAGTTATAGGTATGTTTTTGTTTAGCTCAAAAAATTCCTGGCCCGAGATACATGCCGCCAAAGTTGGCGCCTCCGGCGCAATTTCTTACTAGCGATTTTCGACTAAAACTTTCAAGTGCTCTACTTCCTGAACGGTGCAAGATATTTTTATGCAGTTTTTTTTTTTAAATCTCTATAAATAAAACCAAAAGTTTGTGTATCAGTTTGCGTGTTTGTGTGTGTGTGTGTGTCGCTCGCCTCCTGGCGAGATGGAAGAGTCCACAAGTACGAAAATTTGGTGACAGGTACCTTGGGTCAGGTCCTCGTGCACTTTGAAGCGTTTTTCCTAAAATTCGAATTTGTTCCCTTTTTTTTCCAATTTTAAGCAAAACTGTTGATTTTGGGTTTATCTTGCAGCGGCTGTGCATCAGGCTTGCAAACTTAACTGCAACCAACAGTTTGAATCTGTTCAACTCAACTCGAGTTACTTTGTTTTATCAGTCGAATCTCCGGAGTCATACTTGATGTTGGCGAATTTTGACCTGTCTTATTTCTTAAAGTTGTATATAGTTTTGTCCTTGTAAATGAATAGTGCTTTTCTAATATATAAATGATTCCTGCATTGCGTGCTGACGCGCTAATCTTATCCAAGAAACGTCCCACGTTTTTTATTTTTTCGGCATATGAATCCTAGTCAATTAAGCAGTCCCCAATGATCATCAAGAGCATTCGTAAACATTTTTACCACACTGCAATTATCAGTTGCTTCCGGGAAGCTATTCTAACTGCCTACAATCCCATTAAAGTAGTAATGTCTGCTAATTTCAAGATTAGCCTGAGGTTTGAAAAGCTTAAAACAATGACCGCAGGTTCTATTTTCCGCAAAGAACTGTAGCCCATCAAGATTTCTCATTTCAATGAATTTAAACAACCGAATCATGTCCCCTCTAACTCTTCTTTGCTGATGACTATACATACTGAGCCTTTTAAGCCTGCCCTCATAATCTGTCTGAAAGACCACTTACCAACCTAGTAGCCCTCATTTGAGCCCTTCCCAATAAGGTAGTACCCTTCTTTAGGTACGGAGACAAAAATTAAACAGCATACTCCAAATGAGGTCTTACCAAACTTCTGTATAATTGCAATACAACTTCCTTAGACATGTTTGAAATACCCTTATTGATAAATCCAAGCAATCTGTTACCTTTGTTACTTACTATGCTACACTACTGACTGAACATGAAGTCTGGACTGATCAATACTCCTAGGTCAATAACTGTTTCTGCTGCACTAACGTCGAACCTTGTAAATAATAGCTTGAATGTTTACTCACATGACCAAAATTAAGCACTTGACATTTCCCAATGTTAAAGGACACACCCCACTTAATTGCCCCTTAGTAATTTTATACCAATCCTAAACTGATTAACTTGTTCTTCCGTGTCAACAATACTCATCCACCCCGCAGCCCTGGTTTCCTCAGTTATCAAAAATATTATATATTCATCAAAAATATATTTTTATCTGTATTAATAATTTTATTTTATAAAATAAGACTTTTTCTAATGCGGTAGCTGGATTTAATATAAATTTATTAAATTTATCATTTTTTGTCCATGAAGTATACCAGGCTACTCCTTCAAATGGGTATCATCAGTGAAATGTATCTGTTTAATCTAAAACTGCCAAAGTTGCCTTGAAAGGAAAAAATCCACTTTACCTACTTTATTCAGTTTCTTATTTTTGCATTACTTAAAGTATATTTTGTCTTTTATACGTTTTCAAAAAATGGGTCGAGAAGGAACCATTTCTCCTTAAAATAAAAACTCATCATATCAAATACAGGTTTAACAAAAATTTTTGTACTGGAGGCATTATCAACATACCTGTTATTTTACCAACATTTTGGTTGCGCATATTAAAAAAGGTTTGCGGTGACGCAACACGAAAAGGGGTAGCAACCCTTGGACACCAAAAGTGGTGTACGAAAACACCACATTTTTTTTTCTTTTTTTGGTGTACTGTGAATTATTCTTATTTCTCAAACACCAAGAATAATCTTTGGTGCATCACTACACCAAATTAATTGTTTTGTTTTCGTACACCACTTTTGGTGTCCAAGTGTTGCCACCACTTTTGGTGTTGTATCACACCCAAAACTTTTTAGAGTGCGTATAAAAAGTGTTTAGTAAAGTAGCTCCGAATGTGATGTAAAAATCTTAAAAACTGTGTGAACAAACTTTATTTCAATATGAGTTTTCCAAAAAAAATTTCATACTATAACATACTTTTCATCTATACGTATAGTTTGAATTTTTATTCTGAAAAAGAAGTTATCATATTTTATAATCTAAACTTGTCTAGACATTGGAGGCATTTCGTGATAGGATACAAACTATTATATGTGTTACATTGTGGCTGCAAAAATCTTGTTTTAAGCTTTTCTAGAAATTAATATGTAATTCTCTCTCCCCCTTTTCAATGGGAAGATTAGCTGGTGTAGATATATGTTTGCTTCTGCTATAAAAATGGAATTTCCAATAAAAAAATACTATACTATAACTTACTTTCAATCCATACTTATAGTTTGAATTTTATTCTGAAAAAATAAAAAAATCATATTTTATGATCTAAAAGCTAGACAACCTGTCTTCTTTTACTTCCCTAAATAAGGTGCATTTCCTCTAGGGCTGTGGCTTCGGAGCCGAAGTCGGGCTTTGAGATAAAAGGGTCGGAGTCGCTTAAAAATGTGTCGATTACTAATAAATAAGCATCTCTAGTAATTGAGATGGAGTCAGAGAGTGTGCTTTACGCAACCGGCTCCTCAACCCTGGTTTCCGCAGTTATCAAAAATATTTTATATTTATTAAAAATAATACATTTTATGTGCATTAATGGTTTTATTTTATTGATTCGCTTAAAAATGTGTCGACTACTAATATATATATATTTTAGTAATTGAGCTGGAGTCGGCGTCTGTGCTTAACGCAACCCACTCCGCAGCTCTGATTTTCTCACTATTAAACAAATCAATAAATTTGTCACAAATGATATTTTTATGTGTATTAATAATTTTATTTTATAACATAGCACTTTTTCTGTTACGGTAGTTGGAGGTAATGGGAATTAAATAAATATATCATTTTTTGACCTTGAATTATACCAGGCTACTCATTTAAATGGCTATCTTCAGTGAAATGTATCTTTTTAACCAAAAGCCGACCAAGTTGTAGTTAAAGGAAAAAATCTGCTTGGCCTACTTTATTCAGTTTCTTATTTTTGTATTGTTTTAAGTATATTTTGTCTTTTGTACGTTTTCAGAAAATGGGTCGAAAAAAAAAAAAAAAACTTATATCAAACATAGGTATAAAAGATTGTAATGGAGGAATTAACTTTTTTTTTTTTTTTTTTTTTTTTTTTTTTTTTTTTTTTTTTTTTTTTTTTTTTTTTTTTTTTTTTTTTTTTTTTTTTTTTTTTTTTTTTTTTTTTTTTTTTTTTTTTTTTTTTTTTTTTTTTTTTTTTTTTTTTTTTTTTTTTTTTTTTTTTTTTTTTTTTTTTTTTTTTTTTTTTTTTTTTTTTTTTTTTTTTTTTTTTTTTTTTTTTTTTTTTTTTTTTTTTTTTTTTTTTTTTTTTTTTTTTTTTTTTTTTTTTTTTTTTTTTTTTTTTTTTTTTTTTTTTTTTTTTTTTTTTTTTTTTTTTTTTTTTTTTTTTTTTTTTTTTTTTTTTTTTTTTTTTTTTTTTTTTTTTTTTTTTTTTTTTTTTTTTTTTTTTTTTTTTTTTTTTTTTTTTTTTTTTTTTTTTTTTTTTTTTTTTTTTTTTTTTTTTTTTTTTTTTTTTTTTTTTGGTCACGACCCACGGGTTGGGAACCCAGTATATAAATCTATCCTAGTGCAGAAAGTATGTCTGTCCTAGTATATCAATACTAGTATATAATTCTAGTATATACATCTGATATAGATGTGCGTATTCCATTGTAAAAAAAAAAAGACATGTTTGTCTTTAAAACAAACATCGAAAAAGGTGCAAGACCACTTTAAGGGTGTATGCGTACTACTTAAAATAGTTATTTATTGTGTATCGAGAAAGAAAAAAAAAACTTTTTGAAGTTTTACATTATTTTATTGCCAAATTTTTAAAATACAAGTCTGAAAAACTGATACGATTAATCTGAAAATTTGTTCTTTTTAGGGATAGGTTAAGAAGCTGCCATTATAAACAGAATTTCAGATTACTTTGTTTTATAACTTTCAAAATTGAAGTATTGTGTGAATTCATTAGATCTTTAATTATTTGTATATTTAACTACTACAAAATGATTACTTGATACATGGCGGTGTGGTAAAAATCAATAGTTTCAAAATGACATCTTGAATTTTATCTATTTGTATTTCATAAATTGGTTCTTTTTCGTTTCGCGGGTCATGGTTAATTTTGAATCAAACTACTATACCATTTTGGGGTACCGCTCGTGATGATTAAATATTTTTCAATTAAGCATCATGACTTCATCGCTGGCGTAACTGATTTGGCGAATAAAAAAAAATAACCATCGCCAGCCCGCCTAAAAGGAAAAGTTCCCATAGATTTAATGGCGAAATAAAAAGAATGTTTTTGTTTATCTGATATCTGACAAAAGCTAACATTTGAGTAAGCATAACACAACTTAAATTTGCATCTAACAATGGAAATTCATTAACGCATTTGTCTAAATTATTCTGAAATTTAAATAAGTTTCACTTTCATTGAAGTAATGCTACTAAAATTTGAAACTTCGTTACTGTAATCTAAGTTACCTTTTGCGTTTTAAAATTAATGATATACCCCATTTGGAGAGTTTTACTTTGAATCAGAGAATATCAGCTACGAATGTATATCAGCTCTTAAAACTGATTGTCATCCTTATTAAAGGATCGAGTGATTGAACTGTGTCCTGAGGATTAAAATTTCTGCGAGAGGACAGCATGAATGTCAACTTTCCTGCTCTTTATTGCCAGAATAAAGCAACTATTCCTGCAGGATTAACTACCTGCCAGATCATAAGTCGAATTTTAGAAATAACTGCATCGATTAGAAAACTATATTTAGATACATTTTGCGCATTAAATTTCCAGTATGAGACATTTACATAAATGAAGATTAAAGGATATGGTTCAGATTTAATAATTTATTTTAGAACTGTTTATGTATATTTACTTAGAAACATTGTAAGTAATATTAAGTTGGCACTGAGTTCAAACAATTGTTGCTTAAGAATATATAGTTTTAATTTGGAACTTACGTAAAAAATGACTAAAATGGCAGAAAGTTCTGTTTAAAACTAAACGAGCCTACTTTCACATATACACTAACATCAAATTTATAATCTAGCTATTTTTTGATCTTTCTCATTTAGCTTTAGTTCTTAAATGCTTCAAATATACCTTTTTCAACGGATAATACATATTCATTCATTCCCTCATTCCTTGATTCACTCATTCCTTCGTTCATTCATTCCTTGATTCACTCATTCCTTGATTCACTCATTCATTCACTCACTCATTCATTCATTCCTTCATTCATTCATTCATAAATATCCTTCAAAATCCAGGAAAATACGCTCCTTTAGCTCTGGATGAACTTGGTATCTGTACCTGTTAAACGTCATAACATCTTTTCGATAAAATTTGCTCCAAGAAAATCGGTAGGTTAGAACAGGATTTATATAGGATTCTAATTTCTCAGTAGGCGCTAAGGCTACATTTTCTTTTAACTGTTAAAAATTGAACTAAAAATCGTTAAAATCAAAAAACAAAGTATGAAAATAAGAAATCCTCGCATAGATTCTTCGAACCAAAAAAAAAACTTTGTTGTTTTGTTTTGTTTTTTGTGTGTGCGGGGGGGGGGGGGGGCGGGTAGACCGACCGACAGACAAACATTTTCTCTATCTGAGAAACCTGCTTTCAAATTTTTTGATTTTCAATTTTTATTTATTTGCTTCATTTATTTTTGAATTTTCTTTTTTCAAACGATACTTTCCCGATACGTGAAGTGCTCTTTCATACTTTTGAAAAAAAACTTTTATTTGAAAGTAGGCTAAAAACGGTTGCACTGTATAAAAGTTATTCTTTCGCTAAATAAAGCTGTGTCGAGTAGGTTTTATAATTCATGCGTATATTGTTTCGAAATGTTCTAAATATATGAATTATTAAAATTTCTAGTAAACTTCTTCCCACAATACTTTAACCAGTTCTGGTACGCAAATTCTATTATTCATAAATTTAAAACAAGCCTCTTGACTTCACTAATAAACTATCTTAAAATCAATAATGTGTCATATTGGTACTTGATATTGTACATAAATTCAACATAACATCTGTAAATTATATTAAATTTCGGCATCTTATCCGAGTGAATATTTTCTGAACTTAATAATTCTTGTTTAGACGCTAGGAAATTCAGCATAATCTAAGAGGATTCTTATCAGATGTGATATTTCCGCAGCAGTGATATATGATTTAATTAATCACCAGAATAGCTTCAAAAGCATTATTCAGAAAACGCATGCTTCAAAAGGTAGAGTTGTAGATCGTACGCTAATTGAGATGAGAGAGCGTAATAACTCAATCATTCGAAGAAAGTCGACTTTTACTTACGCACATTCTCTGAAAAAAAAAAAAGTCTGAAACATTATGCAGAAAATCTTATATATAAGCCGTTAAGTGTCGTTTTGTCACCGATAGCTTATTCCGAATTTCTTACTCCGAGAAAACTGCATCGTGCTGCCATCTACACAATTGTTTCTATAATGAAAACGACTAATAATCAAAACATTTCTGTAGCATTTTGAGTGAAGCATCGCTAGATTTGAAATCTCCGTTAAAAATGAATGTAAACGCGAATTTAATTTAATCATTCTTTCTTTGTTTTAATTTATTCATCGTCTGCCTTTTATATATATATTAAAGCAGCAGCGCTCTTTTTTGCAGTTTCGTTAAAAGTATTGTTTTGACGATGATTATTTAGGATATAAATAAATATTTTTCACAAACAATTTGATTACATAGTAAATGATATTTTTATTTTAAAGATTATTATAACTTAGATTTTTTTTTTTCGGTAAGAATATTTTTTTCCGAAATTCTTATATGGTTATTATTTGTTCTTTAAACTTGACTGTTCTACCTGATAAATACCTCTTTGATTTGATGTGCTACTGGGAGAACTGTATATTTATAATATCTAGAACAGCGGTCATTTCGTATGACCGCCGGGCTTACTAGTAAACGAATAAATAAATAAATAAATGTCTTTTTTTAAAAATCCGAGAGTAAACAAACGCATCTATTTATCAATGTCGCGCTTTCTCCTCACGAGCGGCTGGGAGCTAAAAGTCGAGTGAGGTATTAAAAGAAATCATAATTTTCCAAGGAAGCCGTTTTCCCTATTTTCATCTCTGAGAGAATTTAATTAGTGGATATATAGCAGACTAAAAACGCATTTTTTTTAAACGTTCTATAGCCGTTTTATTTTATCTATTGTTGCCATTTCAGGAATACAATTGACGTTTTAATCACTCTTTCTAACACCTGTTTGAGGCATCGCTGTATTTGCTCTTGAAAATAAATTAAAATTACTTTTCAATTAATGTTTTTGAATAAATGGGAGGGAAAAAATCCCCTTTACTGTTAGTCTGTGAAAGTATTAACGTGTCTAAAGAAATGACCAAAGAAATCGCGAGAGAGGCAAAGCCTACCATTTCTGATTAATTTGAGAGGCAGACGACATGTTTCGAATCATTTTGCTATTGTTTTTTATCCAATTGGGGCTTCAACATTTGTATGCATTATTGTGTAATAAATATTTGAAAATTGCCTTCCTGAGGAAATCAGAAATATTTGAGATAGCCGGGCGGCACACCTAGTAATATATATATAATATATATTTTAACTTTTATAAAATAGCAACATATTACGAAACAAATTTTTTCTACCTTTTTACAACAGCTCTCATTTTTTCCCCAGCAAATGGGACATAACTAATGCTGCGATGTTTAGGAAAAAATAATAACTCGGCTTTCACAAGAAATCACGATAATGGCGGTGCCATACTTATTTTTTTCTCTCATTTTTGGAAAAATCTTTCTTCTTTCTCGTAATAAATTAAATTCAATGGCAGCCATATTTTAACAGAATGAGTTCCCTTAAGAGCAAGAAATGCGAATTATAGTAAGTGCCTACTTGAAGGTCCGACAATCTTCGTATATCAAAGCAATAGGCCTCTTGGTATTTCGTGCTGAAGTCGTGTGAATATTACGCTAGAGTTAGCTTTGATACATTTAAAGCGGGAATGTATCATGCTCGTCTGATTTTATTGCCCATTTTATAAGATATATGTTCGTAAGTTGTCTTTACTAGTATTTCAAATATTTTAAGTATTTGCAAAACATTCCAAGCGGACAATTGTAAAAATGTTCAGATTTAAGTGCTTGTTTCTTGCATCATTCATTTGAATTTCAGAAAAATGTTTTTTTTTTTTTTTTAAATAAAGAATGATCAACATCAATCAGATCCTTATTAACCCTTTAACGGTCGGGTAATTTTCAAGAAAACGGTCATAAAAGTGTCTACTTTTTTATTCCAGAAAATGATATAAAAACATGTGTATGAACGATATATATATTCCTTCTTAAATTTTGATTTGTTTTTATTTTGAAATTTTAATCGCTCCAGCCCGGAAATATCACTGGAGTGAGAAATAGAAGGCGAAACCTCAGCCCGTCATTTTCACGGGAACGAGAGGGAAGGGGTTAAAGATGATTTCCGTTTTTATTTTGTGACATACGGATGTGTGACATACAGGTGTCCTGGTTTGCTTATTGAATTTATTTAAATTATATGCACAGTCTGGCGGTTTCATAGACGCTGCTATTCAGTTTCATGAAAGCGAAAGTGCAATGAATTGAATACTCGAACTAATGTGCTGTATAAAAGTACACTGGCCGTTACATGAAAAAATGTTTATTAAATTTTTCAATTAAGTTTCAATTAATTGTCGCATGTGGGATATTTTCCTTTGAAGGAAATATTATGTTCATGCCTTTTGCTTTGGTTTTTAAAAAAATTTCTGAGGTTAGGCTTAAAAAGCTCAATATTTATAGTGTAGAGCAAACTAGAATTAGAGGAGATATGATTCCGTTATGAAAATTCATTAAATTGGAAAACGTTAATGTTCTACATTCCTGCACAGAAGCAGAGATCACTGTTTTAAGCTTTCCAAATATCAGTTTGGTGAAGACCTCATTTGGAGTATGCTGTTCAGTTTTGGTCTCCTTATCTAAACAAGGCTATTTATTACCTTATTAGAAAGGGTTCAAAGGAGGGTTACTAGGTTGGTAAGTGGTGTCTGAAAATTATTACTATTTAAGAATTGTCCTTTATGACTAACTATTCTAATGAAGCGTAAATTCAATGTTAAATTTAAAATAAAAGGTTTTATTTACAATATTTACAAAGTTAGAATTCAAAATTAACATAACAAAATTAGCTACTATCAAGAAGTAGTCAAAATTCAAGTTCAAGCATTCAAGAAATTCGAGAATCCAGGAAAATTCTCTGTCTCAACAAAACTTCTGTCGGCTTGTATATACTTTGCTACTGCGCCTCATATAGGCCATTTGCCTGTTTCTTGGGGGGAAAAAAAAGAACGAAAAACATGCAAATTAGTTAACAGTGTCTCAGATTTTAATTATGAGGTTAGGCTTAAAGGCTCAATATGTAAAGTTTAGAGCAAAGGAGAAATAGAGGAGACATGATTCAGTTGTTTAGATTCACTAAAACAGGAAATGTTGATGGGCTGCAGTTATACGCTGATGGTAGAACCAGAGGACATTGTTTCAAGCTTTTCAAATATCAGTCTAACATTGAAATTAGAAAAAAATGACGACTTCAATAGGGTTGTAGGCAGTTTGAATAGCTTACCAGAAGCGACTGCTACTTAGTAGTGGGGAAAAAATGTTTTAAGAAGGCTTGTGATGTGCATTGGGGATTGTTGAATTGAATAGAACCAGCGTAGCTGCGGCCGATACCGGTTGCTTGTGGTCGTATTTTTATTTACTATTTCTTTTTGAGTTGACCATGGCGGCTTCTTTTCTTTTCTACTTCACACCCCCTACCCTGTTAGCACGTTGCCTTAGGGCTGCCCTCCCCCGGGCACGGGTAAGTGAAGTTTATCGACGGCTCGCTCCTACCGGGAGATTGATTAGCTGGGCGCCAGCCCAGCCTTGCTACATTGCTGTGTGGACCTGGCCCTGCTTGATACCCCTATTCTTGAAGAGTATCATTATGTTTCGAGTTAACCATCTGGGTTTTCATAGTCATTGCACATCCGGATTTTCATAATCATTGCACATCTGGATTTTATTGGTTATTCCCTTTTCGTATATCAGAAACTTTCGCTTTCACGATACGAAAAACTTAACTATACATATCAATAATACTGCCTCTTTGAAATTCGGCTCGTAGCTCGTATGACCCCCATTGTTTCACCCAGATATATGTACTTCTAATCAAAAATTTCAGTAGTGGAACAAATATTTCAAGGTGTTTTTATAATGCATTTTATTTACTGCGTATTTCGAAATGTAAAGAGTGGTTTCTCTGCCCACACATGCATGATCACTTTGTAATTCAAACCATTAACATATCGTGATATTTATAATGCATTTTATGTACTGCATAGTTCGAAATGTGGTTTCTCTGTCCTTCAACGTGTTTAATAATGCACTTTATGCACTGCATATTTCGAAATGTAAAGGGTGGTTTCTCTGCCCACACATGATCAGTTTGTAGTTCAAACCATTTGCATACCTTAATTTTTCTTGCAATTTTTGCAAGTTTGGGTCAACTTGTAGTGTAACCATTATTGATTATATGCAGGAGTAGCAAAAGCAGTTTTTCTTTGGAAATGTGCCAAAATTTAATAGATGTAAAGCGTTTCAACTACGAATAACACTGATATTTGTAACTCTATTCACTTTTCGTCTGTGCAGACTGGAAACTAAGAAGTGAGAAATTATTTTTTCTTTTCAAATAATTTTTAACAAACTACATTGCACTGTGCCTACTTTAATTTATAAAAAAAATAATCGAAGACTATTTATTATATATGCGAAATGAAAAAAAAATCCTGTTCTGGCAAGCAGTATTAATAAAAATAGCAGTAAAAGACGTCTTTTAACTAGGAACAACTTATAAAAAAACTTTTTTTAGAGTTATGATTTCTGTAAAATTATACGTGATGTCCTTACACGCTAAAAACAATTTGTTTAATGGAAAATCTGCGTGTTGTTATTCAAGAGATAATTAGAAATTTAATTATCAATTACTTTGCTTACTGGTTAATTATGTTAATAAATGAAAGCTTTTACATTATTTTTTTCATTAATATTGTCCAAAATTCTGAATATTTATACGAAATATATTAAATACCCACCGTAGCCACAGCGTACTAACGTTTTACAAGGATATATCTTTACTTCTAGACTATCAGTACAACTTTTTCAGAGAATTTGCTACTTTTATCGGATTTTCGAAACAATTATTATATATATAGTATTTCAAAAACAATTTCATTTTTAGTTTTATGATATCGTTGCATAGTACACTGTTAGAAATTTCAACATGAAATTACGGTTAAATGACCGGCAGCAGTCTGTCCATCTAATTCACCGTTAAATTTATGGTTTGGAACATTTTTCCATCTTTACGGGACCTAACCAATTCCATTATAACCATTTAAAAATGGTTTCAAAACAAAAGTTTCAGCGTTTTTGAACCATTTCGCGGCGTAGAATCTTCGAGGCGTAGAAACGGTAAACGCAGCTTGCGGGAATAGAACCCGGTTGTTTGCCATACCAACGTTGCTCGCTAACCACTCGGCCATCGGCACCACACAGAGCGGTCGTTTATTTATCAATAAATATTCCTTTTCAACAGGAAAACTGCATTAATATTGAGATTTAAGATTTTGATTGGATCCAAAATCATTTTTAGTCCAAATTTACTGTCTATTGACGAAAATCATTTTATTTGCTGCAAAAATTGAAATACAAACAAGTTTCATCAGCTCAAATAATGGGTTCGCTCATTCGCAAACAGTTCGGAAATCCGATGGCTCCGATTTTTGATTTACGTGGGTATGTGTTTCTATTTAGTGTCCACTGCTTAAGCCACTTTTTTTTATCTTCTTTTTTCATATACACATGCAGATTTGAACTGATAAATCTTTATCCATATTTTAACAACAACGTACGACCGGTAAGGTTTCGCAAACAAGATGGACGCCCGATTCTTATTGATCGCTTGAAAATTACGGTTAGTTAAACGTTCTTTAGGATAAACGGAGAATAAACAATTTTTTTCGCAATTAGCTGCTTGAGTACCATCTTTTTAATGGTTATTTAACTGTTGTAGTTAAATATGGTAAAAGAACAATCAAATAAACGGTCATTTTACTATTTTGTTACGGAAATTTTTAACAGTGTATCTGTGACAATTGAAATCACTAAACTTCGCAGTTTAAAGTAAATTTCCTTTAAACTCTCGTGTAACTGTTCCCGAAAGCTTTCCAAATTGCTTTTAATTATTTAAAACTATGTCCTTACAATTGTAAAACTTCTACTTAACAGCTACTAATAAACTGCATTAAAGCTTGGACGGGAAAAGTTACTGCTCACTAGAGATTTTAAGAGACTTTGGAATCTGTCCAAAGCTCTTAGCATCTTATCTGCTTTAAAATGCAATTCAAAGCTCCAGAGGTTAGAAACATTGAAACAAGGAAAATTTACTGTTAATTAGTTTAACTATTTGAGTAACTGGTGCTCAAAATCAAAAAGCAAAACCATCTGAATGTCTTATGTAGTGAACACATTTATTTTCTGTTCTCAAAATGTGTTATCACATGTATACTTAAAAATAGGACTTTAAGCGTAATACATTTATTTTTTTATTTTTAAAAAATATAATAACATACATTAACTTGTTTAAATTTGAAGAAGCAGCGACTAAAATCTTCTGTAAAGCTTCACACCATTTCAATGTATACATCTACAGGGTGATGCAAAAATAATGACCCGGTTTTGAAGGGTTATAAAAAAACGAATACATTTTGAGACTTAAAACTTTTTTTATTTTTATCTGTACTTAATACAATTTTTTTACATTAAGTTTTGAATACCACTTCAGCAATATGACGGCCAGCAGCAGCAATACACTGATGCAGTATATTTCTGAAGTTTTGAGAAACGTTTCTGCACATTTTAAGGGGTATGGCGGATATTTCATCGATAATTCGGGCCTCCAGCACTTCTAAAGTTTGCGGGTGACGTTTCTAAACTTTCTCTTTTAAATAACCCCACAAAAAAAATCTTAGGGACCGTAACATTACGCGGGATATTAAAATGCATACAAAGAAGAAGTAATGACCTGGTTTTGACGGGGTGTTAATAAAAACTAATGCGATTTGAGACTGAAAACTTTTTAAATTTTGATCTGCATATAATCCCATTTTTTACATTAAGTTTTGAGTACCACTTCAGCACCAATACACTAATGCAGTCCATTTCTGAAGTTTTGGGAAATATTTCTGCGAATTTCAAGGAGGTATGGCGGATATTTCCTCGACATATCGGTCCTTCAGCTCTTCTAAAGTATAGGGAACTTTCTCCTTCAAATAACCCCACAAAAAAAAAAAGCTTCGGGACCGTAACATTACGCGGGATATTGAAACGCACACAAATATGCCGTCTATTCTCTCTACGTGGAAAAATAGACTGCATCAGTTTATTGCTGCTGATGACCGCCATATTGCTGAAGTGATATTCAAAACTTAATTTAAAAAAATGGTATTAAATACAGCTCAAAATAAAAAAGTTTTAAGTCTCACACTGCATTAGTTTTTTTTTTAAATAACACTTCAATACCGGGTCATTACTTTTGCCCCACCCTTTTTATTAAAAAAAGCAACTTTAACTTATGCATAAATAGACAAAGATAAAACAGTTTAACACAATTTTCTCCTCTGTCTTTCCACCGATTTTAATACTTTTGTTTTTCATTTAGTAACTATTGACAAGTTTGGTGTTATCAAAAAAAATTTTGGAAAACGTTTTTTCCCTCCTACTTTCAACGTGGATTGGAACAGTTTTCTTAGAAGTCTTTAACCGTCAATCTTTTTACACTACCCCTGTCTCATCTGCAATCTACAACATTTATGCAATACTCAATACATTTTTTACTATTTATAAATGTAACCTCTTAAATGAATGTCAAAGCAAAATAAATAAATACTTATTGTAAAGTGCCAGTCTATACATTTCGGAAAATATACCTGAATTCATATCAACATTTCATTAGTTTGTTGATTTGCATTAGCGTTTTCAACTCTTGATTAAATTGAAAGTGAATGTTTCTATATCTAATTTATTCATAAGTAATGAGAATGTCTTGAACATTTTTATTTATATTTCCTTTTCAAGTGTGTAGAAAGATAAAACTTATGCATAATATGTGTTACAAATGCCTTAAATTATATAACCAACTCAGTGATGTATCAGTCGCACTGATAGGAGATTGTTGCTTACTAGCTGTACCAGGCCACGCTTTGCTGTGGCTCAGTCTGGTTCGATGGAACAGCAAGAAAAAGCATATATTTCTAATATGTTTCATTTGACAATACTTGTTGTTTCATTGTCTGAAAATATACATTGTCTGCTTTACCCATTCCAGTACACGTAATATGTAATGGTACACATGAGAAACTGCTCAATTTGATTTATTGGTCTTGAGCTTTATGTTTTTTCACAATGCTTGCGGGCGATTTTTTTTTTGTTCCATTGTCTGAAGATTTTTATATTGTCTAGCTCGGCACATTGAAAAATTACAACATAAGCCTTATCCAAACAGAAGAAACACAAGCACAAAAATTCTAAATTAAAAATTTGCCGTTCAAAATAAATTGTCTGTGTTTTAAAGTTCCCTTAATCCTTAAGTTCAAAAATATTAAAAAAATACTTCAACACAAACAGAAAAAACACAAAATTTTAACATCAGGATGAAAATAGCTAAATGAAACTGTTAACATTCAAAATAAGTAATCTTTGTTTTAAAGTTCCATTTATCTTCGAGTGCAAAAATACTAAAAAATACTTCAATACAAACAGAAATAAAATAATTTTTATATAAAAAACAGAACCGACTTCAAATTAAAAATTGCGCTAAAATGTAAAAAATAAATTCATTCTTTTAACAACATCGATGTGACTTTTAAACATAGTTTGAGAAGTCTATGCAAAATTAGGATAGATAAAATCTTTTGTAATCATGAATCAATTACAAATATATATATTTCCGCAGAATTAGCAACAGTTCCAATGAAGTAGCAAATGGTATAATGGTAATTAGACGCATAATTTTGCACCGACTTCTAAAACTATGTTTAAAAGTCACATTGATGTTGTTAAAAGAATGAATTTATTTTTTACTTTTTAGCTCAATTTTTAATTTGAAGTCGGTTCCGTTTTTTTATAAAAATTATTTATTTTATTCTTTTTAGTGTAAATACATTTTGTATATAAATACTCTATTTTTTAAAAAATCCATATCAAAGGGCAAAACTTCTTTGAATTGATGGCACTAAAAACTAATCATTTGTATGATAAATTCCCTTTTGAAGTCTATTTTAGTAAACAAACTGATTGGATTAATTTTTGCCACAGAGAAGCCTTTAGTCAAACTCTTGTTGTAATTTATTTTAATATTATAGCCCATGACAACAAACATGTTTTTAACAATGCTTTTATATTTATTGATAGATTTCCCAACAAAGAAAAATCAAGCCAAGCCTTTCCAATTAAGATAAAAAATACTTATTTTTCACTCGTAACGTTTTTTCTAAAAAACAAATGTATTCAAATTGATTTGCAATATTTGAGTTAGACGACCCTCTATCGATTAAAGAAAAAAATCATTAAATTTGGTTCATTTAGTCAAAAGTTATGGATGAAAAGACAAAAAATATACTACATTTTTGCCCATAGTTTTTTTCTAATTATCGAATATGGTCAAACGAAAGTACGGGACCTATGGGAAACCACCCTCGATTGATTAAAAAAATAATCATGAAAATCGGTTCATCCGGTGAGAAGTTATGAGTGGAAAAAAACAAAAAAAAAAAAAAAAAAAAAAAAAACGACATACATACAATATGAATGTATAACCTCCTTCCTTTGTGAAGTCGGTTTAAAAACACAACATTTTAAAATCAAAATGAAAATGGCTAAATTAAGCTGTTGCCATTCAAAATAAGTAATCATTGTTTTAAAGTTCCCCTTAATCTTCGATAGCAAAAATACTTGAATACAAACAGAAAAAAATATTAAATCAAAATGATAATAGCTGTACCCTGCCAATAGTTGCAGTGGCTCATTCTCCTTAATAAAACATTAACAAGAAGTTCCGTCTAGAACTATACGAGCCTACTTTCCCGTATACACCAAATTCAAATTTATAATCTAGCTATCTCTCTCTCTGTCTTTCTCGTTTAGCTTTAGTTCTTAATTGCTTCAAATATACCTTTTTCAACGGTTAATGCATATTCATTCAATCATTATTTATTAAGTCATTCATGTATTTGTTCACTCATTTATTCATTCATTCTTTTGCTTATTCATTTAATCATTCATTAATTAAAAAATATTCTTGAAAATCCCGATCAAAAAATTTCATAGGAAATAGTCTCGTTAGTTCTGGATGAACTTTCTATTTGTACATGTTCTACGTCATAAGAGCTTTCCGATAAAGTTTGTTCTAAGCAAATCGGTCCGTTAGATCAGAAATTATATAGGATTGAAATTTCCCCGTATGCGGTATGTTAATTTTTTTTGAACTGTTCAAAAATGAACAAAAATTGTTCAAATCAATATTTCCCGCCAAGAACTTCTTCCAGTGAGCTTGTTCATGGGAACTTATATCTTGTACCCAGAGTTTACATAATTTGCTTCATTTTCACCCATAGGCGCTAATGTTAAAATTTTTTGAACTGTTCAAAATTGAACAAAACATCGTTCAAATCAAAAAGTAAAATATGGAAATGAGATGTCCTTGCCGAGATCTTTCGAATGCAAAAAGAATTTTTCCAATCGGACAATTCGTTCAAAAGTTATTAAGAGGGGGGGGGGGGGGACAGACCGACAGACACACTTTTTCCCCATCTCAAAAACCCTACTTTCAAATTTTTTATTTTTCAATCTTTATTTAATTACTTAACTTATTTTTGACTTTTCTTGATTTCTAACGATATTTTCACGATACATTAAGCCTTCTTTCATGCTTTATTATTATTTTTTTACTTTTACGGGAAAGTAGGCTAAAAAACGAAATAATTAAATCAAAGTTAAAATAAAAAATAAATTAAAAGTGATATATAAAAACACGTGTTATCATAAAACTTCAAAGCAATCGGTGAAGTACTTACGGAGATTTGAGGTTATGAACTAAGGCTGAACTTGATCGTAACCGTAAACTGGATCAAGTTCAGCCTTGTATGAACAAACGAACACTTACATTTTTATTTATATTGCTTATATTACCCGGAGTTGAGGAAACTGCCAATTATTATTTTTGGAGCAAGATCAGCCTTAAGAAATTGAACTAAAAAGCTTATAACTGACGTTCTTATTGACTTAGAAACTTCGGACAAATTTCATCTTGTGTAGAAAAATCAGCGCTTTCGATCGATATATTATATTATTTTGTTAAATGTTTTTTTCACCCCCATATTGGGGAATTTATGTGGAAATTTGCGTAAAATTGGAATAAAAAAAGGAACTTCCTGTCAGATTTTTTTTCTAATGGTTCTATAAACCTTCCTATTGAATCACTCTGTCTATTGATGAAAACCGCATTAAAATCCGTAAAGTACTTTCGGAGATTTGAGGTTATGAACAAACGAACACTTACATTTTTATTTATATAGATATAGCTTATATTACCCGGAGTTGAGAAAACTGCTAATTATTATTTTTGGATCAAGGTAGGAATTAAGAAATCGAGCTAGAAAGCTTATAACTGGCGTTCTTTTCGACTTGGAATCTTCGAACAAATTCCATCTTGTGCAGAAAAATCAGCTCTTTTGATCTATATATTACATTAATATGTGCAAGGTTGTTTTCACCCCTGTAATGGGAAATTTATGTAGAAATTTGCTTAAAATTGGAATAAAAAAGGAACTACCTGTCGGATTTTTTTTCTAACGGGTCTATAAACCATCCTCTTGAATCACTCTGTCTACTGGCAAAATTTCAAAGCAATCGGTGAAGTACTTTCGAAGATTTGCGGCTCGCACAAACGAACACTTACATTTTTATTTATATAGATTGGAATAACTTGCCAGACAAAAACTAAAATGTCTAAAAATTGCTTAAACGTCTGAAACTTGAAAAATGTAATAAATTGAGATAGATTTTCGACCGCTGGGAGAACTCTAGTTGAGTTTAAATCTCAAATCAACCATCTGAATTTATTAACTAAAATGTTAAACAAGAAACAAAATAGTAGACCATAGATAAAATCTTTATTGCAATTGTACATAAGCGATGCAAAAGGATTAGCTTCCAAGTGTAGTGCTAAAATTCAAAAAGGTCTTCCTTCAATTTCACAAGAGAATTAAAATTCAGATGATTTGATTTTACCGAAGAATTCATTTTGAAAAATATTTTCATTGAGTCCACTCCAAATTTCAGTTAAATTTAATTATGTTATAAACCACAAAAAAAAAAAAAAAAAAAAAACACATAGGATAGATATTTATTAAACATATTTTTTTGTCTTAACTTAAGAATTGATTAATTTTAATTAAATAATTAAAACTTAAAACTTATATTTATTCAGAACTTTCGTTTTATATTTCAGAAACTTTTCCATATATAATTGCAGCATTCAAAGTAATATTTTCATTTTTTTTAGTTTTATTTAAAGAATGGTTTCTTGACTACTTATTTAACAGATTTTTTTTAGTTAATAAATTATTCGAAGTCAAAAGAAATATTTAATCATGCGATACAATGAAAAGTAAGTAATGGTAACACCTTCAAAATAATCCTCATTTTTACTAATACCATTAATAATAGCGAAAAAAACTTCGTCAAATAAACAGCAGTTTATGAGTATGAATTACACTAACTTTACCTTTTTCTTAAAAAAGAAGACTAATCCTATTTTCTAGATCACTGAGCAAAGAAAATAAGGTTTCAATACTAATCCTAAAATAATTAGGAAATAACTTAATAGTTTTCTTTTAATTTGGCAGTTTTAACGTTGTATAGCATTAATTAGAAAGATGAATATGTTTTTCCTTATCGTGAATTTATTCTTTCCTCTGCTTTTTACTGCGTTTAGAACTATATTTGCTGCGTAGTAATAATAGTAGAAAAATTCATAAAAATATATTGTTGTTTCTTTTTCGTTTTTATGTTAAAAGTGAAAAGTTTGTACATTTTTAATGGCTATATTGGTTTTATGCACGTCATAGAGAAACGTGTTTTAGCTGCAAATCTATACTAATATTATAAAACTAAAGAGCTTGTTTGCTTGAACGCGCTAATCTCCTCAGGAACTACTGGTACAATTTGAAAAATTATGTTAGTGTTAGAGAGCCCATTTATCGAGGAAGGCTATATATCATCACGCGCAAGACCAAATGGAGCGGAGCTCCGAAAATTGCGTAAAATAGTCCTTTTCTATCGGAAGAAATTATCGCATTCTTTCGAACTTAATACCATTGAAAAGCGCATAGAAGCTACTTCAGGAAGAGTTTTTCGCTATGTGCTAAAATTCGAAGCCTCGAAATTAACAAGAAAAGAAGTTATAAGCGTTTTTCTCTGAATTTTGAAATTATTTTTTCAGGGTAATTAACTTTAATTTTATTTGACCCAGATGATGACCGTTTTATTTTATTTGCATTATTGCATCGTTTCAACAATTGTTACAGTTACCATTGTTAAACAAATCAAATATAATAATAATCAACGTTTCTAACGTTTTGATGAGGTATCGCTGCATTTGCACTCTCCGTTAAACTAATGTACGCGAATTTATTCCTTCTGTATTATTTTTAAACAATTTATTATATACAAGAAATTTGATTATATGTTGATCTTATTCAAATTTTATCTTTATTCTGTTAAGGATTCTTAGGGATTGTTCTTCTTATTCCTATGTGGATTTGAACATGTGCCCCGTGACATCACTTTGTTTCAATACTCGAGATTAGCCCGTACAATGCCGGGCAACTCATCTAGAACATTATACTGCGATTAATGACTCGTCCGGCGACTAAAACCCTTATTAATTTAACCTTTTCAGACCCTGTGGCTACAACTGTGCACAATACTTTTTGGTGTGTCTTAGCTGCTACAGAAATACTTTTCTGTTATAAAGGAAGGTTAATTACAGAAGTTTATTTATAGCATAGGGGAGGATGGGGTAAAATGGGTGACTTTATAACAAACCCAAAATATTAGAATTTGAAATTGAAATTTTTAAACCAATATTTTTAGTGTTATTTTTCAAGGTGTTGGCAACATTTTTATCCTACAAAAAGTTAGGTTCTTAAATATGGCAACATATTTTTTTTTTGTTAAGTTTGGATGAAATTGTGATAAAGACCATGGTGTACCAACTTCTGAAAAGCTCTTTGTTTCATCGAATTCCTCCCCAAATTTAAAGGGTTTCGTCACTAAGAAACTTTGAAGAACAATTCCAGCTGAGCAGGTAAGAAAAATATTAAATAGTTTCTCTTTTACATCAGTTTTTCTTGGAAGGGGTAAAATGGGTCATGTTTAATCTGAGGTAGTTCTATTCTATTATTTTATTTAATCTACTCTGTTGTACTTAACTGCAGCAAGTTTCTTAATTAAAAAAATGTATGTGGTTTATTTTGTTGCAATTAAAGTTAAAAAAGTTCCCTAAAAAAGATCATGTTGATGTGGTAGAGAGAAGTGATGTTGTTGAAGTGTTATGGTGAACCAATATGTAACAATTGAGAACAATATTAGTTTAACATTTTAATGTAATAATAATTCAGAATCTTGCTAAATACATTACATTTTTATTATATTTCAAAGTAATAAATAACTGTTTTCAGCAGTATTTTGCATTATGACTCATTTTATCAAACGATGGGGTAAAATAGGTCACACTTTTATAAACTCAGTTAAACTATTTCCTAATTAAAAAATAAATATCAAAATTTCATAGAATTGTTCTAAAGGAATTCAATGTTAAGATGCAATTGAAAAGAAATGGGAAATGTTTCTGGTTTTGTTGCCATGAAACTTTAAATATGAAAAGAGCTGAAAAGTGACCCATTTTACCTCACGTGACCCTATATATTATACAAATTTGCCTATATTCATAGCATGACATCATGCATTATACAACATAGCGTAACATGTGACAAAGGGGGGAGGGGGTCAAATATATGGAAAAAAAGCGTGACATCATTCCTGAACGGCCCCTAATTTGAAAATTTTATATTTTTAAAGCGAAATTTGGAATTTTTAACTTTACTGGTTGACTCAGAGACTTATTTTAAATATCTCCTTCGCGGTAAACGTTTGGGAAACATAAACGCCAGATTTGACTGTTTACTTACTTACAATCAGATGCTGCTTTCAGTCATTTGCTTATTTTTTGGAGAGTGAATGTTTCACTCGAGTGTTAGGTAACTATTTTAGAAGTTAATCAAGTATTTATAAAAAGCAACGACTTAATTTGTCAGGGTTACCGTTTGAAGGAAACAACATCGCAAAAGAGCCAACACTCAAGAACCAATGTTCAAAAATATTCAAGAGGCAGATAAAGGACATGTCGGCTGGCAGGTGTTACTTTTTTTTAATCCAAGGTGTTTTTTTTTTCTTTTGGCTAAGGGGAGCCTGAACCAAAAATTGTTGAAAAACAGCAAAAAATTTGTATTGGTTTAAGGAGTTAAATAAAACTTTAAAAATTTCCGAAACGGTAACTGTGCTGAATATAAGCCATATATTTATTTTTTAGAATAAAATAAGCAAGAAGAAGCACTTTCATCGTGACTGTAACTGAAAAAAAAAAGTTTCTTACTTGAAATTTTGATAAAGAAATTATTTAAGTTTTTGCAAGCTGAAAACTCGAAATGCTGTTTTCTCTCATTTTGTTTTTTGCGCATTTCATCTCAATTAAAATGCAAAGGCTTTTTTAAATTTGGATCTATAATGTGGATTTTCCCCCCACATGTTCCTGAAACTATACATAAAAAAATTATGCTCTACTTTTATGATAACTTAAGTACTTTTGCTTCAAAAAATTCCTTTTGTAGGTTTTTGAATTTTTCGTTTTTTCTGCGTTACTTCAGTTTTATTTTTTTAAATGTATTTGACTTATAAAAAATGCAAAGCATAAAAGTTTTGCTTTATGGATAATGAATCAATAAAAAAATTTTTTAGTCTTAACACCAATTTTTGTAAAAAAAGATGCATTTTAAAAAAATTCCAAATTTCGCTTTAAAAATATAAAATTTTCAAATTAGGGGCCGTTCAGGAATGATGTCATGCTTTTTTTCCATATATTTGACCCCCTCCCCCCTTTGTCACATGTTACGCTATGTTGTATAATGCATGATGTCACACGTCTTGTTACCCCCTCCCCTTGTCACACTTTGTCACAATTTCGCAAGCCCCCCTCCCCCTCGAAGCGTGACATCATTTATGAATAATCTCTTATATTTAAGAAATCCACTTTTCTTATTAAATTTCGTATGAAGTGATATAACATGGCATGAGACAAAAATTTTAAATAAAAAAACCATAGAGAAAAAAATGGTCTCATGGTACCTGCTCCCCTTAATAAACTTGAAATCAATCAGATCTCTCCATTTTAGTAATTTCCATCATCTTCCATTAATTGAAGAGAAAAAATATTGTGATAAGTATTTTATTTTCATAACTTGAAACTTTGACACGTCATTTAACGCAACTCAAATCATTTTTTCTCTATTCAGAATTCATATATATTTTTTTATATTTTACCATTTAAGAATGTCTATCAGAACACATGTTTTATTCATTGAAATTCAAATTATCTTACTTGCAGATTCTGTTTCTCTGTAAGACTGAATATCTTTAACAATGTTAAAGCATCTGGGAAAAAAATGACAGAAAAAGATATACAAAAAAATCTTTTAAATGAAGCAATGATAATTCTGATTGATATTACTCAACGTTCCTATCAGAAAACAAGACAGTTCAGATGTCTATAATATTTAAAGATAGTCAGGTGCTTCAGATTTTTTCTTTCGGAAAAAGTCTTAGTATTTTATTTTTATCATTACTTACAAAAATTCAAAATATTGAATTAGAATGAGGAAAAACCGGTAGAGCTTACGCACAATTACATAAAAAATAATGAAAATGTTAATTTTTTGCCAAACATTTGGTGAATATTATAGCCTACATTTCTTCTGTATGCATTTCCATTATTATTTTGGCCTTACGCTTTAAATTAAAATGACAGCAGGAATAAAAGTAAGACACTTATTTTCGCTTCTCTCACTCTCAGAAATAGAGCTCTCCCTTTTGACGATTCTTCAATCGTCAAGAAAATTTCGTCACTTACAACGATTCTTTCCTCGCGCAATCATGTGCCTCAAAAAAGTTACTACACAAATTTCGCCAATTTGACGAAAGGTGTACTCGGAGCATTTTTCACGGAGCCATTTCGTCATATGCGACGAAAGTCGCGTGAGATTTAAGCATGCGCTTCTGAGAGTGCTCCTTATAGGGCGGGTAGAACTGCGCATATGGATGGTTTACGCGCGTGGGAAATGTCTTTTGATAATAAGTAAATTGTACTACCAATAACTGCAAAAAATTGTCAAAATAGCTGAAAAATTTGCCTAAAAATTGTCTTTAAAGCACTCTATAAAAACTAAGTTGTATCATACAATTTCAGAGAAAAATCTTATGAATTCAACTAGACACTCTGCAGTTGTGGTTGTACAGCTACCTGAAATCGCGGGTGCATTCACACCTTCCCTTCCCCCCCAAAATTCAAGTGTGCCACCTCTCCAACAGCGCAATCGCACCGTGATTTACCTTATATACTAGGATAATGCTGTCATGCTTATGGGATAAAGAAATACGTTCATAATATTTGAGAGAAGTCTTTAACGGCTACCTATTCTAAAAATAATAAAATGAATTCTGAGACTAAGAAACTTCCGATTTTAGCCAATTTTGCACCATTACATTTTCATAGGAAATTAAATATTTTCCTTTTGTTTTAGGAAAAAAACTGCGGCTAACGCACAGTGTTGGCAATTTATCAAAATGTTGTGCTTGAAAGTTGTTTATTGCATTTTATTTTTTTTAATAGTGTTTCATTTCAAAGCTTTTCATTATTATTCCTCCAAATTTGTTACATGAGCTGAAACAAGACTCGTGTACTCAAGGTACTCAGTGTCTCGTCTCCACTTTCTATTTCGGTGTCTGACAACTTAATTGATATCAAAGAGGATGCTTTCAACGTATTCAAGTTAGAGCTGGACACATTTCTTATTAGAACCCATTTTTATAATGTTCTTGCCACATTTTACCACATAAAACTGCGATGTAGTGTTCTCTTCAAGAATGAACGTTTCCGCAAGAGTGCTTTTCTTTGTTGTAAATCATTTTTTCATTAAAATTATATAACTTTCTCTTACGCATTCAATAAATAGCTATTTAATGCCCATTTCCTATAAATTTGTTGTTTCTACGTTCATTCGTTTGCAAATTAGACGAAAAACCGGTTGTACCTTAACTTTAGAAAATCGGTGTATATTATTAGTTATTTCCCTTCAAATGAGCTTGTACATGTAAATGCTTCTTGTACCAAAACTAATTAATGACGTTAAAACGATTTCACTAAAAAGAAATACTCTACATAATATATATTTTTTTCAATTAAAAAATTATAGTGGCTGCAAACTTAAACGATTTTGTGTGTGACAATGATAAAAAGAGTGTGCCATTAGTGAAAAAGGCCGAGTGCACTAAAGGGAGCTGTGCACGTAGAATGCGTGGTCGCTTCAAATGTCCACGAAGTTGGAAATAATTTCCGCTGAGAGACCAACCTAGGTGGCGATTTCTCTTCTGGGAGCTGGTTCAAAATCTTTAAGCCCCTCTGAGCCAAATGTACTTCATTCTAGTGGAGCTCATACATGATCACTAGGAACTTCCTTAATTCATGGTAGCCCTGCAAGGGGGGGCCTTGGGTTTCCAAGTGGCATTAGCAACAACAAAAACAGTTATGTAAAATAGACAAAAAATGTAATTTACATCAAAATAAAATACTTATTGTCCCCCCAAAATATTGGAAATACGATACATTTGAGTGTTTACAATTACCCCCGAGTACGAAATATATGGGGTGATTGTAAACACCTAACTTGCAAATGAAAAACAACAGGAGGATTAAATCCATAACTAAATGTTTTTAGCAGCATTCCATATGACAAATAAAAATAGTTGATAATAATAATTTAATTTGTGCAAAGTAATAGAAATAAAATTTCACGACTTCATTTGGATGTTTTGCATCTGGTAAGCTCCCTGTCGCATTGAAAAAGGGATTTCAAGCAATCCCGAAACATATGTCTGCGTTTTAATGCTCATTTGTGCTTTAATTTAACGTGAAATTTTATTTCTATTATTTATATTAAAAATAGTTGAAACAGCTTACATCGCTTTTGTATATGAGCTGGAGAGGAAAATGTAAGATCACCAAATTTTGTAAAACAACTTTTTTCACTGTGCCCATTTTCAAACAATAGTGACGCCTCCACAGTTGTTTCGAAACTTACGAAACTGTTTCAATGTCTTCCCTATGCTGCCAGTTTATCACTCACAAGTAGTTAAGTTTTCGAAACCACCACAAGTGCAGTTATGAAGCTTCTTTACAATTACCCCAACTGACCCTAAATGAGGAAAAAAGGGACGCTGCTCTTTTCATGTAGCAACTTTCCTTGCACACGGCGCTCTTTTCCTTGCACACGGCACTCTTTTCCTTGCACACGGCACTCTTTTCCTTGCACACGGCACTCTTTTCCTTGCACACTGCACTCTTTTCCTTGCACACGACACGAAGGATTGTCGTGGTAGACAATCGCCTCCAATGCTTTGGCAATATAAATTGCTCTTCATTTAACCATGATAAAAGAAAACTAGGCCAGATAGTCTCGAAACGGATACTCTGAAGTCTAATTAAATTAGTAAATCAAACAATAGCAATTATTTTAAATGCAATCGTTGCAAAAAAAAAAAAAAAAACCCTTGTATTAGTCAATCTGTTTTCATTTCGCTGAAATAAATTACTTATATTAACTGTCTTATCATAATTGTTGTTTATTCAATAATTATACTACAACTTTGTTTAATGCTTCGTACTAACTAGTAAACAACCTACGCTACAACTTTTACGTCAACAAACTTAATCGTTGAAGTATGCTTTTCCTTATGAATTCAAAGAATAACAAAATAACCTGAAACAAAAGTTCATTTTTGATACCCAGTTCAGATTTTCAATCATTGACACATAAATGTATTATTTTTTGTCGAAAATGTAAGGAACTATACATATTTATTGGAAATAAATTATTCAATAACTTATCATAATTATTGTTTATTCAATAATTATACTTCAACTCTACTTTGTGTTTATTACTAACTTGTAAACAATCTACTCTATAACTTCTTACGCCACCATACGTAATCGTTAAAGTTTGTTTTTCCTCATGAGTTCAAAGAATAACAAAATAATCAGAAACAAAAGTTTATTTTCGATATCCAGTTCAGATTTTGAAGCATAAACTGTATTATTTTATATCGAAAATGTAATCAACTATATATATATATTTATTGGAAATAAATTATTCAATATCTTTTCATAATAATTCTTTATTCAATAATTATTCTACACCTGTACTTAGTGTTATTTGCTAACTATTAAACAATCAACGCTGTAACTTCTTACGCCACCATACGTAATCTTTACAGTATGTTTTTCCTTATGAGTTCAATGAATAACATAATCAGAAACAAAAGTTTATTTTCGATATCCAGTTCAGATTTTGAAGCATAAACTGTATTATTTTATATCGAAAATGTAATCAACTGTATATATATTTATTGGAAACAAATTATTCAATATCTTTTCATAATAATTCTTTATTCAATAATTATTCTACAACTCTACTTTGTGTTTATTACGCTGTAACTTCTTACGCCACCATTCGTAATCTTTAATGTTTGTTTTTCCTTATGAATTCAAAGAATAACAAAATACTCCGAAACAAAAGTTTATTTTTGATACCCAGTTCAGATTTTCAAGCATTGACACATAACTGTATTATTTTATGTCGAGAATGTAAGGAACTATATATATTTTCCGGAACTAAAAATGTATTTCCTTTCTACAACATGTAAGTTTCCTTTCAAGCCTGCACGCTATTTTCTGTCGGAAAATATTACTTTACGGGTAACAGTTCCAAACCGGCAACAGTTTATGACAACCTCATAACTTATCTTTGTTTAAGATTCAATGTTATGAACAAAAAGACTGAATGAATTCTTTGTATTTCCTCTGCTCTGCAATAGGAAGTGATGAAAAATTTATTGACGTAATGTAAAGATGAAATGAATAATTTATGTTTCTAGAACGAAATTCGTTCTTTTTTATGTATCAACTTCACTTTGTTATTCTAATTTTTGTTTGAAACTGTTATTTCGCGAATTTTGATCATGGAATTGTTTCATAAAAGTCATTTGAACCACCTCAACAAATAAAACAAACAATAAAAAGTTCATACTCAAATAAAAGCCAATGCTTCTGAATTTGAAGAAAATGAAAAAATTAAAACGAACGAAGTTTACATTTTCATCTCGGTAATAATGTGAAATGGATAGTACAATTTTTTAATTACAACAAAAGAGGGTGAACTGATATAGTTTCAAAATTTGTCTTATTACCTTAACAATTTATTTTAATGAATTAATATTGCACGGGGGGTATTTACAGCGCTATATCATCAGAGCATCTGTTAATAATGCTTCTGATCATTAACTTTTATGTCAAGTTAAACAAAAAAAAAAGTAATTAGTTTTGCTTCTCCCTGTTTTTCTTTCATTCTATATATATGTATTATATATAATAATTGTTCTTTTGAATTAATGATTATGTTGTGGAAATACTAACCTAATAAGAAAACATGTAATTTTAAAATATGATAGATACGTTACATAGAGTAATGTAGGAAAATAAGTAGTACATATAGATAGATAAATAAATAAATAAAGCGATAGTAATACGAAATAGAGCCCCTTCGCGAATTGGCCGGCCATTTCGCACTTTGTTCGACAGGTATGGCCAAAGTGCGATGTAATTGAAACGATCAGTGAATATTCTACTTTGGCCGGCCATTTCGCGAAGTGGCTACGATGTTCCGGCCAAAACGCGATGTGCTCATTCAATGTCACAAAAGGTCAGCTTGTTGTAATAAGTGATTACGGTGATTTATAATTCATTTTTTAATTAAAGGAAAAGAGGTAATTTTTTTTATATTCACCATTTTAATATTTTGTTTAATATCTTTTGTATTTAATAACTTTTACTTTACAGAAAAAAAAAATTGTAATGGTATTTTTTTTCACATACCGGGTGGTACGGTGGGACCACAATTTTTCAATATTTGTTTTACTAAAAAATTAATTTGCTAATATTGCCCCTTTTGTTTTCTTTTTTAATTTAAAAATATAAATCTTCTAATTTAAAAACATAAAAAAATAGACAAATTTTAAAATTAAAATTAAAATTAAAAAAATTTAATTTTTTACTTTGTCTCAAATGGCCACATCCCACCGCAGTTAGTTGCGGGTACCGCAGCTAGTAATTTTTAAAGAATGTAGGTATGGTTATACAGAACCAATAATACGTGCCAATGATTTTTTCTTCCAACTTTGGCTGATCCTCCCATGCCAATTCGCGATTTGGCCGGCCAATTCCCGAAATCAAGAAAAGAGCGGACATTGGCCAGCCAATTTACAGCGTTCTTAGCCATTTCGCGATTTGGCCGGCCAATTCGCGAAGTGGCCGAGTTCGGGCTTTAGCCGTAACATATATATGTAGAAAAAAAAAGATATGTTGAAATAATTTTATCTCCAACGCCAAATTTATCTAAGAAGGCAGGCTGCTCAGCATTATATGCAAATTGCGCTGTGGCTAACATTTTAACAAGGGCAACGCCGTTTCGGGAGTCACTGTATATATATATGTTACCGTTAAAGTATATAATGCAGTTATTTCATAGAATACCTAGTTATTCCATGAAATAACTGATCGTGTCCGTTAAAGTGTGTAATATGTTACTAATTTGACACTTTAACTAATTATTCTACGAAATAACTAGGTATTTTATAAATTAACTAATGAGAGACAGTTAAAGTGTAAAATAAACAATTTATCTAAAATGAAATATCTAGCTATTCTATAAATAAACTAATGATAGACAATTAAAATGAAAAAGAAGCAATTTATCTAATTTTATCTAATTTATGCAGCGTATAAATGGTATTTATGGAAACGTACCATAAAATCATTTGTTACAACAAGGATTACTAAAATGACACTTGGAATTACAAAGAAAATTATTTCTAAAACAAAAATATTTTTTGTTGACACACTGGGTTTTACACGAACATTTTTTAAATCCCTGACCAGAACCTAAAGTTTGAGTTGTAGCAACCTACCGGAGCGATATTTCTACATCCGGTACTTCTTCGATTTTGATTAATTTTTGTTCGCAGACACTGAACTGAACTGGGATCAGGAATATAATTGTTTTATGCGGCCGTTTCTTGTGCCCAATTGGAAAAATCCTTCTTTGGTTATTTTTATGATGATAGCTAAAATAGTTTTGGCATCACCTTTTCCTCTGTCAACTTCAGGTTTCAGAATGAGATTTATCCGACATTAACTTCATCTTTTTCGCTTGAGTTTCTAAACATTTTTTAGACTTTTCTCTTTAAACATTCAGTTCATTAAAACACAATTTGCAGATTTTCTGCTTAACTTCATCTTCTGAAACATAATCTTCCGAACATGATATATGGACAGGCTCCATACATTTGAAGCAAACTATATCTTCACTGCATTCTTTTAAACAGACAGCACATACTTTCGTGTACTGTCGTGCGAGATATATGATATAGATTATTTTACACTTTAACGGGCTGCAGGTCGTTATTCTATGAAATAACTAGTTAAACCAACATGAAATACAAGAGAGTTTTACACTTTAACGGACACGATCAGTTATTTTATGGAACAACTAGGTATTCTATAAAATAACGGATTTCATACTTTAACGGTAACATATATATATATACATGTGTGTATATATAAATATGTGAGTGTGTGTATATAGTTTATTTTGGTTATACTGACCTTATTTATAGTAACAACTACGTTATAACGTCAAGAAATTCAGGTTATTTTATTTACCCATACACTAATGTACGTCGCCCTTCGCCTGCAGCATTAAAATTTTGTGGTCCCTTGAATGACGTTGAAGTTCCATTACATATACAGAAATATACTACTCTACTATATATGAAGAAAGTGATGCAGATTATTTTCTCTTGCAGTATTCTGTCACTATACAAGGGGCGCAAGTTTAAAATGTCGTTTTTTCATAAAAAAATAGTTATTTAATAAAAATAGCAAAGTATTTTATTCAAAGTACTGGCCCTCGATTTCTACACATTTTGTCCATCTCTCGGGCAATTTCTGGATACCATTCCAGAAGAATGCTTCATCTTTAATTTAAATCCATTCATCGAGCCATTTTCGTACATCCTCGAAATTGTTGAAGTGTTGCTCAGCCTACGCGTGTCCCATTGATGAGAAAAGATGATTGTCAGAAGGCGCCAGGTCTGGTGAATACGGCGGGTGGGGTAGGAGTTCCCAACCAAGCGAAGAAATCGTTTCTTTGATCAATCTGGCTGAATGTGCAGGAGCTTTGTCATGCTGCAGAATAACTTTGCCGTGTCTTCGAACCCATTCTGGGCGTTTTTCGATCAATGCGTGATTCAAATTGATCATTTGTTGTCGGTAGCGGTCGGTATTGTCTGTTTCGCCGGGTTTGAGAAGTTTGCCGTCGTCCTCAAACTATTTTGGTCGATTTTCGCGTTCTTTATCAATAACATTAAAATCACCACTTTTGAAACGTTGAAACTAACGTTCACAAGTCTTGACGGCTGGAGCAAGATCGCCATAAGTCTCTATAAGAAATCGATGACATTCAGATGCCTTTTTCTTTTGATTTAACAAGAAAATCATTACCTGCCGAAAATGCTCCTTATTTGGCTTAAAATTTGACATTTTTAACACACAAAAAAGGTATGATACTTAGACATAAACAACTAAAAAAACAACTGACTTTTGTAAACAAATGACTAACAAACAAAATACCGTTTAGAGACAAACATATACTTCAAAAGGCTAAGAGCGCATCTATTGGAAATTAAAACGACTTTTTAAACTTGCACGCCTGGTACATGTTGAGTTGAAATAAACAAGAACATTTTTGAAATATTTTTAAAATTTTATTAGCCGAGAAATGCACATAATAAATATTTTATGTGATACATAATACTTTTCTAAATAGTCACACGTTATTATCTTGTTTGTTCAGTACGTAGACAGTAAACTTAAACTATTGTTTGTTAAAAGTGTAACGCAGGAATGTGATTTTCTCTCTAAGGAATACGTTTCGTGTAATCTCAAATTTAAGTGGATTTTTATTTTAGGAAGTGAATGGAATTTAAGAAATTTCAATTAAAATATTCAGCAGACTACTTTTTCTCCATATCATGCAGCAATTTCCAAAAGTACAAAAAAGAGTTTTGCAAATATGCAGTAAACATTTATTTTGAATTCACACTATAGAGTAAATGTTAAAAACAATTATATTTCTATTCTTGCAAACGATATTTAAAGTACTGAATGCTTCATTTGAAAGCTACTATTGATTTTTTTTCTTATTTCTTGCTACTTATTTTCTGGCTTTGATATTGTTCGTATGAACGTTTCGAGGTTGTTTAGTATAGGGAAGCAAACATTTTGATGCGTAACAGAACTTGTATACGGATCTTTATTTTTTAGCCTACTTTAAAGCTTTCCAGTAAAAGTTTTAAAAAAGATGAAAGAAGGCTAAATGTAGCTTAAAAATGTCATTAAAGACGAAAAAAATTGAAAATAAATCAGTAAAAAAATCGAAAAATAAACTGAAGTAGGGTTTGATAAAAATATATCTCCGTTAGTCTGTCCGTCCAAAGTCACTTATTTATTCATAGAATAAGCATATAAATTTACTAACTATCTCTTTGTAAAATATATTTCATAAATTTGTATGGTGGTGTTCATTCTCCTTGTGTGTGTAACTAGTAAAATCTCGCACTTCTAACCTTGGTAGAAAGGCCTTAACCTGGGGGACCTTCTCATTAAATGTTGATGGATAAAATTAAAATGTTACATGAAAGAAAAAATAAGTTTTAATATTTTGTTTTGTATATTAGTAACTTTCACGTGATAGTTCAGGGCATTTTCCCTTACTGTTTTTGGGAGGAACTTTACCCTCAATTTTACACCGTTTAGAACTTTCAAATTTTAATATGGTTCCCTAGTCCATAAAAAAACGACAAGGGGTACACGGGATAACAACGTTTGGGAACCTATGGTTTATTCTTCCATTTATGCTTACATTTAAATAAGTCAGATTTTGAGAGTCTTGACTAAAATCGCGCAAACTAGATGACTGCTTAACTACGTCATGAATACGTCATTGAAAGCAGTCAGAAGTAACGAGCCAGTTTCTGCATACAGTGCAGAAGGAACAAAGCTTATCTACACTAAGTAGTTTCGATGGTACTGAACCCCATTTTTGGTGTTAGTGTAAAGTTGTAATTTATTCATTTTTTTATGTATTTTAAAATTTTGTAAAGGGTACGTCTAAAACAATACATTCAGCAGATATTTATTTTAGCATATGATGTTCGTTAACTCATCTACGCATCAAAAATTTAGTACGATTGCTCATTTACCCTATTTTCACAGAAATGAGAAATGTCGATACATAATGGAGTTATCAAATTTCGTGTGCTAATAAACGTTATTCTGTCTATTTTTGTTGAGACAGACACTTAAAAAATTTAAAATACATTAAAAAATGAATAATTTTCAAGTTTAAACCAACTGAACACCAAAAATGGTGGCAAGTAAACGCAAAATTTTTATTGTGCCAAACTTAATGGAGGCAATTCACCGATAGAGGTGGCAATTAGCAACTTAAAGGAAGCAATTCACTTCCTGTTATTTACACAAGAAGTTGCTAATACTTTTTCGTTGAGTTTTGAACATTTTCCTCGGTTTGTTGCTAAGCATTTAATGTTTCTTTTTCATTTATTTTTCAAAGTGAGGCCAGGGAATTTCACCTCAAGTGCGAGAGGGCAGATTGACGTAAAAAGACTTTGAAAATATAGGTTTTGACACGTAGAAGTTTTTCATATTGTTTAAAGCTCAAATGTTTTAACTCTGTCTATACAACAGCTTCCAGATGGAGTAGTTCAATGGAAGCAATTTACCGCTAGAGGGACTCATGAGCGATCATCGCTGCCACGTGATATCCGCTCTTTGTTTACTAAGATTTTCAATTGAGTTCTACATGGAGTTGACTAGGCAAAATTAGTTATCTTAAAATTAGACTATTTTCACAGCTTTTTCTGATTATAACCCAGTATTTACATTTAATTTAATCATTATAAAAGAAATTTATTAATTATTACAATATAGTGCTTTATTTAGTGCCAATTTTATGTAATGTAGAATAAATTTAATTAGGCCTAGTTTTTAATTAGATTTGTCGAACTCAAAGTAAAGCGGTGCTACGGCTTCCTTTTGTTTACATTGCTTTAATCGCTGCCACGTGACCAATGACGTTGCTTGAATTGCCTCCACTGATAAAAGTATAAGGATATATTCTGTAAATATTATGATTAAGGTCAAAAATATTTTGATACTTTTAAAAGAGTTTTATGATGAGCATCAAAGACAATTTTGGCAAAGCTATCTCTTTGAACATAATAAATAGAACGCAAATTGAATGGAAACCTTGAAATCATGCAAAGACTACTAATCCTACACCATGTTTCCTAAATTTTACATAAACGTCAGATGCTTTGAGATCAAACTGTACAGGGCTTCTGAATGAGGTTTTCGAAATTCCAGTCGAGTTATTTATTCATGAAATTCGGCTTATGATCTTCAGGTAGCTAATCCTAGCGAGATAGATGCTTATTCGGGCAATAAATTGCTGAAAAGCTGACATTTATGCGATCTTCTAGGAGTGAGCACGAGAAATTTTAATCCCCGGAATAGTTTTCTGCTGCTCACGGATGCTGTTCCCTAAGCAATAGAATTCTTTTATGTTTCAGAGGCTCCGGTATCGCGTTGATAAAGCTTAGTCACTGGATAATTTTTTAATCTTATTTAATGACTCTGTTAAGATAAAAAACATCTTAACACGTTGACTGTCGACACGCTGACTGCCAGCGCTGTTTATTGTTTGCGGATCTCCAGACGATAGTTCAATTAATTTACAGCATATTGTACAAAGCATTTTATAAGTAAAAAATTACTAACTTTCTATAAATCTATTGAAAAATGAAAAAAAATCAGCAACAACAAGACAACTTGTAATTTGGTTTATCAACAAGTTCACCTACCACGAGTTATCTCGTAGGTTGGCAGCCAACGTGTTAAAGTGTTTCTACGTATAAAATGGATGAACTGTAAAAAATATAGTGCTTTAAAAAGAAATAAATAAATAAAGGAAGAGTGGCAAGTTATGTAAAAATTGACATACAGCTGAAAAGAATTCGAGATCTCGCAAGCTCCCATGCAAATTAAACCCTACACTGATACGATTTTAGGGGCCGTTCATAAATGACGTCACGCTTTTTTCCCATATATTTGACCCCCTCCCCCCCTTTGTCACAATATGTCACGCTTTAGCGGACCCCCTCCCCCCCCCCTTTGTCACGCGTCACGCTATGTTGCCTAATGCATGATGTCACACTTCTTGTTACCCCCTCCCCTTGTCACCCTTTGTCACAATGTCACGAACCCCCTCCCCCCTCGAAGCGTGACATCATTTATGAACGATCCCTTAGTTACTTGCCACCATTTTTGGTGCTACTGAACGCGAATTTTGGTGTTCAGGTTGGTCTAAGGTCTTTGGTTTTGGTCTCAGGTTGAAAATTATTCTTTTTATGTACTTTATTTTTTTTTATGTGGTTGTCTAAAAAATATAGACAGTGTAACGTTTCTTAGCACATGAAATGTGTTAACTCCCTTACGTATCGACATTTCATTGAGATTGATGATTTCTATGAGAATAAGATAAATGAAAAATCGCAATGAACTTTTGATGCGTAGATGACTTAACGAACATCATATGCTAAAAGAACATTCTGCAGTCTGAATTTTTTTAGCCAGACACTTAGAATTTAAAATGCATCAAAAAAAATCATTTTCAACTTCACACCAAACCAAAAATGGTGGCAACTAAATGAAAAATTTTTACAGTGTAGTTTCGTCAAAGTGCCAAGAAAATTTTCCATTTGTTCCCTAAAGGTGCCCTAATTGGGACAAGTTTAGGAACCCTTGATGGTTCCTAAATGTATGTTCTAGGTGATGATTAGGTTAAAGAATAAATAAGTCTTTCATTTTAACGTAAAAATATACTCGTCTAAGGTGAACAATAATATTTCATTAGAAGTTTTGTTATAAAATAAATAGTTCTCTTTTTAGGGAGTTATTTTCAAAATAAAATTTTAATTACTTTATTTTTTTTTAAATGTAATTTCTCATAACTCTTTCCCATTGCCCCATATTCCCCTACTACATGCAAGGTAATTCTTCTGTAACTTATAAACCGAAAATAACTTTATTTTAAACATTGTTTTACCATCTATTCTCTAATGATATCTAATAGTATAACGCTGCATCTTTAAAAAAAAAAAAAACAAATCTTTACGCCCCAGTAATTGGCACAGCTGTTCCAGTAATGACACCGTTTTCTTGAAAGACTTACTAGAAAATCGGAATTAAATAAAAAAGAACTGATATACATTTCATTTACGTGCGAAACTCTTTAACTTCAAACTTGAACGATTTATTTTCCTTATTGGTTGAGTGTAATCTTGTTGATGAACTAATTTCAGGCTAATTATTGTAATATATAAATTAATTATGTTTTTAGGAATTGCTTGAATGTACTTGAACGAGTTACATTTTCTTTATTGGTCGAGTGTAATTTTGTTGATAAACTTAGTTCAGGTTAATTATTGTAATAAAGTGTAATATTAGTTAATCATAGAAATAAAATTTCACGTTAAATTAAAGCACAAATGAGCATTAAAACGCAGACATATGTTTCGGGATTGCTTGGAATCCCTTTTTCAATGCGACAGGGAGCTTCTAGATGCAAAACATCCAAATGAAGCAGACAGAACAACAAAAACAAAGCTTATATAGCCTAAGAATTAATTGTAAACCAATGAGAATAAAGGCAGTGTGAAGTGGAAGTAGAAGTAGTAGGAAAGGCAGCAATAAGAGAGCAACAAACGAATGCAGTTGGAAGTACAGAAAATAAAAAGGAATATCAATAAAAACAAAGCAAAAAAGACAACAGCGTGCATAAAAATGTGAAAATACATGAAAATTGCAAAAAAATAAAATAAAATACAAAGAATAAAATGGAAATAAAATAAGTACAGAAAATACCAAAACAAAAAGCAAAACAAAGTACACATGCAAAAGAGGGGGAGGGGGGGGGGAGAGAGGAAAAAAAAAATACACAAAAAAGGAAAACCAACAAGAAAACCAAGAAAGAACAACAAATTAAAGGAACTTATGCCAGACCTGTGAAAAATAAGGAGTTGAGGAAGAATCATTAACCAAATTAGAACTATTCCTGTTAATATGATAAGCTTCCCAGAAGTCAAGTTCTAAAGGGGAAGAACATTTTTGAATAATTTTCCCAGAATTGAAATCAAAAGAGTGGTTGGAATTCCAACAATGTTGAGCAATGCTAGACTTATTCAGCTCTTGCTTTCGTACATAACCTTTATGCTCATTTAACCGAATTTTCAGAGCACGTTTTTTCTGTCCAATGTAAGAAAGGCCGCAACGGCAACTAATTTGGTAAATACCCCAAGTATTAAGTTGATCAACAGGATCTTTAAGAGAAGAGAAGGAAAGTTTGTTGCTAGGAGCAAAAACAACTTGAAATTGAAACTTTTTTAGGATTTTAGCAATACGAAAACTTACAGAATGAAAGAATGGTAACACAACCAAATTCTTTCTTGGAATTCCAACCACTCTTTTGATTTCAATTCTGGGAAAATTATTCAAAAATGTTCTTCCCCTTTAGAACTTGACTTCTGGGAAGCTTTTCATATTAACAGGAATAGTTCTAATTTGGTTAATGATTCTTCCTCAACTCCTTATTTTTCACAGGTCTGGCATAAGTTCCTTTAATTTGTTGTTCTTTCTTGGTTTTCTTGTTGGTTTTCCTTTTTTGTGTATTTTTTTTTTCCTCTCTCCCCCCCCCCTCCCCCTCTTTTGCATGTGTACTTTGTTTTGCTTTTTGTTTTGGTATTTTCTGTACTTATTTTATTTCCATTTTATTCTTTGTATTTTATTTTATTTTTTTGCAATTTTCATGTATTTTCACATTTTTATGCACGCTGTTGTCTTTTTTGCTTTGTTTTTATTGATATTCCTTTTTATTTTCTGTACTTCCAACTGCATTCGTTTGTTGCTCTCTTATTGCTGCCTTTCCTACTACTTCTACTTCCACTTCACACTGCCTTTATTCTCATTGGTATACAATTAATTCTTAGGCTATATAAGCTTTGTTTTTGTTGTTCTGTCTGCTTCATTTGGATGTTTTTCATCTAGAAGCTCCCTGTCGCATTGAAAAAGGGATTCCAAGCAATCCCGAAACATATGTCTGCGTTTTAATGCTCATTCGTGCTTTAATTTAACGTGAAATTTTATTTCTATTACTTTGGCACAAAGTTTAATCATTACTATTAGTTAATCATGTTTTTATACAATGTTTGAATGTGCTTATTGCAATTTTTTTTAAATAACACAATGCTCATTTTTTTAAAAATAGAAACTATTGAATGTCTTTTTGCTTGATAATTTTTAGTGCTTTTTAATTATCTTCAAAACACGCATTTTTACATTTTTGGGAAATTCCTGCTTTGTGTGTTTCACAGCAATTTTTAATTTATGTATTTGTTTTCAGAAGAAAAATATATTTCTTGGTCAGGCTATTAACTAGGAAACTATTATGTTAAATCGATTCTACACATAACAAAAACTAAGTTGTTTGGAAGGTACAGATTTAGAGTGAATTGAAATAATGGAACAAAGTTTCTGAGCACCAATGAAAAGAATGATAAGGAAAATCGGTTTTCAATTAAATATTTCAGTGGTTGAATTTCCTCAGATAACTTGCTTCTTTTAACCATGCTGTATAAAATGAAATTGAAAATTTACAATTCGATTATTTTTATTGATTTTCGAAGAAAATGTTCACAGTAGCATGAAGTGCTATTTTAGTTAATATGCAAAAGCGTGTCATTGTGTAAGTACGAGACAAAAATTGGGTTGCACATATAGCACATATTCCGTGAAGTAATGGAGGCAATTCAAGCAACGTCGTTGGTCACGTGGCAGTGATGAAAGTAATGTAAACAAAAGAAGCCGTAGAATCGCTTAACTTCGAGTTCGACAAATCTAATTATAAACTAGGAAAATAATTTAATTAATTTTAAAATAACTAATTTGGCTTTGTGAACTCCACGTAGAACTTAATTGAAAATCTTAGTAAACAAAGAGTGGATATCACGTGACAACGATGGTCGCTCATGAGTCCCTCTAGCGGTGAATTGCCTCCATTGCAGTGTCTTAAGATAACCTTTTCCGTGTTAGTATAATATTTGGTTTTTTGTTCTACTTTTTTTTCTCAATTTATAACATAGAGCAAGTTGTGATCGATGCAGTAATATATTAAGAGGCAAATCACACAAAAAATGATAGAGTACATTTCTATCTCAAAAAAAGACTTTTACTGGCAAAGTGACAAGAAGAATCCATGTTCAAGAGAGAAACGGCCCCACTCCACCCATAATTTTCCCCACAAAGAACTTAATTACTTTTGTATAATTACAAAATATTGATATCATCATTTCATTTTCTTCTTGGTTTTATTATAATATTTCTAACAGAACTACACAATCAATTTAGATAGCTACATTATAATATCGTTCATGGTTTTTCTCCGGATTGCTCTTACAAAATGTTTAATGTTAAATGTTTAGTTTATTCAGAAATATTTTACTTATCAGTTGATTGAAAAGGTTTTACTACGTTTAGAATGTACAAATGTTTGAGACATTAATATTTTAATATATTACAAATTTAGTTTTGTCATATCCCTGTTTTTATTATAAAAATACAATCCAATTCTATTAAAATTAACGAGGAATAATTTTGATCAATCTTAGTTTTGATTTTAGAATTTATTTTTATTTAAAATAGTGCTTTGTGGTACTGTGAGTAATTTATAGTCTTTTTTTTTAAACTTAGATAACTTGTGATGTTTGATATCTTCAATTTTCCTAGAACTTTCAGAATATGTTACTGCGATAAGTAAAGGTAAAGTTTGTCCTCTTTGAAATCTGACTAAGCCAAGAAAGAACCATACTGTTTTTTTTCTAACTATTCTACTATGGCGTGTAATTAATCCAATAGTTATTTGTATGGTTCACTTTTTACTTTAGCAGATTTTCGCGTAGAGAAACGGGACCAAAAACAACGAAAACGCAATATTTGAATGGTTTTTGCCTTTAAAGCCACGAGTGACCCACCAAAATATTTGTGCTGATATGTACCTAGTATCAAGCAGTATGCATATTTTAAAAAAATTGTCATGGGGTACTCACGGTTTTAGAAGTAAAACACAGGATTATGTTATTTGAACCACAATATTCGATACGTTGAACTTTGACATTTTTGTCCTTGAAGAGGGATCAGACTTCAAAGGATCTTCACTTTTTCTTATCACAGTACCACTAATATATCCTGAAAGTTTTAGGAAAACTGAATGTATCAACTATTTATTACGCAACTATCCACTTTGTCCATCTTTTACAAAATGAATCTTTAGCCCTCAAAGGTTATCTAAACATCCCTTGAGGGCTTAAGTCATTTTTAAATGGGGTTGGTTACCTAAAATAACCTAAAAAAATGTTTTAAGAGCATTATTTGAACACTGAAATAGCAACAGGCACGATTGCGTGCTGCTACAACGACTACCTACATTTTTAGTATCTGGCAGAGAAGCAGAATATTTGCTACTTTAAAAAAAGAACCAGTATAGATATGTAGCGTCGACCGCTACATTTGGTGACCCGGCAATTACACGCAACGAATAGAGACCCAATCACCACATAGATGGCGCCACGAGAACACTCGCACTCATCCGCCCGACCGAGGCGCTCGATCACAAGCTCTCATCAGCGCCCGACCGCGGATACGAGCTTTCCAATCGCCAGAACGCCTGGCACTGGCGCACCCTTCTATGGTTGGTATCGTTCACTCCTCACCTCCACACTGTCGTTCACTAGAGGGGGAGTATATGTGGCGGTACGATTCGACCGATTCGACACCTTCAAGGGCTATCTTCTGTCCTAGCCATTAGGTACCTTTTGGCAAAGCACGGAAGCACTGGCTTTCCATCAAGAAGGTCCGAGGTTCTATCCCTGCCTCCGGCAGACATCCTCCACCATCACCTCCGTCCTCACACGTCGACCGCTACAGATATATTTATTGGGTTGTAGTAATTTTCTAGGGTTCAATAATCCCTACCTATGGTATTTATTGGTACATTTTGCTATCAATGTGAATAATAAATATACTAACTTTTATCACCAGTTTTTTTTAAATCAAAAACGTTTTCTTAATGAGAAACACCTTTTTTGGTCACGAGCTGTTAAGTCTGAAAACTGTTTTAGTTTTCAATAGGGATTATTTTAGTTTTTTTGCCAATGGAAAAAAACGTTTTTTTTTTTTTGTGCAGTGGAACCCTGCCATTCGTCCACCTCGCTATTCGTCCAACTTGTTCAAGTGCAATTCAACTCGGTATTCGTACTTGTCCCGTGATTCGCACGGCGCCAAGGGCCATCTGGGTTGCCATTTTGGCTTTTTTAAAGAAAACAATCGAGAAATTATGCTCATTTTGAACACGTCGGGAAATAATTTGTTTGGCGCTTTGGATTTTTAAAAAAAATTAATACTTTTTGAGGTTTTACTGACAATTTTAACTTTTTAAGGAGGCAGCAAGAGGAAGTTGTTGAAGAACTTTCTTCTTCAGAGGAGGAAAATAGTAAGGAAAGCACTTCCTTTGCAGAAATTAAAGAGCTTTATAAAAACACAGAGTGGTGGAAAAATGGCATCCCAACACTGCTGTGATGAACAGCATTAACTTGTTCAACGACAATGTTATTGACCATTTTAGAAAAATTCTGAACAATCATCAAAAGCAAACAATATTGGACAGGTTTTTAGAGAAAGAAACCCAAGATTCTTGTAGTGCAAAAAGACAGAAATGAAAAAAGAACATCAGAAAAGGAGAAAACACCTGAAGGAATTATACCTGATGTTTTTGTGAAAGGGGGACTCCTCTTCCAACCATTTCTCTTCCTCCTCTTAACATTCCACTAATGCCATCAGCTTACCTCAGTAGAAGCAAAGTGCAGTTAAATTTTTATTTATCTATACTTTCATTTACAGCATTGTACATTCGTTGTTCATTGGTAATACTAGCAACCATCTGAGGGTCTGGAATGGATTAATCCAATTTACATTGCACCTTATGTAAAAAAATAATTCGCTATTTGTGCAAACCGCCATTCCAACTACCTCCTGGAACGAATTGTGTACGAATAGCGAGGTTCCACTGTACTTTATAATTTGACTCGATAGTTTTATATCAAACATTAAATGTATATATAAATTTTAGAGATATAAATGATAGTACTTAAAAATCCAATATACATTCACATTTATTACAGACCGGAAGCAATAAAACATGGATCTATATTTATTACTTCAGGTGTAAGTGCAACAACGTCACTTACAAAATTTTCAATGAAAATGTTGTTTAGAAACATAGTGCCATTTTAATGTGATTTACTCAATTTCCGTGCATTGAAATTCAAATCCAGATTATACGATTCTAATCGCACAAAATCCGAAATTGTATAATAATATTATATGTGCATCTTTTTGACAAATACCTCAAAAGGCCCCGAATGAAAACTTTCGTATATGTAACATTTCCAAAGTTCTCCTGCTACTAAACATGTGAAGGGTTCACTGGAAAACGACCTAAGTCACATACTACTTTTTGAAATTTGCCTTTATGTTTTATTTAATTATTTTATAACTTAAATGTTAATTTCGATTATACTAGCCTACTTTTCCGTAACACCCAAATTCAAATTTGTAATACATAATTTGTAATCATTTATAATACATATTTTATTATAAATTATAAAGCAAAGTTCAAAAAGTAGTTTGTGACTTAAGTTGCTTTTCCAGTGGACCCTTCATGTAACAGAGGCAAAATGTTATTCGCATATTTTCAGCTTGCCACTAAAAGATACATTTCATCAAAATTGTATGCTTTGATGCAGGTTTTGGGAATAATCGCATCATTCGAGTTTCAATTTCTATTCATAGATTCGTAACTTTGCGGAATACTATGGACTTAGAGTTGAACCTTAGAAATTACTTATCGGAATCATTACTGATGCTTGATTTAACAGATTAAGTTGCATATCAATGAGCATGTATAATGCACTTCATCAGACTGGAGTTTGCTGATTCTGCTTTAGAACTAACGCGATGCAAAAACAGAGCATTGCAGAGCGAGGACCTGCAATGCTGCATTTCTGAAGCCAAGCTTTCTAATAGTTTAAAATAATCTTCCTACGGTGCTAATTTTGAAGTTTCTAAAGCAGCTACATCATGCTAAATAGTGTGTTTAAAATTTGCCGGTTTGTTACAAAACCAGATCCCCCCCAAAGGCCATGCTTGTCAGCTCTTTTTTTTTCCTTTCAAATATCTTCCAAGAAAAAAATATTTTTGTGTTAAAATTTCAGCAAGTTAAAAGTCTATCCCAATGCTCTTAGCTAGAAATTTGAATTTCTTAGATATTAATTTTTTGCCCGCCGTGAACAATCTCATTTTTTGGATGTAGCTGGTTTTGAAACTAGACGATTCATATATCAATTAATTTAGCAGATTAAATTGTACATCAATTAATTTAGCAGATTAAATTGCATATCAAAAACAGAGCGTAGAACAAGGCTATCAACTTAGAATTTAACCTTAGAAATTACTTAGCTGAATCATTACCGATGCTTAACTTAGCAGATTAAATTGCATGCCAATGAATATGTATAATGCACTTCATCAGACTGGCTTTTGCTGATTCTGCTCAAGAACTAACACCATGCATAAACATACAATGTTGCATTTGTGAATCCAAACTAATTGATTTAACGATCGAAAGTGACTGTAAGTAAAGTAAAAAATTGCAAGTTATTACAGCACAAATAAGCATTAAAATGCAGACATATGCTTCGGCATTGTTTGGCTTCATTTGGATGTTTTTGCATCTACAAGCTCCACTATCGCATTGAAAGAGGGAATCCAAGCAATCCCGAAACATATGTCTGCATTTTAATGCTTGTTTGTGCTATAAATAACGTGCTATTTTTTAACTTTAGTTGTGAACAAAGTTCCTTCTATTAATTTATGATTGTAAGTGTTATGACATTGTTCCCAGGGACGGTTTTTTAAGCATATATGATCATAGGCTTGTTTATAATGTATAATCGTACAAAATGCTTTGTTTTATTTATACCGCATATAATAAGTAAGCATACAATTGTTGTGGAGAGACCTATATTTTATCTTGTCAGTAAATAAGTAAGTAGTCTCCGCTAATTGAGATCGCGTTTAATAATATCAATCGCTTATTATTTTCAAATTCACACAGTTGATATTCTCTATTCATTTGTATGTTAAAATATTGCGTTTTTGTGATCATTTACATCATGTAGTTATTTTCCCAATGCATCCTCAAGCACATTTTAGTTTCGCAATTTTAGAATGCACTTAAACACATTCATTCATTTCTTATGTCTACTTAACACGCTGACGGACACTTGCGTCTATAGCCGTCAAAGCGAAGTTCACTATGTGGCATGACGGCAATAGCCGTCCAAAACGAAACGGTCTTTTTTAGACACTACGGCTATAGCAGTACAAACGTGCATTTACCGGCGTACAAGTCAAAGCCTATTGTCTAGTGTCATGTTTTAGAAATAATTTTTTAGGCTGAATATCGTTTTCCCCCTGTTACACGACTTGTAGCTTCAGTATGCACGTGGTTGTGAAGGGAGTAGTGCGATCGTGTTTTCTCTTGAATTTATAGTTGTTATTGATACATTTAACGATCTTTATTGTTTATACTGGTATGTATTTACCACTGGAGCCATGGCGGTTCTAGCTGCAACCTAAGTAAAGGTGCTGAATTAATCAAATTTAAGTTTATTTAAGCAGAAAGAGTAAAACTATACTTCTAATATTCTAAAAATTACAAAAACATGTAGTGTTAATTTTCGAACTTGTTCCTACTGTCCGTCAATGTGTTAAAATGCACTTAAACACATTCATTCATTTTTTTCTCATATCTACTTAAAAACATCAATTCACTGTGTTTAATAGCTACTTAATGATATTAGGCCTATGTATTTCAGTATCTTCTGTGTAATGTATTTATGTGTTTCTTTAACTACCTTTTTAATAACACATTCGCAGCTTTTATATTAGTTAATTTTAAAGTAAATATTTTCAACAAATCTGTTATAAGTGGTTTCTTTCCTTTTACGTTCACTGAATTTATAAATTCTTTATAGATTCACACACATACAGATCGCTTTACTGTTTAAAAGTACTATAGCATTCGAATTAATTGGGGCAAATGGAATTTTTTTTTCTAAAACCTAATAATTAATCATTACACACATTTAGTAGACTGATAAATATCTGTATTAGTTTAAAGTATGCCCTCCTTTAGCAGAAACGACCTCTTCAACTCGTCTTGGCATTGACTCCACTAGTGTAGCGCTTATGTTCTTGACATCGTCATCGTGGAACCACACTTGTATGGCACTTTTTATCGTTTGTTCTGTTGTTGTGCAATTCATCTTAGCTAAGCGATTCTTGAGATTATGCCATAAGTTCTCAACGGAACTTAGGGATCATTCATAAATGATGTCACGCTTCGAGGGGGGGAGGGGGGTCAAATATATGGGAAAAATGCGTGACGTCATTTATGAACGGCCCCCTAGGTCTGGTGAATTACCAAGTCAATCAAGTACTTTTATTTTATTTTCCCGCATAAAAGTCTGGACCAATTTCGAATTGTGACAAGGAGCCAACTCATGTTGAAATGTTCCGTTAAATGTTTTCATGAATGGAACAATCCAGCTGCATAATATTTCTATGTATTTGACAGAATTCATCATGCCTATAAAATAAACTAAGCTTCCAGTGCTATTTGTTGTGGAAACCCCCCAGAACATCTGTTTAGAAGGGTCATCAACTCAGACAAAAAAAGAATGTTTGTCCTAATTAATTCTAACAGTATAGTAGTTCCTTCGAAAAGGTTTGAAGAAAATTCAATAAAAATGCTTGCCGAAGTGAAATAATGCTATTTATAAAAAACAAATTTGACATGGTATTCGTAATTTCAAGACATATGCTAAAAAGTTCAAATTTATTCGTTATGCAAATACTTTATTCAGTAATCTTTCTCACTGATCACTGAAGCACTGGTTCATTGAAAATGACATTGTTTGATTTTCCTGAAAAGTTTAATCCCAACTTACACCACGACAGAGAAACTATATTAAAAGCTTTTAAAATAGAGACTTACTAAAATGTTTTACCAGAAGCATCAAACACTTTTAAAAGACTTGATGATGTAATATTTAAACTTCTAAGTGTTTTCTAGTCTTCGGTGAAATTTGCAAGATTTTACGAAGCAGAGAAATGCTATTGAAAGTAGCCCGTTCTTGATTGTGTCATGGTGGAATACGTGTATAAGTAAGAATAAAAATTAAGCACAAAAAATGCGGACACGAGTTTTAAGGGAACAAGGAACCTTTTTTCAATGAGACTAATTTTTCAGTGCAAAGAAATAGTGGGTTTTTAGATGAAAAACAATCAACTAAAGCTGCATTAGAAACCAGACTAACAGAAGCCAACTGTACTTTGGATTCAGTTGGATATTTTTCATCTAAAGGCTCACTACTCTTTTGCATTGAGAAAGGGGTTTCTCGTAACCTCGAAACACGTATCGACAATTTTAGAAAATTATGTGCTTAATTTTACGTCGATTTTTATTTTTACTTTGTAGTACAAAGGTTTACTTTTTTTTTCAAGCGAATGAAATTAACGACTTCCAACTGCTTTATGAAATGCAATGTTCTAAATCCATCAATTGTTTAAGTTGCTTTAAGAGACACACTGGTATTTTTTCAAGGGGAACACAAAAATCAAAATAATCGAAGCACTAGAATATGTTCAAAACGTAAGCAAAAGGGGGATATCGGCAAAAAAAAAAGCTAGAAAAAAATTTATACTAATAATGGTAGCACCAATAGATTTGCAGTTTAGGAATAAAATATTTTAAAAGCAAGTATTGTGATAAAAATCTACCCTTTACAAAATTGATAATTTAATCCTTGCCTTTTTAACCCTAGCGTTCAATGACCAAACGTTTCCCTTACTTTGAATGACCGGGTACCGGGGTACCCATATCAAATTTCGACAGAGTAAAGCAAAAAACCACTCTTTCATGCGAAAAAAACAATAATACAATTTTCCGAAAAAGGCTGCAATAATAGGTTGAGTTCAGATTCATGTGAATATTAAAGTGTGTGGATTAAAAGTGGTTTTGCCAAAGCTTTATTAGAAATGATAAAAATTACAATGAAAGTCGCAAAACGGTACCCGGTTCCCGGTCATTGACGCTAGGGTTAAAATAAAAATCATGATATATAAAATAATTAAAGGCAGATGTCCTTAATCACACCTTTTGCAGAACTCGATAACAAACCAAAAAATCTTAAAAACTAAAAACCTTATGTATTGAGTATATTTTTTTTCTTCTAGTGATTCAAAAGGAGGTTCAAAGAATTGGATTCTACGACTAGTTTGGCGTATACATTTTGAGCAAGGTAAGTGTATATATTTTTTAAATTTAATCACATATGATGGCAGTGGTATTATCCATAATATATGCTTTCAGAAATTTAGGTCAAATTGTACAGACTTGTACGTGTGTCACTTGACTTTAAACGTAGCACTATAAAATCTATTGGCATCACTGCAAAAAAAGCTAGTGTACATAAAGTAAAGGTCATGGGTAAATTGCTAATATTTTTGTAAAATAGTTCCCCTATAGAATTTTTTGGCAACATTTGTTGATCTTATACAAATTAGTTAAACCACATAATGCTGAAGCTTCTTCTAGCTAATTTAATTCAAAGCTATATTTTGTAATGATGAAGCGAAGTTCTCTTGTGTACATCTTCGTTTCTTTGCTATCTTAAAACAAGAAAAAAATGGTAATTTTGTTCCTAAGGTTAGTAGCAGAAAAGGCTTAAAGAATATTTTACTCGCGGAAAAATTATTCCTAAATTGGGAAAAGAAAGTCAACTGGAGATATTCTGCAAGTCTAGAGTAGGTCAAATTGTACTTGAAAGACTGGCAGCCATTTTAAGCAACTGGATACGCTCTAGAGAAAATATAATATTGGGTGACCATGCAGATTGTTTTTATATTTTAAACATTAACTTCGGAACAAAAAAAATAATACTAAAACGCTTCTGAGTCTTACCTTAACGCAGGATGAAACTAAGATTAATAAAAATCATGTGCGCTTATTTCGAGGATGCTGCTCTGCTTGAGCACACTCCAAAATGTTTGTGGGGATGCTCTGCACCCTGTTACATTTTCTTACATGAAAACGTCGCATTGCCTTTTATGTGAATTTTTTCGCTTGGACTCTAATTATTGTTATAAAAAAATACCCACCTACAAACAATACTTCATAATTTCCACTAAGTACTTCTTATTGAGAAATAATTGAAACACAATATCATTAAGCTTATATCTTAAAATTTAATGCCCGTTTCTAACTCTAACCACATCTTATACTTGAACCCCTCCACTGATCTCCAAATACTGGCGCTACTGATAAGAATTCACTACCTAGTTTGGGATTTTCGTTGCACATTTTATCAGATTTGATATGCTCAAACAAGTGAATATTTCTTTAATTTCAGCATTACCACACTTATTTATCTCTATGCAAATAAATTATTTACTTGATTTTGTATACACTGCATTAATAATCTTTTCATGACTTATGTTTTATATGGAAAAAAATGTGGTCGTCCAAATAGCAGTCGTAAATGTCTGAAAAATAACATCTATTTTAAATTCTGTTAAACGAAACATTTAAGTAAATCCTTTCTAAAACTTAACGCTTAAAAAGATATACTGCTAAGAATTTAATTTATATCTTCAACAATAAAAATATGCTGTGTAGCAAATATTTTCAATTAAAAAAGAGCAAAAAATACCAAGAATGAAACTAACCGGCTCGAAACTTTTATCATTAAAAATTACGACGGCGAATTAGAAGAGTAAAAATTCAGAAGCAAAACAAGCAGGAATATAATTATACAACTCAACGCAACTTTCATAATTACCACTCATTACTTTCTAGAAGAGTTTCGTAACTTTTCATGTGATTTTTAAAATTTTAATAAACGGTGTTGAAAAAGATGTTTCATTTTGCATGCGATTAAGTTTAAAGGTAGGAAATGCATAGTTCGAAAAAAACCATAAAATAATTGATGCCATTTAGGAGCTCACAATGTAACAAATATATATTTTCAGGCCTTTCGTATTGAGTTCCGACTCATAGTTTAAAAATAATAAATATGGTGTTTGAAAGGTAGAGCGCTGGTAAATTACTTATTTATTATTGCATTTTTTATTTAAACATCTGGACTGAAAATTAATTATAAAGATAATTTTAAATTCCTTTAAGTGATGCATGCGTATATTTGAAAAAACAATGTTTGATGTTTTTTTTACCATCACTAGTAATATTTGTAAAATTAGTTTTTCCTTACAAATAGAGTGTAGATAAGCGGTCATTTACAAATCAATCAAATTTATTGAATTCACGAGAATTCATTTAAAGAATTTTGAACATTTTTGAACATAAAAATAACAATTACTTTGCCTTTTCAATCCTCCAACCTCCTGGTACTGCTACAATTTCTTTCTTGCAAATTTCTCAAAAAAAAAAAAAAAAAACCTATAGTTTTCGAAACCAATCATCGCAACTTTCCACAGATTTTACTGTTTATTTGATGACACTAAGTAGTGAAAAAATATTATTTCTTTTATAAATTAAAAAGCAGAAAATTTACAAAGCAATCAAATTTACTGGATTCACGAGAATTCATTTAAAGAATTTTCAACATTTTTTCCCAAAGCATGACAAAAAGTTAGTATCAAAATAATAAGGCTAACATTAATATTAAAAAGAAATATGTATGTAGGATCCAATGGGTATTACTGGATAGACTGTACCCCTATTGGGCGATAAAGTGAAGCAAGTGGGGAGATTTTTGATTTGGTCCTGAGTGGACGTGGGTTGTACTGAGTATGCTGTAACTATTTGAAACCATCGAAACCAGTCGAAGTTGTGTAAGTATTGATAATTACTTTCAAATATATTGTAAATATATTTAATTTGGATTTGATAACTGTGTGTTTTATTGGGAATGCTCGTCAGGAATATGGAAGTGCACCCTAAACGCCAATAATGACCCCACATATATACAGAACTAGTCGACTCGTGCACAATTACAAACTCTTGAATCAATTACAAATGTAAATGACCCAGAGTGTGCAACAGTTCCAATATGAAGTAACTCGTCGCTCCGTACGGAATTCCGCACTCATTTGGCAGAAAGGACATTATGAAGGAGAATAGAAAAAAGTAAACGGGTGTTGGTACAAAAGAAGGCATGTAATTGAACGAATCAGTGCAAATAGCAGTTAGAATTTTCCCCCACTATTATTTAGATATTCAAAATAATAAAATAATCACAATAATGATGATAGTTATTTTTATTATCAGTATAAACAGCATTAAAATACAATAACGAAACATTTCCATTATTCAAATATAGTTATTGTTGGTTGGCTAGGCTCTACACATTCATAATATAAATAAATGTGTGGAGACTAACGATTGAATATGTTTAACACACAGACGCAGTTAAAACTGTCCTATTTGCTACACAATAAAAACATAAGAGTGTCTTGCTTGTTTACTTGATAACAGATGACACCACCATACACAACACCCATTTGGCATCCATTAAAGGACCTCTTCCTAGATTATTTTAAATCTCAAATTTAAGAGAAGAGGTACATTTTCAGACCGTGTGTCTATTTTCCGACATTAGCAGGCACGCTAAGCTTTCAAATGAGGTGTAAATCGTGGAGATTGATAAAGGAATAAGGAAGATATCGCGGAGCGACAGATAAACAGACTAGAGATATAATATATATAGATTAAAAAGAATATAAACTTAGATCAATTAGACCTATAAGGAATTATTTTTGTGAGGATGTAATTCTTGTTGTTCAGTATACATAAATAGATATGTTAGGTACAAATATACAATTATTAATTTGAACATAATTTACAGTTCGCCAAGTTATTTTTTAAATCATACAGCTCTTTACCAAAAATAATCATTAAAAAATCCGGTTTTTTATTTTCCTATTATTTTCTGCTACTCAGAAATATTTCCTTCAATTATTTACTATTTTTTAATTCTTACTTTGGAAACAAATGTGAAGCTTTGAGAAACTGTGCAATGGAACGAAACTTTGTGGAAGGACTTCTCAAAGCAATGCATAAATCAATGAAAATCATTCTTGCATATGTATCATACATTATATTCTATTATATTTTACTTCATTCTTGCTGAGTCAATTAAATTAACATTGGTTACAACAAAACTTTATAACATACTCTTTACTCCGCTTTAGGATAATAATTCAAAATTTGATAGTCGATATGCATTTTAGAAAAATTTCATGCCCTGAACTGTTCGAAATTTGAAAACAGTAATGCGCATTTAATGGACATTTAGTATAACTCAAAAAAAAAAATGCTTTTCAGAATCATAAATTGGTTTCTTAACTACACACGAATAAAGTATCAAAAGTATATAACCCTCTTGTGTTTCCTAATATTGGTTTGAAATATATTCCGATAACCCCCTTTGTAATTTAATCTCTCAACTCATTTGCCCGTGTCCGACACGGGCGAAAATTACCGGCAAATTTGCCCGTGTCCGACACGGGCGAAAATTACTGGCAAATTTGCCCGTGTCCGACACGGGCGAAAGTTATCGGCAAATTTGCACATGCCCGTGTCTTACACGGGCGATCTTGCATCTTGTAATTTGCCTTAATTTAATTTTAACATTGCGACACGCAACTCAAACATGTAGTTAAATCATTTACACTTTGTCTGAGCAATAATATTTTTTATTAATACTTTTACCCCTCCCCCCCCCCCCACACACAAAAATAACTTTATACTATACCCATACATTAATTTACTGTCAAAAAAAGAAAAAAACTCGATCATTTTTTTTACCAACTTTTCCGGGAAAGACTCGTACTTTTAGGGGTTAATTATTATAAAAAAACAATGTGCAGTAAGAAAATATCGTTTTAAGCTAACTACTAGAAAATAGGCATATCAAGTTGATTTTTGCTTGAAAATAAATTAGTTGCAGAGCAGCTATTGATTTGAAAAGCGCATTAAAAGACAAACATACGAGAGACGAACAAAAGACGAATATAAGGAATTAAGGAACATTTTTTAAAGGTATAGAAATAATGCTAACGAATATTGATTTTCATTTTAACATTGACGACAAAAATAGCTTTCCCCGAGCGAATCTATTTCAACACAAGGAAAGATACTGTTAGGAACATAATCTTCTGTTTATTTATTTAGAAAGAAAATGTTTGTTATAACTATGATCAGGTCTTTAACTAGAAAAATATATGAATGACACACAAAATGATTCATTTTTAAATGCATAGTAGCTAATTTGATTATTTAAACATAAGTTGAAATATGTATTTTACATAATTACTGTAGGTGTTCGTTGTTATCATTTGTTTAATGATGCAGTAGGTTATTTGCAGTTTAAGTTATTGTATAAGTATATCTTTCATATTTTGAATTTATAAAATTCAGGCCGATTACAAATGATTCATTGGGTTTTGGATGACATTTCACGAAGTATTACATTCAAAATAGAGATTGATGCATTATAGGGAGAATCCCATTTTCAAGTTTCTTAAGGGGCGTTTACACCAAGTTTTCCACAAGTCCCAAGGGGCAATTTGTTGTTTTTTCTACAAAATACAGCAACTTTTTCTGTCTTCCACTTGTGGAGAGATAAGTCTTCCTCTAAATTTTGGTTTCCCGCGGAGTGTCGGTAAATATAAATGAGCGTTGACAACAAAAAATGGAAGATTTGTTGTTGCGCGCTTTGCCGTAGCAACATGGAGGAAACTAGTGGATAACTGTTTCCCCCTCCACGCGCCCCGGACGTGACGAGGCGCCAATTCTTTGGCAACAAGTTTTCCACTTGTTGCTCTAAATTTGAGAAGAGCAACTTTTAGTTTTCTACAAAAAATCTTCCGCTTGTTGCTCTATAATTTGAGTAGAGCAACTTTTAGTTTTCTACAAAGGGGACGTTCATAAATGACGTGACGCTTTTTTCAGATATGTTTGACCCCCCTCCCCCCCTTTGTCACAATATGTCACACTTCAGTGGACCCCCTCCCCCCTTTTTCACATTTCACGCTATGTTGCATAATGCCTGATGGCACATTTCTTGTTACCCCCTCCCCTTCCCTTGTCACACTTTGTCACAATTTCACGAACCCCCTCCCCCCTCGAGGCGTGACATCATTTATGAATGATCCCTTAGTTACTTATGCTCTTGACGCGTTAAGAAAGAAAATAGCTAACCACAAGTGGCAATATGATCTCTAGTTATCCATTTTCGGAAAAAGGTGCGTAAATACAACCTTTAAATAAATATTTTTTTAAAATTAACAGTTCACAAAAATTTTATTAGTTTTATTTATTATTATTTTTTTTTTTTTTTGCTATTTTAAGGGTTTTGAATATGTCTAAAAAATGTTGGTAATTCAATTGGAGTAAAAAAAAATTTATTGAGAAATTAAAAAAACTCTCAAAATTCAGAAAATGGTGCATTTACTCTGTGGCTTTATAAGTTAGGTGATCACTCCCGTAGACGATGCCATGTGCAAAAATCGTTAAACAAATAGTCACAAAAAAGCAGAAATAGCCAAAACAATAGTGCAAATAGAGATTTTGAGGCTACAACGGAGCCTCTCCATCAATGCAGGAAAGGAAATGCTAATTACACAACTAGAAAGTTGTGAGTGAACAGGCAAACAACAGAAAGACAGCTGGTATTTATACCGAATGGGTCGAGGAACCAGGACAAGGTATGAAAAAGACCAATCAAAGGCCAGTAACATGAAAAGGAAGGATAGAAGAAAACGTGCACACGAAAAAAAATACATAAAAACGTTTCCAAATATTAAAAAAAAATGGAGTACTGGAAAAAAACATTCACTAAAAAATGATAATTTTCCTAAATGTAACAAACTTCCCAAAGATGTGCCTGTTCCTTAAATCTGCTGCCCAAAGATGTGCCTGCTCCACAAATTTGCTTCCCAAAGATGTGCCTGCTCCACAAATTTGCTTCCCAAAGATGTGCCTGCTCCACAAATTTGCTGCCCAAAGATGTGCCTGTTCCACAAATCTGCTGCTTAAAGATGTGCCTGTTCCACAAATCTGCTGCCCAAAGATGTGCCTGTTCCACAAATGTGCTGCCCAGAAATGTGCCTGTTCACTCACAACTTTTTAGCTATGTGTTGGGCATTTCTTTCCTGCACTGATGAAGAGGCTCCATCGTAGCCTTGAAATAGCTATTTACATTATTAATTTGAGAATCTGTGCTTTATTCACGTTGTTTTTTCCTTGTATGATATTCAATTATTCAACTAAATGATTTGTACATTAGTTTGGCCATAAAATATTTTTCATGCATAAAAGTTTTTTTTTTTTTGTCCTCATGAATGTAACTTAAGCATATTTCAATGAAAATACTATTATCATACATTTTACAAAATTTATACGTGTGTCCGAAAATGGATTAATTTCGCAAATTATTTATGAGAAACTAACTGGAGCAAACAGAGCTTAAAAATATTGTTTACAAATACGTAAATATTTTATCCTGATGATTATAGTGTAACGATAACTTTAATTCCTATTTGCCTCTTTAAACAATTAATTAATTTAGCATTAGTGGACGCAATAAAAATATTTTTGTGATGACTTTAAAGTCGTACCGAACTTATCGCATACAGCTGCCGTGTCTTTAATTTTGAGATAAATTAAAACAAAAAATTTCTAAATAGGATAATATATATATTAAATCTTATTGAAAAACCAGCAAATGTTTCATTAAAATATTTGCAAATGCTTAAAACATTTCTATTTACAAAAATTTTCACTTTAATTGCTTCAATAATCGGTTTATTTATTAAAATTGGTGAATGCTTTTAACAAACTTCTTCGGGTATGGTCTCTTAAACCTTAATTACCATTGATTTACGAAGCCCGTAGGATCAGTTAATGATATTGATCATTTCAGACACTTGATTCTTGACAATAGTGTGTTTTAAACTGCTGTATTTCCATTTCACTAATCAGTTTCCTTTGCTGACCTTTGTGTCGACGCATTTATCGTGGAATGAACTAGCTAATGCGTGCATGCAATTGCTTCAGAAAAAGAAAATTCCTGCATAACTCATTCTGCAGACATTTTCAAATGTTATTTGGAAACCAAACAAAGCAAGAGGTTTTCCTCTTATCCTTATTTCTTTTCGGTTCAAAAAGTTTTATGTCTGAACAATCAGATGTTAAAATTTTAGTTTCTATGTCATTAACTTGTTCAGTGGCATGAATAGCATTTTAGACCCTTTCTAGCTACATTTTTTAACTTATACAGAAAAAATGTGTATATGCAATCGATTAATAGAGTTTCAACTAACTATTTTAGTGGATTTTAATAAGAACTCATTAAATTATTTTATTAATAACTAGTAATCCCGGCGGTCATATGAAATGACCGCTGTTCTAGATATTATAAATATACAATTCTCCCAGTAACCGGAAACGCACATCACATCAGAGAGATATTTATTAGGTAGAACAGTAAAGTTTAATGAATAGATAATAAATATATATTAATTTCAGAAAAAAAAATCTTACCGAGAAAAACATCTAAATTGTAAATAATATTTTTATTTAACAAACTATTATTATATAATCAAATTGTTGGTGAAAAATATTTATTTATATCCAACATAATCATCGTCAAAACAATGGTTTAAACGAAACTGGAAAAAAAAGTGCTGCCACTTTAATATTATATTAAAAAGCTCAGACGATAAATAAATGTAAGCAAAGAAAGGAGCATTCAATTAAATTCGCTTTTAAGCTTTAATTTTTAACGGATATTGCAAGTCTAGCGAAGCCTCACTCAAAATGCTAGAGAAATGTTTTGATTAATAGTCGTTTCCATTATAGAAACAATTGTGTAGATGTCAGCACGATGCAGTTTTCGAGGAGTAAGAAATTCGGAATAAGCAATCGGCGACAAACAGACACTTAAGCGGCTTATATATAAGATGACCTGAATTGTATTTCTGCCGCGCATACATTTTACGAAATCGTCTTTCGGTTTACGCTCGCACCCCCCCCCCCCCCCCATCTTCCACAAATCTAGTGGTGTGCCTTTCAAAAGCTTATTTCGACAAACCCAAGCAGACGTCAAATACTGCAACTCATCATGGCGTACCTAATTCAGGTGCTCAAAGGCATGAAACGACATTAACTTTAGCTGAAACTAGTATTATACGTGTAGAAGGGTGTACAATACCATGTTGCTTTCCAAATTAAAAAATAAAATTCATTGTTTTATAAAGCGCGTTTTGTCATTAGATTTGAAAAGGTTTTTCCATGAGCTTTGATTTTTTTATCTATGTTTTTTTAGCATTTTCATCATTTTGATTCCCCGTATATTAATAACCTGAGCATAGATTTTATTGTATTTAAACCCTTGTTTTAGGCCCTTGTCTATATCGCTGTGAAAAGTTATAACTTATATCATTTTACTCTGTTTCACCCTGTTGAGCCATTTTTTTTTAAACTTGTGTAACTACTAAACCAATTTTGTTAGCTAAAATTAATCAAGCATTGCACTTTAATTTTAAAAACTTAAAAAAAAAAACATGTATAAATTAACATGTTTCTTTAGATTATCCCCCTCCCCCAATACAAGGAATTTATCTCTAGACATTGACAACTGATTCGTTGCTGTTATAAAAATGCAAGTTTGTCCATTTTTTTTTTCAACGAGATTGTTAACCGCTTGCCTGATTATCCCGAGTTATCTCGGGTTCGCATATATTGTAGTTAATTATTATCCCGAGAAAACTCGGGAGAAGTAGAACTTAAATTCAACTTAAAACCTACATGTTATGTTACGTTTCTTTGTATTTAATAATAAAATTTAAAAATGCGCTGATTTTTCTGCAGTATTTTTCAAAAAAGTTGTAAGGGAAGCGGTTAAATAATTTACTACATGAGTTGTTTCAATGATAAATGCCCATTTCGATAAAAACTTTTAAATTTTTGACACATTGAAATTAACACTATAATTAGTTTAAATTTCTCGTTTAATTGTAACGCTTAAGTGGTTCTTATTCTTTTATTAATAGAAATACCATCTGGGGAAAATACGTTCAAAGCTTCTTAAATATTTCAAAGTTAGGATATTATATCTATTTCAAACTTTTCTTTTGCTTATCTAATGCTGAAAGTTTGCAGTGAAAGCCGTTCTTAATAATCTGAGGAAAAAGCAATTCATTAAAATGTATTGCTTAACAATTCCGTCGCCAAAGCGTGATATCTGAACGTAAATCTTAAATAAAATTTCCGTTACATTTAATTAACACTAGCAATTTATACCAGATATTTTCTCATCTTGCAGATATTACGTCAGTAGAAAGTTTTATATTTTTATCCCACTACTCTTTATCATTGGCAGATTTATGTGTATTAAGTTTTGACACGCACGTAGAGTTTCGTTATGAATAAAATAATTTTCTTCAAGCTTGGGCATATATTAAGGGCTTTTGACCGATACATAATCGTTAACTGTAATGACCAAAATTCCTAACAAAATTTATGTAATCTTGGGGACCGTTCATGAATGATGTCACGCTTTTTCCCGATATATTTGACCCCCTCCTCCCTTTGTCACAAAATGTCACACTTTAACGGACCACCCCTACCCTCCTTTGTCACATATCACGCTATGTTGTTTAGGCCTGATGTTCCACTTCTTGTTACCCCATCCCCTCCCATTGTCACACTTTGTCACAATTTCACAATCCCCCCACACCCTCGAAGCGTGACATCATTTATGAATGATTCTTTGTTCAAATATTTATTCCCAGAAAAAATATTTCTGAATGAGCAATTATATAAGAGAAGTATCAACTGCATTTGGGCTTTTGTAAAAATGTTACTTATTTGTAACATACGACGTTAATTTCTTCTAAAAATAAATTTAAGCATGTTGTATTAACCCAAAATTCGAAGAAACACGATACTACAAACAAATCGCTAATCAAAACTCGTTTTTTTACAGACGTTTACCCACTTCCCCATTATCATTTATTAAAGTGGAAGTCACAGTTTTTATTTGATTTTGATGAGATTTAGTACACTTGACGTTTGGCAAGTAGCATGCTATACTCTCCTATACGAAAGTATATTACACTACTTACTAGTCTAGTATAGGAGAGTATAATTTGACTTTCCTACAGGAGAGACACTGTCTGCAATACATTTCACGAAAATCACACTAAAAAGAAAATATCACTTCTGAATGAGGTCGAAAAAAAAAATAAAAAATGTAGAGAGATACGTGAAATAACTGCAATTTATTTGAGGAGTGAATTTTTGAATTCAGTAAATCCATTCTGTAGAGGAATAATGCTTTCAATATTTTTCCAAGCTCAAATAATTCTTAAAACGCTACATAAATAAAGAACAAATTTGTAAAATGTTAAAAATGTTGTCTCTTTTTACGATGTGTACTTTAAGTTTTGTCTTAAAGCAAAACTGCTCTTGATATATGCAAAATAAAAAGAATTGCATATTGGTAAGTATGTTGTTACTGTTCGAGAAATGACCAGAATATATTATCGGAAAAACCAAAAGTTTCAAAGCTTTTGAAATCAATCACACATGCTCTGTTTGAGCATTTTAATTCTGGTCGTATCTTTGCGAAAACTTCATTCAATTTTTATTCTGTGCGCATTTTCCTTTTCAAAGGTCAAGTAACAATCTATTTCCGACGAGTGGAAAAGGAAATGCCGTGACGATACTTCTTGAGCAGTTCAAAAGATTTGAAAACATCTCTATTTTTGCTACTTTCACGTAAAATTTAAGTATTCGTTTCGAGTTGAAATAATGCATATTGTGACATTTTTATCGTTTACTTCTGCTTCTTTATCAAAACAATTTTTTGAGCCCACTATGTTAATCGAATATTTTAATATTGACACACCCTGACACTATACGTTGTTTTCCTTGCATACTTTTTGATTACATTTATTTAATGAATAATTCCAAACGTAGATTAAGATTAGGTAATTAACTTCTTGTTTTGAAGCAATCTGTTTCATTCTCATTTTCTTAATTTAAATATTCTGCTTTTAACAGATTCATCGAGCTATATTTTTATTTATTTATTTATTGCCTTTACATTATTTAAAAAGCTGATTTACTTTGATGAGAAATGTACTTGTTGAGAGAGATTATCCGGGGAAAAAACAACGTAAAATTAAGTACAAAATTTGCAAACTTTGTGCTCAATTTTACGTGGATTTTTATTTTTACTTTGTACTCTCTTAGAAATAGAACTCTCACTTCTTCAATCGTCAAGACTAATTTCGTCATTTACAACGATTCTTTTCTCGAGCGATCAAGTGACTCAATTAGTTATATCAGGATTCAATTGTTTTTGACGAAACAATTGAATCCTGATATAACTAATTATATCATAATATAAAGGTTTATTCGGAGCAATTTTCACGAAGCCATTTCGTCAAATACGATGAGATTTGAGCATGCGTTTCTGAGCACAAAGGTTAACATTTTATTTAATTAACTCTTTACTCTAATTTACTCACGAAATGTACACACGAAAATTACTAAGTATCTGTCGCCTGAAATATTATAATGATCTTTTTGTATGGAAAAAGTCACCAAAATGCAAAAAATATCGAAACGTTTACTTTTAATTTGTATTTGCGATTATGAAGAAATTAAAATTTTCAATTTTTGCAGATCGCATGCGCGATAGGAACTGCTGTGGTATTTGAAAATTCAATCGGTATGACTTTCAAGAAACATGTATAAGAAAATAAGCCAAGAATTGGTTACCAGCGATGGAATTCGCATTTCAATTTCAGGTATGTACAATTATGCAGAGGATATTTTATTTAATAGTTGTGCATAACGCAAGCATATTGACATTTTTATGTACGGGTACTTTAAGTTAAATTAATGTGTAGGTCCCTACCCCTTCTAGGTGTTATTTTAGGAGTTCCAGACTCCCCCCCTAAAATCCGGAAAGTGCCGATCTTGTTCCTGCCGGTACGGCGCTGCAGGTAGTTCCCAGTGTTGTGCTCTCCACCCTTCCTACCCCCTCTGGGTTTTGTTTCAGAAAATCTGGTCTTTCCCAGAACATTAAAAAGAAAAAAAAAATCAAACGTACAAACGCTAACCGCATTATCAAACAAATATAAGAAACTAAAACTCGGTATTCATGATTATTGCCTTACAGTATACGTTTCAGATAAAGAACTAATATCATTAAAACATGTTTTCACTTACATTCGAAAAAATATCTTCATTTTATGAGATTATGATAGTATTTCAGTGAGGCTTGAAATATTTTAAATGCTTCAAGTGCAAAGAAAACCCCAATGCTTCAAATGGCCAGTAGGAAACATTTGTACGAAGCAAATTAGTTTGACGAATCCAGTTTGTTTGGTTTGAGAGTTGTCATATTATTTGAATCAGTTTGTTAGTCCCTCCCTGGTTTGAATCCAGTTGGGAATTTTCTAAGTTATTGGAGTTTAGTACTGCGGTAAATGTAGTTCTCTTCTTTCTAAATCACAATACTAAAATTATTCGTAAACTAGGAAATCTATTTTAGTTTTAGTTTCTTTCGTGGTTTAAATACATGCTTTTTTTTTTCTTTACAATAATAATAATTAAAATAAAGATAACAAACTTACCAAAAAGGAATACAATTTTTAAGACATACTATTTCAGGCTTTTATCCAGATAATACATATAAAATTAAATCTAATGAACGTGATATAACGAACGAATATACTTGTTTACATATACTATATTGTTTAAAATACAGTCTGGATTATAACTCGACTCTTAAAATTCAAGATTGTTAAACATTTTCAAGATTGTCTAACTATGCCATTTAATGGCACACCTGTTATGAGGCAACTTCAAAAATAACTTTAAAAATTTAGTAAAAATTAAATATTGTAAAATACACTCTATTTAGAAAACGAGACGCTCATTCAAATCCTGCATATTTGAATTCGTTTTGATCTTAAGAAGATATGCACATATTATTCATTTGACAAAATAATAAAAGTGCATTTTAAAAATGTATTCAATTGCATTATTGCTCATTTCTTAAACCTCTTTTTAGTTGCTCAGTTTTGTATTTCATACCGACATAAAATTACTTCAAGTATATTTGGTTGTAAATCAACGCATGTTTTGTGTCACGAAATGTTCGGGAGCAAATGACTCGATAGAAGTGTTTATCGGAGCTGTCAATTAACGTTATGAGTATCTATGTCAGCCTTCATTGGTCGTATCTTGTCAATGTCTCTTTTAGTGACACAGTGTGCACTTGTGACAGGACCATTACTCGAATAATAAATAACAAGAAACACGTCATTGGTAGTGAAGAGAACACCAAACTGAAAAAAAAAATATTTAGGCATAAGTTTGTCATTAAGTAAAATTATTTGTAGCTTTACAAAATTTATAGCATTTTTATTTTGGTAAGTTTAACGTTGAATCACTTAGTCTAATTGCAGTAACAATTGACTTAACGATAATTTAATAGTCGTAAGGCACTGGCCTCGTAGGCCAAAGTTCGCAGAATCTAAACCTGCGAACGCCCAAGGATCAATGCCCAAGTCGGTGGATTTTAAAGATACAGAAAATCGTTAGCGCCCATGTCGTACGATTACTCAAAAGTAATGTTTTTTGACAAGTATTATTAAAAAAATGGAAGTTTATAATTTGGTTTATTCTACATACACACACACATTATGTTTGTGAAACATTATAATCCTTAATATTAATTTTGCCTAAAATTAATTTTTCAAATAAAAACGGGAAAAGGTAGAAAATATTGTTACAAATTTTGTTTTATTCAGTACTTATTATTTTTTATATCAGTTTTTAGCTAAACATTAATTGTGTGTACAAATTTTTTGTTAAAATATAGCCTCAAAAAATTAATTAGTTAACATCAAAATAAAAGTATCTTTATAACAATGAAAACAGTATTCATTTGTAAGTATTGTAGTTTTTCGTGAGTCAGTTAATTTTATTTTACAATGACGGAACAAAACTGATTTCAAAAACTTTCTTCATTAGGAAATGTCATTCAACATCGGAATTTTATAGAAAATAACTAAGAAGTTGAAAAAGAACAACATTCGACATTTCGTTATCGTATTTTCAATATTAAAAGTCTAGAAGAACTTAAAAAAGTAAAAGAAAATCATTTCCAGCGCATTGATTTTCAAAGATTATGAGAACAAACTTATTTCTTAAATGACAACACTAAGGCCTACATCACATTAATTCATCCTTTTGAAGATAAATAACTTACTAAAAATAAATTTTCCAAGGAAGGGTCTTTAAGGCATGAATAAAATGACGAATTGCTTATTTCAATGAATAGTTGATGTTCACAGTATGTTTCTCATTTCCAGTGTTTTCAACGGATTTTCTCAATTATAATTACCTATTTGTTAATGGTTTTTCGCTGTGGTTGTGTTTATATTAAATTCAATAATGTTTCCGACTTAATTAATGATCACCGAAAATGATTAAAACGCGTAATAATTTATTACATTACTGCTACTCCAAGTCTTATAAGCTTGTTTTATATTAAAATCTCGTAAATTTTAGTTTTTAATTACTATGTCTAACAGGGCACAGAGCTTAAGAAATAATCAATATAAATAATAGTACGCTGTAAAAATTTTGCCTTTAGTTGCCACCATTTTTGATGTTACTGAACACCGTTTTGGTGTTACTGAACAGCGTTTTTTGGTGTTACTGAACACCGTTTTTGGTGTGACTGAACACAATTTTTGGTTTAACTGATCACCGTTTTGGGGTTATTGAACACCGCTTTTGGTGTTACTGAACAGCGTTTTTGGTGTTCAGTTGGTGTAAAGTTGAAAATAATTCATTTTTGATATACTTTAATTTTTTTTCAACTGTCAGTCTAAAAAAATACAGACAGCATAATATTTTTTTACCATCTGAAGTTCGTTAATTCATTTATGTATCAAAAATTTCTAACGTTTTGCTCCTGCATCATATTTTTATAGAATTGAGCAGTCGTAATGATATTTTGATACGTAACTGACTTAACCCCTTTTTATGTGCTAAGAAACATTATACTGTCTATATTTTTTTAGACATACACATTAAAAAAATTAAATACAGTGGAACGCCGCTATTCGACCGCCTGGCTATTTGTACAACTCGCTATTTGTACAACTTTTTCAAGCAAAATTCAACTCGCTATTCGTACTTGTCCCGCAATTCGTACGGTGCCAGGCAGCAGGGTTGCCAGTATTTTCTTCTTTACAGGAAAAAAAAAAATAGCGAAATTATGTTCTTTTTGAACTTGTCTGGGAATTATTTGTTTGGCGTTTTGGATTTTTTTTAGTTTTAATACTCTTTGGGATTTTGACAGTTTCAACCTTCTAAACAAGATATTTTCCCCCCACTTTTTGAAGACTTTATTCTTTTTCTTCTTTTAAAAAAAAAGTTCGGCTTTTCTTCGGCCTTTTTTCAGAACGGTTTTGCTTCTTGAGACCCTTTTCAGGGGTCATTCATAAATGACGTCACGCTTCTTCCCCATATTTGACCCCCTTCCCCCCTTTGTCACAATATGTCACACTGCAGCGCACCCACTCTTCCCTTTGTCACGCGTCACGCTATGTTGCATATTGCATGATGTCACACTTCTTGTTACCCCCTCCCCTCCCCTTGTCACACTTTGTCACAATTTCACGAATCTTCCCCCTCGAAGCGTGACATCATTTATGAATGATACCGCATCTAACAGCCCTGTCTTGTCTGTCTTTCCGTGCATTAGACTTTATCCACGCAAGATCTGTGAAACGTTGTGATATCTTGTTGTTATGTATTTGTTTTTCAGAGGTTTAATTAAACAACCATCTGTGGGTCTTGAACGGATTAATCCAATTTACGTTGTGAAATTACTTTACGTAGTTTTCCTTAAGTTTGTACAGTGTACTCATACCACGTGGTCTAGAGACTTTCGCTATTGTTGACTAGTTTTCCTTAAATGCGATGCAAATCTTATAAAGGCTAATAGATCCGATTTATAGAAGTAACGGATAAATATCTTTATTTGTTAAGAACTCCACATATCTCAAAAGAAAGGTTTCATAATTAAAAAAAAGAAGGTTCAATTTTAAGTCTCGCTATTGATTACATTCAAAACCAAAAACATCGGCACCTTCCGCATTTTAGCGAGAAGTCGAATTTTCGAGGGGAAGTCCAGCACTACCGAAATAACCCCTCAGGAGGCACTAGCTAACTTTACGCGAGTTGAGGACATGAGAAAATTCTAGCGTGCTGATTGCATGTTTAGACTGCGTCATTGCGCCAGCTTTAGGCCAAATTTTAAAAAATTAACCTTTTTAACCTGTAAGTGGTAATATCTCACCAACTCACACTCCCAGTAATATCCGTCTATGAGACTAAGGTTTTTTTTATTACATTATTACTACTTATATTTTACTACTTTTTACTTACTCAGTAAAACTAAGTAAAAGTAAATAAGTAAGTACTCACTTATTTACTAACTTTTTCATTACTACTTAGTATTTTTATTCTCATTAGACTGTTGTTTTAAACCCTATACGTTTCACAGACGAATATTACCATTTATGGGTTAATGTAACTATTCCTATAATGCCTATACTAAAATAAATTTGTGTAATGGGAACTAATTCACATGGCGTCATTGCAACACCATTCCAGTCTTCAATGGCATGTTTTAAACTTATCTTATATTCAACATGAGTTATAATCCAAGCTTAAAAAGTTTAATTGAATGTAACTGACGAGAACATCTGTTTCCAATGGATTTCATCTTTTTCAAAAGAATTTAAGAGCCGTATCAGTACTATAAGCTCATAATAGTACTACACTTTAACAAAATTTGTGACGTCATCTGAAAGCAATATTCAAAAAATTAAAGATTTCAATGTAATCATTGTAACTTAAATAAAAAATCAATTTACAAATATTTCACAAATTTTGTATAGTTACATAGGCGCCACCAGTTTGTTATAACATATCGTATAGTGCTGATGTGAGCTTTCATGAAATTCAATGGAAAGAACAAAGATTTCTTCAGTGACATTTATTGGAAATTCTGAGCGTGGATATTAACTCATATTGATTGGCAGACAAGTTAAAAATGTCCCATTAAAGAATGGACTAATGCCGCAATGGCATCATTCGATGACGCAGTATATACATCCAATCAGCGCTCTAGAGTATTTTCCAAGCTCCCAACTCGAGTAACGGTAGCTTATATGCCATCCAGAGAATGTGTGGGGCACATCTCTGCGGAAGCAATCTGCAGTACCAGACAGGGACAGTTCAGTAGTGCAGGGAAAAAACGCATGAGGTGGTGGGGGGGGGGGGGCGCACCTTCACAGCCGTATTTTAGAACGGAAAATGTGAAAGGTGGAAACCTGTCAGGTAAAGTTTGGTGCTGGAGAGGCCCACAGTTATTCCACCGCCCCCACTGGTCCGCAGGTGCTGACCAGTGTTGGACTTCCCAATCAGCTCCACAACCTCCGCGTATTTCAAGAGTTCCGGAATTTCGCCCGAAAATCCTGAATATGTCGATCTGACGGTGCCCCGCCCACCCCCCCCCTCCAGAGGTTATTTCGACCGTTCCAGATTTTCGGGGGAAAGTCCGGAACTATTGAAATAATACCCGGAGGAGGTTGCAACACTGGCGGCACTTGTAGCGCCAAGTCGGCACATAGCCGGAGTCTCGGTGGACGCCCGGGAGGCCGCACCTGCAGCGTCGGACTGGCAACCCCTCCCCCCAATTTCAGGAGGAAAAACCGAAAGGAGCCGGGTCGGGTTTTACCCTCGGACCGTCTCCCTCCGTGTGTTACTTGGGAAGTTCCTAACTCCCCAAAACAGAATAGAGCCAGTCTATCAAGCCTCCCTATTACACCTCTCCTGCCCCCTACCGTCTTCAGGTATTGGTTGGGGGAATTTGAGACTGGACACCCCCCTCATGAACTATAGCGTCCACCCACCCTCTCCGTGTGTTAGTGGGGAAGTTCCTGACTATTCCCCCGATAATCCGCTCCCCCCCCCCTATATCTGACTAACAGATCGCCTTAGTTTTACACGGTTCCTACTACCCTCTTCGGCCCCCCCCCCCAAATTCAACTTCTCCCCCTAAAATCCGATAGCTCCCCACCTGTGTTTGATCCCTCCCACTGCCCCCTACGGGCATTATTTAGACAATTGCGGACATACACCCGAAAATCCGACTTCCCCCCTAAAATTTGAAAAGTGCCGATCTTCTAGATGTGGAAACAACACTGGGGCCTCCCTGCCAGATCGGCACCTTCCTGATTTTAGGAGGAAGTATGATTTTCGGGGGAAAGGCCGAAACTTCTGTAACAGCACCCGAAGAGGGGTGGGGAGGGCGCGACAAAAACTACAGGAAATTTACCAGGATCATTCTACAAGGTGAATCCTTCACTGTTAATTATTTGCATTCCTCTTTTTTGTGCATGCACGTGAAAACCCGTTGGAGACCAACTTTGAGTGAGGTTAAACTTCTCCAATGTTGAGCTCTTACAGGTCACTTTTGAGAAAAAAGAATAGCAGACATGAAAGTTCCACGGCTCAGTCAGCGAGCAGAGGTGAGAAAAAAAGAATACAAGATATGGACTTTCCTTGGTTCAGTCAGTGAGCAATGTGAGAAAAACGAATAGAAGACATGGACATTCCACGGACCAGCATGCGAGCATATGCGAGAAAAAGAATATAAGACATGGACGTCCCACGGCCCAGCCAGCGAGCAAATGTATAGCAGCCTATCAGCATAACATTCCTTTTATCTCTTTTGGGTCCTTATATCGGATGACGTCATCCTGCATAGTACAGTGACCATTATTATTAAAAAGTGGAAGAAATTTTTTAACTTGCCCCTATCAGTCCAAAGCCATAACGTTTTCTTCAAAAATAAAAACCAATTTCATTAAACTTGTCAGGGATCATTCATAAATGATGTCACGCTTCGAGGGGAGGAGGGGGGTTCGTGAAATTTTGGCAAGGGGAGGGGAGGGAGCAACAAGAAGTGTGACATCATGCATTATGCAACATAGCGTTACGCGTGACAAAGGGCGAGGGAGGGGGTCCGCTGAAGTGTGACATATTGTGACGAAGGGGGGGACGTAGGTCAAATACATGGGAAAAAAGCGTGACGTCATTTATGAACGGCCCCTCAAAGAACTTACCAATATTGCCATTTCATACTATTCAGATTACCCGATGATGAACAGAGACACAGACCTATAATTAGAAAAATAAGATAGGAACATAAAAACAAACTAACGTTCATACTAAATACAGAGTCGTAGGCAGTCATTAATGTTTTAATGCATTGGCAAATAAATATCGTAACATTGTACATTAAATTTATTAAAATTGTTGTTTTAATATATCAAAAACTTTAACATATTTGAGTTATTTCTTATTTTAATATATTTAAGGTATTAAATACATTAAAATAGTTATTTTACCATAATATATATTTTTTAATTAATTAAAATATTTCCTATTTTAACATATTTAATGTAATAAATGCATTACAACAGTTATTATTTTACTATGGTAAAAATTTTAAATTAATTAAAATATTTGTTATTTTGATATATTTAATGTATTAAATATATTAAAACCTTTTTAAAATCTTAATTAAAATGGAAACAAAAATATTTTACAGATTGCCCAAGGTGAACATTTTTTATACATTTTCTTTTATTTAAGTCTTTAAAAAGAAATATAAATCTATTGGAGAAAGCATATTTCCATTCAAGGTCTAAGTGTGAGAGCAGTGAAAATAATCTTTGATTTAATAAAAAAAGAGCAGAAAATATCGAGAAGTGATAAAAATCTGAAACTTTAAATCTAAAGTCTTTGTTTAAAAAATGAATGAAGATATTTTCCCGGTAGTGTAAAATAATAGGATATATGTGAATTCTCTTTCAAAGCGTTTCCATGTAATACCTTTTCCATAAAACTTTGCAGAGATTCTGAACAACGTAGCATTAACCTTAAAATATATATAATGTATTTTTTATCACTGAATTTCCCTTGAGGTTTTAGTCTTTGCAGTTACAGCTTTAAAATGACTCAAAAATATGTATTTTACGTTTAACAAAAAAAAAAAAAGATAACATGTCGAAAGATATGAATGAAAGTGGCTTAACGGGTATACATTTAAATTACCCAATACAGAAAAAAAAGTCACATGAATCCTAAGAATTATTTTTCCTCCTCTAATATAGAATACATTGTGCTATCAGTGACAAACAAATTAACATAACTTTATAAACATAACTTCTATAGGACATTTGATACATTGAAGTTTTGTTTAATAACATTTCGAGGTTATTGATTGGATACATTGGAGTTATGTTTAATAAACATAACTTCTATAGGATATTTGGAGGTTATTGCTTAAGAATTGCATGCATTATACATATATATGTATATCATATAACAAACAGTTAAGAAAATGCAAATTTTCCGCAAATACTGTAGTTATGTAGCGTTACATTATTCAAAGCATAAATGCGTTCCATTATTCAAACAAAACATCATTAAAAACACAAAACATCTGAAATACAAAATGCATCAATTTTCCCTTTGTGATTCAACAGCTTAAAATTTATGACAAATATTTACCTTTCATTTAAAAGGCATGTTATGTGTAATTTTCTATACAAAAAAAAAAAAAAAAAAAGAAAAAAAAACAGAAAACACGCAACTTTTCATAGTTCCCAATCATAACAATAATTAATTGATTTTCTAGATATTCGAACATATTAGCGCCTTGGATTTTTTATATTTAAGTGAATCCAATGGCAGTTAAAAAAAACTATTTCAATGTATTTTCCTATCTATTTCTATCTATGTCTGTACTTGTTTATCTGCGCTTGTCTATCTATACTTGTCCATCTTTAAATAACTATGTATCTATATATATATATATATATATATATCCGCTGCTGTTCTGTCTGCTATTATTTTGGCAGCTACTGATGTAAATTCAGCGGTAGGGTATAAATTTTAATTTCATCTTTAAATAAATAATAATGATGATGAACGTGTTTTTCTCTTTCATTTTTTCCCTTTCTTTCAAAATACGTGTCTCGTTTATAAATATATTCGATTCGAAATTTGAAAAAAAAAAGTTCAACCACAACATTTGTGAAAAGAAAATAGCCTCAACTCTGTTGGTAATAAAAAGACGAAGTGGTCGCTGCCAACCTTGGAAAGAAATTCAGCCGAATGTTCTGCCGCAATCGTTAGCGTTATGTTTCCTATTGTAATACTAAGCTAATATAGTTAGTGTTACTAAGATTGCTCAAAGTACTAAACCTGCGGTTCCCAATCTTTTTTCTTCGCGTACCACCATTTTTCTTGCGAACCATTTTGCGTACCACTGCTCATAAACTTTATTATATAGAATAGAAGATCAATAGATAATAGATAGATTTTTTTTCCTGTACGCGTACCGTTTAGAGAGGCTTCACGTACCACCAGTGGTACGCGCACCACAGTTTGGGAACCGCTAAACAACCGTTTTCTTTTTAATTCTTAGTTTTAGGCGCGTATGCTTGGAAAGTTTCCTGTTTATAGGAATATTTCAATAACTATAGATCAAAGTTCAGTTGCTTTACCATTAAGCTATCTTTTTTCAAAAGTAATTTATCTGACTTGCACCAAGTATCTGTTATAATGTTTAAAAAACTACAAGAAGTCTGCAAAGTTTATAAATAATTTAGAAAATAATAAAACTCCTCAGAAATTCCATTTGAATTTCGCTTCTTGTTTTTTAAGATAAAAGTCGTCAAATCTCCAAGTCGCACCATTTCTCATCCGAGGAAGTTAGGCAAGCGCAAAAATGCTATGCAAAAACGTAGAATACCAAATACTGCATACAGTGTAGAAAGAAAGTTTTCGTTGAAATTCCGAGGAGATAGCATCCAAGTGAAATGATTGATTGAGAGCAAGAACTGTTTCAGATCTTCATTTTTCTCAAGATCCTGTTTTTTTTCTCTCATACCATTAGAAGAATTCACTTTTTAAAGTTTGTTTTTTCTTGATTCTATGTATTTTTTTTCTGCTACAAAAACACTAAAATTGTTTTAAAAAAAAAGACTTAAAAAGTTGTTCTGGAAAGTCTTTGTTCGTCATCATTACATAAATTATTTATTGTGCGCATTTTAAATTTCCTTTCTTTGTTGTATTTTCTAATAAGAAGGAGATAAAATTTGTTTTGAGCAGCATAGCGCTTTTAAAAATAGTTTGTAATTTTTATTTTTACTTTTATTACACTTCTAAATCTAAATTTTCTGTTGCTACGTAAAAGGTATTTGTGAAGGAATGACATTTTGAAATGTAGGGCACCAGAATTTATGTAATTTCAGTGATGCATTGCTCATCAAAACATACATGTTTTTCTTAGCATTCCTCTATTAATAATCGAAGATGGAAAAAGTGGAAAAAAAACTTATTAGCCCATTAACTGCCGCAAGAGTATCTCAGAGCAACCAAGGCATTAACAGCCATGGCCTATTTTTACGCCATTGAAAATGGCTTCCTTTTAAAGCTATGTGTATAGTTATGTCCACTTCATTCAACTGACCTTGGACAGGTGTTTGCGTGGAATATGAAAGTTGCTTGAGATTGAGGTGATTGCTCAAGTGATGTATGTAAGCCTGTGGCCATTAAGGGCTTATAGCGTTTATTTTACTTTATTTTATTGATTTCTTTATTGCATATTTTTAGATTTATGACGTAATGGCTTTTTGGACAAAAATCCCTTTTCATCCATGTTGCTACACAATGGTTCTGTGTGCTTGAGGTCAGCTTAACGGGACGCACACATTCAAACAATTAACCTTTTGGTTTCATTTCGTTCTTAGAAAACGGTTTGAGGTCATCTTGCTTATCGCGAATGAGATACACACTCAAACATTCAACCTCTTATTTTCATTCCCTTGGTGGGAATACCTGAGGTCAACTCATCGGGAAACACAGACACACATTTGGCCACTAACTTTCATTCCCTTGGTAGGTATGATGCATGAGGTCAGCTTATCGGGAAACAGGCACAAACTCACACAGTCGTCTTCATTTCCATTTTAGAAAGGTTTGGGTGGTAATAAAGGAAGCAAATATCTATGTATATATATATACTCACACATTCGGCCACTTGTCTTCATTCTATTATTAGGAGGACTCGAAGTCAGCTTATCGGGAAGCGCACACACATACAAAATTACTCTTATAGTTAAAACCACACTCCTTGAAAAGTACAATGCGCCATACTTGCAATGCTGTTTCCTGAAAAGAGAAAGACGCTATTTACCTCCAATGCTGTTTCCTGAAAAGAGAAAGACGCTATTTACCTCTGGCATTCAGGTGGAAAATTTGATAACGTTGACAGGAAAAGGAAACTGAAAATTTGGCTAACTGCAATCATTTTTCAAAGTAATACTTCCCAAAAATCAAAAACTGTAAGAATTTTTTAAAAAGATGAAAAATTCTGCATTGCTTAAGTCTTTGAAGCTTTTTTAGTAATATATTATGTGAATACGGGTTTTAAAATCTTTGAAAAAACAAACATACTCATATATTAAACCCTCGGATTTGAAAAACACTAAAAAATTTTGCTTCACAAGAAATATCGACGCTCTCCAAAGTTAAGTCTCTGTAAAGCTAGAAAGAATTTTACTGATTTTTCTCTGGAGAGATACATAAAAGATTTTTCACTTCACGTTCCAACACTAAAGAAAGATAGAAACTGGTCGCATGAACTTCATAAAAATTTTTCAGATTTCACGAATACTAAAATGCAAGGTTTTTTGCAAACGTTTTAGCAATTTTTTGATATTAGCTGTCGATTATATAAATAGTAAGTATTGCTTTTTATGTTGAACTACTCCCAATGATTTTTTTCCTTACAAATATATTTTCCTCTTTAATTCTTTGAAGCTCGAGTTTTTTTTTTGGAAAAACTTAAAAAATGATAGAGTTTTTTTTTTGGAAGAAAATGAATATATAGGTATACTATAGATTTGCGGTTCCCAAACTGTGGTACGCGTACCACTAGTGGTACGCGAAGGTTCTCCAGGTGTTACGCGTGAAGGCAAAATAAAAAAGGAAGAGATTAAATCATAAAGACTCAGGATGGAAAATCGAATGTGCCCGATTAGAGTTGGGAGAATGTTCGCCCAAAGTTAAAAATAAATTTCCGTTATTGTTAAGTAAGGCATTGCTGTTTTTAATTCCGTTCACAACCACTTATCTTTGTGAAACTGCTTTTTCCAATATGACATTTATTAAAAATTAATATAGAAATTAATTAAATGTCTACCCAAATTTGAAGTTAAAAAAACTAAGTTCTATTGAACCAGATATCACTTCGCTTGTATCTGCCATGCAGCAGCAATCTTCTCATTAATTTTGTTTTTTCATTTTTTTACATGATAGGTATTTTGTACTTAAAGAAGTATTTCTAATGTTGCTTTGGAAGTTCGTATTAAAAAGAAATTTTATATCCTACCTAGTCGTCCCAGTATTTAATATAATCTATTAGTATTCTCTTCTATATAATAAAGTTATATTAGCATAGGTACGCAAATAGTTTGTAAGGAAAATGGTGGTAAAACAAGATTGGGAAGCGCTGGTTGTAGATTGTTTTTGGCATTTTCAGTTCTAGGCTAGTTTCTAGAGCGCGTGAGGTGGGGTAAAATTATGTAAAAAACTATTGTACAAGGAAGTGTAATGTATCATAGACGGGCATTAGAAATAAAATATCGTGAGATACAAGATCGCCCGTAGTGAGAATCGGGCATGTGCAAATTTGCCAGTAACTTTTGCCCATGTCAGACACGGGCACATACGTTAAGGGGTTAAAAACAAACAAAACAAAATTTTTTTTTGCGAATTATTATTTTTCTACAATGTTCGTATTCATAGTTACATTTTGTAATAATTGACGGCTTAATAAAAATAAGTTATGATAATAAATAATTGGAAATTAACTAAATAATAAACATTCTTTAACCCCTCAACGCATTTGCCCGTGTCTGACACGGGCGAAAGTTACCGGCAAATTTGCACCTGCCCGTATCTCACACGGGCAATCTTGCATCTCACGTTTTTTAATTTATAATGTCCGTCAGAGATCCGCTTGCACTTTGTTTGTATAATATATTTTTTATTTTACTTTTTCCCCACAAAACGATCTCTAGTCACCCCTACAACTGAAATTTCGAAAAGCAATTTATACTATACGTATATATTCTATTTCTGTCAAAAAAAAAAACTCTGTCATGTTTTACCAGTTTTTCCGAAACAAAAAGTCTTGCTTCAAGGGGTTAAAAGAGATACTAAATCCATTTAAGAGATTTCAATTTAATCGAATTAAGAGCTTAATTACTTAACTACTAACTAGTAATTCTTCACATGTAATTTCCCCCCAAAAGTTTTATTCTTGCGAACCATAAAAAGCCTAAATGAAGGATATCTTCTGCATTTGGTTAAGTTTTTCTCGTAGTATGTTTTTAATACATTTTTTTTCTCTTCGGTTTCACATCTTTATGTTTTTATGAAAAATCATTAAAACTTTTTTTCCAAAAACCATTTCGTTTCCGACTTTTAATGCGGTCAAATGTTTTGATCTTAATTTCTCCTATGTATCACATAAATCACACCGTTTTCCTTCTCTCTTTGTCATCTATAAAACAATAACTGCCCCTTTACACTCAAGTTTTCTCCAAAGTTCCTCCAAAATACCGTAGCGTCATATAAAGTACTGGGTTGTAACAAGACTAGGCACTTACGAACTAAATGGCAAACTTTCCAACTAGAAACATGAAAATTTAACAACCGTAATTACCTGAAAGCTCGCCATTAAACTTTCGAAGATTGCTTTTACATTTACGTCTAGCAGAAACACGGGGTCAAATTTCAAAAATACCTAAGAATGGGTAACATTCCTCATCTGTTTTGAAAGTGTTTTCAAACGCATTCACGTTGGAGTTATTGTTCCTGAAAAGATGACAGAATTAGGAATTAAGAAATGTTTTCTATTTTGGAGTCGTGCAAACTTTTAATGAAAACATGTGCTCTTGAAATCTAAACCAGGCTTAAGTACTGTATTGCTTCAAAAGTTAATTTTCTAAAGTGCACATAATTTTGCAAAACAAGTAAACAATATTTTATGAAGAAATCTTTTATAATAAGTATGATAAAAATTTCTGTGCAGTTTGATCTGAAAGACACAAAGGAAAACACAAAGTTAGCAATACAAGTATTAGGAGAAAATTCTTTTCTTCGCAACATTTCTCGCTTTGAGTTGCTAAACAACATTTCTCGTTGCTAAAAAATTACCATTATTATTATATTTTGATTTCTAAAAACGGTAAAGATGTTTCGATTTAATTTATTTTTATAAACGTTACATTTTAGCAAAAACCTGACTAATATATAAACCAAAATCTCAGGAATAAAACTCTATCATTAGAAAACAAGTCTAATAATTTATTTAATTGAAAGTACTTTTCAATGGACTAAAAAAAGTATTATAACGAAACAAGGAAAATGTGAATAGTATTTCGTAAAATTTCACTTTCTACAACTATTTTTATGTTTAAAACACATGTAGAGATCTAGCTGGACCCGTACAAAAAAATCTACCGGCTATAAGTTCAACAATCAAGCTAAACATCCAGAATGATCGCTCGATACAAACAAACTAAAGTGTTGCCACTTCAAAGCATCGAAAATTAACCATTTTAAAATCGTAAAATCCGCTTTAAAATTCGAAAGGCTTAAGAAGAGAGTCCTAGATACACTGTTAAAAAAAACCTGAATTTTCAGATTGTTTGTTGACTGATTTTAACGAAAGATTTCCGTAGTGCTTCAAGACATGGTTTTTCCTTCCAAAAACGGAAATATCACGTCCTGAAAATACGATAACGGAACTTTTCCGTTTAACGGTTGCTGTATTTTCACAACCTGATTTGGATTAACGGAGGGAAAAAAAAAAGGAACTTGTGTCAAATCTCGGGAAAATATCAGAAACGGAATGTTTCCGGCAACTCCGCTGCCGTATTTTTTCTGTTATTTTCAGGAGATTTTTTTACAGTGTATAAACATGACAATAATTGCTCGATATAAACAAACTAAGGTGTTGCCACAGTGATGAATGGAAGTACTTTTAAAGAAATAAAAATAAACTTGTTAAAGTCCATTAAGTTACCGATAATAATTACAAATATGATATTTATTTTCTATAATAATCATTAAACAAATTTTTAAGCATCGTTTTACTATACTATAGTCTGTGTAATTACAATCGGCGTGTCAAGGTCATACAACTCTACCTTTTCTCCTTCTGGTCGCCATGGTTTCCGTGCTAGAAACTTTTTCCCCCACTTGGTTTGGGAACATAAGTCAGGTTGTTGTTTTAGTTATAATAATAATAGACGGATTCAAATCAGATTTATTTCTCAATGGCAAAAAAAGAATGCGTCAGGCAAAATTTTCAAATATTTTCAACCAATCTAAATATTATTCTGACATTTTGATGTGTTTCAGAAAGCAAAAAATTTTTTTTTATAGAAAATTAAAATCGTATTTTATATAAATTTAAAATTGAAAATTTATCTAAACATTCCAAGGGAAAATTTAATTTTTTTATTACTTTTTCTCAACTATGCTAATATTTTGAATCGGAGGTGTCGTAATGCCATTGCCTTAACTGCAGTGCAAAAAAAAAGTCTGGCTCTGTTATCATTCTCGCATTTGCCATGGAGACAAAGCAGCAAACGCGACCTTGATGCGCCTATTCTAATTACACAGACTATAGTTTGTTCTTGCATGATATCAGTATCGTATCGTACCACAAAATTCAATCGTAACTGGTCCACGTTAAGTGATACATATATATATATACACACACAGATTAACAGGTTTTATCCCTAATCTGTCCAGACTAAAATTTGTAGAGTTGATCGATTTAGCCACATCACACATCGTTTTTGATTTGCCTTGTTAATGAACAGCATCACACTATGTTGGTGAAGATGTGGTGCAACAAATCGTCGCTTGAAAAGAATAGTGACACAACTCAAAAAATACCGAAAATGATAAATTTAATTGATAATACTTTTAAAGAATTGATCTTTTATCTTCTCTACTAATAATAAAGCAGTAAGTATGTGTGTGTGTATCTGTCTGTGTCCGGCGTAGGGCTCAGACCGTCCGGCGGATTTTCATGAAATTTGGCACGAAATTAGTTTGGAGCATGGGGGTGTGCACCTCGGAGAGTTTTTTTTTTTTTTTTGAAATTCAAATTTGTTCTTTTTTTATTCCAATTTATAGCCGAAAGTTTCATAAAATAGTCGTTTTCTATGGGAAGAAATTATCGCATCCTTTCGAGCTTGATACCGTTGAAAAGCGCGTAAAAAACTGTTCCAGAAAGAGTTTTGTTCCTCGGGCTAAAATTCAAAGCTTCTAAATTAACTGGAAAAGAAGTTATACGCGTTTTTCTCTGTAGTTCGAAATTATTTTTTCACGGTAATTAACTTTAATTTTATTTGAATTGTTACCATGCCGACTGACTTATGATTCTTTTCTTTTTAAACGAATTAATATTTATTTCTGGAGGGTTTTTTCATTTTGTGGAGCAGCCGATTTTTAATTAATTAATTAATTTTTTTATTTAATTTTTTGAATTTTGATCATTCTTTTTTTTTTTTTTTTAAAGAATTAAAATACTGCGCAAGGGTTTTTTAAAGAAATGTTATCCTTTATAGCGATTTTTGATATTCCAAATTATTATTACTATTTATATTTTTATTTATTTAATTTTTTTTTCTACAGTGAATTAGCAAACATGTTATTTGCCTATTTGGGCTCAGATGAAAGCTCTTTCCGCTTTCAAAGCTTTTCTTGCTGCCGTTAGTTTCTGCAAGCTACAAAATTTCGTCTTTCCGTTTTGCTGTCAATGAATAATAGATAAAAACAAATTATACTAAAACTGTTTTAATTAAAACTATTCTAATGGATTATAATCGTCCTTTTTGTGTGGGTACTTGAACTAAACAAACAAAATGCGTTTTCTTTTAAATGTTTTCTTTTTAGTTTTGTTTCGTTTCTTTCTTTCTTTCGTTTTTCTATTTTTTTGTTGTGTGTTTTGTAAAAAACAGTGCTTAAATGTGTAGGATCGCTGGTTGATTGCCATGGGTGGCTAGTTTTTAATGATGTGGAATGCATTTTAGTAAAATAACGTAATTTACACTTAAAAAAGTTAAACCTATATACACGATGGCAAATCGACTGGTCTTTTCATTTTTTAACACGGTCATAGCCGTGCGGGTACCGCTAGTATGGAATAAAGACACAAGTCGTAGATAGCTAAGTTGCCGGTAGATAGCATAAGTGTTTTTTTAGAATGAAAATAAAACGCCATTTTTTTTGTTGAACATAGGTATAACTCGTATGCAGCAGTTGTTTCTACTGATGCGTGGGTAAGTACTGCCAATTTTATTGAAAACAGCCACAACTCCGATTAGGTCCTAAGTGATATCGTCCCTTATTGAGCAATAGAGACCCATTTTGTGTTGTGTCTGTTAAAGTAGGATTTTTTCATAAAATTTTATTATGGATAATATAGACATATTTGGAGCTGTGTCTGTATTGATTTTAATGTTACAATTTGTTAAGACCTTTTGAGGGTTATAACACTATTCCTCAAATTGTTGCTTCAGAAAAATGGTTATTTTTATTCGAAAGAGAGACAACTCAAAGTCTCTTAAATTTAATTAAAATTTCTAGGAACCCTAAAAGGCTAGCTCAAAAACTGCATGAAATAAACAAAAAGAATAGCATTAACCATTTTTAAGGGGCATTACAATAATTAGGAATTGTTATGAATGAAACAACAATAAATTACAAATCGCTACAAGTTAAAAACTGGTCTCCTGAAAAAGTTGCTTTTTTGAAATGTGTCACTATTCTTTTTAAGCAACGAAATGCTCATTGCATTTTTCAAAATGTAAATTAATTAACAAAACACATGCTTTAACAAAGAAGCTTAAAAATGGAATCTGTCTATTATTTGAATTTCAGTGTTAAAAGTTTTTGCCTAAATTATAACACTATGCAAAAGCACTGCATTAGGCGCCGATGACATTGGTGATAGCTCTGTGCGAAAATGCATTTAACCAGTCTCAGGTATTTTTTTACATTTCAAAATTATAGAAATATGTTCCTCTACAACAAGCATTTTTTTTTAATTGCTCCGTCAAATTTGCTAATTTCAAAACAAAGGAAACCACAATATAAAAATTAAAAATTCAACGTAAAAGTAAGCATTGTGTTACGTTGCTTCTTTTTACGTTGATTTTTAATTCTGTCTTTATAGCACATAAGTTTACCTTTTATTTCAAAGCCTCATTACTCTGAGTTAAAATAAATCAGCCTAAGGACGCTGTTTAATTATTTTTCTTAAAAAAATTCTTAAGATATCTCTCAAGATTTTTTTCGGTAATAAAAAAGATCATTCTAAAAATGTGGTCACTCAAAAAAAAATGTAATGAGGCAGGAATTAGCATTAGAAAAATTCCAATTTGACATACTTGTAGCTATTATCTTGAACAGATCAAATGAGTGAAACAGGATAAAGAAAAAGAAATAAGACTTTTGAAGAAATACTTAATCAAGTAGCTCGTAATTTCAATCTATATTTTCATGCCAGAAAGACATGATATCCTTAAATAGTAGAAATATTCTAGTTATTAAAGAGCAATTCAAAACCAGATTGTTTAAACGTTGATTTCATCTCTTGAAGGAAATGAAATCAAGGAGATTATTTCCTTCAATTTTCTGAAAACAGTAATTTAATCTTAATCTTCCTTACATAGAATTGGTTTGAACGAAATATTTCACCGTAAACCATTTAGAATTTTTTCCTGCGTTAAGAAAGCAAAGGATTATATCTGAAAGGAATTTATTTTCACGAATATGATATCAAACTACTGTTATTGTTTTATTATAAATCAAAGAAACTCAATGTAATCACATCCGTATTCAACATAAAACATGTTTTTAATTACCAACATAAATATAACTTAAAAAGGCTTTTTGAATTATACGTGGACAGTAAGTAATGAAATTACTTTTTTGTAAGGAGATTAAGTCCACCATCTACTGTGCTTAAAGTCATTTTTTTTATAAAACATATCAGATTCATTTTGAAGAAAAGTTTTTTTTTCTTTTAATTTTCGAAAATCTAACTCTAGAAAGTACAGGTGGTAAGTAATTTCAAATTCAGATTACCAAGTTCTAAAGAAATAAATCATTATTTGAAAGAATCGTGTGTTTGACAGTTTTGCAATGCAAAAACATTTTACATCTTTACGCAAAAAATTAATAAAAAAATTGTTTCGTTTCCATGGAAAACAAACGTAAACGAGATTGCAAAACAAATGAAATTTAAAAAAAAATATATTTTCACTCAAGTTTTTTCAAGAAAAACAAGTTTCACTAATTTCGTCGATTGTTATCTTTTCATTTTAACTGGCTCAAAGGGATCCAGCACCCAAAAATGGTGAAAAACACCAAAGATTTTTTTATTGGTAATAAAATAAACTTTTAAAAATGTTCCCTAAAAGTTGCAGAAAAATTGAAACAATATCTATTGATTTATCATTGATTTTATTACGGTGTGAAACGCCACCTTTCCATTCCGAAACAGTAACGGTGCTGAATATAAGCCACATATTTATTATTTTTAATAAAATAATTAAGAAGAAACACTTTCATCGTGACTGTAACTGAAAAAAAAAGTTTCTTACTTGAAATTTTGATAAAGAAATTATTTAAGTTTTTGCAAGGCGAAAACTTACAATGCTGTTTTCTCTCACTTTGTTTTTTGTGCATTTCATCTCAAAGAAATGCAAAGGCTTTTAAATGGATCTATAATGTGGAATTTTTCCCACATGTTCCAGAAACTATACATAGCGAATTTATGCTCTACTTTTACGATAACTTAAGTACTTTTTTTTAAATTCTTTTTGTAGGTTTTTTGAATTTTGTATAGTTTTTTCTGCGTTACTTCAGTTTTTTTTTAAAGCTTTTGACTTATGAAAAACTCAAAGCATAAAAGTTTTGCCTTATGGATAATGAATCAATAAAAAAATTTGAGACTTTAGGCCAATTTTTGAAAAAGAAGATACTATTTTAAAAATAGCTAAAGTTTGTTTTAAAATTTTCAAATTATATTTAAGAAATCCAGTTTATTTTAATATTAAATTTCTTATGAAGTGATATAACGTGACATCAGACAAAATTCTAAATAAAAACACCATAAAAAAAGGGAAAAAAAACTTTTATAGCTAAACCGCCCCTACTTTAAGGGGGAAGATAATTTTATAGAAATTATAAATACATTATCGTTAGAGCGTTTGTTGAAAACCAGAAGCTTTTAATTAAAAAATAAAAAATTTAAGTAACCTTTTATCAGAAAAAAAAAGCTAACAAATCATTTGGTACTTGTTAAAAGGGTGTATTTACCAGATTGTGTTCCCTAGAAACCGAGAAAATATAAAGAAATTCTAGCCCTAACCTTTTACCGAAAAATGGTGAAATTTAGCTGCAACCAACATTTGGTATTAAAAGCTGAACCCTTATAAGGGTGTAGTTTCACCATAAATTGTGAAACTAGGAACCATTAAAATGAAAGGAAATTCTGGCCCTAACCTTTCACCAAAAAAGGGTGAAATTTAGCTGCAACCAACATTTTGTTTTAAAAGCTGAACCCTTATAAGGGTGTAGTTTCATCATGAATGTGAAACTAGGAACCATTAAAATGAAAGGAAATTCTGGCCCTAACCTTTCACCAAAAAATGGTGAAATTTAGCTGCAACCAACTTTTTGTTTTAAAAGCTGAACCCTTATAAGGGTGTAGTTTCATCATGAATGTAAAAACTAGGAACCATTAAAATATAAGAAATTCTGGTCTAACCTTTCACCAAAAAAGGGTGAAATTTAGCTGCAACCAACATTTGGTATTAAATTTAAAATCCCTTATAAGGGTGCAGTTTTACCATGAATGTAAAACTAGGAACCATTAAAATGAAGGAAATTCTGGTCCAACCTTTCACCAAAAAAGGGTGAAATTTAGCTGCAACCAACATTTGGTATTAAAGTTAAACCCTTATAAGGGTGCAGTTTCACCATGAATGTGAAACTAGGAACCATTAAAATGTAGGAAATTCTGGTCCAACCTTTCACCAAAAAAGGGTGAAATTTAGCTGCAACCAACATTTGGTACTAAAGTTAAACCATTATAAGGGTGTAGTTTCCCCATGAATAAGAAACAAGGAACCATTAAAATGTAAGAAATTCTGGTCTAACCTTTCACCAAAAAAGGGTGAAATTTAGCTGCAACCAACATTTGGTATTAAAGTTAAACCCTTATAAGGGTGCAGTTTCACCATGAATGTGAAACTAGGAACCATTAAAATGTAAGAAATTCTGGTCCAACCTTTCACCAAAAAATGGTGAAATTTAGCTGCAACCAACATTTGGTACTAAGCTGAACCATTACAAGGGTGTAGTTTCATCATGAATGTGAAACTAGGAACCATTGAAATATAAGAAATTCTAGTCTAACCTTTCACCAAAAATAGAGAGGTATATTTGAAGCAATTAAGAACTAAAGCTAAACGAGAAAGACAGAGAAAGATACCTAGATTGCAGAGGCGTAGCTAGCGGGGGGCAAGGAGGGACAGCTGTCCCCTGGCGCAGCATCAAAGGGGCGCCAAATTAATGTTAATTTATTTTATTTTAAAATGCGAAAAGACAATTATTTGAACTGAAAAGGTATAAATATGTTTGACAAAAACACTCTCTCTCTAGGGGCATTTTCTTTGAAAGAAGGAAAATACAAGCAATTTTGCGAAGCCAAAAGGTCCCATTTTACCCTTCAAAGTGAATGGTCGCTAGTAAAAATGCAAGTTAAAAGGGTTGCTTTTTAGAGCTGTTTATAACTTAGGAAGCATGAAAGTTTATTTAATTCCTTTCCTGGGGCACCCCGAGGGGCGTGGGGGGCGCAAAATCTTCAGTTGTCTCCGGGCGCTGAAAACCCTCGCTACCCTTCTGCTAGATTGTAAATTTGAAGGTGGTGTGTACGGGAAAGTAGGCTCGTTTAGTTCTCAAATGAACGTCTTGTGTTTGTTGAATCGTTGAACAAGAATTTTTTAGTGCATATTATACAGAACTTTACAATCACTTTATAACTATCAAAAAATTCTTCTTAAAACATTCTCGTTTTTAATTAAGTGCGGAATTAGTCCGCATCAAATGAATATTCTCACACCCATCTCGATGAAGACTGCTCAGATCAAAACTTCTGAGAATGAACACATACCTGTTCATCGTTAATGAAAATTCTTTTCATTTTTGTCCGAGTACCTGATGCCATTTAGGGCCGTTTAGATGAGAAAATTAATTGAGCGAGAGCATTCCTGACTGATGGAACTAATTATGTCTCCGACAGGTGGCTCAAGTTCGGCTTGTGGATAAGGATTTGTTTTTAATATGAATTCATATTCTGATGGAGATTTAAAAAAGAAAGGACATCATTTTAAAACTTTCTACTCCTAATATTTTATATTTTTGAATCTTTTATTTCGAAAAGGCAACAAATCTGTAAAACGAAATTTTTTTCAGGAGATAGAAAAAAATGGCTTATAAAAATTTTGGAAAACCTTTACCGGCCTGATCTTTTACTATTTTAATTTAGTGGGTAATAGCAATGCAATTTTGCTGAATTAAAACGATTTTTGATCAATTATGACAAAAATTAATATATTCATTCTGAGAGTGCTTTCTTTTTCAAAACTGAGATGTTACCTTTTCGAAATGAGCTATTCGTTTAGAGTAGTGAAAAATCGCTTTCTGTTTTATTTTCGATTATTCAAAATTCAATTAATCCGCTCTTAATATGTATTTATAATACATAGTTACACCGTTAAACCATTGTTGATATTTTCCTTTTATTTTTACAAACTGGATGTTAAAATGCAAATACTGATTAACTGATGTTTTTGAGGAAAATACTTGATATATATTTTTTAATTTTTGATTATTAAAAATCCAATTGATTCGCTACACAATATGCTCTTGATATGTTATTTGTAATACTTAAAATATATTTGATTTTTTTATTTCTTTTTTATTTTTACAAACGAATTAAATGTTAAATTTGCAAATACTGATTAACTGATGTTTATGAGGAAAAGATATGATGTAATTAATTTTATTTTCGATTATTATAAATCCAATTAATCCACTAAACGGTAAGCTCTTAATATGTATTTATAAAAGTTAAGCCCTATTTGATAATTTTCTTTAATTATTACAAACCAAATTACATGTTGAAATGGAAATACTGATTAACTGATGTTTATGAGAAAAAGACTTGTTATAATATAAAATGCTTATTTGTTCCTGAAGGCTTTTTACAGTAAATAATACAAAACAAAATTTATTCTAAAATACTTTTATTTTTGACCAATATTTTTACTTTACAGGTATATTATCTTAGAAATAATTCTACTTTAATATGCATTTGGTAACTATAAAATCGCCTTCATGGTGCTAATAAAGATTGAGTGAATTTCAAAATGAATTTATAATTTTCCGTTTAAAATATATTTCGCTTTTATTTTATAACTATGTGCTTTCTCGACGCTTTGGCGATCGTTTTGTGTTCTTAAATTACCAACGATATTTTTAGACTATAAATTTCGTAGTTGATCTAAACACATTACTTAAGTTAGGTGAAAAGACGCATTTTTTTTCTTTTTTGTTTACAGAACAGTTTAACAAATCATTAAAAAACTGCAGTTTTTAATTCATGATACTAAAATAGGATTTTTCTTTCTTGCATTAAATAAGAGTTCTTGTGCTTTTTTATGTTTGGCTCAAAAGCATCTAAAGATTTTTTTTTTGAATTATACGAGGGCAGAAAATGTGCTAAAGTACATCTTTTATAGAACACTTTTCTGATTTTAGTTTTGCATCCCGGGAAGTAGCGGTTTTGAGGTAATTTAATAAAACCAGTCACTAAAAGCATTGCTAGTCAGCCAGATTTTTTTAAAAATCTGCTGGGGGGAAAGGGAGCACGAAGCTCTTAAACAAAAAAGTGTCTTTTCAATTGGTGTTATCCCTTTTAAGTTATTTGGGGGAAATGGTAATGGAAAGACAGACCGACTTACTAAATATTTCCTCTACATGATGGCTCTATTTTCGATATTTATTAAATTAAATAATTTGCATTTAATGTTATTTTTACGAGACCTAAGGCCATTAATTTCTTAACCTTTATACAGTTTCTTAGGATAATAAAAATTAATCTGAAAAAAAAAAAAAAAAAAAAATCCAAGCGTACAAGTTTAACAAAGAGAATACTTGTAGAATGTTTTAAGGGAGGAAATACGTGTAGAAGTCTTTAAAAAATTTTTCTTCATAAATCGATTCTACAACTATTCAATAATATACCATGAAAATTTCAAAGCAAAATTTCAAGTCGTTTAAAAGTTATAAGCATTTGAGCGAGCGCCTCTTTTGGAGCGGTTGAGCTGGTAGTCCCTCATTCATGAATGACTAGAAGGGTATTAGACAGAAGAACGTTCGCCAGATGTCCTTTTATTTCTTTAACAATTGAGACCTCGGACAGAAATTTCTATAAGTATTAGTATCTATAAGTATAAAAAAAAAAGATTCATTACTGCCCTAAATTTTCGAATTTGTGTACACTCTAGCTCGCAGAGTTTTTGATCAATCCTTATCAAATTTAGCACACATTTTCTATATATATACGCTGTAGTTGAACTAGAATAATAAGCATATCATTATTTTTATTTTTTTCATTGTAAAAAAGATAAAAAATAAACGATTAAAAATCTAACCTAATTTTCCCATTCTAAAAAAAAAAAAAATACAAATTATCAATTTTTGTGATGATTTTAGTTCAACTAGAAGAGACACTTATATAAAAAAAAGTAAATTAAAAAAAAATGATTTCAGATAAAAATTGTGACCTCTAGGATGTTCGCAAACTGCCGATCCGGGTGGCGACTTACCGTGTGCAGCAGCCGATACATCCGGGATTTTTCAAGAATAATGCTTGAAAATTTCAGTAAATGCTTTTCAATATATCTATAAAATAAGCTCAAAATCTCAATAAAATATATTTATTCTTTATACGTTAAAAAAATTCATGAAAATTGCTCTTAATACGCCGTGTTTACACCTATTTCCCCCCTTAAAAAGGGTTAGCCAATAAATTTCGATTGGCGATGTTTGACATAAAATAACAAAACGTTTTTACTAATTTTATACCTATTACGAACTTACTTGTCACCAATGTCTTTCAGTCACAAAAGCGAAACAGATATATCATATAAATGATTTTGGTGCTTTTACTGGAAATATTACTTTCAATGCAGTCTTGCCTATGAAAAAAGATTATGTGGAATAATTCATTCATAAAAATATGCGATTTATTTATTTAATTGTTATTTATGAGGTACAGCATGTATTTTAAAAAAACGCTTTGTTTTAATTACTATTTTTTCGCCAAAAAGTACACTTATAATAAAATATTATACACATTTCCAGAATTTATCAAATTTTAGAACACAAAATAACAGCAATTGAGTGTCGGAATCTTTCTATTTTTCCTCAGACTGCAAAACTGTTGCCGAATTCATTAGTGATTAATGATGCAAAAATATTCATAAATGAATGCAGAAGCAAAATGAAACAAATCCAAGGAATCTAGAATTCGTTACTATGATCGATAAAAGAAAGTTTCTGAGAATTCCAGCCCTTTTGATCCGATTTTTGTTCTCCTTGACAAGTCTTATTGGTTTTCTCTGGATTTCTGAGGCAAGAAAAAAAAGCTTGCGCTTTTCCTCAAAAAGACTTCTCCTAGGGAGAAAAAAAGCTCACTAATGATGGTATGAGGGTTTTTTGTAGCATTTTTTATAACTAAAATTCTTTCATCTCACAATTAAGATAAAAGAAAATTTACTTACCAACACAAAGTTTAATGTATGGTTTGTACTTACGCTCATACATTAAATTTTTTTCTTAAAACGAAGATATTGATAAATTTTACTTTGTAGACTTTGTGGTTTGTCGTTATGCCAAAGAAAATGGTTTTTAGGGTTGCGGTTGTAGCTAGTAAGTTTATACGCCTGTTTGCAACGCCCTTCCCACTGCATTTAGTACTACACGAAGCTATAAGACTTCAATGATGCTTGATGTCTCACTTAAGGATATTATAATAAGGTATGTTCCTTACTATAGTGTCTTATTTCCTTATTATATTATTTTAACCCTTTGAGTACTCAATTATTTGAAGATTTTTATGCCCACACGGACCTACTGTTGCATATGGATCACCCTTTCTCCCAACCCCTCCTGTTAGCCAACTTGATGCTGCACGGGGTGGGTATGATCCCACTATCCTGCTAACCCCTTTTGTACACTAAGCCTTAAGGATGCCCTGCATCCGGGGGCGAGGTAGTCAGGTCCTCATTCTACCACTAGGCTACCACGGCCTTATATGGACACCACTTTTCTTTTCTGGCACGGACCCCTACCTGTTGCCGATATGGATCATCCCTTTTTTCTCCTCCAACCTCCTTCCTTGTTAGCACTAAGCTTTTGGGATGTCCTGCATCGGGGGGTGAGGTAGTGAGGTCCCCATCCTAATCACTGGCTAACACGACCTTATATGGATCACCACTAAGCCTTAAGGATGCCCTGCATCCGGGGGCGAGGTAGTCAGGTCCTCATTCTAACCACTAGGCTACCACGGCCTTATATGGATCACCACTTTTCTTTTCTCCACCGGACCCCTACCTGTTAGCCGATATGGATCATCCCTTTTTTCTCCTCCAACCTCCTTCCTTGTTAGCACTAAGCTTTTGGGATGTCCTGCATCCGGGGGTGAGGTAGTGAGGTCCCCATCCTAATCACTAGGCTAACACGACCTTATATGGATCACCACTAAGCCTTAAGGATGCCCTGCATCCGGGGGCGAGGTAGTCAGGTCCTCATTCTAACCACTAGGCTACCACGGCCTTATATGGATCACCACTTTTCTTTTCTCCACCGGACCCCTACCTGTTAGCCGATATGGATCATCCCTTTTTTCTCCTCCAACCTCCTTCCTTGTTAGCACTAAGCTTTTGGGATGTCCTGCATCCGGGGGTGAGGTAGTGAGGTCCCCATCCTAATCACTAGGCTAACACGACCTTATATGGATCACCACTAAGCCTTAAGGATGCCCTGCATCCGGGGGCGAGGTAGTCAGGTCCTCATTCTAACCACTAGGCTACCACGGCCTTATATGGAGCACCACTTTTCTTTTCTGTACCGGACCCCTACCTGTTAGCCGATATGGATCATCCCTTTTTTCTCCTCCAACCTCCTTCCTTGTTAGCACTAAGCTTTTGGGATGTCCTGCATCCGGAGGTGAGGTAGTGAGGTCCCCATCCTAATCACTTGGCTAACACGACCTTATATGGATCACCACTAAGCCTTAAGGATGCCCTGCATCCGGGGGCGAGGTAGTCAGGTCCTCATTCTAACCACTAGGCTACCACGGCCTTATATGGATCACCACTTTTCTTTTCTCCACCGGACCCCTACCTGTTAGCCGATATGGATCATCCCTTTTTTCTCCTCCAACCTCCTTCCTTGTTAGCACTAAGCTTTTGGGATGTCCTGCATCCGGGGGTGAGGTAGTGAGGTCCCCATCCTAATCACTAGGCTAACACGACCTTATATGGATCACCACTAAGCCTTAAGGATGCCCTGCATCCGGGGGCGAGGTAGTCAGGTCCTCATTCTAACCACTAGCTACCACGGCCTTATATGGATCACCACTTTTCTTTTCTCCACCGGACCCCTACCTGTTAGCCGATATGGATCATCCCTTTTTTCTCCTCCAACCTCCTTCCTTGTTAGCACTAAGCTTTTGGGATGTCCTGCATCCGGGGGTGAGGTAGTGAGGTCCCCATCCTAATCACTAGGCTAACACGACCTTATATGGATCACCACTTTTCTTTTCTCCACCAGACCCGTAGCTGTTAGCCGAAGCCTTAGGATTGCTTGCGTGCGGAACTGGTGGCATATGTATCACCACTGGCCGGCGGGTGCCGCAAAAACATCAACGTCTGCTTCTTAAATTCAGATGACGAGTCAGACTCGTCCACCGTAACTTCGCCCAAATAAGCAGATGTCGAGTCTCACTCGCTAAATGTATCCAAAGGGTTAAGTTTAAACGTTTTAAATGCTTTAATACGCCGTTTTAAATAAAATGAATCCAAATTGTACATCAGTAACCTAAACGTGGTTTACGGGATAATCTAACGTATTGGAGGATCAAACTTAAACGAGTATTTAAAGCAGCATGTACGCAAATCTTTATTGTATGCACACATTTTCTAAGGTGTAATATGTTTCACTTCACTCGTGCTTGTATATTTTTCAAATATCATAGGCGTCAGAACTAAGTGAATGGCCACATGATTTCACTATACCGGCACATTACTCTAAAGAATAAGTTCAGTTAATGTGAGACTTGCAAAAGAAAGTTAATCAATAAAAATAAAATACCACATTTGTCATTGGTTCTTTCATTGTTTTGTCATTAGAAGTAACTTCCCTCCAGACGACCGTGATTTGTTCATTGCGCTACGGAACAGAAAAATCCTTCGTGTTAGTTTAAAACCACAGCAAACAATCGCAGGACAGGAGCAAAATGTCTCCGTCGCCGCATGTGGGAATTCACCAAAAGCGTTTTTCTTTAAAGTACATTTTGCTTTCTATGGACACACTTTTATCTGCCTACTTAACCCCTTTCCTCTCGCTCCCGTCAATATCACGGGCTGGAGTGTTCAAAAGTAGCGAACTATAACATTAAAAAAAAACCACTCCTTGATCCCGAAAATGCATTTTTTTCTTCTCATGCATACTAGATGATAGTATCAAACTATTTACAGAATAGTTAAAGATCTGACATTTTTTAAAAGTTTTTCTTGAAAAGAATAGGTGCTTCTGTTGTTGTTCTCTTGAAAATTATCCGACCGTTAAGGGGTTAATCCAAGAGGTTGAAAAGAACACTGAAGGTGAAATCATGGGAATTGTGCTTCCAGTTACCCCAAATGAAACAATTTTTCAGTGAATAACTGGATTTAATACTCAAATAAATTATATGTTTATAAGCAAGAAGGGGGAAATTCGTAATTGTAAAGGAGCTATTTATTATTTTACAGTAATTATTTACTATTAAGTCAGTAAAAGTCTTACATCATTTTTAGCCTACTTTCCCGTAAAAGTAAAAAAAAATAATAATACAGCATGAAAGAAGGCTTAATGTATCGTGAAAATATCGTTAAAAATCAAGAAAAGTCAAAAATAAGTTAAGTAATTAAATAAAGATTGAAAAATAAAAAATTTGAAAGTAGGGTATTGAGATGGGGAAAAAGTGTGTCTGTCGGTCTGTGCCCCCCCCCCCCCTAATAACTTTTGAATGAATTGTCCGATTGGAAAAATGTTTTTTGCATTCGAAAGATCTCGGCGAGGACATTTCCATATTTTACTTTTTGATTTGAACAATTTTTTGTTCAATTTTGAACAGTTCAAAAAATTTTAACATTAGCACCTATAGGCGAAAATGAAGCAAATTATGTAAACTGTGGGCACAAGATCCAAGTTCCAATGAACAAGCTCACTGGAAGAAGTTCTTGGCGTGAAATATTGATTTGAAAAATTTTTGTTCATTTTTGAACAGTTCAAAAAAAAAAAAAAAAAATAGCGCCTACGGGGAAAATTCAATCCTATATTAATCCTGATCTAACGGACCAATTTGCTTGGAACAAACTTTATCGGAAAGCTCTTATGACGTAGAGCTCGTACAGATAAGAAGTTCATCCAGAACTGTATGATTAAATCAATAAGCGAAAGAATGAATTAATAACTGAGTGAATAAATACATGAATGACTGAATAAATGAATGATTGAATGAATACGTATTAACCGTTGAAAAAGGCATATCTGAAGCAATTAAGAACCTAAGCTAAACGAGAAAGAGAGAGAGAGATAGCTAGAATATAAATTTGAATTCGTTGTATGCGGGAAACTAGGCCTGTATAGTTCTAGACGGAACTTCTTGTTGAAATATTCTGTTTGCATTTACATGAAAACACAGCACGTTCAAAAAAAGGGAGAAAAAGGAAAACACTACGTATCAGGATACAGTATTTAATTTATTTAATTCAAGTAAAACTATTATTATTGTTATTTTGAATAATTTTTGAAATATTTTGTTACCATCTACATAAGAACAAAGTACTGTCAAAATAAAAAGAGGAGAAGGATGGAAAAAAGTCTAACCATCGGGATAAAGTACTTAATTCAAGTTAAAATATTATTATTATTTGTTTTTATTTTATTTTTCTTTTGAATAATTTAGATAGAAATCATGGTAGAACAGTTTAGAAAAGAACATGCTTGTACATTAGATACATTCGCATAACATTTACAACGGTTGTGGCCGTTTATTTATAGCATAAATATGTTAATTTACATATAATCCAGTGCAATTGATATCATGCATCAAACAACATCCCCTTGCAAACCTAATCCGTTTAGCCCCACAAAGATGTAATGCAAATTTACTTAATTCCTTATTCTACCATTTATGGCTTAACGGAAATTAAACTACTACGTAATGTGTTTATCTAAATTTAAGTGCAATTAACCTGAGGTTACTAACTACTTTAGTTTACTGGTCATATATAAGAGGACTAAACAAATTCAATTATCGTATTTCAGATATGAGCTTGTATTCCTCATTTGGATTTAAAGTACGAAAATCATGCACAGTGTAAGGCCCTCAATGTAAAATTAATGGATGTAATGTCGTTGTGTATTTTTATTTCGCAATGTATAACGAAATGTCTTGTCAATTTAATGTTTTTTAATTTTCATGGCTTCCAGAAACACTTTGGAAAAGAAACTACAATTCACGATGCATAATTTGTAGTAGCAATTAATATAATTATGGTTTGTTATGAAATGCGTTACATAAAAAAACACAACCCTGTAATGGCTTGAAAGATTCAATTTGAACAGATCAACCCATTAGTGCATATTCAAGCACTAGTAAAACTTTATTAATATGATTTAAGGAAATTTCAACATGGAATAAAGTCCTACATTATAATAAAGTAAGCCATGAATACGTATGCCTCCATGCATAAATTTTTTTGAAAAATATATTCTTCTACTTTATAAAGAGTAAGGATCAAGTTTACCTCGCAGAAAATATAGTAGCTCCTCGTTATATCGCGCTTGTCCCTTATATCGCGCTTGTCGGGGGACAGCAGAAAAGCGCGATATATCTGAATGCGCGATATAACCGATGCCGTTAGAAACAACTCAAAAACTACAAGTAAATTGGGTAGACCTGTGCATGCCACCCGAGCATGGTACGAAAACGATGTCAAAGATAAAGGAAACCATTTTCTTTCTATAAAATTCCATTTCCTATTACTCTACTATTAAGGGGATTGTATAATTTGGATTTGTTTAGCCTAGTGCGAACCCTTTCTGTACTAAAAAGAATCCAGAAAGGGGTGTATTTTTTCTCCTTGGGCAGTAGTCATCTGTCTCTTTCATTCAATGGGCGGTTAGGATCAATACAAAAAGAACAAGTAAAACGGCAACTAATTCGAGTAGAATCATTGTACATAAAATTTTCGGAAACATAGATAAAGCGCGATATATCCGAATGAACGATATAACGAGGCGCGATATAACGAGGGGTTGTATAATTGTACATAAAATATACAGTGGACGCCGCTTAAGGTGATCACATAGGGACGAATGTGATTTGATAACAAATGCGTGATAACATTTTATTGCTGGAAAAATGTGTACTTTTGTACATTGACAAATAAACACACTGTCGATTTTCGCAAACAACGTTACCTTACGTGTTGTTGAAAATATATTTAGCCAAAAAATAATAGTAAAAAGAAAAGTATAATACGAATCAGTAAATTTTTGTGTTAAAAGAAGAAAGAAGTAATTCCGGATTGTCGATATTCTGCTAATTTTACGAATTTGGAGTCTCTTTTCTACACAGATAGACGCAAAATTCGAATCGCCTCCGTGATCTGAGCAGTGTAATACCTTTTCTGATCAGCAATTTCAGAATTTAATTTCCAAACAGGAAACAAGCAGTTCATTTATCGTTCCCTAGTTTTTGCTGATTTAAGCAAAGAAAAACTAAATTTATGACAATAAACGAAGTTTTGATTACAAAAACAGATGATTTCTACACGGTTTTATTTAACTTGATTTGTCACAGAAGTTTGTTACGTTGTTTTCGACCACTATTGCCTGCATAAATTATCTTCAAACTTTGCACACGAGCTTATCTTCCGATGACAATACAATATTCCATCCATTTTATAATATATTAAAACGTTAATAATGAAAAAATTACTAATTTTGGCTCTGAGGAAATTATTGGAATGACTATTTGTCGAATGGCAACGGTAGCTTTGTTTGGATAAAGCAGCGATGTTATTTAACTTGATTTGTAACTGAAAAAAGGAAATTATACCATGGAAAACGAATAAAACCGTGTAACTTAAAACATTTTTTTATCTCTTATTCACATTTATGTTTTGTTGGGATATCATTAATTTTTGAAAAGCTAAACTTTGGGGTTTTCAATGCCCTTTTATACAAGCGGACGGGACTTTGCGATTTTGATAATATTAAACAACTGATAACATTAACCGTGACCACAAAAAGCGGCGTCCACTCTACCAATTTTATTAGAAATAGCCAACATGTACGGCATACTATTTTGAAAATATTTTATAATGTAATGAAATTTATCGTACACTAGCTGTACCCGGCCACGCGTTGCTGTGGCTCAGTCTGGTTAGATGGAAAACCAAGAGAAAGCACATATTCCTAATATGTTTAATTTCACAATGCTTGTTGTTTCATTCTCTGAAAATATAGATCGTCTGGTTTACCTATTCTAAAACACGCTTTATATAATTATCCACGTGCGAAGCAATACGTGTCTAGATCTAAACTGCTCAATTTGATTGATTGGACTTGAGCTTCATGCTTTTTTCACAATGCTTGCGGCAATTTTTTTTTTGTCGTACCATTGTCTGTGAAGGTTTTGCTATTGTCTGGCTTGACACATTGAAAAATTTCAACATAAGCCTTATCCAAACAGAAGAAACACAAACACAAAAATCCTAAATTAAAAAATTGCCATTCAAGATAATTAATCTTTGTTTTAAAGTTCCCCTTAATCATTAAGTGCAAAAATACTAACAAAATACTTCCATACAAACAGGAAAAAATGCGAAATTTTTAGATAAAATAAAAATAGCTAAACTAAACTGTTGCAATTCCAAATAAGTAATCTTTGTTTTATAGTTCCCCTTAATCTTCGTTCTTAGAGGGCAAAAATTCTTCAATACAAACAGAAAAAATACAAAATTTTTAAATCAAAATAAAAGTAACTAAATTAAACTGTTGCCATCTAAAATAAGTAATCTTTGTTTTATTGTTCCCCTTAATATTCGAGTGCGAAAATGCTTCAATATAAACAGAAAAAACACAAAATTATTAAATCAAAATGAAAATATCTCTACCCTGCCACACGTTGCAATGGCTTATTCTCCATGATAATACATTAAAAAACGAAATAATTAATTCAAAATTAAAATAAATTAAAAGTGATTTATAAACACACTCACGCATTATTTTTGGATCAAGGTAAGCCTTAAGAAATCGATCTAAAAAGCTTATAACTGGCGTTCTTATTGACTTAAAAACTTCGAACAAATTTCATCTTGTGCAGAAAAATCAGCGCTTTCTATCAATATATTATATTAATATGTGCAAGGCTTTGTTCATCCCCATAGTGGGGAATTTATGTGGAAATTTGCGTAAAGTTGGAATAAAAAAAAAGGAACTACCTGTCGGTCTGTAAACCTTCCTCTTGAATCAGTCTACTGGCAAAATTTCGAAGCAATCGGTGAAGTACTTTCGGAGATTTGCGGTTATGAACAAACGAACACTTACATTTTTATTTATATAGATGAACTAGTTCATAAGATAAATTGGTACTATGCTATACAGTTATTTTCTTTCGTATCTAAAAACTTTTTCTTTTTTTTTCTTTCTAAAAACTTACATTACTGAAACAAAAAAGTCGCATCATCCTTTTATTAACGTCCAAAAAATTGAGGATACCACCTGCCATAGATTACTGAACATGAATTACTTTTCAAAAAATTCATTCATGCTGTATTTCATGTTCACAAAACTAACCATTGTCGAAATGACAAATGAGCAATTATCGAAGCTTCAAATCCATCAAAATATGGGTCCCGAAAATAATTACGGAAGCCCTGTGACACTTATGTACCATTAATTATTGCTTTCTCCATACATAGAGGAACGGTTGATGTTCTAATTTCAAATTATAGCAGATAAGCATTCCACATCACGTATCGTCATATGTCATTAAAATTAGAACAATTTGACGTATCAGAAATCATGACGGCAATATCCAAACTGCAATCGAACTATCTGAATTGTTTGAATACGTGATCTAAGTAGTAATTTCATTAAGTCATAATAGTTCTATATAATGATAACTAACTCTTTTTTAGCCTACTTTCCCGTAAAAGGAAAAAAAATGAAATAAGGATAACTCTTCATTACAAGTGTACCCTATTGGGTAAAATTTAAAATACTGTTTATTAACTACTGTTTGTGCAATTTGAAAGCTAAACACCCAATTGTTTTTTAAATTAATCAACAGATAGTTTACTTCGTTTTAAACATGGAAATTGGGCAAATTTGTTTGTGCTTAGTTCTGGGGTCTGAAGAGGTTAATGTATTGTAAAAATGTCGTTAAAAATAAGAAAAAAATAAGTTAATTAAATAAATATTGGGGGAAAAAATGAAAATAGCGTTTTGAGATGAGAAAAATACATGTCTGTCTCTTCCCCCCTCCCCCACTCACCCATAAACTATATTGAAGGAATTGCCTGATTTGAAAGATTTTTTTTTTTTTTTTTGCATTCAAAAGATTTTGGCGAGGATATCTCATTTTCGCGATAGATAAGATTCCGTATTAAATATAATGTTTTATTATTTTTGTCACCGCGTAAAAATTACTTCTTTTTCGTTTTTAATAGCTTTTAACTATTATAGTTTTAACGACTCAAAAATGTTATTATTCGAAGCTTAACCCACCGTTAGAGGGCACGGAAGATTGCGCATGCTCCGGTCAAAATTTTTTTTCAAGTAGCTTTGTAATGTCGTAGAAGTAACATTGTAAATATTTGAGTTCGTGTTAAATTTATATAGTTAATGTCTTCAAAACTATCAAGTTATTGTTCCACACCCCGAATCCGCTCAAAATGTTATTTATTGTCATGTCATTTGATGCAATGTTATTCAATGACATAAATCAGCGATTCTCAGCCACTGTGCCGCTGCACATTGGTGTGTCACCAAGTTCTTTCAGTGTGCCGCCAAATTTTAGAAATGTATATAGCAAAAATTATAATGCTTTTTTTAACTGAGAGTAAATTTTGTTTAAATTAAAGGAAAGTACACAGTAAAAGAAAACATCTTTTCACAGTTAAATACCATATCTTTAACTATTTTTATCTTCGATAAATGTTACCTTTCATAACGTGAAATATTTGCCACACGTGAAGAAATTTTCCATTTTTTCCAGTATCTCCACTTGACCCCTCAATCAAATAATGTATAAAGGAAGTGAAAAAGAAGCATGAAAATAGTTTTTTTTTAGTAAAGTTAAGTACTCTGAGGCTGACACCCCAAAAAACGGTCCCTAAAGCTGACCCTCGCAAATAAAATAACATTTAACGTATTACCAATTTAAAGAGATTTAAGAAGTGAAGAAATTTCAAGTGTTTCCCGTATCCCACACTCCCACCCCTCAATCAAATAGTGTAAACAGGAAGTGACAAAGAAGTATGAAAATAGTTTTATTTTTAGTAAGGTTAAGTGCCCTAAATCTGACACCTCAAATAAAAGAATAAAAAAAACGTTTCAAGTATTACCAATTTAAAGAGATTTAAGAAGTGATACCATTCAAAAAGGAAGAAAATCTCATTTTAAATTATTTTAGGGAATTGGTAATACTTTAAATGTTTTCTGGGTGTCAGCTTTAGGGCATTTTACCTTACTAACCAACATAAAAATGAAAAAAAAAAAAGATCGAGACTGTTAAATGTAGAAGACAGCTTGAGAGTAGCATTATCATTTTTATGCCCAAATATAAATGAAATTATCAAAAAATCTCCAGCTCAAAATTTTTCATTAAAAGTATGCTTATTATTACCTTGTAATTACTCCCTAATAAACGCACTGTTGTTTTTGTAGTATATATTATCCACATATATATTTCACTTAACGTGAACCAGTTACGATTAAATTTTGCGGTACGATACGATACTGACATACTGCAAAAAACAGACTATGGTTAAACGATATTTACAATTTTGTTTAAGAGCAAGAATCTGAGAGAGTGTCACACCTGTGATTCATGCCATCTCGGATTTTTCTCAAAAAATTATCAGCTGATACTTGTCTTATGAAAAGACCAAATCCACCATTATTTGTTCTAAAGTTAAGTTGTTCAGCTTTTATGGACTCCCAAAGGTCAATGTGTGCGGGCCAAAACTGTGCGAAATTTTACGACATGGAATTCGTTATGAGCCACAACTCTTTGCGCAAACAATCTGCCTCCAAATTCTTTTTAGATATGGAACATAAAAGGGTCAAACTTTATATAACAGATGATAAGGTTGCGGCAAGTCGTTGCCGCAAGGTCACTGAAGGTCATAAAAATTGGAGTTTTCGGCACTTTTTAGCATTTTTAAGGCCTGACAACGGCTTGCGCCTTCAGGTTGCCATGGCAAAAGTGGTGTCAGTTGAAAGGTAGGTATTAGCACTTTTAAAAAATGTAACTATCATTGAGGCAAGTTGAATGCGCTTTTAATGAAATAGGGGCAAAATCTGGAAAATGTCGCATTTTACCAAAATTAAAACTGTCATAACGTCTTGCGGCATCGACATATTGAAATATTTTTTTTCCATTATTTTACTCTATTATTGGTCTTTACAAAAAGTAAAATCCACTGAGGCATGTTTGCGTTAAAAAAATTAAAACATTTTTTAACTTACTAAACTTTCTTCACGAAAAAAAAATGCATATAGTTGCTCCATAGATATTTTAATATATTATGACATATCTCTGACGTGTTACACATATTTGGTATAATTATGGTATTTATTTCCCATATGAAATTTTTGACATTTAATGCAACTTGTATATTTTGGGACAACATTCAGTATTTCTACATTTCAGTTCTGGCAAAAAGATGGATTTGTTTTCTAACATTTTCAAACATTCTTCTTCACTTACTCGCCTACTCAATTATTTTAATCCAAGTCAGCATCACTTCTTAAGTGGCTTAGATAATACCACAGCGGATGGACTTGATGGGTTTTCAATTCTTTGCGACATAGTTACAAAGCTTGATCTCGTGACAGAAGAGCAAAAACGACTCATTGATTGTTTAGAATTAGAAAAATGATATCTGAAAACGACGTATAAACTGCATTGCAGAACAAGCAGCATTTGTGCTAGTCATTGTGCTCAATTTTCTTCGAGTTCACTTGACGAAAACTTTCACGTAAAATTTGACCATGAACACCATGTTGAATGTGCCCAATGTCACGCACAGCAACTTGAATTTTAACTGGTGTGTTCAAATAATTTGCCCGTTCAGCTCACAAAAATTTCTTACAAATCAGATTCCTAAGTCTAAATTTCTTAGCCGAAAGTTTGTAAATTTTATGTTTTGTCCTGACGGTACTGCTACATTTGAAACTGCTGATGAACTATCCTTGCATATAGCCAAGAGGAGAATACCAAACTCCTAAATTAATTTCTAGTATGGACAAGACTAAAAATATGTTTGCAAAAAGAATGCAGACAGTAACAAAAAAAAAAAAAAAACAAATTTTCAGAATTCTAACTTTTCAGAAGGTGTTATTTAATCTAATAGCAGTGCAATTTATTCAGGACTTGTATCCCAAAATGGGTGGGAACTAAAGCCAAAAAGAAAGGACACTCGTCTAAACCAAAATCAAAAGTTCCTTCAAGAGTGCTTTTATAAAGGAAATAAAACAGGCAATAATTGGACAGCACAGAATGTTGTAAAGATGATAAGATATCTTACTGTAGATGGGAGAAAAAAATGTAACCCAGGAGAATTTTTAACACAAGAGCAAGTAATGTCCTATTTTAGCAGATTGAAAGCTAGAGCTAAAAATTCGTGTGTAGAAAGAGATGATGAAAATGAAGATGAACTATTACAAGCTACAATTGAAGAAAATGAAAGTGCAGAGAGAGAAAATGTTAGAAAGGAAATCCATCTTTTTGCCAGAACTGAAATGTAAAAATACTGAATGTTGTCTCAAAATATACAAGTTGTATTAAATGTCAACAATTTCATATGGGGAATAAATACCATAATTATACCAAATATGTGTAATATCGTTAGTTCTCAAGTTGATATTTAGAGATCTTTTCTTAAGTCTTTCGAATTGAAAGATTTTAAAATGGTTAATTTGCAATTCTTTGAAGTTGCAGCATCTTAGTTTGTTTATATCGAGAGATCACTCGCATATTTGATTGTTGAAAGTATAGTACGCAGATGCTCTGCGAGGCATCAGCTGGTATTATTTTATTTTACATTACAAAATTTTATCATACGTTATTTCACACAGTACATTATAGGTAGCTAAACAACTTTCAAACTTATCTTTTTCTTTGTGTACTGCCAATTTTGAAATCGTTAAAAGTGTGCAGCGACACAAAGAAAAAAGAAAAAAGACTTAGAATCACTAACATAGATGAGCAATGTAAACCCCAAAACAAAACATTTTAAAACATCATTACAAGAAAAAAAGTTTTATAAAGGGCCAATACAGAAATAAAATCGGCTGCAGTTCATAAAAAGTTTCTTCGATGCACTGCTTTGTCACGAGGTGGTAAATATTGCTTTTGTGCGAAAAAAGTTTGTTCAAACATTTAAAAGGATTTTGAAGTTGTTTTATTAATCTACGCGTGTGTGCTTAATTTGGTCGTAGGCGTTAAGAGTTCTCCCAAGATATCGCTGGAAGTGGGAGTATTCCTTCGTTGAACACACGTGGAATAAATTAATGTAGTTTTTATAGAACCATGCCTTTAGATTAACTCGGTTCATCGTCAGTTTATAGTTCTAACTCTAAAATTGAGCTAACCAATCATGCATTTTAACTAATTTCAGAGAGTAGGAAAATAATAATATTTAAAAAGATTCAGAAGTAATGAAAGATTGTGATGCGAAAACTTGGTGAAAGTAATTAAGAATACGAAACCGAGTGAAATATATTGAAGTATATTTTATAGCAGAGTTTTAATCGTTGGTGAATTTGCATCAAAATATATTTTGTTGATTTAAACTTTTTACTGCGCGTGAGGTTTTCCCTTTTCAAAAATATCGTATCAAGTTGCATTGCATTTTAATCCACGTAAATGAGCAATAGAAACGATCAGTTATCTCAAGATGCTATTACTGAGGAATCATTTAAGTACTTAGAAAAACTTAGGCAGCACACTTTTAATTTTATTGATAAAAGACAATTGTTATAATCGTTCTAAGCGTATGCATTTCCTTAAAATATTTAAAGCATCGGCTATGATACTTACGAAATTTTTTAACTATTACGTGACTTATTAAAACAATTTCTTTAAGGTATTTTAATTGTTCCTGTTAAGTAAAATTATCAGCGATTTCGCCTTAAACTAATGAGGAACAAATTTAAATTGTAATTATTGTTAGAAGTTTTTCACTTTTTTCGAAAAAAAAAACCATACACCTCTGTTTTTTCTTCCTCTCTCTGTTTTTGAACAAATCTTACAAGCGTCAACCAAAAACACATTTTATTTATGTTTTGTTTCATTTGTTAATTATTATTATTTTTTTAAACAGCATTTTGTTTCAAATAAGAGAACATAAAAAAACAAACGTTTACGTTTGAATTTTTATTTTCAGCTTTTCTATTTTAATTTTGAACAACTTACTTTTCTGCATATTAATCCGAACATTTGCGCTTTCTTTTGAAAAAAAGGCAAAGTTTTGATTTAATTTACCATAAATGTTTGGTAATAAGTTTTCTGAATAAAATTATTGATTGTTTTTTTAATATCAATTTAAACGATTAAGTGCGAAAAAAAGATCTATTGTTAACGGTGTGTTTCTTTTTAATATGATTGTTTAAAAAAGCAATTTTAAACCTAATTTTTTGCTATAATTCATCTTCATAGAAACTGTCCAAAGTTTCCGCTGAAGTTAGAGGTCTTTAACTAATGAGTGCGTAATAGAAGGATTCATTCGTTGTAAAAAAAAGCATTTTAAGAACATTCTATGCAAATTTCGAGCCATTTCCAGATGAGGATTATTTTCAATAATAACCAGTCGTACAAACATTTGCCACAAAAGTTCAACAAAAATAAAACATTTGACTTAACGAATTTGCATGGTATATAATAAAGCAGCCATTTCTTTTATGAACTACTTTGTTACTGATATTCTACGAGTTTGTACACTAAATCCATTGAATTATTGGCTTACCGGTATTTTCCTCAACACAGGGGGAAATTCAAAGTATTGATTTATTAGCTCTTTGTTAAAGGCATATGAGAGTCGACGCTGTAGTGCACGTGTGGAAATGACAGCTCTTGCGATCGAATGCGATTAGATTTCGCTTGAATAACTTAACCACCTTCGGACAATCTTGAAATGTTTGCACTCTTTAGATTTGAAGTCATGGGCGAGAACGCTTTTATAGGACATAAAAAGGGGAAAGCGGATTATCTTAAATAAAATGTAAACTTTCGTGCTAGAAAGTAAAAATTAAAATTAACGTAATATTAAGCACACAGTTTGAAAAAACAGCGGACACGCGCTTCGAGGTTACAAAGAACCTGTTTTTCAATGCAAAAGAGCAGGCTTCTAGATGAAAAATATCCAACTGAACTATGAGCTGTTGATAAAAAAACATCGAACTAAAGCCATGAGCTCTAGATAAAAAACATCCAACTGAAGCTATGAGATGAAGATAAAAAAACATGCAACTAAAGCTATGAGCATTAGATAAAAAACATCCACCTAAAACTACGAACTCTAGATAAAAAACATGAAACTGAAGCTATGAGCTCTAGATATAAAACACCCAACTGAAGCTGTGAGCTGTAGATAAAAAAAAAACATCTAACTGAAGCTATGATATCTAGATAAATAACATCCAACTGAAGCTATCAGATCTAGATGAAAAAACATTCAACTAAAGCCAACCAACCTTTTGTTGGATGTTTTTTTTCTTTATCAGAAGCTCACTCTCTCAACAAGTGGCTCCTTGTAACCTCGAAACACGAGTTTGCGGTTTTTGCAAATGTTGTGCTTATTTTTACATTAATTTTTATTTGTATGGATTATTTTATTTATTCATTATTTGAGTATTTATTTTTAAGCCTTGAAATGCATTTTAAGTATTGTATTTTCTGTCATTAAAAACACTTGATGAATTTTGACTTAACCTACTCAAACTTTTTGGCGCAATCAGTGATACAGTTCGCAAAATACACTATTTTATTATTTTTTTTAATATAATTTATTTTTTGTATGGTACCTAACACTTAACACACAATTTGAGGGAAATATTTTTCGTAGTACAATATCGACATGGTTAAAATAGTTTTCCTCCGACAAATACGTTTTAATAAAAGTAAAATAAAAATAAAAACTGCAAATAAAAAATAAATAAACATCACACACATTCTCTTACACATCGAAAAGTGGTAGTAAAACATATTGTCCAATCCTGGAAGTGCACTGTACATTTAGTTGTCTCTCTTCTCAGGGGAAATTATCGTTTTACAAAGGCCAAAAGAAATCACGTCGTCGGAAACTGGAATTCCCCAGATCAAGTTGGCAACATCTACTAGATATAGAGTACCTCAAGATTTGCATTTCTATCACATCGCGAGAATCCATTTCCTTTAACGCGAAAATGCTCCCTTTTTCCACAAATAAATGTTTAAAAATTTAATGTATGAAAAAAATGAAAACAGTTTGAATCATAAAAGACTAAAATGTCTTTTACTTTTCCTTAAAAACACTTAAATTACAAAGGCTTTACATTAGAGATGTTAATTTCAAGTAAACGTTTTGACGTAAATAGTTTTCAATGCTCTAGCTAGCAGAAATTACTTCTCAATAAAGGAAAATAGTTTTAAAGAAGAGCAGGAAAAGAGTTCTCAGAAAACACAGAAAAATAAGTCTAACAAAAACAGTTCTCCGTAAAAAAAAAAAAGTAAAATATTTATAAACAAAGATTTCGAAAAGTCGTGCGTTTTTTTACACATAAACGTACTTTTCAGTTTGTTCCTTATAAAAGGACAGTAAATTATTTAATGTTTCACGAAACTAAATGCTATAATTCAGCCTTTATTTTTATCTAATTTATTCGGCAATGTTTTAACCCTTCATCTACCGACGGTACAAGTACTACTCATTTTAAAAAGCCATGCAGAAACCATTTTTACGAATATTCTGACGGCTCTTTGCAGGAACACTCTTTCATTTTCGCATTGTAAAAAAATCCTGGAAAATTTGTTCATTTAAATTGGCAGCTGTGTTGGTTGGGCCAATAACCGTAAAAATTATGAAGTAAATCCGTAGTCGCAACGTTTTTTTTTTTTAAGTCCAAGAAAAAAAAATGTTAAAGTTTTTCTGCGGATTTACTTCGTAACTTTTACAGTTTTGCACAACCAGCCCAGCTACCAGTTTAAAACTATAAATGTTACGGGGGTTTTTTTACACGACACTTTTTCCGGATAAGTTTAATCAAAGGTTCTCTAAAGAGTATTTTAGCGAGGGAAAGAGGACAGCTTTAAACCGATGATATATTTTGTTCAGATTGATCCACTTTTATGATTTTTGCTCTGGAGAAATGGTAAAATTCAAGAATTAATTTTCTAATTTTCCTAATGTATCAAGAATTAAAAAACGATTCGAGCAGACATTTTATTAAGTGAACATGACGTAATTGATTTAACAGTTGAAGTACCCTATTGTACTCATTGGCTGTAATGAATTAAATTTCTGTAGGTTGAGTATTTTTTTTTTATGAAACCCCTTAATTTTCAGTGTAGTTACCCTCCTCCCACCTCCCATAAAAATGAAACTAATGTGAAAAAAAACATATGCTGTAGATCATAATGCAGTAAATCAGCGGTTCCCAAACTGTGGTACGCATACCACTACTGGTACGCGAAGCCTCTTCAGGTGGTACGCGTGCAGGCAAAAAAAAAAAAAAAAAAAAGAGAAGAGAAGAGGTTAAAACATAAAAGTTCAGGATTGAAGATCGAATTTGACCGATTAGAATTGGGAGAATGTTAGCTGAAAGTTAAAAATGAATTCCTGTTATTGTCAAGAAAAGCATTGATGTTTTTAATTCAGTTCACAACGACTCATCTTTGTGAAACTGCTTTTCCAATATGATATTTATTAAAAATAAATATAGAAGAAAATTAAATGTCCAACCCAAATTTGAAGTTAAAGCTAACTTCTACTGAATCAGATATCACCTGGCATGTATCTGCCGCGCTGCAACAACCTTCTAATTAATATCGTTTTTTTTCCATTGTCTTTTTTCACGTATTTTGCACCTAAATTCGTATTTCTAAGGAGTTTCGAATTACATAAAAAAATATATTTAGTATATTTCATATATACTATTTTATGTATACTGCTTTGTTTTAATCAACGTTTTCTCTGCCTTATTAATAACTATCAAAAATGGTGCAGTTTATATTACCTATTCGACCAAGTATTTTTGTATGATCTATTAGTACTCTATTGTATATAATAAAGTTCTATTCGCAGTGGTACGCAAGTGGTTTGCAAGAAAAGTGGTGGTACGCGAAAAAAAAAAATTGGGAACCGCGGCAGTAGATAAAGGATTGAAAATTGATACCATCATAGTTTTTTTTTATTTTGATCAGATTTTATTAGATATCAGATTTTTAAGTAATACTGCGATCATTATCTGCTTAGTAAGAAGTTTATGTATTTATATATATATATATATACATATTTATATACTTTTTTTTACATTCACTCATTTTCGTTTACAAACAACATCGGAAGTTCCGCGGGTATTCAAGATGTTAAAACCGTAGGGACGTAATAAACGCAGTTGAGATTCAAATCGAATTTCAAACTGCAATAGACTGCAGTTCAACCTGTTTTTGTGCGGTCCTTTTTTCAGGGTTTTTTTTTTTTTTTTGGCGATTTCCTTTTTTATGCGGTGGCAACAAGATTTCACTTACCGCATAAAAAATGCACGAAACAAATAGCATAAAAAATGGTTTGACTGTAAAATTACCTGCATACGTCATGTCATGGCTTTAGTGCGAATATGTTTTTATTTTTATTGTTTCAATCGAATGCATCAATTAAAAATCGGTTTTATTATTATGATTATTATTTTCTTTTTATTTCAGCTACTTGGTAAATACTTCCTCTGGTTTTACGTTTCACATGTGCCTTGATGAACCATTTTCTTGATGAACCATTAAAATTCCACTTCAAAATTGCTGAGATTTAGGAAATGGACAATAGACACTACCATTCTAATTACAACGCCTGGGGGTTATAAGATACGCATGACAATTCTAGCGCAATTTCTAGAGAACCAACTTTTTTCATTAACCCTCAAATGCCCAAGTTTTGTTATCATCGTCCGCCTTGCGGCGGAGTTGGGTATTAGAAGGTCAATTCCCCCTAAGCCCTTCCCTTCCATTTATGGTGACAGGTAAGGGCGAAATCACGGATTAGTGAAATCTGTGGTTAACCTAATTGGCTCTTAATAACTCAGTGACTCCGCCTTCGTATTGACGGATTGGCGGTTACTACTGCGTCTGTAAAAGTACTAATTAGTCAACACGAGGATGGTAATAACCTGGACCCCTGTATGCTCAATTTTTTAAACGTCCAAAATTATTTCATGGAACCCTGTAATGCCCAATTTTTTAATCGTTGTCCGCCTTGAGGCGGAATTGGGAATTAGAAGGATAAGACTTTAGAATTTTACTTGAAAAACGAAACAAGTCAAAAAGGAAATCGTGGGAAAATGACGTTATAGTCTAGGTAACCATTTAAAGTACGATGCTAAAAGCAAAGTGTTTTAATAATATTTTCAATAGAGATCTTCTGGGACCAGCGTTTCTCTGACGTGATAGCCGAAAGCGGTGTCGTTGTAAAGAGTTCGACTCTGTTTAATTTTCAAAATTGGCAGTCTTCTTTTAATTAAAGATGTTATGTTACTTTTTTTTGGCATATTGTTGTTGTGTTTAGGCGTGTATTTGCTGAGGTATTTTGCTTGAATATAGCTATTAGAAATGATACTTAACCTTACTTATGATCTATAAAATTGAGGTAATTGACCCTTTGCCGTCGAGGCCTTTTACACTCGGGCGAACCTGCAATGTGAGACGATTTTGGCTGTAACAGGGAAGCATTTGACAAGCACTGAAAAATCATTTTATAATCAAACCAGCGATATACAAATTTAAAAAACATACCAACTTTAAAATAAATAATAATTTTGAATAAAATAAAGTAAATAATGATTTTAAATTTTAAATAATAACATTTTCACATCGCCCTTAAGAGTGGGCGCATCATCCTCTTCCCCCTACCCTGGCGCCGTTCGAGTGGATGAGTCAAACCAGTCGACCTGGGGCGACTGGAAACGAGTAATTTCGATAACAAAAGGTCAATCACAATTTCTGTACAGAATTTGTGAGAAAGAGTATAGTATTTGCCACTATACAGAGAAATTTATTTTTCAATTAATCAAAGAGGAACGGAGGGGTCTCAAGTTAAAGCATTGAAATAATTGTGCTTCCCCAACTGACTTTATGGGGTCATTCATAAAGGATGCCACACATTGAGGGGGGCGGGTGGTTCAAGAAATTGTGACAGTTTCTGACACAATTGAGAGGGGCTAGCAAGAAGTGTGACTTTACTCATTTTGATTTCTATAAAAACATTTAAAATAAGCAATGTGAAATTAAATTTATTTAATTTCACATTGCTTATTTTAATTTAAAATATGTGAAATTAAATTTATTTAAAAGTGTTTTGATTTTCATAATTTGATTGTAAAGTTTCATTGATCTTTTTGTATCGTAAACACCGACGCTAATTATTTTTTGTGTTGTAAACCATAACCTCATTTTACAGAAATTAAGCAAACATGTAATCACGAATATTATTACTCTCAGAAATGTCGCTAAAAGTTCAAAAATAAAATTAGAAACGTGATCTATGACGCAGTGCTTTGTTTCTTAAGTGCAAGTACCTATGCTTAGGGGCCGTTCATAAGTGATGTCACGCTTTTTTCCCATATATTTGACCCCCCCCTCTCCCCCTTGTCACAATATGTCACAATTCAGCGGATTTCCTCCTTTTGTCACATATCACGCTATGTTGTACAGTGCATGATGTCACACTTCTTGTTACCCCCTCCCTTCCCCTTGTCAAACTTTGTCGTATATTCATGAACCCCCTCCCCCTCAAAGCGTGACATCATTTATGAATGATCCCGTATGTAATATAGCTTGGCTTGTGACGAGAGGAGTAGGAGGCATAATGAACTGCGGGGCAAAAGGGGAGATATGTCAAATAGATTGAAAGAAATGTGTGAGATCATTTATAAACGGAGAAATAAAACTAAATTCGAAATAAGTTAGAGAATAAAAATCGATGTTGGTAAATCCAGAAACGATTATTCATCACTTTAACAAAAAGAAAAAATAAAAGAAATAAAATGTTGAAGAATCATTAAGGATATCCTAAGAAGTCAAACTATAAATAGAACCTAAGGCATACACACCTTCAACACTCCCCACACGCAGATTATCCACACATTCATCCCCAATAAATCAGCTTTTGAATTCACATTTCTATTTCAGGTTTCGTGACTTAAACTTCGAAGTTCTACAACGAGAAGAAAAATGGAACGAACTTTTTCGGACATCAACAGGTGAAATGTTATTGCTTTGAGAAATGACTGGCATGTCCGAAATGAAACACACGCATAAATTGCGAATCTAGGCACGCGAAATGATTTATTTTCTTTCGGGAATAAAAGATCTGTTTTGACGTCAGAAAATCAAAATTCTTTTCAGCCGGTAAACCGATCTTCCACCTTCATCACTAGAGAGCGCTTCCGTCGTCTTCCCGCATGCTTCTTTGGTTCGCTTTTCCAGTAAAATGACAGTTGAAAGCGCTCGATGAACATTTGTCCAAGCGCAATGCCCGGCAATGGTTGGCTCGCGCAGGGCTATCGAAAACTTTCGCCGGCCAATGAAATCCGGCGTCACTACATGAGGAAAACGCGCTGCTTTCACCTGCCATCAAAATAAACTGGCAGATAAAAAGGTAAGCCTATTTAATGCCTTTTTACACTAAATTAATGCTTTTGTTTCATTCTAACTTGCTAAATTACATAAGTGCGCCTCATTATTTTCATACATTTTAAGTTTGTTTAAAATTAAAAATACATTATAGACATTTATTAACCCTTGAAAACGTAAAGAACATGTTAACGTAGTACGTAAATTGATATATTATTCTGCAGAATGTTTAAACGCGAAAAGTCAGATCAACTGACAAATTAAAAGGTTAGTCCTTTTTATGTCTATTTGCCTTGAATTAATGTTTTTGTTTCATTCTACTTGTTAAATTATGAAAGTGCCTTTTTATTTTCATACATTTTAAGTTCGTTTAAAATTAAAATACATTATAGACTTTTATTTAATTTTGAAAACTTAAAAAAACATATTAACGTTGGTCGTAAATTTATAGATTTTTTCCCCATAATGTTTAAATGCTTATAGTAAAATAAACTGACAAATAAAAAGAGCTAGCCAATTTTATTTCTATTTGCCTTGAATTAATGCCGTTGTTTCATTCCAACTTACTAAATTTGGAAAGGGTGTCTTTTTATTTTCATACATTTTAGTTTTGTTTAAAATTAAAAATACATTGTAGGTTTTTATTTACTTATGAAAACTTAAAGAACATGTTACTGCAGATTTTACGTGGTTGCATAGACTTTTTCAGGATCAAGAGGTCACCTCACAGAAAAGTCTGATCCGTTTTCAAACGCTTCAAAAAAATCCAATTAAGCAAAACGAACCCTTCGCAAAATTCCAATCAATCTAAACAGACCCTTCGCAAAATTCCAAGCTACCAAATCGTACTACTTACAGATTTGTTGATTAAATAAGCGGCAAAAAAACACTTTCTTTGTTAGTGTATGTTTAAATTTTGGATCTTCACAAAATTATTTGATTTTTCACAAAATACTTCTTGAAATTCTCAATAACCGGACCCTGTCAAAAATGCTGGATCGACCCCTAAACGAATTCTCTGCTATCTCTAACACTGAGTTAAACCCTAAAAAGCGCAAAAAAAAAAAAAAGAAAAAATACTGCAGGTGTTTTGGAAATAATGGCTATTGCCTGGAAGAAGTGCTTTTAATTCAAAAAAAACTTTTAAAAAATAACTTTTGTTAAAAACTTTCTTCAAAAAGTATGATTTACGTATTTTAAATAAGCATATTAAATTTTTGAAAGATACAATGAATATTAAAGGATGAATATTCACAAGTTGTAACAGAAATTTTATTGATTCCATGGGAATGTTATGCAAGACCCTTCAGAGAAATATGAGTCATATGAGGGACATTCTTACTTACAGCAGTAGTGAGTTTCAGCAATCCGGCCAGCTTTTGGTCTTCTTAGGACTCCGGGAAATACCCAGCAAATATTTCTTTAAAAGGGTTGCTTCTCTTCTGTCAGAAGCAGCACAAACTTTTTTCTTTTCCTGCAAAATAAATAAGGAGTTAAAAATATTAAATAAATAAGTGAAGAACATAAAATGAATAACCTCGCTGCTGCCATTTGTAATACATAAATTTGATGAATGAAATAGGATTAAAAAGTGCATTATATTTTAAGAAATTACGACTTACGAGTGTACAATGAAGACCCATTTACCAGAATAAATGTACAATCTGTTGCATTGTGAGTAGCGAGGGGAATTAAAATCATGGCGGCTTGAGCACATTAAGGAATACATTGAAATTTAAGACTTTCATGTCAACTGTAGCAAACTCAAACGATGTAAATAACTGCATAGATTCATTTCAGACATTTAAATTGGCGTTTGCATTAATTTTTAACAGAGATTGCAAATCTAGCGATGCCTCACTTAAAATACTAGAGATTTTTTTTGATTATTAGTAGATTTGACATATGTTACAACAATGGCAACTGCATTACAGTTACGCAAGCAACCAATAAGCTATCGGCGACAAATAGACACTTAAGCGGCTTATATATAAGATGTGGGAAAAACGTATTTCAAACATTTTGTACAATAGCAAGATTTTTTAGAGAACAAAGCCCCAGTAATAATTAATGGTATAATTAGTTTTTTCTTCACATTATTTAGATACATTTAAGAAAGCTTATGACTAGTTTTACGTGCAAAATATGATCTCATTTTTTAAAAAAAGCAGGATGGTGGGACCAGAGTACAACGAAATGTTCAAGGTAAAAATAGTATAAAAGTGACTTTTAACATTGACGCTGATAATGATACATTTTTACAAAACTGTGCTCAAGACTAATGTTTTAATTATTTTTGAATTATCACTTTTTCGTTAAAAATCTTGGTTTGTTGGACTATAAAAAAGAAAAATTTTGGTTACGAAGATTATTAAGAAGACTATTAAGAATTACGAAGATTATTAAGAATCTTCTAAAATATCAGTGTCCAAGGATTAGACATGGACGATTTCTGGTTATTTTAATAAACCATAACTGCTTAAATAAAAACTCCAATTTAGTCATAAAATATTTTTTTGGAAGACAACACATTATGTGAACTCCATACCAAATTTGAAAATCCTACCTTTTTTAGACTTTGTTGAATGTGTTTGATTTTTGTTGAAATTGCCCCATAACACATGTGTTCACAAAGTATCAGTTCGTGATTATTTTGGAATGGTAATTGAAAATTTTGAAGTGACAGTTCTTTGTGTATATACATATTCTTTGTTGTGACTAAAGCTTTCAAAAATTATCACAACGCAAATAGAGTTGTGCAATTAGAAAAAAAGAAGCAGAATAAGAAACTAATATAAGTAAGAAAAATACCTGCATGTTAAACTCTCCATTCCAAGTGTACCCAATTGGGTACATTTTAAAATACTGTTTATTAACTACTGTTTGTGCAATTTGAAAGCTAAAACACCCAATTGGTTTTAAACATGGAAAACATGGAAATTGGCCATTAATTATTATTTAAGCTAATTTTATTATTCAAAATTTCAAAAAAAAAATTTTAGTTATTTTGTTTTGTAATCATTTTTAGCCTACTTTCCCGTAAAAGTAAAAAAAATAATAATAATAAAGCATAAAAGAAGGCTTCATGTATCGTGAAAATATCGTTAGAGATCAAGAAAAGTCAAAAACAAGTTAAGTAATTAAATAAGGATTGAAAAATAAAAAAATTGAAAGTAGGGTTTTGAGATGGGGGGAAAAGTGTGTCGGTCGGTCTGTCGGTCTGTCTGTAGGTCTCCCACCTCCTAATAACTTTTGAACGAATTGTCCGATTGGAAAAATGTTTTTTGCATTCGAAAGATCTCGGCGAGGACATTTCCATATTTTACTTTTTGATTTGAACAATTTTTTGTTCAATTTTGAACAGTTCAAAAATTTTTAACATTAAGCGCCTATGGGTGAAAATGAAGCAAATTATGTAAACTCTGGGTACAAGATCCAAGTTCCATGCAAAAGCTCACTGGAAGAAGTTCTTAGCGTTAAATATTGATTTGAACAATTTTTGTTCATTTTTGAACAGTTCAAAAAAATTAACATACCGCCTACGGGGAAATTTAAATAGTATGTAATTCCTGATCTAACGGACCGATTTGCTTGGAACAAACTTTATCGGAAAGCTCTTATGATGTAGAACATGTAAAAATAGAAAGTTCATCCAGAACTAACGAGCCTATTTTCCTATGAAATTTTTTGTTCGGGATTTTCAAGAATATTTTTGAATTACTGAATGATTAAATGAATAAGCAAGATAATGAATGACTAAATGAGTGAATAAATACATGAATGACTTAATAAATGAATGATTGAATGAATATGTATTAACCGTTGAAAAAGGTATATTTGAACCAATTAAGAACTAAAGCTAAACGAGAAAGACAGAGAGAGAGATAGCTAGATTATAAATTTGAATTCGGTGTATACGGGAAAGTAGGCTCGTATAGTTCTAGACGGAACTTCTTGTTTAAATCAGAGAACCAAAAAATTGCGTCAAAATTGTTTGTGCTTAGTTTTGGGGTCTGAAGAGGTTAAGCAGCAGTTTATTCTGATTTTTATTCCACTCCGAAAGAACTGGATGAATTTATGCTACAATAGTATTCCTTCAATATAAGTACCAAGTATCATTTTCTCTTTTCAATTCGTGTCAAAATATATTCTCCACAAGTTTAATCCCCTTTTCATCCTTTTCCTCTCAGCACAATACCTTTTCAGCCGACAATAAATAATAAGCGCTTGTTCCTTCAGTTAACAATAGAATTATAGTTCTTTGTTCCGGAGAACGGATCTATATACCTCATAACAAAACAGGAATAAACGCAAATTCTTAAATGAATTCATTAAGTAAATTTTGCGTCAGAATAACTTGATTCTCGGTTTTTATGATGCATTAAATCTGAAGATTATTAAACTGAAAATAGAAGATTTTTGTTCGAAATGGGAGTACTTACGTTAACACCTGATTTCATTTGTACCGTCAGGAGAAACATATCTCTTCAATGGTTGTATAACGAGAAATTGAGATTTGTTCTACACATCGTAACTTCGCAAAATAAAATGTACGATTCCTTACCACGCGAATATAATATTAAAATTTAGAAATTCACTCTTACTTTAAACATGATAAAATAACAGTTACCTTCTTAAATAGCTTCTAGGGAAGAACACCTAAAGGCATGTGTCTCAATTCCTGGGATTGTACTGATTGTTAAATTATGAAACTATTTATTTTGCTATTTTGTTTTTAACTCTAGCGAAACATTTGTTATGATGATTTTTTTTGTTTATGTTAACATTGCTTTTGTGAAATGTTAAACGTTTAAGATTTATGATTATCGCGGGCACATATCGGACATTTATTACGTGCAAAAGGCTTGATCTATAAATTATATCTTGAGAATAAAATAATTTAAGATTTAAGTAATATCGTTCTTGTTCTAATTCATTGGCAGTGTTTGATATTTTCTACTTATTTGCACCTTATTTTCTACAAAGAGCTTTTTTTATTTATTTATTTATCAATTTTATAGCCCCGACTTAAATTTCCATTTCAGATTTTTAATCTTCACAAGCGTTTCTTTTTAAATTATTAAATTGAGTATTTTTAAAACTTAGTTGCATTAGTTATTTTGTGGGCCAAATGATTCTTTTATGTTCCAGAATAGCACTGCAAAACTTAACACTTCTTTTGAAAAAAATTTCGACTTCTAAATTATGTACGGTTTCAAAACATTTGTTTGAAATTCAAGTAATAAAAATGCAAACAAAAAAAAATGATGAAAGAAGACATTTGTCAAGTCAAGAAGTAATTTTAAATAAGGTATTCTCAAAATTAGTAAAACAGATTCATTTTTTTCTTTAGTAATAATCCTTTAAGGTGATGCATCGAAAAAGTTATTTTAAAAAATTTTAACTTAAAAAATCCAATAGAAAAATTTCCACACCCTCTGAAAATCTTTAGAATTATTGAGGCATTAAATCCTAAAACACATGAAATAAAAGGCATAAATCACAAAAACAAAAATTAAGGTAAAACTTTGGAGAAAATACGAGACTAAACTAAACTAGTAATTTGGCAAATTTTGGAAAGTTTCCCAAAAGTAAAAAATCCTGAAGAGATAAGCATCTACTATTTCCACCTGAACTAAACTACAAGTTGAGCGTGAAATGCCAACCATTCTGACCAGTTCTAGACGTTCTCATTTCTTAAATCCTGAGGATTTTATATTTCTTTCTTTAAAAGTTGTTAACAGTAGTTTCTATGATTTTTTCGTGTTCTGTGCAAAAGTTCAAAGACAAGCTCCTTTTTTATTAGAAATTAGAGAATTTTAATATATATGCCCGTACCAAATTCAAGATGGCGTCATATTTACATGGGCACAGTCCATTTTTTAGGCATCATTGAAACAAAGAAAACTGCCGAAAAACCTTCGAGGTATTTGTCAGGTAAAAGAGGTGTGCCACAGGCAATTAGAGCACTCAACGCTTTATGCATTCCTTAATTGATCAAGTAATTTTTCTAACAGGGAATAGAACATGAGTTGACCTTCGAACCACAAGTGGAAATTTTCAAGCAGCCGTTTGCTTTATGGAACATTCACCCAATTCATTGTTAACACATTGACGGACGGTAGGAAGAAATGAAGTTCGAAAATTAATACTATATGTTTTTGTAATTTCTAGAATATTAGAAGTATAGTTTTACTCTTTCTGCTTAAATAAACTTAATTTTGATTAATTCAGCACCTTTAATGAGGTTGCGCCTATAACCTCCATGGCTCCAGCGGTAAATACTTACCAGTATAAACAATAAATATCGTTAAATGGATCAATAACAGCTATAAATTCAAGCGAAAACACGATCGCACTACTCCCTTCACAACCACGTGCATACTGAAGCTGAAAGTCGTGTAACAGGTGGAAAACGAAATTCAACTTAAAAAATTGTTTCCAAAACATGACACTAGGCTTTTACTTGTACGCTGGTAAATGGACATTTGTGCCGCTATAGCCGTAGTGTCTAAAAGCGACCGTTTCGTTTTGGACGGATATTGCCGTCATGCCGCATAGTGAACTTTGTTTTGACGGCTATAGGCGCAAGTGTCCGTCAACGTGTTAAAGTATACTTCAATTACGAAGGTGGGATAAGGAGGGATTGGTATATAATTCAGCAGAGACTTTTCCTATAAAGTATGAGATGTTAAGTGAAACTGACAATGCATTTTGACCAATAAACATATGGCAGTTGAAAAGTTTATTGCCTAATATGGAGGTTCTATTCATACATAAGAACACCGCGGTGTCAAACTCCACATCAGATAAACAGTGACAACAGTTTTTTCTGACTTCCATAGTTAGACTATTATTTTTTTGCAGTATCTGCAGCGGGGATAATCTATGTTTGGCAAATATTGCCCTCTTTAAAGCTTTCATCATGCTTTTTATTGCAGCGATGCAATAGGGAAAGGAATATTATGTAGGAAATACAAATACTCATCAACAGCTAATGGCGGTACAGGTCATCAACAGTTATCTGTAAGTGACAGGCATCTCTTTTTGAAGCTGGACTTTAAAAAATTAAACAAATATCTCTAAAGGCAGTACTTCATTTCTTTAATAAAAAAAAAGAAAAGAAAGAAAAAATAAACAGAAAGAAAAGTATATTGAAAAAATTACTTTAGCTGGTGCGCTTAATCCTTTTCAAATATACTTTATTACGAATATATATACTTTTTTGATTGTAGGAGAGCTATTTTAATTTTTGCCTTGTATCTTAAAATTTAAGTAAGTTAGAAAGTACGGAAATAAACCTTTATAACATAACAGTTGCAGTAGAGTAAGGATTTTTATCGAGTATTTAGAATAACTTCCCGTTTTTAGAAACAACGGAAATTAACTATAGCTTCGATAGAATCTTGAGTATGTAGAATCCAGAATTTTTAATACAGTTCTCTATAACCTTCATACTAGTTGAACATAGCCTAAGTGGCCGTTCATAAAAGATGTCCCGCTTTTTTCCCATATATTTGACCCCCCTCTCCCCTTTGTCACAATATGTCACTTCAGCGGACCCCCTCCCCTCTTTGTCAATATGTCACACTTCAGCTGACACCCCCCTCCCCCTTTGACACATGTTACGCTGTGTTGCATAACGCATGATGTCACATTTCTTGTTACCCCCTCCCCTCCCTTCCCCTCCCCTTCTCACACTTTGTCACAATTTCACGAACTCCCCTCCCCCCCCCTCGAAGAATGACATCATTTATGAATGATTCTTAACATATAGGTATCAGCGTTAAGCAAACTCTAAACTAAGTACACTTTATTTGTACTAAGCGCGTTTCTAAAAAACATTCAAAACATTCTTTCTTGCTTATAACTTGCTTATAGCATAACAGAACGAAATACAGGCTCCACAAATGCAAGAAACAGATTTCAAGATATAATTATATAATTAATTTTATTCTTATGTTGATTAATACATACTCTAAGCTACTGAACGTCGGGGAAAATTTATGACCTGAAGACAGAGAAGAAAATTACGCAATATAAAAATTTAAGTAGCAATGAATGCAGTTATGAAGGTTATGATGATGAAAAAGGATATAGCGTGAATAGAAGCAGATGAAGTAACAAAATCTTTTTGTTATATTTATAAAAGATAAAAGAAGTTCGTATTTTTTCGCCTTCGATTAATCTAAATAAGGTTTGGAAAAATGCATTGCAAGATGGTCAAATGAGTAAACAATAGAAAAATGAAACTCAGAAAGTAGAAACAGAATAATAAGTACATTACTAATAACTTAATTCGGCATGTTAATTAATTTCCTCACATCAATGCAAGTGAGTAAATTAACATTGTTAACAAGATAGAAGGAAAATGCTAAAATACTATTCGGATAGGAAAAATACGCGAAAATGAAATAAAAACATGATTAAAGGAAATTTTCTTTTAGGTTGTTTAATTTGGATATGGCATTGTAAGTAGTTTTTTAAAAAATGCTGTTGGATGAAACTTTTCAATTTGTTATTTTGCTGTTTTTTAATACAGTAAACCCTCGTTGTATCGCGCCTCGTTATATCGCTCCTTCGGATATATCACGCTTTTTCAATGTCCCCCAAAATTTTAAGTTTGAGTTCTCGAAAGTAAATGTATTGCATTTCTGAGTAAAGTCCTCCCTTCCCCCCCCCCCCCCACACACACACAAAACAAAGCCATCGAACAGGAATGTTTTCACTTCTTCTGAATTTACTGGAGTTAAAATCTGCAGCGATTCTCCTCCCATTTCACAACTTACATACCTGCCAAATTGATTCTACTCAAACCATTTGACGTTTTACTTGTTCTTTTTGTATTGATCCTAACGCCCATTAATAAATGAGAGACAGAAGTTTACTGCCATTTCTGAATACCTTTTAGTACAGAAAGGATTCACACTTGACTGTAGAAATTCAAGTTATACAATCCCCTTAACCAAGAAAGGAAGAGTGATAGGTAAACGAATTTTCTGGGAAGAAAATGGCTACCTTCACATTTGACATCGTTTTCACACCATGCTCTGATGGCATGAGCAGGTTCACTCAATTTACTTGTACGTTTTGACTTATGTCTAACGGCATCGGTTATATCGCGCATTCGGATATATCGATATAACGAGGGGCTACGGTATAACAATTTGGAACCTAATACAAAATACATCCCTAATACAAGTTAGAGCACTCAAAATAAAAAAGCAAATCACATCGAAAATCTTAAAAACAAACAAATTTGTTAACATTTCAAACGTTTAAATAACTAGACAGTAATTTTACTAAAAACCGGGAGAATAATGCACGAATTCCCGTGGCTCCCAATAGAGAGCATACACTTCACCGTTTTGTTGTAGGTTAAACCTTAGTTACAAACAGACTAGCAAGTAAGATCTATCTATTCTTAAACTTTTTTTAATCAGGGCAAGGTTTAAAACCCTTAGCAAAAATTCATAAATCGACATTACGTACACACTCTCAGAAACGCATGCTCGAACCTCACGAAACTTTTGTCGTATTTGACGAAATGGCTTCGTGAGAAATGCTTCGAGTAAACCTTTCGTCAAATCGGCGAAATTTGTGTAGTAACTTTCTAAAGTCACGTGATCGTGCGAGGAAAAAATCGTTATGAATGACGAAATTTTCTTGACGATTGAAGAATCCTCAAAAGTGAGCGCTCCATTTCTGAGAGTGCATTAAGTTATTTAATTATTTAATTAATTTTTTCAATAAGGCAATTTACAACAAGTTGTTCTTAATTTACAAAGTAAAGAGAAAATATCGCATTATCTATGAATATTCTGATACACCTTTCAAAAATATTTATGAAAGTTCTATTTAAATTTCAAATATCGTTAAGGGATCATTCATAAATGATGTCACGCTTCGAGGGGGAACTGGGGTTCGTGAAATTGTGACGAGGGTAGGGGGTAACAAGAGGTGTGACATCAGGCTTACAGAACATAGTGTGACATGTGACAAAGGGGATAGGGGGTCCGTTAAAGTGTGACATTTTGTGACAAAGGGGGTAGGGGTCAAATATATCGGAAAAAAGCGTGACATCATTTATGAACGGTCCCTAAGCACTCGTGTTTAATAATCTTGATGTTTCAATACTATCGTATTCCAAAGCCAAAATTATTAGCCCTGACCAAGTGAGATTTTTGCGTCCGAGCAGTCAGCAAAAATAAAATTGTTTAGAAATTGCTTTGGTTGGAGAAAAAATTAATAGCATTTTCAAAATTGAAAATGGATGAGAAATTTCTTTAAAAACTAGTTAAGTATTGCTTCTTCTTTTTTCTCTTTTTTGTAGTAATAGTTTTATCTTAGAATATCATTTGATCACTTTTGTTTTGTTATATTTTATTCAGAACTTAAAGTACGTTTTCAAAAGTAATTGTTAGTTTTAAAACAATAAAGAAGAGTAAACTTCTTATTTAAAATTTAAGCAATTTATGGAAACATTTACTTGAAATTATGTATTGGAAAAATTACCCGATTTGCTAATCTAATTAGATGTTTGGAAGAATTTAATGGATATGTATCTAATGGTGTGAGTGAATGTTTGACGGAAAATTTTATATTTTTCAAGAATGTATTCATCATTTTCATGTATTCAGATATTTTCCTTCGTTCTAAACTAAAACCAAGCTGGGTTATATGGCCTGTCTTCCTAGGATTAGTCAAGTTAATTTTAATAAGAAAATATTTAATGCATTTGTGACGCAGTTCGGGGCGCGCTAAAATGGGACGCAAAAACAAAAGCTTTGCATATCTACTTTTGACAGTTGCTAAAAGTTCCTTTTCTGCGATAGCTAGTTAATGGGGAAAATTTTACAAATATCAGTAAATAATTTTCAAGGGTCGTTACTTACGGAAAGCTTTAATATTTACTCAAAAAGATCATGAGTATTTTATGAAAACAAATGCATTTATCAATTTAAACTTTTGGAAATAATTAGAAATAGAGGGTTTTTTTCACCCTACTTTTGAGGGTTTCTTAAATAAGAAAAATTTTAATGCATTTGTGACTGAGTTGGGGACATGTTAAAATGGGGAGCAAAAACAAAAGTTTTGCATATCGACTTTTGACAGTTGCTAATTTTTTTTTTTTTTTTTTTGCGATAGTTAGTTAGTGGGGAAAATTTTACAAATATCAGTAAATAATTGAAAGGGTAGCTACTTACGGAAATTTTTAATATTTAACCAGAAATATCATGAGTATTTTATGAAAAAAATGCATTTATAAATTTAAACTTTTGGAATTAAGTAAAAGTAGAGGGTTTTATTCACCCTACTCTTGAGGGTTCCTTAAATAAGAAAAAAACGAGTGTTATTTAAATTTAAAAAAAATTTAATGTATTTGTGACTGAGTTCGGGCATGTTAAAATGGGGTGCAAAAACAAAAGTTTTGCATGTCGACTTTTGACAGTTGTACAAAGTTTCTTTTTGCGATAGTTAGTTAATGGGGAAAATTTTACAAATATCAGTAAATAATTTAAAGGGTCGTAATAACTTACGGAAATTTTTAATATTTAACCAAAATATCATGAGTATTTTATGCAAAAAGAAACGTATTTATAAAATTAAACTTTTGGAAATAATTTAAAGTAGAGGATTTTTTTCACCCTGTTCCATAGGGTTTCACGAAAAGTTACTATTTTGGCAAGCACTTTAAAATCTTGAAGAACAAATTTGAAAATATAAAAAAAATATTTTAAATGGCTTGAAAAAAATAAAAAGACGATTTCAGTTGCAATTTTTATAGCTCTAGTACAGAGTTTTATGGTCGCTTCATAATAAAGCTCTCGCTTCAACTACATTTTTGTTTCTTTCAAAATGTGTTCTAACACATCTTAGTTTTGCCATTGCTGTCACAATGCATTGTAAAAAGTTCACATTTCCATTCTAACCAAAAAAAAATATTGCTTTTACTGTGCCAAGAAAATAAGCGTTTCCTCGTATTTCATTGACCACGTGGTTTCCATTATAATCTAATATTTCAGTACGCAAATTTTTTAACGCAGAACCATATAGTAAACGTTTTTATATATTTTTAGTTGTAACCATTTTTTAGAAATGTTTGCCCTAAAATCTTTTTATTGCGAGAGAAAGCAATATGGTTATTCATTTCATATGTTTGCCCAATCCATTTTCCTGGTTGTAATATTTTACGTATATATTGCGCTATAATTAATAAACTTTCACATTTCGCTATTAATTGTTTATATTTTAGAATGTAACTAATCCTTGTGTATCTTAATACAAAGTATGAAGTTTCTAAGACAAATATTTTAGGTAAAGTAAGATTTGTGCATGTGGGTGTGACATTGATGTCACAACCGCAACATGCGGAAATTATTCTTTGTCATTTTCGTTATTTTTTAAAGTTGGTCATTTACATTAAGATGACTGATGATTATTTGCATTTAAAAATATAAGAATTAAAAGCTAAAGTTAAGCTCATTTATTGATAGCTCAAATACATGCGTAAAAATGTCATAACCGCAACAACGGATTGAGTAAGGTTCTACGACTGTTTCTCAAAGAAATTCGTTTCTATTGCATATTCATTGTTTACGTTAAATAATCCTTCAGATGCATACAAAATAATTGCTCAAAGAGTTGTAATAGGTTGAAAGTAAAGTAAGAAGGGGAAAGTTTTTTTTTCAGCAGAAAAGAGGCTTCAACTGCGATGCTTAAGGCAAGTTTAGCCTCAAAAACATGCTTTTGAACGTCTCAACACATCTTTTATCCATTAATAAAGTGTTATTTTTTTCGCTCTGCAATGGCATATGAAGAAACGTTAAATACAAAACATTTCTTTGAGAATTCTGCAGTTTTTATATAGAAGATAGGGTATTTTATGAAAACGAATGAGTTTTTTTCTACTTCTAACAGCATTATCTTTTTCAACTGCTTAAAACCCCTACGCATTTAACCTTACCACACGTATAGGCTTCCTACCGTGAAACAAAATAAAAATCAAAACCAAATTGAGAAATTTATTTTCGCACTTTTTTTGTTACTAATTAACATCAATTTTGATCGGGCACAAGCATAATCGAGTTTATGAAAGATATTTTTTTCTTACTAACATTATATTATACACATGAAATAGCATAAAATTTGCAACCTTGTGAAAACCTAGAGCTTTTTGAACAATTTCACATATCTTTCCTTCCATTGCTGAAAATGTCACGCATAGTAAATCACTTTATTGAAACCTTTGTTTGTTTATCTTCGAAATAAGAAGGACTCGAATGCTTTGATTTTAAAATCTAATTTCACACCCGATTTATTTAAACAAACAAGTTTAGTTAGAGATTTCTAGAGTTTATTCTGCTGTAAATGTAAACTTCTGTTGTCCTTTTGAAAGCATTGTTACGTATTGTTTGGAGCTTACTCTGTATTTTAAATTTTTATTGGACAAAAGTGTCGTAACGCTTTTTTCCCAAGCATTTTGAACTTTTCAATTTAAAAATGTCAACAAGTCCCTTTTATTTATTGTTTTTTTTTTACAACATTAAAAATTTTTATGTAATGTTAATACTTAATTTGTACACCTTTTTTTATGGTTTCATTCAGTTTTATTATTGTTTGTAAATTACGTTCAGTTAGTTTTTGGGCATTCTGAAAAACTGCATGTGCATTCGTACACTATATCTTCGTCTTTTATTTCAAGGAAACATGATACATTATCTTGGACTGCGTTAATGACGGAAAGGGAATTATAAAAAAAAAAAAAAAAGTTAAAATTAATGAAACTTTCGCAAAGCTAAAGAGTCACTAATTTGCGTAGATATTTTTTTTTTTTTTTTGCTTTTCGAAGAGCGTTACACTATTGTGACTCACAATAGTGGAGAGCTCTTCGTTATCCGTCGATTCTGTTATCTGTATTTGATTGTATAAAAGCCAGGGTGAAATATACATTTTTATTTTAAATTAAAATCTTGAAAAATACATTCAGCAGCTTCCCAGTTTTTCTGGAGAATTAAATGACAAGTTCTTTTCATTAAAACAATTTTCATTGGCTAAACAAGTCCCTTAAAATTAATGAAACACAAGGAGTTCCTTCGTAATTTTCACATTTAAAATGAGGCAAGCTCTTTAAACGCAACAAAACATCTCTCCCATCTAATTACTTGTAAACTGCAGGATTTAAAACAACATCTATCCTTGAGGAAAATTGCGATCAACGGCCTTCAGCACAAAGAGTTGTATTCGGATCAGCCGATCTTCTTTGAGCTTCAATTCTTGTTCAACCATACGAAATTTTCTTCCTTCTTTCATTTAAAAGTTATACCATCGAAGAATCACTTCCAGTTTTACAATATCAATACATTTTAGAGTTCCTTATTAAAACATATCACCACTCTTTCCAGTCGTGTTGCAGACATCCTTTTGCAGAAAACTACGTACTTTCAAAATGGCGCTTCACCTCTAAAAAACCCTAGCAACAATCGGTTATTTAAACTACTCCGACGTCATAGTCAAAGTAGTTGTTCCTTCGTTTTACAGATTGCCAAGCTGAAAAATTGAAGGATGAATACTCTCCTTACACAAACTTTTCAATCAGCAATGTCTCAGACCTAATTGAGATGTAAACGTCTTTGAGAACACATTGCAGTGCAATCACAAATATGACGACAGGTCAAATGTTTGGTTTTGGCTTCAGCGTTTGTTCTAGCTAATTGCATGGATCATTTATACGGCCTATCGTGTATTATACGTTTATTATATAAGATAAAAAATTATAATTGAATAAATTATCTTACCATCATGTACTGCACAATCTCATCTCGCTTTCTTTTTCATGTGCTTCTTTCTTTAGTTCAGTAGATTAAGTTCTGTTCAAAATAAGGACCTCCCAGGGGCACAGGTTAATACTCAAGGATTGAGTAAAAATTTTGCAAGAGCCATTTATTTGTATAATGGAGCAAACAGCGGGAGCGTCGTGTAAAATAACTACAACTTCAAAAATAAAGACCACCCTAATACATTGCAGTGTCATTCAGATGGAGTTCTACGAAAATTATCTGAAATGAAGAGCACCCACACAAACACGGCACATGCACGTGTTCACCACACTTTGTTCACGTGAACATTGATTACTGTCCAATAAGAGAGGACCAACCACAACACCACAGAGGGTGAAAACCCTTTAGAAACAATCTCGACGCAATTTTACTATCATAAGATTGCATGTCTGTGCGCCACTGCTTAAATTATATGTCTATTGCTTTTGTCTTGTAAAATAAATATGGTATGTTGAGAAAGATATGAGTAGTAACTTTAGCCTGGAGTCGCAACAGTGTATGTATATATATATATATACATATATATATATATACTAACGCAAGTGAGGGTTTTCTTAATAAAATGATCATTGGGATAATCCATAAATGATGTCACGCTTCGAGAGGGGAGGGGGTTCGTGAAATAGTGACGAGGGGAGTGGTAACAAGAAGTGTGACATCATGTATTATGCAATATAGCCTGGCGTGTGACAAAGGGCGGAGAGGTCCGCTGAAGTGTGACATATTGTGACAAGGGGAGATGGGGTAAAATATCTGGCGGAAAAGCGTGACATCATTTATAAACGGCCCCATTATACAAATTCGCGCCCCGTTCTGAAGGCCAACAACGAGTGTTTGTTTGTTTTTTAATTTTAGATTTTCTAAGAACGTTACGAATCGATGACTTTTGCAACCTCAAAAAAATCATATACAGTACGTAAAATTTTATTTTTAATGTTTAAAATATAGAGTTGCAGTTATTGATAGGATTTTTTTAAATATCGAAAACACGTCATGATACTATTAGCATACTGAAACAAAATACGCTTCTTATATCAATGGAGGCAATTCACCGCTAGAGGGACTCATGAGCGATGACCGTTGTCACGTGATATCCGCTCTTTGTTTACTGAGATTTTCAGTTGAGTTCTACGTGGAGTTCACTAGGCAAAATTAGTATCTTAAAATTAATTTCACTGTTTTCACAGCTTTTTCTGATTATAACCCAGTATTTACATTTAATTTAATCATTATAAAAAAATATTAATAGTTACAATAGTTACAGTGTTAATTTTATGGCCTAGTTTTTTATTAGATTTGTCGAACTCGATGTAAAACGATGCTACGGCTTCCTTTGTTTACATTGCTTTTATCGGTGCCACGTGACCAAATGACGTTGCTTGAATTGCCTCCATTGTTACAGCCATATTGCCTGCTACCTTCAACAGCATTAGCATAAGATTATTTTCAATAGAACATTATGTTAAGTTTAAAACTCATACCTATGAAGCTAATGGCATTAATTTTATACCTTTTTGCATTTTTAATGACTCTAATGCAAACCTAGCTACTTAAATCCCTTCATGGTTGTTTGCATAATATACTTAATATGTTTAATGTGCGATTCTAAAGCAACAGAGTACTTTTAAGTTATTTTTATTATATATTTAATTAAATGTGTGTAAAATGGTCAGAGCACAATAGCTTCTTTTTCGATTTTATGTGCTGCAAACACACTATGATAAAATTACTCATCGTTGGAACTTCAAAAGCATGCTTTGAAAGTTATTGCTTACACATTATAAGCAGGAAGGAAGTCATTATTACGGGGTTATAATGGTGATAATACACATTTTGATTTTATGAACGTGAACTTAATATTTTCAGGAGAAAAAAATATCTAAAAAAGCAAAGTGTATAATGACTTTACTTCAACTAAAGTATAGAACAAAATAATTATTAAAAATATATCTTTCAAAGCACCTAATTATGGTTATGTTTGATCCCATAAAACAACATTTTGTCTTTGCAGAGGTACTAACATAAAAATGCGAAGTTTTTTTTTTTCATATTTTTTTAATCAAGCGTATAAGAATGAACATAACAAAAGTCGAGCGTTAACTTTTTTTTTAGACCTATCACTATTGAAATTATCTATGTAAAGTAACCTTGAATTCACCACTTTAAACCGATTCGTTCATAAGAGCTAATTAAATCATGTTTAATATATATATATAAATAATTCTAAAATATGAATTGTAAGAGCCTTCTAGATTAATATTATCATTATAAAATATACGCATCTTGTTCTGATAAAATAATTATTACATACAAATTGCAACTGCAGAAATTTGAAACCGTGGCTTAACAAGTTCGCTCTTATTATATACTAAGGGTGAACCATTTTAATGTAAACTATTTTATCGCAAAAAAAAAAAAAAAAAAAAATCATAATTTGAAAGTGTATTACAATCGTAATTTTATGCAATAGAGCTCTCCCAGCGGTTCAAATTCGACTGTAGTTCATCCCTTGTAATGGTGATGTTATACCATGAATATGAAAATAGGAACCATTATAATTGTTCAACTATAGTAGCAAATGTTGCCTGCTTTCAAGATCAGTTTTTGTAACAATAAGTTTTAAAAATTATTACATGAAAAACATTCCACATCTTGAAGCATAATATATGTCGGTTAAAGGGGTACCTCTTTGGATTTTTTTTTTTTTTTTGTTTAACTGTTAGATAAAAAATAATGCATGCATATAATTCGAATTATGATCAGAAATGAAATTTGAAAGTAGAACCTCATCGTAGTCAACCATTAAGTTAAAAAATTACGCTTTTCAATTTTTTTAAATTTCTTATACATAATTTCTTCAATTATATCTTTTTTCAAAAGATTTTTTCTTTGTAATACTTTCCAAATAGTCTAGAACTAAAGTTGGCATGGAATTAACTATCTGAAACTTAGTTGAATAATAATGCCTTTCTTTTTATATATACGCAAGTTAAAAACACGCCTAATAAATTTAGTGCCAAACAGATATTAATCTTGAGCGGTGAAAGTTCTGACTATCGTACAGTAAAAAAATCCAGTTTAACCTCCCCCCCCCCCCAAAAAAAAAAGGAAAAAAAGGTGAAATGTAGCTGAACCCACTATTTGGTGAAAAGTTAAACCATTATAATGGTGTGGTTTCACCTAGTTTCTTGATGGATGTGAAAATAGAAACCATTATAATGGTTAAACTTCAGTACCAAATGTTGGCTGCAGCTTAATTTCACCATTTTCACCACCAACTAGAATGTTTACAGTCGAAGCGTCAAACATCAGAATGCTAGGGGCAGCAATTTTAACGAGCATGACTTTACGTATTTTACGTTATGTTTTTATAATTACGTTATGTTTTTATAATACTCTTACACTTAAGTCCCTCTACTCCCTACCTTTTTTTATTAAACTAACAAAAAATATTTTGCAATATGAATTACCATCCAAGGAATAATATTATATTATCCCATATTCTTCGACAGACGATTAAAATATATTATCTTCTATTCTAATAGCAGTTCGTTGATTTTCGACGGTAATATTGGCTGACAGTTTAAAAGCGCCGCTTATCTTAAAGAAAAGTGAGTTATAAGGAAATCAAATGTGATAAGGGAAACGCATTTTACCTGTCTAAACGGGTATTGAATTTTTAAACATCGATTACACTATAAAGAAGTTATCACAAAAATGCATAACTGCTTCGGGATAATGGGTTATTAGCGAATATGCCTTGGAGCTCAAGAGGCACCAAATATCTTCTCCAAAATATGAATTTCCTGCGCTTAAATCCTAATTATACGTTGGAAAAAAATGCAGTTTTTTTAAGGAAAATGTATGCTAGTTAAATTAAACGCTTAAAGGATATTGGTACAGTGCAAAAAAATTCTAGTTCAACCTTTTGCTAAAAAATGGAAGAAATGGGGAAATTTAGCTGCAACCAACATTGGGTACTAAGCTGAACTATTAAAATGGTGTAGTTCACCTAGTTTCACCATGAATGTGAAACTAGGAACTATTATAATGGTTCAAGTTTAGTACCAAATGTGGGTTGCAGCTAAATTTCACCATTTCTTTCACTATTTTGGTGAAAAGTTGGACTAGAATTTTTTATAGAAGTTTTTCAGTGAATATAATCTATTTTTATGTACTTGCATGCAATTCGTGTATAAAAAATAGCTTTAATGAATGTCGGTTTGTTTAGAGATATACTTCCTTGCAGAAAAATAAGATTTAGAAGTCAACATAAAAAAGAGCGTGGATGTTTTCGCATGCCATGTTTGATTCTACAGCCAGCCCACCATTAAAGCCATTAATATAAGCTCTATAAATATCGTCTGTATCTTTTTTTCTAAATTACTATCTTTAATAATTTTTTAAATTCCAGTTTCCATGGAATGGCAATGAACTTCTATAGGTTCCACCATTAAAACCATAAATATAAGCTATACAGCTATCGTCTGTACTTATTTTTTTTTTTTTTTACTAATATACTATCTTTACTAATTTTTAAAATGTCAGTTTCCATGGAATGGCAATGAACTACTATAGGTTCCACCATTAAAGCCATAAATATAAGCTATATAACTATCGTCTGTAGCTTTTTTTCTAAATTACTATCTTTAATAATTTTTAAAAAGCCCGTTTCCATGGAATGGCAATGAACTGCTATAGGGTCCACCATTAAAACCATAAATATAATCTATACAGCTATCGTCTGTACTTATTTTTTTTTACTAAACTACTATCTTTAATATTTTTTAAAATGCCAGTTTCCATGGAATGGCAATGAACTGCTATAGGTCCCACCATTCAAGCCATAAATAAAAGCTATATAACTATCGTCTGTAGCTTTTTTTCTAAATTACTATCTTTAATAATTTTTAAAAAGCCCGTTTCCATGGAATGGCAATGAACTGCTATAGGGTCCACCATTAAAACCATAAATATAATCTATACAGCTATCGTCTGTACTTATTTTTTTCTAAATTACTATCTTTAATAATTTTTTAAATGCCAATTTCCATGGAATGGCAATGAACTGCTATAGGTTAATTGATAAAATAAGCGTAATTAATTTTGTTTTAAAGTGTTGCAGTGGATGAATACGTCATTATGAATACAACTAATTTAGCATTTTTCTCTTGATTTATAAATAATGGTAACATTTATAAAAGCTACTGACATCAATTTACCTTTTAAGGAAATTAAATTTTCATAACTGAAAAATTCATAGATGATTCAGTCATTTAAAAACAAGCTCATCTGCAATTTTTAGTTTTTTTTTTTTTTTTTTTTTTCTCGAGAGTGAAATACGTTTCTAAATGGGTAGTTAAAACATATTTCACACTAATAAGAAATAATAAAACCAATAAAATAATCCAAATATGATTTGTTTTCATGTTCACACGACAGAAAAACTTATCTATTTAAGATATATCACCAAAAGAAAACTAAATCAATAATTAATTTCGGGTTGAGCCACTTTCAGATTGATCAAATATGAAATTTCAAGCGTTTTAATTAAATAAAAAAATCGTGGAGAGTTCTTTTCGAAGTGACCGATTGAATTATGAAATTTCAACCAAAAAAATAAATAAATAAAATATTGTAGGAAAAAAATCGAGATGAATGATTCAAATATAAATTTTCAAGCCCTTTTGTTTCAACAAGATGCGCCCAAATGTTTCACAAATGTGCATTCGTGACATACTATACAATACGATAAAAAAAATTCCGAAGTGGTGAAGAACTAAGAGAGAGATCTTAATCCTCAAAAGAACATTCATCGATTTTCAAGAAAAGTTTGAGAAATGTTTGGCAACTCCCATTCATCAAATTTCATATTATAAAAGGAGTTTTGTTTTCTCTTAGTCGGCTTATGTGACAGTTATCTGGAGTCAGTTAATGGTTTTTATCCTCTCAGGTATTGAACTTTGAAGTTCCGCAATGATATCTGATGATATTTTCCCAGTAAGCGTTTTACGCGAAGACATCAAATCAGCACTTTAGCCGGTTGAACTTAAAGACCCTCTTATAAATAATTTATCATTTTGGTACACATAAATTTCTATTTTCTTTCCAAACATTTTAAATTCCTTGAAAATAAAAATTATAAATTCATTTTAGTTGTTTATACAGTATTATCATATATTTTTGGGTATTAATTTTTTTAAAACGATTTGTTTCAGAAAAATTTAGAGTGATTGATAGCGAAATGAAATACAGTTGAACTCGCTTAATACGAAATGTCAAAAATTCGCGAATTTTTGTTCGTATTAGCCGTTATTCGTAACAACCGTGAATAAGTAAAGCTGTACAAAAAAAAAAGGATATTAGAAAGGCATGTTTTCATTTTAAAAAGAATTACTACTATTTAAGAATGATTCGAAGATAGAGAGTTTGATCCCTGAACAGACTGACCAGTCCGAAAGCCAACACGTGCATGAGTTTTATTCTCTACCCAAAACAATTCAACAAAACAAAATAACCAACAATTTGTAAAAAAAAAAAAATGAATTACATGCAATCGAGAAAATTGTTCCTGAATAGATCAGAAAATTTATTCGTCTTAGCCGAAATTTCTATTTTAACCTTCGTAATATGCGCGAGATATTTAATGTAAATAAATATAAAACTCAAACATAACGAACAAAATGTTCATTTTAGCCGAGATTTCGCTTTAACAGTGTTCGTATTAAGAAAGTTCAACTGTACTACTTTTCAATAATTTTATTCTTCAAGTGTTTCTAGACCTGATATTTCTTTATAACAATTAAAAGAAAGATAAAATTAAAAAGCTTAATAAAGAAATATTTGTCTAAAAATGCAGATAAGCATTTTCAACAATTTCCTTAGCCAATTTGTTAAACGGTTCATTAAATTTTAAATGTTCTGCATTGCTGTATTTAAAGTTACATTCGAGGCACCTAGAAGCAAAAGAAGGTAAAGGGACAAAATCTACTAGTCTGCTCTGGCCTAGGGCCGTGGTAGCCTAGTGGTTAGCACGTCGGACTTCCACCTGAAAGGTCACGCGTTCGATACCCACTGAAGACCACCATGTATACTTGGGGATATGTGCATGTAAAATCCGTAGACCCCACTACCTCTCCCCGTGCGTAAGCAATCCTAAGGCCTCGGCTAACAGGTAGGGGTCTGGTGGAGAAAAGTCTGCTCTGGCCATCATGGAACTTTCTTCTATATTCTCCACATTACGAACATTACTACTCGCCAAATATATCCCTATCATGACACAAATCCTTATGGAAAAAATAAATAAGCTATAAAAAGAATGAATTTAACTCAAGATAGGCTTAAAAAATATATTATGATACTAGCTGATCCCCTGTAGAATGAACATCTCTGCAGGCTATAAGTTTAACAATCAAGCTAAACATGAGAATGGTAGCTCAATATAAACAAAATACTTCAAATAATCAGAAGTTAACCCTTTTCAAAGCGTAAAAAAACGCTTTAAAATTCGAAAGTTTTAAGAAAATATCGCTAGATATAAAAAAACTAAGGTGTTGCCACGCCAAGAAATCGGAAAATAAAAATTGAGTTATAAAGGGAAATACTTTTTAAGAAATAGAAATTAATTGGTTAAAGTCCGTAAGTTGCGATAATAAAAACAAATATTATGTTATTTATCTATGCTAATCATTGAACAAGTTTTTAAATATCGTTTTACCATAGATTGTTTTTGCATGACAAATTCGTTTCGTACCGCAAAATTTAATCGTAACTGGTCCACGTTAAGTGAAACATTTATTGCTTATAGGGGAAATGAACAGTGCCATATCTCCAAAATGGATATTTTTCAAGATAGGAGTTTGAACGTTTTACAATTTGTTTTATTTAATTACTTTATCTGTTTCAATAATTATTATTATCGATTTTGTTCAGAAAATAGTTATTGTTGTAGTTTTCTCCCACATGATGGATGTTAATGATGTCAAAAAAAATTAGAAATAACTATAAAAAGTAGTTATTTCAGTACTGCACCAAAAAAATACAGTTGGCCTCTAGCCTTAATTTTTAGACATTTACTTACAGCAGTGTTCCCAATATAAAGAGCGAAAAAATCTGAACATTTTAATATAAAAACCAAAAAGAAACGATTTTTTGCAGATATGACACTGTTCATTTCTGTAAGCGATATATGAATTTTAAAAAATGAAATTGTGTTTAACTGTTCATTCTCTGAACAGACTATTCTATGCGGTTTTTTCTTTTCTTTTTCAATATACGCATAAATGTTCTTTTACTGGAGACTTTTTTTTTTTTTTTTTCGAGAAACTCATTTGAGAAAAAACTATTTTAGGAAAAAAAAAGTTTAAAAATAACTGTTAAAGTACTCTTCCCAGCTTTTACATAACGAAAAAGTTTCTAAATCTAGCATCGGTATTGTTCAAAACTTTAAAAATTTTCCCACAGAAACTATTTCTAACGGTTTCCAGAGAACAATAAGCTAGCAATTAACCAGATAGGGAATGAGAAGTTTAGGCTCTCAATCAAACTTTTTGATAGAAATGATTTGACTGCAGAGTTCAAATTAAAGTTTTGCTTTTTTTGTGTTTCCTTTGTTAGGCACAATCACAAAACTTGAGATCATTTTTCCCCGCAAACTTCTAGAAGTCGTTTATTTTCCGCACAATGAGAAATTGTTTCTGCGTTCCTTGTAAGATTAATTTACCAACGTGTAAAAGTTTTCGAAGACTTATAACAAATTTTCGCTTTGGAGAAATTTTGTTGCAGTTTATGTAAAAAGTAAATTATTTCTTTGTCAAAAGATTGTTTGAGGATCGTTAAACAAATCATTCTCTGCGGCTCTCTTTTAAAGCGCTTCAAATGTTGCACTGATTTGCATTCTTGGGAAGTCCATCAGATATTACCAATTAAATGTTTCGAAAGACATTAATATTTCTAAGCTTAAGCTGTTTCTTTTCATAAAATATCCGGTAAACGCCCTTTTTTTGGGGTGTTTCGCAATCCCTCCCCCCTTTAGCTCTACAGTAATTTCTTTTAAATGTGAATTTCCACGCACAGACATACATAATGTGAACAATCAGAACTTCTATACTCACAACATTTAGCTTGAAATTCAAATTTCACAAAATTATTTTTTTAATTGAAATGTTGTTTTCTGAAGAGCCAGACAGATACTTTATGTTCACCACCCTATGGTTCTTGTCATATAACAAAGACACCTTCTTATGTTCACCACCCTGTGGTTCTTGAGGTATGACACCTTCTTATGCCTCAAGAACTACAGAGTGGTGAACATAAGAAAGTGTCTTTATGTTACACGTCAAGAGCTACAGGGTGGTGAACAAAAGGTGTCTTAATGTTATACGACAAGAACCACAAGGTGGTGAATATAACATAAAGACACCTTATGTTCACCACCCTATAGCTCTTGACGTATAACATAAAGACGCCTTCATATGTTCACCACCCTGTGGTTCTTGAGATATGACATAAAGACACCTTCTTATACCTCAAGACCCACAGAGTGGTGAACATATGAAGGTGTCTTTATGTTATACGTCAAGAGCTACAGGGTGGTGAACATAAGGTGTCTTTATGTTATGTTCACCACCTTATGGTTCTTGTCGTATAACATAAAGACACCTTCTTATGTTCACCACTCTGTGGTTCTTGAGGTATAAAAAGGTGTCTTAATGTCATACCTCAAGAACCACAGGGTGGTGAACATATGAAGGCCTCTTTATGTTACACGTCAAGAGCTACAGGGTGGTGAACATAAGGTGTTTTTATGTTATACGACAAGAACCACAAGGTGGTAAACATAACATAAAGACACCTTCTTATGTTCACCACCCTGTAGCTCTTGACGTATAACATAAAGACGCCTTCATATGTTCATCACCCTGTGGTTCTTGAGGTATGACATAAGACACCTTTTTATACAATAATAATAAAATTACACGTTAATTTAAAGCACAAATGAGCAATAAAATGCAGACATATGTTTCGGGATTGCTTGGAATCCCTTTTTCAATGCGACAAGGAGCTTCTAGATGCAAAACATCCAAATGAAGCCAGTGCTTCATTTGGATGTTTTGCATCTAGAAGCTCCTTGTCGCATTGAAAAAGGGATTCCAAGCAATCCGAAACATATGTCTGCATTTATTGCTCATTTGTGCTTTAAATTAACGTGTAATTTTATTATTATTGTTTACTTGCACAAAGTTAAATTATTTTTAACCTTTTTATACCTCAAGAACCACAGAGTGGTGAACATAAGGTGTCTTTATGTTATACGACAAGAACCATAAGGTGGTGAACATAACATAAAGACACCTTATGTTCACCACCCTGTAGCTCTTGACGTATAACATAAAGACACCTTCATATGTTCACCACCCTGTGGTTCTTGAGGTATGACATAAAGACACCTTCTTATGTTCACCGCCCTGTAGCTCTTGGCGTATAACATAACGACACCTTCATATGTTCACCACCCTGTAGTTCTTGTCTCATAACATAAAGACATCTTCTTATGTTTACTACCCTGTGGTTCACGAAGGGATATCTCGTTTTTAATTTGTCGTTTAATATATGTTAAGTACTTCCCTACCACATGAGGGTTAAATATTCCTAGCAAAAATTCCAAATTTGTTTGAGCTAGTCTGGAGATTTAAACAGTGAGTGGATGGTCTTATTTAAAGAAAGACTAATATCAGATTGAAGTTTAAAAAATATTTCGTAAAATTACTTAATTATCCTCTAATATAAAAAAAACGTATGCTTTGTAAAATAGATAAGCAAGCAAATCCTAATTTTTCGGATAAGAAAAATAGCTTTTTAACAGCTATACTCCTCGTTAGAGTCGTAGATGCTTTAGTTTTGTTCTCTTTCCTTAAAGCTATATTTAAGTCGCTTTCGATTATGAAAGATTTTGGCGCTTGGTGGAGGGCTTGGCTTTCAAGGTTTTTTTAAAATTAAGAATAACCTGTTGTTTTTAATTATTCTGAAATGCGATAGTGTCAAGTGCATCAATCACAATAAGTTGCATAAAAGAAACGATTAAAAATAATATTTTGAAGATTTTACAATTATTTTTAAAATCATTACTCCTTCAAAGCTGAATTCAAGTTAAAAGCAAATATTTAAGGAAATGTCAGATTTTTTTGTCAAGTTTTTTTCCCCATGAAATAAATTAATAAATTTGAATAACTATTGCCTGAAAGATCGAAATAGGTAAAACATATTTGTGATTAGGACTTTGATTTTTTTAAAATTAGTTTCAAGATAGTTTAAATAAAGTTTTTCACTTTAGTAAAGCAAAAAACAATGCTGGAAATTAATCATTTTTTTCCAAAATAAATGATTAACCATTTCAATCACGAAAAGAAATCGTTTAGTTTTTTTTCTTTTTAAACAAAGGGTAAACTCCCTTTAAAAAATGCTATACTCCTTCAATTAGAATGACATCGCAAAAGTTGAATTGAAATTTATCACACGCAGAGCTTTAGGGCAAAGTTGGCATCAGTAAAATCCTATTTAAATCCCTTCAGCGATAAAATATATAAAACACCTTTACGTTAAATCTGCATAACAAAAGACACATTTTGCTTGCTTTAAACTTCGCATTGTGGTGAACATTTTCTAAAACTAATTCGGTTTTTCATCTAATTTTAATGAAAGAATCAGTCTTTAAATAATGCGAACAAATTTAAAGTTGTGTTGGAGGTAACAGTTTAAAAGCATTACACCATATGAGGCACGTAGAAGCAAAGGGGTGTAAGTGACAAAATTGAAAATTTGGAGATAAACAGTGCAAATGATAGAAAAAGCCCTGTTCTATATTGTGGCAAGAGATGTCAGGGCTAGAAACAACATGTGCTGGCCCCAACATGATTTAACCCTCTCATGCATGAAAGCCTCATATGAGGTGACATACATTTTTGCTTCAAATTTTTATGCAGATTCGTTTTTGTGCCGCAATTTTCATGTAGTCCTCATCTAGACACTCCAAACAATTCTTGGAAACCACAAAATGTTTCATAGGGTATTCAAGAATGTTAAAAGATATTAAGATATCTTTGGGAGTCCATGGAGGATTCAAGAAAGAAGAGAAATCTTAGTTTCGAATCAAATTCTGTTTAGTTATTTTGAAGCGTGATTTACATTACCGAGAAGTTCGTTATTATTTTACAGCTTCTTATTCCTTACAAATGAAGTGTGAATATTCAATTTTTCCATGTTTATTATTATGTTGAATAAATATGGCAAAAAACATAAAACGTTTTCGTACAAGAACACGAATTTTTGACTACATAGGGCAAAATTTCTAAAAATAAATTATTACACAACAATCCTGAGATGCTAAATTAGTTTGCGGCATATGAAGTTTTTGTTTATAGCACAAATAAATAAAGGGGTGCATGAGAGGGTTAAAATAAAAAATAGCATTAACCCCGCAACGCATTTGCCCGTGTCTGGCACGGGCAAAAGTCACCGTCAAATTTACACATGCCCGTGTCTCTCACGGGCGATCTTGCATCTCGCGTTATTTTATTTCTAATGCCCGTCTGAGATCCGTTTGCACTTTTGTTTGCATAATATTTTTTATATAACTTTTAGCCCACACCCTGCTCTTTAGTCACCCCCTACAATTGTAGTATAAGTTGTATTTGTAATTTCATCTATGTATTCATTTTCTGTATTAAAAAACTCACCGGTTTTTCTAAAAAAACTCGTGTTTGAAGGAGTTAAAGTATAGTATTGGGGTTGCAAACAGGCTGTCTAGAGGCATTTTGCTGTTTGTGAAATAAATTCGCATGAAAATCGGAAGAAACAAATTCTCGTGTTTAAGTTTAATCAGATTCAGATGCTTTTTGTCAATAATATATTAAATTAAATCATAAAAATCAAGACTTCTTAGTTTTCATAAGGAACTTGTACCCCACAAATAAAAGTACCTAAGCTGCGTTACATAATATAAATTTTGAATAATATTATTATTTTGGGTAGAATTTGGTGTGTCGAATAAATAAAAATGCTTTTTAGAAGAAAATATTCCATTTACTATTATTTTTTGAGGGTAATAGGTGCCAGGCTCACGTTGGAGTTCTCATGTTACTCATTTTGACACGAGTTCTGAAAATATATTTAGTTAACGTAAACGTTGGTAATCGCATCCCAAATTACAAAACTCATTAAACAAATTGTTAAACCCATTTTAAACGAATTTATATCAAAACTTAAGTGTTTATAACAGAACAGTTTTCAAAAGCATATTACTCTTAAATTTAACAAAGAGGATAGAAAGAATACTTCTCTTGGTAATTAGTAAGTTGCTCGATAAGGCATTTTTTCTGCATGTTTTACATTTTTCGACGTTTTAACTGTTTTAGAGCATTTTTCAATATTTTTTATCATTTTTAGAACATTTCTAAATTTTTTTTCATCATTTTTAGATCATTTTCCTATGCTTTCGCTCTTTTGTTTTAAGTGTCTGATTTAAATACAGTTTGAATGATTCATTAAATTTCAAGAAACACTTAAAACGGGTTGGTCTAGAGCAGCGTTTCCCAACCGGTGGTTCGCGAACCCCCAGGGGTTCGCACGGTACAGAAAGGGGGTTCGCGAAGATAATGCCGCAATGGCGAAATTTTTTATCTCTAACGAAAAAAAAAAACATAAATAATAAACTTCCATACCTATTAAGGAGTGAAAAAATGATTTTCCTTTAAAATAAATTGTTTTCCAGATAATGCAGAAAAGTAGTTTACTGGCATAGGAAGCAAAAATACAAAATTTGAAATGCACTTATTTCTACTTTTGCCGCAGTTTTTACTTTTCCCATTAATTTTAAAATTGAACCTACACTTATAGCACCTTATTCCAACTTTTTCTTATTATCTCAATCAGAAATTTGAAGATATGTGAATTTTAATCTTACTTTAAACTTCCAAAACGTTTCCGAATTTCGTATATTTCAATCGAAAAGTGAAACCTATTGGGAAAATAATATTTAAAAATTTTTAGGAATACGTATGTTTACTGTCCTAACAATAAATCAAAAAGGACAAATAATACAGTATCAATTTAAGAAATACGTTTGTAGCTGAATTTCAGTTTTTATTTTATTCTTAGATGCTTTACAACACTTATGTTTCACTTCCTGTAACGAAGTATTGTACAAACATGGAGATAAAAATGTGCTAGAAAAATCTTATGGATTTGTCACCCGTTACGAACGACTAAAGAAGGGGGATCATTATTTTCTCTATGATATTAGAAGGGGTTCGCAAGGGAAAAACGGTTGGGAAACACTGGTCTAGAGTATAATCTGTGTCATTAAAAAAAGTTGCTGGTGTTATAGGAGATACAGTGGCATGAATTTGAAGAGAATTTTCCAGTGAGTAATCCTATTTATTTCAAATTCAACATAACTGTGTCTGAACTGAAAACAAAGTTTTTCCAAGATGCAAAAGAAAATACTTTCGTATGCGGTCTTTGATAATCTAAAAAATATATTTAATTACTCAGGGCAATTCAGATCCTATCATTTAAGAGTGTAAAGCTTTCAAAACACATGTTTACCAGTTATTGGTGTATTGTTTTTAATATTTTATTTTAGAAAAACATTTAATGACGCTACTATTACAATATTTCAAAAAACAAATATTTTTTAATGCTTTCATGGAATTTTGTCTTAAAATCTAAAGTGAGTGTTTCTAAATGTTTTGAGCATTTTTACACTTTAAAGGCATTTTTTGGGTCATTTTTAGTGTGATTTTAGAGCATTTTCAGGGACTTTTTTGGTTATGAACTTTCGCATGGAAATTAGTTAAAGTTACTTTCTACCAGCTACGTAAACAATTTATAGGTTTTGAGATTGGTATCTATTTGCCAAGGGAGTTGGAACGCGAGCCAATTAGTGCGTGATCAACAATTCAATAAGTTTACTGATAATTGAGGGGTAATCAGCCAGATGTGATATTACTCCATACATATTAAAGGCCAAGAAACCTTCCAAGTACATTACAAGGCTAAATTATTCCTTTTAAGCTTGATGGAATCTGTCGATTCTAATTCACCGCTAGGGGGACTCATGAGCGATCATCGTTGTCACGTGATATCCGCACTTTGTTTACTAAAATTTTCAATTGAGTTCTACGTGGAGTTCACTAGGCGAAATGAGTTATCTTAAATTTAATTAGACTATTTTCACAGCTTTTTCTGATTATAGCCCAGTATTTACATTTAATTTAATCATTATAAAAGAAATTTATTGATTATTACAATAGTTATAGTGTTTTATTTAGTGTTAATTTTATGTAATGCAGAAGAACTTTATTTAGGCCTAGTTTTTAATTAGATTTGTCGAACTCGAAGTTAAGCGATGCTACGGTTTCCTTTGTTTACATTGCTTTAATCGCTGCCACGTGACCAATGACGTTGCTTGAATTGCATCCATTGAACTGTTTACATAACCAAGATAAGATAGAATTTTACTACACTATAGTAAATTATTAGGCATACACTACAATAAATAGTACGATATAAAGCTCCGTTGGGAAAAAGAAAGAGCTCTGTTTGGCAGAGGGCCAAGAAGACAACATTCATATTCAAAGGATAAGCTGTTGGTTTAAAGAAGTTACCATATTCCGTTCTCGGTGTAATTCTTTTAGCATACTGGATTTCTTCCCAACTGATGTTATATAAGTTTATAAAGTTGGTCGCTTTCAACAAACAGAGAAGAAGACATTCTGATAGTCGTGCTAATAAATGCACCTGCAGAACAAACGTCCTTAAAACTCGAATGGATTCGACCTTTTCTGCCATGCGCAGAAGCGAAGCAGTCTCAAAACTTCGTGGTTGAACTGTAGATCAGATTTCAATTAAAAGCTTTAATTTCTTTTATTTACTAAGCTGCCCTTCATTGGAAGATTTTCTGATTTTGTAAGACAGTATGTTAAAAAAATGCGAGGTAGAACCATAAGTCAGGTTTTAACTAGAGCATTGTTAGCTCGTGCTTTAAACATATTTATGAAGAGTATCTAGGCGAACAAGATTATAGAAATAAATGTAAAATCAACTCCAAAAACATCCTTTCACAAATCTATTTTCCAGTATAGTTAAAGGATTTAAAAATACTAATTTGTAATATACTTAAAAATCGCAGTATATCACATAGAATTTTTTTTTAATGAAAGGTTAGCTTAGAGCAACGATTTTTAACCTGTAAATGCATCCGAACATTCAGAAATGATTCTTACTTTTAATATAATTTTGATTTTAATCTGACAAAGACTTTCGCGATTTATTAACTTACTGCTTATGATGCATTTTCAAGGTATTTTTAACTTTCAAGTTTTATACAATATGAAACCAAATTCGAGTACGAGTTCTTCATTCACTTCACATACTGTTCTCAATTTAATTAATTTTTTTTTTGTTCAAACCAAAATTTAAGTTATTCTTCAAAAATTTTGTGGATTATATTTTCGGAATCACGCTCATATGTACATTTGTTATTGCTTCACTATCGTTAATTTTCGCTTCACGCCCACTTAACGTTTTTGCGATCTTCTATTTCCTTACAACAATATTAGTAATGGATAATGAGTAAAAAAATTTAATTGTGTGGACTTGCAAAGGGGTTCTACTGTGACCCGGGCTCTTTTATATTTTTCTTTTTGTCATTATTAAACTGCTTTCAAACTGAATTCCACAAAAATAATCCATTTTTGTATTCAAACTCATTTAATATAGGTATTGCCAAAAACAAATATATTTAGTACACGGACCTTAGGTGTACCTGTAGCTTGGACATAACTAAAAGCTAAACGGGTACTGCAAGAATGGAACAGATGTGAAACGCTGCTCTAATTGATTAACCTCTTAATGGCCGTTTTTTTACTATTATTAGTATATTAAAATATTTTTGGCTTACATTGGTTTCAAAAAAGCAATTCATGTAACTCGTTGAATAACCCATTAACATGGTTATTAACCCATCCAATTTTCGGAGGTTGGTACGCCTCATACAATTAAAAAGTACTGCATTTCATGGCAGATATACTTCTCACAGTCTTTACAAATTTATGCCAACTAAAGGGGGTAAAATAGCTTAATGTAAGCGCTTATAAGTTGACGAATTTGGTGGTAAGTGTACGCATACCACGTCCTTAGGAAGGGTCAATATACAAAAACAAATGTTTCTGTTATTTGGTATTGAAAAGAAAGACAGCAATGTGACATAAATATCATTTTTAAAAGAATTGGAATCAATAAAGTCATGTACAAAATGTTTACTTTGTACTACCAAATGAAAAATAAAATTATGAGTAATATCTTGAGCAGTTATTTTTTTGTTATGACTAATCATATTTTAAGAACACAACCGTGAAAAAAAATTATGTTCTTTGCTCAAGACTTGTATTTTTGCCCAATAGTTTCGTGTGTAATACATTCACTCATGTCCATGAATCTTAATCTGATTATTAGCATGCATATGCTTCCTCGCTAACTACGTGACGGAGCCTGAATATAAACGCCAGCCGTATAGCATTCAAAATACCATGCAGAGCGTGTGAATATTTATGAGCTCTACAAGTGGGACTCCCTGGAGGTTTAGATCAATGAAAAGGAAGAATGTTCTCATATTAAGCTCGAAAAAGACGTCTTACTTTTGTGAAAGAAGAATACGCAGTTTTGAATGTCACTATAAAATTCTTTTAGGCAGATATTTTCTAGTGACATAACAAGACTCAAGAATAAACTCACTTGGTACATTCAATCAAATGTTTGCCAAAAGAACTAAGTATATTGAAATTGCACTTCTGTGTTTTTGAGGTAGAATTTAGATGTTTGAAAGCCAATGATTTCACCTTTACTTTTCATTTTTCTAGTTATTTTTCATGATATAAGGTAAAATTGGTCTACGGAAGTTTCTTTGTGAAACAAATTTATATTCAGGAAAACCTACAGAATTTACATTCCTCAAAACCAATATATCGTTAAAAATTAGAAGTATTTTTAAATCATTGATATATTTAGTATTTTATGCAGAACTTTAAGCACATACCATGCTTGTTGCTTCAAATTATACCATACAGTAAGGTATATCGTCAAGCGATTAAGAAAATTGGTGCACAAATAATACTTTTTTTCATTCTCTAACATTCTTAGCATAGAGAAAAATGTATTATGCTTAAGAATTTTTTTTTTCATTTTTGAGCTTGCGTATATATAATTAAAATTTGATCTGTCTATTTGTGCATGGGTAGTTCTCAAAAAGATATTGCATGTGTTGTCCTTCCAGTTCAGTATTTTTCAGATTTTTTCTGTTATCCGTACAATATTTATATTTTTTTTAAGGCACATTTTATTGATATTACTTCGTTAGTTTCAATCTGAAAACTTTAAAATAACTCGAAAATTCTCTGTATAAACATGTTATGACATGTTGCTGTTCCTCTAGAAGAAGTTAAAGGAAAACAAGATATATTGAGAAAAGTGTTTTTTTTTTTCTTTCCTGAAAGCTTATTTTCTTATTTCGCTCCTAGATATTAAAAAATATCATTTTTACTGTTAAATTTTTGTTTGAAATATTAATATATTTTGTCCGGAAAACTATGTTTTTGTAATGTGTCCATAATGTTAAAAAAGTTTTCATAGCAGAAATTGAAAATACTTTGCTCGAATCAGATAATTACCTATCGTGGTTTTAATGTTCAATATGATAGTTACTCAATTAGTTTTTTTTTTTTTTTTTTGTTTTTTATCCGAGTACTATTTCTTTGGGAAAAATATATTGTCTGAAATGCTGAGACAAGTATAAATATACAATGTTCACTGGGATACCCGATTTATTTTACCTATAATTTACCTATAATTAGTATAAATTTTAAGCTCTATCGCATGTGAAATCAGTATACTAAATGCTGTCTAAATATAATTAATAAGATGAGTAAATACCAAGCAAGGTGTATTTTTGCCCTCTGTCACCTTAGTTTAGTAACGAAGGGGACAATTTCGTTGAAATTTCTAATTTTTAAAAGTAAAATAGGAGATTAAAGACATAATTTAACAAAGAATATTTTCTACCGAAAAAATATTCAAAAGTTGTAGCAAAACGAACATGGTTTTTGGAAGTGTCGAAACATGGAATTGTAACATTCTTGGAGAAAGTTCAATGTTTATGTATAGGGAAATGCAGGGGAAAATCAAATGGCAAATAAAAAATAGTTCACACAGCAGTTCTGAATCAAAAATTCCTTTTTAATGTTGTGCCTCAAATTAGCATGTGTTCTCCGACGCCATAGATAACTGCATTATCTTTGTACAGCAAATTTTAAAAATTATACTATCATTATCAGGAACATTTCAAAAATTCACAAAAAAGAAAAAAAAAAGGAAAAAAAGAAACAAAATAAAATTTTAAAAATATGTTTGGTAAAATACTAAATCATCTTCGTTAAATTTATCAAACAAAGAAAATTTGTTTTCGAATTTGATAATTCACTAAAGTATTATTAAAAGGAAGTGGCAAACATGCAGACAAACATATATGCACAGACGACAGACGCACACTTTTTGTCATTAATGCAGTTTGGAAAAAATATATGTATTAACTATACTTGTTATAGTTTACAAGAAAACAAAATTACACGAACGAATTTAGGTGTTGTTTGATTAAACGTACGTAAATTATAATATTACGATATTTTCGCTGAACGCTTTTAAACCCATCATATTTTGTTTTATTTCATCCTCGTGCAGCAACTGAAAAAGTAATTTTGATCAAAAATTGATTTTACGGTTGAAATAATCATTACAAGTAATCATTTCCTGAATTTAAGTAGTTTTTCGAAAAAAGGAAAGAAATAACTTTTAGTACATCTAGGAGAAAGAGAAATATTCTGATAGGGCAAAAAATGTGGAAATTGATGTCTATCGACCAATCGTAGAAACTGTTGACTTGTTAGGATCTGCCTTTGGCGCTCTCGCAACGTGATTTATTGGTTTCCGTTGCCATCTCCGGTGTCAAAATCCCTTAATGATCGGCGGTTCTTTTAGTTTTATTATGATCTTGACAGTTCGTTTCTCTTTAACTGGGATGTGGAGTCCCAAATTGTCTCCTTTCTCCTCCAGCACTTCATATCTACTATTTGGTGGTGATTGAAGGAGAAGTTGTTATCTGAAGAAGGGCCTTAGCGGTTTTGAGTCGCCAGAAGAAATGGATGTTTCCGTGAGTTGCTGGAAGTATTTCCATTTCGCGGGAGAATTTTTGATTTTTTTCTAAATATTTTGACGAAACTTTATTTTTCACGAGACAAATTTTCTTTTAAAACACTGCACATTTAAAACTGAAAAAAATTCCACGTTAAGAAAGCACAAATGAGTGTTAAAATGCAGACAAGTTTTAGGATTGCTCGGAATCCCTTTTTCAATGCAGTGGTGGAGCTTCTAGATGCAAAAACATCCCAATGAATCAAACAAAACAACAAAAACACGGCTTATGTAGCCTAGTATTTACTTGCAACCCAATGATAATAAAGGCAGCGCGGAAGTAGAAGCTATTGGAAGAAAGGATCTTTTCCTTTTTATTGCACATTCATCTCTCGGAAAACTGGAATATACAGTAAAAATTACCAAACAAATACCTAAAAATTACGTATTTGTAATAAATTCTATGCAACTTGAAACACATGAGAGAACTAGCACGGCAAGCGGCCCCCTAACCCCACCCCTTTTTAAATAATAATAATAACAAAAACCGTTATACTTTTAAAAATCTTATTCAAGAGTTACAATAAACAAACATATCCACCTATAATTGAGGCGTTAACATAGGAAAGGTAGTAAATCAGAAATCCTAAATATTTTTAGCAGACATAAAACCTGTCTGAAGTCATTTTTCCATAATGTCCCTATTCTTAAAAAGCACATTATGGTAGCTTTATTAGTCATACATATTAAATAATTATTATTAGTCATTATGGAAAAATGACTTCATAAAGGTTTTATGTCTTCTGAAAATATTTAGGATTTTTGACTTACTACCTTTCCCATGTGAATGCCTTAATTATCTTTTATATGTACTTGTGAACAAAGAAAACTTCTTTATCGAAACAACATGCATGAACTTGTTGTATTTGCACACGTTACAGTAAAAACAATTTTGCCAAAAAAAAAAAAGCTAAATCGGGAAACCACTTCAGGCCACCACCTTACTTTAAAATATAATTTAGATGCATTTGGCGATTAATATCGGAATTATGAAATTATGTTTGGTATTTCGCTTACACTCGACTGTCATCTACTATTATGTTTCCCTCAATTTCTATAACTATTTATTTTACTATTGTTTTTTCAATGCATAGTCATCGTGATTGCTGATTTTCCCCGCATAACTCTGACTGACATAAGTTAATTAAAAGAAAAAAAAACCTCTAGTAAACTGAAACGTAGCTATACAAAACAAAATTTCATGTAGAATAAGTAGTATTAATAAGTAAACCAGCCAAAATGCTTGAAAATATGTATACATATTAAAATGATGTGCTTATTTTCTGACTAAATGAGTCTGATTACTATTGTAATTTATTTATTTGCCTCAAATTCCACAAACTGAGATTAAATGAGCACGTTTAGGGGGGGGGGAATAAGAAAGCATGTAATTTAATTTAAAATTCACAATCCCTGTGCAGGTGAAATTAAGTTACACTAGCAGTCCCTAAAATAGAGACTAGAGTAAATGTAAATGTACTCTAGTCCCCCATTTAATTTAAATATTGAATGATCAATAAAATCTCAAAAATTGGGACTTATTTTAGAATGCAAATCCGCGTTTGTTTAAATTCGTATACGGAATAACAATTACAACAAGTTACTAATAATGTAAAATTCCAAAATGTGAACTATGTGTTCCGTATAAATTATGTAAGATTTAGCTTAGTACGCTTATATATTATCTCACAATGTTGTCAATAATGCTCAAGTAGATTACGCAAATATGTGCTCATTTTTCGCACTTCGTTTAGTATTCATGGGTGGAATTTTTAATTTACTGGTACCGAACGACGAAAAATGCAAAACTAGGCATTTCCGATTCAGATTTTTACGGTTCGAACATACTTGAAATATCTGGATGACATAACCTAAATTTAGAGCGTGTTCTGCACAACAACTCTGAAACAGAATTTCACAAGTAGTCACTGTAGAGCGTACTGTTGATAATTTCCTGATGTCTTTTAACTCGATACAAAGCTAGGAAGTGTCTCATTTGCACTGAAGTGTAGACATTATGAACGTTGAACAATAAAAATAAAATTTTATCAAGCGCACATTAGTTGTTTTTTAACTTTTAAAATCAATTTAAAAGATAGTCTTGATTTTTATGATTTGATTTAGTATATTATTGACAAAAAATAGCCGAATCTGATTAAAACTAAACACGAGAGTTTATTCCTTCCGATTTTCATGCGAATTTACATCACGAACAGAAAAATACCTCTAAACAGTGTTTGCCACCCCAATACTATACTTTAAATATGCATGCATGCCTCTTCTTGTCGCTTAAATTACAATGTAAGGTTTTTAAATAAATTTTAATTGTAATCTCGACATGAAGTATTAAGTTATCGGTGCTTTTTAGTATACCCTATCACTTGTAGATATATTATATGGAGTAAAAGTAATAAGTTTTTTCAATGATATATTTTTTTTTCGAATATAAAAAAGGAATATCATGCAAAAAAACAATTTGCATACAATAGTTATTAACTGGCGCCGGAAGTTAATAACGTAAAAGATATGATCCTTAAAATGACCTATTTAAAATGTTCTAAAAGTACACCAGAATTGACACTAAATATGCCATTAAAGTTGAAAAAAAATGCGTTTAACATTTTGAAAACTGCACTTAAAATCTGATGTCAAAAGCAGTTTAAATATTTGCATTTGAAAATTTTTAATCACAACATCAAATGACTTTCTAAAACATAAATTAAAAAAAAAGTAATATTAAATAAAATTAAAATTTAACAAAAAACTCATTTAATTAAATAACTGGCAAACATGTATTTTGACAATTTTAATGTCGTAAATAAGAGGGTCTAAATTATTCTGAACAATATTTTTTTTTAGTTGTCAAAGATCACATCCGCAATTTTTCGCATCTTGAAAAACAGCTTTAATTTCAGATGTAATCAGGAGAAATTTGAAATCGTTAAAACCACTCACGGATTATTATTTTTTTTCAAATTCACACAACCTATTTTAATGTTTCGTAAAATTAAAAGAATAAATCTAACTAAATTTCAACCAGAAAATTGAGAGAAAAAACTGGTTAAAACATAGAAAAGTGCTCTGAAACATGAGAAAAATCAAAAATGCTGAAAAAGATCTTTAAAAATGCTCAAAAACACGAAAAATGCAAAAAGTGCATAAAAATTGCATTATCAACAACTGCGGGCGTCTGGTTATTAAGTATACGTTATTAACAATATGAAGTTTCGAAGCTTATATATTTGTTTCAATAAATTTGGGATAGAAGCAATTTTGTGCTTTAAAAACGGCTGTGAACGCAATGTGGTTCCTTTTTTTTCCAATGATTTTTTACTCAACCTTAGTAAAAAAAAAAAAAAAAAGTTTTATTACTTAATTTCAATTATTTTGCATTTCGAAAGTTCCAATTTGTAGTCTCAGCACATTTACATAACTTACTGCAATACAAATGCTGTTCTTGGAGCTGAGAGCAACAAAATATGCCAATGTAACGAAGAAAAAAAAATCCAGTACATTTTTTTAACAGAGATAAGAAGCTACGTGGACCCACATTTCTTTCAACGAAGAATAATAAGTATTGTTTCCGTTACGTTTATTTCCAAAACAAATTCTTAACATAAAAAACAAATAAATGAAAATAAAAGAACTCCCAGGTTTCAGCAAAGAACAATTGCATTAAAAACTTTTAAAAACAGAAAACTTTTAAAATAGCGAAATAGAATAAAGAATCATCGTTGAAATGAAATAGCCCAACTCTTCTGCAAGTCTAATGAGTATCATACTAAACTCGAACATTTCATATCCGAAATACGTACAAAGTCGAGAAACTTTCACAGGTCATTACACGACGTGAGACTTTTATTTAAAGTTTAGAAATGGAGAAAAAATTACGAGAAGCATCCTTGTGTGAGTTTCTACTTTGTTTCAATTCTACGTGATTTAAGAAAAGCTCTTTCAAATACTTTTTTTTTTTTCATATTCTGAATGTCTTTTAGTAAAAAAGCTAGATCTGCAGTTTCAAGTAGAAATCTCTAAAAGCCTCTTTTGCTGTATTTAAATCTACAAAGAATATACTGATGTAGATAAAGAAAGATAGGTAGTTTATGAGAAATAATTGCGTATTTTTTCTTTTTTTTGGGTGGGGGGGTTCATTTTTATATTTTTCTTTTAAAGACACGTGCATTTTTAAAATCAGAAAAAAATACAACCCTAACAGTTGAGATGTACTTTTTTTTATAATTTTAATGAGAGCGAAAAAACAAGAGAAATAAAACACGTAATGCATAAATAACTCAAAAATGTTCTATATTTTAATAATAATTTCTGATAGGAAATTGACCGAGGAAGATGTGCCGAGTTAGTTAAAGTAATGTTGAATTAATTCATGACCATGTTTTCTTCGTTTTATTTTGGACTAGCTGACATGCCCGGCGTTTGCGCGGGATAATATTGCCTCATTCACAGGCCAAGTGACGCATATCCAAAATTCTGTTGAAAATATATAAGGAAAACCTTTCGTAAAAAATCCAAGTAGGAAATTTGAAACAGTCCTTTAAAATCCTATTTAAACAGTAACACTCATTAAAAATCACGATTGCATATAAAACAACAGCCTCGAAAATTCCTTTTAGACCAAAAATAACAGTCCATAAAAATCCGCATTAAAATGCCCACAACAGTTCATAAAAAATGCCATTAGAGTAAGGGCAACATTAACTAAAATGCACATATTCATCACGATAATTGTTCCAAAATGATATCAAGAGTCCGTGAAAATTTCAATTACATTGTAGACAACATTACATCTAAAAATTCCGATTAGAATAAGAGCAGTATGCTTTTTTCGAATTTTAGGAAAAACGCTTCGAGATGCACGAGGGCTTGACCTAAGATACTTGTAACCAAAATTTCGTACTTCTGGACCTTGCCATCTCGCCAGGAGGCGAGCGACAGAAAAAAACACAAACACACAAACTGATACACAAACTTTCAGTTTTATTTATATAGATTTTTTTGTTGTTTTAGCTATTTTTAACTTCCTGTATACAAAAAAAAGTATAATTTTAAAGTAAAAAAAATGCAACAAATATAATTTTTGTAATTTAAAGAATACCACTTCTAAAAGAAAAAGCGTACAAATCAACACTCAGGGCCTTCTCTACCTTCATAAAAAAATTTTTTATTCCAGTTAGGGTGTGGTTAGGTGTTAGGGGGCGTAAATACTTTTACATCGACTTCTGCATACATCGTATGCTGTTGAAGACGTAAAATTGCATATGACTCAAAATAACTCACAAAAAACAGAAGAAAAAAAAAAGTAGAAAACTAAAAATGAATTCATAAAAACAAAATGAAACATTATCATGAAGTTAATAGAAAAATATTTCTTTACATTCAAAAACTATAAATTAATCAAATAAAATAATGATATATTTAAAATAAATGGCATGTTATAATTATTAAATCAGGAATTGAATCAATATATAAAATGAAAGGCAGGGGAAAAGAACTTGTCTGAGATGGTTGGCTATCGCTTGGAACAGGACATTAAACTATTATACATGCCGTTTTTTGGGGCTTTTAAAGTCCGTACAAATTAATATCTTAATTTTAAAAATAATTGCGCGTAATTCAATCACAGATGAGTGTTAAAATGCAAACGTATGTTTCGGGATTGCTTGGAATCCCTTTTTCAATGCAATAGTAGAGCTTCTAGATGCAAAAACATCAAAACGAAGCAGACAACACAGCAAAAACACGGCTTATATAGCCCAAGATTTACCTGCAACCCAATGAGAATAAAGGCAGCTTTACAGTGGAAGTAGAAGTAACCAGGAAGGCACCAATAAGAAAAACCCAAACGAACCCAGTTGAAAATGCCACAAATTAAAAAAGGAATATCAAATACAACAAAGCAAAAAGACCACAGAGTGCATAAAAATACGAAAGTACATGAAAAAATGCAAAAACAAAAAAAAAATAAAAAGAATTAAAACGGAAATAGAAATAAGTACAGAAAGAACCAAAACTAAAATGCAAAAACAAAGTATTTATGTAAAGACAGTTTACTTGAGCAAAAAGTCCCTTTATTATTGTTTTTAAAATCCCTTTTTAGTTGTCTATGGTATACTAGTACATCACTCTAAAGCAATGATTAAAACAGTTTACTTTTAATATAGACCTTTTAAATACAACCATATTGAGATGTGTCTAGCAAGCATGTATAAATATTCATATATACGAGTATATATATATTAGTGTGAATAGCGGTAAAATTTTACTACAAAAAATTAAATAATTGTGATAAAAAAGCAGTTATATTTTAATGAATGCTATTTATTTTGTAGGTGCAAACAGAATTTCCCTCGGTAAAAAGTTTTCAACACATTTCAAGAATGGAAAATGTAACAGAATAGCAAAAGACGTTGCAATCAATACAAGAAAGGAGAGAAAAAAAATAGTTTAGCATTTTTTTCTACTTCAAAGATTGAAAATAACTAAAATCAAATTGAGATAAAAAGCAATTAAAAATTATACTATCGAAAATCTTGATGGAGATTATCAATAGCTTCGATAATTGTTACATAACTCTCGAATGTTTTATTTCATCTTCAAATCTTCTGTACTACAATACGAAAGAATCCTGAATGACATGGAAACCAACAGTTTTACATTTTTCCCTGAAAAGTTACGTTTGATTTATTTTATGATAGAAAAAGTAACAAAGTATTTTTTTTCAAGAAAAGCGAAAGATCGAATCCACGCGAAAATATTCCCCCTTTGTTCAGAGTAGAATACTCACAAAGGCTGAAAAATATACGGATGATAAAGATTTGCTCTCAAAAATCTTCATTTATGTAAACGATGATTGCTTTAAATTATTATGCCTGGTAACTTAAGTTGAATGCTTATTCCCTTGGAAATTAATATTAAACAATAATTTCCCAAAATGAAGAATATTTCTTTACGATCTTCAGAAGTGATAGATGGAATTTATGCAAATTTTACAGTGGAAGAAGCCGATATAAAGCCGCCGAGTGAAGTAATATATTTAATCTGTATCTGCTTAACCCTTGGTTTAATGATTTCAGCAACAGTAATTGGTAATTTATTTGTTATGGTAGCTATAGTAAAAGATAGGAATCTTAATAATCTAAGCAACTATTTAGTATTTTCTTTGGCTCTAGCTGACTTATTGGTAGCTTTGTTAGTTATGCCTATAGGTGCTGTATATGAAGTAAAAAAGGAATGGACCATGGGTGCTGTTCTTTGCGATTTGTGGACAAGTTGTGACGTCCTTTGTTGTACCGCATCAATTCTTCATTTATTAGCCATTGCTGTAGACCGATATTGGGCCGTTACTAATGTAGACTACGCAAGAAATCGCTGCAAGAAAAGAATTTATACCGCGATTTTCTTAGTATGGGCAATATCTTTTACCGTATCGATCGCACCTATATTTGGTTGGAAAGATCCAGACTTCATAACCCGGATCGAAATCGAAAAACGATGTCTGGTGAGCCAAGATGTAGGGTATCAAGTATTTGCAACTTGCTCAAGCTTTTACGTGCCACTGGTGATGATACTGATCCTGTATTCGCGAATTTTTCAAGAAGCTCGTAAACGCATCCGAAGAAGACCGGGAGCAGCGAGTCAAGCAATGCTCCTGGTTCAGCGTCCTCCTCCAGCTCTCACAGACTCAAAGCGCAGTACCGGATCACCAACAGCAAGTTTCGATCCACCCTCTTATGTCGTGGACACTACATTATCGTGCAACGTGACAGAAGTGACAACCGACAGCCACACTACCACATCTTCAGTAAATTCGTCAAGCAGCAAGCCAGCAAAGTCTCAAACCCACAACGGCTTGGAGCATACAAAATTACCATTAACGAGTCAGTCATCTTCATCTGGTAGTGGTGCTGTAGGCCGATTACTTCACATTGGCAAACGTGAGAAAAAACCGGAAAATAACTTAGCTAAAAGAGAAAAGAAAGCTGCAAAGACTTTAGCCATAATAACAGGAGTGTTTGTTATGTGCTGGCTGCCCTTTTTCATCATGGCTTTATTATTGCCTTTATGTAACGGCTGCGAGCCAAACTTTCCCATTTTTAGCATTTTCTTGTGGCTTGGTTATGCCAACTCGATGATCAATCCTATTATATACACTATCTTCAGCCCAGACTTTAGAAGTGCATTCAGAAAATTACTTCAGTGTCCTTTCCATGGTTCACAGCGACCTGCATTGTGAGTTGAGATTGAATAAAGTCCAAATAAGAACTTCTGAAATGAAACACGTTGAGAAAAATGCTTACGTGTTTCTTGTATCAGTGTAAAAATGGACTAGACATACCAACTAGAAGTGCTTGTAACTTAGAATGCGTGGCTTTTTATTTCGGAATGATATTTTAATTTGTCAAGTTGTATGAATCGTGATAAACGTGATGCGTGATGATGTGGCAAAATGTAAACTGGCAAATTTTGCTCTTCTGTTTAATTTTCTAGCGGTGCAATGAAATATCACCTACATTTTAAGTTTCTTCTACATGGAAAAGAAAATCATGTGCAGAATTGTGAAATTGGATGTAAGAAGTTTGATGTATGCTACTAATCTTTTATTCCAAGATCCTACTTTCTTCATCTGAAATTAATATCAAGACCGTTTTCAACCAGAGGTAAGTAAATTAACTTTCTAAATTTTTAGAGTATATACCAATGCAATAAGAGATTAATCATACTTTTCCATGTTTATTTAACGGTCACATGACAGTTTTTTATGTACAGAAACATGTTTCCTTTTATACGGTTCTCGTTCCATAGTATCTAAATTAACTGTGTATTTAAAGCATTTGTTACGAAAAATAGTTTCTTAACCTCTTCATTCCAAGTGTACCCAATTGGGTACATTTTAAAATACTGTTTATTAACTACTGTTTGTGCAATTTGAAAGCTAAAACACCAAATTGTTTTTGAAATTAATCAACAGATAGTTTAATTCATTTTAAACATGGAAATTGGGCATTAATTATTACTTAAACTAATTATTAATTAAAATTAAAAAAAAAAAATGTTATTTTGTTTTGTAATTATTTTTTAAATCAGAGAACCAAAAAATTGCGTCAAAATTGTTTGTGCTTAGTTCTCGGGTCTGAAGAGGTTAAAAAACTGTTAAATGAAAATTAATAAATCGTCGTTAATTGCAGTTTTATACATCTATTTGTAAAATATTGGATTCAGAATGGTCTATGCAATTATATGGTTTCGTGTATTTGCAATTTGTTCCGCCAGAATTTTTTTTCTTGTGTCTTAAACTTTGGTTTAACATTTACGAAGAAAATGTATTTGATAAAGTTAAGATTTTTTTTTTCCAAATTCAGTCGATTCCGGTTAATCGGACCACATCGGGACGCGAGCATTTTGGTCCTATCAACCGGCTGGTCCAATTACGCGATTATCGAACAACACCGGACGTACTATACGTTATATAAAATTTTAAAAAGCACATAAAAGCAATTGAAACTTCCATTAAAATGTACATTAATTATTTTACAGCTCAGCTGACTGCTCAGCCGAGTAAATTTGAAAATTCACTAGAACTTGACCTGTGCTTTAATAGTACCGCTATCTAGTGGTGATATTGTTAAACATTTCCCCTGTAAATATCCTTAGATTTTATTGAAAGTTAAAAAATGTTAAATAAATTAATTTTTCTGTTCGTTTTGTCTCACTCTACGCGACCAACTTAAGGCTCGTTTTATATTTACTTTCCTTTCTCTGGTCCTATTAAGCCTATTTTTGGTTCCAATAAGTGAATATTATTAGGCTTATGTAATAAGAAATGTTTTGGTTCTTTAGAATTTGGTCCGAATAAGCGGCTGGTCCGATTATCCGGTGGTCCAATTAATCGGATTCCACTGTATATATCAAAATCATGTTATGGTGTTACAAGAATATCTTATAGCTCTGACTAATTATTAAGAACGTAAAAATATGTAATTAAACATTTTTATAGAGAAACGTAAATCATACTAAAATCCATTACAGAGTATCAAATAAGGTACAGCCGTAAAATGCTATAATTTCTAATTTAGAAAAAAAAAATAAACCCACCTTTTCAAATATTAAACTGATCTAATAGCTAATATTCCCCTTTATCGTGAAATTGGGAATTGTGAAAATAAAATCGGAACGCTTTTTTTTAATTGCTTCAAATTAGGCGCTTGTGATACGATATGCTGTCGAAAAAAATGCATTTATTAAAAATTAAACGTAGTTTCACACTTTAAATAATAGTTTACTATTTTCAAAACTTTATCGTTGCCATTTGTGTTGCATCGGATGTGAGGCTTATTTTAAAAATTCTTTTTATTAGCTTTCCGAGTTAAATTATTGACTAATCATTTTGGTTCGTAGTTTCATTTTTAGCCTACTTTCCCGTAAAAGTAAAAAAAAAATAATAATAAAGCATGAAAGAAGGCTTAATGTATCGTGAAAATATCGTTAAAAATCAAGAAACGTCAAAAATAAGTGAAGTAATTAAATAAAGATTGAAAAATAGAAAATTTGAAAGTAGGGTATTGAGGTGGGGAAAAAGTGTGTCTGTCGGTCTGTTTTCTGTCGGTCTGTCTGTCTGTCGGTCTGTCTGTCTGTCTGGTCTGTCCCCCCCTAATAACTTTTGAACGAATTGTCCGATTGGAAAAATGTTTTTTGCATTCGAAAGATCTCGGCGAGGACATCTCATTTCTATATTTTACTTTTTGATTTGAACAATTTTTTGTTCAATTTTGAATAGTTCAAAAAAATTTAACATTAGCGCCTATGGACAAAATTGAAGCAAATTCTGTAAACTCTGGGCACAAGAGCCAAGTTCCTATTGAAAGCTTATTGAAAGGAGTTCTCGGCGTGAAATATTGATTTGAACAGTTTTTGTTCATTTTTGAACAGTTCAAAAAATTAACACAGAGCTTACGGGGAAATTTCAACCCTATATAAATCCTGATCTAACGGACCGATTTGCTTGGAAAAAACTTTATCGGAAAGCTCTTATAACGTAGAACATGTAGAAATAGAAAGTTTATCCAGAACTTACGAGCCTATTTTGCTATGAAATTTTTTGATCGGGATTTTCAAGGATATTTCTCAGTGACTCAATGAAAGAAATAATGAATGAATGAATAAATGAAAGAGTGAAAGAATAAATCAATGAATAAATGAATGAGGAAAAGAATGAATGAATAAATTATTGAATAAATGAAAATATAAATAAATGAGTGAATAAACACATGAATGCGTAAATGAATGAATAAACACTTGAATGAGGTAACGAATGAATGAATAAATGCATGGCTGAATAAATGAAAGAATGAATGAGTGAGTGAATGAATATGTATTATCCGTTGAAAAAGGTATATTTTCAATAATTAGAACTAAAGATAAATAAGAAAGAGATAGCTAGATTATAAATTTGAATTTGGTGTATACGGGAAAGTAGGCTCGTATAGTTCTAGACGGAACTTCTTGTTCGTAATTCAATTTTTAGTTTTTTGAACCTAAAAATTTGCTATCTCGGGACAATTTCTTCAGTGGTTGGATATAAGCGATTCTTTGGGATTTCTAACCGTTATGAAGTTTTAATTACTTATTCATTTTTAAATTTAATATCTTAAATGTGTAGCAGTAATTTATTAAATGTGATACAAGTCAAAACCAATTATACATAACTACTTAGAGGATTCATTTCTTATCTGTTTAAATTTAATTATAATTGGTATTGCCCTTTTCAAAAAAGAAGAAAAAAGCATTTGATTGTTAGAATTCTTACCAGAACGAAATCGTTGAAAATGTAAGACGCAAGTTAAGTTCAGCCCTTCTCTTCTATTTCATACATGTAAATGCTCAATTTTCTAATTTTTTGAGCTGCTTATTTATTTATTGACATTATTGAGCTGTCTATTTATTTATTGACATTGAAAAGCAAGTATGTATTTATTAAAAAGCATGTGACTGTTAAATCCCTTACCAGGATGAAATCGTTGAAAATGTAAAATGCAAGTCAAGTTCAGTCCTTCTCTTCTATTTTATACATATAAATGTTCAATTTTCTAATTTTTTGAGCTGTTTATTTATTTATTGATATTATTGAACTGTTTACTTATTTATTTACATTAAAACCGTTTTAATTCATACATTTGTACTTCCGGTGCTGCTGCAGTTTAACTGCATATGGGTTCAGAATACGTCTGTTTAAAGCTTTAAATTTCAGTAGTTTACTTTACTAAAATTTGGATTTTAATTTATTAGTTTTATTCATTTAATATTAATGTTTCTATGTAGCAGACAAATATTTCTTACGCCTGTGGAAAATGACATTTGTCTCATATTTTTTTTCTTTTTTAAATTATTTTCTGTTTTGAAATTTATTATTTATTGCTTTTCCGATTAAACAGCGTAATTTTGCAATTCATTTGCTGGTTGACAGCTGAATATTTTTTTCGCGTGCAATCTCAGTGGGTCACAGGTATTCATACAGTTCATGGTAGATTTTTTTGGAATATAGTCATGACAACACACGTTAAATATGCATGCGTGTGGCTTTACGCCAAGCTTTCTGGCAAAATGTACAGCGAATAAAGCAAATCAAACAAATAAATAATATTCTTAAACAAGACTAGGAACTTATCGCGTTGAAGGAAATTTGTTTTATTAGGGCCTTTTCGTTTCATATAGTCATTAATCATCCACTTTAACTGAAAGTATTCGCGAGGTTTTTATCGCTAGGGAAATTTCTTTAATATATTTCTGTTTCAAATCAAAGTTTGCTATAGTAGTAAAGTAGTAAAATGGTTTTCATCAACTTTACACATGCAAACGTAAAAACATTCAGAATTCTGTAGCACAGTAATTTGTCGCGGTTACATCAAGGGACTCAAATCTATAAAGGTATTTTAAACAACAAAACGTTAGACAGTTTTGAAATCCTTTCTTTTAAAACACTTGAAGCTTAATATTTTTGATTTTTCTCAGCAGTTCAAACTACCGTTGAAAAGCTTCTAAAATAATGTAAATCAAGAGTGTGTGAGAAATCAAATAGCTTTACGAAAAGATCAATTTTCACAATCGCAGCTCTTATTCGATATAAATCGTTTGATTTAATTTGTTGTTAAAGATTTTCAACACCTTTTAGTACGCCTAAGCCTTTAATTCCCAACTCTGCCTCAAGGCGGATAACGATAAAAAAAATTGGGCATTACAGGGTACAGGTATCATCTTCGTTTTGACTGATTGGTACATTTACTGACGCAGTAGAAACCACCAATCCGTCAATACGAAGGCGGAGTTACTGAGTTATTAAGAGCCAATTAGGTTAACCACAGGTTTCGCCCATACCTGTCACCGTAAATGGAAAGGAAGGGCGTAGGGGATTGACCCTCTTAATTCCCACCTCCGCCTCAAGGCGGACAACGACAACAAAACTGGGGCATTAGTGGGTTAAATTTCCGTCTGCATAAAAACCGAGAATTCAAAGTAGCGGTGCCAAAGGTCGAGCTGCAGCTGCTACACACATTTTAAATGTGGTATCTGGGTTGCACTCTAAGGTGCTTTCACACCGAAGGTGACAAAGACAATATTTCTGTCTTTTCTCATCTACGCAAGCACAGAACATATTTTTTCCTTCAAAAATACGCTTTGCGCTTGCTCAGGTCACAAAACACAGGAATATTGTGTTTGTCGCCATCGGTTGGAAAACAGCCTATTAGTATTCAATAAAAACTGTTTCTACATTTTTCCATTTTAATTTCCAAATTTCGGTTTTTAAACGAAGTCATTTTCAGCCATTTTGCAGAGTGTAATCCCGATTTCATAAGCACAACAGTTTAAAGCGTCTGCATTAACGAACATTCTAATGTCATAATTCACATGGATAAGATTCCCATGCTAGTTATTAGGGCCAGTTGGGGTAATTGTAAACGCTTTTTCAATGTTTTAACTTTTGACCCTTCCCTTCCTCTTGAATAAATTTAGAGATAAAATTGTGAGCATTGTAGCCACTACTGTACTTCTTGTAAGTAAATGTGTGCAAAAATTTTGAGTTTATGACTATTTGTTAGCGAATGAGCTCGTGTTTACAATTACACCAGTGTGTTTACAACTACCCCAGAGATCTGGGGTAATAGTAAACAGTGATTTATTTTCGAATATGGTTGATGCAAATGGAAAATTGTTTTATACACAGTCTGCTTGAAGGCTTAAGAAGTTCCGGAGCAAAGGTTCTCAATCTGCGGCCAACAGGCCGCATGTGGTCCGCTGAGTTATGTTATGAGTCGGATCATATCATTTAACGAAAAATATCTTGCAAAAAATCAAGTAATGCGACAAATTTATGTAAAATTTGTCCCGCAGTGTATCAGTCGGTTAAGCTTGGATCCCACAGAACACCGAAAGTGAAGCACAACTGGCCATGGTCAACGCTTGGGAGGGTGACCACCTCCCGCGACTGATTCCTCTGAGACCAAGTGTGCTTAAGGGAGCTGTGCACGTAAAATACGTCGTCGCTTCAAATGTCAACCAAGTTCGAAATAATTTCCGCTGAGGGACCAACCTAGGTGACGATCTCTCATCTGGGAGTTGGTTCAAAATCATTAAGCCCCTCTGAGCCATGTGTACTTCATTCTAGCGGAGCACCTCATTAATAATCAGTAGGAGTATCTTTAATTCATGGTCGCCCTGCAAGGGGGGCTTGGATTTTCAAGTGGCATTAACAAAAACAACAATTATGTAAAATAGACGCAAAAGTTTATTTTACGTCAAAATATAATACTTATTGTCCCTCCGAAATATTGGAAATAGGATAAATTTAAGCGTTTACAATTACCCCAGAGTACGAAATATATGGGGTAATTGTAAACACCTAACTTGCACATGAAAAATAACAGGGAAGATTAAATTCATAACTAAATGTTTTTAGCAGCATTCCATATGACAAATAAAAATGGTTGAAACCGCTTACATTGCTTTTGTAGATGAGCTGGAGAGGAAAATGTTAGATCACTAAATTTTGTCAAACAACTTTTGTTGCTGTGCCATTTTCAAACAATAGTGACGCCTGCACAGTTGTTTCGAAACTTATGAAACTGTTTCAATGTCTTCCCTATGCTGCCAGGTTATCATTCACAAGCAGATAAGTTTTCAAAACCACCACAAGTGTAGTTATGAAGCTTGTTTACAATCACCCCAACTGACCCTACTTACTTTTCTTAATTAATAAAACGGAGTACAAGTTTTCTGTATGTAAGAAGTACACTATAGCAGATGTTTTACTTGAAAGAAGTTTAGATGTGCTTAAGCTAACGCGGCATAATGTCATGAAATTATTTTTACATACTAAAAATAAGAACGTTTGAAATGCATATCGCTTATAGAAATGAAGTCTCATATCTTCAAAAAAGTTTTTCTTTGGTGTTTAAATCAAAATTTTCAGATCTTTGCGCTCTTTATATCGGGAATACTGCCTTAAGTAAATGTTCAAAAATTAAGGCTTGAGGCCAACTTTTTTTTTTGGTGCAATACTGTAATAACTAACTTTTATAGTTATTTATTTTTTTGACATTATTAACGTCCATCATGTTAGAGAAAACTAGAACAATAGCTATTTTCTGAACAAAATCGATTATAATAATCATTGAAACAAATAAGGTAATTGAATAAAACTAATTTATAAAACGTTCAAACTCCTCTCCTGAAAAATGTCCATTTTGCAGATATGACACTGTTCATTTCTATAAGCGATACGGCAAACGATAAGCAATTTTATTTATAATTTAGAATGTCATAAAATATATTAAGAATGTGTATATTTCGATATCAATTGCTTGGTGTGTCTATCCACCTCCCCATCCCCATAATTCACTAATAATTTTTAAGGGAAGTGTTCAGATCTAACAAAACATCTTTTATTCAAAACAATTAGAACAACAACCTCGTCTTTAATGCTTTGATTTGAGCAATGTTTCAGTTTTGAACAGCCCTAAAACTTCAGAGGCTACAAAAAAGTTTGAACTATGCATAAAAGTTCTGATTTAACTGCCGAACTTGCTTCAAACAAACTTTATCACTACGAACTAGTGACGTACAATATGTTTAAAAAATGATTTTTTGAAATGATTTATATAAAAAATATTATAAAATAAGCATTTAGAAAAATATTGCCGCATGAAAGAAAAATTTAACCGGGTGTATTTAAAAATGCATTAATGCTATTTTTCCCACTTTACATAAAGAACATTGTAAAGACCGCATGCATGTTTAAAGAAATATTTTTAAAGATATTAAAAGCAATTTAAATTTATTTATCCCTACGCATAAAATTGACGAAGGTAAGAAATTGCTCACTTTGAGGGTCAGAAGTGTTTTTAAACGTTGCTCTCTTGACTGGAAACACTAACTAAAATAAGGCGATGATGGAAACTTGATACGGCAAAGTAGATTTCTTTAGTTCTGTACAAACGTGCATTTTTTCCTCCTTTAGTTACTATTACGTTTAAGTTATCTCATAAAAGTATTTTGGTAATTCAATCTATTAAATGAAATAATTTTGAATCTGAATAATCAGTTTATAACTTATATTAATTGAAATATTATCTATTGTAAACTATGTAGTCAATACTATCAAACAGCAGTAAAAATTAACCTATGGTGTCACGCTTAAAGAGGGGGAGGAAGTTTAAGAAAGTGTGACAGTTTGTGACAAGGGGAGAGGGTAACAAGAAGTATGACATCGTTAATTTTGATTTCTATAAAAACATTTAAAATCATTAAACTTATTTCATGCTAATGTACTACAGCGTGACATGTGACAAAGGGGGGTAGGGGGTATGTTGAAGCATGACACTTTACAAAGGGGGAGGGGTCAAATATATTGCAAAAAAGTGCGACGTTATTTATGAACGGTCCCTAACCTATAATAATTCGATGATTTTTAAGTTGTTATATCCTTAATTTCGTTCAAGTTATTAAGGAAAGAGTGTTCCGAAATTTCAATTTCATTAATGAAATACTTGTTCACTGAATTCATAACAATATTGCAAATTCTGAGTTATCAGCCTGTAAATACATAGTGAATGTTTTAATTAATATCGAAGTGAAAGCAATTATCACGTGGTGAGTAAGCCTAAGCCACACTTGACATTTCAAACACATTGTTTCTATTTTAATACGGATTGCCAAATATTCTCATTTGCGCTCGGGAGTAAAGAGATTTGAATTCTGGGCTTATAATTTCAATAGTTGATTTCACTATCTTGATTGTATAGTTAGTTTAATATTATTAAAATATCTGGAGAGATTGGTGAGCTGTTGGCATTGCGAGCTTGACTTATTTTGTTGAATTTGCTTCGATGCGGTATTATAGAAAATGAAATTTATTCATGATCAATTCCTATAATTATTTAGTAAGTTTATAACATCGAATCAATTATAAGAAACATGCACCTTTAAAATGGGGTACATATATTTACAGTTTAATTCATATTTTTACACAGAAATTGAAGTATATTTATAAAAATATAAATAATACAATTATAATAAAAAAACCTTTAGTAATATATTTAATCCTTGAAATATTTGATAAGTTGTTGGCACTGAATGCCTGACTTTTTTTTTCATCTTGCTTCGATGTGATGTTATAGAAAATGAAATTAATTTATGATCAATTCCTATAATTATTCAGTAAGTTTACAACATTGAATCAATTATAAGAAATATGTACCTTTAAAATAGGATACATATTTTTTACAGTTTAAATTATATTTTTACACAGAAATTGAAGTATATTGATAAAAATATTTAAAAAATATAATTTTAACAAAAGAAAAAATAGTAATATATTTCATCCTTGAAATAATTAACAAGTTGTTGGCACTGAGATTAGTTGTTGGCACTGACTTATTTTATTGAATTTGCTTAGAAGCGATGATATAGAAAAGGAAATTAAGTACTGATCAAATCCTGCAATTATTTTGTAAGTTTACAACTTTAAAGCAATTCTAAGAAATATGTACCTTTAAAATAGGATACATATTTTTTTCAGTTTAATTCGTATTTTTGCACAGAAAGTATATTTTTAAAAATATATAATTTTAATAAAAGAAACATTTGTAATATATTTAATCCTTGAAGTATTTAGCATGTGACCACTTTAACACTCAAAAATGTATGTAAAATATATTTATAAGCGCAAGTATTTATGCCAATTAATTTTCGTTTTGTGTAACTATCTAGTGAATATTATTTTTAAGATAAAGACAGTATAAATGATATCCACCATCCAAAAAAATTAACCGTTTATGTATTCAATTCCATCGTGCGTGATAGGAAAATCGCTTACTTCTTCGATTTTTTTATAATTTTAGTTTTCTACTCACGTCATTAAAAATACTATGGTTAGCCAGGGAAGTTTGCGCATTTTATGGGTCTCATAGTAGAAATGTTATTAGCTTGAAATTACCTCAGATTTTTTTTTATTCATAAATGTGACCGTAAGGTTCTCTTGGCCTAGAATAAAGAACAAATAAAACTGGTGAAAGAGTAAATTATTGAAATAAAGCAAACTTATCTTCACAATTGACCTACTGTTGCCACTGCAGCTCTTTTAGTAATGCAGGGAAACCTGTGTAAGTTGACCACTTGTGGTGCAGCACTTTAGTGGTCAACTTGGACAGGAGGTCAACTTATAGAGGGGGAAGGGCTAAGTCCGTTCCTGACAAAACAAAAGTGGTCAATTTAAGCAGGGTGTCAACTTACAAGGGGGTCAACTTTACAGGTTTTACTGTATTACATTTGTTACAAACAGAAAAAGTCTATTCGCTATCAATTTTGCAAGTGAAATTTATTCCAAATAAGTTAGGAAAAAATACGTTTAACAAAAATTGCAAACATTTATACCAGATGCTTAGTGAGAGATATTACTTTGATAACCCATATTTCACAATATTCTTTTTAAAACAGGTGAATATTTATGCACCATTAGGATTGAGACGGAAATTCTAATAATTCTTACCCAAACTCCAGAATTCATTTGTAATCATTGAGAAAGTAGAAGTTGAAGAAAAAGAAATCAGTCAATTCTAATGCCCTTTTAACAGGTTGCCAGAGAAAGTCTCCAATTGTATCACTTGTTTGTTTAATTATTTATTTTGAAACATCTGTGATTTTGTCGTAGTTTCCATTTGTCTTAGCCTTGTCTGGTGCACTTTGTTTGCTTGTTTGTTTCAGATACTATATATTCAAGTAGCTAAATAAATGTTGGTGCGTTTGCAAAAGTCTATACACAAAATTTTATTCTATAAAATATTTTTTTATTATTATTATATAAAACCATGCCGAGACAGTCACGACAAAATTAGCCATGGTTTTAAAGACACGTTTAACATAATAATTCAAGAGTTTATTTCTTAGACAATTTTTTTTCCACTATTTTTAAAGCATGCATGAAGAGTGTTAGCACCCAACGTTTAAAACTAAGCACAACCTTTTACGTTAACAATGCAACGAGAGAAACAGGAATATATTTCGAAAATTTCTGTTCGTATGGTTCAGTCGGTGACAGTTCAGCTGCAGGAATGGATTTCGAAAAGTTTAACTTCTATTAGAAAAGAATGACATGATTTCCTTTTTTCTTTAAATCTGTATTAAAAAACAGCTACATAATCGATACATAGATTTCATGAAAAAAGAAGAAATAGTTAATAAAATTAAAGCTGATAATTAATGTGAAATTCAGCACAACAATCAGAAGTTAAAATAAGTTTAAAGTGATTCAAAATTATACGTAAGTACTTAAAACTAGTCGACAAACCAAGATTCTTGAAGTTGAGAACAAGCAAAATGAAGCGGAAAACTTATTTTAAATTTGTTAGATATCTTTGACTTTCATTTTGAGGTTAAATATTCCTTTTCGAATAGTATTTAATGCAACAATTGTTTAAAAATATTGTTTTTAATTAAATGAAATAAACTCTTCAGGCACCTCCGAGACAAAATGAAGCCTACTTGAAATTTCAAAGCCGAAAACAAAAGTGCAAAAATTCATTTTTAGATTCTATACAATATGAGAAGTTTCAAACTTTGAATTACTTACAGTTGCAGTAGGATGCAGTAGAGGATCTGTAACTGATACTTTCTAATTTTGGACCCAAGATGTCGTTAATTCATCACTGGGAGAACAACAGTACACTCCATTAATTTAAATGTTCATCAACTAATTTCTTGTGGTCCCTTGAAACAAAAGTAGTAAACAATTGAAAAAGGGGAGGGGGAAGAATTTAGAGAAAATGTTAAAAGCAATGGAGACAATTCAAGCAACGTCATTGGTCACGTGGCACCAATGAAAGCAATGTAGACAAAGGAAGCCGTAGCATCGCTTTACATCGAGTTCGACAAATCTAATTAAAAACTAAGACTAAATAAAGTTCTTCTACATTACATGAACTTAAAACTAAATAGAACACACTATAACTATTGTAATAATTAATACATTTCTTTTATAATGATTAAATTACAGGTAAATACTGGGTTATGATCAGAAAAAAGCCGTGAAAATAGTCTAATTAATTTTAAGATAACTACTTTTGCCTAGTGAACTCCACGTAGAACTCAATTGAAAATCTTAGCAAACAAAGAGCGGATATCACATGACAACGATGATCGCTCATGAGTCCCTCTAGCGGTGAATTGCCTCCATTGAGAAGATAGTTGCGAATGGGGACAGCTTCACTGATTATCTCAATGTACACAGTAAAAAATTCCAGTTCAAGCTTTCACTAAAAAAATAAAAAAAAAAAGTTCATTATAATGGTTCCCAGTTTCACATTCATGGTTAAACTACACCGCTATAATGGTTCAATTTAGTACTAATTGTTAGCTAATTCAAATAAAATCAATGTTACCTTTAAAATTTTAAGCCTAAGACGAAGTCAGAATCAGCTTCGTTAGCGAGATAGTAATAGTAAGTTTTGGAGCGGTGGCATATCATCCTAAAACTAGAGTACAATGTATTCTATCTTTGAGAATTGTGTAGAAGGAAGAAAATTTATTCCTACTTAAGTAACTGAGACCAATTAACATAATGGACGTCAGCGTAATTTTTATTCGATATTACCGTTATGCTAACATGTACCTCAACGTATGTATACATAACATAGGTGAGTTGTGTTAGCCTGCGTTAGTATACGTACTATAGCCTTAGTTAGTAGTTAGAGCCTACTTTATGTACGTATAACATAGATGAGAAAATTTTAAAATATCGTTATAGCGTACAAATATTGCAAAATATTTTGCAGGCATGTGTTTCTGCGTTGCAAGGGAGCTGCTTTATTAGTACAAAACGTTACGAGCTTTCGGATATAAATAATCCCAGTAAACTGAAAAGATACCAAAAATCAGTATAAAACGTTATGATTTTGGTATCTTTTCAGTTTACCAAATTTCACAATATTTTGTATTGATAAAGGAGTTTCTTTCCACTTCAAAACAGAGGTATACAATGCATTTTGCAATTTTTGTATGTTTTATGTGATTCTTTCGCTGTGGATTTCGCAGGAAAGTAAACGCATACTACTTAAAAGCCACTGTTATCTAAAAAAAAAAAAAAACCTCCTTGATTTTTGAAACAAAAATACAGAATAAAAATTGGGTTTTGAGTAGGAAACTGACACGTTTTAAGTCTTTGAAGGGCCGCGATTAGCAACTAACTAACTAACTAACTCCCTGGCATTACAGCCCATGTTGGACGCTATGATTATCAACGCTTACCAATTTTATGTTCTCCACAAAGACAAACTGAAATTTAAAAAAAAAATGGTGCGTTAAAAAAATCCTGATCCTCAAAGTATTTTAAATACTTCAATATATATTATTTTTATTGTAAGTTTCTATATATTATTTTCCTTTACATATATATGTGTGAGAGTGCGTGTTTCGACAGTTAGGATCTCTATAACTAAAACTAAGCAAATATGTTGATTTCATAATTACAACTTGAATAGTTCGAAAATGTGTTAAGTTTTTTTTTTACTCTGAACCCCTTGGGAAATTTTCCAACCTTTAAAGAAACAGTTTTTTAAACTGGAGTCTTGCCAGATTCACAAAAACATTTTTGGAAACTTTGTCATGAGTTTCTGAAGATTAGTAGCACATAGTAACAAGAAAGAGGAAACGGTGTTTAGATATTTATTTCCATCTCCTTCTGAGGTTCTGAAAAAAAAGTAGTTCTTGCAAGGAGCTTTAAAAAAGTACATACTTTTTCATACTAGAGCTTTACAAAACTTTTGGTTAGTAAATATGGCACCCTTTTTCTATTACTTTTCTTTTTCTTTCTTTCTTATGGGGCTGCGTATAGTCATTAACCTTTTCAGACGCAGTGCGTACCCCGGTAATCGGCATCCCTTTTTTCAAGTAGCACCACTGTCGGTGGATGCCATTGCCACTGAGAATTTGGACGCTCAGTTTCCCCTAGATAGCGGCATCTTAGCTCTCATTTGATGCGAAGTGCACTAGGTATTTAATTTAGCCGATAGTATCCAAGCCAAACGGATACTGAAGGGATCTTTAACATGCCGCACAATCATGCGACACGGGCGCAGACAATTTTCGGCATCTTGAAAATCCACCGACTTGGGCCATGTTCGACCCTGCGAGCTTGGGCGTACGAGTATCAGTTTATCATATCCTAGCTGAAACAACTCTTATGACTTGTGTTAAAGTGTTTTCTATTGCTCAAAATTGTATTAATATTATTAGATAATTAACTTTAACATTACAATTTTTTTAAACGTATTATGTTGTGCTCGTACATCTTATGTTTTACAAAGTGCAAACATTAGTACAAGTGCTGTGTAAAACTCCCCTAAATAACAAAAATGCTTTGAGGTGATTTTTTTAATTGTATTTTATTCATTTATTTTTTTCTTTTAAACTCTTCAACGAATATTGACATGTTTGAATAATTTTTTATCTGTTTAAATAAGTTTCTGTAAAAATATTGAACCTAGATAGTATAAATGAGAAGTAGTTATAGTATTTTCTAATGACTCTTTCATATTTGATTATCATTTTTCATCCTGATTAAGCAAACGCACGCAATTTATAAAAATACAATTTTTTTACGTTGCCGTTATGTGCCTTTTTACCGTTTCCTTTTATGGAACATTTGATACATTGCTGTTGTATTCCTATTATGTGTCAGCTGTGCATAAATATTTAATTTAGAAATTGTGCAAAAGCATAAATCATTCATGTTTGTATAAATTTCTTATTAAACACAATTACATAAAAGAAAAAAAATACACTACATATTTCAATTCTTAAAATCTATGTATTAGCTGCGCTGTTATATATAGTAATTGATAAGCGGACATTAAAAAAATATATTTAAAGTAATTGTTGATAGTTTACATATTCCGCAAATCTATCCATAGAGTAAACGTATGTATGTTTCAATACACCTATTTACGCTTATTCCAAATGTTCAAAAAGAAGTTTCACTAAATTCAACAGCCATTTACATGGTTTATTACTCAAAAACATAAAAGTATCTTCAACTTTTATAAGTATAGGGTAAATTGATTTTAAAAAACGTTATCCCCATACTGATCATTAATAACGAGATAACATTTCTTCAAATAACAGAAGGTAAGCTTTAGAAAATGCTAAACAGCAAATTAATTACTTCGCAAAATAATGCGTGGAAACATTAAATGTTTTTTTGTAAAAAAGGCATTTAATGTTTCCACGCACAAGCTGTGTCAAGAATTTCAAATTTTTGGCAAAAACCTGCACTGATAATAGCATTGTAGCCTTTAATTTTGCAACATATGATGCATCTAAACGAAGAGGAATTACTTTATAACTAGTTCCCAAACTGAGGCACGCACAACGAAATATGAAGGTTGCCGCGTGGCGCTTAAGATATCAAATTTCTAATTCGAAGCAAAACATACAAGTGTGATGGTTTGGTGATCAGTTATTAGCAAACTAGTACTCCTGGCGCTCATACGAAATGACCGCTGTTCTAAATATTATTAATATACAATTCTCCCAGTAACCAGAAATGCACATCAAATCAAAGATATTTAACAGGTAGAACAGTAAAGTTTAATGAATAAATAATAAGCATATATAATAATTTCGGAAAAAAATATTCTCACCGAACAAAAACATCTAAGTTATAATAATCTGTAAAAGAAAAATATTATTTACTACACAATCAAATTGTTTGTGAAAAATATTTATTTGTATCTAACATAATCAATCGTCGAAACAATAGTTTTAACGAAACTGGAAAAAACAGTACTGCCACTTTAACATAGACAAAAAGCGCAGACGATAAATAAATTAAAACAAAGAAAGAAGGATTAAATTAAATTCGATTACACTGCTGTAAATTCGCTAAGCTTTTGGCGAACTTCTATTTTGCAGAAGTTCGCGATAAGTTATCTTCCATAAAAAACGTTTTCATTATAGAAACAATTGTTCAGATGGCATCACGACGCAGTTTTCTCGGAGTTAGAAATTCGGAACAAGCTATCAGCGACAAGCAGACACTTAAGCGTCTTATATATAAGGTTTCCAGAATTTTAAATATACGTTACAATATTTGTGTTCATATTCTTACCACTCATTTTAGTGCTTTTTCCTTCCAAATAATACAAAAACACTATTTGTATATAATCATGTCCCACGTATGGATATTATACGACTAGAGTGCCTTAATCAAGTTTAATTCGTCAAAAGGTGGACTTGGTACAGTTTGAGAACACCTGTATTAGCAAGTTTCGGACACCGTTACCTTCGAAGAATTCGTTGCTTAAAGTTTTCCCAAAAATTCTTACAAATTATTTTCCCGCCATTTTTTAACGGCATGTTTCGCCAAAAAAGAGTGCAAATTATGACCAAATGCAGTAAAAAATAGAGCAAAGTGTACTGACTGCAAAATTTAATGCTTATTTTGTCTGGTTTTTTTTGGTGCAACATACGAAAGTTACCACCAAAATATAGTAAAATAAAGCACCATCCTTTGTAGCCAGCAAATCTGCCTCGTCCTTTGGTGCAACATACAACTAAATTATTTAATGTTCTGCTGTCTCTGTGATAATAGTGTTCCTCTTACAGTTAAGAGGTTGCACAATAACGCTAATACAACAAAAATGTCTATTTCAGAAGTGCAAAGAGTAGAATAAAAAAAATCATAAAATTGGAAGAAAATGATCGTCACCAACTAAAGTGAAAAATCATTTTTGTCAGGCTCATTGTTTAAGAGGTCACCTGCCAAATATAAAAAAAAATAATAACTCTAAAAATATGTCTAATTTTTGTAGTTGACGAAACCTTCATTCATATACACGGCCTCTATTTAAAAATTATGATTTATATTATTATCTTCAAGAGTTCTAGTCCAACCTTTCCCCGAAATATATGAAAAAAATGGTGAAGTTCAGCTGGCAACCAACATTTGGTATTAACATTGAACCATTATAATGGTTCCTAGTTTCACGTCCATGTTGAAACTAGGTGAAACTTCACACTTATAATGGTTCATCTTAGTACCGAATGTTGGTTGCAGCTAAATTTCATTATTTTCGCCTTTTTTTTTTTTGGTGAAAGGTTGATCTTGAATTTCTTATAGTGTAGATTAGCTATATTTTATACGGCGTGGGAGCTTGAAATAAATAAGCAGATTTATCATAGGGTGTCAGACATATTAATAAGGAACTTTTTTAAAAATTATTTTATTGTTATTGAATATTATTGTTGAAATGCAGAAACTAACTTATCAGATTAATAAGTACGATACATTTTTCCCATTAAGTTTAAAGAAAAATATGTTATTCTTTTCTTCTTTTTTTTTTTTTTTTTTTTTGTGCTTCGAAGATAAAATTAAAATAATTGAAAGTAGGTTGTTAACATCAATGAAAAAGGGAATAGGAAAGACTATTTTTTAAAGAACATCTGTCTTTCTCTAGAAAAAGAAAGCAAATGCAAACATAAAAAAAAGGGAAGGAATAGACAATAGAAGGAAATCTTTTCTTCTAAACAACGGATACCTCGAAAAAGGTTTTAAGAAACTGTTGGTTTAGATTTCCTGTTTCGGAAAATCGAATTAAAATAATTGACACTCTACGGAATTAAGATAAATCGTACTGTCAGATAACATCACAAGCTCATAGCAGGCGCGTAGGAAGGGGGGCTCAGGGAGCTTAAGCCCCCCATTAGAAATCAGGAAATTTTCATTTTAATGGCAAATGAAAGCTGCTTCTAACGCGAAAATTTTTAAGTAAAAAGCAAAATTTAAAGACTTCTTGCACTTAAATTTTAAATTTATTAGTGATTATTTATTCATTTATAAGGTTTTTTTGTAATTAATATTACTAATAATAAATGCTTACTAATAAATTTTTAATTGCTAATTGGTTTTCCTTGGAAATAATTTAGAGAATTTGGAAATGAAAGTGCTACGCTCCTGGATAATAGCAACTTTTTAAAATTCTCTGAGTAATAAGCGATATTTAAAAAAGTAATAAATGGAATACGAAGGTTTCACCCCTTCCTCCTCAAAAAAAAAAAAAAAAAACTATCAGATACGCAAAAGTTAAACAAGAAGTTAAATCTAGAAATATACTAGCGTACTTTAAGTACTATCAAGTTTATTATCTAGCTCTGTCTCTCTCTCGTTTTCATTTAGCTTTAAGTCTTTATTACTTTAACTGTACATTTTTCTACGGTGAATACATATCCATTTACTCATTCATTTGTTCCCTCATTCATGTTTTCATTAATTCTTTTAATTATTTATTTATTCATTCATTTACCCATTTATTCTTTTTTTCATTCACTCATTCATTAGTTCATTCAGAAATATCCTGAAAAATCCAGAATTAAAACTTTCATCGGAAAAATAGGCTCGTTTAGTTCTGGATGAATTTCGTTTCTGTACATGTTCCACGTAATAAACATAGTCCGATAAAATTCGTTCCAAGATAATCCGTCTGTTAGATCCGGATTTAAATAGGATTGAAATTTCCCCGTAGGCGGTACTGTTAAATTTTTTTCACTGCTGAAATCTGAACAAAAATCGTTCAAACCAAAACGTATTCTATGTCGAGAGCCCCTTCCAATAAGCTTGATGAAACGTAAGAAACTTCGATCTTACGTTTAGGGCACATAACTTGCTTCACATTTCCCTGAAGGCGCTAGTGTTAATTTTTTTTTTTTAAGTTCAAAATTGAACGAAAAATTGCTCAAATCAAAAAATGAATTATGGAAATGAGATGTCCTCGCCAAGATCTTTCGAATGCGAAAAAAAAAATTTCGAATCGGACAGTTCCCTCAAAAGACAAACCGACAAAGAGACATACATTTTCCCGATCTCAAAACCCTAATCACATTTTTATCAATAGTTTAACTACTTTACCTATTATTGACTTTTCTTTATTTATAACGATATTTTATGATACGTTAAGCCTTTTTTTCATACTTCTTTTTTACTATTACGAGTAAGGGCTCATTCATAAATGATCTCACGCTTAAAGGGGGGGGGGGGGATTCGACAAAGTGTGACAGTTTGTGATAAGGGGTGGGGGTAACAAGAAGTGTGACATGGTACATTTTGATTCCTATAAAAACATTTAAAATCAGTAAATTAAACATATTTTATGCTAAAATAATAAAGCGTGACATGTGACAAAGGGGAGGTGGAGGGTCAAATATATTGAAAAAAAGTGTGACATCATTTATGAACGGCTCCAAAGTAGGCTGAAAAGGAAGATATATATGTTATTACGAATAATCGTGTGTAACTCTGACTGTAAGTCTGTTTTATCTAATTTTAGACCCTGGGGAAAATTAAGGCCTAAGATATCTAGATATATTCATATTATATTTGAATTTTATCAATAAATTGCTTATGATATAAGATAAAAATTAATTATTTTATTGGAATATAAGAATGAAATTTTAAAAAATATATGAAAGTTAAATTGGCATTGAATGGGCTTTTCACGGTAAGTTAGGTAACATTAACAACTAAGTCTTTTTTTTTTCTTTATAAATCCTTCATAACATGCAGAACTAATTGTACACAATATTTTTGAAGCAATTTTTTTGCGAGTGATTTGAAAAGTACAAAAGGTATATTTCAAAAAAAAAAAAACAAAACAGAGAACAAATATATATCAAAATTAGAATAAGGAATTGCTAAGAACTATTGTTTGGGCAATGGAAATAGACATTGAGTTTTGTTTGTCACTGAATGTTATCCTAATGTCATAAATAGGCATTCACTTTTTCAAAAGAACTTATTTTATTATTATTGAAACTATAAGTATTGTGCTGTCATTTAAAAGACCAAAATGTATCATGAACAAAGGATTTTCGTACAATAAATCATTATTATTATTATCGTCATTTCGCATTACAAAAATAAATCTAATGAATGTCTGATAAAATATTGGCTACAGATTTAGTCGTTTGGAAAATGAATTATTTGGTAAATATAAGAAAACGTGTGCATAAGTTTTGCAAAATGAGAAACTCAACTTGAGCAAATCACAAATTATAGAAACATTGCAGGTACTTGTGTAGAAGTGACAAGAAACCACTTTATAATCTATCCAGACGATAATGTTTAAAGCGCACGCTTTAAACATTATCGTCTGGACAGATATGCAAATACTGTTGTTGATATGTCCAATACAGTGTTTTTCTTGCACCGGCAGTGACGTCATACTTTGTTTTTCGTATTTTTCTCGTAAACTATGGACCGTACAGGAACGCTTCTTTGGGCACCTTTTATGTGCTTCCAACGAAGAATCTAGCTGTGCAGAGTTTATGCGGTCGTTTTGGGACACCCTGAATATATTTTTTAAATTTCAGTGTAATGCTATTTGTGTAGGTTCTCAACTTTTGCAAATTTGGTTTCATTTCGTGCAAAACTCTGTGTGTTATAAGACATAAATACGCTGTAAATTTGACATTTTGGAAAGAAATGATCAAACTTCGTCAATATGCGTGCTGGTTTTATGAAAATATGTAGAAATATTGCACATAGGAAGTAATTTCTTGTGTGAAATTTACAACGTTTTCCAAGCACTTTCAGGATGATCGAAAACACCTTTTCTTTTCTTCGATTTGTTGCTGGTCCCCCAAACGCACGCTTGCGGAAATTTTTACTTTAAAATGTAAAGAGAAGCATTTCCTTTATATGACCCCGTGTTTCAGACTATTTTGTCACGTATTTCTTTAGAAATTCGAGAAAATGTCTTATATAAAATTGTTCCACGACTATGTAGTGTGGTTCTCCAAATATAGCGTAAATGTGATAGAATTTGTTAAAGTTCAAAAACTAATGACTAAATTATAAGGCCCGCTGTAAAAACATACAAATTTAACTAGTGCTTCTATAATTTGTGTGAAAAGCGCTTTTTAATTAAATGCAACAATATTTTTTTTTAATTTCCAATGGCAGACAAAAGACCATTACAGCAGAAATGTATAAAAATTACAATAAAAGCACAAAATAAAACAGCTGCGACAAATAGCCTATGTATCAAAAAGGGCCCTGGCCTCCCAGTATCGGTCCACGAGGGAAATCTTTCACAGAGCACTGCAGTGGAGAAGATGACTACGATATATGTCCCGTCACAGACTACAGAGCAGATAGGGCTAGTTACAATTTGGAAGCGTAACAAATGTTTCAAAAGACAGTCATGTCCAGTGGCCAGTATAAACTCGGCCACCATTTTATGTCTAGGCCACTTTGAGACAGCAAAAAGCTTTTCTTTCCAAGGTTTTTGTGAGGCCCTAAGTTCAAGGGTTTTTTGAACTGCTCACATAAAGTATATTTGATGAATCGTTTAAAAAGATGCAACAATATAAATGTTATATTATTAAATTTTCCAAATATCTATAGCTATTTTATGTTAATGGTATTTTATTCTACGTATTGCTGACGGCAAAATCTTTAGAATAATTAAATGTTGAAGGCAATGGATCCAATGTTTGATTTGAAAAAGGGCGAAAAACACCTATATTTTCATCTCCATTAATGAGAAAATTGTAATTAAAATCGTGATGCAATAAGAGAATTGTAATCGAAACTGATACGATGACAGAATTTTAATTGAAATTGTGATGAGGTGCGCGGATTGTGAATAAAGTTAAGATCGTAAAATGAATTTCTTGATGCAAAGCAGCTAGAATATTTTTCGTTAGCCTTCATTTTTGCATTCTACAAAAGTTGAATATTAATAAGGTTATGGTGGCTATACATTTTAGTGCTCGCGTCTTCTTCGTGGCAAAAAAAGTTCTTGTAGGACAAAATAAAAAATAAAAGAAGTTTATCTTATTATCTCTGACAACTTTGTTTTTAAACCGCCATTTTTTAAATACGATATTTCATAAAATATGCCAAAACCGTCTAAAATTATTGTGCAAAAATAAATCGAAAAAAAAAAAGTTATTGCATCATTAATAAATAAAAATCTTAACGGGTGGTACTTTTGTACATTTATACCCTAAATATAGTTCATAGCGATGACGAAACCTTCATTTTAAACGTCTGGAAAAAGTTGCCTAAAAATATATAAAATTTATGCTTGGCTTTTCGAAAAGCTTCCAACTCTTAACCAGTTTCAGATATAGCTATGAGCAGCATTTATCATCACTGCTTTGCTTCCAGTAGCGAAACGTTAAGTCAAGTATCCTCCCGCCATTCCGATAAGACAAGCTGCGGCGGAAGCGTTGCTATAGGAACTGCAACTCATTCATAATATAAGTTTTGCGTCCTCTATCTTGCAAAGACTGCTTGCAGATTCATGACGTGACACATTCTGCGCAGCGTCATGAGCGGCCTTGATAAGATAGTTGGCAACGGATACTGAAGCACATAAAGAGAGTTAGATACTAAACTAACTTTCAAATAAGATTTAGTGTCATTTATGTTCATTAGTTACTTTAACTATTAGTTAGTATCAGAAAGGTAATTTTGCAATAGTATTTTTTTATCAAACAATTGTTTTAAACTTTCCAAACTCTGCTGCCACTTACAGTTATTGTCATAGTTTTAATAATACAGGAAAGGGCATTTTGTGATTGTACATTTGCAAAGTAAATTACGCAGTTTTTATCAGAACGTTTATTGCACAATATTACTTACGGATAATAAAAAAAGGTTAAGAAAAGCTTGGCTCTCTGTTATCCCTTTTAAAAAGTGTTGTCCGCTATTCACTAATAAGATTTTACCAAAATTAGTGCCGACTTTGAATTTTTCTTTTTTCAAATGAATAGGTCTAGTAGGGGGATGAAGTGAAATGGTAAAATATTTACTGTTTGTAGTGCCAACTACTTAATAATACTTTAACTATATTACATACCATAGTAGATTCCAGACAAAAAATAATCAAAATTTGATGCCTTTGTTGCAATAGTTTGTGTTATGTCAAAAATATTTTTTTGCGATTATACAATGTTAAAATTGCTGTTATTAATATTATAAGTGTAAATTAAAACCTACTAATATCCAGTTCAGTGTTATTTTATATTGTGCTTGTTTTGTTTTCAAATGTTTAGTGCAATTTGTCATGTGCATACGGGGAAAAGTGAAATAAGTATTTAATTTCACTTTGTCGATATATCAGTAATCGGAGAACTAAATTTGTTGTTCATTTATTCATTCGTTTATTTCATTAATTTTATTTTTACATCCGCAGATTCATTTATTCATTCGTTTGTTTTATCAAGCATATTCATTCATTTAGGTATTTACGTTTAATAAAAACTATTTTTAACCGTATGCACTCGTGAATATGAGTCATTACACGTTATTTGGACTACCATAAGGCTACATACGACTGAAAAAGTGTTAAATATCACGTGGAAAACTATTTCATTAAGAAAATAATTCAATTGCCCCACTTTTATTTTTAATGTACAAATTTATGAATAAAATAAAAAATAATATTTAAATGCAAGTTCTATGATAACATTCATAGTTTTATCTTTATGTACTGTTAATTACAAAATAAATTTCGAGTTCGTTCATTCTGAAAAATGTTATTTATCTTAATTGTTTTACTTTGCCCTAAATTTCCCTACAACGTAATTTGCATTTTCACTGATTTTTAAAAGAATATTAAGAATTGTTTCACAAGCAATAATAAGCTAAGTTAAGTAGTGTGTCACGGAACAATATTTAGCTACTGCACAAATTTACACAAATAATATTGTGTTTCAAGTGGCCCTTTCTCAAATTTATTTATTTACAAAAAATAAATGCTGATAAATATTAAAAGTGAAATTTTAAATGTTCTGAGTTCTGAAAAATTGAACTAATATAATTTTAAAATTTACTACTTCTAACCCTTCCTTCAATGTCAGTGAAGGAAATACTCCGCTAAAATTATTTTTCTTCTATTTTACCATAAAGCTTTTAAATATTTAATTTAATTGGTTAATGTTAATGAATATATGCAAATGTTCTACATCAATGTGTCGGCTATCAACTCCATTGTCTGTAAGTGTAAGAAAATTGAAAAATTTAAATGAAGCAAAAATTTTCAAAACAATAATGCAAATACCTATTTCAAGGCTACAATGGACCTCTTCTTCATTGCACGAAAGAAGTGCGGAATACACAACCAGAAAGTTGTGAGTGAAGAGGCCAACAACCTCTGTTTCCCTCTACCCTTCCTTTTCATGTTCATCGCCTCTAATTGGTCTTCTTCATTCCTCGGTCTTGTTCATATTGGTTAATCTCTAATTCGACCCATTTTGTATAAATACCGGCTGTCTTTCTGGTTGTTTCCTATTTACTCACAACTTTCTAGTAGTGTGTTGAGCACTTCTTTCCAGCACTGTTGAAGAAAGTCCATTGTAGCCTCGAAATTTTATTACTTTTTGGGTTTTATACTGTATACAGTATTTCTTGGAGTCTTACCACAATACATTCTTGTGCTTAAATAAAAGGTTTTCTGCAGGGTAATTAATTTTATTTATTTATAAATTTTTTACTTTATGTTTCAGGAGCTGAAACGGCTTCTTTGGAACATTCAAACTGTGGACATTCCCAGAAACGATTTTGGTATTTCGAGTTAAATTCCTTCAATGTTCTTCCAGAACAAACAAGACGTATTGCACCAAGAAGTTACAAGGACTTAAAATTTATATTTAATGTTTAAACGTTTGTAAAATGTAAGAATTTTAAATGGTATCACATCAGTGTTATAAACAATCATAAAATTTTCAAATTACCTTTAACTTAATATCGTCCAGAGAGCATTTATTAACTACACTAAAAAATTCCAGTTCAACCTTTCACCAAAAAAAAAATGGAGAAATTTAGCTGCAAGAAACATTTGGTACTAAAGTTGAACCATTACAATGGTTCAAATTAGTACCAAATGTTGCTTGCAGCTGAATTTCACCATTTTTTTTGGTTAAATGTCGAACTAAAATTCTTTTACAGTGTAATTGTTTTTAAATTAATTTTCAGTCGTCGTTATTGCTTCTAGTACTTGAAAAGTTAATTTTATTATATTTTAATGACAATCATTTTATTTTTAAGACAAGCTATTCAAAATTGAAGAAATAGTTAAAACTTAAACACATATATATGTTTAAGTTTTAAGAACCGTTAACACGTCTTAAGACGAATGTTAAATTTGTTCATGTTTGAAAAATTTATAAATGTATCGTTAATGGTTTTTAAAGCTGAAGGTATACTTATGACAGTTAACTCTCACTATTTTCCTAGTTACAGAATGATTACTATATATTGACCATTCATTAGGTAAAGATTTTACTTCAATACTAAAATCGTTATAAGTAACAACTTGATTTGAAATATTTTCAATATACACACTTACTTGCTTTTATTTTTGCCGTATAAAAAGCACAAATAAGTGAAAATATGCTAGCAGAAGAAGTTTATGATATTCTTCTGAATAATTTCAGACAGAAAAATATTTTAAAGTAATTATTCCGACAAACCAACACATTAATTCTATTAAGCGTTGTCGGAGAGTTAAAAATACTGGTAGTTCAACAACACGGCTGACTGTTGCTTCCAAAAATGACTATTGAGTTTATGGGGCTCAAACTCACAAGTCATTTTGTCCTCTTCTTTTGTGACATATCAACCGATGTGACAGTTAAGCATAAAGTGATATGCTTAACAGATTTTCCTTGTGAATTAGTCTTTAGTTTGAAAGCCAATTTCAAGCCATTCCTACACAAACACGCTCAACTACTCTCGTTGTGTATGTAAATGTACTGACACTGTGTATTGCATGCATGGATACATCGTAATGTTGCTACAATGAAAATTTAATGTTGTAGAATTAAGAAAGTATATTTTACTTATTCCCGACTCGTAAGAAAAACCGTGTAAATTGTAATGTAATATTTTAACTCCAGTGAGATTTTTTTTTATTCATGCTGCTTCTAAAAATGTTCGATATCGTTGTAAGTTGTGTACATAAAGAGCTTTACATATAAATTAGTGTGCTCAAGTATTTTGTCTAAGCAGTCAATGTGAAATGTAAAGAATAATTGTGTACTGTGAAATTTTGTGAGATTATTCGCAAGATCTTACTTAAGTTCATTTCGATACCAATGGAGGCAATTCACCGCTAGAGGGACTCATGAACGATCACCGTTGTCACGTGATATCCGCTCTTTGTTTACTAAGATTTTCAATTGAGTTCTACATGGAGTACACACGGCAAAATTAGTTACCTAAAAATTAGACTATTTTCACAGCTCTATCTGATTATAAAACAGTGTTTACATTTAATTTAATCATTATTCAATAAATGTATTAATTATTACAATAGTTATAGTGTTCTATTTAGTGTTAATTTTGTGTAATGTAGAAGAACTTTATGTAGGCCTAGTTTTTATTAGATTTGTCGAAGTCGAAGTAAAGCAATGCCTTTGTTTACATTGCTTTCATCTCTGCCACGTGACCAATGACGCTGCTTGAATTGCCTCCATTGAATCGTTTTATTTCGAAAAGGTAACAACATTTAGAATCAACATTTTTTTTCAGGAGACAGAAAAACAAAGGCTTATGGACAGTTGGAAAACTTGACGGGTGTGATCTTTTACTAATTTATTTTAGCAGGTAATAGTAATGCAATATTAGTAATTTAAAACGGTTTTTGATTGATTATTCCATAAAACTTAATAAATTAATACTGAGAGTTGTTCTTTTTTGAAAACGGAGATGTTACCTTTTCAAAATAAACGATTTAATTAGTTATAAGGCCTAGAGTGTTTTCGTTTTTTATTGTGCAGAAAAATTAGTATTGTGTACTGTTCTGACTTTATTCTTTTATTGTGAGTTATTTCAATGACATTTATCGTAACATATGCTAATAGCTCCATTCAAAAGTTCTGATTTTAGAAACACGGATCACTTACCGAACTGAAAATTAGGGAAAATTATCTCAAACTAAATATATGTAAAACTTAGTGATAGAATCTTTACAAAAAATAAAAGAAAATTGTGGTAGTTTGACAAATATTCATTTTTGCGTAGCTAAATATTTCGGTTGTCTAATTTATAACCCCTAACTTTTTTGCTTTCTGAATTTAGCAAGTTTTCACATCGATATATTAAGTTGAACTTTGAATGATGTAGTGTTTTTTTACGTTTATTAACATATGAAATTGCAATAATATTCACTTAATTAAGTGGACCGATATATAACTCACGAAAATATAAAAATTCTCATCGTGTCATTTAGAAAATTAAGTACTTAAAAAATAAAGTTAAATAAAGAATAAATCTTGAAATTTAGGCGGGCTCGAGAAGTAAAAGAATGTAATGATACTGTTGACTGTATCCTTCGTGCATTTTTGTATGAAACAGGGCAGAAGTTAAAAATAAATTAGGCTAATGCATGAGAAACAATATTGATTATTTAAGAACAAAATATTTGCAGAAGACATTTTAATTTGAATTTCTCTACAGGAGTTTAAAAGAAATATTTTTCTGTTCCTTTCGAGTAACGACATACTCTCATCAAAATACACTGACGGATGAGAATATTAACGCTTGGTCAATTGAAACTTCTCAAAAATCTATTTTCAATGTGAATAATTACACTGTTAGAGCAATAAAAAATCAATTTAACAAATCTTTTTTTAGAAAAAATCAATGAATTATTTAATTGAGCAAAAATCACATCTTTCATTTAATTGTAACAAAAAAAAAATAATGTCAAAGTATAAGTTATTTATTTATTTATTAAGTGCTAATAATTTCCAGTTATAATTTTCATTAAAAAATTATAACATTACTAGTTAAAACACCCACATTGTTCCTGAAATGTACTTTTAGTCATTACTATTTGTTTGCTAAATGTAGAAATAAAACATTTTCACATACATAAAAGATTGTTTTGGATACAGTAGAACTATAAAGCGCTATAGCTTTACAAAATTAAAAGCATTACATGATTGATAGAATATAAACCGCCTAATACATTAAATTAGTATTTTTTAACAAATTTTGTATCTTCCACAAAAAACAAAACAACGAAATATCAAGAGCTACTTACAAGTATTTATTGCATTTAGTTTTTTTAGAAATTAGTGCTTTTAAAAGCAAACCAGTAGCCATCAAAACCTCAGCTGACAAAACTTCATTGATATATTAAAAAGCACGCAACAAACTGAAGTATAAAATGTTTTTATTAAATCAATATAGATATTTTACAGCTTTAACTACTTTTAAATAGTTATGAAACTTTTGACAAATATCGCTATATATTTTTTATTCGTTAACTAGAATTAGGTAAAACTCTGAAGATTAAGTTATGAGAGCTAGAAGACTGTATGAAAAAGAGAAACAAACCTTAATACACTGTTAAAAAAACCTGAATTTTCAGATTGTTTTTTGACTGATTTTAACGGAAGATTTCCGTAGTGCTTCAATACATGGTTTTTCCTTCCAAAAGCGGAAATATCAGGTCCTGAAAATACAAGAACGGAACTTTCCCGTTTTACGGTTGCTGTATATTTACAACCTGGTACGGATTAACGGAGAAAAAAGAAATGGAACTTCTGTCAAATCTCGGGAAAATATTATCAGAAACGGAATGTTTCCGGCAACTCTGCTGCCGTACTTTTTCCATTATTTTCAGGAGATTTTTTCTACAGTGTATGTCTAGCAAAACTACGTATCGAACAGTTACTTTTGTGATTTTGTATTATGGTGGTATCACCAATTTTAATGCAAACTATTCATAGGAAACTGTTATTGTCCGATCGTTTTTCTTTTTTCTTCTTTACACTCATGTTATTACATCCCTTGAAAAAAAAAGAAAAATACAAGAGAAGTAGAAATATTATTACGTATGTTCTGCAAAACCGCCTTTCTTTTTTCAGCAACACTTTTCAATTGTTTAAAATAAGTCTTTAATTTTGCTTATTACTACATGTCTACATGTATGAGGAGCTGTTGTTAATGTTTGCATTAAATCCTATGTGTAAGTAATAATAAAACGTATTATTTTGAAAAGCGTCAAATGACTTTTTTTTCAGTTGAATTTGTAATTTTTGTAATCAGATATATTATACAGACGCACGCACACGCGTACATACATAATGAATGTGTCACGAGTATGGAAATCCGAAAATTCAAACTAATAGTAAATGGAGACAAAATAAAACCACATGATATGTAGAGTGGGGTGGAGCGAAAATTCGAAATGTGGATAAATGAATTGGCTGGGAATGCAAAATTTGTGTTTTAAACATACTAGAATACATGAAAAATCATTTTTTCACAATCAATTTAATGACATTTAATGACTTACAGGTAGAAAAAGATAGGAAACTTCCAAATTTATGGACATTTCAAATTCTCCACAACAAATTTACCACATTTTGAAAAATATGCGAATTTTACTTATGTTTTAGAAAGCGTGGGGCATCTAAATATATGAATATATTTTAAATTAGGAAAATACGTCATAAGCAATTTGAAAATAGAAAAAAGATAATTTCATTAAAATTTATGAGTTATGTTTAAGGTTCTTGGAGCACCGGTAGAAATGATTGAATTTCATTAAAATAATATGACTAAAACATAACTTTCCCACCGCGCATTAGTAAATTTCGTGGGGGGTTTCTGCTTACACTTTTTGCTGCACCCTAGTGCAGAGCTGAATATAGTTTACTCAGAAAAGGTGACTATTTATAAACCAAAGGAAACACAAATGTAAAAAATACTATCTTCGAACTCTTATGAAAAAAATAATTTTTAATTCATATGCAAATTGAATTAAACTATTATTTTACCTAGATAAATATAATTGCGATTTCTTTGATGCGGTGTGCAATGAGATATATATGCAATTAATCAGCCCCTTAACTGGTATTTTTTTTCACAAATATTCCTAAAAAAGTGCATTTTTTTAATTGCATTAATTAAAGTCCTAACTTGGTACAGAAGGAAAATGAAAGATTTTTTTTTTAAATTTCATAAATAAGGAATGTAAGAACTTATTTGTTTTATAACTTTGAAACACAAATGCCCTTGAATGACTCTCTTTCAATCTATTAAAATTACGGGCAACTCAAAACAAGAAAGGCGGACATTTCAATGCCCGTACGTTGTACGGGCAAATTGGGACCAACTTTAGGTAGCCCGTACGCCGTACGGGCAAATCAGTAAGGGGTTAACATCGTGTTCAATTGTGAAAAAAACTATTTTAAAAATTATCTGATTTTCTATGTTTTGCAGTATTTTACAGTACGTAGAAGAGTTATTATAATATGATTTAAGCAAACAGCAAAAGTTAACCTTCAGGCATATAATTACAACTAACCTTTGAATTGTAACCATTTCCTTATTATCTTCCAAACTGGTATCAAAATTCATATAATTATGATAATTATGATGTAAAACAGTGAAACAATAATTTACGTAATAACATCTACACTTCGTAAATCATATGCGCTTGTTATCAACTACTTCGAATTCCACTTTAAAATGTTCCATTTACCTCTACCGGAAAATCTCTGTTTTATGCGGTAAGTGACATAACTAAGTATGCAGAAAGTTCTTACGTAATAAGTAGGTGACCGAACTTGGTCCTGAGATTGTGAATTCAGCACTAACAATCAAAATATATTCCAGGCCTAATGTTAGCTAGTTTCAATAAAGGCAATTTCGGATAGCTAAATTTATTAACTAGCTATACAATCGAGGATAACTATACTAATACGTAATCGAGTATGAAAGCTGCTCGTAAGAATAAATGCTTTTCAGGATCGTTTACTTGAACATAGGCCATTATAGGTCTGAGAGAGGAATTCTTAGTGTAATTCTATCACTCGAGAAAGAATAATGGGTACTGTTAAACGCTTATAAAGCCAGCTGGGCACCAAGTCCCAGAATGACTGAGTGACATTTAGACCTGGGGAGAGGGGTCTGTTTAGCCCTATCATTTATATCGGGGAAGTCTTGTGACTTTCCACACAATCTCTTCTGAGAAGGATGTGAAGATGAAATACCACTTCGTTGCTGCACGACTGAACGTTCTGCCGATAAGAACGTGCTTTAACAGAAATGTTATACGGTGCTCTAAAATGAACAGATGCTGGAGAAGTTTCGCTAGATAAGTGAAAGAGCAATTAAGAGATATGTTTGCTCCTAGTTCAACTATAAAACGCCATAGTACAAATAACCCTTGGAGCAATAAATATATTAATCCTAATAAGCAAAATTTAAAGATCTATGTTTTTATTTTACTTTATTTTGTTTCTTCACATGTCGTAAATACGGTAAAACCCCGTTATACCGCGCTTCAGTATACCGCTGAATCGGATATACCGCGGTGACTATCAAGTCCCCTGATGTTTAAACCACCCTTTATCATTGCCATTTAAAACCGCTTCCTTATTCCCCATTGCAAATAAAGCCAGCACGAGCACACAAATATTCTAGCCAAAGAGCAACCATCCCCCGCACCACACACACTAACAGATAAAGCCCTATTGCGATAGGCGTGATTTACACCTTTTTCATGCTTTTCTGTCTTTCAACCTAGAACATGTAGCTTGATTTAAATTCGGGTGCAATCGCCATGACTTGTTTCTCTTGACATGGGCGGAGCTCAATCTGTCAGTGACTGTTCAGTTCAATGCTTAACTACTCCATTTTCAGAAGTCTAGTTATGCGTGTGTAACTTCTGTTATAGCGCTATCAACCTTTGTACTTTAGCATTCCTGAAAAGTAAACATATTCCCCAGTAAGAAGTGCGTTCCTCCCCTTCCAAATCTAATTTTTTCTTAAGACCTCTCCCCCTTCACAATCCCCTGTTGATGTTATAAAGATATTTTTAAGCACCTTTTTTTTCTCGGAACACAGTTTGCTTATAACCTATCGTTCGATAGATTGCGCAGCTGAGATGTGTGTTTCTTGCACAGCAATTACAGTGAATAAAATGGCATCAGAGAAGAAGAGAAAAAAATATACTATAGTGGGACTTAAAAATGATGCAACAAAAGCGAGTATTATTTCGTGAATATGGTTCCGTGGTGTAGTTTCCCTATACCGCGGTTATGTTATAACATGGGTGCCAAACACGTCCTCCGACCTCCGCGTTTTAACTCGGTTTTACTGTATAGGAGAAACGGGGGATAGTGTCGATAGTTGACTAGCCTGGACAACGTGAGTAATTCTGCAATTGTTCAGTTCACCTTTCCCAATAAATTCTTGTATTGTTGTAACACTGACATACACTTCTCAGAGCAGTTCATAAAAATACATTTCATAGTTCATTAGTTTTATTCGAAAACTCGTGGTTGTGGTGGCGCCATTTGGTGTCGTCCAACTACAGTGTGTTAGGGTCAATGCTGGAGTCCTAACAGATGACCCTTTACAAATGGCCAGCAATTCCTGTGGAAAAGGGCGAATTCCGACTAGGCGAGTGCCTCCACATTGGAAACAAAAGTTTTAGTCGAAACAAGGTTTCATTACTCACTAATGAATTATGGGATGTTTTCTTAATCAAAAACGCGTTCTTAAAATAATGCAAAGCGATACTTTTAACATCGGTGTTCATGAGCAATAGGTAAAAATAATGTTAATTTCCATAACATACAAATTAATAGATCCTCAAAATTTACGTTATTGATTTCTATTTTTATTTCCTTGTGAAAGGCTATGAATCTGACGTCACAGTACCGAATATTAATTACGCAATGTCATTAAACATAAAACTTAATTTGATAAATTGATAAGTTATTGGTTATTTTAGAACAAGTAATGGCGTTCATTCATTATGGCAGACAAAATATCATTGCGAATGATTTTATTGCATCATTAACATTTTCTAAACGACCATTCTGCTATTTTATCTCTTTTTAAGTAGCTAAACTAATTACATACCAGAGTTCCTCTTAGGCTTAAGACAATGGGTTACTGAGGCAATTTTTTTACAATTATTCTCACGACAGTACTAAGCTTTCACTCGACGCAATCATAGGTATTATATCAAAAGATAGTAATATATGAGGCAAAACACATTTAAAGGTTTTATTTGTTAATCACTTTCCGTTATTTTCTTCTACCATAACAAACTGTTCGTGAAATAAATTATGCTGAAAAACTTTCATGCGAAAGAAGATCAATCAACATAATTAAAACGTTTACATCTTTATTAACAACAGTGACATGGTACGTGTGATGCATTTCTGAAGCTTTATTGTGACAGTCAAATCAACAAATAGGCAAGAAATAATTCGATCCCTAATCAGATACAGTAGAACTCCGGTTATACGAATCCCGTTTATCCGAAAATCGGCTTAACCGAAAGGGCAAATATGTCGGCGGTTTTTTCCGTAACTGGTGGCTCTACTGCAATGTGTTTAATTTATGCATTGATGAAGGAGGAATTATTATGAGTCTGCTTTATTTATTCTTTAAGAAAAGTGATTGTACTGCAGTGTTCTTTAAAGTTTTTTCCAGTCAGTAATGGAAATGTACTTTTCGAGTGCCCTTGTGCTCACTTGAGTTACATATTTATGAAACGCTGCTATTATATTGCTTTTGAAGGATTACGATATATGACAAGAGCAGGGTAAATATGCACAGAATGTCCGTATTTCGGCGTATGAATACCTTTTCCTGCAAATAGCCTATATAAATAACACCCGAATCACAAGAAATGTCTGACTTTGTTCGAAAGTGGCGGAAGATATATTTTTTGGAGTTTCTCCGACAATAAATGCATGGATCCTTCATCAAATTATGAGTTTAATTTATTTATTGGTAGCGCACGACTTATTTGATGAGTCCTGCTTTACTTATTCCTTCTGAAGAGTGATTCTGCAGTGACTGGCATCTCAAAGCTTTCCCAGTGAAATATGTAAATGTACTTTTTCAATGCTTTTGTGCTCACTTGTGTTACATATTCATTAAACGCTGCTATTATATAGCTTTTGAAGCATTACAATATTTGACAAGAGTACAGCAGAAAGAAACGGCATGTCATCTCTTCATAGAAATATCTTTTCTAGTAAATTCCCTTCATAAATAACACCCAAATCACGCCGACTTTGTTGTAGAGGGACGTTGTTTGAAATTAGCGGAAAGAGGATTTGTTAGATTTCCTCAACAGATAAATTACACACACCTATATTGGGAATACAGCTCGAGTTAGTGGTGAAAGCAGATGGAGAATTTTCATCTGAGCTCATGTAAAAGAACTTTCTATCGAAAAGCGAAATGCGATAACCACCTCAGCAATTCACAAGTGAGTTGCCAATTGATGTCATCATCCCTCACAACTCCTAAAGAAGAAAACGCTCTAATGTTTCTCTATTAAGTGTATTACAATAATGTTCCCTCCCCTTCGTAATTTCGTTATCTCTCTATGCGTTGCTTCAACAGCTTCAATGTAATCCTCCAGTACGTTTACCACTTCCCAACTTCGTTCTGCTACAACTAAATGTTCTTAGATAGCATCATTTATTCGTATCATTGTCTTTTATGGAATTACGTTTTATTGAGTAGATTCAAGTTTTCCTAATTTGACAGGAAGCGGAATGCGATAACCACCTCAGCAATTCACAAGTGAGTTGCCAATTGATGTCATCATCCCTCGCAACTCCTAAAGAAGAAAACGCTCTAATGTTTCTCTATTAAGTGTATTACAATAATGTTCCCACCCCTTCGTAATTTCGTTATCTCTCTATGCGTTGCTTCAACAGCTTCAATGTAATCCTCCAGTACGTTTACCACTTCCCAACTTCGTTCTGCTACAACTAAATGTTCTTAGATAGCATCATTTATATCATTGTCTTTTATGGAATTACGTTTTATTGAGTAGATTCAAGTTTTCCTAATTTGACAGGAAGCGGAATGCGATAACCACCTCAGCAATTCACAAGTGAGTTGCCAATTGATGTCATCATCCCTCACAACTCCTGAAGAAGAAAACGCTCTAATGTTTCTCTATTAAGTGTATTACAATAATGTTCCCACCCCTTCGTAATTTCGTTATCTCTCTATGCGTTGCTTCAACAGCTTCAATGTAATCCTCCAGTACGTTTACCACTTCCCAACTTCGTTCTGCTACAACTAAATGTTCTTAGATAGCATCATTTATTCGTATCATTGTCTTTTATGGAATTACGTTTTATTGAGTAGATTCAAGTTTTCCTAATTTGACAGGAAGCGGAATGCAAGTAGCAGCAGTTGTGATGTTTGTTGAGAGTAAACTTGTAGTGCGGCACAGATCAAAATCTTTTTGTTAAGAAGTATCTGCAAACCGTTCAATTATTATACTTAGAGTAAGTCTACGTTTTTTAACTAAAAGATTTAGTTTCAGTTTGACCACGGAATGTTGACACGTGGATGCTAATGCAAATGGCAAAAAAGATCGCATCCATTCGAGTTTTAGGAAAGCTCGTTATGGAGGTGCGTTTATTAGTCCACGAATCAGAATGCTTGCTTCTCTGTTAAAAGCAACGTGCAGAGAAGAATCCATTCACGTTCAATAGAGAAACTGCTGGTAAAAGGAATCTGCCGTATTCTATTGTTTTATTTCGTTTAGCATACTTGATTTTTTCCGAACTGATGCTATATGCCAGTTTATGAATTTGATTGCCTTCAACAAAAAAAAAACTTTTAACCCAAAAACATTTGAATTACGTGCTTCCCTAGTCGAAAACAAATTCCCTGGGGGGTCGAATGGAAAATTTCAAAAATAAATTAAAACTCCGCGAGTTTCTAAAAATCGAATTATCTCCGTTCTCGAGTGGTTTTGATTTCGAGTGATTTTTCGAGTTCTCGAGTGATCCTTTCGAGTTCTCGAGTGATCTTTCGAGTTCTCGAGTGATCTTTCGATTTCTCAGTGATCCTTTCGAGTTCTCGAGTGATCCTTTCGAGTTCTCGAGGATCCTTTCGAGTTCTCGAGGATCTTTCGAGTTCTCGAGACGTTCAATCGAGTACTCGAGATGTTCAATCGAGTACTCGAGATGTTCAATCGAGTTCTCGAGATGTTCAATCGAGTTCTCGACATGTTCAATCGAGTTCTCGAGATGTTCAATCGAGTTCTCGAGATGTTCAATCGAGTTCTCGAGATGTTCAATCGAGATCTCGAGATCGTCGTCAGAATCAAATTCTTGAGTTATCCTGAATAATCGAGCTGTAGATTATGATCACTCGATTATGCCCATCACTAATTCGTCCTTTTCTGTCATAAGCAGAAGCGCGCAAGTGTCAGAACTACGTGGTCGAACTGTACTCAATGTCACAAATGAAATAAAGGCATATACAAGAACCACCAAGTCTGAAGAGACTATATTATATAATATCTTGTATACCTTCTATTACAGAAGCCTTGTGGTCTGGTTAGTGTATTGCTAAAACGTATAGAATGTCCACAGAGTCATGAAAGAAATTGAAAGCTAGTTAAATACGAGCATAGGGATTATTCATAAATGATGTCCCGCTTCGAGGGGGGAGGAGGGTTGTAAAATTGTGACAAAGTGTCACAAGGGGAAGGGAGGGGGTAACAAAAAGTGTGACGGGGTCCTCTCAAGTGCGACATATTGTGACAAAGGGGGGAGGGGGTCAAATATGTGGGAAAAAAGCGTGACATCATTTATGAGCGGTCCCATATGAAGAAAATCAGCAGTCCACGTAATATGCTGTACTAATAGTAAATAGTTTTGATAATCAGAGGACAGTCACTTACAATGTTACTACTATGATGAATTTTTAAAGCGACAGAATTTCAGTACGAAAACGAGAATATATTTTTTTACAAACATTCTGGTATAATAGGGAAATCTTAAAAGTAAGGATACTAACAAAATTGCGATACAAAACAAAAAGGGAAAGCAATTCGTTCATAATTAATTGGCGGTAGTAATGTTTCATATCGCGGACATTTTGCCTGACGTAAGATTTGGAAATGTGGGATTTATTAAGATAGGACTATGTCGGGAAAAGAAAAAAAAAAGAATATATTTCAAGTTTAAGTAAAAATCGTGTTCAATAGATTGTAACTTGCAGTCAGAATAGAAACAAACCTGAAAATTGGAACAAAAAAAAATATGCATAAGAAAACAAACTGTAAATTCAATGCGAAATCGAATATCTACCCTTTTACAAATACTTGCAGCAAGAGGCGTTAGCATTCGCCAATTGAAGACTGATCATTGGACCTTCTCATATATGTGTTGTTCTACACGTACCTTGACTTTGACCAATACATTGCACAAAGTAAGATAAATTTCCCATAATGCTTAGCTACTTGCGTCTCAGAAAAAATATCAATTTTTTAAGATCACTAATAATAGTTTTACAAAGAAAAAATCTGTATAGTAATGAAAGAGAGCAGTTGAGTTTCAGTTCGGCTACGGAATTTTGGCGCGTAGGCGATTCTGCACATGGCAGAAAAGAACGAATCTATTCGAGTTATACGGAAGTTAAAATTTTGCAGAAGATTTGGAACTCCGAATTCGGCACAAGTACGAATCCATTCGAGTTTTAGAGAGGTCAATTTCTATTCTGACTGCAAGTTACAGTCCACTCAGGATGACCTTTACTTAAACTTGAAAGACTCCTATATTTTTTTCTTATTTTTTTTTTTTTTTTTTTAATAATCTGTGTTCTCCAACGGATCCATTCTTATAAGAATATGTTTTCTAAAGATTTTTCTACTATAAAGTATTCTAAAGACGTGGTCATTAATTATTCCAGGCATCAGTATTATTATTTTATTTTATTTTATTTTTTTATTTGAAGACCTGCTTTTTATGTCAAGCTTAGGTCTAAATCTAAAGGGATCTTTTTTCCTTTTCTTCATGTTCTTGAAATATTAAATGCTTAATCTATCAAGTCTTAAACTCTTTATATCCAACCATAATTGCAATGATTTCCAATACGTGATGGAAGACGTAACGTAACAAATGAAAAACCCAATGAAGAATTCTTGATTATTTTTCGCGAAATTGATTACTCCATATTTTCTAAGGATATATCTTTCTTTATTCTTTCCAGTCTCGTAAAACTGGTGCTTTCTCGGTTCTTTTGCTTTCCCAGAAATCAATTCACGGTGTAGGAAGCTATTCGTTGTTTACATATTGATTGTGATGTGGTAGCTGCAGTATCAGATTTCGATTGAAAAATTTGTTTCCGGATCAGTAACAAAAGAATTAACGACAAAAGGATGACACATTTCAATTCCATTTCAATATATTTTTGCGAGATTTTCCTGTTACATCTTTAAAGGATTTCTTTCGGACAGCTATTGAAAAGGAATTAATATTGCCCTGATAAATGAGAAATTTCTTGTTTTACGTTTGAAAAAGAAAAGCCCGAACTGAGTAATACACTTTTATCGTTGCTCGAAAGCTATGATTAAAAGGACAACGTTGTGACGTATAAAGTTGAAAACTGTACTGCTTACAGGTGTGCGAGGTTACAAAGGGCCTGATTTTTAATGTGAAATGGTTTAGAGATCCTGAAAAAAAGTAGCAGTTATATTGAAGGAACTTCACTGTGACTGTTTCTAAATCCTAAACTAGCGCTGTTGCATGACTGCTGAAGCGTTTTGGCAGTTTTAGAAGTTTCAGAGCATAACATTATAATTCTTTTAATTTCGATACAGTCATGTTAATAATAATTATTGTACCTATATTATGTTACTATAATTTATCATTAACTTAGGAAAAAATAACCCCAAATTATACCTTAAGCAACTACACCTTAAGGAAGTACACTTAAGCAATACACTTAACAACTACACTTAAGCAACTACACTTAAGCAACTACACTTAAGCAACTACACTTAAGCAACTACACTTAAGCAACTACACTTAAGCAACTACACTTAAGCAACTACACTTAAGCAACTACACTTAAGCAACTACACTTAAGCAACTACACTTAAGCAACTACACTTAAGCAACTACACTTAAGCAACTACACTTAAGCAACTACACTTAAGCAACTACACTTAAGCAACTACACTTAAGCAACTACACTTAAGCAACTACACTTAAGCAACTACACTTAAGCAACTACACTTAAGCAACTACACTTAAGCAACTACACTTAAGCAACTACACTTAAGCAACTACACTTAAGCAACTACACTTAAGCAACTACACTTAAGCAACTATCACCTTAAGCAACTATCATTATGATCACTAATGCATTACTAACACTTGGCATACTGATAGTTAAAACATATAAGTTTAATGGGAATATTTGATGATAAACAAATAGTAATAATAACAGTTTCATTCGCTATATCGTTCAAGAGTTTACAAAATCTATTTGATTGTATAACTTAATTAATACCCCGATACACTGTAGAAAATTCTATTTCAAATTTCTCCAAACAATTGGAAAAAAACTGAAATTTACTGCAAACTCCATTGGTACTACAGTTTAACTATTATAATGAATCCTAGATTCATCTTCATGATGAAAGTAGGTGAAACTATACCATTATTATGCTTCAATTTCGTACCAAATGTTGCTTGCAGTTAAATTTCAGAATTTTTTTTTTTTTTTTTTTTTGGTGAAAGGTTGAACTGGAATTTTTTACAGTGTACTGATCAATGTACAGATGATTATTAAGTACAGTGATACCTCGAGATACGAGTTTAATTCATTCCGTAACCTTGCTCGTATCTCAAAGCAATTTACTGCGCAGGCGCAGTAAACTAGGTGGGCCCGTGGCGTCGCAGCTGGCGTTCCTCGTACCTCAAATATCGCTCGTATTTCAAAACAAAACTTCGCTCCTCGACAGCGCTCGTATCTCAAACCACGCGTATGTCAGGACACTCGTATCTCCAGGTACCACTGTATTTTTAAGCATGTCTGGATTATATATATAATTCATTTACAAAGATTTTATGTTATTTACTAATTATCACATATTATTGCAGTGTTGCTGTCTTGATTCTGCAATCTATTAATATTATTATTTTAAGAATTACTTATCTTGCGTAGTGTTGTTATTAGGTCATCAACACGCATTCCCTATGGAATTCAATAAAGTAAGAGCCCGAAAAGAGAAAACAAAGAAGGTTACTTACAAAGATTTCAAACAATCAAGTATTTTTACGTTTATGTTGTCAGCAGAAGAAAAAAAAATCTGAAACACAATGAATGATTAATTTTTGATTCAGAAACATAATTTTGTTTCTAGGGGATAACAACGAAAGAGATTAAAGAAATTGATTTTGGAAATGTTTAGCTTTTAGGAAAATTAGAGAGTAGTATTTCTGATCGAATTACCTAGCTGGTTTCTTTGTTGTCTTTCAATCGGGATTTAAAAAATATTTAGTTAGTTTAAAGTTTTAGGGTTATCTCGAGAAAATAAGGGAAATTGTCCTTTTACAATAATATTTCACACAACAATTTCGAATTTTAAAGTTTTTTGGATAAGAATAATTTTTTTTTTAACTTGATGAAGTTATTTACTTCTTATTACTTAAGGGGGGAGCGAACGTTGACCTATTTCAAAAATCTCTCATGTTTGAAAGCTTTTATCTTTTGATTGCATGTAGTGATTCCATAATGGTTTACACCATTGAAAAGAACACACTTTGCTCTTTCAAAATATATGTTTCAATTTATTTTTAATTGCAACTGTACCCCTTTAAGTACAGGTAAACATAACCTCCAAAAATAGCACCTTTCATACTGCGCAACCCTTTTCTCAAAAAGTATCCATCACACAGCTTTGAAATTTTTTGTGCTTACATTCTATGATATAGTCAACAAAAATACGAACCAGAATTTTTAGTCAAAGAGAAAAAAATAGATAAATTTTTAAGGTTTACCCAACTTTTTTTTAACCAAAAAGTTGACTTTATCTTAAAATAACACATAAACGGGATGGAATACACAAAAATCCGTTCTTATTATTAAAGATTACTTATCTACAAATCTTTTTTTAGATGAAGAAAATCCATCCACAAATACTCAAATAAATGGTTGCGCAAGGTGAAAAAACAGCGCTTTGAAAAAATCGATGTTAAAGTTTTGACACAGTTTTGAGTATAAATTGAAACAGATATTTTGAAAGAGAAAAATGTGGAAAAGTTTTCAATGATGTAACCCATTATGGAACCACTGCATGCAGTCAAAAGATACAAGCTTGCAAACATGAGAATTTTTTTAAAGAGGTCAACGTTCACTCCCCCCTTGAGTGGTTATAAGGTTGGTACAACTTAAGATTAGGGTTAAGGTATTAATTAAGACACATGTATTATAACGTTCATTCAAATATACTCTTTTTCTACGTGGAAAAAGTAATTATTTGATATCAATCTTTCGTACTCCAATATACTTTCACAAATTAAAGCAAAAAAGCGAATTTATTCAAAAATACGGTAATCAATGTCCAGCATGAGCTTAAAATAAATGATTATGTTTTCAGTGGATATGAATAATAATTCCTCGGATGAAATTAATCAAAAATATGATAATTTTTATCCGCCCCAGTTTTTTAAGCTTTTGAAACTGATTCATGATTTATTTTATTTATTTTTATTTCATAATACTAAGGTTTGGAAGAAAAAAATGTGAAAGCTCAGATATCCTAGATGCGTTTAGAAAGTTATTAACGATCAAACAGTATATTAATGGATTGAAAACTACACCAAATGTTTGACAAATTACTTATTTTTAGAACATTCTAGGACCACATAGTAGCAAGTAAACATTATGAAAATATTACTTAATAAATGTACGAGTCAAGATGAAAATGCATGTGGTGTAGAAATATTCTATACCACGCACGAAAATAACTGATGTAGATTATTTTCAAACTATATTTAGATGCGTTGGGTAAGATTTATTGCATCTACAATTTGCTTCTCACTTAATCAACTGTTTCCATAGAAAATGACTGTAACTCGCAAAATATTTATGCTAATAAAATTCTGTTTCACATAATGCAATTTGTATTCAAATAAGACTTTGCTCACAGAATGTGCAGCCATGTATTTCGATTTTTTGCAACGTCATGTTCAATTAGTTTAGTAATAAACATTTCATAGCACGGATATTTGAATTTAGCAGTTTGCTCCAAATAATCTGTAAAACGAAATAATACATTCAGTTGAAAAATGATTCATATGTGTGTTTTAAGTCTTTCATAATTGCTAACCTATTTCAAAGCAGGATATTTTCGAAGCATGACGCATTGACGCTGTTAATGATTTTGAAACCTTTTAAGAAATCTGCAGGTAGTTGAGAAAATGTAATTTTTCAGCTTATTTTTACACGTACTCGTCCCGCAGAACACCGAAAGTGAAGCAACATTGACAAAGGTCAGTGTTTGGGAGGGAGACAACCTCTCGGACCACGTAGGCTAAAGGGAGCTGCTGCACGTCAAATCCGTCGTGCTCCAATGTCCTCCAAGTGAAACGATACTTCTGGGTGTGCCAACCTAGGTGACGGTCTCTCATCTGGGAGCTGGTTCAAAAAATTTCTCAAAGGGGCGGAGGTCGGATTCTGACTATAAGGTTAAACTCAGAAGCAGTGCACCCTCTCTCCCTCACTTCGAATGAGGACTCGCCAACAATATGGGGCAATTAAGTTTTCCTTGAAATGCATTTTTATTGACTTGCAATAAAGAAAAAAGAATGCATTTCAAAGTGTTTGATGTTTTCCGATGCTTAGATTTCTTGAGGTGTTTAACCGACGTTGTATATGAACACATTTATATTCTACGATAATGAGATTATTAGTAATTATTACTTACAGGCAGTTGACCCTTAATCTTTTGACATCATTTATCCCCTATTTCTCTTGTCTAGACGTCTTTACAAACGCTCAAAGTCACGTAAATGCAGTTAAACGGTAACCTTTCTCCTACTTCGAAGTTTATATTGCGTACCTTTAATTTTCAAGAAACCGTTCTGAAAAAATATTTTTTTTAGTTTTATTATTTTATTATTGAAAGAATAAATGTTTTCACTTTGACCTTTTACTTTTTTCGGAGAAAAATTAAGTCGCTAATGAAACTAGTAATAAAATGTTTGATTTATTTCGTTATTATTTTATTTACCATTGCTTTTTATCTACAAATTCACAAAAATCCAAAAACAGCAACAGTACATTTTTTCCCAAAATTTTCTCGTATTTTTTTCTCGGTTTCAATGACTTAAACTGATTTAAGTTGAAGATAGTATACGTTGCATTTTATTCAAAATAATCAAACCCTTTTTAGATGCAAATTGTATGCTCTGTAAAACTCCGTACTGGAATAAAGGTAGCTTCTGTGTAAGAAAATAGCTCGCTTATTTTTTCAAATGTTAAAGTTATTTTTGATTCATTTAAACTTAATTCATCATATGCAAATATGTTGGACGAAAGGAAGACATTTGATCAGAATGACAATATTTAACCTAAATTTTTTTTACGTGTGTGTCTCATATATATCATTTGTAAACTAGATGAAATATTTTCAGTATCAAAATAGGAAAAAGGAGTTATTTTGTATTACTAGAATTAACAAGAAATTCCGCCTAGAACTATACGAGCCTACTTTCCCGTATACACCAAATTCAAATTTATAATCTACCTGTCTCTTTCTCCCTCTTTCTCCTTTAGCTTTAGTTCTTATTTTTTTCAAATATACCCTTTTTCTACGGATAATACATATTCATTCACTCACTCATTCATGCTTTCTTTTTTTCTTTCTTTCATTTATTTAGCCATTCATTTATTCATTCTTTCGTTTTTTCATTCATGTATTTATTCACTCATTTATTTATTTTTTCACTCATTTATTCATTCATTCATTGTTTTCCTCATTCATTCATTCATTGATTCATTCTTTCACTCTTTCATTTGTTTATTCATTCATTCATTCATTGATTCATTCTTTCACTCTTTCATTTGTTTATTCATTCATTCATTCATTGATTCATTCTTTCACTCTTTCATTTGTTTATTGAGAAATATCCTTAAAAATCCCGATAAAAGAAAGGCTCGTTAGTTCTGGATGAACGTTCTATTTGCACACGTTCTACGTTATAATAGCTTTCCGATAAAGTTTGTTCCAAGCAAATCTGTCCGTTAGATCAGGATTTATATAACATTGAAATTTCCCCGTAAGCGCTATGATAATTTTTCGAACTGTTCAAAAATGAACAAAAACTGTTCAAATTAATATTTCACGCCAAGAGCTTCCTTCAGTAAGCTTGTTTATTAGAACTTGGATCTTGTACCCAGAGTTTACATCATTTGCTTCATTTTCGCCCGTAGGCGCTAATGTTAAATGTTTTTGAACTGTTTAAATTAAACTAGAAATTGTTCAAATCAAAAAGTAATATATGAAAATGAGATGTATTTGCCGAGATCTCTCGAATGCAAAAATAATTTTTATAATCGGACAATTCGTTCAAAAGTTATTAGGGGGGAACAGACGACCAGACACACATTTTCCCCATCTCAAAACCGTACTTTCAAATTTTTTATTTTTCAATCTTTATTTAATTACTTCACTTTTTTTGACTTTTCCTTATTTTTAACGATATTTTTACGATACATTAAGCCTTCTTTCATGCTTTATTATAATTATTTTTTTTAAGTAGGCTAAAAACTAATTAGTGTAGCACTAGAAATGATACAATGGGTTTATATCTGACTGAAACACATATGCGCTAGTATGCTGTACTTAGATAGAAAACTTTGGGGGGGAAATGACTTCGCAGAAAAATTTTCCGAATTTCAAAGAAATTTATTTATTTACTTATTTTATTATTATCATGGAGGTTAATATATTCGTAAACATGTTTGCGTTACTATTTCTTTTCAATTAAACAAAAAATGAATTTGAGTCGATTTCTAACATGACATGTTTTAAATAAGTTAAACTTATTTTATTACTTATGTCAAAACCATATTTTTCGTATAAGTTTTCCCAATGCCAATCATATCAGTCTTTTAAAAATTGAGAAATAGGGAAAAGGAAATATTCCACGAATTTCTATGCGCTGCATGTATTTTTAGAAATATGATGAAGCCAATATAGAATTACTTCAACACTTTTCTTCTACTAATTCAAAATGGTGAGCATTAGAATTCATATGAATGCCCTTTCAAGAAAGCTTCAAAGTATGTCTGTGACTCCTGCAATACTGCTAAAGAAATTTTCTTTGTTATATTTTTTTTTCAGAGCCTAAAAAGGATAAGAAAATTTATTGAAAATACGTCTTTCTTTGGTTGTAAAAGGAGCTGTAGCTTTGATATTTTTTATTGAATTTATCATATAGCTTGGAGTATAAGAATCTTATTTCCTAAAATTTCTACGGTATTCATTTCTTTTTTCAAATTAACTACAGGGAGTAAAAACCGCTAAGTTTCTATAACTTAGTTCAGAATTCGATTCTAAACTCAGCTAATTTGACTCTAAGGAAAATTCGATTCTGAAAATGCAGCAGAAACTATATGATGCTGTGCTTTTTAATGACATTTTATAATTCTTTCATGTCATTTAGTCCACTAGTATGTTTATTCGTTGTTTTTATATGTTTACCATTTAACTAGGAGATTGCTGTTTCACAGATGATTAGATACTAATTACTTTACTTACGAAAGAACGAAGTAATGCAGTGGATCAGTCGGTAGAAGCTCGGTTCTCGATGATCACCGAAAGTGAAGCAACATTGACTGACAGTGTTTGGGAGGGTGACAACCTCTCGCAGCTGGTTGCTGTGGTGTCCGTGTACGCTAAAGGGAGCTGGTGCACGTTAAACAGGTCGTGGCTTCAATGTCCTCCAAGTGAAACGATACCTCTGGGGGTGCCAATCAAAGGTGACGGTCTCTCATCTGGGAGCTGGTTCAAAAATAAAGAGACCTTTCAAAGGGGCGGAAATCGAACTCCTGCATACAAGGGCCCCGTTAGACCCAGGAGCAGCGTACCCATTATTCCTCGTCACGCGCGAGGACTCGACAACAACAACAACAACGAAAGAACGATAAATCAACTTATGATATGTTACCGATTTAAATATATTATACAGTACCGAATAATTTGGGGAAAATATCCGCTCCTTGCTTAAGTTTACTGAATGGTGGCCCGTGTTCACTAGATATTTTTTAGTTTTTTATACCACTAACTTTTTTAAAAACTCTAACGAAATTAAACTAAGCTATTTCTGTTCCAAGTTAAATTCGACTCTGAAAAAGCAGGAGAAACTACATGCTTTTCTCCTACATCTCAATGATATTTTATATTTTTTCTCATGTGATTTAGTCCACTAGTATTTTTATTCATTGTTTTAACATGTTTACCTTTTAAATTGGAGAGTGCTGTTTCACAGGTTTCAAGATACTAATTTTTTTACAAGCAAAAAAACGAAAACTCAACAGATGAGAAGTTGCCGGTTCAAATTCAGGATACAGTACTAGATTTTGCTAGTCACCTAGCTTAGTTTACTGAATGATGGAGGTCCATGTTTACTAAATGGTTTTTACTTCCTCACTTATATTACTAAACTTTTTAATTTGTTGCCACCTTGTCTTCGGTGATGACGTAACGCAGCAGTCCATACGAAAACTTAGCGTTTGGGTTAGTAAAAGTCACGATTAATAAGATGGAGAAAAATGGCGTAGTACAGTACATTGAGAATTAACCCTACTTTATCTTATAGCATTCTCAATCAACCAAAAGCTATGGGCTATCTATGATTTATCAAGAAAGCATTGCGCCTTCATACAGAAAGATAAATATTCTTGCAAAGATAATTTTTCAAAATATATAGTATAATAGTTGTAAAATGGCAACTTGGTTTTCTTAAGAGGTAACCATGAATTAAAATAAGACGTCAAAATTATTACCTTTGCAAAAATGCTCTATTTTGTACTGAGCCGATTTACTTTCATGAAATCGGTAAATCAAGAGTGTACATTTTAACAGGTAATTTTATTTGCTACACGCGAGTCAAGCTATTATAATAATTCATATTCGCTGAACAAAATTACTGAAATCTTTAACCACGGCATTAAGTCCAATCGCAATTTGCAAGAAAATTAAATATAAATAACTTTCTACCATTCCTTCCTTTTAAAGTAAAGTGTTTACTTCAAAACAGCCATAATTAGTTTTTTGGTAAAGATTTTAAAAATTCGACTTTAATTATACAAAAGAGATCTTTCAGCTTTAAATATTCAGAATCAGCTAATTAATTTTAGTTCTAATTTATTTTAGTACTACTCTTTGCTGGGTATAATTGCCGTAAGCTGGAAGCAAACTCTAACTCAAATCTTGCCTTAGAAGCATATATTCCTAATTATTGGAATTTCCAAGATCAAGTTATAAGCTAGCAGTTATTTATTCATTAGAAAAAGAAACCAGTGAAATCCGATTGCTGCTCAAAAGTGGCGAGTCATTAAAATATAATGACAACTAATTAAAATATCAAACATAAAGCAACATGATTAAAACTTCCACTTCGTGCATTATCGGTTGCTACACATGGAATATTCGAGAATTCAAAAAAATTCCAAGGTTTTTTAAAATTAAGAACCATTTCATGATTTTGGTTTCAGTTAAAATTGCCTTTAATTGCTACTTCCCATCTAAAAGGATTGACGCTTCAAATTACCAAATAGCAGCTCGGAATAAATACTAAAGACACTTTTGAACGAAAGCCAATTCTTATAATGGCTAATATATTTTTCTTTAAATAACAGGTTAATTTGCACATGTTTTTTAGGTTTCTTTTTTCTATCGTTACTAGCTGCGACGCCCGGCGATGCACCGATCTATCTTAAATTATATTTTGCAAATACAGCGATGCCTTATCAAAGAGCTAGAAATGTTGATTATTATCATTTTTTATTTGTTTAACAATGGCAACTGCATTGATTTGTTTGTTCACAGGGCAATTGTAACAATTGTTGAAACAATGCAACAATGCAAATAAAATAAAACGGTCATCATCTGGGTCAAATAAAATTAAAATTGACTACCGTGAAAAAATAATTTCAAACTACAGAGAAAAATACTCATTAACTTCTTTTCTAGTTAATTTAGAGGCTTCCAATTTTAGCACGAAGAACAAAACTCTGTTTAGGATAGTTTTTTTACGGGCTTTTCAATGGTATCAAGCTCGAAAGGATGCGATAATTTCTTCCGATAGAAAAGGACTATTTTATGCAATTTTCGTAATTCCGCTCCTATTGGTCTTAGCGTGATGATATATAGCCTATAGCCTTCCTCGATAAATGGGTTAGCTAACACTGAAAGAATTTTTCAAATCGGACTAGTAGTTCCTGAGATTAGCGCGTTCAAACAAACAATACAGCTTTATAATATTAGTAAAGATACTGAAAAAAAAATTAGTTGTGAGTTCAGTAAGGAAAATTTAGATTTTAAGGTAGTATTGAATGTGTCGCCTTAAAAAATGTATTCGGAGTATTTTATAGTTAGGTTCGTGTCTGCAGTCATATTTAATTATTCCTAACTAATTCATGAAATAAATGCACATGCATTTACGAAGAGATCGAAACTTTCTCGTCAACATGTAACTAAAAAAAACACGGATTTGAAAACAGAACTTGATTTGAAGCGTGCTTAAAATACAAAGAGCACACGAAAATAATTTTTAGATGCAAAGCTAAGGTAATTATAAATCGTGCAGCCTAGAGTTGGTAAAAACCAAACACATTTATTTTTTCAACTTTGGTTTGCAGTGAAGTAAAATCATTCTGCAGCGGTGAACGAGAGTTTCATAAAGTAAGGTAACATGCGGGGGAACAATTTTTTTGTGTAATACAGGGCAAATATACAAGGTGATTACAAATAATGCTTCGGGCATTAACTGTCTTGTAACATCACTATATAATACCGACCAAGGCTCGAAAATTATAGTGCCCGACCTGCCCAGAGCATGTAAAAATTCCGACTGGACATTTAGTTTCTACCCTTACATGCCCTGTAATTTTTTAATCAAATATTTCTTTCCAAAACTTCTATTATTTCGTATTTTATCGAAAAATCACCGCCATCCTTACCGAAACTACAAATGTATTTTTAGCGGTACCGCCTAAAATCATATTTGGACAATAAAAAGCCCTCTTCGTTGCAATTTGTCTACATAGACAATCAGCTGTTAAATGAGAATTGCCATAGATGGTATATAGCCAGATAATTTGACACTTCAGTGGCAATCAAATACTGATTGTTCAACACCAAGGGAACAAAACATTTTGAAGGACATGCATGACAATAATAAAATTGGTAATATAATTTAAATTTTGCAAATTTTGACTTGTAACGACCTATTATGTAATATTTATTTATAATATATTTTTTAATGATTTAAATAAACGTTGAAATAATTCTTGATTCAGGTATAAAGCTGTTAATTTAATTTTTTGTCTGAATAATGCTATACGACAAATTCAAATGTTTTATTAATATGCAATAAAATGACTAATGGGGATGTAAAAATTTTGCTAGGGCATTTATTTTTTAGACAAACAGGACCGGCAGGGCATGTACAATTTTTAAGATTTTTCGAGCCCTTATGCCCACCCATTTGTACTAATAACCAATCGAAAGACCATACTTTAAAGTTTTAACTTTTTATTGCAGGTTCCGTTTTGACTCGCCAGGTGGCAGGGTGATAACATTTTGCAAAATGACGTCGAATCAACACAAAGCACTTGTTAGGGGCTCAGCTTGGCTTTTGCACAGATGTGTGTCGTTTAACACGAGAAGAACACATAGGACATTTGCAGTGATGGTGTAAGAAAGTTTAAAATGCGCTTTTTAATATTATGTATCAATCACACAATTTTTATGTAATACTTTGTGAACTACATTCCTCCAAACCTGATGAATCATTTGTAATCACCCTGTAATTTACCTTACCCCGCTTAGTCCGACATAGAGCTCGTTCTATGATGGGCGTATGTCACTGCAACTCAGTACATGCGATATCTAGACAATGAAAAAATCTGCAAAAATAATAATAATAATAATAATAATAATAATAATAATGGCTCTAATTATTAGCAGCAGATGAAAACGTCTTGCTTCGCTATGAATTGGAACAATCATCGCTACGTTGTTGCAATTGCAGAAACCATATGCGCTACTCTGGAAAACACGACATACTTTGAAAATGTGACTGACGCAAATGGACTGCACATTGAAGTAATCCTGCGTTAAAGAAAAATTGTTTCTTTCAAATTCGTGTTTTTCATACGCCCACTTCTCACCTGGTGGTACAAATTAGTACTAATATTTTATATTAAAGGCAGTGAGAAACAAAGGGATGTAAGTGATCAAAAAGCGATTCTGAGCTCAAAGTTGGATCGTATAGAACCTATTTTATTTGTAAATCATGTTGGGGGGCAGCACCCGTTAGTGCTACCCTTAACATCTCTTGCCACAATATAGAATAGTGCTTTCCCTACCATTTGAACAATTTATCTCCAAATTTTCAATTTTGTCATTTACACTCTTTTGCTTCTAGGTGCCTCAATTGTAGATTTCATTTCCCCGAAATCCATAGAACATTTATTCCAACTTTCAACGACATACGACAATTGCAACCAAATGTACTTAAGCCTAAACAGGGCAGCATTAATTATACTCACCCTGTAAATCAAACTATCTATCCAGAAAATTACGAAGATAGCAGAATCTCAACACTCTCGGTAAATAAAGTTAATTGCGCTATATTTCACCAAAATTCCAGTTCGAGGATTAAGAGTGAACTGAAAACCATACAACTAATAAGAACTCATAAATGTCGCCCATTAAAAAAATACTTTAGCACTGAGGGTAACGACGGGCAAACATAGTCAGCAAAAGTGCTACAGTGATCGGGATTCGAACCGGGTTCGTGTTCGTGGCACAGGAGCATTCTTCTTTATTGCGTATGCCATTGGGCAGTTGAGAAACGTTGAAAATAATTCGGTTTCGAAATTGGATGTCATAATTTCAAATTTCAACAGTAAAGATAATACTAAAGAAATATGCAGGGTGGTTATAATTAAACTTCCCCTATTCAGGGCCATCTTACAGCTAAAACCGGTCAATGGATTGACACCGAAATTGGTATGTGGACTATACAAGAGATGCGCTCAAGGAATCATGAAGAAAAAAGTTCTCTGCTTAGCCTTATAAAAGGGTTTCAAGGTAGGAAATGACCAGTACGGCAAACAAATATTGATATTAATATTTATGAAAGGAGAAAAATTAATTTCATGATAACCTAAACTTGTTTACTTTTTTTCTGCCACACAGATGAACTATTATAGCTCTGTCTTTACTTTCATTTTAAATGGCAAGATAATAGATATGGACGGAAAAGTACAATAAAATTTTATATTATTATTTTTATTCCTTATTGGTCATTTCCTTCGTGAAAACCATGTTATAAGGCTAAACAGTGCCCCTAGCGAGCATTTTTTTAGAACTTTTTTTTCTTCATGATTCCTTGAGCGCATCTCTTGTATAGCCCACATACCAATTTTGGTGTCAATCCGTTGAACGGTTTTAGCTGTAGGATGCCCTGAATAGAGGAAGTTTAATCATAACCACCCTGTATTTGCCAATTATAGCTTATTAAAGTGTTTAAAGATTTATGTAGTACAACTACATAAAACTTGCTAATTAGTGTGCTGTTAAAGTAAGAGTATTCAATCCCTGGTTTTGATGCAGAGATTTAAGTACAGGAGCATAAGGGCTCAAACTGCTGATAAACTACTAGTTGTATTATAAAATCCTGACTTTGTTATAATTACACAGACGTTTTATTTATTATAATACCCGTACAGAATATTGTTTGTGTAACTTTAGTCTTTAAAATAATCTCTTACTCATTTTTTTTTGTCGTAATAATCAGATAATTTTAACCTCTTCATTCCAAGTGTACTAATTGGGTACATTTTAAAATACTGTTTATTAACTACTGTTTGTGCAATTTGAAAGCTAAAACACCCCATTTTTTTGAGATTAATCAACAGATAGTTTACTTCGTTTTAAACATGGAAAACATGGAAATTGGGCATTAATTAGTATTCAAACTAATTATTAATTAAAATTTAAAAAATTTGTTTTTAGTTATTTTGTTTCGTAATCATTTTTTAAATCAGAGAACCAAAAAATTCCGTCAAAATTGTTTGTGCTTAGTTCTGGGGTCTAAAGAGGTTAAAGAACATGCAAGTTATTTAGCTAATGATGATGTAAACGACAAATATACAGAAAACTAAAAGAGTGATTCTTCTAATTATGGCCAAATAAAAAATAATGCATACTATTTTATTAGGATGTTATGTTTTATAATAACCGTAATACATCAAATAATGCTAAACGTATACATAAAGTGTGCACGTATTTAAGAAATTCTCAACAAAAAAAGTATCTTTCAAAGTAAAATAATCTATCAATGCTTTTCTGAAAGTTGTTCATTCGAGAGACTGGTATATTTTTAAAATATTAAGTATTGTGCATGAACATTTTTAAAAGCTTGAGAATTTTTCAAATAACATTCGTATGATTCTGACAGGTTTATCTTACGAAACGAAGTTGAAAACGAATTTCACGCAAATCATTATTCATGAATATTCATTTTGAATATCTCATGTTATCCAGAAACATATGTCAGCTGCAAGAGGGAAGATTTTTTCAGCAAAAAATTCGATGCTTGTTTACATTATATAGATATACGATTTAAATTCCACTTAGTTCATCTCATATTCAGACATATTATTTGCGTTTTTTTTTTTAAATCGCTTATTAAAAGTTATTTTTCCTTACTTTTTAGTTGTTAAGCATTTAAGAATTCCTTTTCAAAATTTCGTAGTAAAGAAGAGTAAAATTTGTCTTGGAATTCGCTTTAGGAATGTCTGTTATTCTGAAAATTGTATTGTTATTTTAAAATTCCTCGTTCTTAAGGAATTCGGTTGTCATTATTTGTTTGTCTATAAACGCTAGCTGACAGTAATAAAGTAATAAATTTATTACGTAATCTTAATTAACAGACTGTTTGAGTTTGATAGTAATAAAAGATTTTGAACATTTAATATGTTTTGCTTTTTCAAATTAATGCTGATATTTTGAGAATTTACGTATTTTGGTGCTTATAAAAATACAATTAATGTGTCGGAATAAAACAGCAATCTTGATCGCTAGTTGAAGCAATATTATAATTAAAATACAAACAACTATTTCAATAATGAGTTCTTTAGGTTTATTACAATTTTAAATAGCATCAGTAATTATGAAGCAACATATTAACAATCATAAAAGCGCCAAAACAAAAATAGCTACAAACAAATTCAGGGAATGAATTTGGAATGTGCTGGAAATATTTCCTTTTTTTTTTCATCCGACCTATAAGTTATACCTTGTTTTGAATTAAATGTTTTTTTAATTTTTTTATTCATTTATTTATGAAATTATTTTTAAATATATTAGTGTTCTAACAGATGAAATGCAACGAAGTAAAAAGTAGCGTGCCACACTCTTCTGATAAAAATTCTTAAAATTTGCATGCGTGGGTGTAGTGTCCTTCAGCTATCAAGGAATGCGCAACTATTTTTGCCATACGTTTCCCTTAGCGCAGGACATGTTTGCGGATGTTGAATTATGCAATTGTTTTATAGTGATTAAAATTCTTAAAATTAATGTTTGCGTACATGGGTGTGGTATCCTTTAGCTATCAAGAATGCGCAACTATTTTTGCCATACGTTTCACTTAGCGCAGGACATGTTTGCGGATGTTGAATTATGCAATTGTTTTATAGTGATTAAAATTCTTAAAATTAATGTTTGCATACATGGGTGTGGTATCCTTTAGCTATCTAACAGATGAAATGCAACGAAGTAAAAAGTAGCGTGCCACACTCTTCTGATAAAAATTCTTAAAATTTGCATGCGTGGGTGTAGTGTCCTTCAGCTTTCAAGGAATGCGCAACTATTTTTGCCATACGTTTCCCTTAGCGCAGGACATGTTTGCGGATGTTGAATTATGCAATTGTTTTATAGTGATTAAAATTCTTAAAATTAATGTTTGCATACATGGGTGTGGTATCCTTTAGCTATCAAGGAATGCGCAACTATTTTTGCCATACGTTTCCCTTAGCGCAGGACATGTTTGCGGATGTTGAATTATGCAATTGTTTTATAGTGATTAAAATTCTTAAAATTAATGTTTGCATACATGGGTGTGGTATCCTTTAGCTATCAAGGAATGTGCAACTATTTTTGCCATACGTTTCACTTAGCGCACGTCTCGTTTGTTGCTGTTGAAATATGTAATTGCTTTATTGAATTTCAAACAAAAATAAACGAAGCACAATAATTAAAAACATTATCCAAGTGCATATCATGCCTCACACGAATTCTACCAACAAGACTTAGAAAATTATATTTAATCTAAAAAAAGTCTGTAAATATGTACTTCTATTTATATAACAACAAAAGCCGATCACATAAGTGTATGAAAATTTATATGAAAACCTAAAAGAAAGAATTTTGCATTGAAAACCAAAATTGAGGAACTTGGGTGATATCCTCTATTCTAGTATAGTACTGACACAACTGAATAGTCATAGTAACGATTAAAAGCAGCGTTGTCAACAAGTAGTGCCAGTGAACAAATAAAAGTCAATATTTATACAATCACACCGAATTACGTAAATGCAAATTCAGCTCATGAGTTAAATATGGATTTTTTACGGACATAAGAAAAGCACGCACTTTTTTACACAGCTATCTGCAGCGTTGTCAACAAGTAGTGCCAGTGAATAAATAAAAGACAATATTTATACAATCGCATCGAATTACGCAAATGAAAATTCAACTGTTGAGTTACTTAAAGCAACTCAAAAAGCACACATTTTACACAAATAACAATGAGAGGTGGCAAAGAGGGAGAAACTTATATTAATTCAGTCGTGACGGTTTATGTAAATACGCCAATCAGCTGATAAATCTCAACGTTGTGTACATAAAATAATACGTTGTTAAAGAATCCATGTGAAAATAAGTAAACCGAAAAAAAAAAAGAAAATGAAATTATTAAGACCTCGACATCAAATATTTTTAAATAAACACGTGTAAAAATGGTTAAACACATAAATGCAAACGTTCAATAAATTCGATGACAGGCAAAAATTTTATTAATATCTGAGCATCGTTACATTTTCTGCGTATTGTTAGTGTTATTTCGAACACGTTTTACCTAGCACATCTATGTCGTTCTGGTAATCCATATTTTTATTCGATATAAGTATAATTAAACGCGTGATCTATTATAAAGCAAAATGCAGCTTCTATCTTTTGAAATTTTTTACATTTATTTTAAATAATAAAAATGCTATTCATATTTTACACAAAGCGAAAACTTAAGCTTCTATCGATATGACTTTTCATGAATTTTCACTTATTTGACCTCGAATATTTTTGCCTTTTCAAACCCGGCTTTCAGCAATTTTTATTTAATCGAAAGTTTACGCATAAAAGTTTACACATAGAAATATGAATTATTTTATCAAACTTTTCGCATGAAGTTATTTTTTATGTTTCCCGTAAATATATTAATAATTCATATCTTTATATACACCAGGCAACATGTTATGACCCTCAAGCTGACAGAAATAGTATAATCCTACTAGAGGCAGAGCACACTTTAACTATAAGAAAGAGTTAAAAGTTCTCAAAATAGTCCTTCAGTCCTTCAAACACGACATATGAAAAGGAAAAAAAAACAGGAATAATAATTTTTGCAGACTAAGTACAGCAGTAGACATGTACATCCAAAAAAAGCTTTACTTTTGCAATATCTTTAAGAAACATTTTCCATATAGCACACGTAAATTGCATTTTAATGCGTAAAAATTCACCAAACTTTCCCAAAACTTTTTCCATTTAAACTGCACTAGTTAAAGGAAAAACATTTAGAGTAACTTCATTAATAGCAGGAACCTAAATAAATCTTATTGGGGGGTTTACAAAAGGCCATTATTCTTCTGTTAAAATTCAGACACATGTCTAGTTCTTATTAAGTTAGTGGGGAGCGAATTCCCCACTAATTAGGAAACTGAGTATTTTTCAAGTAATTTCCTTTATTCATACAAACTGTTGTTGAGCTTACATTTCTTATCATAGTTATCAAAGGTTTCGCTTGATCTAATTCCAATATATTATTTTATGCGCCATTCAAATACGCAGTATTAAAAACACAAAAACAAAAGATATATTATCTATGATGCTATTCAACAAGACGAAATTACGGAATACTGGCTACGTGTGCATGTGTCTCGTCTTCAAATAAGATCACTCAATATAGGTTCAATTTCACATTTTTCCATTTTTTCAACGAAAACCCCTGTTTGCAATCAATTAATTGATTAGTTAAGTTTTGGTGTGCCGGCCCGGTAGCGTCGTGGTAAAGCGCGGGTCTCGTACGTTCATAGAATCGGGTATTGCAATGGATTTTCAAGACGCAGAACATCGTATGAGCCCATGTCTTATGATTATCGGGCATGTAAAAGATCCGGTGAGTAGACATTTGGCTTGGATCCTCTCAGCTAACTTAAATTAATGGTGCAATTTTGCATCAACTGAGTCCGGGTGCTCCCTCTTTGAGGTGAAGAAATCAATCGTCAAAATTCTCTTGCTGCAATTTTACCACTTGTGCTACCGCTGAAACAGCTGGTACCAATCTCTGGCAACGCATTAGAAATGTATAAAATATACAAACTTTTGGTGTTCACAGGATAAATAAAATAATTGTTTTTGAATTATGTATTCCGTCGAGTCTCCATCTCCCACATTAATAATGCCCTCATTATCATCATGATTTTTACCAGAAAAATGTTCCTTATAATTCTGGTATCAGATTTATTGGTGCAAATCAACAATTATTATTTGAGAATGTTACCTTTATGTTTGAATTTATTTAGCTTCAGTTTGATGTTTAAATTTAATGTGACGGTATGTTTTAAATTCAGTTGAATTTCAAAAAAACAACACATGTTTCTAATGAAATGATTTTTTTAATAAAGATAAATACATTATGCGACTAGTGAAATAAAGGCAAAGCATTACAAAAATTCGTTCTCCATTCAAAAATACTAATTACTTCCTATAAAATAGAGCAGACAATGCAGAACATTAAAATAAATTTTTCTAATGTATTGTTTAATTAATTTATGTATTTCCCATAAAATATGTAAAAGCAAATATTTTTTTAGTCCATTCAATACATTCTACAGATAATATAAGTTTTTTAAAAATGTTTTCCGAAAAGCGATAGAAAAATTTTTTACCTCACTAATTTCTGCATTGGTAGAGAAAACTGACTAATTATTAATACAAACAATTTTTCGCTAAAGCACTGATTAAAAATTAAAAAGTAATTTCACATGTTAATGATTTTCCCACAAAATAAACAAACTGAAATTGTCTCCCGCTGTTTTTTCGGTGTAATCTGTAGAACAATACGCTATATTTCTTCCAACTATAAGCTTATTTCTTCGAGTAGTATGAAATGGCAAAAACAAAACAAAAAATTGTATGGAAACAAACAATTCTGTTTTAAATTTTTAAATGCAGTTGGCTGCTTTTTAAGTTGAGTAAAATTGATAGGGAAGACAAATATAAAAATGGTATATTGTTAATTTGATAATAATCTACCATTAAGAACCCTTAAAGATTAGTTTCTTTTACCCCTTCCCTCTCGCTCCCGTGAAAATGACGGGCTGAAGTGTCGCCTTCTATTTATCGCTCTCGTGATATTGCAAGGTTGGAGTGTTTAAAATGTCAAGCTAAAAACAAATCAAAAATTAAAAAAAGATATATATATTGTTCATACACATACTTTTATATAATTTTCAGAGATAAAAAATAGCAAAAACCTTAACTTCTAGAGTTAACAAGAAGTTCTGTCTGGAACAATACGAGCCTACTTCCCCGTATACCACACAATTTCAAATTTATAATATAGCCTATCTCTTTCTCTCTCTTTCACATTTAGTTTTAGTTCTTAATTACTTCAAATATACCTTTTTCAACGGATAATACATATTCATTCACTCAGTCATTCATTCTTTCATTTATTCAGCCATTCATTTGCTCATTCATGTATTTATTCATGCATTTACTCATTCATGTATTTATTCACTAGTTTGTTTATTTATTTTTTCATTCATTCACTCATTTTATTATTTTATCATGTATTCACTCATTTATTCATTCATTCGTTCTTTCTTTCATTCATTCATTCATTCTTTCTTTCACTCTTTCATCGATTCTATCATTCATTCTTTCACTCATTCATTTATTCATTGAGCAATTTCCTTAAAAATCCAGATAAAAAAATTTCATAGGAAAATAGGCTTGTTCATTTCTTGATGAACTTCGAATCTGTACATGTTCTACAGCGTAATATCTTTCCGATAAAGTTCGTTGCAAGAAAATCCGTGAGTTAGATCAGGATTTATATGGGATTGAAATTTCCCGTAGGCGCTAATGTTAATTTGGTACCTTTCCATTATCACGGCGCAAATCTCGCCAAGCAAACTTTTTGGCGACAGAACACGTTAAAGGTTACCAGCGACGATACACCGTTTAGTGTGGGTTGCATCATTATTGGCGACTTTATCGCCTGCGCCGTAATAATGGAAAAATCATGCAATTTATTTTTTTTTCTTATGTTAAAAAATGAACAAAAATTGCTCAAATCAATATTTCATGCCGAGAACTTCTTCCAATAACCTTTCAATAGGAACTTGGATCTTGTGCCCAGAGTTTACATAATTTGCTTCACTTTTGCCCATAGGCGCTAATGTTAACATTTTTTGAACTGTTGAAAAGTGAACGAAATATTGTTCAATATGGAAATGAGATGTCCTCGTCGAGATCTTTCGAATGCAAAAACAATTTTACGAATCGGACAATTCGTTCAAAAGCTATTAGGGGGGACAGACAGACGGACAGACCCAGTTTTTTTATCCCAAGACCCTACTTTCAATTTTTTTATTTTTCAAACTTTATTTAATTACGCCACTTATTTTTGACTTTTCTTCATTTCTAACGGTATTTTCACGATACATTAAGCCTTCTTTCATGCTTTATTTTAGTTTATTTTTTACTTTTACGGGAAAGTAGGCTAAAAGAGAAAATATATATATTGAAGTATTTTTAGAATCAAAATATTTTTTTTATCGTTTCTTCATTTACTTTCTTTTAATAATAATCGTTTTAACTACATTTTTGTGATTTTGATAATTTTATTAAAACCATACGTTTAAAATTAATTAAAAACTTTTAAAATGTATCAATTATTTGTAAGTATTTCAAAAAATGCATGAGTGTTATTAACGATATTTTTTCTGCTACAATAAAATCTACATTGCACTAAGTTTGTATAGCTGCTAAAAAAAAAAAAAAAACACACACAAATTTAGCTATAATGAAATACGTGAAATATTCAATGTTTTATTGTGTCCATTTCCACTGAGAACGGGAACAAATTACAAAAATTCAACATAGTTTATTTTCGAATACAACCGTCTTTTAGTCCCAAACTGTGATATCAAAATAGACCCTTAGTTTAATTTACATAGAAACACGTTTCAAGCATCGGAACAAATAATTCTTAAGTAACAACAGGAAATCGAAATTTGCTAATGAACTCAATGTTAACTTCGTATGGAAACTAACCTTGTGATAGCATATCTTTCGTAGGATAGTTTGCTTAAATATAGAAAACTCATTATTGTCCTCGGAGAGCCATTCTCGTTTTAGTTCTCCCGTTCGAGAGAGAATTATGGGTATTGTTAGGCACATAAAACCAGCTGAGCACTACGACTCGGAATGATTGGATGACTTTGTAGTTGAACTATACCTTTTATGTAGCGGAAGTCAGGTGACTATTCATGCAATTCCTTCGTTGAAATGAAAGATGTCACCTTGTAAAGAGACTAATTTATTGTTGTTAGAATTAAAACTTAAATGTATATGCAGTAATTGTTTCTACGAAATGATGCAATTATATAAATGAATCAATTAAACTCAAAAAAGTTGCGTTGTGTTCTGGAGGTTGTACAAATCTATATATCGTTGCTTGAAAAGGATAGTGACACAACTCAAAAAAATAACGAAAATGAGATTTTTAATTGATAATACGTTTTAAAAATTTATTTTTTATATTGGAAAAGAACCAAGTAGTAGATAGCAAAGTTGCCCGTAGATAGCATAAGTGTCTTTTCAGAATGAAAATAAAACGATTTTTTTTTTATTGAACTCGTGTTGTGTTTACACTGCTGCGTGGTACTCCAATCTTATTGAAAAAATGAACAACTCCGATTAGGTCCTAAGTGATATAGTCCCTTATAGAGCAATAGAGACCCATTTTGTATTGTGTCTGTATTGCTGTTAATGTAGGATTTTTTCATAAAATTTTATTATGGACAATAGAGACATATTTGGAGTTGTGTCTGTATTGATTTTAATGTTACAATTTTTTAAAGACTTTTTCGGGGTTATTACACTATTCCTCAAATTATTGTTTCTGAAAAATTGTTGTTTTTATCCGAAAGAGACACAACTCAAAGTCTTCTAAATTTGATTAAAATTTCTAGGAACCCTAAAAGGCTAGCTCAAAAACTGCATGAATTAAACAAAAAAAAATAGCATTAACCATTTTTAAGGGGCATTACAATAATTAGGAATTGTTATGAATGAAACAACAATAAATTACATATCGCAACAATTTCAAAATTGGTCTCCTGAAAAAGTTGCTTTTTTGAGTTGTGTCACTATTCTTTTCAGCCAACGATATAAGTAAGCAAAGACCAAACAGTTAAGAACTATTTTCTCTTGTGTTTTTAAACCGATTTTCTTACTTTTTTTCAGTAGATATTGATAAGTTTCAGTGATATCAATTAAAACATTTTGCAAACAGTTTATTATTAGTTAGTTATTTCCCCTTTTTCTTTTGTCTGTCAAGCCTCATTTATAACTTTAATATTACATTGTTATAGGTAGCAGATGGTAACATATCTTCGTTGAGTAAATTATTTGGTAATAAACATAAAACTTAGTTAAAAAGAATGTTTTGCCACTAAGCAGTAATATTAAAAGCAATTTTAATAATAGTTTGAGGGAAGGCTTCTCTGAAACGAAGAAATGAAAAATGAGAATTGTGAATGTAAGCAAACATTTAAGTTTTATTCAATTGCCACTCAAGTTAGTACGAAATCGGCAGAAGAACAAGCTGCTACATTAATGAGCGCAATTAGCCCTCTGGCGACAATGATTTACAATAAATTTGCTTTAAGTGAAGATGATCAAATCAAACTCGACGTTGCAATCGCTAAATTTGTAAATAATACTTATATCAATATATATATAAATGAAGTGTGTGTGTCTGTCCTTTATGCATTATTACACAATTCATACGATCGCCATGAAACTTTGGGAAGTTTATAAGTACACTATTGCGAATGTTTCTGAAAAAAAATCCTACAGGTAGTTCTTTTTTTATTCCAATTTTACGCAATTGTCCACATAAATTCCGCACTATGGGGGTGAAAAAAACCTTGCACATATTAATGTAAGATATCGTTCAAAAGCGCTATATTTTTTGCGCAAGATGATATTTGTTCTAAGTTTCTAAGTCAATAGGAACGCCAGTTATAAGCTTTCTAGTTTGATTTCTTAACGCTTGCTTTGATCCAAAAATAATAATTAGCAGTTTCCTCAACTCCAGGTGAATAGCGTTAGCTTAATTTCAATATAAAACTTATTTTTCTATTTTTCAAAATATAGAGCTATCAGTTTAGTTATCGACGGAAAAACAATAATAAAGCATACCTTCGATTGAAAGTTTTTCTCAAATCAGCAATAGGTTTTAAATTCGAGATTGAACTTGATAAAAGTATTGTTTCCCCGATTTAACGATTTCCCTGATTTAGCAATAGCATTTAAATAAATATCGCCAGAAAAGGAATATCGTATGGTTTATACTAGATTTCAAATAACGTGGCGAATATGACACGCTACAATTTGACTATTTTAATTAGTCATTGGCGATAAATCGGAACACACTAATGAAATTGTGCTTACGTTTTTTTACATACGGTTGAAATTCAGCACGAGCAGCGCCGTGCGAGTACCGCTAGTAATTATATAAATAGCATAATGCTTTCAATGCTAAATCGAATTATAACGGTAGAATTTCGACTGTTGGGCGAATTCTAGTCATAGGGATTGAACGGTAGAAAAATGGTTTTAATTTAAATATGTATAAGAATCAGAGCAGAATTTCTAAACAAGCAGAATGGGCAGTTGCTTGAGGAGGAAACATTTTAAGAGCGGTAACTCTCGTCATTTATACATTTCTTATGTTACCCTTGAAAACAAAAGATCGGCTCAGGTTTAACTTTTATAACGACATATTTACATTTTAATATTTTAACAACCTGCACTAAACTGGCATTTATTCCACCACAACATATATATAACATTGAAAACTAAATAACTTTTTTAGACCCCTTTTTGAATGCTGTTTCGTTTTTGAATCATCAATATTTTTTATATGTCCCCCAGCCCAGGAAACTAACGCGTTAAAGATTATGTAATGTGAACTAAAAATAGTTTTGCAGAAGAACAAATAGAAAAATCTGAGCATCATCACGTGACATGTAGCTCGAGACAGTATAAAAGGCTCTCGCAAGCTTTTCGCGCAGGAATTCACGATGTAAATACTGTATATAGATGAGTGGGAATTCACGATGCAAATACTCATGTAAAAACGTTGGTGTTCGTCTTTGTATTGCTTTGAATGTGTATTTCCTATGATGAAACTCAAATAAACCAAGGATTTAAATAGACTCTGGTCACGACTGTTTCTCACGATGACTTCATAGACGGACATTCGAGAAAATGAAATGCTCTTTTAAACGCCATATTACATATATATATATAACACAAAAAGTAATGATACCTGAATAAGCTTGATTTTGTTTTTAATTAAAGGAATTCCCCTTTTAGAAACTTTAACTGGGTTTTTAAGTCAACGAAGGTTTATTTTCTTATTGGGGGGAGGGGGTAGGGGGCAATTTCTCATTTGCATGAGGAATTCATCCCTGGGAAGAATTGAGTAACTTTGTTCCACATATAAACAAATTCTACGTTATACAGCTTGTCTCCGACTTTGTACACAAATAAAAATTTGACAAGATGGGGTAACATTTACATGAAAATAAAACATCTGAGTTACAATTTGGTAATTATTTCACTTATGAAAATCTTTAGTTTTACCATTAACTCATAAATAATGTAATCGTTCCCATGTTAGAAGTCACCTTGTTTGTATAAAGAAGCAAGTTTGAAAAAAAAATTTCAATCCGAATCATACCAAAGGTAATTTCATTTGCAGGCCCTGAGAATACACATCAACGAAAAAGAAAATTCGATTAAACTAATGAGGTTCTGTTGTTAAAAATATGAAATAATTAATATTTATCGTACTGATGAAGGTAAATTTCATTCTGTCATGCAAAGCAAAGTCGCATTTGATAAATTGATATGCTATGGATTGTTTTAAACAAACGCAGCTTTTCTCTAATTGCAGTAATAATATCAATGAAATTTACTTTCACTTATTTATATATTCTAAATGACGCATACTTTATCATTTGGAAAATAAAAAAACTGCTAAATGACCCATTTAAGCTTATAAGTTAAATTAAAAACGCATATAATAGCGTTGCTAATCATCATAATTTCGGGCAATATTTGGTACTTGTATGAAATATTCACAACCAGGATATTGTTTTCTGATAAGACAATCAAAGGAAATTGGAATTTAAAAAACTCTAAAACCTAGTAACACTCTTTTAGTCACACTAACTCATATGTTTATTCATGATACATGAACTCAAAAAATTGAAAGAACTTATGGATTTCCGAAAATACCAGATTTATCTAGTATCTTAGAATACATTTATATATGGAAAAGTGTTTTTTAAGATTAAATAACTTCCCTAATCACGCCTTAATCGATGGAAAATTGTCTGATATAGTGTAAGTCACTCATGGAATTACCCATTAACAATTTTTGAGTCATTCAAAATCAAACAAAATTTTTTACCATAATAATAAATACTAGTCGACCCGTGCAGAATCCCGCACCAATGTGGGGAAAAGGACATTATGAAGAAGAATAGAAGAAAAAAAACGGGTGTTGGTACACAAGAGGGCATGTCATTCATCAGTGCAAATAGCTGTTACAATTTCTTCCCACTTTTATTTAGATATTCAAAATGATAAAATAATTACAGTAATAATGATAATTATTTTTTTATTAGTGTACATAGCATTAAAATACAATGACGAAACAATTTCATTACCTGAAATATAGTTACTGTTGGTTGGTTAAGCTCTACACATTCATAATATAAATGAATGTGTAGAGCCGGACGATTGAATAAGTTTAACACACAGACGAGGCTAAAACTACAATTTTCTACACAATAAAAACAGAATAGTTTCTTGTTTGTTTACTTGATAACAGATGGCCCTAACATACACAACACTAATTTCGCATCCATTAAAGGACCTGTTTCCTGGGGGATTTTAAATCTCAAATTTAAGAGAAGCGGTACATTTTTAGGCCGCGGGTTTATTTTTCGTCATTAGCCGACACGATAAGCTTTGAAATGAGGGGTAAATCATGTAATTTGATAAAAGAATGAGGAAAATATCGCGAAGTCACAGAAAAACAGGCTACAGAAGTAATATATTGATCGAGGAGGCATTCTCTGAAGAAATGTATTTGCCAAAAATTTCTTGGAGCAAATAATGTACTACAAGATGCGGACGAACACATGTTCATGAAACGAATAGCCTTTTTTCTGCAATAGAGGCAATTCAAGCAACGTCATTGGTCACGTGGCACAGATGAAAGCAATGTAAACAAAGGAAGGCGTAGCATCGCTTTACATCGAGTTCGGCAAATCTCATTAAAAGCTAGGCCTAAATAAAGTTCTTCTACATTACATAAAATTAACACTAAATACAACACTATAACTATTGTAATAGTTAGTAAATTTATCTTATAATGATCAAAAAAAAGGTAAATACTGGGTTATAATCAGAAAAAGCTGTGAAAATTGTCTAATTAATTTTAAGATAATTAATTTTGCCTAGTGAACTCCACGTAGAACTCAATTGAAAATCTTGGTAAACGAAGAGCCGATATCACATGAGAAGGATGATCGCTCATGAGTCCCTCTAGCGGCGAATTGCCTCCCTTAATAAATTTCTTTTCAAGTACTTAATTCTCGAATTTAAAGGTATTTTTCGTGTATCTTTAACTTAAATTTAGTTCAATTTTTTCAATTGCACATTGATTTTAACTCTTTTTACGGTTTAACCCAAAAGTAGACCACACTAGTGCTTCCCCAGTTCTAATCCTTTTCTTACAATCCGCGGTGGCAGAAGGTATTTGTTAGCGTATCGATTATGGTAGAAATCGTATCAGATTCCGATCAGCGAATTTGTTTCAGCGAATCACACAAAGCCAACAACGACAAAGCGATGGCACTGCAGTCCAATATTGTAACACATCTCGGTCTTTGTTTATGGCTCATTAAAAACAAGAAGTTCGGTCTGGAACTACGCGAGAATACTTTCCCGTATACATCAAATTCAAATTTATAATCTAGCTATCTCTTCCTCATTTAGCTTTAGTACTTAATCACTTCAGGATATCTTTTCCAACAGATAAGAGATATTCATTCACTCACTCATTTAACCTTTCATTTATTAAGTCACTCATTTATTCATTCGTGTATTTATTCATCCATTTGCTCATTCATGTATTTATTCTCTCATTTATTTATTTTTTCATTAATTAACATTGCTCCGTCTCCCATCTGCACACTTTGTAACCTTGGGGAGAAAATGGATGCCGCCCATACCATGCACTGCCGTGCTCTGCGCAAGTTTTCTGAGGCGGGGCGATATTGGGAAGCCCGAAACCTGTTAAATTAATGGACTGGAGTTGCTACACTTTGTTTACAACCTTTTTTTTTTTTAAATTCTGCATTTCACTTTTTTTTTTGTGCTGTAACTAGTCCAATAAATTTGCCATTGGAAATTTAAAAAAAAATATTTCATTCATTCACTCATATATGTATTTTATCATTTATTCATTCATTCATTCAGAAATATCTTTAACAATCCCGATTTAAAAAAATTCATAAGAAAATAGGCTCGTTCAGTTCTTGTTGAAATTAGTATATGTACATGTTTGCACCGTAACATCTTTCCGATGAAGTTTGTTGCAGAAAATCCTTCGTTTAGATCAGGATTTATATGGGATTGAATTTTCGTTCAGAAGTTAATACAGACAGACAGTGCTACAAACACATTTTCCCCATCTCAAAACCCTATTTTTGAATTTTTTATTTTTCAATCTTTATTTAATTACTTCACTTATTTTTGACTTTTCTTCATTTTTAACGATATTTTTTCGATACATTAAGCCTCCTTCTTTCATGCTTTAAGTTTTTTTTTAACTTTTACGGGAAAGTTGGCTAAAAAACGGAGCTTTGCAGCTCATAAATAAAAATTACGAGCATTTTAAGTTGGTGCATGATACATGCATAAACAATATGCTATTTTAGTGCACGTGTTTCTTACGATGTGAGTTTCAATTGCGGCCGAGATTATTAATTAAAACAGAAGATATATTTCACTAACGCTAAAAAATAACATCATTAGGTAGAAATTATTTTAGGCTTCACAAATTCGGCTGCAAAATACCTTGAGCTAAAAACTACATTCAAACGGGAAAAAAAGAAAGGGTATAGTAGAAAAAAGAAAAATAAAAGCTTAAAGCGGAAATCACTTCAAGTAGTTTATTATTTTGAAACTAGAACCTAATCTAAATAATTTGTTACCTCTACCTCATTACAGTATTAATCAAGGCACTTCTTACTAATATAGTACTAACAGTTATGGACAAACCGTGACAAGAAAAAAGAAACATTAATGGCTTAACATAGAACAATGTTATTGCAAAAATGTTATTCGGCAAAAGTTCAAAGAAAGGATTTAAAGCTGTTTCTCCGAAAAATTGAAATTGACCATGTATTGTTGAAATTAAATACACCATTCACATGGTAAAGTGGTATGAACTGTACAATTTATTGCCTGTATATCTGCTTGATCGAAATACAAATATATATGTGTGTATAATTTTAAATAACTTTTACGTTGTCTTTGAAATTTTATGTAAATTTTGCTTGAGAAAATGCAATAATTGTATTAAAATTTAAGAAAATTTAATATATCAGTTAAATTCTTAGTTTAGAAATATTGCACTTTCTTTTTTTTCTATGTGTGATTAACACTAATTTATATCGGCTTGCTCTTTAAAATTCCTACTACTGGATTATTTACTGGAGAGAATAACGTCTAGCAAAGACCTCTAAAACTCTTTAACAAAACAAAAATATAACCACACCCTTTACGTCAAAGGGGGGCACTTGCGTTTTTACAACAATCCACACGATACTATTTAATAATGCCAGAAACGATGACAATCCAGAAGTTAATAGCTTTTAGCATGCGAGTTAAGTACCCAATTGAAACTAATTTTCAAAAGCATGCCCCGTTTAGAGAGCTTTACAACAGCAACGCTGTTAGGAAAACTATACAGAAAATGCACAAAAGGAATTTCTTACAGCTGACTGATAACTAACCATGAGCATATAAATAACACTCAGAGAAAAATACATTTTTAATTTAAAGTAAATTAGACGATGCTTTTGGAACTTTCATTGACGTTCATGTTATAGTAGAATGTGTTAAGCATTTTTATCAACCATCACAAATCATCATTGATATCAAACATTCCAACTTTCCCCCATTAGCGTTAATTAACGTTTTCTGTGTCAAACGATTCTAGTAATTTTCAGCATTAACAGAAAAAACACAACTCTAACCATAACAGAATACTTAGCATTTCACCGTCTGAAAGAGAAAAAAAAGTAACTAAATAATTACTTAATTTTTCAATTTAAATTACATTTTCAGCTTTGGGAGTTAGTACTCAAAGTTAAGAAAATCGATTGCAGTAATTTTCAACTTTTAAAAAAATTGGGCGACGAATTCTGATATTGAAATATTTAATGCATGTTTATAATTACTTCAAATTATGTTTTTTTCTTTCCTACCTCTTAATATATTTGTGTATTATTTACATGCAATTTAAGTTCTTGTGGTTACTGAATTTAATAAAGGTTTTTGAAAAAATAATATTTTTGGGTATTTGCTAGTTAATTTTTAAAGATTTTGCTTTGCTTAATTAAGGCTACAGTGGACTTTGAAATCAGCGAAAAACCTTCAAAATACTGATTTTCTGTTTTTAGTTTATTTTTATGCTCTGTAAAGAGCTTTATGCAGTACAAAAAAATTTTTTTGATTCGACTTTTTTTTCATGAGTTATGGCTTATTATAGCGCTATCAGCTCAAAAACCACGCCCCTTTGTTTACCTTTTGCGATCAGCTGTTTCGTCATCTGCTGCTATGTCTGCTGGTTTACTCCACAAAACATTCCCCTCTAACTTTTTTAAAAAATATTTTGCTTGTGTCATGCCTTGATATTATTTTTTGAGAATTGTTTTACTGCTATGTCGTTGCAGAGAGTAAATAACTTCGACTGTGACTGTAACGTTTTATAGCTTTGTTTATGTTCGGTTTGCTTTTATATTTACGCTGTTCGCTCTTTTATTTTAGTGATTTTTGCTAATCATATTATAAAAAAACAGCCCTTTTCAGCGCTAAAATTGCTTCTGTCTTCTGAATAATTGAAAAATCATAGAATTAAGATGGATTTGATATCATGAAGATATCGAAAACCGAAAGGTCGTCCTTCAAAGCGAAGGAAGGTACTTTGCGAGAATTTGAAAAGTCGTTCGCAGAAATCTGAAAGTGTCCAGCCAAAACCAAAGCTACTTGATGAAAAAGAATGTAGTACAAAAACTGATTCAGATATAAATAATCAGGATATTTCAAGTGCTCAAAAACATTTAGAAGCAACTTATGTTTTGACACACCAGTCAATGTGGTCAGAGCTTCTAAGAAATGTTGTGTGCAAAACTTGTGGCTGCTCATCTCTTGCCATCAAACAGGAGAACTCTTTTGGATACTCCATAAAAATTAGAGCTTGTTTGGGAGAACTGTGGGGAGAACTATGGATCAACTTTTTCAAGTGTTCGCGAAAAGGAGAAAACTTTTGATGTAAACAACAAACTTCTCCAAGCTTTCTTGTCCATAGGTCGAGCTCACGCAGCACTGGAAACTTTTTCTGCTGTTTTGAACATACCGTCAATGGATAAGAAAACATTCGCAAAGTGTCTAAGAAATATCAGTGCAAAATATGCCGAGGTTAAAGGAAAGGTATTACAAATATCACGAGACGCTGTGCGAGCTGCACATTCAAGCCTTCAAAATCCGACAAACAGTGATATTTTAGACATAAGCGTCTCATTTGACGGTACCTGGCAAAAACGGGGCTACACTTCTAATTTAGGGATTGGAATCGTTATAGATGTGCTAACTGGACTTGTTATAGATTTTGAAGTACTTTCAAAGTACTGCCAAAACTGTGTAATCACTGCAAGTCAGCTCGGAAGTCAAACGCCAGATTTCAAGATCTGGTTGGAAGGCCATGCTGATGAGTGTGACAAAAACTTTGAGGGCCCATCAGGCGCAATGGAAATGAACGCTGCTAAAGTCATATGGCAGCGTTCTATTCAAGAATGCAAAATGCGCTACCTGTTTATTTTAAGTGACGGGGATGCCAAAACTTTTCAATTTTTATCAGAAAGCAAAGTTTATGGGAAAGAATACAGACTAACAAAAGAAGAATGTATAAATCACGTCGCTAAAAGGCTTAGTACTGCTCTGAGAAACATTGTTGATGAATGGAGAATAAAAAAAGTTACACTTGGAGGACGGAAGAAAGGCGGATTGACAAGAGAAAACATTACAAAACTGCAAAATTTTTATAGGAAGGCCATAAAAGACAATGTGCCGGATGTGCAATAAATGAAGAGTGCAATTTATGCCACCGTACTACATTACTCATCAACAGATGAGAAACCAAAGCATGCAAAATGTCCATCAGGAGAGAGCTCATGGTGTTTCTTCCAACGTGCAGTTGCAAAAGGAGAAGTTCCAAAACCGCATTCATCCATGTCGATTTATCTCTCTGAAGATACCTTAGAAAAAATCACGCCTGTCTACCAGAGGCTGGCTTCCGATGAAATATTGAGGCGGTGTACTGCGGGTAAAATCCAAAACTTGAATGAAAGCCTCCATAGTTGCATCTGGCGTAAGTGTCCCAAAGAGGTGTCTGTGTCTAAGCGATGCTTAGAAATTGCCGTCATCGAGGCTATCGAGGAATTCAACCTAGAGAAAGTCAAAGCTCTAGAAATAAATAACCAGTGTGATGAACTTGCTAATAGCTACTCTCTCACTATTGCTAATAGGCAAGAAAGCAGGAGGCTTTCACAGAAAATGTTATGCCAATCTCCAAACTATACTCGAGAACGATTCCTGAAAAAGAAAAAAGCGAAAGTGAAAGCCAAAGATAAATCGTGCTACGCTTCCGGATCATTTTGATGTGTTTTTGAATTCATTATCCAATTTACATTTTAAATATTTTTAGTATTGACCTCATTTATGATAAATGTAGTTAGTGCATTATTACAAAGATGTTGTTGTTACCAAGATGTACTGAATGCAAACAATTACAATGCTTGCACGATTTCGCAATTTTGTTGAGATGTATGATTATACAAATAATGCTTTTTTTTATTTTTTACTTCAAATATATAAAAAAATATTTCCCTGAATTGTGTAATAAGATACCCTTTTTACCCTTAGCTGGATATTTTGTATGAAATTACTTTTTTTGTTATAAATCGCTCTTTGAAAGCTTAAAATGCGTTTTTCTCAAAACGAGTTTTTTCTTACAAAGCAAAACTTTCAAATGCTCCCTGCTTAAAAATAATTCACGGATAAAGATGAAACTTTTTTTATGTATCTCCCAATAGGTTATTTATAAAATGTTGGGAACACATTTTGGAAAATTATAGACTGAGTCGTATTGTAACGGATAGAAACGTGAAATTAACTCATTTCGGCATGTTTTTTTTTTTTTTTTTTTTTTTTTTTTTTTTTTTTTTTTTTTTTTTTTTTTTTTTTTTTTTTTTTTTTTTTTTTTTTTTGCCGTAAGTTTAATACAGTAGTCTTAAGGAACATTAGAAATTATAATTAACAATGAAATATCTTTAGTTTAGTAGTATGTTATAAAACGTTATTTCTTTTTCTGAAAAGATAGATAATTTACACAACGTAGCTTTATTTTGTATGAATATTATTTGCTAGTTAATTTTTAAAGATTTTGCTTTACATACTAATAAATATCATTAATTAAGCAGAGTTTGGAAGATATTTCACTGTTAATATCAAGTCCTTTACCATGTAACTGGTATAATGCAAAAGTTTGCACTATCATATCGCTTATAGAAATGAACAGTGTCATATCTGCAAAAAATCGTTTTTTTAGTTTTTGTATCAAAATTTTCTGATTTTTGCTCTCTTTATATTGGGAATATTGCTGTAAGTAAATGTTCCAAAATAAAAGCTAGAGGCCAGCTGTATTCTTTTGGTGTAGTACTGTAAAAACTAATTTTTATAGCTATTTCTAGTTTTTTTGACATCATTAACATCTATCATGTGCAAAAAAAAAAAAAAATAGAACAATCACTATTCTCTAACAAAATCGATTATAATATTCATTGAAAGAAATAAGGTAATTAAATAAAACAAATTGTGAAAAGTTCAAACGCCTCTCTTGAAAAATGTCCATTTTGCAGATATGGCAGTGTTTATTTCTATAAGCGATATCATACACGGTAATCATAAAGTCAAAAGTAGGAATTAAAAAAAAAACTAGTCTTTTCTTTTCATCAATTAGACCAATAGACTGCGCTAAGTCACAAACACGTATATTTTTGGGGCTACAATATCAGTCATCGCTTCAACTAGTCATAATCACCGTGATGTAAGTAATCCGCACATATTACGAGATAAACAATTTCATGGGCTGATAAGGATAACCAGAACTGTAAGTTAGAAGAAATCGATTGAATCAACCAGGATCGGCGAGAGATCTTATCCTCAAGTATAAATACAAAAAAACTAGTCATTTTTGCCCCATAGCTTCGTTGCACGCACTAAAGAATAAACAGCGTTTATGTTATTTTAAATCTCAATAACGTGGTATAACTTGTTTCGCAGTTGACGATTTTTTTTAATAAAAACCATTTTTAAGTTTTAGTTAACCGTTAGGAAACATCTACTGATCAGTTAGCAGGGTATACTTCAAATAGTATGCGTGAAAACAACGTTGTGAAGCAGAAGTTTTAAACTGAGTTACAAACACGCTTATTTTCGGTTTACAATATCCGTCATCGGATCAACTAGTTATAATCGTCGTTATGTAAGAAATCCGCGTAGACTGCGAAAGAAACAACATCAGGGGCTGATAAGTGTAAATACATTTTTATATAAATACTCTATTTTTAAGACATACATATCAAAGGGGAAACATTTGAGGGAATGACACTAAAAACTAACCGTTTCTAAGATAAATTTCGTTTTAAAACCGATTTTAAAGGGTCACTGGAGCAAGCAAACTGATTGGCTTTAATTTCTTCTTCAGAGAAGCCTTCAGTCTATTTCTTGTTAGAATTGCTTTTAATGTAACAATGAGTTTCATTTTTATTAACAACTTTCCCAACAAAGACAAATCGAGCCTAGCCTTTCCAATTAAAATGAAAAAATTCATATTTTTCACCCACAACGTTTTTTTTTTTTTTTTTGAAAAAAAACAGATGTAGTCAAACTGATGCGCGATATTTGAGTTAGACGACCCTCTATCGATCAAAGAAAAAAATAATCAAAATCGGTTCATTTAGTCAAAAGTTATGGATGAAAAATTTAAAAAATTACCACATTTCAGTCACTTACTTTTTTTCTAATTATCGAATATGGTCAAACCAAGGTATGGGACCTATGGGAAACCACCCTTGATCGATTTTTAAAAAATTCATGAAAATCGGTTCAACCGGTAAGAAGTCATGAGTGGACAAACAAACAAACAAAAAACGACATACATACAATATGAATGTATAACCTCCTTCCTTTGTGAAGTCGGTTAAAAAAATTTTAAATCAAAACGAAAATAGCTGAATTAAACTGTTGCTATTCAAAATAAGTAGTCTTTGTTTTAAAGTTCCCCTTAATCTTCGAGTGCAAAAATACCAACAAATACTTCAATACAAACAGAAAAAAATTATTAAATCAAAATGAAAATAGCTGTACCCTACCAATAGTTGCAGTGGCTCATTCTCCTTAATAAAACATTAAAAACCGAAATATTTAAATCAAAGTTGAAAGAAATTAAAAGCGATATATTAAAACACTTGTTCTGATAAAATTTCAAAGCAATCGAAGTATTTACGGAGATTTGAGGTTAGGAACCAAGGCTGAACTTGATCGTAACCGTAAACTGGATCACGTTCAGCCTTGTATGAACAAACAAACACTTACATTATTAATTACATAGCTTATGTTACCCGGTGTTGAGGAAACTGCTAATTATTATTTTTGGATCAAGGTAAGCCTTAAGAAATCGAACTAAAAAGCTTATAACTGGCGTTCTTTTTGACTTAGAAACTTCGAACAAATTCCATCTTATGCAGAAAAATCAGCGCTTTCGATCGATATATTATATTAATATGTGCAAGGTTTTCTTCCCCCCCCATAATGGGAAATTAATGTAGAAATTTTGCACTAAATTGGAATAAAAAAGGAACTACCTGTCGGATTTTTTTCTAACGGGTCTATAAACCATTCGCTTGAATCACTCTGTCAACTGGCAAAATTTCAAACCAATCGGTCAAGTACTTTCGGAGATTTGCGGCTCGCACAAACGAACACTTACATTTTTACTTATATAGATTACGTGGTTTAACTTGAGTCGTCTAGTTTCAAAACCAGCTACATCCAAATAATGAAATTCTTCACTGCAGGCAAAAAACTAATATCTAAGAAATTTGAATTTCTAGCAGAAAGCATTGGGATAGACTTTAACTAGCTGAAATTTTAACACAAAAATAATTTCTCCTTGGAAGATATTTGGAGGGGAAAAAAGAAGAGCTGGCAAGCATAATTGATGGGGGGATCTGGTTTTGAAACTAACCGGCACATTTCAAACACACTTTTTAGCAGGATGTAGCTGCTTTAGAAACTTAAAAAAATAACACCATATGAAGATTACTTTAAACTAAGGCGCGTTCATAAAGTAAGGGCCGTTTGCTTTTATTTAAATAATGGCACTTCGGAGCACAGTTTTACTACTGCAGCGCCATCTACTGACTCATTGCGAAGCTACAGCGGCATTTGTTTTGATTCTGAAGTCGTATTGTTGTCCGTGAATGCAAAGAACAATGGCCGCGAAAATCGTTGATCCCCCGAACTGTGAAGTGCGTTCTGAAATTGAGACGTGCGATCCAAAACAAACGCCGCGGGAAACTGTCATCTGGCATAATCCTCCTCTACGATAACGCGCATCCTCACACTTCTGCCAAAACCAAGGAGAAAATTTAAGATTTTCGTTGGGAACTTTTTGACCATTCACCGTACAGTCCCGACCTTGCACCTAGCGACTACTTCCTCTTCTTGCATTTTAAACAGTGGCTCGGTGGACAACGTTTTGAAATCGAAGAGGGACCCAAAAACGCCGTTGTCAACTGGTTCAACTCTCAGGCGGCAAGCTTCTATGCAGAGGGGTTAAAGAAGCTGGCGCAGCTGTACGAAAAATGCTTAGAAGCGAGCGGCGATTATGTTGAGAAGTAAAGTAAGTTTGTTCCTAACTAAATATGACAATAAAATTTGTTTCTTATGAGTATATTTTTTTCTGTGACCAAACGGCCCTTACTTTATGAACGCGCCTTTAGAAAGAGTAAAAAAGTTGAAATCGAAGAAAAATGGATGTATCTGATTTTGAATCTAGACGATTCACTTATAAACGTTAAATATTTTTTAATGAATGTTTATTGCTGCGCTAGACGGTAATTTATGTGTAAAAATTGATATAAAATCTGAAGTAATGATTTTTAAAATTTTTATTTCCATGAAAGGTGATAATAATTTATAATTACCGTTCCTTTCGCGGATTAAGTTTTCCTTTTTAAAACGTCTTTCTTCTTAATTATTTAGTTTAACCACTTAACGCATTTTCCCGTGCAAAAGTTACTGGCCGTTACACGGTAGCCAGTTACTGGCAGTTACAGCCCGTGCAAAAGTTACTGGCAAATTTGCCCATGCCCGTGCGTTATTTTATTTCTAATGCCCGTCTGAGATCCGTTTACACTTTGTTTGCATAATATTTTTTTCTGTGTAACTTTCACCACACTCCCCGCTCCCTAGTCGACTGCCACAACCTGAAATTACAAAGAATAACTTACACCACACTGGTTTTTCAGAAAAATATCTCTCCTGCCCTGATGAAGGGGCTCCATTGTAGCCTCGAAATAGCTATTCGCATTATTGATTTGACAATTTCTGCTTTATTTACGTTGTTTTCCCGTGTCTCACACGGACGATCTTGTATCTCGCGTTTTTTTTTTATTTCTAATGTCACTCTGAGATCCGTTTGCACTTTGTTTGCATAATAATTTTTTATACAACTTTTACTCCACCCTCCGCTCTCTAGTCACCCCCTACAACTGAAATTTCCAAAAACAATTTATACTATATCTATACATTCCTTCACTCTCAGAAACGCATGCTCAAATCTCACGAAACTTTCGTCGTATTTGACGAAATGGGTTCGTCAAAAATGCTCCGAGTAAATCATTCGTCAAATTGGCGAAAATTGTGTGGTAGCTTTTTTAAGTCACGTGATCGCCCGAGGAAAGAATCGTTCTAAATGACGAAATTTTCTTGACGATTGAAGAATCGTCGAAAATGAGGATTCTGTTTTTGAGAGTGTTTTCTGTCAAAAAAACTCGATCATTTTTTACCAGTTATTCGTGCTTCAAGGGGTAAAAATGCATTTTAATTTTAATGCCCTTTATCCCCACATTATTACTAGCAGAAAAAATATTTAATTTTTCCTCTAAGATTCCAAAATATTACCGACTTTACAGATACAGATGTTTATCCATACACTGTTAAAAAAACCTGCATTTTCAGAGTGTTTTTTGACTGATTTTAACGGAAGATTTCCGTAGTGCAACAATACATGGTTTTTCCTTCCAAAAACGGAAATATCCCGTCTTGAAAATACAAGAACGGAACTTTTTCATTTTACGGTTGCTGTATTTTCACAACCTGATTTGGATTAACGGAGAAAAAAGGAATTGTTATTTTATCAAATCTCTTGAAAATATTATCAGAATCAGAATATTTCCGGCAACTCTGCTGCCGTACTTTTTCCGTTATTTTCAGGAGATTTTTTTTTTTTACAGTGTATGCAGTAAGGAAATTCACCCAATATTTCCCTCAAAATTGCGTCAGAAATATTTCCAATTCCAGAATAAACAAAAAACGATGTTTTATAAATGAGTATGACTGAAACAGCTCTCTGACAGAGACTAGGTCATATAGGAAATAAAATGCTATCTATAGTACATAATCTGTCATTCTTTCAAACTGATTGATAAGCTGAATGGGTTTTTTTGTGTTATGTTACGTCTTGAAGAAAAAATAATAAAATGTCAAAAAATAAATTCCAAATATATCTGAAGCACTATTAACTTTCCAGACAACTAGAATGATTGATTATATCATTTGTATTACAAAATTAATTTTCCTTAGTTCTTTAGGCGGATCACTGATAAGAAGCTACATGGCAGAATCTTTATTTTATAAAAATAAATGATTTTTTTTCGTCTAACAAGTACATCTTAACCTTCCGTTAGTCGCGGTCTGATTTTCGATGTGATTAGTCGCGCTGCTCGTGTAAGGGGATTGCTAGTCTTTTAACCTTTTCAGACCCCAGAACTAAGAACAAACAATTTTAAAGCTATATTTTGGTTCTTTGATTTAAAAAATGATTACAAAACAAAATAACTAAATTTTTTAAAAATTTTTATTAATAATTAGTTTAAATAATAATTAATGCCCAATTTCCATGTTTTCCAGGTTTGAAACGAAGTAAACTATCTGATGATTAATTTAAAGAACCGATTGGGTGTTTTGCTTTCAAATTGCACAAACAGTAGTGAATAAACAGTATTTTAAAATGTACCCAATTGGGTACACTTGGAATGAAGAGATTAAAAGCCGAATAAAATTTATTCTCGTTTAAATAGTTAACTGTCCCCCAAGGATTTTTCTGTAGAGAGAGGGGGCCCGCTTCTCCCCCTCCGTGGGTGTGACTCTGTATATACGAATATAAAAGGAAGCAAAGAAAAAACTATATTTTGTGGAACCAAAAAAAAAGAAAAGAAAAAAATTCCTTATATGCTTGTTCTTATATGTTCCAAAAATCCAATACTTAAAAATTTTCTTTTCCAAAGCGTTTTCCTTCTCTGTTACAGACTTTATAGATTTACAAATCACCTGTTCTCTCTTACAAATGGAAAACAAACAGAACGAAATTTCAGAATATTTAATTTATTTTTTTGATAAACTAGGTGGATTCTTAGTGTGATACAATTTCAAATGCGTGCGTGCATCTGCTAACTTGGAATGGAAAGCATTAGCATTCATATGAATATCCGACTGCAAAGCCGTGTGCCACTTCTAATAATGCGAGGAACGTTCTCCTGCATTTTAGGGCTTTTAGACTTTTGTGTTTAAAAAGTCAAATTAAAGTTTTGGAAAATATTCGTTTTTCGTAGGAAAGAAGTGAGAAAATTTTGTTATAAGTTTCATATTGCATTTCGCATCGAATTTAAGGAATGCATTTAAAGGGTTTCAGCGCATTTAGATATCTCAGGAAATCTAATATAGAATCGCATTTTCAGAAGGGAAATGCTATCTGTTCTTGAAAGTGTATCCGTCTCTGAATTACGCGTTTAATGGAAATACGTCACAGTATTCTTGGAGAATAAATATCATGTATATTCAATAGCTATTCCTTTTGACATTGCTGGAAGAAATGGAGATTTAAAATGTTTGATTGAGTTTTTCTTTTAAGTCCATACTTTAAACATTTTTTGAATCATGAGAATCCAAAGTACGGGGTTTGAAATCGAGGCACGGATCGAACAATAGAATCGTAGATCAGAAGTTAAATATTCTCATTTTTCATTTCTAAATACTAAACATCATTAAAATCACTAATGACGGCTTCTATCCATTCGGGCACTAGTACTTAATAAAAAGGCGAGATATTATTTTACATATTTAAATTTACAACCTTTAAACTGTTATCTAATTAATTAGTGTTTCTATAATAAATTTGTAAGCAATTTCGTTTACAGTGTGTTTGATTAAATGCCCAAGTTGATTTTAGCACTAGATATTAAAATATATTTTTTTAATTAGCCCCTTAAAATTAATAAATAGGATGTGATTTTTTGGATAAAAAATAGCAAAAAAAAAAAAAAAAACACGCATTTAACGTCTTTAAAATGTAACTCTTAAAGAAAATTACACAAACTGATTGCACAGTATGCTTAAATTTTACACTATGCTACACAGGATTGGAAAGACATTTTAATTGTGTAAGGTTAAATATAAATTCATATTTTCGTTTAATTTGAGTCGCTGGGTCCTTGTGAAAAGATTGTCTTAACTGCTGCGATGCACTTTAGAGTAGATTATTAGGAATTGCAACATGGATTATATTAAAAATTACTTTTATGAATCAGTTCAGTTTAAACTGTGCTACAATCCAGTCTAAAAAGCACGTACGATGTAAATGAATGAAAACCAAGTAATACATTATGTGTACAAAGACAAAACAACATAAGTAAACCACAAATTTCCAAAACAATTGCATTCTTGTTTTGAAAATTTGTTCCTTATTTACGTTGCTTTTTCCTTGCACCCATAGTTTGGCGTAAAGCATTTTTGATCATTTGTCTTATAAGTAATGTACGAATTTTCTGATGCATTGATACATAAACTTAAAATTTAAATTTTTTTTTTTTTTTTTTTTTTTTTCGAAATTGATTGGAAACGTTTTAATTTATTTATTTTCGTAGCACAGAAAAAATAAAACAGTCTCGTTCCAGATAATAATAATTTAACTTTGCAAATAACCTGAAATAGAAATATGATTTCACGTTAATTTAAAGCACAAATGAGCATTAAAACGCAGACATATGTTTCGGGATTGCTTGGAATCCCTTTTCCAATGCGACAGGGAGCTTCATTTGGATGTTTTGCATCTAGAAGCTCCCTGTCGCATTGAAAAGGGATTCCAAGCAATCTCAAAACATATGTCTGCGTTTTAATGCTCATTTTTGCTTTAAATTAACGTAAAATGATATTTCTATTACAGTCTCGTTCCAGTTATCACCCAGGCAATTAGTCAACTAACTGCCCAAAGTGACCTGTTTGAATCACTTCCTATGACACGGGAAAAATTTATTCATCTCTTTTAATGTAATGTTAAACACGCCCGTAAGCTTTAAGCTTAGTACTAGTAAGGCGGAGAGAAAAGCACCCGCAGAAATTAACCCCTTCCCTCTCGCTCCCGTAAAGCTTAGTACTAGTAAGGCGGAGAGAAAAGCACCCGCAGAAATTAACCCCTTCCCTCTCGCTCCCGTGAAGCTTAGTACTAGTAAGGCGGAGAGAAATTGCACCCGCAGAAATTAACCCCTTCCTTCTCGCTCCCGTGAAAATGACGGGCTGGAGTATTAACATTTCAAAAAAAAAAAAAATCAATCAAAAATTAAAAATTAATAATTGTATTGTTCATACACATTTTTATATAATTTTCAGAGATAAAAAAATAAGCACTTTTATGACCGTTTTCTTGCAAAACAACAAGACTTTGCTTCACATGACTAATCTGTAAGAGCTATATCTAAGAACATGAGTGACAAACTTGCTCAAAGTATTATGGTTAGAAGAAATCATTTATTTAAAAATACGCAAAATGAAGTTTATGCGTTATCGCCTAAAAATTTTTGTTATGTATCTCTGTCATAAGATGATTCCTTAGTTACACTAGTGGGTTTTAGAATCACATCTTTTGCAATTCTGGAACAATGTAAATATACTTCCCATAGCATTAGAAGAGAGCTGCGTTACTTAAGAAACTTCTCTTTTTTTAAAAATAACTTTCAAAGCAACTACTTATTCAAGATTTTTTTTTTCTTTCAAAATTTTAGATATTTGTAATTTCGAGCAACTACTTATTCATTTTTTCCCTTCAAGTTTCAGGTATTTTTTATTTCAAGCAACTACTTATTAAAGATTATTCAACAAATCATGATTTGTTCGCGAATAAAGTACAGCTGAACTCGCTTAATACGAAATGCCAAAAATTCACCAATTTGTTCGTAACAACCGGGAATAAGTAAAATTGGGTAAGAAAAAGTATTAGAATGTTTGTATTTCAAAAATAATTATTACTATTTAAGAATGATTCGAAGGCAGAGGGTTTGATCCCTGAGCAGACTGACCTGTCCGAAAGCCAACACGTCCGTGAGCTTTATTCTCTACCCAAAAAGATCCAACGTATGATTCGAAATACGTACTTGATGGTTTACGACTCAAAATGATGATCAATTCGTGAAAAAAATAATTATATGCAATCGAGAAAATTTTTCGTGAATATGTCAGCAATGTTGTTCGTCCTAGCCGAAAATTTGTATTTTAGCCTTCGTAATATGCATTAGATATTTAGTGTAAATAAATAGCAAACTAAACTTAATGAGCAAAATGGTCGTTTTAGCCGTGATTTCGTATTAACCGTGCTCGTATTAAGACAGTTCAACTGCATATCCTTATTAGTAATAATACAAATGCATAATCGCACGCAGTACTTTTGAGTTTAATTTATAAAAACATTCCAAGTTTTGTTATGAGTTGAACGGGAAATGGAAACAAAAAAAAATGACACGATGAAACTAAGAATATATACAATCCCCTTTCATCTTTTTGATCCTTTCTCATAAAATAATTACTTATTAGTTGTATTTTGAGTTTAAATTGCAGCCATTGCTTAATTAAAAAATGCCTTTTCCACTTGTACTAATATATCTCAGTTAAAAGGAAAGCCCTATGCATTTACTGGAAAAAACTTCCTCTGCTACTGTCTTAGGGAAAGATCCGTAATTACGGGATAGGTATGTAACATGGGAATAGTGTAATTATAGTCATCTGATGGGAATTCCGCCATCTGAAGAACTTCCCGTTAAGTTATTCTTAGGTATGCAAACGTCTAGGTAATTCTACTCTATATCCTATTTCCCATAGAGTATTTCTTTTAACGCTTTCTTTAATTACCAAGTGTGAAGTTACCTTCAGACGTGTTAATATTTAGTTTTAAAATAGGATGCACAAATTATATAATACGGGTTTGATAAAGGTCCAAATTTGAATAAAATAAAAATCCTCAAGCCGAATTTTTCTTCTCCTTTGCTGTTAAAAAATAAAACGATAAGTTAATGATATCTAAAGTAACTTTCATGGTTAGGATAAAATAATCGTTTGTGCAGTGTAAATTATTAACCTTTTATATACTTCATGTTTCTGGTGCTTTTCGCACTGAATATATGATTATACATCGTTAAAACATCGTTAAATTTCTAAACTATTGCATGCAAAGTGCGTTAAAAGAACATGTATAGCGTGTACATATTACTATCAAACTAATAAAAAAATAAAAAACAATGTAAACCTACCTTTAGGTTTTACCATACTGTAACGCAGATTGAGCTTCAACTAGGAACACGTAATGAGCTAATGGAGAACAATCTCACACGAGAGACAAACTAAGAAGCACACAACAAAAGCAACCAACTAAAAATCTCTGGTCGACGGGATGGACATTTCTGGTCGAAATTGCGTATTTCCGGTAGAGGACAGCGCTGAAAATAATGACCTTCATCCTATTGGAAGAGTTTTAGAAATAAATAAACAATTAAACGAAAAATTCTTAATTTTTTTAGAGTAAAACACGCAGAAGTGCTACTGCCTGGATTCGAACTAAGGTCTTCCGCACAGCATGAAAAAGTCGTAACCACTATACCGCTGCTACAGTGATTTGTCTGAGCTCAGTTGCCACAAGAAGGATTCAAACTAATCCTGTTCGGATTTGTAGGCGAATAAGTTTCGTTACATTATTTTCGGTTTAAAAAAAATCAGTTAAAATTAATTGTGTGCCGACGAATCCAATGAATATTTGTTGGGACATTCAACTTAAATACTGAATATTTCAGTTAGATTTTTTTTTTTTTTTGCTGTCTTAAAATTCACAGAGCAGCTGTTTCACTAACTTTGACGTGGGTTATTGTTAACTGTACCTTCTCTGATTTAAACCTAATAAGATTTTTTTTAGTTACAGAAAGTCAAAAAGAATACCTGACACTTCTGGGGTGTATTCATAAAAGAGCAGATAAAACTTCATAGCAAAATTTTTACACGATGTGTTCTGAATTTAAATTTTAATTCATTAATGTCTTGGGAAAAAGCGTATCTTCGAATCTACCAGCAAAAGAAGTACCGGAAAATTAACTTTTTTCCTGCAGCAAAATGATGATACATTTTCAAGATTTCTTCGAAGGTATACAACTAGTTTAACAGTATACGTCGCAAAAAGGATTATTTTTTTAAAAAATATTTACCTTTTTCTCAGCATTCAGTGATTATATATACAAGAAGTAAAACTAGTACTATTAATGGCTAGATTTTTTCCAGAAAAAAAAACGTTGGTTTAAACACTTTACAAACATATTACCTATTCAGTTTTTGTTGATTTTGAAAATAAAAGTACTTCCGAAACCAATGGTTTAAAGATAAACCATATTTTTTTCTGCATAATTGCTTCTTCGTTTCCTAAATTTTTATTATAAACAGAAGTAGAAAGAAGTTCATAACAAAAATAATATATTTAACTTTATGAAACTTTTTATTTAACCTCCTTCAGACTCCAGAACTAAGCACAGACAATTTTGACGCAATTTTTCGGTTCTCTGATTTAAGAAATGGTTACAAAACAAAATAACTAATTTTTTTAAAATTTAAATTAATAATTAGTTTAAATAATAATTAATGCCCAATTTCCATGTTTAAAACGAAGTAAACTATCTGTTGATTAATTTCAAAAACACTTGGGTGTTTTAGCTTTCAAATTGCACAAACTAATTAATAAACAATATTTTAAAATGTACCCAATTGGGTACACTTGGAATGAAGAGATTAAAGAAACATTTCATCAACAGCATTTTCTATTTCCTTGCATTTTTATTTTTTTAAAATTCACTTAGATAGTTACGTGTTTCGCTCAATACATTTCAGAAAAGACCATAATAGAAACATATAGTTAGCTTTGCCAAATATTGTCACATTCTTTTCCTTATAAGACATGGAACGCGTGATAGAAACGCAGCAAACAAGGATCCAATCTAAGTGCTTAGGTACAAAGTGTATTTCTCGGAAAGTTTTTAAATTGCTGCAGTCTCGATAAAAAGGACAGCTAAAATGTCAACAGCAATAACGGATTTCGAAAGCACTTGAGAAATTGTTATGTTTCCTAAGGCATATAGAACCAAGAACAAAACGAGCGGTTTGTATGTGTTTACAGAGCTTGAGTATTTTCTGGACTTTATAGATAAATTGAGAACGTATTTACAATACTGTAACTAAATTATTATTGAAAACTTAGTGTTCCACTAAAAGTAATCTGAAGAACATAATTTGTGTATGGATATGGGATTGTCTGGGAAAAGAACTAATACATGACAGCATGAAAAATGTAACTCTATATTATTTATTACACGGTTAAAAATTATATGCTTGAGAAAATGAGAAAATACATCTGCTTTTTTTTAAGTAATTTTGACTTAAATATGAGTAAGCACTGTTCTCATATTTTAGAACATATACTTACTTAGAAATTGCAATTACAGAAAGGGGAAGTATTTTATTTTTACTGGAATAAATTAAAAATGTATTGAGAAACTATACGTTTTAATGATTACTTCTTCAGAACAATAGTATTAATATCAAAATTAAAGAAATGTATCGGTGCGAGTGTGGCCGTGAAGTGTCGGGAGTCGAACCAAGATCTTTTTGGTGGTAGCCGCATTCTTTACCGCTTTCCCAAAAGGCGCGCCCCCTGGGCAGGAGCAAAGAGGGCTGTTTGAAGGACTGAACTCGCACCGCTACATACTCCGCCCCCAGTGAACGAGTAGGGGAAGAGTGAACGATATTTTACCACAGATGGGTGCACCAGCGCGAGAGAAAGGCTGCGTGAAGTTGCTGCGTGAGTGAGTGAAGTTTGAGCCTGTTTGCTCGGATCCGTGGCTGGGCTCAAGTGCGAGCGCGTGCAGACTGGACGAATGCGTGCGAGCAAGTCATCTCGTGGCGCCATCTGTGGAGTGTTCGGGTCTCCATTGCTGCGTGCGTAAATGCCGGGTCACCAGATGTAACGGTGCGAGAGAGGCTGATTTACCCAGTAATGCTGGATTTGTTATCTCAGGGAATTCGGCAATGATACTCTCATACTCTGAAGTAACACGTATGGTAACAACTGATGGCTGTGTTGCATGTCCAATTGATCCAAAAGCGTGCAAGGATGTTTCCGAGTTGATAAGCTTTTTGTTTTTTAAATCGATGACCAAATTGAAATGTGACAGAAAATCAGCTCCAATTATGGGAGAGATCACATCTGCAATGACAAATGTCCAGCGGAAAGGTTTCCGAAGGCCTAGATCCAGTTCTTTAATGGCCACTCCATAAGCCGGGATTTTAGTATTGTTTGCAGCAAAGCATTTGCTTTCAGGCAAAAATTTGCTAAGTGCTCTCCAAGACAGATTCGTCAGTTGAATTTCATATCCCAATTCACCACTAATATTCAACACATCCGCGGGATTAACAACATTGCTGCTGATGTAATGTCTCGCATCTCTTCAATACATATGCCTAGCACTATTGATTACAACAGTATTGCAACATCCCAGAAAACTGATCCTGAGCTTGCTAAGTTGTTGGCATCGGATTCCCCTCTACAACTCAGAAGAATCACCCTTCCTGAGTCTGATGTTGAGATAGTGGTTGATCTGTCAACAGGAACAGCGCGCCCTTACATCCCCAAAGAGCAGCGACAACAAGTATTTTCTGCCTTACATAACTTGGCACATCCAGGTATACGTCGCACAGTGCACTTGTTAAAGAAGCGTTTTGTTTGGCCTTCAATTTCAACTGATGTCGCTCACTGGGCGAAGCATTGTGTCGCATGACAAAAATCAAAGGTTCATCGACACACACGAGCACCATTAGCATCCTTCCAAGAACCTTTCGGCCGCTTTGATCATGTACATCTAGACATCATTGGACCACTTCCACCATCAAATGGTTTCACGCATTGTCTGACAATGATCGACAGATTTTCCCGGTGGCCAGAGGCTCAACCTTTGAAGGACTGAACTCGCACCGCTACAGAAATATTCACTGCGCGATGAGCCATTAAAGAATTTTAGTAGTCTGCTCGTCTTTTCAGAGCAGGAATACAAGATAATGAATTCGTCAGATTCGGATCGGACGCAGAGAAACTAGAAAACAGAATGGACGATTGAATAATTAGCTCTTTATTAGATTGGGCTATGAAGAAATTTTGCACTGAAGTGCAGTAGCACCCACAACTGGCACGTTTGAAAGCTATATAGTCCAACTTTCCCGCTGACCACTCAATGTCCCCTTTGGAATAGTATTGGCTTACCATCCAAACCACCAAGGATCTGACCCCAGTGTCGATAGCGTTCTACCGGTCCCACCGCCAACGTACTCTCGCTTCACACAACACTTCTGATAGACTATTACTTCAAAAAGAAGGGAAGATTTCTTTTAATGGGGGGGGGGGGTGTCTCAAAATGAAACAGTACCAAATTATTTTTGAAAAGGTTTACTTAGAAATCAAATATGGCAACTTTCAAATGTAAGTCATTTTGACTCGGAGCTATTACAAGAACACGATGTGCTTGAAAAAAATTTAGCGCAAGAATATGAATTTTGATTTAACAGTATACTATTCCACAATTTTAAAACCACTTTATAAACAAAATAAATGAACACTTTATGCACAAAAGAAATTTTAGCTATTTATTCTTTTTATTGAATAAAATATGTCTACTTTATTTTGTGATACTTTCATGCACAAAGAAATCCTACAGTTCAAAATGAGCATTAATTTTGGAATTTATTTCTGTTAAGCACTAGTATTAAACAAAAGAGCAAAATTAATTATTTATTATTGAGTAGCAGTTTAATCATTGCACAAGAACATTAAAAAGGCATGCAGTATTACTTCAGACAGAGTTTACCAAAAGAATGGAGGCAATTCAAGCAACGTCATTGGTCACGTGGCACCGATGAAAGCAATGTAAACATAGAAAGCAGTAGCATCGCTTTGCATTGAATTCGACAAAGCTAATTAAAAATTAGGCCTAAATAAAGTTCTTCTTCATTGCATAAAATTAACACTAAATACAACACTATAACTATTGTAAAAATTAATAAGTTTCTTTTATAATGATTAAATTAAATGTAATTACTGGTTTATAATCAGAAAAAGCTATGAAAATAGTCTAATTAATTTTAAGATAACTAATTTTGCCTAGTGAACTCCACGTAGAACTCAATTGAAAATCTTAGTAAACAAAGAGCGGATATCACGTGACAACGATAATCGCTCATGAGTCCCTCTAGCGGAGAATTGCTTCCATTGAACTGCTTCATCTGGAAATTGTTGTATAAACAGAGTTAAAACATTTGAGCGTTAAACAATATGAAAAACTTCTATGTGTCATACATAACCCTGCTTATCTCAATCTGCCCTCTCGCATTTGAGGTGAAATTCCCTGGCCTCACTTTGAAAAATAAATGAAAAAGAAACATTAAATGCTTAGCAACAAACCGAGAAAAAAGTTCAAAACTCAACGAAAAAGTAACAGCAACTTTTTGTGTAAATAACAGGAAGTGAATCCCAAAACGTTTTTAAATGGTCAACTGGACTGCAATAGGCGATTCAGTCTTGAAATACATGTTGAGAAACAGCTCAGAAACATATTTTTTAGGCAATCTTACTTTGTAACAACTTCGAATCGACTGCTAAAACATTTATTCATGATATACTTCTTCCTGTGTGTCTCTAAAATCCCTCACGTCCAGACTTTTTTCCGCATCCCCTCATAAATTCCAGACATATAGATTTTTATTATCATCTACAGACATGGACAGGTTTTAATATTGTAGCGGAAAAAGAGGGTGGTTTTTTTTTCATGCAACAACACCATATTGCCCGCAAATCACCTTTAACAGAGTTCTTAACTTTATTGTGTGTGGTTTTTTTTTTTTTTTTTTTGGAGAAATTACATAGAGAGTTTGGCAATAAAAAAATTTTGCGATATTTGGCGATATTTAGCTACATGTAAACACGACAACGCAACAAATGGGAAATTTCTAAACGTAGATTTGCCAATTATCTATACAATCTGCTACCTTCGAATAAAATGAATAATCAACTTAAATACAGCACAAAATGTCAAAACAGTACTGAAAATAACTATCGACCCCGTTAGACATACTTTTCTTAAATTTCGTACTGCAAAGGTTCGCAAAGTACGATCTGTCTACCAGGAGTTTTAAACGGGATCTTATTTCAAATGCATTTCATATTCATCAATAACAACCTAGCAATGAGACTGTTGATGCCATCCTGAGTAGTTCCTGAATCGAAATGCTACCACTGATATTGATTAAGACTGATTCTGAACTGAGCGTAATCATTAATAACCGCCAAATTCTCGACTTGCACCTATTGGCCATAAATTTTGTCTGTTTAAGTGAATACTATGATCTGTTTTTCTGTTTCTTTTGCACATCTATGTATTAAATAATATATTGTTTAGTCTATATTCTTGTATTAAATACGCTTAGAATTACCATATAAAGTCCAAGTAGTAAGTTGTAAATGCTAACTTCTGGGAGGAAATAAATTTGAAAGACATTTTTTAGACGCAAATTTTAAAATGTATAGAACAATAAATTTCAGTTATGTATTTTTCGGTAACAAGGACTTACCTTTAACATTTCGAATATTTATGCATGTTAACGTGCATAAAATACACGTGTGTGTTTGCGGTTGTGTGTATGGTCCGCCAATGAAAGGTTATTGACATAATTTATAGCCAAAGAGTTGTTGCAAAGTAGGTTCGTGTTATTCAAGGTAAACTTCCTATTAAAGGTTTCCAAAACTCAAAGCGTAAGTTATACATATTGAAACAAAATTGTATCACTTGTAAATACTCAGAATAAAATTATTACTGGCAACGCTTTTATGAACATGGATGTTACAACAAAAATATATTAGTTGTAAGCACTCTGGATAAATTTTTCACGTAAAATGCTTTTACGAATAAACATAACGATAAGAATATATTGTGGTCAATCCTGATACTTAACCGGAAGCGCTTAGATTTCCTGTCTGATATTCATACACATATCCTAACATACAAGATGTCTGTGTGTGTTCCTCACTAATGAAGGACATTATTGCGTTAATTTATAGCCAAGAAGTAATTATAGCTATTGTTACAACTTCGGTATTGATATACACAATAGTTCGGTAGTTTCGTTTAATGGAGGGCAAACTTGCAAATAAAGGTCTGTAACCACTCTCAGAAGCGCATGCTCAAATCTCACGAAACTTTCGTCGTATTTGGCGAAATGGCTTAGTGAAAAATGCTCCGAGTAAACCAAATTGGCGAAATTTGTGTGCTAACCTTTTTAAGTCACGTGATCGCTCGACGAAAGAATCGTTGTAAATGAAGAAATTTACTTTACAATTGAAGAATCGCCGAATTTGAGAGTTCTTTTCCTAAGAGTGAACCAAAGAGCAATACGATACTTAGGAACATATACGCCAAATCTTTCCTGAGATTTCTCTGAATATAAATTTTTTGGTTGGTGGTTTAGCATCAGAATTATCTTCTTGTAAGTGGTAGAAAATATGTTAAAGCATTTTAAAGTTGCCTATATCCTTAGGTATTTCCCTCAATATAATTTCTCAATACGAATTTCATAAAAACAAGCAAATTATTTATTGTTAAAACTTTACATTAACGTATCCATTCAAGTTAGTATACCATTATAGCAGAAGATAATTCCAAAGAATTGCATGAAAATCTTGAACTCAAATCATTGCACAACACCTTGCTTGTATAAGAAACATAATGAACAAACATTTCTTTTTGCTTTTATTATTGTTAGCACTAGTATCAATATTATTGATATTACTGGAACAAAAAACGTCTATTTATAACTTTTTTGCAATAAACCGAAAGAATCCTTAGGTACTCAACAAAGACCCATGAGAAAAGAATACATACAAACTGCAGACTATCGCAACCCAAAATGTTCTAGTAATACATCATTTTATTCCAAAAAATCGAGTTTCTTTGTTAAAAAAACAAAAAGAGCTATGAGCTATGCCCGTGATATTTTCTATTTTTATCATTTTAGAACAAAACGTTAAAAAAAATTGTTACGTTCTTCCTCATTTTTTCAACCAAACACAATTGAAGTGAATAAAATGTACGTAATACGAAGTTCTATTGATGATATTTTTCCTAATGAGATCAACTGGAATTTAATCATAAAAAATCTCAGTGTTAAAAAAAAATCTCAATAGTTTTGAAAAGGTCGAAAACTGAAGTAGATTTGGAATGCCATTGGAGAATGAACATAACAAACGTAAATTCTTCGAATGATTAAAGGAGCACAGTACCTCAAATTTTTTCAAAGTAACGAGAAAAAAATTATTACTTATTTCGATAAATAAAATTGATTTAAAACCTCATGCAAAAATTTTTAAACCTATGTCAGTTTGACCATGAAATTGGACGTTTGCTTAGTATATATGCTATATGTATTATGTAGGGTGCTATATAATACATGTAGCATATATACTAAGTACATGTAGGTATGCTATATGCTACATGTATTAGTATGCTATAGATTTTATTTAATAGTTGAATTTGAACTTTTGTCCCTTTTTGTAAGTTTTTAACAAAAAGAAAATATTAAAATTCAACTGTGGAAATTCAAGCAACGTCATTGGTCACGTGGGAGAGATGAAAGCAATGTAAACAGAAGCCGTAGGTAGCATCGCTTTACTTCCAGTTCGACAAATCTATTTAAAAACTAGGCCTAACCAAAGTTCTTCTACATTACATTAAAGTAACACTAAATAAAACACTATAACTATTCTAATAATTAATAAATGTCTTGAATAATGATTAAATTAAATGTAAATACTGGGTTATAATCAGAAAAAGCTGTGCAAATAGTCAAATTAATTTTTAGATAACTAATTTTGTCTAGTGATCTCCATGTAGAACTCAATTGAAAATCTTAGTATACAAAGAGCGGATATCACGTGACAGCGGTGATCGTTCATGAGTCCCTCTAGCGGTGAATTGCCGCCATTATGTGTCAGATCGCAAATAACATGCTTACTTTTATTATAGAATGTTTGGGAAGTATTATTCAGAAAAAAAATGAGAAAAAATATACTCAATTTAGAAAAATGTGTGAAATTTCAAAAATTGAAAAAAGTTAATTGTTTTATAAGTTTAAATTATTGGTTGATCACAATGAGGTTCAACTTTCATGCTTCATTTCTGTTCAAATTTCATTTCTCATCATAATTGAAACTAAATGCATGCGAAATATTTCATCTTATTGTTAAACGAAAAAAAATCTAAGGAAGTACTGTGCCTCTAATTTTTTCCCTAAGATATTCAAAACTATATGTAACATATATAGAAAGAGAGAGAGAAAGAATAAATGTCAAGGTTTTTTATAGAAATTTATACTTACTTTTACTTTCCGAAGTATTTTTTGCGGAATACCATACAAAGGCAAGGGTATAACGGGATTAGTATTGATGGCTATTATCGCATTAATCATTAATCAATCCTTAAACTTAAACGTATTAATGATTTAATAGAGTTATCAATAGCTTTTAATTCTCTAAAGTGTCAGGCATTCATTCATACATTGTAAAAAATATCTCCTGAAAATAACGGAAAAAGTACGGCAGCAGAGTTGCCGGAAACAGTCCGTTTCTGACTTGAGAGAAGTTCCATTTCTTTATTCTCCGTTGATCCTTTTAAATACAGCAACCGTGAAACGGGAAAGTTCCGTTCTCGTACTTTCAGGAACGTAATATTTCCGTTTTTGGAAGGGGGGGGGATGTTCCGTTAAAATCAGTCAAAAAGCAATCTGAAAATTCAGGGGAGTTTTTTAACAGTGTACTCTACTGATGTAAAAACTGCTTCTTTTGAAGTGCCACATTCTAGCATTTGCTAAATTTGAAAAACATGTTAGCTTTAACTATCGTTTAAAAAGTTGCATTTTTCTGCTTCATTAAATTCTCACGTAAAGTTCCTTTTGCATATTAAAACAAACCTATTTTGAAGTTATACCGGTGTCAACTTCAAAATAGGTTTGTTATAATATACACTGTTGTTTTTTGACTGATTTTAACGGAAGATTTCCGTAGTGCTTCAATACATGGCTTTTCCTTTTAAAAACGGAAATATTACGTCCTGAAAATACGAGAATGAAATTCTTCCGTTTTACGGTTGCTGTATTTTCACAATATCATTTGGATTAAAGGAGAAAAAAGAAATGGAACTTCTGTCAAATCTCGGGAAAATATTATCAGAAACGGAATATTTCTGGCAACTCTGCTGCCGTACTTTTTCCGTTATTTTCAGGAGCTTTGTTCTTACAGCCTTAACGTGTTCTTAAGTTTTTAATTGTTTCGCATTATAAGAGTTAGTGAACAATTCTTTGCATTATTTGGCCTAAGCGCATGCTCAATTACGTGTTTTAACACCTTATATATAAGCCGCTTAAGTGTCTGTTTGTCGCCGATAGCTTATTCCGAATTTCTTACTCCGAGGAAACTGCATCGTGCTGCCATCTACACAATTGTTTCTGTAATGAAAACGACTGATAATCAAAACATTTATCTAGTATTTTGAGTGAGGCATCTCTAGATTTGCAATCTCTGTTAAAAATTAATATAAACGCGAATTTTTTTTAATCCTTCTTTCTTTGTTTTAATTTATTTATCGTCTGCGCTTTTTATATATATTAAAGGGGCAGCGCTCTTTTTTCCAGTGTCGTTAAAACTATTGTTTTGACGATGATTATGGTGGATATAAATAAATATTTTTCACTAACAATTTGATTAGATAGAAAATAATATTTTTATTTTACAAATTATTATAACTTATATGTTCTTTTTTCGGTAAGAATATTTTTTTCAGAAATTATTATATGTTTATTATTTATTCATTAAACTAGACTGTTCCATCTGATAAATATCTCTTTGATTTGATGTGCATTTCTGGTTATTGGGAGAATTGTATATTTATAACATCTAGAACTGCGGTTATTTCGTATGACCGCTGAGCTTACCAGTACATATATATGCAGAACATTATTCAATATTTCTGCAGTACTTAAATGTTCACATCATGCACCGATTTGTTGAATGACCAAGAAATTAGCATAAACCCGTCAAATGGAACTCATCAAAAACTGATTATGAATTCCTTTATGCAAAGTCCAATAATTTTTAGCTTTTATTCAAGGCCTTAAATGTTCGATCTTACAACATTATGCAAAATCTAAGTTCACAATCCTGTTTCCAAACCCAGTCAGAATGCAATTTAATTTAATTATCAGCTTGATCTTTTATCAAGTTTGCTTCGCCCTAATAAGTAAACAAACAGGAACCCCAATCACCGCGGCAGAGCAGAAAATCAAACGTATCTCCGGTTTCGAGGATATCAGAAGAACCTCTTTGCCCCATAAGCAACATGACAGCTAAACTCGAATCGCTTTAATTAATTTTGGAGAAAGAGATGGGTGCCTCCTCTCCCTCATTCTTCGTCAATTTGTTCAATCATGGTCGTAAAACTTCCGTTGACATTTTTCTCAATTGAATTACGTAATTTATACACGGTTGAGTAATATTGCAAAATAGGAACAGTGAATTTTCTCTAATGAATTTGAAATTTATTTGTTTATGTGTGTGTCTGTGATTATCATAAAATACAAATAAAAATGAGACTTGTTTATTATTAAAAGTAGTATTTTGGTATTTTTTTATCAACATTTTTTATGGATTTTACATTTGTGTTTAAAACTTATTTTATTCTAAAAAGGAAGTTAAACTCTCAAAATATCATTCTCCTGACACTTCACAAACAATTTATGTAATAATTTTTAGCATTACAGCCCACAAGATATTTGTATCTGATCAATATTTTCCATCTCAAATAATGAAAGCATTTCTAAACTATATGCACAAGGCATAGTTTTTAAAATACGAGGATAAGTCATTAAGCAAGTCACAACATTTAATAAAAAATAATTTACCTTGATAATCACTTGGAAACATTTTTTTATTTTTCCGAATAATCCCCAGCAACTTTGATGCACTTTTCCCATTGTTTTACCAGAGCCCCAATTCCAGCTGCACAAAATTCATTGGGCTGCTGTCTCATCCACAGTAGAAATTCATGCAGGATGACATTCAACACGAGGTCCTAATGTTCGGCAACTACTCGTCAAAAAGTAGTTAACTACCAACTACTAACAAGTCTGAACAAAACTAGTTGCTAGTAGTTAACTACTTTTTTCTGAGTCTAGTTGTAACTATTAGTTAGCTGTTCTCCAAAAGTAGTTAGCTGCTAGTTAACTACTTTTAAGCATAATTCATTCGAATTTCCATTTTTAAGCTTGTTCTTAAATGTTTAATCCTAATAATTCAATTCAATATTATTTGTAATCATTAAAACAATTTTTAAAAAAATCCTGTAAAACATTCAAAGGTTGAATATTTCCAAATAACATTGAACAATAAATATATAAATAGAATATGAATAAAGATAAAACCTTTTTCTCTAAATGTAAACTTTTATTTTAATATATGTATTTGTTTAATAAAATTAATAATTCATGTTTTTAAGAAAAACCAAAATTTCAAATTTTTTATCTACAGCATTCATTTTCTTACGCAAAATTTTTTTTCGAAAGTAGTTGGAATTTTGAAAGTTGTTGTAACTAGTAGTTGGGGAAAAAGTAGTTTAACTAATAGTTAACTAGTTCAAAACAAAAGTATTTACAACTAGTTGTTGCCACTAGTAGTTAACTACTTCTAGTTAACTACTGCTGAACACTAGAGGTCTTACTGTGCCTGAGACAGAAACCCAAAGAATTTTATGCAGCTGGAATTGGAGCTCTGATAAAACGATGGGATTAAGTGCATTAACGTTGCTGGAGATTATGTGGAAAAAAAATTTTTTTTCCAAGTGATTATCATCATAAATTGTTTTTTAACTATCTTGTGTGACTTATTTAATGACTTTCCCTCGTAATTCTAAATTTAAAGATTTTATGTCAATATTATTTTCGTTACAAGAATTTTTTTTTTTTTTCTAGCCACTCATTTTTCCTCTCTCTGTCAACTGCATAGAAAGTCCTAGTGTTTATTTTTTTACGTTAAACGTATGATGGCAATGCCAACCAGTTATTGCATATTCTTCCTCCAGGGATAATGATGACAGCTTTTAGAAAAAATCTCTTTCAAGAAAATTTAAATTAAGTTGTTTTTTTACGCTGTCATTTTCCTGGCTTCTTTAAATTAATAAGAAACTAAAATTTGAGACTGAGATTGATATGATCTAAGAAACCATCCCTATTTCCATCCCAAGTTGAACATTTAAGAGCTACAATTAGCCAAAATATAAAGTACAAATCCCTCCCCCTCTTTCTTTTTTACTTCTAGAATTGTATTACAGTTCTCTTCCTATATTTTTGACTCTTTCATTAAATGTTTTTTACATGATTTCATGTTCTACGTGCAACATTTTTTCTACATAACAAACGTCGTCAGAAAAGCAAGTACTCCAAATACCACTCCCCTTTTTTTACTGGCTACTCTAGAGAAAAATAAGTTCTTCGCACGTCAAAATGAGTTACAGTACCTCAACTTCGTATGTTTTTCGATACAATATGAATAAATAGAGCATCCCTTTTCCCAAATGATATTACCTTCTGCAGCTGACGCGTGGTTGAGGATAACATGATTAATGGGAAATGAATATTCATGACTAATGATTTCCTTCGAACTTACTTGGCAGTTCGATTGGGGAACTCTACGCGTCACAAACGTAGGAATTTTATTTGAAAAACTCCAGAAGTTAAATGATATTCCTGAAACGTAGTCAATCATCTACTTTTAAAAGTAGCTTTTTATTAAGATGATTTGCAGTTTATGCAACTTTTTCTTGCCTGGATAAAATAAGTTTTTGCTCTTAAAGTTTAATGGGTGTAAAGTGTTTTTGTTAGTAAATGATACACAATCAATCATTTGTTGAGCAGTATCACTTGCTTTGTTATAGCAGGACTTCTTAACAGGGGCCGCATAAAAATCTAGGGCTATCACACAAAGTATTACGAATTATTTTTACCAAGTGTCTTAAAAGTATACAATGACAAGACAATTTCATACCCTAATTTGAAGAAAAAAAAAGCTCAACACGCATCATAGTAAAGGGTCTTTCAGTAAGGGCGGGTAGATGTTGAAATAGAATAAAACAAGCTGTGAGGTATTAGCGAAATTCTCTTTTTTAATTGTAAGGCCCATGCATGATCTTATGTATGGAATATAGCATCATTCCATACATAGCCTGCTGAGCGGGCTTCGTACCGATTGGAAAAGAACCCCGATCTTTGCCGGAAAATCATCTTTAGTGTGGATGGGCATTCTTAAATGAATGAGCGTGTTAACAAACAGAATTGCCGTATATGAGACGACACCAACACACGCGAGGTTCAACAGGCGCAATGAATCCACAAAAAGCTACTGTCTGGTGCGGATTTTGGGTCAGCGACGCCATTTTTTAAAAACGACGTTGAAGAGGGCATTATCATCAACGTCGAGCGCTGCAGAGCGATGATAACCAATTTCTTTTGGCCCAAATTGAACGATATGGAAGTAGACGACAGGAGGTTCCATCAGGACGGCGGCACTACGTGCTACACAGCGGAAGCCACAATGTACATTCTGCTTGAACGATTTAAGCGTATGGTGTTCTCTCGCAGTAATGACACCAAGATCGTGCGATTTGATCCCGCTAGCCTTTTTTTTGTGGGGTGCACTGAAGTCACACTTCTATACAAACAAGCCGCAATCGATTAATGCGTTTAAAGTCAACAGAACCTACGCCATTGCTCAAATTCGGCTTGACCTATGCGACAGAGTCATTGCAAATTGGACCACCCGGATTCGTGCACCCTGAGAAGCAGTGGCGGACGTTCAAACAATGTTACATTCCATACAAAATGGCATACATGGGCCTTTCAAATAATAAAAAATAATAATTCCGTTCATACCTTGTTTTATTCCATTTCAACATCTAACCCGCCCTATTGAAAGACCCTTTACTTGCATTAGTTAAATACACTCACACCTATTTTTATTCTTTTCTCATTCTCTCAAAGAACAGTTTTTTTTACAAATACATTTCGATAGATCATTCTCGAGCATCTGTTTTGGAATTTCGGGGAAAGCGCTCTCCCCAAAAAGGACTCATAAACAAACCTTCCAGAATAGATTTACAATTATCATTACAAAAAGCTTCACTACATGATTAGTATTTACATTAGGAAAGAATATTAAAATGAGTGCTTTACGTAGTAGTGTTTCTTTCAGAGACATACTACTTTAGGATTATGCAATAGCACTCTATTTTTAAAAAGAATTCTCAATTTATTTTGAGCTTTGTTGAAGTACAGTTTTTTAATTTCAAAATTGTGTGGTCCTTTCTTTAGCATACACGTGAATGTATTTCAGAAAAAAATATAAAAATAAATAAGAACATGAAAAAATGCTTAATATCCCGTAATAAAATCAGTCCATAAATATTTAAAGACAAAGAAATTTGAAAATTGGATTATGAGAAGATGAAACAGATGTGTGCTTCAAAAGTGGTTTTTTCTTATGTTGCTTGCTTTGAAAGTAATACATACGTTTTATAATTTGTTAATGTCTGTTTTGTGTGTAAACATCAACTAGGAGGCCACGAAGGAATTTGGTGCTCATTAGTGAGCCACAACTCAAAAAAGGTTGAGAGCCCTTGCGTTTGAGTAAAAGCCTTTTATCTAAAAAAAAAGTACTTACTTAAATGTTAAAATTTTAAACAAACAATATACTCTAAAAAAATCGTGCCATACTACTTCCGCTGTTTAAGTGTAGTAGTGTAAAGCTGTTGCAGATTAATGACAAATTATTGCCATTATATTAATTAGGGAGACAGATTTGTCCGCTCTCGGGCCAATTTTTTGAAAATATTTTATACTTTCATGGAATTGTTAAACTCGTTTTGTTTAAGTTTCAGAAATTAAGTTTTACTTAATAATACACAATAATTGATATGCTGAAAATAGGTAGCTGCAGGTAACGTTTTAAATTCAGAAAAATATTTTTATACGCACTGTTTGGGCTGATTTTAAAGTAACGTTTTATTATGACCCGTCATATCTGTCTTTTTTTTCAGCATGACACAAAAGACAAGAAAAAAAAAACGAAAAACGCAAAAGATGTTGAACTGGAGAAATCTTTTGGACATTAACCTAAACGTTAACAACCTGTAGTTATACCAATTCGTGATTTTTCAAAATGTGACCAAAACCCAAAAGCATCACCTTACTTTTCTCCACCCGACCCCTACCTGTAAGCCAAGGCCTTAGGATTGCTTTCGTACGGAACTGGTGGCCAGCATCACCGTGCTGCTAACCTTATTCTTTGGCAGTTCAACTTATGTTCTTTGTATCACACTTGTTTATTTCGTAAAAACAATAAACTTCACATATGCTATTAAATAGGGAGACATATTTTTAGGGCTTAACAGTATTTTGTTGGGTAACAATTCATCTGACATGACTTTTGTGGTGTATGAACTTATCCCGAATCGGACAAAGCTACTGGTCTATTTTGTAAACTTTCTTTGTGTCATTGACTTATCCCATTTAGTCTCGACTTATCTCATAGTTTAGAATGCATATCGCAACCCGGCAACAAAAGTGACACAACTCAAAAATCATCAATCTGTCGTATTACAAATCGACAAATAAAAATCTTATGAATTTATATTGCATAAAATAACCGATTAATACATATTGGTCCTAATATTTTAGCTTTGTATCATCCGTTAGTGTTTGCAGAACGATGTTACATTGTTTTCCGAATCTTTTTGAAAGATAGAAATTCGCAAACTCAAATTTGTGAGTTGTGTCACTTTTGTAGCCGGGTGCGATATAATCTCTGGGAAATTCTGAAATATGTTACATGAAGAGTCAGATAAAAATACACCGGATGCAGCACAGCCTATATTCCACGGAAATATTTCGCCAATATGTTTTATTTATTTCACTTTTATTAAATAACCCATTTATTTATTGATTAATTTGTTATTTTTTAAGTATTTATTTTTTCAAGCTAAATGTGCAGTCCTAAAATTGCAGATACTGATTTCTATTAGTGTACTTGAGCTAATGATTTGAAAAGAGAAAAGATGTTTAATATTTGTTTTTCTATGCATTTGGTAATTTTTCAATTATTGCAAATGCATTTCGCTTTCACGTCAAATTTTCTCGAAAAATACAAACTGAAAACAACAAAATTAGTATTACTATAGTCAAAACATGTTTACAGAACGAAATCTAATAAAATTTTCTGTAAATAAGAAAGCACCTGAAATAGCTTTAGAATTAATTCAAAAATTTCAGTCTCTTTTTACATATATTTTCTAACTCTAAGTATTACTATTAAAAACAGTTTGCATTTCATTTTTGGGATATTATGCCTGAAGGCAAAAGCTTTATGAATATAGCTTTCCTTCATTGAAACCTGCCGAAAAATAGAGTTAGTTTTTTTATATAGCTTTTGACAAGTAAAAAGAGGTACTTATTTTGCAAAGAATTATGCTTAATTTAAAATATCTGTAGGTTAATTTTAGTTGATTTACCTAATTAAATGCATATTCTTAGAATTAAATTTTTGTTCGCTGCTTTCAATGTCAGTGCACAATGTTACTGTTGGCACAAGATTTAAATTCTGTATTAAGAGCAATTTCTCAGAACTTTACGTATGTAAATAGTAAACATTCGCCTTTACTGCAATTGTACACTTCAATAAACACTAAATGAATAAGCCAAACATGTGTTTAAACAATTACACGATGTTCATTCGATTTCAAAGACACCAATTTGGATGCCATTTCCACTGAAAATTTGTGCATTTCGAGTTGAATAGATTTGTCACGTTTATGCAATTAAAAAGGCTTAAATTTATATAGTGGGAAATTTTCTCATTAAAATAATAATATTTTTAACTTTATCAATCAACTAAGTAATTATTGTATTCGTGCCTTAAATAAAAAAAAAAAAACAATGTCACCTAAAAGAGTTTTACAATTTATGAAACACATTCAGTTTTACTATTTTATTCAATATTTTTAAAAAATATTGGATATAATAACCGCAAAAAACTGCATTAAAATGCTTTTAATTCAAGAGCTACACAACGAATAATTTATTTATTTCTCAGGAAAACCGTACGTTAATACGAGCAGAGTTTAACTTTATCAATCAACTAAATTTTTATTGTATTCATGCGTTCATGCGTTAAATAAAAAACAATTACGTAAAACAGTTTTACAATTTATGAAACACATTCAGTTTTACTATTTTATTCAATATTTAAAAAAATATTTAATATAATAGTGAAACTAAAAAACTACTTCAAAATATTTCTAGTGCACGAACTAATAAACGCTTGCTTCATTATTGCACAACACCAATTTGAAACAAAAATAAAATATTTAACGCTTATTATTAAGTTTTGCAATTATGGATAAACTCCCGTTTTCATATTCAAGCATTCAATCAATTCAGTTCGTATACAAATAAATGGAATAACTACACGAAAATATTAGTAATTCACGAAGTATAAATGCGTGATTCACTACAACAATTCCCAACGAATAATTTCGTTTTTCCCAAAAAGGAAAAAAAAAACTTAAATAACTCTGAATTTTTGTCTTTCAGCTGACTTATAAATGAAACATTTATTGAAAAAATTGATATGCGTGCCACATGACTTCGTTGCACTCTCAGAAATGAAGCTCTCACTTTTGACGATTCTTCAATCGTCAAGAAAATTTTGGCGTTTACAACGATTCTTCCCTCGCGCTATCACGTGACTTAAAAAAGTTAGCACACAAATTTCGCCAATTTGGTTTACTCGGAGCATTTTTCACGAAGCCATTTCGTCAAATACGACGAAAGTTTCGTGAGATTTGAGCATGCGTTTCTGAGAGTGTGTACGTACCTGCTAAATAATATAGAATTTTTAAGAACAAAAAATGGTTGTGTTCATTTCGACCACGGAGTTTTGACGCTTGGATGCTTCTGCGCATGTCAGAAAAGAACGAATCCATTCGAGGGAAGTTCGTTTGGCAGGTGCGTTTATTAGCACGCGAACCCTAATGTTTGCTTCTCTGTGTGTTAAAATAATCGAAAATTATAAACTGGCATACAACATCAGCTCGAAAGGAATAAAGTATGCTAAGCGATCGAAATCCAGAACAGAATGCGGTGCATTCCCTTATACCAGCAGTTTCTCCCTTGAACATGAATGGATTCTTCTTGGCACTCTGCCAGGCAGATTCTTCATTTGTTGGTAGGACTGTACATGTAATAAAAATTACAGTTTATATATTATTGTTATCATTATTTTAATGAATCCAATCTTGGGACCCACCTTTTAGCTGCCTTAGAGAAAAGAGGACACAAATATTGGTAATGCTCAGATCCCCTAGCGGTGAGTTGTGGAACTGCTTAATGCTGTCTCATTTGTTCTCATTGAAATATTTTTTTTAGTGTTACCAATATGAATTAAACACTTGAAATAAGAAACACCTTAAATATATTTTTTTATTACTTACATACCTGCACCTGCAAGGTTATTTCAATGGGAAGGATGTATTTGTTTCTTATTTCTCTTCATTAACATTTTAGCATCAACTTCAACTTTAGTTACTTTTATTCGCAGATTTCCTATTTTTTTAATTCATGTGTATAGTGGCCAGGACCCACTCAATATTCGCTCTCGACCCACCAGTGGGTCGTGACTTATAGTTTGGGAAATACTGGCTTAGACATTTTCACTTTGCTACATCTAAACAACGTATAAGAAAAAAGATTGGGGATGTTTCAGACTTAAAGAAACTAAATGATTTCGGGCATCTAAATTTAAAATGCAACATTAACAAAGATATACGTGTAAAAGGAACAAAAATTAAACATAAATGTTCCGCCCAATGAGAGGAAGAACTTATAGACTAATACCCCCAGTTCCTAGCGAATAGATATAGAAAAGAGTTTTACAAGAAAGTCTTACGTAATTCTCGCAAAATATATAAAATGGAGTTCTCCGTAAAACTCGCAAAAATATATCATGTATCAAATATTTCATAAATAATCAAGGAATTTTTTACCGTTAGAATATTATTCAGAAAAGTTTTATTTGTTTTCCGCTATAATTCACTCTGAAACTGTATTTTGATTTATTTATTTTACTACGCAAAAAGGATATTTTGTGACACAAAAGCAGTTAATAAAAATTTAAGTTACAGCAAACTAGAAGTAGGAATAAATTGGCACAGTTGTGGTATCCATAGTATTTTGAATTTAAATATGGAAATGTCTTTTAAGTAAGTAATAGTTTTGCAAAGGAAAATATTAACATAAAATTTCAGGTAAAAGAATTCCGAGAGTTATTCAATTTTAGGATTAAGCACAATTACATTGTGCTAGTTCTTGCTGCAAAAACTTTATGAAACGTAAAATGACAGTAAATTAAAAAGAGGAATTAATAACCCACTTGCAGTATTCATAATTACCAGAGTTTACATCTTGAATTACCTTTTAGGTAGTAATTTTACGAAGGAAAAAATGAGCTTCGGTTAACAGACAGTTCCGGCTATAAAAGTTTGGGATGACCGAGAATGAGTTATTTTGCAGACTACGCACAATTACATATGTAGGATTGAAGAGGAAACAGCCATTATTTCGCAGTACAAATGTTAATTAATGGATGAAGCTATATACAGTTGCTATTTACAAGAAAGGATAGTAATACCAGAACATCATTCTCGTCTTCCAGCGATTCTCAACCTGTGGGCGCGAGCACACGAGAAGGGGGGCGCGATAATATCCAACAAAGAAAACATAACTTTTAAAAATTGATTAACTGACTGAAAAGAAAGCACATATACACATAGAAAAACAAAAAACATTTCGACATATTTATGACTAAAAAAAAAGAAAACAAATTACTAAATTAAAACTTTCTTAATCAAAACATACTAAATTAAAGCAAATTTAATAAGTATCAGTGACTTTCTTGGGCATGTCTTTCAAAGCAAAGTTTTTCGAAGGAAGGCCTTATATTAGAAATTACGACCCTTAGTTGTTTCTATATTTAGCCGAGATCTATAGTTTGTCTTAAAAGAAGCCACAGCAGAAAATCCAGTTTCACAAAAGCTGTTGAGAATGTTGAAAATAGTAATAGAATGCAATGTGCTCTTGTTTTTAGTGCAGGAAAATCATCCTCTACTCCTTCCCAAAATTCAAATAGTGATTTATTACTAAATTAATTTTATTATTAAAATTACTTGTTTTTACTCTTGTTTCGGCAATTGATCAAGGTAATTCAAAAACAGAATCAGTACTTATATACATTATTGTTGTATACATTTTATGGAAATGTGGGGGGAGGGGGGGGGGTGTCGCGACGAAAATTATGATAGAAAATTGGGCAGCGAATACTGAAAGGTTGAGAAACTCTGTCTTAAACACTTCCTTCGGCTCGTCTGTCTCGCGTTCTGCCCTGCATGTGGCGCTCATACTGTGACGTAATGTGGGCGGGGATTAGATGCTACGTATGGCGTATAGTGCATCTCCGCATCCCCGCACATATACTATTTCTTGTTACAAAAACACTTTATAAAAAGTAAAATTTGACAAAATCAGAGACTGGAATTAATTATCACACTCGTAAATATTCATAATTACCTGAAATTAAATCTTGAAATGCCTTTTACGGGAGTAGTAATTTTACAAATGGAAAATGAACTTCGATTAACAGACAATTTCGGATATAAAAGGTTTGGATAAAAGACTTTCGAATAATCTAAAGTGATTAAAATCCCAGATTACGCACAATTACAAACGCTACTTTTTGGTACTAAAGAACTTTATAAAAAGGGAAGTCATCGCAATTTAGAATCAGGAATAAAATAGTCCACCTGTAATATACATAGTTGTCTGAATTTAAACCTTGAAATAATGTTTTAGTAAGTTGTACTTTTGTTGTTGCTATTGCTGTTTCTAATGCCACTTGCGCAAGCTCCCCTTCGCTTTAGAGCGACCGCGCTGTCAAAAATAGAATCGTCATTTTCGACGACTCTTTCATCGTCAGGAAAATTTCGTCATTCATAACGATTATTTCCTCGCGCGATCACGTGACTTAAAAAAGTTACTACACAAATTTCGGCAATTTGACGAAAGGAGCATTTTTCGCGAAGCCATTTCGTCAAATACGACGAAAGTTCCGTGAGATTCGAGCTTGCGTTTCTGAATGTGCAGGACCTAAGGCAGAAATGGAGCTCCTTCCGTTTACAGATGAGCACCACAACTGTGGAAGTACGACTTGGCTCAAGATGCATTTGGATGACACGAGATGAAGCCCCCACAAATTCGCCACCTTCCTTTTTTGACCTCATTTGAGTCAAGGAAAGGAAAATTATAAACCCTGCGGGGTGCCCTCGGGACTTCAGGCTCCACGAATTTTACATGCACGTATTTCCAAGTGTACATGGTGAGTCTTCAGTGCGTCGGGTATAGAACACACAATATTTTGGTTGAAAGTCCAACATTCTAACCACTAGGCTACACTGTAAAAAAATTTCCCGAATATAACGGCAAAAAGTACAGCAGCAGAGTTGCCGGAAACTTTTCGTTTCTGATAATATTTTGCCGTGAATTGTCAGAAGTTCCATTTCTTTTTTCTCCGTTGATCCTATTAAATACAGCAACCGTAAAACGGGAAAGTTCCGTTCTCGTACCTTCAGGACCGTGATATTTCCGTTTTTGGTAGGAAAAACCATGTTTTGAAGCACTACGGAAATTTTCCGTTAAAATCAGTCAAAAAACAATTGAAAAATTCAGGTTTTTTTTTTTTATCAGTGTACCACGGCGTAGTTTTACAAAGGAAAAGTAAACTTATATTCGAGGTTTTAAGAAGATGCATTATACAAAACGGATTTTAAAAAGTTCAAAAATTGAATTCTAACTAATTTAACTCATCAAAGTAGATTAAGAATACGATTTAGGTCTCTCTAACCTGACATTTATGCTTAATAAATGTCATAAATACTAAATGTCATTCTTCTATGAAAAATCTATGTTTGCCTAAACCGGGGTTCGTTTTGATTTAATTATCTTCCTGATCTTTTATCAAATTTACTTTTCCTTCATTATTAAACAATCAGAGAATCCAATCATCGAAACAAATTAAGCAAATCTTCCTAGCAAAAGATATTAGACGAGCCGCTTAGGCGCAAGTAACATGACAACTAAACTTGGTCGCCTTTAATTAGTTTTGAGAGGGGAAAGTTATATCTCTTTCTCTGTAGCGTGTGCTTGATAAACTTGTTCAATCACATTCATAAACAGGTTTCCAAATTGTTTTAACTGAAATAGTCTGTATGTGACCGGATGCAGTTTCAGAATCACAACTTTGCATTTGTAGTTTGAATTTTTGAAAATCAATATGTTTTTTTTTTCTAAATTTTCCTTTTGCCGATTCCTCATCATTAATTGTAGATTTTAGTCGTTTGATTTTTGGAAACCATTTTAAGTACAACCGACTCTCTTGACTGCACGTCTGAATGCATTGGGTTGATCTATGGAGTTTAAAAGTTAGTAGGCATGACGGTTGCATAGAGGGGATACTTTAGGATAGCTTATGACCAACCCTGTAAACGGCAGATCCAAATATATTCCCCAAAGCTATTGAGCTTAAAATTTTTCGAAAACGTGTTTTACGGTGGGTTTCGCATACTTTTCCAAGTCGTAGCACACTTGGAGGAATTTGAATTTGGTCATGGCACACTTGACATATAACGTCTACCCTATGACACTAATTGTACATATGAACGATTCTGGCGAAAATCGGAGAAGCGGAAAGAACACAAAAATAATGATCATAAACCATATTTTAATTAACTAATAATGTACCTGTACCCAATATGGACACCTTAAGGAAAATGTATTTTTTTCACCACCGTGTACACGTCATAGTACTCCAAAACTGTATGACCACTATCCCTGGACTATTGACTATCATTATTAAAATTAGCGACCTTGTAATTATCCTGGTTTATTTTAAATGATAAAAAGAAAAAAAAAATTACAAGTGTCCATATAAGGAACCAACAGTCCCTATTATGGACATGCATGTCCATATTAGGGACAAGTGGCTCTTATTGACCTACTACACAGGGTGTATGTGTATAGAATATACGCTCTTCCAAGGAATTTTAGAGGAGAGAGGAGAAAAAAAATATAGTATTGCTAGGCAGGAGTGGGGCACAGTAAATATCTTCATAATAGGCACTTTAGAAAGGAGGGGCTTTCGGTTGTGGCTCTTCGAAGAGCCATGCAAAGCACTGCAGTTACAACAAAATATTATGAAATAATATAGTTGCTTTTGCTTAGCTTTATTGCAACTGTCTGCAGACTGAACATCTTCTATTACTCAGTCCTCACGCGATGGACAAATAAAAACTTCATCATGGGCACCAAGTCCCACACAGTCCTCATGGGCATATCTGCCGCATTTGATGCATGGCCACATGTCTTCAAAAGCATCAATTAAAAATACATATAAGTAGTCATTTATTATGAATTAGCAAAGCAAAATAACATTAAACAGATATTTCACAAATTTGAATCTAAAGATTCACTTGCTGTACTTCATAAACAAAGGAGAGCTGGTATTGCTTCTTATGAAGTATTGATGCTGTTGCAGACAATGTGGCCATACATCAGTTGCGGCAGAGATGTCCAGGTGAACTGTATGGGACTTAGCGTCCATGATGAAGAAGTTTTTATTTGGACATAAGGTGTCCATATTGGGGATCAGGCGTAGTTTTACTAAATCTTGTAATAAATAAACAAAGAAAACCTTTTTAAGCAATATATTCAATAGCAATAGAAAATACGTTTTATCGGCTTTCTAAAACACTCCACTTTTCAATAATTAAAGCAATTTTACCCTCTCTAATACGAATTCAAACTTACCAGTAATTACTATCAGCACACCACGAAGAAACAAGTTTCCTCCAAAATGACGATCAACACGCTTTTTTTCACTTTCCTGGCTAAATTATTTTTTCAACTGCTTTTCTTCACGGACATGCAGTGCTATTTCTCGATCAAATTTGTTACTTTTAAAGATATTAGGGGTGTCCATATTGAGAGCACTGTCCATATTGGGTACAAGTACCTTATAAAAAGTTTATTAATTGTAACCAGCACAATTGTTTGTTTGTTCATTAACAAAGAAGATTCCCAAAGAAGTTTGGGAGCTCATGGTTAAGAGCATTTGGAATTTTAAATGATTTCAAAATTGTTTTATAATGCATTTACAAAGGAAAATGAGTATAAGATGGTCTCTAACGTATAATCGGTATAGGTACAGTGGTTCACAATCATTTTAATGTCGAGACCCCATTTCACTCAAAAATTTTGACGCGTTAGATAAGTGTTTCCCAACGTGGGACCCACGGCCCACAGGGGGGCAATTTGATTGTTAAGGGGGGCAATTCTAAAATGGAATTGACACAAGTTTAACCCTTTCGCTCCGAGCCATTTAAATGCAATGCTAGATTTTGATGACAAATTCAATGAAAAAAAACCAAATTCTTTAATAATTGCGTTAAATAATTATTAGGTGTAATTTCGCTAGAAGGAACCAAAATATCAACTGGGTTTTTGGCGTCGTCAAGTAAACTTCACTGCGGCACACGGCATTAAATTAAAATAATAAATTAATATAAGAAAATCATTTAAAAAAGTATTTGAAATGTAAATTTCAATTTTTCATAATATGTTTTGAAAATTTACTTACTGCGTTTCGTTAGCAATTTTCAAGTGATTTCTTCCTTAAACTTACCATTTAAATTTCTTAATAAGTACACAATTCAATTTTTAATATATTAAAAGTTATGCATGATACATAGGGGGGGGGGGCATAAGAATTTTATTCAGGCTAAGGTGGGGCATGGCATAAAAAAGGTTGGGAACTACTGTGTTCGATTGTCTCTGAATCCAACTCCGTTGGGAATTAGTTTATTTTTCATGTTCAAGGACACTGTAAAAGAAACAAGTTTACAGTAGGGTTGGACTAAAAGATTGCATTTACTTTAACTATTTCGTGTCCAATTTAACTAAAAATAGTTGCTTGGTTTGGGGCCAAACTTGGTACACACATGGATCCTAATTCAAAGTAGTGCTAGCTAGTTTTTAGTGGTAATCCCGTAAAAAGAGTGGCTCAATTGTAAGTTTTTCTCGTACCCCGTAACTACTCCCGAGAAATAATGGCAGGATTCAAACAAAACTTGATTATCACCATATAATGAAAAAAAAAAAAAAAAAACGCTGCTGTTATTTGAAAATGTCTATTAATTTTTTAATTCATTTAAATTCTGCATATCATTTGCATACTTTTCGTGTATTATTTTAATATTTTTCGTACGCTTCGTTCTTTTAAATATTCTTGGTGGATTTTATTCTGATTGAATGTGACGAAATTTGTTATGTCACTAGACAATGCTTTTTTCAACTTATATCCTTAAGTGTCCATTTATGTGAAGTGCCTCCTGACCCCATTTCGGGTCGTGACCTACAGGTTGGAAACCCCTGACATACTACAACACAGGTCAGATTAAACTTAATAATTCTCTAAAAATGATTCACGAATTATAAGAATACATTACATATATAAAATTATCAACCATTTTTCTTGCAACTAAATAATTTCCTTAAATAAATAAATTTACTAAACTTTAGCAATTAGACAATTAGTATGCCCTCAACCAAAAATAACAAGCATTTGTGTGCCTTAATTTGTAACGTAGGGAAAGTGAAAGTTTAAAATGTTGTAAAAACTTTTGTTATAAGGTTGAGCATTCATACATTATGTACTACATAAAGTAACCCTTACATTACCTAGTATTCATAGAAAACAGTAAACGTATTTATGTTCTCTAAATTACTGTTAAAAACTGTTTTACAGAACATACGTCTTTATTCAGCCATGGTGACTTCAAAAACTATATCGGACTCTTATGTTTTACGTTTTCCACAAAAGTCGCAGCGTTCCATTGTTAAGTTTGCAGCACTACCCTAAACAACTTACAAGTGTCAATGCACACTTCTCTCATGTTTTCTCACAGAAATTTAATATATCTCCGGAACTACTTCCAGATACGCTGCAAGTGAGGTACATAACAATCCTTCGACAAACTAAACTTGACAACAAAAAGAAGGGAAGAAAAATGCACTCTTAAAAGAAAAATTCGTTCTTCCAGATACGTTACAAGTGAGGTACATAATAATCCTTCAAAAAACTAAACCTGACAAAAAAAAGGGAAAAAAAAGCACTGTTAAGAGAAAAATTCGTTCATATTCAAAAGTGCACTAGTGTTCTTCTAAAAGAAATTTTATACGAGAGCAAGAAAGGTGACAAGAAATTGGTTTTTATTCTTGGAACTACGCCATGCGACACTCAGCTCATAGGCTGCATTTTTATACCTTTTCTCTTAACTTTACTTTCGTATCTCTGTTTATCTTAGCTCTGCTGAGCAAAGTAACAATAAAAAGGCTTGAAAGGAAATATGCATTTAGCTACGAATGAAGTACTGATGTATCACCACGTAGGGTCGTAGTCACTAAATCAGCGATTCTCAACCTGTGGGGCGCGAACACACGAGAAGGGGGGCGCGAGAATATCCAAGAGAAAATATTACTTTTAAAATTGACTAACTGACTGAACGCCCACATACACATAGAAAACAAAATACATTTCGACATATTTAATAACTTATTAAAGTAAAACAAATTACTAAATTAAAGGAAGGCTTAATATTAGAAATAGCCTAACAGCCACTCTCAGTTGTTTCTATATTCAGCCGAGATCTATAGTTTGTCTTCAAAGAAGCCACAGCAGAAAATCCAGTTTGACAAAAGTTGTCGAGGATGTTTAAAATGGTAATAGAATGTAAAATACAATTGTTTTTAGTGCAGAAAAATCATCCTCTACTCCTGCCCCAAATTCAAATAGTGATTTATTACTAAATTAATTTTATTACTAAAATTACATGTTTTACTCTCGTTTTGGCAGTTGGTTAAAAATAATTCTAAAACAGAATTAGTACTCATATACATTATTGTTGAATGCATTTTATGGTAAGGGGGACGCGATGAAAATTATGATAGAAATTTGGGCCACGAATACTGAAAGGTTGAGAAACGCTGCACTAAATCAAAAACAGTGCCCCAGCTAGGTTGGATAGCACACCGGTTGGTGTCGTTTAAAATCGCGATTCTCCATATGAAACGTTTCCCAAAGGCGTAGTGCAAGTTTGCGCGAAGAGGGCTCATAAGTGTTAGTCAAGTTTATTGGTCAGTTTTGCTTAGTTTGCGGATTAGCTCACATTTTAATAGAAGTATCATTCTCATTTAACCGCTTAACGCATTACCGGCAAATTTGCACATGCCAGTGTCTCACACGGGCGAAGGTTACCGGCAAATTTGCACATGCCAGTGTCTCACACGGGCGAAAGTTACCTGCAAATTTGCACATGCCAGTGTCTCACACGGGTAATCTTGTATCTAGCGTTATTTTATTTATAATGCTCCTCTGAGATGAGTTTGTAGAATACAGTAACACTTCGTTATATCGCTCATTCGGATATATCGCGCTTTTTCTATGTCTCGCAACATTTTAAGTTTGAGTTCTTGATAGTAAAAATTGGCATTTCTCAGTAAAGATCTTTTTGCCCCATTAAACAAAGCCATCGAACAGGAATGTTTTCCTTTCTTCTGAAATTGCTGCAGACAAAAGCTGCAACAATTCTTCTCCCACTCCCCAACTTACATGCCTACAGAATAATTCTACTCAAACCAGTTGACGTTTTACTTGACATTGCTTTTTGTATTGATCCTAATGCTCATAGAATGAAAGAGACAGATGTCTATTGCCCAAGGGTTTTTATGAAAAGCTTTATTTTTATCAAGCTAGTTTTATCAAGAAAGTTGTCATTATGTAAGATTAAATTAAAATTTTTTCCGTTGACACTCAATGTAGTTGTACTTTTAGAGTGATTTCTAATGGCATCGGTTATATCGCGCATTCGGCTATATCCCGCTTTCTTGCTGTCCCCCGATAAGCGCGATATAACGAGGGGCTACTGTAATTTTTTATATGACTTTAACCCCTTCCTACGCTCTTTAGTCACCCCCTAGAACTGAAATTTCCAAACTCAAATTATACTATACCTATATATTCATTTTCTGTCCAAAAAAACTCGTGCTTCAAGGGGTTAATGCTTTTTGAAATCGTGATAAAAAAGAAAAAAAAATATTATGGATAGTTTCTTTAAATTGCATCATTGGTGAAATTCGTGGTCGACGGGATAACACTCTAATATTAAGTAAAATTAAAAATCAACTTAAAAATAAGCAGAAAAATGTGCAGTCCCGTGTTTTGGGCTACAATGAACACCTTTTTCAATGCAAAACAGTGGGCTTCTAGATGAAAAACAAACAATTGAAACAAAAATTAAGTTTTACTATAATTAAAAACCAACGAAATTATTATTGAACAATAGAATCAACGTTATTAGAGCAAAGACTTGGAAACATATTGGGTGCACGTATTTTGGTGTTACAAGGACCGCCTTTTTCAATGTAAAACCATTTTGAGCTGCCGTAACCCCGTAGTTTTTTATAACACTGAAACGTGTGCATTCAATATTTTCCACAATTTTTGCTTTAATAACTATGATGTTTAATATGATTTAAGGTTGCCTCTTACCTAAATCATGTTGAACAAGTACTGTTCATATGGGATCATTCATAAATGATGTCACGCTTCGAGGGGTTCGTTCGTGAAATTGTGACAAAGTGTGACAAGGGGAGGGAAGAGGGTAACAAGAAGTTGACATTTCTGCTCGCGGAACATAGCGTGACACATGGCAAAGGGGTGAGGGGGTTCCGTTGAAGTGTGACATTTTGTGACAAAGGTGGGAGGGGGTTAATTATGTGGAAAAAGAGCGTGACATCATTTATGAACGCTCCCTATAGCAAAGCTGATTTGTAGTTCTTATGTGTAAAAAATTTACAATGCACGCCCAGATATTGTAAATAAAAAAGTGCGTTTGAAATTTATATCAAGTGTAAATATTTTTAATAAATTACAGTAATAGTCTGGTCACCCTGTTAAGGAGGCAAAAAAAAGAAAAATCAAGATATATTTTATCCTCAAATATTCTGCATTAAATGGTATGTTTTTATTTTCTTATTTATTTTTAGCAGTTTCAAGCAAGATGCAGAAAATAGTAATAGCAACAAATAAAAAAAGCAAACATTTGCTTTAACCTGTTGCTTCAGAAAATTTTATAACGTAGAAAATGTCGTTTATTTCTTAAATCCATTATTCATTGTCTGGAGATAGTTTAATCCTTCTTCCTTGAATATTTCATGAACTGGCTCTCAAAAAGAATTTATTATGTTAATAATGAAGATTAAGTTAAAATAAAGAGAATAAAAATTTCATAAGTTAATAAAAACCTGTATTCATTTTAATAACAAATGAAAGACCAATTTAAATATAATATTATTCATAACTCTTTTGAAGTAAGATACATTTAAATTTATTACAATTCTCAATGGAAACAAAATATCTGTTCACGCACTTGTGTACGTGAACAGATTCAAATTTTCATTCCCTCTAGTTATAAATAGTTTCAACTCATGTATAAGAATAGCGTACTGTAAAGAAAATCCCCTTCGACCGTATCTGCCAGAGGGAGCTTATCAGTAGAAGGGAAAGGGCTTGCAGCTCTACCGTCATACAGAGCAAGTTTCCTGGCAGAGTGCCAAGAAGAATCCACTCATGTTCAAGGGAGGAACTGCTGGTGTAAGGAATGTGCCGTTTCTGTTCTCGCTCTAGTTCGTTTACAATACTTGTTTTTTTTTTTTCAAACTGATGCTATGTGACAGTTTTAAAAATTAGTTGCTTTCAACAAACAGTGAAGCAAACATTCTGATTCGTGATAAACGCGGCAAAACAAAGTTCCCTAAAACTCGAATGGATTCGTTCTTTTCTGCCATGCGCAGAAGTGCCCGACTATCAAAAGTTCGTATCCTAACTATAGCTGTCGATGAACCATCGAAGAATCCAGACTGCGTATATGTTGAAGGCTGCCCAGGCCTAAGAATGAGGGCATGATTCATGAGTTGGTTCAAAGTCAATTTTAAATGGTGTCAGTTGTATTTTAATGATTATTTTAATGAAATTTAATCTTGATTTACATATTTTTACACGTACTAGATGTAGAATTGTTCGCCGAGCTATTATAAACTTCTCCATTTAAACTAGCAACACCGCTTCTTTGACCATGTTGTTTTTCGCCAAGCTCAGTGCAATTTGTACTTTTGTTTACAGTAGCACATCATAATGCCGGGTTGGGGAGACACTAAATCTTGCGATGGCTGTCTACTGCAAGCTCCTCACCATCTCGACAAATAGTTGATATTTGAAATATTTGTTCCGAAATATAAAAATAAGTTGGGTATAAATGTAAAAATTGAAACGAACAAAAAATAAGCACAAAATTTGTCAAGATTGCAGAAACGAGGATCGAGATTACAAGTAAATCCTATTTTAATGCAAAAAAAAAAAAAAAGAGCTTTTTAATGAAAAACATCCAACTTAAGAAAAAAGACCAACGCAAAGGTTTTTTTAAAATCTCGAAACACGTTTCTTCATTTATTTCAAATTTTGTGCTTAAATTTACGTTGATTTTGAGGCCGTGGCAGCCTAGTGGTTAGGACGTCTAACATACAACCCGAAGATTGGGAGTTCGACAGCCGACCCGCTGAAGACCCACCATGTACACTTGGGGATACGTACATGTAAAATCCGAGCACTCTGAAGTCCTGAGGCAGTTCGGAGGGCGCAGGAGGGCGGAAAATTTCATTCCCTTCACACTTAGATCAAAAAAGGAAGGTAGCGTATTTATGGCTGCGTCATCTGGTGTCATGCCAATACTTCATGAGCAAAGTCGTACTTCCACCGTCGTGGAGCTCTTCTAAACGGAAGGCGCTCCTTACTACCCTAATTCCTGGTCGCTCTGCGATGGAGAGCTTGTGGCGCTAGAAGCAACAACAAACAAAGAATTTTTAATTTTTACTTTGTGGCACAAAGCTTTACACTTTATCTTATGTCTTTAGATATAAATAGAAAATAACATACAGGTACATCGCAGCTTTCTTAATATTGGATGAATTCTCGAAAAAATATTATTATTCAGTTTCATTAATTACTTTGTGTTAATAAGGCACAACAAAATGCTTTTTTTCGTGTTAAGTATTTTAAAAGCAAACGGATTAAAGCAGAAAGAGATTATAATGAGCCGGATTTAGCAGCGTCTTACGTCCCGTTTAGAAGCAGTTACAGGACCTTTAAACATGTAACCCTCAAATACAAACTCTAAACATGAAACCTAAACTTTTCTATTCCTAATATATCTATCTTATCTTTCTAATGGGGCTTCGTATGGTCACTAACCTTTGCAAACCTAGTGCATTTCCCGAAAATCGGCGTCGATTCTTTCAAGTAGCACCAACAGCGGATGCCATTTCCACTTTGAATATTTTACGCTCAGTTTTCCGCTAGTTAGCGGCACCTGAGCTGTAAATGATGCGAAACTACACTAAGAATTTAATTTATCCGAGAGTATCCAAGCGAAACGGATACTCAAGGGATCTTTAACATGCCTCATAACCTCATTCTGAATATAAAATTCATTATATATATTTTTCTTAATGTAAAAACAGTCAAAAATTGTTTTCTTCCATCTTAAGAGAGTGTAATTGCAGTGTGTTAGGCTTCTAACATCGCAGCTGACGGGCCAATATAAATGACAGAAGCGCTAGCATTAGTCATGCGCAACAGGAACAACTTTTTCAAAGGAGAAGAGAAAATTATAGAAAGAACTCTACAGGAAATGCTTTTAGTAGTGAAGTAGCTAATTTAATAAACTTTGAAATGACGCAAAGCCCAGTGCAAGCTATTCCTTTAAGAAAGTAATTTCGAAGAAAGGAACTTTCGTAAAATTGAATTAAAAGCATAGACCTTACAAATACAAGGAACCTTACGCACAATCGTTTGAAGAATACCAAAATCTCTCTTTTTTTTTAAAATAAAGTTCTTCTTGAAGTGTTTTCCGAAATCTCCTTTTACCAGATTAATGTAAAATTTCAGTAAAAAAAAAGCTAGTAAATATGAGTTCAGACATGCATATTGTTCACCAATTTTAAAAGAAGGGAAATTTAAATAATTTCTCATCGGTAATATTATCGGAGATATGAATTGGGCCGAATCTAAGGGGAATTAATTTTGCCCATTGGAGGGGGGGGGGGTTAGATTACAGTAAATATGTATGGAGATTAAAAAATTTAACTAATGTTAGCAGACTGACATTTGGAAGGAAATCACGCCGATTTTTGGAAACAGGAAATAAAAATTAGTAGTAATCTTTGAAAGCATTATGACCAAGCCGTTCCTATATAAACTAGTAAAAAGTGCACTTTAAAAAATTCTAGTTTAACATTCCACCAAAAAAAGTGGAAATTTTGCTGCCACCAACCATTGGGCACTAATTTGAAACATTATAATGGTGTATTAAAAAATTCTAGCTTAACCTTTCACAAAAAAAAAAAAAAAATGTTGAAATTTTGTTGCCACCAACATTGGGCACTAAGTTGAAACATTATAATGGTGTATTAAAAAATTCTAGCTTAACCTTTCACCAAAAAAAAATGTTGAAATTTTGCTGCCACCAACATTGGGCACTAAATTGAAACATTATAATGGTGTATTTAAAAAAATCTAGCTTAACCTTTCACCCAAAAAAAAAAAAACGTTGAAATTTTGCTGCCACCAACATTGGGCACTAAGTTGAAACATTATCCTTTCATCAAAAACAAAAAATGTTGAAATTTTGCTGCCACTAACATTGGGCACTAAGTTGAAACATTATAATGGTGTATTTTCACCTAGTTTCATCATGAACGCAAAACTAGGAGCCATTGTAATTGTTCAATTTTAGTACCAAATGCAGCTACTTGACGTTTTTACGGTATGCGCAATGTTTCATTAGAGAGATAATAAATCAAAATCATCACGATTTTTATCAACACGGAATTTAATTTGGTGAATGAGTTACTGTTAAAACTAGCGAAACTGTTATGATTTATAAATCACATTTTTACTCTCTTATAGGAGAGTAATATTAAAGCAATATCATTGAGATTTTAATAAACACAGAATCAAAATTAACATCTATGCTTGACATTAGAATATCCGCAGTATGGTTCATGAAAGTGACATTAAAAGGAAAAGTATTGCGATTTTAATAAACACAAAATAAAGCACGATACTTGAAGACATTACATAAAATAATTCGTGTTTAAAACTAGTAACACTGCGACATGGTGACGTATGCATTAAGGATATAGGAATGAGAAATATTTATGAAAAAATATTGAGATTTTATTAAACACGAAATAAACGTTAATAACATGACACTTAAACATATTGCAATGAGCCAAATGCGATTAAAAGGACGCATCATTAAAAAGCGAGAACTGGTTGCTGTTTTACTTTACCAGCGTCGTCATATTTTCTTACCTATGGTTTTTTCTTTTATTTTTGATCCACTTCGGCAGCTATCATATTTTTTACGCTTGCGGGAGAACCTTTTTTTGAAGTAGATCTGATACTAATGCTTTTAGAAGATGATTTGTAAGAAGCTGAGAGGTAACCTATATCATTAATTATATTTAGGCTGAGATTTAGAAAGATGTGCCCAAAGAAATTTGTATTAATTTTTCAAGCGATCCTAAGCTTTCGTTCAATTTTTTTTATAAAAAAGTTTTTTTTTGTTGTTGCTTTTTTTCTTTTTTTTTGTCGAGCTTTTGAGGATGTATCAATTTTATTATCTAGAATTAATTATGTGTCGTAATCATTCATCTAGATAATTAGGCTCACTTTTTATTGTTAATTAAACATGACGTTGTTTTAAGCCTATTCTAAACTAAAGAACGAGGTAACGCGATTTCTTCGAAGCAATTACTTCCCTCCCCCCCTCCCCCCCCCCCCACCTGTTTTTTCTATCAAAAACATTAGTATAAGGGTTAGTCGTAAAAGTATAAATTAAGCTTCTTGATTTAAAAAAAATCATTTTTAAATAGATCCCATGAGGGTTTAAAATTAGCTATTGATCAATTTTCTTTTTCATAATAATAAGCTCTATTTAAAATTGAATAATTCTGGTCCTCAAAATTCAGAACAGAATTTTTTAAAGAAGTTTAATATTTTATCCTTTGCTTCAAAGAGCAATATATACTTTTACTACTGTAAAATATGGTTGGCTATGCCCACTTTTATTGAAGTGTATAGAAAAGAATATAGTTGCTCCATGAGCTAGAAGTTATACTTCTCAATAATATGATAATTTAAAATTGTATAGTGAAGAAAACTCAATAATTTATAATTTTATACAATTAGGAGAAACTGTTTACGAGAAAATAATTTTGCATTATCCATATATGTAACTTATGTAATTAGCAAACGAAATGGCGTACTTTTTTAATCCTGACACGACAAAGGACTGTTATTACAGGTTAATCTGAATCACAAGGATAAGTTTTATTGACTCAAGAAACCACGGGAATAACAGCATGAGAACATAATTTATGTGTATCGTTTTTAATTTTCTTTAAATATAGTGAACCACTGTTATAGCGTCATTCAAGGGACCGGGATATTTATGACGCAATAGCCAAGTGACGTTATAAGAGATCACCATTACTATTGATTGGCGAATGAAAGGACTGGAATTTTTTGCCGTTATAACAGAGTTGTCGCTATAAACGATGTCGTTATAACCAAGTTCAACTGCATTTTCCTTCGAAAGTCTCTTCTGTTTTGGCGCTTGAAACCATGCAATAATGAGCTGGCATTTAATATATAGTTTTTAACCTAAAATAATTATGACTAGCCCCTTCCTTTTATTTATTACGAGAGTAGCATTTGAAACATTAAAATAGCTATCAAACTTCGACCATAAGTTTGCCACGAAAGAGTGGCGTAAGATTTCTGGTGGATTGTTGAGGGTTAGGAAATATAAATAAGTAAAGCGGGGTGTTACTTATTTATTTATCGTGAGAAGTTAAATGAAGAAGGGACAGTAACTCTCTTTACTATGCCCTTACCCACTCCTCAACTTTACTTACCCACTCCTCAAGTATTACTTTCAGTTCAAGAATGAACTGGAAATAATCTGGTGATACATTAAATTGCATGATTAAAAAATTTCCCTTCCCCATTTCCCATGCTTAAGTGCCAAATACCGTAGATCGTGCTTCAGCAGGATATCACTTTGAACACAAACATGCCAAGTAAATACTTTGCATAATATGCCGAATAAGTTGCGTCTTATTGCTACACACATACTTAGCAGGCTTATGTTTTAAGAAGATTGCTAAAACCTTCTTCAGTTACTTCATCTAATAATTTGTTGCAATGTAGGCTTATCTTCCACTTGAATCAAAAGACCCTTGTAAATTGTTGACAGAGAAAGTCCTTTGAGATGTGTTATTATGCCTGGTTTTAACAACAGTGGTCTTGCTGGACTAAAACATACCACAAGAGTTCCAAATTTCGAAGCTTATAAACTGCAGAATACGAGAATAAATTGCCACTCTACGTAAAACATAGCATATTAGTCATTAAGAGTGTTGAGTAACGCTCTCTGAAGAGATATCAGCAAAGGAATTTTAGTGAGAGAAAATGAAACTCTTCAAGCAGTTTCCTCTCCTTCTGTTGAAACTCTTCAACATAACTTTCCTTATAAGTAGAGTTACTTTCTTGAAACCTGAAGATGACTCTTTACGTATAAGTATTTGCATATAAAGCCAATCCAAAATGTGCTTGAGGAACCACGCCAAGTACTGTATTCCAATTAGCTCAATTGCATACAACACGATTACTTCATTAGTTTAGATAGGGACATGAGATAAAGAGAAGAGCAAAGTAGTAAGTTAAAAAAGAAAAATTTTGAGTAAAACGAATGCGAAGTTCGAACAATATGGGAGCTTTCAATTTGTAGTCCTCACACTAAATACGAGTACCACAAATATGACTCCACCTGTCAATGCTATAACTAACATTTCCACTAACAAAACAAAAAAAAAAAAAAAGTTTATCTTCTGTGTGACAAATGAAGTAAAAAAGAACAAATTTAAGCACAAGAAAAAAAAAAACATAAAGCAGACACGTTACGGAATTACATGGAATTCCTTTTTCAATGCAAGCATGAAGGTAGAAAAGGAAAGCTAAGACCCTACAAGATCCGCCAAAAGAGAAGATTGGCAGGAGTTAGTGCGAGGATAACAAAATGAATGTTCCTATATAGTGAGAAGACCAGATCTTCTCTTTCGGCGAAAATAATCTGTTTTGGCGGGACTCTTATAGGGTCTTTGCTTTTTTTGCTCCCTTCTTGCTTTCATTGAAGAAGGTATTCCATGTAATTCGAAACTCTTCCGATTTTTGTATTTTAATTTTATTCTCAAATTTGTAGCTTTTTTACTTACTTCAGATTAGTGTTTTATAGTTTTCTGCTTAGTTATCTGAAAATTACATTTTTTTTTACTCGCTTCTTTTTAAGGCCTCATATATGTTTAGATGTTTCATTCACTCATAAGTAAATTCGCAAACATTTAAATATATCTTTATCAGCTGTAATGCGTTCCTTTTGAAGCATTTCCTCTCTTGACGATGGTTTTGTCTCTATTTGATCCTAACTATCTTTAAAAAAATAGGTTATGTTCATTATTTTCTTTACTCATTTTTACAGAAACTTTTATATTTTTTCTTAAACGGTCTGTAAACTTGCATGTCTTTTTTTTCCACCCACACATTAATAAATTGAAAAATGTGCCATTTGTAACACTAATGTAGACCACACCAATAATGTTGTCTACGCTTTACGGTTTAACAACAGTACAATCTATCATTGTACAAAACACCAATGTGCTTCCGATGATATTCATCAGTATACTATGCACCATTGTGACACTTTACCGTTCTACGCGTTACCGATGTATAGTGAAACCATGATAAAAATTACATATCTCCAAAGCAAAATAAGACGGTACATTTTCCACTATATAGTAATATGCAATGTGTACGTTATACAACTGTAAACACTACACCAGGTAAGCACTAATAAGCTTTACATTGTAATTTTAGCAAAGAATATTCTATTCTTGGTAATATGGTTTTTATAGAATGTTCGATAACTGTAACACTGAAAATTCAAGTCGCACTAACGGTATGCAAAAAATGAATGACACATTGAGAAAAAATGAATGAATTATTTTCAAAATTTTACAAAGGTGTATGCAAAAGAAGAGTAGTTCTACCTCACATGAAAATAAAAAGCAAAGCTAACAGTTCGTGATTTAAGGGAGGAAATACGTGTAAAACGGCGTATTAAGAGCCATTTTCATGATTTTTTTTAACGCATAAAGAGTAAATATGTTTTATTGTGATTTTAAGGTTATTTTGTAAATATATTGAAGAACATTTACTGAAATTTTGAAACATTTTCCTTGAAAAATCCCGGAGATATCGGCTGATTCACACGGTAAGTCGTAACCCATTTTGCAGTTTGCGTACGTCCTGGAGGTCACTATTTTTATCTGAAATCATTTTTTTTTAAATCTACTTTTTTTATAAGTGTCTCTTCTAGTTGAACTAAAATCATCACAAAAAATTGAAAATTTCTATTTTTTTTTTTAAATGGGAAAATTAAGTATGATTTTTAACCGTTTTTTTTTTTTTGTTCTTTTTTAACAATAAAAAAGTAAAAATAAAGATATGTTTATGATTCTGGTTCAACTAAAGCGTGTATATATATATAAAGAAAATGTATGCTAAATTTGATAACGATTGATCAAAAGCTCTGCGAGCTAGAGTGTACAAATTCGAAAAAGTAGTTTCGATAAAAACGCGTTTGAAAAAAAAGTTGTATTTAAGGTAAATTTAAGGCAGTTATGAATCATTTTTTTAATACTCATAGGTACTAATACTTATAGAAATTTCTTTTCCGAGGTCTCAATTGTTAAAAGAAATAAAAGGACATCTGCCAGCGTTCTCTAATACCCTTCAGGTCATTCATGAGGGACTACCTGCTCAACTCCTCCAAAAGGAGCTCTCGCTCAAATGCTTATAATTTTTAAACGACTTGGAATTTCGCTTTGAAAATTTCAGGGTATATAATTGAATAGTTGTAGAATCGATTTATATATGAAGAAAAACATTTTTTAATTTTTTGAGACCTTTACACTCAGATTCCCCCTTTAAAAAGCATATCGAGATCCATAAATTAAATGTTAAAAATGTGCGCCTTCAAGAAACAGGTCTATTTAAAAAAAAATTTAAATATTGTTTTAAAGTGAGTGAAATTGTACATTTTTTTTCAAATTTAATGGAATGCACATTTATTGTTAATTAAAATAAACTAAAGCAAGTAATGTTGAAATTTATTTATTTCTTTTTCTTATTTAATAGTAATGCTCTTATTTAATAGTCTGGTAGTTAATGGCAAATAATGCCATAAATAACTCATAATTTTTTAATTGGCGTGTTTTCATCCCTATGTGCAGTTACTCAATCTTAACAGTATCTGAAAATGTTTATTTAAAACACTTCGGCTAAGATATTCTTTTGTTTTGCTCAAAATAAGTTAATTTTAATATTTTGATCACTATTGACTTTTTTTTTCTGTCCGATAATATGAATTCTCAATGTTTATACAGCCATTCAAACCCTTTAATGTACTTAAAAATTTAATAAATATTTTAATCCAAAAAATGTATCTAAAGTTATGAACTATTATAAAAAACTAGATCTAAAATTTGCTTACAAAATTTTCAATAACGTTGAAACTGAAATCAAAGCACAAAATTTTTAGCAAGAAAGAAACATCTTACATCAATAACCTTAAGTGCTCTTTAAATGTTTACCAGCCAGACAAACAATTTACTCAGAAATAAAATTCCAATAACGTACACAAAACCGAGTTACATTGCACTTAAGCCGCGCCTAAACGAACAACAATTCATTATCTTTCAAAAACATAACCCTGCTTCTTGCAGCTGATATATTTTAAGCGATAAAATGGCTCGTACAAATTGAATATTCATGAATAATGATCTGCTTAAAGTTTGATTTCTAATTCCTTTGAAAGGACATGTCAGGAGAATATAGAATTTAATGCATTTCTGAAGACTTAAAACGCTTTCATGAATTAGGCTTATTTTTTTCTAGGAATGCAGTAAAACCCCGTTAAAACGCGTGTGTCGGAGGACATGTTTGGCATCCGCGTTATAACATAACCGCGGTATTGTGAAACTATACCGCGGAACCATATTCACGAAATAATACTCGCTTTTGTTGCATCCTTTTTCACGTTATCAAATTACTCCTAACTTTTCTTCCCCTATAGTCTAATTTTTTCTTTTCTTCTTTGCTGTCATTTTATTCACTGTAAGTGCTGTGCCAGAAGCACACAACTCAGCTGCGCCATCAGTTTATCGAGCAATTGGTTATAAACCAACTGTGTTCCGAGAAAAAAGGTGCTTAAAAATCTCCTTATGTTATTAACATGGGATTGTGAGGGGGAGAGGTTTAAGAAAAGATTAGGTTTGGGGGAGGAACGCACTTCTCACTAGGGCATATGTTTACTTTTCAGCAATCTGAAATAGAAAGGTTGACAGCGCTAAGAAGTTACACAAGTATAACTAGGCTTCTGAAAATAAAATAGTTAAACATTGAACTGAACAGTCCTTGACAGATGGAGCTCCGCCCATGTCAAGAGAAACAAGTCAGGGCGATTGCACCCGATTTTGAAATCAAGCTATATTTTCTAGGTTGAAAGACATAAAAAACATGAAAAAGGTGTACATCACGCCTATCACAATAGGGATTTATTTGTTAGTGTGTCTTGTATGGGGATGGGTGCTCCTTCGCTAGAATATTTGTGTTTTTGGGCTGGCTTTATTTACAATGCTAAATAAGGAATCACCTTTAAATGGCAATGATAAAGGGTGGTTTAAACGTCAGGAGACTTGATATTCACCGCGGTATATCCGATTCCGCAGTATACTGAAGCACGGTATAATGGGGGTTTACTGTATTACTTCTAGAATGTTCTCTCCGCTGGTTTTCCGCTTTCTAACCCCAGTGAGAAAACGTTTATTTTAGTGGTTGGAGAATGAAATCATAACAGGATCATTTTTGAGAAAAAGGTTACTTAAAACATAAGAACTTGGTTTTTCAAATCTTAAGTCATTTTGACTCAGAGTTATTCCGAGAACTTGATGATCTTGAATATAAACCATTTTATCCCAACAACAAGGATTTTAACAAGACGAACGAGAAAAATGATAAGGGGGTTATTCTGTCTTGTAGTTTGATCAATCTGGTAAGAGTTCTATGGTAAGAGTTTTCTTTTGTTTAATGTGAAAATTAACACCAACCGCTATGTTTAAAAGTGTAAAAAAATAGTATGGTAACCAGAGGCAGCCAATTTCCTTACTATTGAAATTGAAAACATAAAACTATTTTGCAATTCTCTAAACTATAAACATTGTTTACAATGAAAAGCAACGCAAATAAATCACACACTGACAATTAAAAAGCTATTTCGATGCGACAATGGAGCCTCTTCATCAGCGCAGGAAAGAAAAGTGCTCAACACACAACAAGAAAGTTGTGACTGAACGGGGAACAATTAGAAAGACAGCCGGTATTTATACCAAATGCTGCAAATACCTTTTAACTTTTTGTTTTTAATAGTTCCCCTTTTTTTTAATCAATTTTTCTTTTTTTCATGTACGTGCTTCCCTTTATCCTTCCTTTCTCGTGTTCCTGACCTCTGATTGGTATTCTTCTTTCCTTGTCTTTGTTTCCATTGGTTAATCTCTAATTCAACACATTTGGTATAAATACCGGCTGTCTCTCTGGTTGTTGCTCGTTCACTCAGTACTTTCTTGTTATGTTATGAGCACATGTCTCTCTTTCACTAATGAAGAGGCCCCACTGTAGCCTCGAAATAGCTAGTTTAAAAATTGGTTTGACAATTTGACCTTTATTTACGTTGCTTACCCGTGTCTGACACGGGCGGAAGTTACCGTCAAATCTGCACCTGCCCGTGTCTCTCAAGAGCGACCTGGTATCTCGTGTTATTTTATTTCTAATGCCCGTCTGAGATCCGTTGGCCCTTTGTCTGTATAATATTTTTTGTATAACTTTTACCCCACCCCGCTCTCTAGTCATCCCCTACAACTAATATTTCCAAAAACAATTTATATTATACCTATATATTCCTTTTCTGTCAAAAAACACTCGATCATTTTTTGCCAGTTTTTCTGAAGAAAAAAAAAAAAAAACCCTCGTGTTTCAGGGGTTAGGCACAAAGCATTTTTAATCATTTTTCTTATAAATATTGCATTTTGATAAACACAACTTCTCGATAATGTTTTTCACTAAAGTGATAAAAGATACAGGTAAAAACATGTCATAAAAAAGGCTATAAAACACTGGTTTACTCGCAAAGTTTGATAAAGGTTTACGTTTAACATGAAAAATTATCAGAACATGTTATAGTCTGTCTAATTAAAATAGGCGCCTCAAGGTCGCGTTTCTTGCTTTGCCACCATGGCAACTGCGAGAAAGATAACAGAGCTAAACTTTTTTTTTTGCACTGCAGTTAAGGCAATTGAAGTGTCCACTGGAAAAACGACCTAAGTCACACGCTACTTTTTAAAACTTGATTTATGTTTTATTCAATTATTTTATAACATAAATGTTATTTTTAACTATACGAGGCTACTTTTCGACTTTTCGGTAACACCCAAATTCAAATTTATAATACATATAATTATAATACGTACTTTATATTCATTTATAGCACATAATCTATATAAATAAAACCGAAAGTTTGTGTGTGTGTCTGTCTGTCTATCTGTCCGTCTGTCGATCGCGTCCTGGCGAGATGGAACGGGCCAGAAGTACGAAATTTTGGTTACAGGTAAATTGGGTCAGGTCCTCGTGCACCTCGAAGCTTTTTTCCTAAAATGCGAATTTGTTCTTTTTTTATTCCAATTTTAAGCAAAACTGTTGATTTTGGGTTTATCTCATCGAAGAAACGTCCCATGTTTTAGGTTTTTTCAGCATACGAATGCCCGTAAAAAACTGCACAAGATGATTTTTTTTTTTTTTTTGGAGTTCATAGGACAAATAGAACATGCGCAATATTCATTTAAAGTAGTTTTCGAATCTTTATGCATATTTTGTATACTATAGGATAACGCCTTATTTGCGTTATACTTCCATTACTATAGTGCAATTTCGCGATCTTCGGCTTCATTTTAACTTTACGTAGCGGTTTTAATTGATTCCATATTTTACTCAAGTGATTGATTTTCTAACGTTTATTTAATTTTTTAGATGTCTGTTTGGCGACATTTGGACAGAATTTAGTTATTTCTTTCCATCGAAAATCGACTTAAATTTCATACGTCAGAATTGCTTCAGTACTGAACATTTTCTCACTTAAATGTGCATTGGCTTTTGGAAATAATACTCTTATTTTTTCCGTTTTTATCCGAATTTGATAAAAGTGCTATTTAATTGTTTTCAGGAAATGTTTTGGCGATTTTGTAAGCGTGATTTTTAGGAGCTGGTGTTTTCTTTTTGAGGGGGAATTTAAGATATATTGTTGGGACCATTCTAGGAACAGCAGCTCTTAAAGTCTGTAGTCTAATACGTGTTTTTAGTCACTGACGTCTTTATTCTGATCTAGATTTTTTGGGTCAAATTTCTTTATTATATTAGGTACGTTTCGGAATAGATGTAATTATTAAACTGTGGATCTTTAGGTAATATTTCTTTATTGTAGCAGAAATATTCAGGAACCGTTGCCCTTCATCTGATGGGCATTTTTAAAGAGAATACTGCTCTTATTCTGATGGGAATTTTTAGATGTGGTGTGGTCTATATTGTTATTGCGATTTTTAAGGACTCTTGATATCGTTTTGGAGCAATTATCCTAATGCATATGTGCATTTTAGTTACAGTTGCTCTTAGTCTAACGGCCATTTTTATGAACTGTTGTTGGCATTTTAATGTGGATTTTTATGGACATATTTTTGGTCTAAAAGAAATTTGTCGAGGCTGCTATTTTTAATGCAATCGTGATATTTAATGAGTGTTACTGTTTAAATGGGATTTTTAAGGACTGTTGCTCCTCTTCTACTTGGATTTTTTTTTAAAATTTCCCTATATATTTACAACCGAATTTTGTAAATATGTTACTTGGCCTGCGAATGATGCAATATCATCCCGCGCAAAGCCGGGCATTTCAGCTAGTTTATAAAAGCAAAGTTCATCAAGTAGTATGTGACTTTGGTCGTTTTTCCAGTGGACCCTTCAATTGCATTACTACACCTCCGAGTCAAAATATTAAAATAATTGAGAAAAAGTAATAAGAAAGAAATTATTTTCCATTTATTTATTTTTGATACTAATTAAATGCAATTAAATTTCTCCTAAATTAAATCTAGAAAGTTTAGATATGATTTTAACACTTACGAAATATTAAATACAATAAATTAACTGTACCTACTCAAAATTTCGACTCTTCTACTAAAAATTATATTTAGCATCAATTTCCACATTTTTTCATTCCCAGTCGATGCAAAACGGAAATCTTAATATTAAAAATGAATTACGCATTTCCTACGTCCGTCGCATAAAATATGCATTTCCTAGCTGTAACTAGAGATTTGATACCTCGTTATAAAGCGGAAGATTTGAAATGTGAAGATAAGATAAACTTTTGAAATAAAATTTACCGTTCTGGCAGAATGGTAGTCATATAATCATGTTGAATGTGAAACTTTCTACATAATTCAGAGCTAAGTAGTGATGGGCGGAAAATTTCCGTCACCTATGGAGGTCTGGAACGAATTTGAATCAAAATTAAGAACAAATAATGTTATCGAATCATTTGTATGAGGCTACTGTGTCATTAAATGGGCGCACGTTGTAACTTAAATACTTTCACTAAAATGTTTAATATTTTTTACAGGATAAATTATTTCATTTTCAGTTAGCAGTAAAGGTGTTGCTGCAATAGTTTGTTATACGTAATGGATATGATAAAAGCATAGTATCTCTTTTTCCAGAAATCTTAAAATTATTAATTAATATAAATCTTTAAATATATTTAACTAATTATATTCTTAATTATTTAATTACCTATATAGTTAAACAAATAATATAATGAATCAATACATGTATATAGTTATAATTATTAAAGTCTTACATCTATTTAAGTTATTATTAAGATTATTATATTAAAATTAAATATAATAATCTTAAAATTATATTATCATTATTATATAATAATATAAATGGATTATTATCATGATAACAATCTTAAAGTATAATTTTACTTATCTTATAAGCTGTAAGATCCCATAACAGTAGTCTTAAAGTGAAAGATTATTCATTGAAATGACGCATGTTTACAATTTTGTTTTAGTTTCCAATTATGATTCTTATTATAATTCCAGTACTGATTTCAAAAAATATAAGCCATTATTTTTTATACTGAAAGGTTTTCGAACAAAAAGACTCTGTTGCAACTTGGCAACAATTATCTATATTCATGATTTTTTTATAATGAATATAAATTTCATAAACCTGTGAAGACGATCAAATAAATATTTTCGCTAATTCAAACTATAATAATTTACTAATAGATATAATACGAAAAGTTCAAAATAAAAGAAAACACAGTAACACTATTTTTTTTATCTTAAAGGATTTTTCCGCGAATGATCATTATACTGATTGAGTCCAATTATTACCCAACAATAATAAACTCTTTATACTGGGTGGGGCCAAAGTAATGACCCAGTTTTGAAGGGTTATTAAAAAACACTAATACATATTGAGACTTAAAACTTTTTTTTTTTTTTATTTTGATCCACATAAAATCCCATTTTTTTTTTTTTACATTAAGTTTTAAATACCGCTTCAGCAAGATGGTGGCCTTCAGCACCATTACACTGATGCAGTCCATTTCTGAAGATTTGGGAATCTTTTCTGCACATTTCAAAGGGTGTGGCGGATATTTCCTCGATAATTTGGTTCTTCAGCTCTTCTAAAGTATGGGGAACTTTCTCCTTCAAATAACCCGACAAAAAATTCTTAGAAACAGTAACATTATGCGGGATATTAAAATGCACACAAAGATGCAGTCTATTCTCTCTGCGTGGAAAAATAGACTGCATAAATGAATTGCTGCAGAAGGCCGCCGTATTGCTGAAGTGGTATTCAAGACTTAATGTAAAAAATGTGGTTATATACAGATAAAAATAAAAAAATCTCTAAGGCTCGAACTGTATTAGTTTTTATTACAACCCTTCAAAACCGGGTCATTACTTTTGCCCCACCCTTATGGAAAGCATAACTAAATACTTTGATCAGTAAGTATATTTACGGAATAATGAGAAGATGTTTTGCCATAATAATAAGAAAAATGATCAAAAAGGCTTTGGGATAAAAGATGAGTACAAGGAGAAAGCAAAGTAAATGAACTATAAATTGCTGAATCGACAACTCTCGTGATTTTTGCCCGGTCACACACAACTTTTTTGTTGCGTGTTGAGCACTTTTCTTCCCTTGCACTGATGAAGAGGCTTCATTGTAGCCTCGAAATAGCCATTTCGTTATTGGTTTGACGCCTTTTGCTTAATTTGATTTGTTTTTCCTTTTTACTCAAAACTTTTATTGGTTTCTGTCACTGCAAAACCAACGTATCATTTTGAGGTAATTTGTCTTAAAGTGTATAAGATATGTATAATTATATTTTAAGATTATTATCATTAATATATGATAATAATCTATTTATATTATCATAATGATTATAATAAAATGTTTAAATAATTATATTTAATTTTAACAGATATAATTGGAAACTTAAAAAAATGTAAACATGTAAAGGGTCCACTGGAAAAACGACCTAAGTCACATACAACTTTTTTAAATTTGCTTTATGTTTTATTCAATTATTTTATAACATAAATGTTATTTTTAACTATACGAGGCTACTTTTCCGTAACACCCAAATTCAAATTTATAATACATATGTTGATAATACATAATTTATATTCATTTATAATACATAATTTATAATAAAACATAAAGCAAAGTTCAAAAAGTAGTATGTGACTTAGGCCGTTTTTCCAGTCGAGCCTTCATGTGTCATTTCAATGAATTAATTTTCACTTTAAGACGCTTTTCCCGGGATTGACATATTATATTTCTTAAGTTTTATCTATCAGATGCATTTAATTTTCGTTATAAACTTAATGATTTTTTAATTGAAATAGTTAATAAATCTAGTATTAAATTAACTACAGTAAGAAAAAAATAAGCTGCTTAAAACTTAAAATACTTTTCCCAACAAGTAAGCCAATTACTCAAAAAAAAAAAAAAACTTTTTAACTATTGAAGAATTCCTACTGAATTACTTTTAAAATGTTTTAATCCTACATATTTGTATAAAATACAATTACATACCAGTTATTATATTGAAATATTCATTAAATAGAAAACTCAGCCGTGTTAGTTTCAGTTGCGCTGAAATGGAGGGGTATTTTTCATCTAATGTTTGCTTAGCTTAACTTTTTTTTTTCTCTCGTTTGCCCAATTTTTCAACAATTTAAACCTAATTCCAACTCTTTATTCAAGAATGCATCAAGGGGTTTTGAATTATGCATTAAAACTGCATTCTTCTCTTTAATGCATTCAGTCTCATCGAAACAGAATTTTATAGAATAGTTTTCTGGTGGTATTTTCGATTTGTATTTATTTATTTATGAAAAGTAAACTTTATACAGGAAAGAGAGACGTGATGGAAATTAAAAAAAAAATTGAAGTGTATAATTTCTAACTAGTCAGACTTTTGTATATATTCCTGACGATCTTTGAAGAATTGCAAAAGTTGTTGGAAATAAAATTGTAATTCGATTTTAAAATTTTCCAGCTGCAACATATTTCTTAAGCGATAGGCAAACTATTGCTTCAACATTTTGGATTTGAGAAATTAGCTTTCAACACGAAACTTTGTATAAACATATAAAAAATGTTACATCATTTTCAGCTAAACTTATTTGAATTTTCCACACTAAAACGAACTTTCTTTTGAATTTTTGAAGTCCTTAATTTCATAAATTACATTTTTAAAAAACCGCATACTGAAATGATCCAATGACTCTAACTTTTATCGACTCATATTATTACTCATTTTTTATCGCTTAAAAATAATTTTACTAAAGAAAGGATATAAATAATTTAATTTACTAAAACTATGCACTCTCAGAAACGCATGCTCAAATCTCACGAAACTTTCGTCGTATTTGACGAAATGGCTTCGTGAAAAATGCTCCGAGTAAACCTTTCGTCAAAATGGCGAAATTTGAGTAATAACTTTTTTAAGTGACGTGATCGCGCGAGGAAAGTATCGTTGTAAAGGACGAAATTTTCTTGACGATTGAAAAGTCCTCAAAAGTGACGATTCTACTTCTCAGAGTGTGCGGAGCACGAAATTGAGCTGGAGCAAGTATTTTGAAGTTGGAGCGGAGAAACTCAAAAAAAGGGCTACTTCCAAACCTCTCGTTATTATCACCATCATTTTTATTTTTACATAAAAGTAGGCCAGAAAAGCTATTTTTTCTAAAGAGGACGCTTAACGTACGGGTGTCCTCTAAAATCAAAAATATGCTACCCTGCTATTTGGCATAAGCCCAAATCTTTATATTGCACTTTATTTCCCCAAACTCTAACGGTTTTCAGGCAACATATCAGGATGGGACTTTCCCACCACAAGAAAAAATCATGTGCCCTTACTTCCAAGCAGATGTGATTGATTGGCCGATTTCATTAATTCTGACAAGGAAGAAAATTTTCACCACAACTTTCTATATTGGAAAAGGAAGAAGTCATGAAAAAAATGTATTTTTTGGGATTAATCCATTGGCGTCCTCCTCTTTTTATGCTTACATGAATGATGTCCTTCTATGCTCTAGATTTATTCATAAATAGGAAGTACGGATGTCCTCTTAAAAAGAAATGATGCAAACTTTGTTTGACTCCGAGCGCTTTCTAATCAGTTTCAAATGATTGATGGACTGGGTTTTTTTAATTTGTTATTTCTTCAGGAAAAAAATGCAAGATATGTTCTTTTTTAGGTCATTTCCCGTAAAACAAAAATAAACAAATGCAAAAAAAAAAAAAAAAAAAAAAAAAACATATCACCAGAAAGCAACACAGTATAATTTAATTAGTACACATTATTTAATTAAAATATGAATGAAAGTAGGTTTATGAGATGTGAAAAATGTGTGGTCTGCCAGAATGTCTTTTCTAGACCTATCTTAAGTACGTTTTCTTGTTTGAAGGATCATTATTGTGTGTGAGAGTGTGTGTGTGGCACATTTAATTTCCATGTTGAATTTTTTAGTTTAAAACAATGTTTTTTTTTTTTTTTTTTTTCAAAATTTTTAACACTTCCAAAAATTAACATAAGGCTGTGTGCGAAAAATCGAATCCTGCATGGCTCCTGATCTAATTAGTGGATTTGCCATGGTAAGGACACACATATATATATATATATATATATATATATAACAATAATGTCATATATATATATATATAACAATAATGTCATATATATATATAACAATAATGTCATATATATATATATAACAATAATGTCATATCTTAATATATATAAATCTCGTGTCACAATGTTTGTCCTCAATGGACTCCTAAACCATTTAACCGATTATAATAAAATTCGCACACCATGTGCAGTTCGATCCAACTTGAGAGATAGGATAGTTTAAATCTCAAATTATAGTCGCAATTTTAATTTATTGCTAATTAATGATTCTAACAGATGTCGATACCTTTCGACTGGGTTGAGTAAGTAATCAATAAATGGCGCTGCTATGGTAAATCTACGAACGTGTCATATAAGCTACATTTTAACAGCATAATTACCACGTGTTGTTGACGCTATAAAATTAATTAAATTTATTTTGTAGTGAACGAAATACCGTATAATTCAATTATTTCCACTTTTTAAATTTTTGGTGTTAGCATAGCCGGCCACGTGTTACTTAGACTGAAGTGTAAATTGTTTATTTTGTAGTGAACGAAATACCGTATAATTCAATTACTTCCACTTTTTAAATTTTTGGTGTTAGCATAGCCGGCCACGTGTTACTTAGACTGAAGTGTAAATTGCATTCATATTATAATGAAGATAATACAGTGAAATTAATCCTGTTTTTTACTTATTTGTGCTTCATTGATCAAAACTTTATAATTTAATTTGAATATATGTATGTAAGTATTATCACATAATTATAAAATTTAATTAAAATGTCAATGCAAAAATGATACACAATTTCCTACACTTTTTCAATAGTTGTACAAATATTTTTTTTTATTGTTTTTATTTAACCTCTATTAAAAAATATTTAGCACTTATTATTTCAATGTGCTATGATAACAAGTTTTTCAGATTTTTTTTCTTATATTTAAACGATTAAATTAGTATTTCAATTCTTATTGACTCTATAATTTAAATATGTACATGTCAGTATTATCACATAATTATAAAAGTTAATTAGAATGATTTTCAATTTTTTTTTTCTCATATTTAAACGATTAATTTATTATTTTCAGTCAAATGCCACGGAAAAAATCTAACCTCAACAACGCGAGCACCAGAGAGGCAGGACGCAAACGTATTAAAAGAGCCCATCAGTTGTCAGAACAAATTGAAATACGCAATGCATTAAACTACCAGACAATTTTTGCACTGTTGTTCAGGATAAAAATGAATTGATTCAGAGTATTTTCCCGGATATACAGAATAATTATTTGAATCATGAATGGCTTAGTCAACGGGCGATTTTGGCAGCCAAAAACGTTGATGTTGACGAAATTAACTTCCAGATGCAACAGTTGTTACCAGGCGATCTGATGTCTTTTAAATCAATCGATACTGTTGTTGATGAAAATGAAAGTGTAAATTTTCCGATTGAATTTTTAAATTCATTAGATATCCCTGGAATGCCACCACATAATCTTCGATTAAAGATTGGTTCCCCTATTATTCTCCTCCGTAATTTGAATCCACCTCAATTATGTAACGGTACGCGTTTGGTCATCAAAAAGATCATCGGAAACATTCTTGAAGCAACCATTTTGGCTGGGAAGTTTAAAGGAAAAGTGGTCCTGCTGCCACGTATTCCGATGATACCATCGGATTCTACCATACCCTTCAAAAGGCTACAGTTTCCAATTCGTTTAGCTTTCGCCATGTCTATAAATAAATCTCAAGGTCAAACAATGTCCATTTGTGGTTTAGATTTGGAAATTCCATGTTTTTCTCATGGGCAACTATATGTTGCGTGTTCACGTGTTGGGAAACCGTCGAATCTATTTGTGTCAACTAAAGACAGGTTAACCAAAAACATTGTGCACCGATTGGTGTTAAATTAAATTGAAATTGAAAGTATTTATAATTCAAAAAAATAGATATTAATGTTTAAAAGTTTAAGACTGTCTGCCTTGCCTACCTCATTCATGAGTTTAAGCGTCACATGTTATTTACTGTATTATACTGTAATATACTTATATTTGTTATAAAATTAAATGGAAATAATAAATCTGATAAATTTTTATTTTGTACCTATTGATTTCTGCTTAATATCAAGTGTAAGAACATTTTAATTAATTGTGTTCAACGTACTTCCCCTTCAAATCTCAATCCAGTGAATTTGTATACCAACATCAACATTTTCGTCTTTGTTCGTAAATAATTTCATTGTACTAAAGGGTTATAGTAGTAGAAAGTCAAATAAGGAGATCACCATATTTTTTTACAAATACCATCTGTGTGAAAAAGCATAGTGGACTCCGTGACTGATGTTCTCTTATTGTTCCTCTTAGATTGTTTACTATAATGTAATATAACAAAAACTTTAGCCACAGCAACGCGTGGCCGGGTCAGCTAGTATATATATATATATATATATATATTACAATAGTGTCATAATAAAGCGAATTAGCCAAGTAATGTATGAGCATATGTTTTTTAATACTTTTCTGTCGTGAATACATAGAAAAATTTGTTTTTGATATCACAAACCATAATATTAATCTTGATTCTATAAATATTTAGGTAATTTAAGAAACATACTTATTTAATTATTGACTTTGTCTTTAGCAGACAAACCACAAAAAGAAAGTAGTATTCAGTAGAACGCATAATCTATGAACGTATTCCCTTGAGCTGTTGGTTATAATGTTCTGATATACTTATCATCATCACAGAAACATATTCAGAAAAGCACAAAATTTGAAAAAGTATTCTCCTCAGCAATATGTTATATATATTTTTAGCAGAAGACATTAGACATTGTATTTTTTAACAGAAGACATTATACGTTGTATTTTTTAACAGAAGACATTAGAAGCTGTATTTTTTAACAGAAGACATTAGACGTTGCATTTTTTAACTGCAGACATTAGAAGTTGTATTTTTTAACAGACGACATTAGAAGTTCTATTTTTTAACAGACGACATTAGAAGTTGTATTTTTAACAGATATAACACTAACAGAATATGCATGTGGTAAGATGCTTGAATCGAATATATGTTTCTATCCAAATCTTAAATTTGCCCTTTAAAGTTTGTGGATCAAAATAGGTTTTCAGGTCTGTCGGTGATCATTTTAATTCACTTAAGCAATTTTTACTCCCCTGTATATATCCCCTATCAACATTTTCTGTTTATGAGAAAAAAATGTCTGGAAACATGCGCTACCATTTTAAGTTTCTCGCTAAATATTCAGGTCGAAACAATTAAAGGTAAAATTATATTTTAATTTTTAAAGAATATCAATAAGTAAACAAAGTATCAAAGCTTCTAAATATTTTGTCTCTTTTCAAATGTCAGCTTGCCATTTTAATATTATACTGCAGTGAGAAACTAAAAGTAATTCTTATAACATCAAAAAAAAAAACATAATTAGTGGAATTAGAGTGTTTTTGTTTCATTAAACTGATGACGAAATTAGAGTAGTTATATATATAATTAAACAGCTCCTTTTTCAAACAACTCTACAGCCAATTATGTTCTCGAATTCAAATAATCTAGTTTGAAATAAGTTACATATTAAGGATGTTTAACAAAAGTTAATATATTGGAGAATTTTTATAAAAGGTAATGTACGTGTTTCTACGGATCAGTAAATTTTTCACTCAATTACAATGGCAGAAATTTCGACTGACTGTTAAATATACTTACTGCTTGAATAGAATGAAAACAAGAAGTTCCGTCTAGAACTATACGAGCCTACTTTCCCGTATACATCAACTTCAAATTTATAATCCAGCTATTTCTCTCTCTCTCTCTCTCTCTCTTTCTTATTTAGCTTTAGTTCTTAATTACTTCAAATATACCTTTTTCAACGGTTTATACATATTCTCTCACTCATTCATTCATTCTTTCTCTTTATTCAGTCAGTCATTTATTCATTCATTCATTTACTCATGCATGTATTTATTCACTTATTTATTTTTTCATTCATTCACTCATTTATTTTATTTATTCACTCATTTATTCACTCATTTTTTCATTCATTTATTCATTCATTCCTTAAATCATTAATTTAATCATTCATTCATTCGAAAATATCCTTGCAAATCCCGATCAAAAAATTTCATAGGAAAATAGGCTCGTTTAGTTCTGGTTCAATTTGGTATCTGTACATGTTCTACGTCATTAGATGTGTCCGATAAACTTTCTTCCAAGCAAAACCGTCTGTTAGATCAGGATTTATATAGAGTGAAATTTCCTCGGAGGCGCTAATGTTTTATTTATTTATTTTACTTTTTTGAACTGTTTAAAAATTAACACAAAATAAAATCAAAAAATATTTCTCACCGAGAGCTTATCCCAATAAGTTTTTTCATAGGAACGCATCTTACGCCTAGAGAAAAGTTTTTTTTAAACGTTTCAAATCGAAAAGTATGATATACTCGTAGAATGAGATGTCCTCGCCGAGATCTTTCGAATGCAAAAAAAATCTTTCGAATCGGACAATTCGTTCAAAAGTTATTAGGGGACACACACAAACCGACAGACACACATTTTCCCCGTCTCAAAACTCTACTTTAATTTTTTTTAATTTTCAATCTTTTATTTAATTACTTAACTTTTGTTTTTACTTTTCTCTATTTTAAACGATACTTTTACGATACATAAAGCCTTCTTTCATGCTTTATAATTTTTTTTTTTTTTTTTACTTTTACGGGAAAGTAGGTTAAAAACGCATAATAATCATACTAATAAGATGTGTAAAAATATTATTTTTAATTAAAATCACAACTGCACCACTGACGCGAACGTGAAAATTTGGCAGTTGTAAACCCAAAGTGGTTTCAAGCCACCGTGTTTTTAAATGCTGTCGTATCTTTATCGTGTAAAAATTCATTTTCTTCCAGCTGTATGTGATGCATGGAGCTATTCCCCTATGCAATTTAACAGGTAAAATATCGACCAATCCTATTGCTTTAGTTTTTCAGCTGTTCCTACATCCCTTTCTCGGGCAGCTTTCTACGTGCAGTTTCTTTTTGGGAGAGTATTGCCCTACTAAGTGCGTTTTTAACCGCGCATCAAAGTGGGATGATGCACGATTCTGCAGGTTGTTGCTTCTGCAATAAAAACATTTTGTTCTGGTTTTCTGTCTTAAATCTCAAAAGGATGTGTGTATTATTATGCGTTTATTATTTTAATTCATTTTTTAATGATTTTTCTTTAATGTATTATATTTTAATTGGGTTTAGAATGTTAGCTCTGTGCGTGGAACGTCGTTGTGTCTAAAATTCCATACGCCACTCTGTAGGGGACCCCAACGAAAGACCCGCGTCTGAACTCGATCTTGCGCGGTTGAGAATGTAGTGCATTATTGTGATATATTCTTGGTTTTGCTTGCGTGGTTGGATTCGCTGCGTTTAGTCGCGCGGTTTAGAACGTATGTGTAAAGAGCCTTTAAGGCATGGTTTATTTGAATGGGCTCCCTTGCTCAAAATATACGCAGAAGATAATTTTCGACTTCTTGACGTACTTTTCAACATGCACGCGATCAAGACTGTACACCGCTTAATATTAACACTGGTTAAACTTTATATATTACGTCAAAAGACGAAAAAAAATAGTAAAATTTCTCGGTGCAATTTTTGCATAATTAAACAATTCAAAGCCGTCTTGTGGGCTAGACGATAGAACACAAGAATCATACACTCCGATACTCAAACACCACATGGAAGTTATTGATCGGTGTAGCACTTTTCTAAACATAACCTAGTGGTTCGAAATCCACTTTAAGCTGGTGGATCCTTTGTGATCCTTAGAGGCACATATTGTTCGTTCTGTTTAACCAACTGCAAAAGCGGCTGGTCATTAGATTATAAACAAAGAATCAAAGGGCAAAGTTGCAGTTGTGTACTATTTGGAAAGCCACTCTTATATGCATACGTTTACATTCTTTAACCGATTAGTTTAGCCGCCTATGCTCTTTTCTTCCTAATTAAAAGAATTAGAACCCATTTTTTTCCCTTTAAGATTTCTTTGCATATTAGTTACTATTCTTTGAGCCTTCTTGTTGTTTGGAAAATATGCTCCTAAAATCACGTTACTGCCGCTTCTTTTTTAAAAAAATTATGCATTTTTGTTGTTTTGTGCTTTGCAGTGGTCTTGCAAAACATTTGGAGATTCCCTCCATTTTTTAACTGTACAAAAAATTAGTATAATAATATTAGTTTTATTTTTGTTTTCTCGTAACCTGTCTTTTGTTCCTCTTATTTTTTATTCGGTGAACCCCAGGAAACACTCTAAAAAGAATGTCAAAGAGAACTTGAAAGTCTAGGAATACTTTGGTATAAATTCAAAAAAAAAAAAAATCAATGCGCGAAGGAAGAGAAAAAAAACCTAAGATGAAAAACATGGCTTTTTCGAGCATCTGCTGTCGTTTCTTTCCTAAAACCTTACGAGATTTTAAGACAAAAGCGTTTGACTCCAGTTCTTATAGTATTTTTCACAGAAGCTCCAAGTCTTTGAAGTTGCGGACTCAAAAGAGAATCAAATCTTTTATTTTCAACTGATGTGCTTTCTGCGATACCGCGTCCCATCGTCCATTATCGTGAATGGACAATGCTACTCTTGATATAGGATGAAAAACGACATCACATTTAAGATTTAGCCTTCGAAAGTATTTTTACGGCGCAAAAAGCATTTTATATATTACTGAATTGTGCAAATGGCTCTCTTCCTGAAGTAAATCTACTCGTAAAATAAAAATATCACAGCGGCATAAACTATTACATTGTGATACAACGCATCTTACCTGAGAGCATAATTAAGTGCTGTAGATCGTACTAGTTACTGTCTTTAGCGGTAAAAAAAGTCAAAAATGCATTTATTTTAAATTTATGTATTTATTTAGTGTATTGCTTTATAGGTTGGTTGGTTTTGAATCTTACAATTTCCTCAACAGTTATTAGAGGGAAAGACAGACAGATCGACAGACACATTTTTCGCATCTCGAAACCCTATCTTCAATTTTTTAATCTAATTAGTTACTTCACTTTTTTTTAACTTTTCTTTATTTTAAACGATATTTTTACGATACATTAGGCCTTTTTTCATACTTTTTTTTTACTTGTACGAAAAGATATGCTAATAGCTGATCATATTTTTCTTATAAATCTGGCTGCTATATTAATTCGGATCAAAAAAGCTTTCGAACAAGTTATCGAAATTTTTCACTGTCGTGTACATTTTGAAAAAAAATGATCACAATATGTGCTTCGATCCCTCGCTACATTTATCTTGATCAAAAATTAAACTGAATTAATTTCGGAAGTTTAGCTCTGTCGTACAGATTTTTAAAAAAACATCACACTATCTGCTTCTAGCTCTGGCGACATTTATTTCGTAGAAAAATGGCATTGAGTAAACTGCAAAAGTTTAGCTCTGCTGTGTAGAATTTTTAAATGATGATCTTAATTACTATTTTTAGTTCTGACTGCATTTATTCAGATTAAAAATGCTAGCTCGCAGGTAACGAAAATATACCTTTATAGCAGAGATTTAAAAAAGGATGATATTTTCTTCTTCTAAAAAAGTAATGTAAGTTATGTAAGTTAAAGCTATGTAAGTTAAATAAAATTTTACTTACATAAAAAATGTTGCAATTTAAAAAATTTTCATGCAAAAAATAAGAACAAAATACAAATTTAATTAGCACAATTATTCAGATCGAAGATACCAATTTTTAAAAAAGGACCTAAATATTGTAATTAAACTGCTTGTTTATACAAAGAATATAATATTTCTCTAAATTATTTGATTAAAGTCGATAAGGAAGTTGTAGCAATTATTTGTCAGCGCTAAAGCAATCTTCAGAGCTGTAGCCCCTTTCTCAACCTACTGGCAAATGAGTCCTCATTATCCACTACCTCTTCATCGTCTCCGTTCAGTATTCCTTTGCAGCATTTGCTACAGCTTTACGCTTATCACTGAATATTAGGATAGAAGCAATTAGGCAATCATGCAAAATCGTGACGCTTCATCGCAAGTGAGTGCGGAACGCTTTCATTGACATGTAATTCTCCGATTCTCTAAGCAAAGTGGAAGTAGGAAAGAAAGTACGATTGCTTTCACTGATATGTAATTCTCCGACGCAACTCTCTAAGAAAAGTGGAAGTAAAAACGAAAATACGAAACTTACAAGATAAGATGATTTTGTTTAACTTATAAACACAAAATGAAAGGAAAAATGACATGCGTGTTGAACTTTTGTAATGACGGATGATGTTTGAGCAAAAAGTTTCGTCTAGAACTATACGAGCCTACTTTCCCGTATGCACCAAGTTCAAATTTGTACTCTAGCTATCTTGATCTCTCTTTCTCATTTAGTTCTTAATTACTTCAAATATACCTCTTTCCGCGGCCAATACACATTCAATTAATCTTTCACTCAATTATTTCATTTCTTCATTCATTACTTTACTCATTCATGTATTTATTCACTCATTTATTGATTCACTCTTAAACTCATTCATTCATTTATTCGGAAATATCCTAAAAAATCCAGATCAAAACGTTTCGTAGGAAAATAGGTTCGTTTAGTTCTGGGTGAACTTCGTATATCTATATGTTATACGCCATAAGAGCTTTCCGATAAAGTTCGTTCCAAGAAAATCCGTCCGTTAGATCAGGATTTATATAGGATTGAAATATCCACGTAAGCGCTAATTTGAAATTTCTTCGAGCTGATCAAAAATTAACGAAAAGTCCACAAATCAAAAAACATTCCACGCCGACAGCTTCTTCCAATAATCTTGTTCACAGGAATTGGAATCTTACGCCCAGAATCTACTTAATTTGTCCATTTTTGAACTGTTCCAGATTTAAAGAAATATTGTTCAAATTAAGCTTTATAAAAATTAATTTATTTTTGAGTGAATATTTAATATTTGATTTTAACAATATAAATTGTTATTTTAATGAAACAAACAATGTACCACCTTTTCGAAACAAATTATACTTGCATTTTTCAAAACGCCGCAAAACCGTTAAAAGGCAAGTGATAAGAAGCTTTTGTTTTCAACAAAATGTTTAATTAGACTTTGTTTTTTAATTTTATCATTAGGAAATCAACGTGGCAAAATTTTTTAAATACATTAGGACGTATTACAGAATATTGTCCCGCAGTGGACCGGTCGGTAGAAACTCGGTTCCCGCAGAAGACCGAAAGTGAAGCAACATTGACTGAGGTCAGTGTTGGTGACAACCTCTCGCGGCTGGTTGCTGCGGTCCGTGTACGCTTCAGGGAGCAAGTGCACGTTAAATAGGTAGTGGCTCTAATGTCCTCCAAGTAAAACGATGCCTCTGTGGTTGCCAAACCCAGGTGACGGTCTCTCATCTGAGAGTTGGTTCAAAAAATGAAGAGATCTTTCAAAGGGGCGTAAATCGGACTCATGCCTACAAGGGCCCCATTAGACTCAGGAGCAGCGTAGCAATTCTTTCTCCCCACGCAGAAGACACAACAACAACATAATTATATTAATAAAAACTACAACGAATTTATCTCTAACGATTTTTGGAGTTCATAATATGCGTATTTTAAATTTTTCAAGCTGTGTTTCAACAATCAGTTATTGTAAAAAAATGATTTAAATTCTGACTCTATGTGTTGTCTATTTAAAATAAAAAACAAATTCCCGAAACTGATAATCATCTTTGTTTTTCATTACTGTGTTATTTTTCTAGATAAAGGTTATTAACACAGCTTTTATTCGTGTTAAGTTTCTTATCTTTGTAAAGACAATCCAAGAATATTCCTAATCCTGGTTCGGCAGTTTCTCATTACTGAAAAAATACTTAAGATATTTTACTTCTATTCTTTTTTTTATAATGACTGCTTTAAGAAACTACCATCGAAAAATGTGGGATAGAAACAATGTTCAAACAATATATTCTGTCAAGAGAAAAATCTTAATCCACCTTAACAAGATCTTTGATGTTACAAAACAAACTTCCCAAATGTAACCTATAAGTAAGATTAGGTTTTTTGCTTGGTTCTTCCCATTAAGGCAGTTGTTAGGTTACAAGCAACAATTACTCAATCCCCAAAATAATCACCAGTTCAGCCCTTCTCGCGGAAGTAGTATAATTACATTGATTCTCTCCCAACCCTAAGACAAATTATACACCAAAGCTCTAAGAATTCTTTAGAATAGCTTTATTCTTTTAGGTAATATATAATCTTTGAAACATCAAAGTGGAACTCAAACCTTCAGGTTACACAAGCATATATATATATATATATATATATATACATATATCAAACTTCTTGATGTGAATGAACGCGCATTTTGTTATGTATAATAGTCTTTCATCAATCCAAAAAATATAGTACTATACATAGGCAAGGGGGAGAAATTGATATTTATTCAGTCGTGACGTACTATGTAAATACGCCAATCAGCTGTTAAATCTCAAAGTTGTGTACATAAAAGAGTATGTTTTTTTTTTTTTTTGTTTTTTTTTTTTTTTTTTTTTTTTAAATTTATGTCAAAAGAAATAAACCGGGAAAAAAATGGAATTTTTAGGACTTTGGCATTAATCCCAATCTCACACGTGTTTATTTAAATATGTTTAATCACATAAATAGGAACGTTCAATAAATCACAGGCAAAAAAATTCTTAAGATATCAGCATCCTTACATATTCCGTATATACAAAGTGTGTCAAAGAATTTTTAAGACTAGGTGTATAAAATAAAATAAAAAACTATTAAATACATATTTTTAAGTATTTTTATTCGAAATAAGCTCTTTCGGCTTCAATACATTTGTTACAGTGGTTTAACAGTGATTTGAATACCTGTTTTAGCTCACATCGTAGGAGTGCCTCCAAAGCTCGCGTCGAAGCTGTATGTATAGTGTAAATGTCGTCAAAGAAAAAAAAAAAATAGTAAACAAATGAATTGCGGTTTTTGCAGTTTATCAGCTGATAGTTAAGGAGTTTCACGAATGCTCGATAACACAGATAGGGCCACTGTAAGCTTTCTTCCAGCTGTAGTCATTAAAATTCTTTGGCTCACTGGTGCACAAACAGCTTCGACGCAAACTTTGGAGGCAGTCCCACAATGTGAGCTGGAACAGGCATTCGAATCGTTGTTAAACCGTTGTAACAAATGTATTGAAGCCGAAGGAGCTTATTTTGAATAAAAATACATAAAACGATATAATAATAGCTTTATTTTATTTTATAAAACTAGTCTAAAAATTGCTTGACACATTGTGTATATACTATTTTAATTAACTATATTGAATATGCAATATTAATTAATAATAAATACCACCAATGAAAAATATAGATTTAAATTACTCTGTGAATACTTTTTACTCCCATTAAAGTTTTTCAGACAAGTTTTTACTGATAATTTAACATATATTTCTCAGTCACAGTATTCTTCTTTTTTTTTTTGCAAAGTCACGTGTTTATTTGCACTGAAGAAACTCTTTTAAGTTCAAAGCACGTGCATGCATTTTCCTAGGCTAACTTTGATAATTAGCTTGGAGTTGTTGTAATTTATCTTTTAATATTAAAATTTCATAGTATGCTTTTAACGTTACAACTGCAGGCGCTTTTTTAGCCTACTTTCCCGTAAAAGTAAAAAAAAATAATAATAAAGCATGAAAGAAGGCTTAATGTATCGTGAAAATATCGTTAAAAATCAAGAAAAGTCAAAAATAAGTGAAGTAATTAAATAAAGATTGAAAAATAAAAAATTTGAAAGTAGGGTATTGAGATGGGGAAAAAGTGTGTCTGTCGGTCTGTCGGTCTGTCTGTCTGTCTGTCGATCTGTCCCCCCCTAATAACTTTTGAACGAATTGTCCGATTGGAAAAATTCTTTTTGCATTCGAAAGATCTCGGCGAGGACATCTCATTTCTATATTTTTACTTTTCTTCATTCTTCTTATTTACTTCTTCTTATTATCTTCTTCTTCATACTTCTATATTTATACTATATTCTTACTTTTTGATTTGAACAATTTTTTGTTCAATTTTGAACAGTTCAAAAAATTTTAACATTAGCGCCTATGGACAAAATTGAAGCAAATTCTGCAAACTCTGGGCACAAGAGCCAAGTTCCTATTGAAAGCTTATTGAAAGGAGTTCTCGGCGTGAAATATTGATTTGAACAATTTTTTGTTCAATTTTGAACAGTTCAAAAAAATTTAACATTAGCGCCTATGGACAAAATTGAAGCAAATTCTGTAAACTCTGGGCACAAGAGCCAAGTTCCTATTGAAAGCTTATTGAAAGGAGTTCTCGGCGTGAAATATTGATTTGAACAATTTTTTGTTCAATTTTGAACAGTTCAAAAAATTTTAACATTAGCGCCTATGGACAAAATTGAAGCAAATTCTGTAAACTCTGGGCACAAGAGCCAAGTTCCTATTGAAAGCTTATTGAAAGGAGTTCTCGGCGTGAAATATTGATTTGAACAATTTTTTGTTCAATTTTGAACAGTTCAAAAAAATTTAACATTAGCGCCTATGGACAAAATTGAAGCAAATTCTGTAAACTCTGGGCACAAGAGCCAAGTTCCTATTGAAAGCTTATTGAAAGGAGTTCTCGGCGTGAAATATTGATTTGAACAATTTTTTGTTCAATTTTGAACAGTTCAAAAAATTTTAACATTAGCGCCTATGGACAAAATTGAAGCAAATTCTGTAAACTCTGGGCACAAGAGCCAAGTTCCTATTGAAAGCTTATTGAAAGGAGTTCTCGGCGTGAAATATTGATTTGAACAGTTTTTGTTCATTTTTGAACAGTTCAAAAAATTAACACAGAGCTTACGGGGAAATTTCAACCCTATATAAATCCTGATCTAACGGACCGATTTGCTTGGAACAAACTTTATCGGAAATCTCTTATAACGTAGAACATGTAGAAATAGAAAGTTTATCCAGAACTTACGAGCCTATTTTGCTATGAAATTTTTTGATCGGGATTTTCAAGGATATTTCTCAGTGACTCAATTAGTGAAATAATGAATGAATGAATAAATGAAAGAGTGAAAGACTAAATCAATGAATAAATGAATGAGGAAAAGAATGAATGAATAAATTATTGAATAAATGAAAATATAAATAAATGAATGAATAAATACATGAATGCGTAAATGAATGAATAAACACTTGAATGAGGTAACGAATGAATGAATAAATGCATGGCTGAATAAATGAAAGAATGAATGAGTGAGTGAATGAATATGTATTATCCGTTGAAAAAGGTATATTTTCAATAATTAGAACTAAAGATAAATAAGAAAGAGAGAGAAAGAGATAGCTAGATTATAAATTTGAATTTGGTGTATACGGGAAAGTAGGCTCGTATAGTTCTAGACGGAACTTCTTGTTTTCTTTTTTGTTTTGAGTAAGATTTTATTCATTAAAGGTTTTCAAAAAAAAAAGGATTTTAAGGAATTACTTTTCAAATATTTTTCCGCTTAACGAAGGGCTCTAGTCTATTTCGTTCGCGAAGACACAACCATTCCCTCCAACTATTGAGGGTTTTTTCCCCATTTCATAAGTTTTACATAATTTTTATCATACATGTACATGTTTAATCTGAATTAATAGAGACTGAGCAATGTGCGGAATAACAATTTTCCAAATTATGAGTTAAGATGCTGTAAAAGAGTGGATATTAAAGTTTTTGGTTAATGATATGGACACTGAACAATGATTCAGGTACTTTTCATTTAAAAACGGAATAAAATCGACCAGTATTGTATGTGTATATAAATAAATTAGAAATGAGTCCTATGAAAACTGATTTTTCCTTTTTCACCTAAGCAACAATTTCACACAATTACAATTACACCCAAATGTAAACAACGTGTTAGTATACACATATGTTTTTGATTTGTTCCCTATTTGTCCAACAAGATATTTTAAATTATAATATTTCCTGTTACTCTATTTTGAATTCTAGTAGAATACTTATCAATTATCTACTGCTAACTACTGTAATGTCAAAACGAGGTAATAGTTTTTATTTATAAATTATCTTCATACTAATTATAGAATGAACAATGATTGATTATTCGTAATATAAACAAACATATTTATTTACTCTCTAAGTATTTTATTATTATTACTATTTTTAATGGGCTGCTATTGGCTTCTGCCAATCATGGTCCTAGTGCGTTCCCGAGACAGCGGCACCACATTGAGTGTGGTTCCATCGCCGCATGATAATTTTGACGCCGGACTAGCAGAGAATATCCAAGTCAAATGTCTACTCAAGGGATCTGTCACATGTCGCAAAATAATACGACATGGGCGCAGACGATTTTGTGCATTTGAAAGTCCGCCGATACTGCCAGGCTCGATCCTCTGACAAGAGGCGTGAGTCCCGCTCCTTACCACGACGCCACCACGCCGGGCTTACTTTCTAAAAATAGACCTTTCACTCGAAAATACATAATACTATCAAAACACTAGCAGTAATTAAAAAAACTCTTTTTACTCATTTGCCGAATGAAGTATTTCGTCTCAAAAACAGTTACATGCTTGACATCAATGTATGTTAACCCCTTCCCTCTCGCTCCCGTGAAAATGACGGGCTGGGATTTCGCCTTCTATTTCTCGCTCCCGTGATATTTCCGGACTCGAGTGTTTAAAATTTCGAAGTAAAAACAAATCAAAAATTAAATAAAAATGAATATATATATTGTTCATGCACATGTTTTTATATAATTTTCAGGCATAAACAAAATAGGCACTTTTATGACCGTTTTCTTGAAAATTACCCGACCGTTAAGGGGTTAAAGTCGCAATAAATGCCATTGTTTCTGCTTTTACGCTATGAATAAAGTAAAAGGCTTCGTCTGCGGAGTATCAGAAATTCTTTACTCCAAAGTTCATTTCAATATCGCCGCAATATTCCAAATGAAAAACTCTAACTTCATTCTCGAATTCTATGCCATTACGCAAACCATCTTTCGAACGAAAACCTCTCTCAGAAAACAAATAATTCTGTAAGAAACGCTGCAGTGGAAGGAAAGGAATTTCAATGAAATTGAACTTTCTTTGAAAAGCATTCGTTGGCAGATGAACTTAAAATAAAGCGCAAATCTTCTTGCCAGTGTAAAGAATATAGATAGACTTTCCAAAGTTTCCTATGAAGTCGACTCTGAATATTAAGGGATGCAGTTTTATTTACTCGAGATGGTAAAATAAAAGTTCTTGGGGAATTTGCTTTTAACCGTAAGATTTTGATTTTGTGTATGGAAGGGAGTTCTTCGCCAAAATTTTCCAGAAAGTCACTTAAATTTTCTCAACGCGGTTAAACTCTTAAGTTATTTTTAATTTCAAGATTTAAGAAAACAGTTGTGAATAAGAAAAAACTTGTATAACTGCCTTTGCACTAAACTTGAAAAGGGAAGCATAATCACGTTAATAAAGTACGAAAATTGAAAAAATTTTGTTTCTAGGTTGCAATGGATCTTTTTTTTACCCTTTCGCAGGGGCTGAGACACATGTTGTCACACTGTTACATGACTTTCTGTAGGGTCTCGGGACACTTTTCGCCTAGAGAGGGGGAAGGAAACCAGTGACGAGAGCGAGTGTGTAGACACTTTCTGTTTCTAATCTTTTATTTCAACTGGTAATTGACAAAATTGAAAATCCTTAGAAAATTTTGGGTGAAATTGATTTTGGCTCTATTTTTCAAAAAAAGAACTTGTTTCTTTTCAGCAAATGTATTTTAGCACAAAAATATACATGTAATATAAAATTATCGTATAGTCCTGAATACGGCCGATACTTTTTTCTCCAAAACATAGGCTTACTAATTGCAATATGGGTATCAATTGAGGATTTAATATTGTTCTATCACAGTGGTTCCCAAAGTTGACTGAGCTCCGACCCATCAAACAAAAATTTCCAATCTTGGGTCCCACCACTTAGCTGTCTTAAAGAAAAGGGCATAAATATTGGAAATGTTTAGATTCCCTAGTGGCGAGTTGGGGAATTACTTAATGCTGTCTTAGTTGTTTTAATTGAAATTTTAAAAAGAAATGTATAACCAATATGAATGACAGACTGTTGAAATAAGAAAAACAAATAAATTTTAATACCTACAGCTGCAAGGTTCTTTTTATTGGGAAGGATGTATTTGTTTCTTATTTCTCGTCATTCAAGTTTTAGCATCAACTTCAACTTTAGTTACTTTTATTCGCAGACTTCTTATTTTTTTAAATTCATGTATACAGTGGCGAGGGCCCACTCAATATTCGCTTGAGACCCACCAGTGGGTCGCGACCCATAGTTTGAGAAATACTGTTCTACCATATTGTTCCGATTAAAAGTCGAGTACCTTCATTACATGTTTACTGCTTCGTTTATTAGTAATTATATTTCTATTTGCGCATTTACAGCTTTTGATATTCACTTTTCGTATTTCGTACCAATTAAAAAAATTATCTTTTTTATCTAAGAATTCAACTCCGGGATTACATTTTATTATTTCTGTTCGAATAAATGAGCTCGTGTTTTTGTTATGCTATCATCCATCTCTTTACAGGGTACTACTCTTGAATAATTTATATCGTTCACTCTCTAAATCATTGTTCAATCTATCATTCATCAATCTCTCATTCATCAATCTCTCCTTCATCAATCTCTCCTTCATCAATCTCCCCCTTTTTCCCCCTTTTTCAAATCTCTCATTCATCAATCTCTCATTCATCAATCTCTCATTCATCAATCTCTCCTTCATCAATCTCTCATTCATCAATCTCTTCATTCATCAATCTCTCCCTCATCAAACTCTCATTCATCAAACTCTCATTCATCAATCACTCATTCATCAATCTTTCACTCATCAATCCCTCATTCATCAATCCCTCATTCATCAATCACTCATTCATCAATCTCTCACTTTTTCAATCTCTCAATCGTAACCTATAAATCTTTTAAGGAGGCTGTGTAACTTAATTTTTTCATCATCATTTTTTTAACTAACACCCACGATTGAAGAATAAAAAATGCACGCATTTAACATGCCCTTTTTTGAGCACTAAATACACGTCTACAGAACTATTTATTCAGATAAACCCATCCTTTATTACTATTTGAATACATAATTAATTGCTCAAAATTTGTTACAACGGTATATTATTAAATAGAATTTCTTTTCAATTTAATGAACATTGATCTTTTGTGTGAATTGCTCTGAAACAAACACAACATCGTGCAAAGTCAACAGAGTAAAAAAATATCAATATCAAAATTACCTTACATTTTGCTTAATGCTTACAACTAAACACGCAATTAATTTCGTTCTCGCGAAGCAAAACGAAACGCATTACGATCCCTAATACGCTCACAAAAACATATAAGCTTTTCACTATGCTAAAACAATGGATATTTTGACGCTATTATGCTCAGAAGCTATTTCAGTGCTACTTTATTTCATTAAGTCACCGGAAATATCATTAGTTGTCATCGCTATTGATCAGTTAATGATCAAAGTTGACGTCATTACACGAGACGAGTGGAAGCCGATAAAAATAAACGCAGAAAATACCATTAGTGACTTATAATCAAATGCATCAGAGTTGCTCTATTTTGTTTGTTTTATTATTATTTCAAGCAACATCAGTCCAAGCAACATCAAGGCGCCATATGACTGCATTTTTTCTGAGAAATATTTGAATCTTTTAACGTCCTTTCTCTTTTGAGTTCTGATTTCGAATATTAATAACATAGTTTTTTAAGTTAAAAAAAAGCAAATGATTGGGAAGTCGTTTACGGTATTGTTACGAATTTTGGGCTACAGATGTTGTTTCTCGCCAAGCTTGAGGCCATCTCGGATCGCGATAGATAACTCCAGTTTTTAATGGAAATTTCTGGAATATTCCTGTCACGTGATCCGCGATGGTATATAAAAAGCAATGGCGAGAAGTTGAAAAGAGTTCAGGGAGTTCAGTTTAGTGTTAGACTTTGGCCGAGTGCCTGATAGTCTGAGCCATTGCACTGTAAGCTTCGTGCTTGTTCCTCTCGTATTTTGTGAAGAAAATACGTGATTACCGTTGGTTTGCACGGTGATGTGTGAACTCCGAGATACATTTTTCTGTGTTTTATGTGATCTGTATATAGTGTAAATAATATGTAAATAAATTGATCTGTGTCTGGGTTTTGTACAAGGACTCGGTCATTTATGTAAAGTAAGACGAAACAGTATAAATGTTGTAAGAAACAAAACTGTTTGATTAAACTAAATAAATATTTTAAATCAAACTACGAAGCGCCTACCTGAATAAATGACAAAACTTAAAAAAAGAAAGAAAAGCAAAAAAATCAGCAGTACATTTCTAGGAAGTTAAATAAACGGTAGTGCTTTGAAAAATACTTTTAACATATCTGACCGTGTTGACTAAAAGTTTTGTTCTATGTCTTCCACACTAAAAAATTCTAGTTCAACCTTTCACCAACAAAATGTAGAAATTTAGTTGCAACCAACATTTGGTACTAACATGAACCATTAAAATGGTGAAGTTTCACCTAGTTTCACCATGAATGTGAAACTAGGAACCATTATAATGGTTCAACTTTAGTACCTAAGGTTCGTTGCAGCTAAATTTCCCCATTCTTTGGTGAAAGGTTGGACTAGAATTTTTCACAGTGAAGAAAAAGTTATCGAGCGAATTTTCGAGGAATATCTTCATTTGTATTTTGTGCTTATTGAAATAACTAAATTGGCTGCCTAGGTCAGCACATTTTTAGAATGCAAATATCACTTCCGGTAATTCACCGCTAGAGGGACTCACGAGCGATCATCGTTGTCACGTGATATCCGCTCTTTGTTTGCACTATGATTTTCAATATAGTTCTACGTGGAGTTCACTAGGCAAAATGAGTTATCTTAAAATTATTTAGACTATTTTCACAGCTTTTTCTGATTATAACCCAATAGTTACATTTAGTTTAATCATTAAAAAAATATTAATTATTATACAATAGTTATAGTGTTAATGTTATGTAATGTAGAAGAACTTTATTTAGTAATAGTTTTTAATTAGATTTGTCGAACTCGAAGTAAAGAGATCTACGGCTTCCTTTGTTTACATTGCTTTCATCGCTGCAACGTGACTAATGACGTTGCTTGAATTGCCTCCATTGCAAACACTAGTTATACATTCGTTCATGGTAAGAAAACGCAACCCTAATACTCATTTCTCAAACAGATAACATTTGCAAATCGTAACTTCAATTTTCTTTACTTCAATATAAATTTTACAACTGTAATCCCTTAATTTCGCGATTAGGTTTTAATGTGGAATTGCACTTAAAAGCTACTTACTATTCCGCAAGTTCTTTTCTGCGAGAGAAGCTTTTAAGGTGATTAAAAAACATCTAATTCCTCATCTCACATGCATTAATCGAAGCAGTAGCATTGACGTCATGGCTTCATTTTACAGAATCAATAAAATTATTCATGCAAACTCAATGCCGTATGATGCACTAACGCACAAGAATCACCGAGCGCATTGAAAACAGAAAATCAATGAAATATTTTTGAAGTTTGAGGAAAAAAGCTCTGAAAAAAAGCTATTTAAAAATGTGGAAGGAAATATATAAAAAGTTAAATAATGAATTTGTTTCATTGTTCTATTTCTCTTACCTCGTTAATTACATTTTAAAATTTTGCGTTTAGTTTTCATAATTTTTTAAATTACTGGAAACGATTTTTTTTTTTTTTTTTGTGTGTGTATGAAAAACAATTTATTTTGGATAAATTAAAAAATGTTTAATGTGTCTGTCTAAAAAAATATAGACAGTATAATGTTTCATAGCACATGAAATTTGTTAATTTCGTTACGTATATCAAAATTTTATTTCGATGGCTCATTTCTATGAAAATAAGATAAATGAGCAATCGCAACTTTTGATACGTAGATGAGTTAACGAAACTCATATGCTAAAAAACAATTCTGCTGTCTGAATTTTTTTAGACAGGCACTTAGAAGTATCAGTGCGTTTATCACAATCGAATTCTTGAAAAAGTCATGAAAAAATAAATCAAGTTACTATAAAATTAAGAATGTTGATGTATTCAACGTCATTTTAATTAAATTCGCGTCTTACTCGTAAACCAGTGGGCCCAAAAGTGTTCCCTATGGATTTCCAAGGGTCTATTCTGACCTGCAAGGGGCCCCTGTCATCGAAAAAAAAAAATTCGTGACCTCACGGAGCTGCAACAAGAGGTATATAAGAATTTATCTCATTTAAGAAAACTATCATTAAATTTTAGATATGCTTTTCCTAACGCAATTCTTAAGTATACTTATATGATTCATGTTCCTATAATAAACATATAAATTTAGTAACTAATTATATAATACTTACATTGCTAGAAATTTCATCATGAAATTACGGTTAAATGACCGGCAGCAGTCTGTCCATCTAATTCACCGTTGAATTTACGGTTTAGAAAATTTTTCTATCTTTACGGGACCTAACCATTTCCAATCAGCTTGGTTAAAAAGCCGTAAATACAAATTTTAAGGTTTTATAATCATTTAAAAATGGTTTCAAAACAAAGTTTTGACCGTGTTTGAACCATTTCGATGCGTAGAATCTTCAAGGCGTAGAAACGATAAACGAAGCTTGCGGGAATCGAACTCGGTTGTTTTGTATATTAACGTTGCTCTCTAACCATTCGGCCATCAGCACCACGCAAAGCGGTCGTTTATTTATCAACAATCATTCTTTTCAACAGGAAAACTGCATTAAAATTGAGATTTCAGTTTTTGATTGGATCCAAAGCCATCTTTGGTCTAAATTTACTGTATATTGACTAAAATCATTTTATTTGCTGCCAAGATTAAAATAAACAAGCTTCACCAGCTCAAATGATGGGTTCGCTCTTTCGCAAACAGTTCGGGAATCCGATGTGCGAACACGTAAATCAAAAACTTTGATTTACGTGTGTATGTCTTTCTATTTAGTAACCACTGCTTAAGCCAATTTTTTTTTCTTCTTTTTTTATGTACACATGCAGATTTGAACTGATAAAACTTTATTCATATTTTAACAACAACGTACGACCGGTAAGGTTTCGCAAATAAGATGGACGCCCGATTCTTATTGAGCGCTGGAAAATTACGGTTAGTTAAACCTTCTTTAGGATAAACAGAGAATACACGATTTTTTTCATAGCCAGCGGTTTGAGTACCATCTTTTTAATGGTTATTCAACTGTTGTAATTAAATATGGCAAAATAACAATCAAATAAATGGTTATTTTACAATTTTCTTACGGAAATTTTTAACAGTGTAAGTACATTTCAAAAGTTGGGCAAGTATGTATCCCATAACTGTTAAAAACAGCATATTAGTAGCAATGTCAGAGGCATGACAGGACATCGCCAGGAAATGTTAACGCATAAAAGAGAAACTTTACATAACAGAAAAATAGTTCATGCAAAATAGTTCTTAAAATTTTGTTACATTTCGCAGTTGTCACGTGACATTCCGTTAAGCTTTGTTCACTCTCAACTTGTTTGGAACGATTTGAATGAAGCTCTACCCTCAGCTCAGTCTCACTATTTTTGAGCGTCCAAATATAATTTATTTCTTTTAGAATAACTGCTTGAAAAAAAAGAAAAAAACAAGGGGTCTATGCGGAAAAAAATAATTTTCGACCCTATACTGTAGAAGTATTCAATATAGATTATCTCCGATTATTCATAGCAAAAGAATGCAGTTTTACTTCAAGCTGAAACTGTTTATTGCATATTTGAAAATATTCCACATAGTACCACCTACAATTTACATAGATCCTCTAGTAGTGGGAGAGCACAAAATTTAATTCTTAGTTTAGCTACTTTTAAAAAAGCAATAACTAAAGGTACTAATTAATAAGTAATAACTTAATGTCACGTCATTCGTAGAGATATATTTTAAATTATTAAATGTTACGTATTTTTATATTTCAAATTTATTTATTAATTTCGTCAAAAAATTTTTCTTATTGTATAGAGTGATTTCTAATAGTGCGTGTGAATATATGCACTTATGTGAACCGTAATGAACGTCCCCCATCAAGAAGCTTGTATGTTGACTTAGAAATCTTCATTAAAATTTCTTTAAAAAGTCCTTACTGACATAAAATACCAAAACTTTGTCAAAAAAATAATAAAATTTGGGATAAATTGCAAAAATATTTCATCTTTTTGCGAAAATTATTTACTTTAAAAAATAAAATCCAAGGAAAAAAAAGTGAAGAATAAATTGTTACATGAAGAACATAGAACAAATATTTTTTATATACTGACTGACAAGCAAAATTTGAGTTCAGTGAACAATTTTTTCCAGTATTACAATATTACTATTACAATTTAGTTTCCACTATTAAAACATCTTGAATAAGTCATGAAAAAACAAACTTTCATCTATATTTCTTGGTTGTTGATTAAATTACTTAATGTATATTCACTTAACGTACTGTTGAACAATCGCACATGAAACTATAGGATTTATTTTTAAATAAGCTTACCTGTTAATAAGGAAATTTGTTGACAAAGTTGAGTAAGTGAAGCTTACGTATTGATCTGTCAATCCATTATTGTTGACAAAATGACAGCCAACAAAATAAACCGGACTTTCGGAACATTTAGTTGAGCCAATATTGCTTAACCTAAAAGAAGAAAGGAATTAATATACAGAACTAGCTGTAACTCGCAGGACATCTGCCGGGTACAAGTGCAACAATCAAACATCTGAATATTTCTGAGAAAAACTGAGCATTAAATTCTTCGTTGCTTCTTCTTCTAACCATTTTCAAGTCGTAAAAAACGCTTTAAAATTCGAAAGGCGTAAGAAAATATTGCTAGATATAAACAAACTAAGGTGTTGCCATTCCAAAGAATCGAAAATTAAAAATTGAGTTATGAATGGAAATAATTTTAAGAGATAGAAATTAATTTGTTAAATTCCGTAAGCTACGATAAATAATACAAATGTTATGTCACTTTTCTACGCTATTATTAAACAAATTCTTAAATATATTTTCACATAAATTGTTTTTTTCATGATGTCAGAATCGTATCGCACAGTAATTTAACAGTAACTGGTCCACGTTTAGTAAAATATATTATACTCGCATTACGTATAAGGAAAGTACTTCAAAACTGTTTTATTGACAACGTATTATGTTATCAAAGTTTCTTCACCTTGACTCGTCAGTTTATTATTATTAATAATATTATTACAATAAAACCCCGTAATACCGCACCTCAGTATACCGCGGAATCGGATATAACGCGGTTACTATCTTGTCCTCCGACGTTTAAACCACCTTCCGTCATTATAAATCACCCTTTATGTTACAGATTCTTTGACATTCTTGAAAAGTAAACATATTTACTAGTCCGAGTGAGTGCATAAAGGCTTAAAACATTGTTTCTTTGAAAAGTGCGTTCCTCCCCTTCCACACAAATCTACTTTTTCTTAGAATCTCTCTCCCTTCATAATTCCATGATGATAACTTAACAATATTTTTAAGCCCACATTTTCTCAGAATACAATTGTTTTTGTTGCGGTTGATATGGTTTTAGCTTAGGAGCCTCAAAGAGCAAAAATATTTTATCTGAGTAACACATTACTCAATAGACTAACCGCTCAATTGAGAAGTGTGCTTCTTGCACAGCAATTACGGCAAATAAAATGGCAGCAAACAAGAAAAGAAACATTTATACAATAGAAGGAAAGTTACGAGTAATTGTTAAAGTTAAAAGTGGTGCAGCAAGAGCAAATATTATTTTGTGAATATGGTTCCGCGGTAGTTTCACTATACCGCGGTTATGTTATAAAGCGTGTGCCAAACATGTTCCCCGACACCCGCGTTTTAACAGGGTTTTACTGTATTTAAATATTTGCGATAAGTAAAAATTCAAAAAAATAAAACATAATAAATAAATAATATAATAAAGATTTTTAGCATAAAATGAAACCTTCAATGACGAACTTTAAAAATTAAGTACGTTTGATTTTTTTTTTACTTTTAGTATTAATACCAATAACTGTCTTTCGAACTTGAGTGTGCCTAGAACTTGTAATGACAATACTCGGCATAATCGTATCATTACTTTACAAACTGTACATGATGTGTGGATTATTTTTCTTCTTTTTCCTTTATTAAAAATTTTCGGAGCATAAAAAATATATGCCTTTATCTTGTAGACTATCATACTTCAATCCATCAAATATTCATATAATTAGTAAGAAAACTAGGTAAAAGAAAATAAATTCCTCAAGTAAGAAAAAAAGACATCTTTAATTATGCTGAGTAGTTCGTTTCTAAAAAAGATACGCGTGGTTTTCTTTTGTTACATCAACGGAGAAATCTAATAAAAAGATCATTATAATTCAGAACTGCCCTTCCAACCTTTACAATCGAAAACTCCAAAATGAAGCGGAACAACCCATGTGTAAATTTCCCCCCACACCAATTATTATTTATTCATAATCAAATGACAAAAGACGCTACAACATGTTTCTTTTCGTAAAACACTTAATAATCTTTACGCTGATTGAACATTTAAGAACGGAACAAAATGAACTGCTTCGGGCTTAATACAATGCTTTCTTTTGCAAAAATTCCTTTTGTTTTAATTAAAAATGTCCTCGCTTTCATTAATGATTTAATAAAACTTTATCAGGTTTAATGATTTCACAATTTATGTTCCTGGATTGCTCTCTTTTGTAACAAAGCATTTATATAAAAGTGTATGGAGATAATTTATTTTGTTAAGCAAACGCACAGCTAAGTGCTGAATTAATATTTTTAGTACAAGTGTCATTTTCGACTGCAGATGAAGAAATTTTGATTAAGTTTTTAAATAACAATAAAGACTGAGACGTAAACTTTGTAGCTGTTCCATGTATCCATTAGATTATTCTTTTTTTTTTTCTTTTCGTTTCGCTTTTTTCTTTCGTTTGATTTGTTTTCCCAAAACCAAACAAGTGTGCACTAAAAAAAAAAAAACACTTATTTTCATTAGTGGTCAGTTCAAAACAACAGATTTCTTCTCAAAAGTAAATTTAAAGTTTTTATTTATTAAGCTTTGAATAAAGAAAAGAAAGTGAAAATGTATCTTTAAAAAGTGTCTTTTATCTAAAGTGTAACAAAAGTGTGTTGCTAAAAAATAACATGTTTAGCTTAAGTCATACACATTTCGAATTTTCGTTTATACTTCAGCTATATACATCTTTTGAAACAATGTATATTTTTCTTTAAAATATTTCAAAAACCTAAAGAAAACAGAATGCATTAGATAACAATTGAACAATTCTGGAATTTCCAAAGCAATAACGTATCGCAAGGAACAGAAAATGGCATTGTATTTTCGTTTAATAAAACTGAAAACTGATCAAGGAGTGCATTTTCGTTTGAAAAAATAAGTCAAATGTCAATTTTCTCTTCTTTTGTTTTGCTTTAAAATGATTGTTATATACTCAAATGATCGTTCTTAAATTTGTACTGGCTGTAACTTCTACTAAGTAAATTGCTTTCAACATTTCATTTTATTTTCTGCTCAAAAGAGATTTTCTTTTCTTTTTTTGCATGAATGTTATCTGCATAAACGTTTTTAATTACATCATTAAATAATTACTTAAAATTATTTAAATAAATCCAGGAAACAAACAAAGGATCGTTTGAGAAATGCTTGAATTTTTAACTTCTTACTTACTTTTTTGAACAGCATAAAACGAAGGACATAATTTATATAAATACTAACTGCACCCGGACACGCGTTGCTGTGGCTCAGTCTGGTTTTATGGAAAAGCAAGAAAAAGCACATATTTCTAATATGTTTCATTTCACAATGCTTGTTGCTTCATTGTCTGAAAATATAGATTGTCCGACATATCCATTCTAGAACACGCAATGTATAATTAATTGTATACATGGTAAGATCTAAACTGCTCAATTTGATTGATTGGTCTTGAGCTTTATGTTTTTTCACAATGCTTGAGGGCATTTTTTTTTTTTTTTTTTTCCATTGTCTGCGAAAATTTTGATATTGTCTGGCTCGGCGCATTGAAAAATTCCAACATAAGCCTTATCCAAAGAGAAGAAACAAACACAACAATTCTAAATTAAAAAATTGCCGTTCAAAATACATAATCTGTGTTTTAAAGTTCCCTTAATCTTTAAGTTCAAAAATATTTAAAAAATACTTCAACACAAACAGAAAAAACACAAAATTTTAACATCAGAATGAAAATAGCTAAATGAAACTGTTAACATTCAAAATAAGTAATCTTTGTTTTCATATTCCATTTAACCTTCGAGTGCAAAAACACTAACAAATACTTCAATGCAAACGGAATAAAATAATTTTTGGAAAAAAATCGAATCGACTTCAAATTATAAATTGTGCTAAAAAGTGAAAAATAAATTAATTCTTTAAACAACATCGATGTGACTTTTAAACATAGTTTTAGAAGTCGGTGCAAAATTAGGATAGGATAAAATCTTTTGTTATTATGAATCAATTACAAATATAAAAGGCCCAGAATTAGCAACAGTTCCAATATGAAGTAGCACATGTTGCGATAGTAATTAGACCCATAATTTTGCACCGACTTCTAAAACTATGTTTAAAACTCACATCGATGTTGTTTAAAGAATTAGTTTATTTTTTACTTTTTAGCACAATTTATAATTTGAAGTCGGTTCTATTTTTTTTCCAAAAATTATTTTATTTTATTCTTTTTAGTGCAAATACATTTTTTATATAAATATTCTAAAAAAAATTCATATCAAACGGCAAACCTTCTTTGAACGAATGGCACTAAAAACTAATCATTTGTTTCAAAAATTCCGTTTTAAAGTCAATTTTTCCAAACAAACTGATTGGATTTAATTTTTGCCTCAGAGAAGCCACCAGTCTCTTGGTATAAGTGCTTAATATATATCAGCTTAATGGCAACAAACTCTTTTTATTTAACAATGACTATTGTATTATTAATAGTTTTCCCAAAAAGGAAAAATCAAGTCAAACCTTTCCAGTTAAACAACAAAATACTTATTTTTCACCCGTAACGTTTTTTCTAAAAAACTAATGTAGTCAAATGGGATGTGCAATATTTGAGTTAGACGACCCTCTATCGATTAAAGAAAAAATCATCAAAATCGGTTTATTTAGTTATAAGTTATGGATGAAAAAAAACCAAAAAATGACCACATTTCTGCCCACAACTTTTTTCTAATTATCGAATATAGTCGAACGAAGGTACGGGACCTATGGGAAACCACCCTCGATCGATTAAAAAAATCATGTAAATCAGTTCATCCGATAAGAAGTTATGAGTGGACAAACAAACAAACAAAAAAAAACGACATACATACAGTTTGAATGTATAACCTCCTTCCTTTGTGAAGTCGGTTAAAAACACAAAATTTTTAAATCAAAATGAAGATGGCTAAATTAGACTGTTGCCGTTCAAAACAAGTAATAATTGTTTTAAAGTTCCCCTTAATCTTCGAGTGCAAAAGTACTTCAGTACGAACAAAAATAATTATTAAATCAAAATGAAAATAGCTGTACCCTGTGGTGGCTCATTCTTCTTAATAAAACATTAAAAAACGAAATACTTAAATCAAAGATGAAATAAATTAAAAGCGATGTATAAAAACACATGTTCTGTTTAAATTTCAAAGCAATCGGTGAAGTACTTATACGGAGATTTGAGGTTATGAACCAAGGCTGAACTTGATCGTAACCGTAAACTGGATCAAGTTCAGCATTGTATAACAAACTAATACTTACATTTTTATTTATATAGCTTATATTACCCCGAGTCGAGGAAACTGCTAATTATTATTTTCGGATCAAGGTAAGCCTTAAGAAACCGAACTAAAAAGCTTATAGCTGGCGTTCTTACTGACTTAGAAGCTTCGAACAAATTCCATGTTGTGCAGAAAATCCAGCGCATTGGATCAATATATTATATTAATATGTGCAAGGTTTTTTTCACCCTCATATTGGGGAATTTATATGGAAATTTGCGTAAAATTGGAATAAAAAAAAGAAACTACCTGTCGGATTTTTTTCCAACGGATCTATAAATTGTAATATATTAAAGTTGGTTTTGGCAACAGCACTTTTTGTAATAAAAATTGGCAACAATGACTGTGTTCTAATAATTAGATTTTGGACTTGTAACTAAATTATCTCTGTGCAAATAAAGTGGTTTATATAATACGATGGTATTATTACTGGAGATAAAACAATTGGCGACGAGAAAATTAATGAGGGCAATGTATGTAAGCTGTAATTAGAAGATGAGTTTAATTGGAAATTTGAAAGAATTTGACCCATCAAAAGATGATTGGGTGGTTTATCATGAAATGTTGGAGCAGATCATGGCGAATGACATTACGAATGATAAGAAAAAAGTCAGTATAATGCTTTGCTCAATAGGAGAATTGGCTTATAAGCTCCTACAAAATTTGTGTATGCCAAAGAAAGTCCAAGAATTGAAATTCGATGAAATTGTTTTAAAATTAAGTGATCATGTAGCTCCGAAAAGATCGGTATTTGCAGAGCGGTATAAATTTCATCGAGCATGCCAAAGTGAAGATGAAAACATCGCCAACTGGAGTGCGAAACTGAAAGAATTAGCAAAATATTGCAAATTTGAAAGTACTTTAGATTCAGTTTTGAGAGATCGCTTTATAGTGGGTCTTCGAAATGGTCCAATTTTAGATAGACCAGATAGACCTTTTGTGAACCAGAAGATATTACGTTTCAAAAGTCGGTTGAGATTGCTATAAGTATGGAGGCCGCTCGTTTACATTCAGCTGAAGTGAAGGAGGTAAATCAAGAAAGTGGATTTCACAAAGTACAAGGAGTTTCGCCAACTTCAACAAACTTCCGGAATTACGGTGTATCTGTAAGAAAACCCGAAATGTGCCAGTGTTGTGGGAGGGAGAACCATAGTATAAATAACTGCAGATTTCGCTCATATAAATGCAATAATTGCGGAATTAAAGGTCATCTGAGTAAAATGTGTACGAAGGAAAGCGTAAGTGTACGAAGGTTTTAAAATAATGCCGCAAATTACTTTGGCGAAAATTATGTTGGCGACATTTTGGGTCACAACGATGTTAAACCATTCAATGACTTGAAGGATAACTTTAGTGATGAACAACTTATTGATAATTTTGGAAATAAGCCATTTCTTAATGTGAGGTATTCTGAACAGTTTAAGGATCGACTGTTTAATTTGAAGGGTATTGGCAGCAACGCACCTTTAAGGGAAACGATTATAATTGAAAATGTTCCAATATCGATGGAAATTGACACAGATGCTGGAATCTCAGCAGTTCCCGAACATGTTTATTATAAACTGTTATCTCATGTACCTTTGATCAAAACTGTTCATCAATTTAAAAGTTACGTAGGTGATCCTATTACACCTTCGGGCACTGCCAAAGTTAATGTGAAGTACAATAATGAAAATTATGTCTTGACTTTATATGTTTTTCCAGACGGAGGTACACCTTTAATGGGGAGATACTGGATTGCTACATTAAAAGTACAGCTCCCATCATTTAATTGCATCAACGTGAAATATTCCTTAAAGGATTTAATAGATAAGTATGCTACTGTATTCGATGGGGGTCTCGGTACTTTTACCAAAGGTTGTTTTAAACTGAATTTAAAAGAGCAAGCAAAACCTGTATTTTTCAAGCCAAGAGCAGTTCCTTTTGCTTTAAAAGAAAAAGTTGAAACGGAGCTGGATAAATTGGTACAGTTGAGGGTTTTATCACCTGTTTAATTTAGCGAATGGGGTACGCCTATTGTTCCAGTTATTAAACCAGATAACACTGTAAGAATTTGTGGAGATTATAAAGTAACTTTAAATCCAGTTTTAAAAGCAGATAGGTATCCGTTGCCTCGTATTGAAGAATTATTTAATAAATTACAAGGGGGTGAAGAATTTACTAAACTGGATTTGTCGCATGCCTACCAGCAAGTTCTTCTAGATGATGAATCTCAAAAATTGGTAACCATAAGTACTCACAAGGGGTTATTTCGATACCACAGAATACCCTATGGCGTTTCCTCTGCACCAGCAATGTTCCAAAGATTAATGGATCAATTATTACAAGGTTTAGATGGCGTAGGATGTTTTCTAGATGATATTATCATTACTGGGAAAAAAAGAAATGAACATTTGGAAAGACTGGAAAAAGTTCTAACTAGATTGGCAGAAAGTGGACTTAAAGTTAATAAAAGAAAGTGTACGTTCTTTCAAAAGTCTGTGGAATATTTGGGGTATAAGATAAGCAGCGAAGGTTTAAATGTTTTATCAGAGAAAGTTGAAGCTATTCAAAATGTACCCAAGCCTCTGAACACAGGACAACTAAAAGCTTTTCTTGGTATGATAAATTACTATGGATCATTTGTTCCAAATCTTGCAAACATTCTACACCCATGTATAAATTATTGAACAAAAATGTCCGTTGGTCTTGGAATGCACATTGTGAGCAAGCGTTCCAGAAAATTAAAGCTTGTTTGTGTTCTGCAAGAGTTTTAGTGCATTATAATCCTACGCTCCAAGTTAAACTTGCTTGTGATGCCTCTGCTTATGGCCTGGGAGCAGTAATTTCTCATATTTTCCCGAATGGTGAAGAAAAACCTATTGCATATGCTTCTAGAACTCTGTCTAAAAGTGAGATAAACTATTCTCAAATTGATAAAGAAGCTTTAGCTATAATTTTTGGGGTTACTAAATTTTACCAATACCTGATAGCAAGACATTTTATTTTAGTTACAGATCATAAGCCGTTAGTTTCAATATTTGGTCCTAAAAAGGGTATACCACAAATGGCAGCAAATAGGCTGCAACGATGGTCTTTATATTTATCAGGTTTCGATTTTGAAATTAAGTATATCAATTCGGAAAAAAATGCCAATGCGGATGCTTTGACAAGACTACCGTTGAAATCCAAATCAGGGGACGATGATGAAGAAGAATGGTCCATTTGTAACTTTATGAGGATGAATAGTGAAATACCTGTAGATTTCAGACAAGTGGCATTAGAAACACGTCGAGATAAAATTTTAAGTCGCGTATTGCACTACGTATCACATGGATGGCCAGAAGTAGATGAACTATTTATTGATAATGGAATTAAACCTTACTGGCATCGGAGAAATGAACTTACCAGTGAACAAGATTGTTTATTGTGGGGGTACCGTGTTGTTATACCAGCTCAATTAAGGGAAAGAGTGTTAGATGAACTTCATGGAAGCCATATGGGTATAGTTAAAATGAAGTCCAGAGCAAGATCAATTGTTTGGTGGCCTTTATTAGATCAAGAAATTGAGAAATTGGTTAAATCTTGCAAGGTATGTTTGAAAACTCAAACCATGCCCCCCAAAAACACACTAACTCCTTGGGACTGGCCAACGAAGCCGTGGCAGAGAATTCATGTAGATTTCCTTGGGCCATTGTATGGTAAAAAGTACATGGTTTTGATTGATGCACATAGCAAATGGGCAGAGGTTGTCCCTATGTCCAATACGACTGCACAAAACACGATTGAAAAATTGCGAGGAATTTTTGCATGCTTTGGTTTACCAAATCAGCTGGTTTCGGACAATGGACCACCTTTTGATTCAGGGGAATTTCGACATTTTACTGCAAATAATGGCATAAAGCATATTCTTACCCCACCATATCATCCTCGGAGTAATGGTGCTGCAGAGAATTTAGTAAAAACTGTAAAAAACATGATTGCAAAAGCCGTCACTTCTAAATATGAGACACAAAACGGTGTAAATAATTTTTCCCTTCAAGATATTATTTATAAATTTCTGTTTGACTATAGGAATACAACTCATAATTCTACTGGCGAAACTCCTGCTAAATTGATGTTTGGTAGAGCTTTACGTACCAGATTAGACCTTTTGAGGCCAAATTTGGAAGATAAAGTCAAAAGTCAACAGTTTCATCAAGAAAGAAATTATGGAGGGAAACATAGGAAAGATATAAATGTTGGAGAGAGAGTTATGGTAAGAGATTATCGCGACAAAAGTGACAAATGGGTTGAAGCAATTGTGATTAATAAAATAGGTAAGAGTATATATTTATGCAAGGTCAAAGAAACTGGTATAATTTGGAAAAGGCATTTAGATCAAATTTGGAAATGTCAGTCTGAAGATAATTCCATCAAGTTAAAGGAGTTAGATGATAAAGAAATTGATTGTAGTACTCAAGCGAGTAGCAATACATGGATGCCTTCTCATTTTTGGTCAAATATTCCGACAACTCAACAGAAGAGGGGATCGAGGACCAATTGGTAAATAAAAGTAAGACGTTGTAGCCACAGAAAATCAAAATGAAACTCCTCAAGAAGTTAATAGTAATATTGCCCTCCACCATCGTCCCCAGAGAGTTCGAAAGGCGCCGGCCAGACTCGGTTACTGATAACTTTTCATTCATATAAATAATTACACTTTTCTGGGATTTAAAAGGGAGGAAATGTAATATATTAAAGTATGTTTTGGCAACAGCACTTTTTGTAATAAAAAACTGGCAACAATGACTGTGTTCTAATTATTAGATTTTGGACTTGTAACTAAATTATCTCTGTGCAAATAAAGTGGTTTTTATAATACGATGATATTATTACTGGAGATAAAACAAAACATCCTCTTGAATCACTCTGCCTATTGGCAAAATTTCAAAGCAATCGGTAAAGTACTTTTCGAGATTTGCGGCTATGCACAAACGAACACTTACATTTTTATTTATATAGATTTATATGTGTGTGTATGTGCGTGTCTGACAAGGGATCATTCATAAATGATGTCACGCCTCGAGGGGGGAGGGGGATTCGTGAACAATGGGAAGTTGAGACAAAGTGTGACAAGAGGAGGGTTTAGCAAGAAGTGTGACATCATGCATTATGCAACATAGCGTGACATGTGACAAAGGGGGGAGGGGGGTTAAATATATGGGGAAAAAGTGTGACATCATTTATGAACGGCCCCTAACAGGGTACAAGATTTTTTTTTTATTGATTTATTAATTTACTTATTCACTGAAAGATTTTAGAGCGTTTTTGTTGATTAAACAGTATAATAGTGTGGATTTAAAACAATTTTTTAATAGTTCTATTAATTCTTTTCAATTAATTTGCTTACATAACAGAAAAATCGAGATAATAATAATAATTACATTTGTAAAACTAGTTATCAAAAAATAAAGCAAGAACAAAGACATTAAAATTACGTACATCAAAATGTGTGTAAGTCAGTCTGAAGAAATGTATTCTACAATCTTGACTGTTGCAAAGAGAAATATTTAACGATGTTGTTATTTACATAAAATATATATTTTGAATATATATGCTATACTGTAAAAAATTGTAGTTGAACCTCACAGCAAAAAAAAAATTAAAAAAATGGTGAAATTTAGCTGTAACCCACATTTGGTACTAAAGCTGAGCCATTATAATGGTTCCTACACTCTCAGAAATGGAACTCTCGTTTTTGACGATCGTCAAGAAAATTTCGTCATTCATAACGATTCTTTCCTCGCGCGATCACGTGACTTTAAAAAGCGATACTACACAAATTTCGCCAATTTGAGCATTTTTCACGAAACCATTAAACGACGTCAAACACGACGAAAGTTTGATGAGATTTGTGCATGCGTTTCTGAGAGTGTAGTTTCACATTCATGGTGAAACTAGGTGAAACTACACCATTATAATAGTTAGTACCATATGCTGGTTGTATCTAAATTTCACCATTTTTTCCACTTTTTTCGTGAAAGGTCGAATTAGAACTTTTTACAGCATACATTCTTCTTATAAATTCTTCTATCTGAGCCGCCATCAAAATGTAATGGTTTCATGTTTGTTATTTGTTTAGGTATTACTTTATTCGATTCCTATATAATGTATAGCAATATAGTGTTAGTCATTTTAGCACATTTTCAACTAAGATTTCATATTATCACTGCAATCTTTTAACGCTAAAGAAAATGTCACACGAAGGCAATTAATTATCTTTAAGTGCTGTTATATGGCCCTGGACAAAGCCAAACTCGTTCACTATAAAAACAGTACACTAATATGAAACCCTTGTAATGGCGTCTTTTGTAGACATAAATCAGAAATTATAGCTTTAAGTCTTTACATGGACTAAAAATGCTGGAGGAACTAATTTAGTTTTACTTTACCGATGCAGCTAATTTGATAGTTAAAAAAAATAAATTGTTTGTACAAGCCAAAACCATGGTTAAACCAGATGTAACATGAGATAAAAAATAAAGCTTTGTGATACAAAGGAAAAATAAAAATTAAGCAAAACTTTTGCAAAAATTGCCGACACATGTTTCGAGGTTACAAGGAGCCCATTTTTCAATGCAAAAGAAGCTCAATTGCATTGAAATGCAATGCCCTTTTCAATGCATTCGAGAGATGCTAAATTTTCTAAAGGAAAAATTAGAGCCCAGATGGAAAATAGACTTTTGCTTCAGTTGGATGTTTTTACAGTTTTATTTAATTTGATTTGTCACAGAAGTTTGTTACGCGGTTTTCGACCACTCTTACTGCATAAATTATCTTCAAACTTTGCACACAAGCGTATCGTCCGACGACAATACAATATTTCATCTATTTTATAACTTATTATAACGTTAATGAGGAAAAAATTAATAATTTTGGCGCAGAGGAAATTATCAGAATTATATTTTGTCGAATGGCAACGATAGCTTTGTTTGGATAATGCAACGATGTTATTTAAATTGATTTGTAACGGAAGTTTGTTACGCGATTTTCGAGCACTATTACTTACTGCATTTTAGTTTTTTTTTTTTTTTTTCAAATAAAACCGTGTAACTAAAAGCACTTTTTTGTAGATTAAATATTTATTCATCCATAAGCTCTCTCTTTTGCATTGAAAAGAGTTTCATTGTAGCCTTGAAACCTGTGTCTGAAATGTTTCCAAATTTTGCGCTTAACTTTACGTTGATTTTTATTTATTTATTTATTTATTTTTTTTGGTGTAACTTTTTATAGATTCATTTTAACTCATTTTGAATGATTGTACACGTAGTTTTTCTGTTACATCTGTCTTATGACAAGCAAAACAACGTTACAGACGATGAAACCCTGTAGAATCGCGTATCACTGATATATCGTTAAGCTTTCTGTTTCTTTAAAATTTGAATCAAAATTTTCCTAAATTGCAGAATTTCTCGATATACTCCTAACTGTGGATCGAAATAGCTGAAAAGTGTAAATGAGGTGTCTACTCGATTTTGACTGAATATTTAACGGGTCTTAAGCCAACTAATTCGTGCGGCAAAATAGCAGTCAAGAATTCAAAGTTTTTTTGTTTTTTTTTTCGTTGAGAGTGAAACTCTGTTGAGTAACTGGAATATTCATATCTCCAGCCCAATAAAAATACTCAATGCTGAAAAAATCTAAAAAGTACAAATGTTGGGTTAGCTTGATTTAAACTGGACATGTAGCTGTGTTAAGCAAGCTAATTCGTGAGGGAAAATAGCAGTTATGGATTCAAAGATTTTTTTTGTTTTCTGTTTTTTATTGTGAGTGAAACTTTGTACGAAAGTAACTGGTTTATTCATACCTCCAGCCCAATGAAAATACACGAAGCAAAAGTTTTTGGAGAACATTATCCATAAGAGGGAATGACATTTCATTTTAATAAATCCTGCGAAACATTCCAATGAAAATCTAAAATACGGTTTAGTTTGCTAAAACATTGTATTATGTCATGATACGCATTTAAACTTTTAACACAATAATGCAAAATGCCCCAAAGTTTGGACGTATAATATCACAGAACGAACTTTTAATGTTAACGAATATAAATTTAAACAAAATAACTTTTATTTAAGTACGTTTTCACATTTCAACAATAAAAGATGAAGAACTTTCGCGGACAGGCTGAAATATTTCGAACATTTTTTATTTTGTTATTTTTTTTCTTTGCATAATTTATATGAAAATTTTAAGTTTCAATGTTTTGATTATAAAGTGTTTCTTGTACAATTAAAAATTAAAGATTCAACTAAATTGTTCAGTTTAATCTTTTAAAATAATGCGTTTTAATGCACTTTTAATAGCTTTACCTGCTTCCATACATATTTAATTTATTGCCAGTACCTGGACGACCGAACTTATAGCTCGGTAGTATTTTTTTTCTTCTTCTTCTTTTTTTTGCGAATAAATACTTATTTATATATATTTGGAAAATTACAGTGTTTACTAAATAAAAATTTTCATTGATTCCGATTATTAGAGCTGTTTCCGAGACACGAGGATACGATAGATATATAGAATAGATACATATAAATGTTTCATCAGCATCACGATGGTGTCATACTATGTTTCTTCATACTATGTTGCGGATATGTCGATGAATTTTGTTTTGGAGTATTTTAACGTAGTTAGTCGCTTTACTATGGACAGTTCCACAAGCAATACGCCATGGATAAAAACTGATTATCTTAAGCTCCAACAAATTCGAAAGTTTGACTTTGAGATGTGTGTACTGTCATGACAAAGGAACAGCTTTAGCCTCTTCAGACCCCAAAACTAAGCACAAACAATTTTGACGCATTTTTTTGGTTCTCTGGTTTAAAAAATGATTAGAAAACAAAATACCTGTTTTTTTTATTTTAATTAATAATTAGTTTGAATAATAATTACTCCCCAATTTCCATGTTTTCCATGTTTAAAACGAAGTTAACTATCTGTTGATTAATTTCCAAAACAATTGGGTTTTTAGCTTTCAAATTGCACAAACAGTAGTTAATAAACCGTATTTTAAAATATACCCAATTGGGTACAGAAAGTCGCAAGATGTTAGTATAGGCACCGGTCGGAAATGTATTTTGGTTGGCAAAGAAATATGTCCGAAAAGTATGTCCAGAACTTACCGCGTTCCACACATCGAACACGAAACAGCTAATTGCAAATGTAATCAACAATTTCCTCTCCAACCAAAAAAGTCGGTAACAGGCTCCTACACTAAAGTTGTACTAAAGAAGTGAATATTGGTACATGCATATGTACTTCCTTACAAGATTGTTCAAAATGTATCCAATTGGATACAGAAAGGCGCAAGAGGTTAGTATAGGGACCGGTCGGATATTTATTTTGGTTGGCGAAGAAAGATGTCGCCAAAAGAGTATGTCCAGAACTTACCGCGTTCCACACATCAAACACGAAACAGCTAATTGCAAATGTAATCAACAATTTCTTCTCCAACCAAAATAGTCGGTAACAGGCTCCTACACTAAAGTTGTACCCAAGAAGTGAATATAGGTACATGCAATACGTACTTCCTTGCTGCATTGTTCACAATAACGATTCTTGCCTTCATCATGTTATTACTTAAACTTGTCTCAATTAGACTTACACCGTTTCATATTCAGCAATTTATATTAATTAATAATATTTTCAGCGCAGCAATTATAACCGCTTTTTTCAATGGGTTTTCTACGAATTTTAAATTGCACAAACGGTAACAACAACAAATTTCAATCAACAAAAGTTAAATTTAAAATAAAGTGTTGCCACTGCAAAGGTCAATTAAAATAAAATATCTATAGCGGATGATGTTTGTTAATTGTTACAATTACTTCAATTGCGTTACAAAAAATTGTTTTTTTTTTTTTTGTTCAAAATCGCGTTTTTTCAGGGAAGACAACTATATGGGTAAACTTAAAAAACAAAACCTGACCTAAATACAAAATTTGATCCAAATCGTTAGAGCCGTTTTCGAGAACTCAAAATATATATACAAGAATTGCTCGTTCAAATATATAAGGTTTTAAAATAATATGAAAGAAATTACAAAGAAATATATTCTTCATTAAAGCTGATGCATTGATAAGTAAGACGCAAAGTCGAACAAACAGCGCGACAGACACGTATTTTGCACTTATTTCTCTAAGATCTCTCATATGTCTTCCTCTTTAAGCGTTTCTTATATATATCTGTAATTATTTTTTAAATAAATCAATTGCACAATCACTGGTCTTGTAGCATTAGAGTAATGACTAGTGATAATATATGATGCATTTTGCAATGGGTTTGAAACATAAAGCGACATACACATATTTGACACTTTTTTCTAAGCCTCTGACATACCTTACTTTTTACGCGGTTCCTATGTCGGTGCTTAACTTATTACCATTGTAAATAATGCAATCGCACAATCAATGGTCGTGTCGCATTGGACTAAAACCAGCGATAATGTATGACGTATTTATCAAAAACTTTGAAACATAAAGCGACGTGAATTAAATCTTAAATTTCTTATGTTTCACGGATTTTCTCTAGTAAGTGTTTATTAAGTTTGTTGGTATTTTAAGGGGGGAAATACGTGTAAAACGCCGTATTAAGAGCCATTTTCATGAATTTTTTTTAACGTATAAAGAATAAATATATTTTATTGATATTTTGAGGTTATTTTGTAAATATATTGAAGAACGTTTACTGAAATTTTGAAATATTTTTCTTGAAAAATCCCGGAGATATCGGCTGCTGCACACTGTAAGTCGCCACCCGGGTCGGCAGTTTGCGTATATTCTGGAGGTCACAATTTTTATCTGAAATCAATTTTTTTTAAAAATCTACTTTTTTTATAAGTGTCTCTTCTAGTTGACCTAAAATCATCAAAAAAAAATTTAAAATTTCTGGTTTTTTTTTTTTTTTTTAACGGAAAAATTAAGTACGATTTTTTAATCATTTTTTTCGTTCTTTTTTTACAATAAAAAAAGTAAAAATAAAGATATGTTTATTATTCTAGTTCAACCAAAGCGTGTACACATAAAGAAAATGTGTGCTGAATCTCATAACGATTGATCAAAAGCTCTGCGAGCTAGAGTGTACGCAAATTCGAAAAAGTAGTTTCGAGAAAAACGCGCTTGAAAAAAAAGAGTGGTATTTAAGGTAAATTTAACGCAGTTATGAATCAATTTTTTTTATACTTATACATACTAATACTTATAGAAATTTCTATCCGAGGTCTCAATTGTTAAAATAAATAAAGGGACATCTGCTAACGTTCTCTAATACCCTTCAGGTCATTCATGAGGGACTACCTGCTCAACTGCTCCAAAAGGGGTGCTCGCGCAAATGCTTATAACTTTTAAACGACTTGGAATTTTGCTTTGAACATTTCAGGGTATATTATTGAATAGTTGTAGAATCGATTTATGAAGAAAAACATTTTTTATTTTTTTGAGAGCTTTACACGTATTTCCCCCCTTAATTAACCGATCGTATAATTAATCGCAGCTTGCAGCAAGACAAGCTTGATTGAAGATGAAGCACTTACCGGTAAACTAAAAATTGCATACATTTTAAACTTTCTTTATTAGTTAATTTTCAGTTTATTTTTTCTTTTCAGTTTACATTACTTTTTTGGTAAGAAAAAAGATGAACATTTTGTTTCCCTCTCACTTAAAGCAAAAACTTAATATTTACTTGCATATCTTCGGAAGTAACCTTCGATGAACATATCCACTTTCGTAAATGCTTTATTGGAACAATAAAAATATATAAATATTTACAAGTACCTAAGTAATCAGCATTCAGCACCATATAATCCTTAAACCTAGAGCTATAGTTTCCTTCCCTGGATTTAGCTACCAAATTAACTGCCTAAAAGACAGTGATTTATTTTTCCTCTCGGCAAACTTTTTACTTTTCCTCATTCGAATGCTAGTTTGTTACTATGATTATCCTTATTTATAAGAATAGATTATACTAATGAAACGCTAATCAACTTTTTTTCTTGTTTTCTTCACATGCGTACAGCAGTTCTTCAGAATTGTTTTGTTTCTCTTCAATGTAGGATAAACACAAAAGTTTGAAGCTGTAATTAGCGTGGTTTAAGCTCCAGCAAAAAAACGCTCTAATGGGCAATTGCGAGCTTTATTTTTATAATCTTAATTTAACATTTTTAAAACGGATAATTGCTAGTTAAACGTATTTTTCTATGAGCAAAATTATAGTTTTGATTACAAAAGTTTTATGATGCGTTACTAAAGCATGTTGTCTATACTTTATTGTTTAGTTATTTAGATATTTTACAATTATTTTATTTTATTTATTTATTTTTCTATTGTTATTTACTTACATTTATTCTTTTTTATTTTAATTTTTATTTATTATTTTATTTATTTTTAATTATTTACTTTTTACCTTATTTTTACTTTTCGTCTTTTTTTTATTTTTAATTTTTAATTAATTTATTTGTTTGTAATATTCACTACAAGAAGTTGATTTTTGTTATAAAATTACGAGCTGTTATTCCAATTCATGAAAATTTTGATCATGTTGATATGTTCCCCTAAACTTTGAACTAAAAGGCTTTCAAACCTGTTTTATTTGGCGCATTCTATACTAATGACGAGAACAGGAAGAAAAGAAATTTAGAAACGCTGATTTCGAGCATCTACGCCGTGATTTGTGTAAAAATAAGTTTTTGCAAACAAACTGTTACCATTCATGTCCTTTGTAAAGGTTGTTTACAAATAGTCAAATTTTGTCGCAAATCACAGCATTCATGCACTGAATAATTGCAAAAACTTACAACCGGCTTTTAAACAACACATTACGCTTCAACTCCAGTGAGATATTAAAATACTGAAATATTACAATATTCGTCATGAAGATACTTGTTTCATGGACAAACGTTATTTTTCGCATCTTGGTTATGCATAAGGAGAGTGAAAAAATGCTTAATCGGACAAGTTTCTTGTCAAGAAATCTCTAGTCGGTATCATATTCCAAAACCGCTGTTATCTGAATTCCTCTGGAGGTTTAAAAGTTCACCGTTGTTTTCAGGAAAATTTATTTTTTACTTCGAATGCAAAATGTTTCCAATGACAAAATTTTATTTTCAAATCCAGAACCCTATTGAATTATTTAGGAATATTGGTTGATCTTTTTGGAGCCGGTCGCAAGATAAGATAAAAACATCATGCAGTTGTTTCGGTGTTTTTGTCTGGTATAGAGCACGTATTTTGAAAAACATAACTCACAAGAACTCGTATAACAACAAAATCTGATTTCTATGAAAAACAAAAATATGGATCCATATATCAGAAATACTATTATCATCGAAACAAAAGCTGAGAAAACTTAGTTTTCAATAATCGAAAAGGTACGTAAAATAGGATACTCATGGGAATTTTCCAAGCAGTGATGAAAATACGATTAAATTACGAAAAATGTTGCCTGCTATATGCAGATGCATGCTTTGCAATATTTATTACATCTCACATTACCAGTAGAGAGTTATATCTTCAACGCAACAATCTTCGAATTTTTAGATTCAAAGTGGTAATTTTGAAACGCAAATTCTTATCAGAATTTCTCGCATTTACTGCTGCAGATTTCAAACAGCCCAATGGAGGCAATTCACCGCTAGAGGGACTCATGAGCGATCATCGTTGTCATGTGATATCCGCTCTTTGTTTACTAAGATTTTCAATTGAGTTCTACGTGCAGTTCACTAGGTAAAATTAGTTATCTTAAAAATAATTAGACTATTTTCACAGCTTTTTCTGATTATAACCGAGTTTGTGCATTTAGTTTAATTATTATAAGAGAAATTTATTAATTATTACAATAGTTATAGGCTTTATTTAGTGTTAATTTTATGTATTGTAGAAGAACTTTATTTTGCCCAAGATTTTAATTACATTTGTCGAACTCGAAGTAAAGCGATGCTAAGGCCTCCTTTGCTTACATTGCTTTCAGCACTGCACGTGACCAATGACGTTGCTTGAATTGCCTCCATTCTTTATCATTGCTGTATAACGATCAGATAACAGAGCACACTTCTCGACCGTTGGAAACGCTGTCTTGAAAGAGGTAGAAACTAAGGTGCTTTCATACCAAAGGAGACGAAGACAATATTCCTGTTTTTTCTCATCTGCGCAAGCGCAGAGAATATTTTTGCCTCAAAAGTACGCTCTGCGCTTGCGCAGATGAGAAAAGACAAGATTTTTTTGTTTTTGTCCCCATTTGGTGTGAAACCAACCTAAGGGTGCTTTCAACGCAAGCGCAGAGCATATTTTTGCCTTCAAAAGTATGCTCTAACTTGCGCAGATGAGAAAAAACATGGTTTTTTTTTTTTTTTTTTTTTTTTTTTTTTTTTTTTTTTATGTGTTTGTCCTCATTTGGTGTGAAACCAACATAAATGTGCTTCTGAAATTTTGAAGGCAAAAATATGCCTTGCGTTTGCCCAGATGAGAAAAGACTGGGATATTGTGTTTGTCGCCTTTGGTGTTAAAGCACCCTAAAAGCGAGAGTGCTTGTGATGCACCTATCATGTTGATTTCATCAGCTCTGCGCGCTTGGATTTCATCTGCTCTCAATTGGTGAGTACAACCTAAATAAAACATTCAGGTTGTACTCGCCAATTAAGAGAAAGGTGTTTTATTTGTCCATAATGTGGTTTAAAGGGCAGTTCAATCATTTGTCCATAATGCGGTTTAAAGGGCAGTTCAATCATTTGTCCAAAATGTGGTTTAAAGGGCAGTTCAATCATTTGTCCATAATGTGGTTTAAAGGGCAGTTCAATCATTTGTCCATAATGTGGTTTAAAGGGCAGTTCATTCATTTGTCCATAATGTGGTTTAAAGGGCTGTTCAATCATTTGTCCATAATGTGGTTTAAAAGACAATTCAATCATTTGTCCATAATGTGGTTTCAAGGGCAGTTCAATCATTTGTTCAGAATTTGGTTTGAAGAGCAGTTTAATCATTTGTCCATAATGTGGTTTGAGAGGCAGTTATCTTATTCTGCATGCTGGTTCAGAATGTCAACTAGCTGTTTTTACCCCCCCCCCCACCTGTAATATATAAAAATACAAACCAAAAAATAATAAAAAAAGAAAATTACGAGGTACAATTAGGCAAAGTATTATTGTGAGGACACTGTATATACATGTGTATGTAAGTTTTAGTTTAAACTACAACGTATTTTTATAGTTATATTAACTTATGTTTAAATCTATAAATGGTATCATTTGTTAATGTCAAAAAAATGCTTAACATTTATCATGAAATAAAGTTACATACGTTTCATGTCTTTCGAGAGAAAAATTTTAAAACACCCGAGTTCTTGCACAAGTTAATCACAGAAAAATATGTACGATGAATAACTAAATTAGTATCAGGTACGCATTGGTATTAAAGTCACTTCGACTACTTTTTCTGTTAAAATATCCAATTAGAAAGTCCTGCATTTATAATAGATAAAATTTTATTATTTTCTATTGAGAGCAAAATAAAAATAACTATATGAAATTTAGCTTAAGTACTCTATCAGTATAGTATAGTACAGTTTTTTTTAGTAAATCGAGACAAACGCGCAGGAAAATTTATTTCTCTTGCAGCGACGCTTAAAAAAATATAGGAAGTGGTTTCATAGAGAGAAGAAAAAGCCCTTTAATGCAAAAGATTTTTTACAGAAGCTGCCTTTAAAAAAAAATTTTTTTTTACATTTTCTTAGTATAACGAAATTGACTTTTAACTTTTTCTTGGACAAATATTAAAAAATAAAAGTAAAATATCGCAAGAGAAATCCTTTAAAAACGCAGACTAGGGCACATTGTGGGTTCAACTGACTGAATTTAATAAAACACACTTCCTTCCGTAATATATTTAGCTGTAACTAATGTTTTATGTGTACTTTAATTTTTTTGGCGAACGAAAATTCAATAAAAGACAAGGAATGGAAAAATGTAAGAAAGAAGTAAAAAAAAAAAAAAAAATGTTACTCGCAAGTTTCGAGTTAAATGAAATCTCCGGTTGCTTTCTGAAGATTGTTCCTTATTTTCAGATATAAGATAAAAAGTAATTTTTCTATACAATAATATAAGCAGCAATATTTGATAGAGCTGAGCATAATCGAATGATAATAATCGAGAACTCGATTACTCGGGACAACTCTCGAACTCGAGTTCCCGAACATCGCGAGAAGTTTACTTCTCGAGTGATATTGGAATCGAATGAACCTCTCGAGGTCCCGGGAAACGAATGAATGTCTCGAATGGTTGACTTTTGAACTACAGCCTCGTTATATCGCGCTTGCCGGGGGACAGCACAAAACGATATATCCGAATGCGCGATATAACCGATGCAGTTAGAAATAACTCAAAAGTACAAGTAAATTGAGCGTCAAAGTAAAAATTTAATTTAATCATACATAATGACAACTTTCTGTAGTTTAATAATAAATCCTTGGGCAATAGACATTTCTCTTTCACTCTATAGGCGTTACGATCAATGCAAAAAGAGATGTCAAGTAAAACGTCAACTGGTTTGAGTAGAATCATTCTGCTGGCATGTGACTTGGGGAGGGGGAGGAGAGTGTTGAAGGCTTTTAACTGCAGCAAATTCAGAAGAAAGGAAAGAATTCCTGTTCTCTGGGTTTGTTTAATACGGGATAAAGGGCTTTACTTAGAAATACAATATTTTTACTTTCAAAGGGCTGAAACTCGAAATTTTCGGAGACGCTCGATATATCCGAATGAGCGAACAACGAGGCGCGATATAACGAGGGGTTACTGTACTTCAGAATCGAATGAAAGCTCTCGAGCTCTTGACTTCTCGAGTAATTTCTCAATCAGGAAATCTTTTCGATGGTTTTCTTCTCGAGTGATGGATGTATTTGGCCTATTTTATACTCAAACGACTGCAAAAATATCTATGTGTATAAGTGGGTAACAAAGGCAGATCTAGTTTCTTTTTTAGGAGATGATTATTAGTAAAATATAGGCGACAGGGATCCGGGGAAAAAACAAAATTAAATATTTTAAATTTTTTAAATTGTACATGTACCCTTTACTGTAGGTACTCTTTTTATTCACTGTTTTAATTGCTTTACCTCCGGTTACTTGTTTTTTGCTATTATTGTTTATCCATAAGTTATTTTTCTAATTAGTATTTTTGCAAATTAACCTTTTTCTCAATTTTATACTCAACCCCTCATGTAGATACTCATTTTTGTCTACGTCTTGTAAGCTTTCTCGCAGGTGACATTTACTTCTTGATTACATTTGTCGTTCTAAACTTATTCATCTAATTACTTTTGTTGCTAATAAACTTTTCTCTATATTTTGTACCAACCCCCGCACGTAGCTACTCATTTTAATCTACGTCGCATAAACTTCCTCGAATGTAACATTTATTTTTCAATTATATTTGTTGTTTTAAAATTATTCATCTAATTAGTTTTGTTACTAATAAATATTTTTCTTAAATTTGTACCTATCCTATCATGAAGGCACTCATTTTAATCTACGTCTCATAAGCTTTGCCGCAGATGGCATTTATTTTTCAATTACGAGTATTGTTTTAACCCAATTTAAAGCCTACCGTCCCTTTTTAGGGACAGTCTGAAAAGTACGTCTGAAGCACCCAAAAATTAGCATTTCAACAAAAAATGGTTTTAATGAATTCCTAAACCTTAAAATAACTGGTTAGGAATACATCAAAACAATATTTTGTTGAAATGTTTATTTTTGGGTGCTTCAGACTTACTTTTCAGACTGTCCCTAAAAATTTACGCTAGGCATTAATGGGTTGAAATTATTCATCTAATTAGTTATATTGCCAATTAACTTTTTTTAAATTTTATTATAACCCCTATTGTGCGCACTCCTTTTAATTTACGTTTCATACGCTTTCCAGTAGATAACCTTTATTTTTCAGTAATTAGTTTGCTAACAAGTTACTCAACTAATTTATGTTTTGCAATATAATATTTTTCTAAATTTTATTTGCACCACTTTATTTTAGTACTACAAACGCTTTCCCTTAGGTGTCGCTTATTTTTCAGTTACATTGATTTTTCACAAGTGTTTTATCTAATTAGGCATCTACACTAATTAATGGTGTTCTAAATTTTGATATGACACCCTTTAGTAAGTACTCACTGTAATATATATGCAATGAATACTTTAATGCAGGTGATTTTTAATTTACCGTACTATCAGGTGTACCCACTTCCCTTAGAGCGATGGCACACTCCATAAAAATTTACGGAATCCCCCAAAATGTATGACCCCCTCAAAAAATGTTGGACAATCCCTTCCTCCTCCCGCTGAAGCCCCAGAAAACACCCTCTCCCCTTACAAAAAAATCCAATGCACCGTGACCCCTCCTCCCCTGGTGGAGGGTATTATTTTTTACAATTAATTATTAATTTCATTCTGAAATCATTCTAGAAGTAAACCACTCAAAATATCGAGATAATCATTTAAGAAGTAAATCACTCGATATAATCACTCGAAAAATAAATCACTAGAGACCATCATTCCAGATATAATTCGCTTGAGTTCTCGAGATATTTACTGATTGCTGATCCCTCGATTACCAGAACCACTTGATTTGCGATCACTCGATTATTTAATTTCCTCGATTGTGCCCAGCACTACTACTTTTAACATAGCGGTTATTTATCGATGAAACAGCTATTTATTAGGAAAATTCATGGCAATTGTTTATTTGTTTATGGTTGTTCTGAAGCTAATTAAAAGCATTCTCACTTAAGAAAAACCTAATTAATCTAAATGTTTAAAAAAAAGTTTAGACCTGAAATATATATTAAATGATGTATTTCACACCCTTAAAAAACTCAAAATGTGTTTTTAACTTCAAAAAGCCGCAAGAAGGAGAAAAAATACAAAACAAAAAAAAAAACACAAATGATTTAACTAATCATTCCTAATAAGCCACTTACAAATTCCGCGGGGAAATGGTGCATACACGTGTTTTAACTTTACGAGAAACTCTTTTATCAACACACAGAGTTTTAAGCTGGGGAAATTAAATAATCTAAACGTACTTGCATCACACAGCTCATGACTTTACGCATTTCAGAAATTAGTTCCTTCTAATCCCGAAACGGCATATACATTTTTTTGCAGTTTACTTTAAACTAACCCTTGGTCTTCTGTAATTTATATTCCAACTAACAGAAACATTTTTCTCTTTAATTGTTTTTACATTTTTCTTCCTTGTTTTTTTTTTAACAAGCTGACTTCGTTTTCAGTCGATTGTTTTAATCATTTCACAACAAGCAATTAGAGTACGCTGTTAGAGGCCATTAATGAGGACTTGAATTTCCCAGAGACCGATTTCATTTATTTCTTTTTTTATTTTTAACTGTTAAAATACTTAACGGAAATATGACGGTATAAAATTATCGTGTTTTTTCCTCATGATACAAGTTAACTGGACAATAAAAAATACTTTAACTCCTTAACGGTCGCATAAATTTCACGAAAATAAAAACAAAGCGCCAATTTGTTTTCCAGAAAAACATTTAAAAATGTTTATTCTCTAATTATATTATAAATAGTTTGGTACTATCATCTAGTATGTAAGAGAATAAATAAATAAGTTTTTGGGATTAAGGAGAGGATTTTTTTTAATATTTTGGTACGCTACTTTTGTAAATTACAGCCCGTGATTTTGACGGGAGCGAGAGCTAAGGGTTTAATTAACTAGCATTGATATTACTTTTTTATTTATTTATCTAAATTATTATTTGTTTATTTGAAATAATTTCTTCCTGCCAAAATGTGTAAACATGAATCAAACTAACTATTCAAAAGGACTTAACAAATTCTAAATCCATTCAATATCAAACGAAAACTTAAAATTTCGGTATTCTGGTACTAACTAAATGCTACTTTATACATGACACGGGATCCATCTCGATTCTGTTCATTTTACTAGAACACTGGCAACATTTGTCCACCAGCTGGTGCCACCAAATGTGTTTCTTCCACCTAATGCGTTTCTAAATCGCTGTGACAGGCCATTCTGTCAAAACACACACTTTAAAGTTTGCTGAAGATAACCAAATTGTCGTATTTTCAGTTTTAAAACATTGCAATACATAAATAGCTCTAACATTGAAATCTGAGAAAAAAAGATTTCCTTTGCATTATCTTTTCTTATCCAGGCTGCCAAATAATAAATAAACATTAAAACATGAAAACTTTTTATCAGTTAATACTTGATTTCTGAGCGGCAGGAATTCCCAAACTGGTGGAACGAAGCCTCTATAGTGGGACGAGTGCAGGCAGAAAATAAAAGAAAAGATTTCAAAAGATTAAAATGTAAAAAAAATTAAATCAAAATAACTAAAATACTGCTTGAATCAATCAACCGAAGGTGACGTTAGCGGTAAATTCGTTTCCTGTTTTAGTTCATCATTTGCTTAGTTGTGTGTCCATATTTTATATTGAAATAATATTAAATAGCTTCAATTACTTGTTATGGTTGTTTTCAGCGGTACGTACCTAATACAATTACGGGAAGTTATTTTTACGTGATTTTATTTTGATTTAATTTTGCAAATCGAATTTGATATTAAACAGTAATAAACATGGAAAGGTGGCTTAAAAGAACAACATATTATTCTGTGGGACTCGGTATTAAATATATAAAATGGTGTGATTTACATTACATATTCGTCCTAGTATTTTCTATTCTATATAACAGGGGTGGACATTGGACAACCTGCGGCGCGAGCCACATGCGGCTCTTTGAAGGATTATTTGCGGCTCTCGATAAATATACCCGAGCTCCCTTTTCATTTTTGTGCTGTTATATTTTAAAAAATTGTTATCGTTCCTTATGTGTTTCAAAAAGTCTTTTAAATTACTGACAACAAGTATGAAACACTAAGTGCAACGTTGTAACAAATTTCACTTCCGTCCAAGTTAAGAATATGACTCATCGAAAACTGCACGAACGAACATAAACAGTGACGTAATTGTCCGTAATCCACCGACTCCTCCTGACAGATTTTGAGTTTGTAAACTTTCATTGCAAGGGACAGTTGACATTGTGCTCCGGAGAAAACATTTTGTATCATTCTTGCTACGGATTTAATTGCGGCTCGCGAAAAATTTCGAATTTTGAAAAATGGCTCGGATTATCAAGGAGCTTGGCCACCTCTGCTATATAATAAAGTGTTCTATTCTATTTAATAAAGTTACATTAGCAGTGGTACGCAAATAGTTTGCAAGAAAAATGGTGGGACACGAAGAAAAAAGATTCGGAACCGCTGGCTTTACGGTACTTTCATATTGCGAAAGAAAAAAAAAGGAATGACTCCTTTAATAAATAAGCATTTTTCAGCAATAAAAGGAGGCTGTCCGCTTTCGCTTCGCAACCCCCTGAAGCTGAGCTGCTGATTCTCGCACATTGCACTGGTTCAACAGACACTACATCACTAATCTAGTTGAACTTAAACGATCTGCTTATATATTATCAAAAGCTGTCTGATCTCAAACAGTTCTCAACCCATACACATTTCGTTAAAATTAAAATACATAATCAAAAAGTAATTAAAAAAAGGTGTCGTACAAGTTGTATAAATATGCAGTAATATGCACAGATCTTTAGTGAATTCAAATGTAATGAGAAAGCATTTTTACACACCTAACAGTATCAGTATTCCCCCAACGTGTACGAATTTATTCTAATTTTTGGTCACTAAAACAATTATTTTTAACACCTAATGAGTTGTATTTAAAAAATAAAAATATTGAGAATAAAAGTTTTTATTTCATGCGGTCGATCTCTTTTATAAATTTAAATTGGAAAGAAATTTTAAAAGGAAAAGGGCAACTAAAATATACACAAGTTTTTAAAAAACTTGAAAAAAGAATGTTTTACATATCTTTTACTTAATGATAAAAAATATCAAAATAAAGTTCTCTTTTAATGCATTTGCAGAAGATTTTTAGGAAAAAAATATGAAATTTTCTAAAACTGTATTTCTTTTGAAATCATTTGAAGATTACATTCAGAGAAACATTTAGGGCTTTAAAAAAACAAATATCCGTTGAGCTGTTTCATGTGAATGAGATATAGCTATCAACTTGATTGAAGCGAAGCAAACTTTTTATCTACTATATAAATTTGATCCCTTTAATTTTTAACTGGGCAAATACATTTTCTCCCACTAAAGGGATTTTCAATTTCCTTTTCTTTTATATTATTCATTTTGTAAGATAAGAAAATGAAGTTTAGTTTTTAAGTTCTATCTGTTTTTATCTTAATGGATACCATCCACATTAGTGAACTTTGAGTAGATTTGCAGATAGTAAAAAAAAAAAAAACATAAAATCGTTTTATAGGACAATATTGCCAATATTTAATTATAAATCTAACATTTGACACGTGACTGATCGCCGTCAAGCAAGCCATCGCCGAGCACATCTTTGTTTTTTTTTTTTTTTTCTTTTTTAGTAGCACAAGATTCATCAGAATAAACTTTTCAAGAGAAAAAATTACAAATAGCTATATTACAAGCAATCAATTTTAAAATTAAGGTGCTATTTGAACCTAATTCACTAGTGCAATCTGTTTAGTGCAACATAAACGACATGACGTGACATAATCATACGACATGAACATTGACGATTTATTGCATCTTGAAAATCCTCTGACTGGCCTTCGGCGCATGAGGCCAGGGCCTTACCACTACGCCACTTTGCCGGCATGGGAGTATACTGACTCCCATTTCCATATCAGACAAAAACAATAAATGAGTACCGATCGTTTTCCTTCGAGTGAGTGTGTGCGTTTGAAATTTTAAAAATTTCGAAAAAAATCAAGAACGGCTGAGGAACCAGTAAGCAATGATACCTTGAATGAATTGTTGCAATTTTATTTAAACAGTCCAGACATTCTAAATTTTAATCCTTTGTAAGCATATTGTCATGGATCAGGTGAAAAACCAAGATAATATTATTAAAGTTTACGCCTGTATTAGTCAAAAGATATTAGTTTAAAAAATTACGCTAAAAAATTTAACACCTGAAGTTTGTTCACTGCCCACTTGTTGTTCAGTTTTTATCAATAAGATATGATATTTATTACTTCATTTTTATTTATTGTGAATTTACAGTAATTTTTTGCACATGACTTGAATGTCATATTTTCGACAAAATGCCTTTATTTCAGATAATCTATTTTTAATAATATCAGTATCCTTCTTTTAATCTTAAAAACAAGCAATTATTGAATTTTGAAGAGATCTTATTTTATTACTTCTGGACCCAAAACAATATTACAAAAGTGAAAACATTTTGAAGTGTTTTTCCTCTCTGTTACTGCAATTTCTTTGTTACTGCAATTGTCACGCTGGTAAAAATGGAATGGCCCACTTATATTTAGCAAAATCCTTCTTTAATGCAATATCACTCGAATATTTGAAATAAAAATTAAAGAATTAACTCATTATCCAACTTTTATGTAAAATATATAAAACAGAGCACAATGAAGAAAAATATTTCATGCTGAACTTTTACGGGCTAGTCATAATGTCTGCGAAACAATGCTTATTCGTGAGTACTGGTTCTATAAACCAGTAATTTCTTTTAGAATTTCTAACGCTGTATAAGTATATATATATAGATATATATAAATCAACCACATAAAATTTAATAGTATGTTTGATATTTCATAAGCAACGAAACATAAATGTTTATCAGGCGCATTCAGTGCATTCCACGAATTTATAGCCTACATAGGTTATGTCCGATTTTTATTTCTGTGAAAGTACTCTTCCTACACGTCCTACGCAGAAAACAAACCTAACTCTTAAAATGAGATCCCTTGAGAAATCGTTCGGATATTTTGTTTAAATACTTCTAGCTCTTCAGCATCAGAGACATCCCAGGAGGATGAATATGCCGAAGAATATTGGTCTACATTTCTTATGCATATTACTAAATCTCCAAGATCAATTTTTTTTCTTGAGTGATTTTTATATGCACGTTTTGTATCTAAAAGATTTAGATTGAATCGATGCATTTTATTTTCGCAGAAAGTTATGCATGTTTATGCTCCACTGCAGTAATTCTAGGTAGACAAAAAAATTGAAAATATGTTTTTTATTCTCTCTTTTAGAGGAAATACTCTTTAGAAAACCTTTGCTGAAACTTATCCGGAAAACGTGCCTTGTATAAAAAGAAAATCCCGTAAAATTTATAGTTTTGAACTGGTATCTGTGTTGGTTGTGCAAAACCGTAAAAGTTACGAAGAAAATCCGTAGAAAAACTTTAACATTTTTTTTCTTGGACTTAAAAAAAAACCGTTGCGACTATGGATTTACTTCATAACTTTATTGGCACAACCAACTCAGCTGCCAAATTAAATAAACAAATTTTGCAGGATTTTTTTTTACGAAAATGAAAGAGTGTTGTTGCAAAGTACCGTTAGAATATTCGTAAAAATGGTTTCTGCATGGCATTTTAACCTTTCCATTCCAAGTGTACCCAATTGGGTACATTTTAAAATACTGTTTATTAACTACTGTTTGTGCAATTTGAAGGCTAAAACACCCAATTGTTTTTTAAATTAATCAGCAGATAATTTACTTCGTTTTAAACATGGAAAACATTTGCAATTAGCTGTTTAATGTTTGATATGTGGAACGCGGTACGTTCTGGACATACTCTTTTGGCGACATTTTTCTTCGCCAACCAGAATAAATTTCCGACTAGTCCCTATACTAACCTCTTGCGACTTTCTGTACCCAATTGGGTACATTTTAAAATACGGTTTATTAACTACTGTTTGTGCAATTTGGAAGCTAAAATACCCAATTGTTTTTTTAGATTAATCAACAGATAGTAGTTTACTTCGTTTTAAACGTGGAAAACATGTAAATTGGGGCATTAATTATTATTTAAACTAATTATTAATTAAAATTAAAAAAAATTAGTTATTTTGTTTTGTAATCAATTTTTAAATCAGAGAACGAAAAAATTACGGCAAAATTGCTTGTGCTTAGTTCTAGCGTCTGAAGAGGTTAAATGAAGGTTTTGGCATGATTAAACTACATTCTTTTCTTAATGTTTAGTTGTAAGTTCTTAAGGGATTAAGGTCTTTTTCTTACATCAGTGGGGAAAACAATTACTGAACTGATAATGAAACATCGTCTGAAGTTTCTTTTTTAAGGCGTACTGTTTCTTCGAGTTTCACAGGCACTCTGCTAATTGATATTTGCTTCCACATGTATGGACGTATGCAGACAGATATAGATAGGACACAGCCGAGCAAAGGGGGCCAAGCTAAGGTTTGCTGATTGCTGATTTTTCGCCGGAGTTAGTAATCGACGTAAACGCAGCGAAATTAGTGATCACTTCGCCATACTCTAGTATCTCTTAGATTAAACAAAATATGATTATGAAGACTAATTATATTTTAAAGAATTAAACTAAAAGAATGAATATATAAATAATGCTTTATAACGATTATTAAATATAAAATCTACTAGTAAGCCAGGCGGTCATACGAAATGACCACTGTTCTAGATATTATAAATATACAATTCTCCCAGTAACCGGAAATGCACATCAAATCAAAGAGATATTTATCAGGTAGAACAGTAAAGTTTAATGAATAAATAATAAACATATAATCATTTCGGAAAAAAATAATCTTACCGAAAAAAAAATATCCAAGTTATAATAATCTGTAAAGTAAAAATATTATTTACTATATAATCAAATTGTTTGAGAAAAATATTTATTTATATCCAACATAATCATCGTCAAAACAATAGTTTTAACGAAACTATAAAAAAGAGCGCTGCCACTTTAATATATATAAAAAGCGCAGATGATAAATAAATTAAAACAAAGAAAGAAGGATTAAATAAAATTCGCGCTTACATTAATTTTTAACGGAGATTGCAAATCTAGCGATGCCTCACTCAAAATGCTAGAGAAATTCTTCGATTGTTAGTATATTTGACACGTATTACAACAATGGCAACTGCATTACAGTTACGCAAGCAACCAATAAGCTATCGGCGACAAATGGACACTTTAGCCGCTAATATATATAAGATATCGAAGCATAAAATAAACTTTTTAACTTAATTAGTTTACAAAATAATAGAAAACACTACAAATAAAATGCCTCAGCAAAAAAAGGCATTCCCTGTATCAAAAAGAGCTTTTTCTGTTCGCTTGAATAAGACATCAAAATCTATTCTACATATAACTCTTTCAAATAGTAACGCTGAAAAGTTGAAAAGTTACTGTTTACTTAAAATTATAGTGTAATTCAGAAATAAAAGCAATTTTTTAAATCATAATTTAGGTAAAAAAATAATACGGAGCGTTTTACCATTCTTTAAAGAATATCAATCTAAAGGTCTCTTTTGTATTTGTATTTGAAATGAATGTTTTGTGTTTGTATTTGAATGAGAAAGATATTTTCGAAAACTCCAATAAAAAGATAATTCAAATTTTATTGCTTTGTATGATTTCGTTACGCTTTGTCTACCTTACAAGATTGTGTTTTGTTTATTATACCTAAGATTAAATCCTTGCCATTTCATATTACGCAGAGTAGTTGTTTGTCCATATTGACTCTCTACTTCAGAAAGATATTTCTGCTTTTTAACAGCATTTTACAGCTTTGTCCTGAAAATGCAAAATTTTTTTCCTTGTTTTTTTTTTTTTTTTTTTTTCAAGTTCCAACACGCAACGTAAGTAATGCAACTGAAATGTTGTTACTTTTAACGGGGATGCTTAATGGCTTCTCAGCATTTCACCAAAGACTGGCAAATCATTTTTTCACGTGGCACCTCCAGTAGCGGATGCTATCATAGTCTGTGTAATTAGAATCGGCGTGTCAAGGTCACACAACTCTACCTTTTCCCCTTCTGTCGCCACCATGGTTTCCGTGCTAGAAACTTTTTCCCCACTTGGTTTAACGAACATGATAAGTAAGTTTGTTGTCTTAGTTATAATAATAATAGACGATTCAAACCAGATTTAGTTCTCAATGGCAAAAATAGATTGCGTCAGATAAAGTATTCTAATATTTTGAACCAACCTAAATCTTATTCTAATATTTTGATGTGTTTCAGAAAGCTATTGTATAGCTAATTTATTGTATTTTAAAATTTAAAAATGTTAAAATCTTATCTTAACAATTCAGATTTAATTTATGAGAAATCTAATTACATTTACTTAGTCTCAAAAATAAATAAATGGAAAATAAATTATTTCTTATAACTTTTTCTCAATTATTCTAATATTTTGAATCAGGGAAGTAGTAATGTAATTGCCTTAACTGCAGTGCAAAAAAAAAACAAGTCTGGCTCTGTTATCTTTCTCGCAGTTCACATGGTGACAAAGCAGAAAACGCGACCTTGATGCGCCTATTTTAATTACACAGACTATAGCATTTGATAATTATTTACGCTCAGTTTCATCACAGCAGGCAAGGACCTGGGCTCTGACGACGCGAAATTACACTAAAAATTTAATTAACCTGATAGTGTGCAAGCCAAATCGATATTCAAATGGTTTTCGACATGCATAATAATACGACATGAATGCTGTTAATTATTTTCATCTCGAAAATCCTCCGGCTTAGACAAGTTTAGAGTCCACAACCTTGGGTGGAGAGAAGTGTCAGTCAAAATAACGTCATAAATTGGAGTTCTCGGGATGACTTTTTAATTTATCAATTAAGATTTAAGTCCCGCAGTGAACCAGTCGGTAGAAGCTCGGTTCTCGATGATCACCGAAAGTGAAGCAACATCGACATAGGTCAGTGTTTGGGAGGGTGACAACCTCTCGCGGCTGGTTGCTGTGCTGTCCGTGTACGCCAAAGGGAGCTGGGGCACGTTAAATAGGTCGTGGACCCAATATCATTCAAGTGAAACGATATCTCTAGGGGTGCCAATCTCAGGTGACGGTCTCTGATCTGGGAGCTGGTTCAAAAATTAAGAGACCTTTCAAAGGGGCGGAAATCGGACTCCTGCCTATAAGGGCTCCGTTAGATTTAAGAGCAGCGTACCCATTATTCATCGCCAAGCGCGAGGACTCGACATCAACAGCAACAAGATTTAAACATTTTAAATTTCGAAAACCATAAAATGCATTGCACAGTGCTAATAAACTCCCGATTCTTTTTTTAAAAAACTGGCTATTGTAAATTTTCTGTTTTTAAAAATATCTAAGTAATGATGCTAGTTACGTCAGCAATGTAAATCATATACTGAAAGATATTTTTATTCTACCATTACATAAAACACTAAATTTTGTTTTATCACATTACCCCATGACGTATCAGAAGCAATTTTCAGCCGCCAGAATGCTCCTCCATTTTATTTTCCGATTCATTTTCTCAGAAGAATCATTTGGAAATTTTAAATTGTTCTTGGGTTTTTGCTCTATGTATTGGAATTACTGCTTTATAATGAAGTCATAAATTTCTACCCAAGAAATCCTTTTTTTTTTCAAAATCTGGCCTTGATAGCAATTTTGAAATATGAAGATTCGTTTATTAAAAAGCCGAAGGGATAGCTTTCGTAAATTTCTGTGAAAAGGTTACGCATAAAATGATTTTTAAAGAAAATCTTACAAAGATATTTTATTCAACTTTAGTTAATATTTAATTATTATTGACACTAAATTAAGATATTTAATTTGTTTTTATTTAAAAGCATTAGATTTGCAATCAATGCTTTTCATTCAGCTTCAATTTCATTTGTGATACAGAAGTTGAGTACAGAACACTCACAGAAACGCAGGCTCAAATCTCACGAAACTTTCGTCGTATTTGACGAAATGGCTTCGTGAAAAGTGCTCTGAGTAAACCATTCGTCAAATTGGCGAAATTTGTGTAGTAACTTTTTAAAGTCACATGATCGCGCGAGCAAAGAATCGTAAAGGACGAAATTTACTTGATGATTCAAGAATCGTCAAAAGTGAGAGCTCTATTTCTGAGAGTGAACCACGATTATCAACACATCTGTTGCTAAAACGAACTAGAACAAAAATTTTCTGCGCATACATAAAAATGTCTATTACACTGTAAAAAATTCCAGTTTAACGTTTCACCGAAAAAAACGAAACAAATGACGAAATTTAGCTACAATCAACATTTGGTACAAAAGTTAAACCATTATAATGGTCCCTGGTTTCACAAGGGCAGACCTGCCAACCTTAAAAAATGAAAAAGTAGGAGAAACAAACCCGAAAAGCAGGAGAAATTTTTGTACCCAGATGAATACCAATATAAAACAGTTAAACTTTTCGTTCTTAAAAGGTATAAAATGCATCGTTTATAAGATATCAAATTTTTAAAGACAATTTAGAACTAAAAATTAAAAACTGATTTATGCTGTTTTTATTTTTTTAAGGTCATTTACTACACTATTTCAACAGTCTTTTCTTCGTCTAACAAATTATTCCAGAGGTATATTTTTTAATGTTTTGCAACGAAAATAAATATATTTACACGATTATACGTTGAAATTTTAGGTGGTCTTAAAATGCACAAACCCTTAACAAAAAAAGTACGTTTACAACTGCAGCCAGTAAAAATCCTTTGAAGACAAAAATTGTTAACATTTATATTAACAGTCATTAAGTTTTCTACATTTTTCGATGCAAAGAGATGAGTGAAATCTGAAGAAGTTCAGAGACTTTTTATTTTCTTTAAAAAGCAGGGGAAATCCCTGCTGTAACAAGAGGCAGGAGATTGTACAGAAAAGCAGGAGAGTTGGCAGGTCTGCAAGTGTTCCCAGTTTTTCATGATGAAACTAAGTGAAATTACGTCACTATAAAGGTTCGAATTAGTACCAAGTGTTGATTGTAGTTAAATTTCACCATTTTCTTTTTTGTGTGTGTGTGTGTGTGTGTGTGTGAAAGGTTGAACTAGGACTTTTCGCAGTATATGTTGGATGTTTTCTTATATATATATATATATATATCAGTTCTTTACTGAAATTCTATTTTTAAGCTCTGGAAAGTTAAACAACTACGTTTAAAGAGGGATGTAAACGTCAGAGGAAATTTGCACTTTGAAGTTTTAATAAGCAAAGAAGAAAGTTCTGTGCCAAAATCTAAATTGACTTTTATTAATTGAGAAATAATTTGTGCAAAAGAAACTTCAAAAGTATTGTATTTCTTAAACCAATCTATATATTTCAAGCGAAACAGTTTGTTATGCAGCAAGTTTCGTAAAAAGTAAAGGTAATATACTTAGAGTTAAATTTATACGTTAAGCCATTTCAGTTTAATAGACATACACCACAACATCACAAAAACGACTGAAAAAAATATAATAAATCCTAGAAAAAGGGTCTCTCACGTGACCAACCATTTCGAAAGATACAGTTTTACCATCATCCAAAGCTATCTTCTTGGCAGAGTGCCATGAATCCATTCATGTTCAAGTGAGGAACTTCTGGTATAAGGAATGTGCCGCTTTTTCTCTCATTCCAATTCGTTTAGCATGCTTGATTTCTTCCGAGTTGATGCTATGTGCCAGTTTATAAATTTAGTTGCTTTCAAGAAACATAGAAGCAAACATTCTGATTAGCGTGATAAATAAACGCACCTAAAAAACGAACTTCCCTTAAACATGAATGGCTTCGTTCGTTTCCACGTGCAGCAGCGTCCAAATCTCAAAGTTTCGTGGTCGGACTGTAGTCACAAATTTCTAAATTCGCAGAATTAAGTTTTTAAAGTCTCAACTTCGGCACGTTGATCCTTTTTGGCTTGTCAGAAGCCCTCCTCCTCACGCTTGCATCTTAGCCATAGAAACATTTTGCCTTCTGCCCAACTCCGATGCTGCACCGGGCCCCATGACATGAGCATTCCCTATCGACGGCCCTGCTATTCAGAAGCTTAAAGGTAAGAAAATCTGATTGTATCAAAAATATGATGTTTTTTTCTTTCAGTGCACTTTTTTTTAAATATAAAACAATAAATCTGCAACAGGTATGTATGTATGGCTAAAAATAGTTACAGTTACCTGCTTATAATACAGGTATATAAAAATTTTATTTAACAATTACGTATAAAACAAACACAATATACATTTTCATAATAAATATCTCACTATAATAAACCATTATATTACAGTTCAAAGGCACACTCCTAGTGAAGAATTAATTCAGTTGAGTTTGGACACCGCGCTATTATTCATGTTTCTAACATAAAGCGATTTCTTCGTCTGCTTACACTACTAAGAAAATAAGAAATTTGAATTGCTGATTCTGGGAATTCTTTACATTACATGGAGTATAACTTGCACAAGAATAAGATATTGGAACGGTAAATCAACCCAATAAATTTAACCCTATTTAAATATTGTTCCTTGTGAGACCGAATCTAGTCTTTTGTTTTCTTTGATAGAATACTAAAAAACTTCCGTCAGAACTTGAATAAAAATTGTTTAAAGGAGTTATTTTCTAGTTAAGATTTTCAGTTTGGTATTGGTTTTAAGGAAGAATTTTTCTATTTTGGAACCAAATAAGTATACTTAAATTCATTTATTCTGCCCTCTATTCTTTACAAACACTGATGGAGATTTTAAAGCATCCAAAACATTTTTATTAACCTCGGAAAATATTTGTAAACAAAATTAGTACTTTGGATTCATGTATACCAGTCTGACATTGAAAGTTATTGTTTCAGCTTTTCAATACTAAATAACAAATGACATTTTTGATCTCATTATTTATTATTATCCGCACTCTATAGAAAAGCAAAAAGTCACATTCTGGTAAAGATCTGAATTAATATTATCTTATTGTAAAATTTATCTTTCCTATTGACCATTTGATGCATATAGAGTCTTTTGGGGTAATTTGAGCGTGGGGTAAATGTAAACACAGACGTCATAACCCCTTCTGGTGGGGATTTGAAAGCTCAACTGTTGGGGAGTGATAACTTGGCAACATTGCAAGAGACCCGTATACTTCCTAACAACTGTGAAAAAGTTTGTTTGACAAAATTAAGTGATCTTACATTTTCCTCTCCAGTACATCTACAAACGCGAACGGGGGGAATATTAAATACGGACAGCATAAAACTATTCAATCCCGCTCAAAATCTTAAACGGGAGCATTATTTAACTGAAAAAAAAAACTAACTTGCTTTCAAATTTAAATAGCAGTAACAAAGAGAATTCGTGAGAACCTAAAAATTCGCCATTCTTTGGAATCAAAACGAATCATGTGTTTTATTTGTCACGTGACTTAACATTTATACATCCAACACACTTATAGGTTTCCTTTACATTGTGTGTTTATTTATTTACTAGTAAGCCCGGCGGTCATACGAAAGGACCGCTGTTCTAGATATTATAAATTGTAATTAAAATGATTTGTGCAAAGGTGTCTGCTAATTCAAACTGAATTACCCAGGTCAGGCGGCGAGGACTCCCGTTTGCTTACTGCCCCACACTACTATATATTTCTTTACTACATAATCAAATTGTTTGTGAAAAGTATATATTTATCATAGAAAGAACTTATTGAAAATTTTATGCTTTTCAAAACGAAAGTTGTAACGAAACTGGGAGAAAAAACACTGCCACCCTAATAAGAAAAATATAAAAAGCCCAGACGATAAATAAATAAATTAAAAAGAAAGAAAGGATTAAATTAAATTCGCGTATACGTTAATTTTTAACGGAGATTGCAAATACAGCGAAGCCTCACTCAATATGCTAGAGAAACCTTTTAATTATTACTAGTATATTTGTTACGTTTTGTACATTAATGGCAACTGCATTGATTTGTCTGTTCACACGGTAACTGTAATTATACTGTTGAAAACGACGGCAACAATGCAAAAATAAAATAAAACTGGTCAAGAAAATCATTGAAAAATTTGAAAAAAATAATTTAAAAAAAACTAATTGAGTCACAACTTTTATTTTTGCTGAAATGAGTTTCTCGGGTCGTAAACATTAACCGTGCCGAATGTGGTCCCGATCGTTAAAACGTCCTGGGATTCTATAGCGGGAAGACAGACAGAATAAGCCGCTTATATATAAGAGTTTCAATATACAATAGAAGTACGTTAAGACATGCACAAATCTTTTGCAGTTTTCAAATTTATGCTTCGTAATTAGAAGAAAGATTTAATTATGAATGATATGATTTTAACGTCTGAGTATGCATTGAAAAAATATACGTATATTTTTTCGAATGAAATCGAACTTTTCTTACATGAACAAAAAAATTATTTTATCTCTTCAGTTTATCGTTTATTTCACATCAATAACACACAGTTAGCAAATAACCATTCAAATTGTTGCAATTCATATATATTTTGCTTATACACTTTTTATTCCACATTTATTCTACGTTGCATTAGCATAGGAATAAAAAAAAAAGTATAATATGAAAAAAGCAGATGTTTTAGAAATTTGAAGAAGTAAAAAATTTTACCATTAAGTACATTTTTAAATTTATTATACAACGAAAAACTATCCTTTAAAAGTTTCTGATGTGCTAACAAAATGATAAAAGAAAAATAACTCAAAATAAAAGCTAAACACGTATATCTATCTTCCACATTTGAAAAGCAATTTAGAAGTTTAATGCCGCGTTTACTTGTCATTATAGCTCGGGTAAAGGGCGAAGAAATGTTCGTCCATGAAAGCATACAACTTCTTCTGATGCCTTTTTTTTTGTAGAGTATCTGAAAGAATATGCATTTTTTTCAAAGGGTACTTTCTCAATTAAAGTTACATTGGCAAAATAGTAACTAGATCGCACGAAAAATATTTTAAAGAAAGATTTAACGTCAAAATAAATTGTTTCAAATGAGAAGCAATTGATTATCGCTGAAAATGTTTTTATGAGCAAATTAGTTGAATATTGAAGCTCTGGCAAAACCAAACTTAAAACTTCTGACATTTAGGCGAATATGAAAAATAAAATTTTCGGAAGTTATACGTTAGGGACCGTCCATAAATGATGTCAAGCTTTTTTCTCATAAATTTGACCCCCTGCCCCCTTTGTCACAAAATGTCACACTTCAACATACTCCCCTCCCCTTTGTCACATGATACGCTATGTTACATAAGCATGATCTCACACGTCTTGTTACCCCCTCCCCTCTCCTTCCCTTGTCACAAATTGTCACAATTCCACGGACCCGCTCTTCCCTCCTCGAAGTATGACATTATTTACGAAAGGTCCCTTAACAAAAAGCTCTTGCAGAACTAAACGAACCTACTTTCTTATGCATCTACATCTATTTCACAAATCTTTATATCTCTTTCTCTCTCGTAAAACTTAAGTTTTAAAGTATTTAAAGACTTTTTTAAACATATCTTTTAATTTGATCAGATAACGCACTTAATATCGAAACAAAATAAATCCCTTCAATAAAAATGAAAATCATTAACTATCTCTGCTGTGTAACAAATTTCAAATTCATTCTTTCACACACGTAGGATATCGTAGCAAATGATGGAAAGAAAACGTTGTTGCTAAATTTTTGAAAAATTTTCCATGAAAAATATATAGACATTAAAGTTGCTAAATGGCATTTATAAAGCATACCTCACGACGGTTGGAAACGGCTGCGTTTTTACAAGTAATTAAGAAGTACATCACAACCTCTGATAGGGATTCAATATCATACTGACAACCATTTCAGGAAGTATATCACAACTGATAGAAATTCAACATCATACTGACAACCATGTCCGAAAGTATATCAGAACTAATAGGGATTAAACATCATACTGACATCCATTTCAGGAAGTATATCACAATTAATAGGGATTCAACATCATACTGACAACCATTTCAGGAAGCATATCACAGCCTGATAAAGATTCAACATCATACTGACAACCATTTCAGGAAGTATATCACAGCCTGATAGGAATTCAACATCGTATTCAAAAAAATGTCACGTAGCGACTTCATTTAGACGTGCATTAACAAGTGAAAATATCAGATTTATTTTTTCATAAGTTTTTGATTACTATCTCTTTTATATTACGAGATTAATAATAATCTTATTCCTTGACATTACAGACAGCTATTTTTCGACCATACTTGCGTTCAGCTTTAGTTTTATATTAGTTGTCTAGTTTCAAGCTAGCTACATCCAAAAAATGAAATTTTTCACGACGGGCAAAAACTAATATCTGAGAAATTCGAATTTCTAGATAGGAGCTTTGGGAGAGACTTTTAACTTGCTGAAATTTTAACACAAGAATAATGTTTCCTTGGAAGATATTTGGAGGGAAGAAAAGACATGACAAGCACGGGCGATCTGGTTTTGTAACTAACTAACCGGCACATTTCAAACACGCTATTTAGCAGGATGTAGCTGCTTTAGAAACTTAAAAAATTAACACCATATGAAGATTACTTTAAACTATTAGAAAGTGCAGAAAAGTTGGATGTATCTGGTTTTGAATCTAGGCGATTCATATAATAACCTTTTGGGAATGAATTTTTCACATTTGAGCATCTTCAACTTAAATATCACACTAGTTTTGTGTGCACTGCTTCAAGAACATAAAATGGATTTGTGCAAGTTAGAATATTTTCAGTCTTTTTCAATTACTTGAAAATATTCTCCGTTAAATTCTTCATTAAATTTTGATATTTTTAAATCCACTGAAAATATCCATTCAGAGATGACTTATAGTCTGTTAATACTACAAAAATAATGAACCAGGAAGAGAAAATATCAGCAGAAAGCTATTCAATTTGTGTAAATTCCAATAGTTTTAATCCGCGAAAACTGTCAATAAATATTAATAAGTGCAAACATTTGCACAAACATTTTATTCAAAATACTATATATTTCAAAATAAGGCAATTTAATTTGATTGCTTTTAAAAATTCGACACAAAATAGTTAGCGTTAAAATATTTATTTTCCAGAATTTGTAAACATATTGAAATCTGAATCGATAGCAGGACAACATGTAAAGTACTCCTTCTTAAAAATAATAACTAATCAAATTCTCTATTATAAAAGAAATCATCAGAGAGTAGTACCTGGTGAGTTTTGTCTGTGATATAGTTTTAAACATCATATTTTTCGAGTCTTTATAAATTTAAAATTCTGTGAAAATAGTAAAAACGAAAAAATAATCATATTACGCTGACACAAAATAAAAATTTCATTTCGCATATGTATGTTTTCAATTTTTATTTGAACAGTTCTATACCAAGCATGAAAGTTAATTGAAATAATTTTTCAGCAAATATCTTTCTGTAGTGAAGAAAATTTTCATTTAATTAAATTTGAAACAATATGTATATTTAAAAATACATAAAATTACTACGTGCTTTCGTATGTATTTATAAATTTCAAATTCCAAAATACTTCAAAATATTTTCATCAGGATGTGAGGGCTAAAAAGGCTCCTGCAGAGATATTTGATCTCAACACTGAAGAAGTAATTAACTTGACCTGTCGACTAACATCTCTAAAACTCCTTTTTCCCATCGACAAAAGGGTTCCTTGTTAAGCTAAAACACGTGTAAGTATTTTTCCTTCGATTGTTACTGAGTCGTTACGTTGTTTTTAATGTACTTTACTGTGTAAGGGTTTCTTTTATATGAAACAGAACTGCCTGAATAAAAGTTCATCCTGCTTTGGAGAACATAATTTTTATTGTTATACAAAGTGTGTCAAAGAATTTCTAAGACTAGGTTTGTAAAATAAAATAAAAACTGTTAATTATATTTTTTTAAGTATTTTTATTCAAAACAAGCTTCTTCGGCTTCAATACATTTGTTACCACTGTCTAACAACGATTAGAATGCCGGTTCCAGCTCACATTGTGGGACTGCCTCCAGAGCTCGCGTCGAATCTGTTTGTACGCAGTCTGTCAAAGAATTTTTAAGACTACACCTGGAACTAAGCTTACAGCGGCGCTATCTGTGTTATCGAGCATTCGTGAAACTCCTTAATTATCAGCTAATCCACCGCCCAGACCTCAGTTCGTTTGTTTACTTTTTATTTACTTTGATGACATTGACACTATACAAACAGCTTCAACGCTATCTTTGGATGCAGTCCCACAATAATGTAAACTGGAACAGGAATTTGAATCGTTGTTAAACCGCTGCAACAATTCATTGAAGCCGAGGAAGCTTATTTTGAATAAAAATACTTAAAAATATAATTGCTAGTTTTTATTTTATTTTATACGCCTAGTCTTAAAAACTCTTCGACACACTGTGTATAACGAAATAGACAATATAATAATGCAACAAAAATTTACGTAGCAGTTCTTTAACAATACCTTTTTACATGGTTTTATTTAACTTGACTTGTGGCGGAATTTTGTGAGGCGGTTTTCGACAACTATTACTGCATAAATTATCTTCAAATTTTGCACACAAGCTTATCTTCGATGACAATACAATAATCCAGCCATTTTATAATTTATTATAACGTTAATTAGGAAAAAAATTAATAATTTTGGCTCTGAGGAAATGATCAGCATTATCATTTGCCGTTTGGCAACAATAGTTTTGTTTGGATAATGCAACGATGTTTTGAATTTAAATAAAACCATGTAACTTAAAACATTTTTGGCGATTTAATATTATTCATATTATACTTTTTTTATTCCTATTCTAATTAAATCAAAACAGCTTTTAAGATAATTAAAAGAGGAAATTGTATAAGTAAACAATATAAAATTTTTGAAAAATCTTGTTTCCGAAGAATCAATTTGTAATAAATAAATATTACATCTGTTACACAAAATGATTCCGAAAGAACATTTCAGAGCAAAATAATAATTTTTATGTTTTTAGTAACCATTTTCGCTAAATGGCATTATAAACTTAACTTTTGCCACACATCCCCTGTACTTATAATATTCCAACTAAATATTTTAGGGATAAAAGCAATTAAGTACTTATAAGCTGGCAACTAATTAATCTTCTTAGACGATATTTTAATCATACTACTCACGGCGAAAGTGGTAATGTTTATCGCGTTTCACTGATCTTTCACCAAACAAAATTTAACGAAGTATTAAAAAAAATAAACTTCAAGAGGCTTAAAAACTGAACGCGTTAGGTGCAAAAGAAGTATTTAATGCGCTTAAAATAAATACATTCTAAAGTGAAGTTTTCTGAAGTGTTATTACTAAAAAGGATTAAATAAATTCTAAGAGCACTTTAATAGTAATAAAACTCTTAGGTATTAGAATGAAATCAGTACTTACATTCAAAGACTTTATTTATTTATTTATTTACATTTGCGGTTGTTTTGAAAATATTTACTATTAGGCTACTTTCTAAGCGTATTAAGAAATCCTATTTTCTCAACTATCGTAATATAGCAAGCAAACTATCGGAAATAAATGATTAAAATACATAACAGAAAGTTACATTTAGAAAATAAAATTTGCAGAATCTGTTAAATTGTTTTCATGCAATACATATATTATGATGTTATGATTAGGGTTGCAAGTTTGTCGCGCCGCGAATTCCCGCGATGATTTTCGCGATTTTTAAAGCTTTTTCCTAACTTCCGCGAATTTTTCCTATTATTTTTTTTTTTTTTTTGTAATTATTGACTCGCGAAATGTCCGTTTTTTAAAAAATTTCAGAAACCAATGATAAAATCTGAGCACCCAAAGTCTACTCTAAACTTGTGCCAAGAAAAAATTCAAAATTATTTTTTTGAAAGCAGTAACAATAAACATAGATTTTGCCAACTAGCCTAAAAAATTTTAAGATATCCTGAGTTTTTGATCCTAGTCAATACAAATGTTTAAATGCTTTTAACAGAGTTAATAATCCTTTCATTTTTAATAATATCCCTATACTTTAGGATGAAGAATAACTTTCATCGTTGATATGCTATATTTTGTTATATTTGTGTTCTTGGGAATGTCCCGCGAATTTCGCGCTCTTTTTTCCGCGACAAACTTGCAACCCTAGTTATGATCTATGGAGGAATTATTAATTTTGAAAGGAAAAGAAACTATACAAAAACCGTGCATATATTTATTTACTTATATGCAGTAGCGTCACTACGGGGGCCGGGGGGACGATCCGTCCCGGGTGACACCGTTTTGGCGATCTGGGGGGTGACACCGAAAATGAAGTAAAGAGCTTTCTAAAAGTAAATACGCTTGAATTATACAATCTTACTGGTGCTATTTCATGACGCATAAGCATACGACATGGGCGGAGACGATTCTCTGCATCTTGAAAATTCACCGACACAGCAATGTTCAGCTTTCAATTCTAATACTACCAAAATGGTTTTTTGATGCATTTAAAAGAATGTCCTTAGATGTTCTACTGCGCCCTATTTTATGTAAAGGAATCTACGGTTTATTTGTTTCTCGCTAATTCTCGGATTTCAAATCTGTTCTTGCAAACGGAAATAAGTAATTCTGTAGCTGAGAGGCATTGTATCTTAAGTCCACTTTATGAGTTTTTTGCGATGAAGCTAAAAAATTAACATTCTTAGTACTTTAATACTAGACTTTTCCGTGAGAACCTTGGAATAAAGATGCCCGATGTTAGCTTTAAAAAGTTCTGAACCCTTATGTAGATATGGCTTTGTCGTCGGTACTCTGCATATCCATTAAGGGGGGAAATACGGGTAAAACGCCGAATCAAGAGCAATTTTCATGAATTTTTTTAACGTATAAATAATAAATATATTTTATTGAGGTTTTGAGGTTATATTAAAGATATATTGAAGAACATTTACTGAAATTTTCAAACATTTTTCTTGAAAACTCCGGGGTATATCGGCTGTTGCACACTGTAAGTCGCCACCCGGGTCAGCAGTTTATGTACATTCTGGATGTCACAATTTTTATCTGAAAGCAATTTTTTTTAATCTGCTTTTTTTTAATGTATCTTCTAGTTGAACTAAAATCATCACAAAAAATTGAAAATTTCTAATTTTTTTTTAGATTGGGAAAATTAAGTACGATTTTTAACCGTTTTCTTTTCTTTTTTTACAATAAAAAATGTAAAAACAAAGATCTGTTTATGATTCTAGTTCAACTAAAGCGTGTATAGATAAAAAAAGATGTGTGCTAAATTTGATAAGGATTGATCAAAACCTCTGCGAGCTAGAGTGTACGCAAATTCGAAAAAAGTAGTTTCGAGAAAAACGCGTTTGAAAAGAATAGTGGTATTGAAGGTAAATTTAAGGCAGTAATAAATCATTTTTTTTTATACTTATAGATACTAATACTCATAGAAATTTCTATCTGAGGTCTTAATTGTTAAAAAAAATAAAAGGACATCTGCTAACGTTTTCTAATACCCTTCAAATCATTCATGAGGGACTACCTGATCAACTGCTCCAAAAGGGGCGCTCGCTCAAATGCTTATAAACTTTTAAACGACTTGGAATTTTCAGGGTATATTATTGAATAGTTGTAGAATCGATTTATGAATTCAAAAAATTTCATTTTTTGAAACCTTTACACGTATTTCCCTCCCTAAGTGTAAAATTGTATTAACTCAAAAAATGCAATTGAGATACTAATGCTCTAAGGTGCAGAATTTTTTTCAGTATTTTATTTACTTCTTTGTTATTTTTCAGAACATACAAACAATTGTTTCTTTGGTTTTGCTCTTTTTAATTATCCTTAAAGAACATTACAAGTGCAGGGTATAGAGCTGATATACTCTGATCTATTTGTTTTTGGGGGGGGGGGGATTCGGAATACAGTAAACCCTGTTTTTGTGCGGTGGATAGAGACCGCATAAAAGAAATCGTACAAAAGAATAATCGGAAATTTTATAAATTCTTACATATAATAAACAATTTTGTACGATATACTACCTAAAAATTTTTTTATGCGGTGGATGGGGACCGCATAAAAAAAGTCGGACTTAGAAAATACATCAATGATTTATGAAATAGATGAGAGAATGCTTTCAATTAAATTAAATAATTAAATTAGACCTAAAGAAATTGTAAAAATATTTAAGTTTTTATTGTACATATACATGGAGAAGTTTTCAAATTATACATTAAATAGTTTGCTCCTATTCGTCGTAATTCAAAACGCGCATCTTCTTGTGACGCATTGGTTTAAAATCGCTTTCATCGTTCGAAGATAGGATTTCAATTGATTTCTTTTTTGGTACCATGAAGTCAGTGATCAGTTTTTGTGACGACGGTCGACTGGTCAATTGCTTGTAAACGTCACGAAAGTGGGACATGCATGATCTCAGTTCTGTTTGGAATTTTAAGCATCTTTCCGCATTGGTATCTATTTTAAGAAAATGCGTTCCCAATTTTTTTAGAAATCTAGATTAATGCATATATTTTATCTGCTGTAATAGATTCCGGTTCTTCTTGTCCATTTTCATGATGTATCAAACTATTGATAATGTCACTATCATCGATAGTTTGGTCCTCAATCATCTCGTCAAGGTCATTTTCGCCGAAATTATCAAAGTCTTCTCCTGTAATTTTTATTTATACCGTAAGCACATGGGCACTTACCATGTGCTTACTGTATAAATAAAAATTATAATTAGTTGTCATTTTTAAATATGTATATGTACATTGATAGGAAGCATTAAACTGGTACTAACGCCGCTAAGATTCATATACCGCATTAAAATAAATCGCACGAAAAAAATCGCACAAAAACAATCGCACAAAAACAAAATCGCATAAAAAAGAACCGCACAAAAACAGGTTTTGCTGTAGTAACAAAAATTAGAAGGCACGCATTTCAAGGTTTTTTAGTATGATTTAATAAAAACATTACAAAAAGAGCATTTAAACGGTGTGTTGCCTGCACTATGCTACAAAAGGTGAGAGTCTCAATAATTAAAAAGTAATTTATAACTAATTATTGGAGAACACGAAATATTTTAAGATAATAGGCAGTTGTTACAAGTTACAGAATTATTGGAGAGTATGAAGTATTTCAAGTTAGTTTCAGGCAGTTGGTACAACTTTCAGAAAGTGAGTTGTAAAATACAATCATAATCATCAGCAAATCTTTCCTGCTAATAATAATTATGAAATTAATGATTATCAGCGACCTGGCCTATAAACATTTAATTTTCATCACTCTATTATCCATAATTATAGTCTATAGTTCATTACGAGGAATGTTTGCTACAGATATTATCAGCAATTTTCGACATTATATGCGCTAAAATACAAAAGAAGCATTCCAGAAATATCAATTTCTGCTGCAAAAAAATATTACGCTCGAATTTTATCACATTTTTAAAAGTTTGTGAACTGCAAAAATATTCAACTCAAACAAAATATGCTCTTTTTTAAAGCATATCTTCTACAACAAAATAGGATCTTGAAGAGAGAAAAAATGTTTAGCGCTTGGAAAACAATTCGGCAAAATGTAGATTTTCTCCTCTGTTCATGTTTTTAACCCAAATTGATTCTTTTTCTTCCTGCGTTGCTATGGTAACAAGCAATTTGAAATGTTGATTCTAGGTTTTTAGCATATTACGCAAAGTACAACTTGCAATCCAACAATATTATGTGCGAGACATTTGATACTAAAAATACTAAAATTTAAATTCTTTACTTAAGGTTAAAAGTATTAGAGGTATTGAAATAACGCGATTGGTCCCCTGAGTTGATTAAAAAAACTATTGTTTCAAGTATGCAAACCTTTACATATGGAAAATATTTTTTTTTTTCTCTAAAGATTGGAATTTTCTGTCCAATACCCTTACCACTTGATAAATAAAATTCACGTTTCACTACAAGTATTATTTCAACGATCACGAAATTTCGTACAAAGTCCCCTGATCCAAAATACTTCCGCTTCATAAAAGACAAACTGAACTCCCACAGTAAAGTGGATTTGCATAGCTTCGCGGCATTTTATCACATTTAATGCATGAATTAATATGCAAAGTCCCCTGATACAAAATACTTCCGCTTCAGGAAAAACAAACTGAACCCCCACACTAAAGTGGATTTTGCATAGCTCCTTGGTATTTAAAATATTCAACGCATGAATTAATTTAAAAAGTCTCCAGTTCCAAACCTATAGAACATGTGTGAAGAGTTAGCCAAAAAAAAGGATGTAAACCCATACAACATATTCTTGATTGTAAGGGGTTGATTGATGAGCTATCAATCAAATCCCACGTAACCCTGGATGATTGAGCTATCAGTCCGCCTCGTTAAAAATCAATCTGGTGTCAAAAATCACTCGGTCCCTTACATGAATATATCGCCCCTCTACGTTCCTCTACTGAACACCCCAGGACGCCGGCTAATCCTGCAGGAGAGGACAGTTGTCGATCAGCTGTCAATTTCCTCTGACCGCAATTGCGACGACACCTCAAGGCCATGCATTGGCTGAAGATAAAAGAGCAAACAAGAGAGATAACGTGGATAAATAAGATTCACAATATCGCTGATTGCCAAAGAAGCAGTGCCTTGGCTGCTTTTCGTTTATCTACTATGTCTTTTCGTCCACCTTTATAGATTTCGGTTGACAGTTCTGCATGGCCCCTCTGCTGCAGTGGAGCGGTAATGAACACAGAGCACCTATCCGTCTGATCAGCTCTCACAAAGAGCTGTATTTTCTACTGCTACACTATAAAAAATGCTAGTTTCACCTTTCACAAAAAAAAAATGGTGAAATTTAGCTGCTACCAACATTTGGTACTAAAGTTTTGAACTATTATAAGGGCTCCTAGTTTCACATTCATGGTGAAACTAAGGGAAACTTCATCATTATAATGATTGAACTGAGTACCAAATGTTGGTTGTAGCTAACTTTCACCATTTTTTTTTTTTTTTTTTGGTGAAAGTTTGAACTAAATTTTTTTTACTGTAGTGGGAAGCAAGCGACGTTCTGAATAATTTGAATGCGTGAATCTTTTTGCTTGATTCTACCCGCTTTTCTTATCCTTTTTTGCACCATTATGTGTATATGTGTTTGTATGTTATATCGTCTTTTGTATTTTGTAACGTTTTTGTTGCTTTATATTTAACTCCATTACACTCCATTTTCTTACAACAAAAACAAAATCTTAAAATGTCATTAATTCTATCGGAGTTTATCAAGTTATTTCATAGAAACATCTTTTTATTATGATCCCCGATCACTCAAGTCCAAGCTCCAGCTTTGATTCAGAAGCTGCAATTTGCCTTTGAAGGTGCTACAACAGTTCATTGAGAAACTCGTCTTTGTCATGTAAATTCTGCTTTGCTGTAAGTAGTGGTTATATTCTCATGTAAAGACTGATTTATTTTTCCAGATCCCTCCTTATAGATGCTTCTGGGGCATTTCACAGTATTTGAATCTTGCGGACACTACATTCCACAAAGTTTGAACCTGAATAATTTATTACATTAAAATAGGAAAATGCATTCTTTTTTGCCAGAGTGGAAGTAATACCAACACATTATTTGAAAATAAAATTCAGTGATAATTAAACTTATTAGTTATAACAAGTAGTTATAACAATAAAGTAGCTACAACAAGTAGTTATAACAAAAAAAGTCATGTTGGGGACTTTACGTTTGGACAAAATACTGTGAAATGGCCCTTAATCTTCCTTGCAGTTATATTTCAAGATGCATTTTCAATGATGTGCTTTTGTACCCTTTTAAGTTCCTCGTATACATAATTTTGAGCACCAGTAACAAACACTTCCACTACTTCTTTTATATCGTACGGCATGCGTTTCGCCAATGTGGACAATTTCTACCCAATATTGCATTCGAAAATTTACCTGGTCTCCAATTTTAGAACACTTGTGGATTTAAAATTTTCAATATAGTTTTCAATGTACGAACTAATTTACCTAAATTTCACAAATAAATAAGTAATATCTTCTGAAAGCACTACAAAGTCATCAAGTGAAAGTTACTCTTACATCAACCTCAATCAACTAAAAACAATAAGCAAGTATTGCATGCTCAATCAATAAATAAATAAGCAAATAAAACTCTGAAAGGAAATTTGTGGGAGAATCTAAAAGATTTTAAGAGGACCGCAAGTGTTAAAAATTGCTGCACTCCATTTTTTTACAACAAAAAGAAAATCTTAAAAGGCCACTAATTATATCGGAGTTTATCAAGTCATTTCAGAGAAACAATTTTTTATGATTCCCGATCACTCAAATGGAAGTATTGATTTTTTCTTTAATTGCTAACTGTTGCATGTTTAAATCAATATTTATACGTACATGAAGATTTGGCTATAATTTGATTGAAGTTCGTTTACTTTAACTTAAACTAGATGGGCAATTAGTTATTTCAATAGACAACTGTTTGATTTGGTTTCGGGGAGAATACAGCTGATGTGAGAACGTAATTAAATTGAAACCTGTAAAGTAAGAGTTCTATTGAGTTTATTTTAGGTAAATAAAATTAATGCATGCGGGAAGACAAGCAAAATCCAGTACTGAGAACTCTAGAACTCAGTTATAGCTCGAACATGGTATTCATAATGCAATTATGTGTAGATCAACATTTAATTTTATCGAAATTTTCATCGTTCTACAAAACAAACACAGGTTTTAAACAAATTAAATAGTGAAATTAATGCAAAAAAAAATATCAATTTCTCTATTATTATGATGAATCATTTATTTTCTTACTTTTAACTCAAGAACGAAGAAAACTACTTTACTACATTCTATTTTAACAAGAAGTTTCGTCTAGAACTATACGAGCTTACTTTCCCCGTTATACGCCAATATCAAATATTTATAACCTAGCTATCAGTTTCCCTTTCTTTAGCTTAATTACTTTAAATATATCGTAATATCTTCATATAACTTAATTACTTCAAATTGATAATCTCTCTCTCTCTCTCTCTCTCTCTCTCCCTCTCTTTCATATTTAGCTTTAGTTCTTCATTGCTTCAAAGATACTTTTTCAACGGCTTATGCATATTCATCCAATCATTCATTTATTTATTCATTCACTCATTTATTCATTCATTCATTCACTCATTTCTTCATTCAGAAATATCCTTAAAAATGCATTTCAAACAGTTTCGTGGGAAAAGAGGCTCGCGCAGGGTTTTAAGTCATAAGATCTTTCCGACAAAGTTTGTTCCAAGCAAATCCGTCAGTTAGATCAGGATTTATATAGGATAGAAATTTTCCCGTTGGCGGGAATGCTAATTTTTTTCAATGTTTTTTTTTCGTGCTGTATCCAATAAGCTTTCTCAAAGGAAATTGGACCTTATGCCCAGAGTTTACATAATTTGCTTCATTTTTGTCCATAGGCGCTAATGTGAATTTTTTTTAACTGTTCAAATCAAAAATTAAAATACGGAGATGAGAGCTGTCCTCACCAATATCTTTCGTGAATGAAAAAAAGAACTTACACCGGAAAATTATTGTTAGAGGAGGCAGACAGTCCGTCAAACACATTTTTTTCCATCTCTAAAGCCTACTTTCAGTTTCTGTAACTAATTTTTGACTTTTTCTTATTTTTAACGATACATTAAGACTTCTTTCAGTCTTTTCTCTCCTTTTTTTACTTTTACGAGAAAGTAGGCTAAAAAATAACAAAAAAACTTAATGTATAATATCCCTCACTTTTCAACACATAAAAAAAAATTAAGACATAAATGAATAAAGTGTTTAATACTATATGGCACATTTTTTCCTAGAAACAATTGTTTGAATGTTCCAAAAATATGACGAAAATTAAATAAGTTACTAAAAAAACTACCGGTGTACGGGCATTTTATTAATAACCGCGCCTAAATCATCGGTCAAAGATAGTTTCCAAAACTTCTCATCATTGACATGAATAGCACTGACAAGAACTCCAATTAATCTTAATCGATCTCTCTTTAAAGCTTTAAGAGAGTTTTTTGTAATCATTAGGTACAATTCGTAAAACCTGGAGTAGCTTCAGTGAATTCATTTATCTTAAATACGTTTTTTAATAGAAAGCATCTTACATAGGAAAAATTCTCTAAAGAAAAAGAAAAGGCCCAAATTTTAGTCTTCGTAATGGAATAATTACGAAACTGGAAATATCCTTACCTCTTACTATGATTACATACTTTTTATTTCCACAGTATTTAGTTTTTTTTTTTTTCTCAATATTGATGCGAACATAAAAATTGTTATTTAGCTTTTATTTTATTTGTAATTTTTATTGTCAAAGGTTTGCTTAAAAAGTAATGTGCTATTCATTGCTGAGGGTGTGGTATTTCTACGTATGTATTTGCACTGCACTTACTACACTTAAAAAATTTTAAACTTTCGCCTTTTAGTTTTCATATTTTTGAATGTAAGCAACTATTGTGAATCTTTTTTTAAAAATGTGTATTAAGTTTTTTAAAATATAATAATTTAGAAGTTTATACAACTATATATGACTTGCAGGTGGTACATACAATGTGAAAACCACGAACGGATTAAGCAGATGATGATAACAACGAAAGGGAGTCTATATATAAATAGGCAAAGACAAAAGAGTTAAGTACTCTTTTCTCCCCTGTTTGTCATCCGATTTTGTTACTTTCCTTTTAAATTTAGTAGCTGTTGATGAGTTTTAGTGTTATCAAGAAAAAAATCGGAAATAGCTTTTTTTTCGACGTAGATTCGACGTCTTTTTCTAGAAATATATTCGTCATACTTTCATAGTACTCCTTCAACAATCTACAACATTTGTGCAATACAAAATACCTTCTTTTCTATTTATAATTCCAAGAAGAAGAAATATCCAGAATAAATCAAAAATGAAAATATAATCGATTGAATGAATGTCAAAGCAAATTAATACTAATAAAATCACTTTATCCATTTCCAATATATATATATATATATATATGTATATAAATGATAGCACAGTCAAATTGTTTTTTCAGTACATGTCAAACAAAACAGAATACAGTTTGAATCCAACAGTGTCTAATATAATTATGAATTTAAATAATGAGTGCGGTGACGCGTTATTTTGGTTTGAGTCAACACTTCGTAAGTATGTTGATTTGCTTTGGTGTTTTGAACTCTTGATTAAATTGAAAATGAGTGTTTGTGTTTTTAATTTATTCAAAAATATTAGGGTGGCAAGAAAAATTTTGTGTTCTTATACAAGAGAAGGAGCAAAGAAAGATGAAATGTATGTATAATATGTGTTACGAATGCATTAAACAAAATAACTAACTGCAGTACAGTCCCGATTATGCAATGGACCAAGCCCACCTCGGATAAGTGAAAAACACGGATATTCGGGATTAGCCTAAAACGGCTCTATTTAAGGAGATGAAACATAAATTTACTTTTTTTATTAATATTTATCGTAGTTTGGATATGATACAGATCCAACAGTTGTATAAAAACTGGGAAATAAAATGCTCATGTAAAACAGTTATTCAAGTTCAAAAGCTATTTTATTTATGGGATTATAAGCACATATTTTCTTCAATGTCAGGCCATTTTGTTAGCACTACCATCAGAATTGCAGTAATAGGCTCTACTTGCTGTTCATAAAGAGAAATCATTTTTAAAAAAATGCTTTTCAGAACGCTTTATTTCTTGTCAGAATGCAAAAAGAGGAATTCTTTGGGTAGCTCGGTTAAAACGGAACTCGGTTAAGCAGAAATCGGATAATTGAAACTCTAATGCATGTGGTCAATCAGTCGCACTGAGGAGAGATTATCATTAGTTGAAACACTTAAACAAAACAAACTGTTAAAATTAAGTAATTTAAATATTCGAGAACTTGAAAAATTTAATCAATTACGGCCGAGTTTCATTAGTAATTAATAATCAACTATATCAGCGGTTCCCAAACTGTGGTACACGTACCACTAGTGGTACGCAAAGCCTCTAGGTGGCACGTGTGCAGGCCAAAAAATCTATCTATAACCTATTGATCGTCTATTCTATGTAATAAAATTATATAGCAGTGGTACGCAAAATGGATCGCAAGAAAAATGGTGGTACGCGAAAAAAAAGAGATTGGAAACCGCTGAACTATATTATTTTCAATGTGATGCGGTACATGTTTTGAAGCTGAATTCATCAGAAAATGTATCACTCGTAAAATGTTTCTGAGACTTAATCTACGTTGTTTCTCCGTTGATAGAAATACTTTAGAAAGTAAAGATAAATAGCTGAACAGAAACTTTCTAAAGAAAATGTTTTCTTTATCTGTTTGTGGTAATACTGATAAATAGATATTGTTGGAAACAGCTAATTTATCCCCCAACATTTATCATGTTTTACTTTTTTTTTATAACGTTATTTCTTTTCATTGAAAGGGTTTAAGAGATTATTAGTAACTTTTTCTGCGTATAATTTGTGGTTAAAAATTGAACTGAAAAAAAGTTTCTTTTATACTTAATCGGATCATATAGTATCGTAAAATTATGATCTAATAAAGACACAAAAGCACTTTTTTTTCAGCGAAACAAAATTTAATTTCATTCAAGCGTGCTAAAACTGGTCTCATTTTAAATATTTTTCAAAAAGTGATATTAAATGAAAAATAAAACCATCAAACCCATCTATTTTCTATTTTCAGATTCAAATTCTCTACAAGCGCAAGGAAAACAGTTGTTACCATTATTAACTTAATTTATGGTGTCATGGTATCCTAATGGCTAGGACGTCGCATTTCCAACCGGAGGGTTAGGGTTTCGATACCCGACCCGCTGAAGACCCACAATGTACACTTGGGGATACGTGCATGTAAACTCCGTGGACCCTGACGTCCTGAGGCAGTCCCGAAGGTAACAGAGGGCGGATAATTTCTTTTCCCTGCACTCTTAGGTCAATTTGTGGTGGATCCATCTGCTGTCATTCGAATACATAATCTGTACTTGAGCCAAGTCGTACTTCTACCCATGGGGTGCTCATTAAAAACGGAAGGCGCTTTCTTATATGCCTTAATTCCTGATTGCCCTGCAAGGAGGGCTTAGATATCCAAGTGGCCTTTGCAACAACAGCAACTTCATGTATAATTTATCATCATTAAGCTCATTCATAAATTTGTTTTTTTTAACCTAATGCACGTTTAGCTAAAATAGTTAAAGGTTAACTTTTAAAGATTACTAATACGAAATAACTTTATGAATCATTCAGGAAAGCCCATTTCATAGCTTCAAGTTACGCACCTTATTTTCTTGTTGGGTTTTTATCGAACTTTAAGGGAGCACAGTACCACAAAATTGTTCAAAGCTAAGAAACATAATTTTGTTACGTATTTCGATAAATAAAACTGTTTTAAAGCTTCATGAAAAAATTCAAACCTGTGTGATCTATACTTTAAAATATATTCATTTTTTTATAAATGACTTTAGCTGCTTTTATTCTGAATTTAAATTTTTGAACGTACTATTTTTCTCTGCTTTGTATTTTTGTTTAATTAAGTGTTGTTAAATCCCTATGGCTTCTTTTCAGCCAAATGCACAGCTTTGATACTTTGTATGCGCATAGCACGGAGTATGTTTAGCAAAAATTATCATGCGCTTGACTTTAAGGCATGTAATTGTCTTTATTTAATTGTTGAACGTGAATCTTTCAATTTTTTGTCCTTTTTCTGAGATTTTAACGAAATAATAAATAAAATTCAACAAAATTTCATATAGTTAATTTCATGCTAACTTTTTCTATAATGTTTGGGAAGTGTTCTTATGAAAAAATCTTTTGAAAAAATATATGATTGAGAAAATAAAAAAATTGAAAAAAAGTTATTTTTTACATTTTTAATTAATGGTTGATCACAATGAGGTTCTACTTTCAAATTTCCTTTCTAATCATAATTATAGTTAAATGCATGCATTATTTTCTATCTGATTGTTAAACTTTTAAAATTTTGGAATTTGAAACTGTGCACCTTAAATGGTTTCTTTACCATTTATGCTTTAGTTAGAAAAGTCTGATGCATAACACCAAAAACGATTACAAAAAAAGAAAAGAAAAATAAATAAGTGTATGTAAAAACGCTTTTAAAATACAGAAACCGAAGTGATTTATTTCAGTGAATCTCTCCTTCTCTAATCTTCTTCCGTTTTGCTGTTTTCAAAGTCAATACTTTCGTTTAAATGCGATTTTTTCAGACAATTCTGCGCAGTTACGATTTTTCTCCATTTTTAGTTTTTTTTTCTACCTTTTACTCTCTCTCCTTTTTTCTCTACTCCATTCCTTTGCTATGTTTGAATTTTTTCAGTACTATAGATGTACATTCAAGTTCCGCGAAATCGTAAGAGTTTAGCTTTACGAATATATACCTTTTAATTTTTTATTCATTTTTAATTCCTTAATGCAACCCAGAGCTCGAGGAATTCGGTAGTTTAAAAAGTGAGAATGATTTTTGAGCAAAAGAAGGATTTCAATTTTCGAAAACAAAATATGTTTTAACAGGGCTTTGGATTTTAAACAAGATTTATAAATATATTTATATTATATGAATTTACAAGATAAAAAGCTTACGAGGTTTTGCAAATTCAAACACGAGTTAAAAACTACTAGCTAGGTTAGCAAACACTAAATTAACATCATAATTAAACTGGTTACAGGTTTTTTGTCTGAAGTTTTGTAGTTCCTTTCATGGATTTTGCCTTTTTTCACACACAACTGTTTCATTTTTTATATTTATTTCTTACTTCTTCTCTCAAAATTAAATTTACTCGTTTCAACAGAAAGATTAAGATACTTATACGACTTGTTTTAACAAATCTGTTCTTTTCCAGGAAAAGTTATGCACTGGTGAAAAGCTCCATTTAACCCCAAAACGCATGGGTGTAATTTGTTGCATTGAAACAGTCTAAAAAACATTCAACTAGTTTCTAGATTAGTGCATCACTGTCACAAAAATCTTTTTAATCAAGATATTAAAAATATAAGTAGTTTATGAATTTTTTGTCTTTTTATTCGAATGCGTTAACATTTACTTTATTACACAACGGAAATGAAAGACACGATTATGCTAAAATATTTTTATACAAGATATTTAAAATATAAGTAGTAAGAAAAGTCTATTACTAAGCAAGATTTTCTTTCTCTACTACAAAGAGCAATTTTTGAAACTTACTTTTAAGTTTACGGTTTGAAAAGGGAAAACATTGAAAAGAAAACCTTTTCCTTTCCTTAGTATCCTAAAGCATTAGTGGGATTTTTTTTAAGGATAATGTAATTTAATGAGCGTTGTTTCTTTTAAGGAGGAAGAAAGAAAAAAAGTTTTTATAATGGTTTAAAAAGCTCATTGCTGAAGGCATTTTTACAACAAAAAAAAAAATTTCCTTTCAACATAAAATTCTGCTGTGTAAAACATGCTTCGTTGCCCGCACCCTTTTAAAGTGTTTCTTAAAAAACATTTCAGTAAACTCACGTGTTTTGAAAACAGTCTAATCGTCCTTAGCAGGTATAATTACACTAGTTGTTACTTCCTCAAAGATGTTACTAGTATAGGCAGTTTATAAAACGCATAATTGGTTACCAAATAACAACATCTTAAATTATCTTTAATCGCTATCACTACGTTTTGTTGCGCGTGCCGGTAGGTGGCGTAGTGGTAAGGCGCAGGCTCAAACCTGCACTGTAAAAAACATCTCCTGAAAATAACGGAAAAAGTACGGCAGCAGAGTTGCCGGAAATATTCCGTTTCTAATAATATTTTCTCGAGACTTTACAGAAGGTCCATTTCTTTTTTCTCCGTTAATCCAAATCAGGTTGTGAAAATACAGCAACCGTAAGACGAAAAAGTTCCGTTCTCGTATTTTAAGGATGTGATATTTCAGTTTTTGGAAGGAAAAAACATGTATTGAAGCACTACGGAAATCTTCCGTTAAAATCAGTCAAAAAACAATCTGAAAATTCAGGTTTTTTTTTTTAACAGTGTGGCCCAAGTCGGCGGATTTCATGATGCACAAAATCGACAGCGACCATGTCGTATGACTATGCGGCATGTAAACGGCCGGGATGCCTCTCGATTAAATTAAATTCCTAGTGCAATTTCACATCATTAGGACTCAGGTGCCGCCTGGGGTAAACAGAGCGTCAAAAAATTGCGGTAATGGCACCGCACTCATTGTGGTGCCGCTGAAAGAGTTGGTACCAATCTCCGGGAACGCGCTAGGTCTTCAATGGTTAAGGACCAATATATGTAGCCCATTTGAAACACGTTTTTTTGCGAAAACCAACTAGATTTATCCAAAAGTTACAGATAAAAACTAAACTAAAATTTCAGTTAAAAGTTAGTTTGCGTTGTTCTCTTTTTGAAGACTTTCTAAACGTACAATTTTTTTTATTTTAGTAACATTATAAGTTATAGCCTGTTACCTAACACATGAAATATTCTCAAACACAAAAAATGATATAAAGTAAAATTTTCGGGAAGGAATTTTTCAAGCATTGAAAACTGAGTCGTTAGCAAACATTTGTGTTTTTTTAATCATTATAATAATTATTTTTAGATTAGTTTTAATTTTTAGAAGCTCCGCCGCAGACCGACGCGTCCGGACCGACCACACATTTTCAGTCCAATTCCTTGCAGTTTCATTATCTACGAACAGTGCTTCACCGAATAATTTTGCTTAAGCAATATTATGACGATTTGTAAAGCGATCCAGCCAGCCATTGTTGCACACAAAATCTGTGCAACCCAAACTTGTAGTGAGTTTGTCTGATTGAGTTTCCAGAATCGGTCCGTTAATTGGAAAGCCTGCTTCAGCTTGAGTTTTGAACCAGCATAATAATGCTCGATCTATGTCATCCTCATCACATTTCCTCAACTTTTTAGAGGTCATCAGATTACTCTCAAGAGCAGAAAGAATCCTATCCTTTCTTTTTTTTTTCCACAGGGTTGAAACCGTAGATGGAGCGAAACCATATGAAGGGTATAGGGGAAAAACGATCAGAGTGACATTTTAAACTTTTTGAATTATTCAATAAAATAACATAACCAACCTCATTTTTCTACCAAAGCAATATGTTTGGTTTAATTTAAAATACCCACAGTATTAATATATAAATACCACACAAATTATACCACACATATTATATATAAATTACCACACAAAAGAATGGACTCCGATCGTTTTTCCCCTGTACCCTTCATATTTTTTACACACTGTAGATTTTGTTTCTCCTGTTGCAAGTTATTAATAATATCCACTTTTTCACGAAGTGACAGTGCTTTGGTTTTTATGCTCGACATCATCAATGTTTAAATAATTACAGAAAAAAGCAACATTAGACTTGTAAGAAACTTATGATTACCACCCAAAGATACGAGTGAATTTTTTCTTGCATGAGCCTGAGGAAACTAAAACTGATTTGCAAAGCTAAATAACGTGCCTTATTGATATTCTAAAAAAGGGATCTCTAATAGAGAGATGGGTACGGTCATTTTCATTGTGTGAGCTTGTTTCAATGACGCCTGCTGAAAAACCCTTTCGAAGATAGAGGGTTTGATCCCTGAGCAGACAGAAGTGTCCGAAAGCCAGCATGTGCATGAGCTTTATTCTCTACCCAGAAAGATTCAACATATGATTCGAAATAGGTACTTGGTGAACAGCATTTAAAAAATTATTTCACGTTAAGAACGCACAAGTTAGCATTAAATGCATTTTAAGTGCTAATTTGTGTTGTAGATAACCTGAAATATTTTTTTATTGCTGTTTACTTAGCACAAAGTTAATTTATTGTTTTAGGTACTTGATGGTTTACAATGACTCAAAATAACCAAAAATTTCAACAAAAAAAATTAATTATATGTAATCGAGAAAAAAAATTCGTGAATAGGACAGAAATTTTGTTCGTCTTAGCCGAAATTTGTCTTTTAGCCTTCGTAATATGCGTGAGATATTTATTGTAATTAAATAGCAAACCAAACTTAATAAACAAATATTCGTTTTAGCCGTTATTTAGTATTAATCGCGTTCGTATTAAGAAAGTTCAACTGTATGAAATTGAGTTTAAATACAACGTTCGTAATTCTTACTATACTTTAGTCGATAACCATTATCTTCCTACAATTATAAAAACAAATATTAAGCCAATGACTACTCCCTGTATTCGTATTGATTGTTGAAAATATGATAATTCAAATATAAAATTATGTCAACCGTTGCTTCAGTAATGAATTAAATCAAATAATATATGCGTCAAGAACTGTAAGTTTCCTCCTTGTTACGGGGAAAAAAATAATTCGATATGCCTATTTCCGTACTTTAACTACAAAAATATATTAATTCATCAATCAACTTTCCATTTATTTAGAAGATATATCAATGTTGCAAGCTAATAGACTAGTTTGATTTTTTACTAACATTATTAGAATGATGGACAGAAAATAAATACATTGAAAAATCAATAAAGCCTTGTAATAATATCATAAATCAACGTCAATTACCTAGACGTACAATTTCGCTTGTCAAGGTTTTGGAAGTTGATTTTTTGTCACGAACGTATCTGACCTGTCATTTTTTTCCAGGTATATCAAACGATAAATCTATATCTTTCTTCAAAACGTGATTACAATTTATTTAACATTAGATTTACCAGGCTTGTCAATTTGAATGTTTCGAATCTTTCATTTTGCATAATTGGTTACTAATTATAGTGCAACTTTCAATTGCATTGGTTTTTCCTAATACACCGCAAGTAGGACATGTTAATGTGACTGAAAGTTTTATTAAACTAGTAGCTACTTCGTGTAAAATGAAAGTTTAGAAATGGTTGAAAACGGTCTGGTAAATCTAGTGTTAAGTCATACTTCGTTTCTTATAACATTATTTTCACAGATGTGATAAATCTTTTTAAGTTTTTACAAATAACCTTAAATATAATTTCAGGCTTAAATATAATGCAGGACTTTTTTTCCTAAATAGTATGTTTATTTTTACACTTTCAAACATTTTTTTGTAAATCTAATGTTAAATATTATTTCATTGCAAGACTTTTTTTCCTGATCAGTGTATTAATTTTTACTTTCAAACATTTTTGTAAATCTAATGTTAGATATAATTTCATTGCAAGACTTTTTTTCCTAAACAGTATGTTTATTTTTACACTTTCAAACATTTTACGGTACATTTGAAGGGGTGAATCGTTTGATTCTTAAAATAATTGACACAAAATTTAAACACTTCAAATCCCGGTGAAAATTCTTCAAATTTCCTATGCCAGGCTAGACAAACCAAAAATATTTACGAATTGCAAATTAAAAAATTTATAATGTTTTTATTGAACTTGCATCTCTATATTGAAAACAGAAATCATCACATTAATCGCCTTGAAAATGGGTATTTATTCAAGAGGTGTTTTGTAATAGGAAATACACGTGAAATACGATTAATATTGTTCATACTTATGTATCGTTATAAAAATATAATTTTCTAAATCTTTACGTTAGGTATCAGTTCTGGGTGGGGAGGACGAACTCAGGTCACAAAAAATTCTATTATTTTCTTAGTTTATTACTGCATTTCTCATGAAATTATTTAATACATTAAACTCTGTAACCTTCACAAATAGTTTTCTAATATTTACCATAATGAGCGTTTCCATAATTTTAATCCGAATACAGACATCCAGGAAAACTAATACATGTTTTTTCAAATACATTAAAAGTTTCGTTTAAATTACATAAACGAAGTTCACAAAAAAGTAAGTTGAAACCGAAGCTATATTTATTGGTACTTATGTTTAAATTATATAAAGGAAGTTGACAAAAAAGTAATCTCAAACCAAACTGTACTTATTGATACTTTAGTTTGAAACTAAACACTTCACTTCAAACAAATTCATCAAACATTTTTCTATTGTAATTAAAATGCTCCTATAGCATAAAGTTGAATGTACTTAATAACTTTATCATTTGCGAGAGTACTCGAGTGAGTCTCACAACAAAGTTTTTGAAAAATTTAATGTCCTTTTAAACAAATAATTCTTCTTTTCTTTAAAATTAATTGTACCCTAAAGCATGAGAAAATATTTTGTGGCATAATCATTATTTTTAAATTACCTTTCATGACGAAAAGGTTCTTTTTCCTCCCGCATTTTCAATGCTCAGCGTGTGAAACTTTTAGAAAAATGAAGCTGCTCATTAAATAAGGGATTGCTAAGTGAACTGCGTAAAAATTAAAAAGTTAAATTGATTACGTAACTGCTGTTTGATACTTTTACGTTACAAATGCGTTTTCAAACAAAAGTTTTACGTTAAAGAGACTTTGACTGTAAATTTATTTTTTAATTAAATGATTAAATACAGATTGATATCAATTATGCAAGACTTGAATATCGCACAACAAAAACACAGAAGCTGTGTAACAGCATAGGAATTTTGATGTTGCAAAAATATAATAAGATTATAACTGCTATTTTGCAAATTTTGAAATACAGCTACAGAGGTTACTGTAGCTGTAACAATTTTCTACTGAAATGTTTATTTTTGGGTGCTTCAGACGTACTTTTCAAACTGTCCCTAAAAGGGAAGGCTACACTGTAAAAAAAAAAAATCTCCTGAAAATAACGGAAAAAGTACGGTAGCAGGGTTGCCGGAAATATTCCGTTTCTGATAATATTTTCCCGAGATTTGATAGAAGTTCCAGTTCTTTTTTCTCCGTTAATCCAAATCAGGTTGTGAAAATACAGCAATCGTAAAACGGAAAAGTTCCGTTCACGTATTTTCAGGAAGTGATATTTCCGTTTTTGGAAGGAAAAACCATGTATTGAAGCACTACGGAACTCTTTCATTAAAATCAGTCCAAAAAACACTCTGAAAATTCAGGTTTTTTTAAACAGTGTAGGCATTAATAGGTTAACTGCAAGATCTTATTTTCAAAATAATCAAATGTGGAATTAGTTTATTAAAAAATTAGGAAAAATATTAAATGCATTACAGTTGAACCATATGCCATTATATACTTTGATATGCAGAACACATGGAGCGAATCTAAGTGTTTGAAAAACGAAAGTTTACTGAAGAATACATGCATCGCAAACGCGACAAAAGGTGAAACGCGAGAAAGGGATCACATATAAATGTCAAGCTTCGAGGGGGGCGGGGGGATGAAATTGTGACAAAGTGTGACAAGGGGAGGGGAGGGGTAACAAAAGGGTGACATCAGGCTTATACAACACAGCGTGACATGTGACAAGGGGGTCCGTTGAAGTGGGACATTATGTGACAAAGGGGGGAGGGGGTCAAATCTATCGGAAAAAAGCGTGACATAATTTATGAACGGTCCCCAAAATGTATGAAAGCACACAAAAGGCGACAAAGGCAATGTCCCATCTCTTCTCATCTACACATGCTTGCGCAGATGAGACAACACAGGAATATTGTCTTTGTTGTCGCCTTTGGTGTAAAAGCACCCTAAGAGTTAAGAAAAACAAAGGTTGCCGAAGAATATATGCGTTGCAATCGCGCAAAACAGAATATTTATCCGATTGTTGCATTTTTCTAGATTATAAAAGTAATAAATTTCTCTGAATAGTATAGTACTAAGAAATCTGAAAAATACCATTTGTGCATGGGTGTAAGAGACCGTTCATAAATGATGTCACGCTTTTTCCCACATATTTGACCCCCTCCCCCCTTTGTCACACGTCACGCTACGTTGCATAAGCTGGGTGTCACACTTCTTGTTACTCCTCCCCTCCCCTTGTCACACTTTGTCACAATTTCACGAACTCCCCCTCCCCCTCGAAACGTGACATCATTTAGGAATGATCTTTAACTTAGAGAAAAATTTTGCATAAATCAAAAGGGTCTTCATGAATCGATTAGTTTTACTGTAATTTAATTACTTTATGGCTTTAGTTTTTGTAAATAAGCAGGCCTGCGCCGTCAAATGTACAAGGTCGTGCGGTGCACCGGCGTCGTGTCAAAAAGGTGCCGGGTCGCCGACCGCTAGGAGGCGTCCTTAAAACAATTACAGAAAAATCCTTAATAAAACCTGCAAAACCATTTGGTTGGGATTTTCGAAAAAAGAACTTCAGTGATTTACCTTCTTTTGTTCTTTCGTATAGATAGTATACGAAAGAAGTATAAAAAAGACAAAAAAAATCAATAATATTTACACTAATATTAAAGTTAATATAATACTTTAGTTTGTGAAACAACTCTAAGCTCTTGAACTGCTCAACATTATTTTTATAAAATGTCCTTTTCCATTTTGCAAATTTAAAGAGGATAGAGTAGTCTAATACAGCGGTTCCTAAACTTTTTTGACCATGGAACCATTAACAGTTCTCTTTTATTTTAAGGAACCCTATTAGTGTTCGTATTGAAAATCAAATTTAACGATCGGAATGAGGCTTATTTAAATGGCTTTTCCTCTTCCCTGCGGGAAATAACTTTTAAACCTGCTTATTTCGGAATGAAGATTTTAGTATTGCAAAATTCTAATTTTAAAAGCTCCCTTCATGTTTATCTTGCTCCCCCTTGCCATCCTCCAACCCCTGAAAAAATGCCAGTTAATTCCCCTGGATTTCGAAGTCAACTAAAAAGTTGGAAAATTGTGACGACCTTCGTAACTTATTTTTAAGTTATCAGGCTGTCAATCAAAGACACTTTTGTAGTTGAAAATAAGAATAATTTGGCAAAAATTTTGTAAATTATTACACCTGTTACTGTTTTTATTATTAATGACTGTAAAGGCGAGAGGTTTTATCTCAAAAAGTTGAATATATAGATCTGGAGTAGCGTCAAATCTGGATCTCAATTTGTGTTTTAATATGAACAGACCAAATTTGATTTTTTGCCTCGATATATTACTGTAAAGGAGAAGGAATATATTTGCTCACTTACCTAAATACGGATTTTATTTTTTTTTCCTTTCCTTCACTTAAAACAGAAATTCATTGCGTGCCATATTACAAAATAATGAAAAGATTGTTTCAAAAAGGATGAACTCTAAAATTCTGTTAGGCTCTCTAAAATCTTATTAGTAATTTAAACTATTCAGCTTGGACAAGGCTGAAGTTGATCATAACCGTTACTGTACAAATCAGTAACATTTAAATATTTAAAATTAATGTTCCCATTACACTTCAAAACAATCATTGAATTTTCTAATTAATAAATTTTACTTGGTAAAATGGAAAGTTGTGTTCCACCAATAAAATTATATTTTGCACATCATTTCTAGTTTAAATCCAGTCTTCTGAATGGCGAGTTTTATTTCCCCAATTGACTTTTAGGATTATGATTAAATTATTGTTTAAGAATGCCCCTATTTTCTTTATATTGTTCATATCGGATTGAAAACTGAAAAATTCACCGTTCGATCAAAGTCATTGAAGCCTTGATTTAAAAGTTGAGTGTTTAGTTGAAGCATTATCCAGCAGAAAAATTTAATTTTTAATTGTAAAAATCATAACCAGAAACAAAAGAGACATGACTGTTTACACAAACTTCAAACCTTTGTGAACTATTAATTTTCACAAGAGGCATTTGACTATAAAAACAATTTTTTTCCAATGCCATCATCAAAACACCAGTTTGTTGTTTACTACTTGTAGCAGGCATGGTGGCGTCGTATCAATCGCGGGTCGCGTACGATCGAGATCGTGAGTTCAAACCCGGCCATGTCGGAGATACTCAAGGTGCATAAAATCGTCTGCATATAAAGAGCCCTTGAGTGTCTATTTTGCTTGTAAACTCTTGACTAAATTAAATTTCTAGAGCAGTTTCGCATCGCAGAATCCTAGTGCAGTTTCGCATACTAAGTGCTTCACCTCTCAGTGAAGAAACTAGGGGTCAAAATTCTCATCTGGCAATGGCATCCGCCGAATGTGGTGCAACTTCAAAGAATGGATGTCAGTTTCCGGGGAATGCACTAGCCTTGCAAAGGTTAATGACCAGTACGCAGCCTATGTAGAAAAAAAAAATAAGTGTTTACTAATTTGTACTCTTCGACTCCTTTCGGGGATCATGCCAAAAGTATTACAAAACAAATTAAATTTCCTTCTTTGCGCATTAGTCATTATCATGGAATATAACTGTCAACCTTTCATCATCAAACGATGTATAGCCTTTTCGAACCACCCCTACTAAGTTTCTAAATCAGAGCAACGAGTTATTTTACATTTTTTACATTAGTTAACTAATTTTTAAAAATCTCTAAACAGTTTTTCTCTTCTTCTTATTTTGCTTTCTTCAAGTCTGTTTTTTTTTTTTTTTTTTTTTTTTTTTTTAAATCAGGAAAGAACTTAACTACCACTTTCAACTAAATTTCATCGCGAATGATTTGAAGATGATTTAATAAAAATAATTTTATGTAACAACAAATTGCCATCTTTCTGCGGATCCCTAGGGTTCCGGGACACAGTTTGGGAAACGCTGGTCTAATGTTATGGTAAAATAAAATCATTTGTTTTATTTGTACTTTAAATGTTCAGAAAAAAATATTTCACTATTTAAAACTAATCCTACCTTTTCAAGGAGAGCACAAAGCAGAAAAAAAGTCTTACAATAATTTAGAACTTTAGGAGAAATTAATTATGTGGTATAATTTAATGAAACTCCTTTCGTTTAATAATTTTACTTCATACACTCTTTTATTGATCATATAATCTATTTCTAACTTAAAATGAATAACGAATTGACTAAAACCTAACAGAGACATATTCGAACGTATATGCCGCATTCTATGTTACCTCTCAGCTTTAAAAATGGAAATAGTTAGGTTCTAATCCAGTCTTATCCGCTTAGAATGAAAATTAAAAAACAACCTTTCTAGATTTATTGAATAAAATCATTTCTACAACGGAAGAGAAATAATTTCTTAATGTCAAATGCAGATCTTAGACAAGTATGACGCAAAAGTTGCTCTTTTTGCTCAGTTGCTAAGGCAACCGCCTTTACGCAAATAGGTGAAATTCCAGATTTATTGAGTGAGAAAATGACGCTTAAATGCAATTCTTATGAATGCCTGGAATTGAAACTTTAAACTCAGTTATATTGCGAAATTTAATTTTTAAAAGGAATATACTCCTGAAGAACCCGACGCTACTAGTATTTCAAAATATCATATTTCGTTTCATGATATCTGGAAACACTGGTAGTGCCTGATTTTTAAGAACATTCCTGACAGATGGGGACATGAAATTTTAAAAACTGCTATAGACTTTTATGAGTGTGTAAATTTAAAATGCATTTAAACAAATGTTTGAATAGCAGAAAAAAATAGTTAAATATTCTGTTATTTCCCTATTTGTTCCAAAACTAAATACAAGAAATATCACCAATTAATAAATAACGATTTTTACATTTTGAATAAAAGTTTAAATACGGAAGACTTTTTAATGAAATCTATGATTAAAACAAATTTTACATAGATGCATGATTTAAGTTACTTTAGCACATAATGTTTGCACTTGAGGTGAAAGGATGACTAAGGTCAAAAAACATATTTGCGTATCAGAAAAAATAATGTATTATCTTGTTATTTCCCCATTTGTTCGAAAGCTAAACAAGAGAAATATCACCAATAACTAAATCACGATTTTTACATTCTAAATAAAATTTAAAATCCGGATGACTTTTTAATGAAATCTACGATTAAAACACGCTTTACATCAATGCATGGTTTAATTCACTTCAACACATAATGTTTAGCACTTGAAGGGAAAGGCTGACAAAAGCTTTTAAGAAAAAGTTATGAGTAGTAAGCAGTTAAACTATGCATGTTTTACTTATTAGTAAAACTTTGTTGCAAAAGTGAGAGAAGCAGGCTCTGGATTGGTATTGTAGTAAAGATCAGGAGGAAATTCAAAAAAGACAATCCCGTTGAATTTCCAAAAATTTGATATAGTTACCTACTCTGCAGAAATGATGCAATCGCGCTGTAAAAATTTTTGTTTTCCAAAACTCTGCGATAGTTTTTTTAATTAGATATTAATAATTCTATAGAATGTACTTAATTATATCAACTTTCCCACCTTTTCAATATTTTAAGCGTTAATAGCACTTAGAAGACATCATAAAATGTGTTTACAGTTCTTTCTACAGTATAAATGCGCATGTCAGGCAAACGTTACTGCTGAAACATCCTGAATCGGTCATGACTTAAAAAACTGGAAAATAATACTATTAAATGGGCCGTAAAGGCCATAGTTTTCATAATTGCATAATAATTGTTTTTAAGCTCTAAAAAAGAAAGAAGCACGAGGACCCAAGTTGAATTGCCTTATACAATAAGTATGCTTTATTTGCTTAATATATATTTAATTAGATCAAAATCGTATAATCAGTTGTACGTTTTAAGACATGTCGATTTCGGGTTTTGTAAAATTAATGAAAAAACATTGGGAAAGAAGGGAGATGAAAAAAAGGAAAGTAGACCAAAGCTGAATTCTAGCGATTTAGTAAGAATAGGATGTTTAGTGGTAGTAAATTTTATCAATTTATTTTCTGATTCCCATTATGTATTTACCAGTTTACTAGTCTTATATATTTTTTACTTCTATGTAAGTTGTTAAATATATACTATCTCCGACATTAAAGGTAAGGAGAAGTGCGTCGTAGCTGATTCACTTAAAATATTAATTGCCATTTCGTTTTTTGCAACTAAAATGCAGTGGACTATTTTTATGACTACTACACCAGTAAACTCAAGTAATATTAATGTTATTTTTATTTATTTTAATTTATTTTATCTTTTTCTATTCGTTTTTATCTGTCTTTTTTTCTGCTGTACCTATTTATTTTATTTATTAATTATTTTTTTAATGATGAACGCCAAACACTGAATACCTTGGAAACGGCACCTACAGCACAGTTCATGTTAAAATTAATTTAACAAGAAGTTCCGTCTAGAACTATACGAGCCTACTTTCCCGTATACACCAAATTCAAATTTATAATCTAGCTATCTCTTTCTCTCTCTTTCTTATTTATATTTAGTTCTAATTATTGAAAATATACCTTTTTCAACGGATAATACATATTCATTCACTCACTCATTCATTCTTTCATTTATTCAGCCATGCATTTATTCATTCATTCGTTACCTCATTCAAGTGTTTATTCATTCATTTACGCATTCATGTATTTATTCACTCATTTATTTATATTTTCATTTATTCAATAATTTATTCATTCATTCTTTTCCTCATTCATTTAATCATTGATTTATTCTTTCACTCTTTAATTTATTCATTCATTCATTATTTCACTCATTGAGTCACTGAGAAATATCCTTGAAAATTCCGATCAAAAAATTTCATAGCAAAATAGGCTCGTAAGTTCTGGATAAACTTTCTATTTCTACATGTTCTACGTTATAAGAGCTTTCCGATAAAGTTTGTTCCAAGCAAATCGGTCCGTTAGATTTAGTCCCAGGATTTATATAGGGTTGAAATTTCCCAGTAAGCTCTGTGTTAATTTTTTGAACTGTTCAAAAATGAACAAAAACTGTTCAAATCAATATTTCACGCCGAGAACTCCTTTCAATAAGCTTGCAATAGGAACTTGGCTCTTGTGCCCAGAGTTTACAGAATTTGCTTCAATTTTGTCCATAGGCGCTAATGTTAAAATTTTTTGAACTGTTCAAAATTGAACAAAAAATTGTTAAAATCAAAAAGTAAAATATAGAAATGAGATGTCCTCGCCGAGATCTTTCGAATGCAAAAAGAATTTTTCCAATCGGACAATTCGTTCAAAAGTTATTACGGGGGGGACAGACCGACAGACAGACAGACCGACAGACAGACCGACAGACCGACAGACACACTTTTTCCCCATCTCAATACCCTACTTTCAATTTTTTTTTTTTTTTCAATCTTTATTTAATTACTTCACTTATTTTTGACTTTTCTTGATTTTTAACGATATTTTCACGATACATTAAGCCTTCTTTCATGCTTTATTATTATTTTTTTTTACTTTTACGGGAAAGTAGGCTAAAATGCAATACAACATTCTATAAACAATGAAGTGAATCGCATTAAATATTAATACTGGTTTATTAAGAATTAACGTGGCGTGAGTAGTGCGTAAGTACACGCTTCCCCCCCCCCCCCCTTCAATGTTTGTTGCTTTATTTTTTCTTTTTTGACTAACTCTATAAAGTAAGTAACATGCATTTGTTTTGGTACTTTCTAATGTCATAGCTTATTATTATTGAGTGTTCCTCAGTGAATCAGTCGATAGAAGCTCGGTTCCCGCAGAGCGCCGAAGGTGAAGAAACATCGTCTAAGGTCAGTGTTTGGGAGGGTGACAACCTCTCAGCGGCTGGTTGCTGTGGTCCGTGCACGCTAAATAGGTCGTGGCTCCAATGTCCTCCAAGTGAAACGATACCTCTGGGGGTGCCAATCCCAGGTGACGGTCTCTCATCTGGGAGCTGGTTCAAAAAATTAAGAGACCTTTCAAAGGGGCGGAAATCGGACTCCTGTCTATAAGGGCCCCGTTACACTCAGGAGCAGCGTAAACATTACTCATCCTCGCTACACTCAACGACAAGGCAACAAAATTATTATTGATTTATAATATCACGCAGATTTTCAATCGGGAGGACATTTTTTTTTCCTTGCCAAGCAGTATTTGGAAACCCCAATCCGTAATATTTCTCTAGTTAAAGGGCAAAGTCTACGTAAGAAGCAGAAATAGCAATTTTAAAAAATTACAGACGGGGGCTTTGGAGCCCGGAGAAACTTTTTTTCTCATTGCAACAATTGCGAACTATTTTTTGCAATGAAAAAAAGGCTTGTTCACACATAAGCTCACATCTAATTTTAAAAAAAATTTTAAAAAGTCTCAAAAAATTCATGAACTCCGAAAAACATGCCGACGGAATTTTTTTTTCTTTGCTATTTCCCTTTGACCAGAAATCTGAAGCTGAGCGTAGAGCAGAAGCTCGGAGCAGTACAGGAATGAGATTTTGCTCGAAACTGGAGTGGAGCTGAGGCAAAGAAATTTCGTGCTCCACTACTCCGATTTTTTAAAAAAATTTTATCATATAAAAAATACTTAATTAAAAAACAGAGAAATAAATAATATAATTTATTAAAATTATTCGGAGCACGGAGTAGAGGCGGATCAAGTATTCAGAAGTCGGAGTGGAGCAACTGAAAAAAGACGTTACAGCGAAACCGTTACGTAATAAATTTATAGCATATAAAAATTAATTAATTAAAAAAGAGAGATAATTAATATATTCTATTAAAATTATTTGGAGCACGGAGTGGAGCAACTCAAAAAAGACGTTACAGAGAAACCGTTACGTAATATTCTTTATCAAAAAAAAATAATTAATTAAAATAGAGAGATAATTAATATATTCTATTAAAATTGTTCGAAGCACGGAGTGCAGGTGGAGAAAGTATTCAGAAGCCAGAGTGGAGCAACTCAAAATAGACGTTACAGAGAAACCGTTACATACTTGTAATATTTTATCAAATAAAAATAAATTAATTGAAAAATAAATGAAGAATAATCTATTAAAATTATTCGGGGTGGAGGCGGAGTTAGTATTCACACCGGAGCAACTCAGAAAAGATGGATCCCTGCTTCTGAGGAGGATTTTAATGATACGCAAAAATGAACCAACATTTTATTTCTTTACTTATTCACATTAATTTTTATCCATTTTTTTCTTATTAATTTATTTATGTTCCTTTTATCACTTTGTTTATCTGTAAGAGATCTCCGTAAGATTAATGCTTCGCTCTTTTTGTGAGAAAAAACCTGCGTTGATTTAGAAACAAAAATAACTTGATCGAATAATTCCGAAAATGGAAACATCCAAATATTTTCTTTTTGATAACGCATTTCGACGAAATTGAAAGACGCAGTGGGACTACAAAATTTTCTTATTTTAAAACTAGCATCGCATACCAAACAAACATTCTTAAGATTTTTTTATTTGCTTACGAAGGAGACCTTTTGGAATTTTATGCGTTTTTTTTTTCTTCTTAGATCAGAAATGTTTGTAATAAAAATAAAATTTCATTTCTGAGAGTGATACTCGTATTTAAATCAGCAGCCAAGTAGTTTGACGTGAAATCCTAACAGGTTATTTCAAAGAAAACGTATGACCTAAAGCTGAGTTTCGAGAAGCGATGGACTGAGTGCCATTTTGAAAAGAGTTTCTTTATAACCGTTTTTATATTCGAGTTCTTTCTCGCTGAATAAAATGCTTAGTATTCTTCTAGTACATTTACTGCGAGAAATTTATTACTTGAATTGTCATGAAGTAAAAACAATTGCAGCAAAAAATATTTTTAAAAATTTACAGAGAAACCGTTATGTAAACATATATGAAACCGTATGGAAGGACACTTTATGTAGGAACTGAATGAGTTTGAAACAATCAGGTTTAAAATGATTGACTTTCTATTGTTCACTGCTTCACCCAATAGGTTTCTTCAGTGTGATACGGCAGTGATTTTATAAGAAAGTGCTGATGATTTCATATGCCGAACATTAGCGCTTATGCCATTTCTTCACGAGCTCTCCAGTACTCTTCAACAATGTCCTCAAAATAGTTAAGTGCAACACAACTGTTTAAATGTTCAAATGCCATCGATAGGTTCGAGTCACACAAAGAATAGTCTGTGGAATCCACCGCTCTAATTCTATGCAGTGGTCTCGCAAACAGCCATGGACTGAGTGCCATTTTGAAAAGAGTTTCTTTATAACCGTTTTTATATTCGAGTTCTTTCTCGCTGAATAAAATGCTTAGTATTCTTCTAATACATTTACTGCGAGAAATTTATTACTTCAATTGTCATGAAGTAAAAACAATTGCAGCAAAACATATTTTTAAAAATTTACAGAGAAACCGTTATGTAAACATATATGAAACCGTATGGAAGGACACTTTATGTAGGAACTTAATGAGTTTGAAACAATCAGGTTTAAAATGATTGACTTGCTATTGTTCACTGCTTCACCCAATAGGTTTCTTCAGTGTGATACGGCAGTGATTTTATAAGAAAGTGCTGATGATTTCAAATGGCGAACATTAGCGCTTATGCCATTTGTTCACGAGCTCTCCAGTACTCTTTAACAATGTTTTCAAAATAGTTAAGTGCAACACAACTGTTTAAATGTTCAAATGTCATCCGTAGGTTGGAGTCACAGAAAGAATAGTCCGTGGAATCCATTACTCTAATTCTATAGAGTGGTCTCGCAAACAGCCATGTCCCAATATTAGGTTGGTTTTTCAGTTTCTTGGAAATCAAAGCCTTTTGTTCATTTATAAATTCGAAATGTATCTATTACGGCGTATGTCCGAAATTGGAGAATGTCGACAATCACCGGTGACTGTCAACATTCTCCGATTTCGAAGATTCACCTTAACATATCGATAAATATTACAGTATATCAGGTATATCTTAACGCACGGTTTGTAAAACTTGCATTATAGTACAGCCTGTCTTCATAAACTCGGTAATATTGCATAGCCCTTATTTGATAATCTATATATATTATTTCTCTAGTCTGTTCTTCTGTCGCTCCGAGAGATCTTCCTTATTCCTTTATCAAATTCCAAGATTTGCCCTTCATTTTAAAGCTTATCGTGCCGGCTAACGAGGAAAAATAGACCCACGGTCTAAAAATGCACTGCTTCTTTTAAATTTGAGATTGAAAATCATCTAAAAAGAGGTTCTTTAATGGATGGCAAATTGGTGTTGTGTATGCTGGTCCTATTCAGTAAACAAACAAGAAACTCTTCAGTTTTTATTGTGTAGTAAATTGGACAGTTTTAGTTGTGTCTGTCTGTTAAACTTATTCAATCGTTAGGCTTTACACATTCATTTATACTATGAATGTGTAGAGCCTAACCAACCAACAATAACTATATTTAAAGATACTTATCATTATTATTGTGATTATTTTATTACTTTGAATATCTAAATAATAGTGGAAAAAAATTGTAACAACTATTTGTATTGATGTGTTCAATTGCATGTCTTCTTTTTTTGTACCAACACCTGTTTACTTTTTTCTCTTCTTCATAATGTCGTTACTCCCAAATTAGTGCGAATTCCGCATGGGTCGACTAGTTTTTATTATAAAGGATCAATGTCGTTATCGTGCATACTGGAAACAATCCTTATATTTCATTTTGCATGAAATGTGCTGTATTTAGATCGCATATAAGTTTTAGAATATATTTACTTGAATAAATATTTCAGTACATTATTTGAATTTACATTACAAGAGAAACAGGACCGATTCTTCCTACTCTACCCGAAATGTACGTTTGTCAGCTCGTGTTATGAACCTCGAACACAAACAACCCTTGAGATATTAACTGAACTTTATATAGAATTTCCGACGACTGAAACTGTATTTGGTTATTGAAAATTTGCGGTGAAGCTTATGAATGAAACCCACATTTGTGAAGGACTCTAAAAATATGAGTTATGCATTTATTTCTCTCAGATTTCGAGTATCCTCTTAGATATAAATCTTTATTACAGTTCGAGCCTGAAGCGTAGGAGTTCTGGTTTCGGTTTCCGATCTTAGCAACCTTATGCCATTAGTATTTCAAGAATTTCAAGCTGCTTTCAAAGATTAGATAAGCATATAAAGTTTTATCAAGTAAAGGAAAGCATTGCATAATTAAATAAACTAGAGTTGAGCCCAACAGTCAAAATACAGCTGTCATAATTAAATTTAGCATTGAAAACATTATGCTATATAGTATATATGTATAATTATAGAATTATTTTTCATCAAATTAGGCAATTATAACGGTGAGTTTATTTTCATCACCTTACTTAAAGCAAACGTATTGTAAAGCATTGTCGCATGGGGGCCTATTACGATGATAAATGTAGCTGCTTGTACTTCTACCGATTTCGTACCAAGTTCAGTGGCAGTTGAATAAAACTTAAATGTTTGCTTCCTTACACTATTCTCATTTTTCATTCCCATTGTTTCCTTCACTCAAACTCTCATTATATTCGCTTTTAAGGCCCCGCAGTGGAACAGTCGGTAGAAGCTTGGTTCCCGAAAGTGAAGCAACATCGACTTAGGTTAGTGTTTGGGAGGGTGACAACCTCTCGCGGTTGGTTCCTCTGGGGCCGTGTACGCTAAAGGGAGCTGGGCCACGTTAAATAGGTCGTGGCTCCAATGTCCTCCAAGTGAAACGATACTTCAGCGGGTGCCAATCCTAGGTGACGGTCTCTCATCTGGGAGTTGGTTCAAAAATTAAGAGACCATTCAAAGGGGCGGAAATCGGACTCCTGCCTGCAAGGGCCCCGTTAGACTCAGGAGCAGCGTACCCATTCTTCCTCGCCACGCGTGAGGACACGACAACAACAACAACTTGCTTTTAAGCCTTCCCTCTAACTATTATTATAATTGCATTTAATATTACTGCTTCATGGCAACAAACTCTTTTTAAAAATGAGCTTTGTATTTATTACCTAATAATTTTTCTCAATCACGACACGTTGCCATCTGCTATCTATAACAATGTAACATTACAACTATAAATGAGGCTTGCCTGACAAAAGAAAAGTAGAAATAATTAATGAAACTGTTTCCAGAATGTTTTTATTGATGTCACTAAAACTCGTCAATGGTAGTAACAAATGGTAGTCAATGGTACTAAACATAAAAAAAGTAAGAAAATTGGTTGAAAACTAGAAGAGAAAATGGATCTTATATGTTTTGCCTCAGAATATTTATATATAGATAAAGAATTATTTTAAAGTAAATATGTAATTAACTTCATCATTTTATATCACAGTCTTCCAATATACTTTCACATTGCTCTTTATAATTCGTTTCATATATATATATAGACTCATAGACTCATAGACAGACAGATAGATAGATAGATAGATAGATAGGTAGGTAGGTACACTGTTAAAAATTTCCGTAAGAAAATAGTAAAATAACCATTTATTTGATTGCTATTTTACCATATTAAATTACAAAAGTTGAATAACCATTAAAAAGATGATACTCAAACCGCTGATTGCGAAAAAAATCGTTTATTCTCTGTTTATCCTAAAGAACGTTTAACTAACCGTAATTTTCAAGCGCTCAATAAGAATCGGGCGTCCATCTTGGTTGCGAAACCTCACCGGTCGTACGTTGTTTTAAATTAGGAAAACAGATTTATCAGTTAAAATCTGCGTGTGTATATAAAAAAAGAAGAAAAAAAAAGTGGCTTAAGCAGTAGTTACTAAATAGAAACACATACACACGTAAATCAAAAATTGGAGACATCGATTCCCGAACTGTTTGCGAATGAGCGAACCCATCATTTGAGCTGCTGAAGCTTGTTTGTATTTTAATTTTTGCAGCAAATAAAATGATTTTCGTCAATATACAGTACATTTTGACTAGGACTTTGGATCCAATCAAAAACTGAAATCTCAATTTTAACTCAGTTTGCCTATTGGGAAAGAAGATTTATTGATAAATAAACGGCCGCTTCCCGTGGTTTAGATGGCCGAATGGCTAGCGAGCAAGGTTGTTGTTCCTGTAGACCCGGGTTCGATTCCAGCAAGCTTCGTTTACGGTTTCCACGCCTCGAAGATTCTACGCCTCGAAATGGTTCAAAAACGGTAAAAATTTTGTTTTGAAACCATTTTTAAATGGTTATAAAACCGTAAACTTTTGTATTTACGGCTTTTTAACCAAGCTGATTGGAAATGGTTTAGGTCCCGTAAAGATAGAAAAATGTTCCTAACCGTAAATTTAACGGTGAATTAGATGGACAGACTGCTGCTGGTCATTTAACCCTAATTTTATGATGAAATTTCTAACAGTGTATGTATAATAGAACATAGATTCATTGTTCCAGGAATCATCATTCGTCTGCATGTATCGCCTTAATTTAATGATCCTGTGAAAAACGATCGATCGAGGTTCTACTATATATATATATGTAGGATGCGAGTGCGAGGAGACATTGACAGCAGCGCCATCAGGCGAAAAGGAGCGTAAGCAAGTAGTGCTGAGTAAGACTCCGTTCTGTGTGGACGTAAGCGCTGCGGTGCTTGGATGATGTTGATGTTCGTAATTGAAGTTTGTTCTGTAATATAGTTTTGTAAATAGGAAAGTGTAAATATAGTCAGTCTTTTATTTCTTTATGGTGAGTGATCATTTAAGTATCCCCTAGACACCCAAGTCAAGAGTCATATATATATATAGATATATATATATATATCTATATGTGGAGGAGGGAACACCTCACAACCCTTCTCTACAATCTGACCACAAGCGCCCTGCCAGAGACAGGGTAGAGACGAGAAAGCGAGATAGACGTGCAGCTTTCTACTTAGAAGTAACCCTTAACTTAAGAAGTATTTTCAACCACCTTGACGCAACCGAAATGTTTATTTGTTTCTATATGTTCATGTGAATGTTTTAACTGTCCTGTCTTCGTGAATAAACCTGTGTTCGTCTTAAAACACCGATTGATTCTTGGATAACGGAAGGGCTACACCTAACACGGTGGCAGAAGTGAGTCTACCCAGGAATAATTAGTACTCCCCATGACTCTTCAACTCGGGTGAGTCCGTTCCTTTATATATTTTTAGTATGGCGAAAATATCGCTAAATGACATACCTCCAATTGCAAAATCTCTCAAATGTGGAAGTGCCAAAAGTGTTAAATTGTTAAGTGAAATTGTATCTGATCATCCATTTGACCGATCAACACGTAGAAGACTAAGAGAATTTACTTCCTTCAACGATGATTTCGATGTTGAAAATCGTAAACAAAAACTGTTAGAATCATTTTCCTTAGCTGACTTTATCTCTGTGTGCAATTTATTGTCTATCGACTGTTCCGGTTCGCAAGAAGTTTTATGTGACAGAATCATTGAATCTCTTTCTGATTTAAATTAATTTCAAAGTACTATTGAAATTTTTTCTTCTGATGACGATACGAATGAAACCGAAACCTTTTCCCATAGCAATCCTTGCGTTCTGTCTGAACACGTAACCTTGAATGACGCCACGAAACCACAACACCTGTCTCCTCCGCGCCAACATTTCGTTTTCTCCCCACCTCTTGGCGAGCATAGTGCCAGCGAAGAAAAAAATCTAGTGACTCAGAATTCTTATTCCGCTGACGAACTTCGAGAGAAAACAAAAACATCGTGAATTACAACATTGTGAATTATCCAGCGTTCACAACGTTTCACCAGGAAACACTAATTCAATTTAGTTCATTTTGAGAGAAATATGCGATTTACCTCGTACCTTTTCAGGAAAGGATTCATATTCAATGCGCAATTTTATCTATGACTTAGAAGAATTATTTTCAACTTACGGTTTTACTGCAGACGTTCATAAAATTTTGATTACAAAAAAAATTATCAGTTGATCCAGCGCGTATTTTTGTATTATCTTTGAAAAATGTTACATGTTTCGAAAATCTTAAAGAGCACCTTATTACTGAATTTGGCACAAAAATTTCATCCATTGATGTTCATAAGCTTCTTAATTCCCGGCAACTTAGGCAAAATGTAACTGTGACAGAATACTTTATCGCTATGCGTGCATTAGCTAATCAAAGTCATATTGATGATGAATCGTTAATTGAATATTGTATTGAAGGTTTGCCCGACTCTCAAGCTAAACTCGTTTTGTATGGATGTACCGATCTTTCGGAATTTAAACAGAAGTTACGTTCTTTCGAGAAGCTTTATTCTAAGGATGTTAAACTAGAAAATAATTTTCATCGTACCTTCAAACCTAATAGCCATCCAATTAGCAGCTTTTCTAGAGATCATCGTAAAAATTTTACTGAGGAAAAAACTATTGTGAATAAATTTACTGAACCAAAATTTCCCACTTCCAATAGTACTAATGCTTTTCGCTCCCCCAAAGTAACGGGAAAATTATGTTTTAACTGTAGTAAACGAAATAATCACGAATCTCGTTTCTGTCCTCATAAAGATAAAGGAATGAAATGTTTTGCATGTAAACACTTTGGTTCTCATAAAGCGGCTAACTGTCCATCAAAGAAGGTACAATCTCATGTCACAATTGGACATCCTCAAAATTCTACTAGTTTGTTTACCAAGACTGTAACTCTCAACAATATCCCAATTTCTGCTGTTGTCGACACTGCGTCGAACAAAACACTTTTAAAAGAAGAGTTTTTTCGTAAAATTGCTCCTAACTGTTTCTTAGATGATTTAAATATTCTTACATGGTTTAGGAAATAATACGGTAACACCGTTGGGTTCATTTTCAGCGTCTATTTTTATCGATGGTTTTGAATTTTATACTGATATTTGTGTTGTTTCGAATAATACTTTACAATTTCCGATGTTGGTTGGTGTTGATGTACTTTCTCAAGGTGATTTGCAAATTTCGCATGGTGTAGTATCGTTGACGAAGACTAATACTTTAATCGTGACAAGTTCATCAACCCACAACAGTGATCAAGATTGCAGTACACCTCGCACAGATGACAACAAACATTCGACAATCAGTAAAAACGCAAATGTTGTAAATTTCGAAATTTTTTTCTCACATTTGGCCAATTCCATAGAGACGACACCCTACGACTTAAGTCACATTTTAGACCCATCCCTCAAAACACAGTTGTCAACTTTGATAAATAATTACAAGCCTCGCGGAACTAAGCAAACTGAATTAGAAATGACTCTAATTCTGACGGATGAGATCCCAGTAGCTCAACGACCTCGAAGATTGTCGCTTGCAGAGCAAAAAATAGTGCAAAAACAAATACAAGAATGGTTAGATGACGGAATAATTAAAAACAGTTGTTCTGATTATGTTTCCCCCATTGTGTTATGCAAGAAGAAAAATGGCTCATACAGACTTTGCGTAGATTATAGACGCCTCAACAAAAAAATAATTAGAGACAAATTTCCCATACCGCTCATTGATGATGCTTTAGATCAGTGATGGGGAAACTACGGCCCGCGGGCCAAGTCCGGCCCGCGGACAGGTTTAATCCGGCCCGTTTAAGAGTGCCGTCGTGAGAATGTTTGAACGCGTTCTTACTTCGTAATGTGACGACCCGCATAAAAACTACCTGCGGCGATATCCAAAACACAATAGTATTCTGATACTCTCCTGATAGTATTCTAATACTCTCCTGAAACAAACTTTTCATACAGTACCATTACTAGAATTTTATAAAAATTTAAGTCCAGATAATTTCCCAAATCTAATTAATCATGCAATGAAGATAATGACGATGTTCGGCTCATCTTATATATGCGAACAAATCTTTTCAACAATGAAGCTTAGGAAAACTTCTTTAAGAAACAGAATTACAGATGAGCACCTTTCGTCAGTTTTAAGAATCTCTGCTTCGCAAATGAAACCGGACTATGATGAAATTTTGATGAAACAGTCTCAATTTCATTTTTCTCACGCACCATCAACCAGTAATGCCACCAGAAAATAAAGTGATAATACTTCACATCAAGAACTACACTAAATTCATTTTATATTTTGTGCTTATAATTTTCTTACCTTTTGCTTTTTTACTATTAAAATAAGTGTATGTTATAATATATGTATATGTTTATAGAACACATACATTTTTTAACTATTAAGCATTATTCTTTGGCCCGCTACGATTGTCTAGTTATTACAAATGGCCCGTCTTAAAAAAAAGTTTCCCCACCACTGCTTTAGATCGATTGCAACAAGCCAAAGTGTTTAGCTCCCTGGATTTGAAGAATGGTTTTTTTCATGTTTCTATGAATCCCAACAGTACGAAATACACTTCGTTTGTCCCACTAGAAGGCCAGTATAAATTTTTGAAAGTCCGCTTTGGTCTTTCCAACAGCCCTAGTGTTTTCCAAAGATTTGTTTCCACAGTGTTTCGCGACCTTATTCGTGAAAATGTCATTATTATTTACATGGACGATCTAATAATACCGTCCCAAGATGAAGTAGAAAGTCTTCAGAAATTGAAAAGCTTACTACAAGTTGCATCAGACTTTGATTTAATTCTTAATCTCAAAAAATGCCAATTTTTACAGCGTCGTATTGAATTTCTCGGATATGTTATTGAAAACAGTACTATTAAACCTTCGCCTTCGAAAATCCTTGAAGTTCAAAATTTTCCTTTGCCGAAGACGCTCAGACAAGTTCAAAGTTTTTTGGGCTTAACAGGATATTTTCGAAAATTCATAAAGAATTACTCACTGACTGCAAGACCTTTAAGCGACATGCTCAGAAAAGACTCATCTTTCCATTTTGGTCCTGAACAACATCAAGCTTTTCTTGCTCTCAAAAATTCTCTTTCGAATCAACCAGTTTTGCATATTTTTAATCAAAATTTCCCTCTCGAATTACACGCGGATGCAAGTTCTTTTGGATTTGATGCAGTCCTATTACAAAAATCCAATGATGACGACCAATGGCATCCTATACAGTATATCAGTAGAAAGACTTCACCTCAACAATCTAAATATTCCAGCTACGAACTTGAAGCACTTGCCGTTATTGAAGCAGTAAAGAAATTTCGAAATTATCTTCTAGGAACAAAAATTTAGAATCGTGACAGACTGCGCTGCTTTCCAACAAACTTTGCAAAAACGAGACCTTACTCCGAAAATAGCTAGATGGGCGATGACCTAGACGAATTTGATTTTGAAATCATCCACCGTCCCGGTAAATGTTTGCAACATGTTGATGCTTTGAGTAGAAATCCCGTTTATGTGACGACATGTCTTGACGCAGATCTAACATTCCAACTCTCTAAAGCGCAAAGCGAAGACGACTACATCAAAACACTCAAAATTTTAAAGAAGATCTAGGAATTAAGCAGTTACTCGAAGAAGAAAATTTTAAAATTATCATGCAAGACAAACATAAACTACGCGAAACTGCCAAACGAAATATTCTTGATCACCAAACGCGTTCTCAAATCTCTTACAACAAACGTCGGAAGAAACCAACTACTTACAAACAAGGCGACATCGTGGCTATTCAAAAGACTCAATTCTCTCCAGGTTCCAAATTGTACCCCAAATTTTTTGGTCCCTACAAAGTTACCAGCGTTAAAGCAAATGATCGATACGACGTGCAAAAATTAGGTCAACATGCCGGACCCAACACTACATCGACCGCTGCTGACCATATGAAGCCTTGGACTGATCCCTCTTCACTTTTCCCCACCTGATTGCGACAACCAACTTAATGACTGATAAACGATGACGACTTAGACTGAGCTTGGACTTCGCTTTTGACCCTGAATTACATGTTGACGCTCTCATACTAGAACTGACTTTTTGACGAACAGTTTTCAACCAGAATTTTGTATTGTTATTTTTTTTTTCCCCTGTTTCTTTTTTTCTTTTTTCTTTACAGATTTAGACGATTGTTTTGTTTTCCACGGGTCTTGGAGGCCCAAGAGTCGTCAGAATGGTCGAGTGTGGAGGAGGGAAACACCTCAACCCTTCTCTACAATCTGACCACGAGCGCCCTCACAGAGAGAACGCCAGAGAGAGGGTAGAGACGACAGACGTACAGCTATCGTCTGCAGCTAAGCGAGATAGACGTGCAGCTTTCTACTTAGAAGTAACCCTTAACTTTAGAAGTATTTTCAACCACCTTGACGCAACCGAAATGTTTATTTGTTTCTATATGTTCATGTGAATGTTTTAAATGTCCTGTCTTCGTCAATAAACCTGTGTTCGTCTTAAAACACTGATTGATTCTTGGATAACGGAAGGGACTACACCTAACATATATATGTAGGATGCGAGTGCGAAGAGACATTGACAGCAGCGCCCTCTGGCGATAGGGAGAGTAAGCAGTTAGTTTTGAGTAAGACTCCGTTCTGTGTGGACGTAAGCGCTGCGGTGCTCGGATGATGTTGTTCGTAATTGAAGTTGTTCTGTATATAGTTTTGTAAATAGGAAAGTGTAAATATAGTCAGTTTTTTATATCTTTATGGTGAGTGATGATTTTGGAAACCCCTAGACACCCAAGCCAAGAGCCTATATGTGGGGTCACGGCCCGGATAAAGTGATTGCCGGTGGATTAATTTAGAAACTCAATTTTGATTATTTGAAGCTGACATCGGACTTAAACTGTGAGTACTTTGTTTCTTCTTTTTGTGCATAATGTCTTTTCTAGGCAAAGCTCGTAAGGAAGACTTATTAAAACTAGTTTCGGAATTAGGTTTAAATATTCCTGAAAATCCTACGATATTAAAACTTAAAGAAGTAATCGTAGAGCGTGAAAATTTTGATGAAGAATTTACTAAAAATTTAATTGATACTATAATTGCGGAACGGATTGAAAAAAATGCGGAACAGGTTGCGGAACGAGTTGAAAAAGAAAAACGCGAATTTGAATTGGAAAAGTTGAGAATAGAACATAATTCAAATCCTAAAAGTCAAGAAAGTAACATTTCCGAATTTATTTCTGTTGAGAGTAAAAGTAAAGATCTTGCGAAAATAATCAAGAGTTTCGATTCGACTTGTTCTACTAGTGATATTAGTACGTATTTGGAACTATTTGAACGACAAGCGACGAGAGTAAACATAGAAAAGAAAGATGTGACACATTTGTTGGGATTACTTCCCCTGGATATCGCGCAAGTAATAGCAAGAGTGCAAAAGGAGTTCGAAAATGATTATGATCATGTCAAAAATGTGTTACTAAAAAGATTTAAATTAACGCCGGAACAATTTCGACAAAAGTTTTTGTCTCATAATAAGGACAGCAATTCTACTTGGCGAGATTTCGCTTTTGAACTTAATCATTATTTTGAAGAATGGATTAACGGTTCAAACACAAATGACTTCGAAGACTTAAAAGAACTGATAGTTACGGACCAATTGAAACGAAGAACACCACAAAATATCCGCGAACATTATTTGGATGATTGGCATAAATGGAACCGTATAGAAACAATAGTTGAGAAATTGGAAAATTACGAGGCCGCCAGGCATAATTTGCGAAAATATCCTGCCGTAAATGCGAAACCTAACTTTCCGGTGCAAGCACGACAAGCAACCGACAGTAATAAGCCGCCCAAAAACCATTTTGAAAATACCGATAAAAAATTTATCAGATGTTACTCGTGTAACGGCTACGGCCATAAGTCTTTTAACTGTAAAAACAAAAAAGAAACTCCGACGTGTAGAAAGTGCGACAGGTCTGGTCATATAATGAGTGAATGTCCCTTTCCAGTCGTGAAAGAAACAATGGTTACCCGTGCGAAAAACAAGAGAAAATTTGAAATTAATGTAAATATAAATGGACAGAACACTTCATCTTTGGTCGACACCGGAAGCGAAATTTGTTTGATTTCTTATGATTTTTATGCAAAAATTGGTTCGCCTAAAATGTGCTTCGATGAAACAAAAATAAGTGGTATAAGCGGTGAAAATATATTTCCTATGGGCTATTTTTATTCTAATGTAAATATTGATAACTATGTGCTTTCAGCAAAATTTTATGTGTTAAAAAATGTGTGTACAGATATGATTATTGGTGCAGATTTACTAGAGCAGTTAATTGTTAAGGTAGATGAAAACGGAATTAAAATATTGGGTCGCACGAAATATTCGAGCCCTTCAAACGTTTTGCGAAACATCCCAGACGAGAACAAGGAGCCAATGAAAAAAGAAAAGGACAGCTGTGAGAATCTTTTTCCCCCCACCCTAATAACGGCTGGCGAAGATTTAGCTGACGTAACGCCACTAGAGAAAAAAAAAAAACACTCATTTCTATTGAGAAAGAAAAACAAAATTCGGAATCAGAAATAAATTTCATGGATAGTAGCTTTTTTATTAGCGTAGCAAATACTGCAGAAGAATTGGAATTTGATTGTAGCAAGTTATCACAATGTCAGATTCGTGATGAGGTGAAAGAATTAATAAAATTTCATAAACCGCTTAAAACAAAGGACACTAACTTAAGAATGAAAATTACATTAACAGATAAAATACCTACATGTTCGAAAACCAAAAGAATTTCATTTGACGAACAAAAAATAGTTGAAAAACAGATTACGGAAGGTTCGGAAGAACAAAATAACAGACAATCTTGTTTAAATTATTCCGCTGGAATCCAGATGAAACGCGTAGACGTCCTTAATCGAAGAACAATTGCGGAAGAGGTTAAAACTAAAAAAGCTGAAAATACAGTACACAGCGACGTAGAGAATCACAAAGAAACTTCGAAAAAAAAGTTTGGAAGAACTGATCCTAAACCAGATGACGAGTTCAATTCAGAGGAAGATGTCGGATCTGTAGATGAAAGAAACAATGGCAAAGAAGAAAACAAGGCGGAAGATTTCAGGAGTGAAGTAGAAAATTCGGAAGAAGATACTTTTAAGAAAAATGCCGTTTCCAAATCGGTTGATGAAGATTCTTCTACGGAAACTAAAGACAAGAAAAAGTCTAAGAAAACAAAAAATCAAGAAGTAAGCTCAGAAGATGAAGATGCTGAAGCAGAGAGCACTGGTAAGAAGAAATCAAAGAAGCAAGATTCCAATGATAAATCAGAATCAAAGAAAAAGAAAGATCAAGCTGTTAGATCTGAAAATGAGGATGATGCGGATGCTAAGGTTAAAGAGAAGAAATCTAGAAAACACACATCAAAAAAATCCACAAGTGATGACAAGAAGAAACCAGAGAGACGTGGACGCCCTAAAAAGCAAGCAGCCTATTCAAAAAATTCCGACTCTGAGAAAAAAGAGCGAAAAGCAAAGTCTGAGGATGAAGACTTCGTGGCTGATGGTGATGGCAGTCGAAAGAAAAAGAAATCAACTTCATCAAGGCGACGAAAAGCTGCTTTGAAGTATACTGAGGATTCAGATACTGAGGATGAAGGGATAGGGAAATCTGAAGATGGAAGTGATGAGGAGTTCACTGCAGATAAGGAAAAGAGTCCCAAAAAAGAAATGAGTGGTTGTCCTAAAGATTCTATCAAAGAAAGCTGCGAAATTGAAGGGAAAGGTAATATCTTGAAGATTCAGGAAGAGAATCGTAAATACTACGACAGGAAAAGAAAAAAAAAATCCGACTTCACGAAGCCCTGGTCCCGCAGCTTGGACTGAGCATCGACCAATAGACAGACTTTGAACCAATAGTCATCGACTTTTTTCATTTTTCCTGTAACTGTTTTATGTTTTTGTTTTTGTTTTTTTAAATGTCTTTCCAGGTTTGTCTGAGGACAGCCAAAGTGTCAGTATGACCGAGATGTAGGATGCGAGTGCGAAGAGACATTGACAGCAGCGCCCTCTGGCGATAGGGAGCGTAAGCAGTTAGTTTTGAGTAAGACTCCGTTCTGTGTGGACGTAAGCGCTGCGGTGCTCGGATGATGTTGTTCGTAATTGAAGTTGTTCTGTATATAGTTTTGTAAATAGGAAAGTGTAAATATAGTCAGTTTTTTATATCTTTATGGTGAGTGATGATTTTGGAAACCCCTAGACACCCAAGCCAAGAACCTATATATATATGTGTGTGTGTTATTGTGAATGGCCGAAATCGGAAAAAGTCGGCATATACCAAATACAGAATGTCGACATTTTCCCAATTCGGACATTCACAGTAACACATATATATATATATATATACAGCGTGTAACAGTACAGCGTTTACAAACTTTGAGGGGGGATAGTAGACATGAAGACAAGCATTGTAAAATACGAAATCATGGGAGCAAACCCTGCCGTGGTAGTGTCACCACTACCGTGCTAGGAAAGCGTTTCCGACATGCTGTATGTCATTTTGAAGAAAATAATTACCAAGGGAATAATCTACACGCAAACCACAACAAAATGTCCATTGCTTATGATAGTTTAAAATCCCCCTCCCCTATTCACAGTTCAATTTTCGCTAGTTACCCTATCCCAATGTTTTCGATTTTAGGCTTAAAATTTAAGTTAAAGGTTAAACTGTAGGGTAATTTTAACTCCATACAAAAAACAACGGTAAAAAGTAGTTGTTCGTTACTTTAAAGTCTAAAGCGCCCTCTATCGACATTTTTTGAACGTTAACTTTAAAAAAAAATTTTGAAGAAAATCGTGATATAAAGAATGATTTTAGCGAAAACCGCAAACGAATCGACCGATTTTTCCGTTTTTTATCGTTGTTTAAAATTTTGGACCTTAAACTTTAATGGCCCTTAGCTCCTACAGAAGACGTTTTCGCCCAATGGTTTCCTATTTTATAATGTTTGTCTTCATGTCGACTATCCCCCCTCAAAGTTTGTACACGCTGTACTGTTATACCCTGTTTTTTTTAATTTTCGAAAAATAAAATCGCAAACATATACTTCACCAAACAGATTTAAATGCCAGGATTTTAATATTAAAAACATGTTTTTAATTACTAAAAATGTCTCATTCATAAAAAAAAAACTTTAAATCTCACAAGTTTTTTGTTATTCAGGTTTCACAAGATAAAAAATCGAGCACTTTTTAAAATCATTTTTGCACGACGTCTTGCTCAAACATTTGCTAACTACTTTGCAAACACCATAAAGATTCTTAAATAAATTCAAAGGAGAGTTTTTGATAAGTCAAAACATCTATATATACATTCATTTAAAAAAATAACACGTGTTGAAGGAAATGAGGATCTTCACGAAAAAGAAAGATAATATGAACTAAAAAAGAAAAACGGTCTTTTCTCAAGAATGTTTAATTTTTCGAAGATCTTTTTTCTAGGACTTTTACTTTTTGCATAAGCAACGGTTTGCTCATAATTTTTGGTTCAACAGTATAAAGACTGTAGTTAAAAAAAACAAAAAATAGGCAGCAAAAAAAAGTATGGCTGCACATGATGCATCGCTTAACAGTTTAATACAAAAAACGGATCTCAAGCTTATCTCTTTTTTAAAGTAAATACTTAATTTTATGTTTTAATTATCGCTTTAGTAGAAAATAAAGTGTAAATAATGATAATTACTATTTATGCACTGGATTTTATCTCTCATGTACACTTAACGGGAAAAAAATTTAAATACACGTGTGTAAACTAATAAAGAATCCTCACCACCAGATCCGTAAGTACACTTTTTGCACAAAACATTGTGGAATTTTTATACTTAAAGAAAACTTAAAGTGCAGTGTACATATTGCATTGACTAAATACTCGTATTTAAACTCTTTTTTTTTAATTCATTTTATTGCTTTCGATACAAAACTAGCTATCAGCATATTTATTTTCAAGTGAGTTTTATTTACTTTTCTCCTTGTTTTTTATTGATAAAGTAATTTTATTTATATTTCTTAATTTATTTATTCACTTTTGAATTTTAGACGAAATATCATGAAACAGTATTTTTCTTGAGGCTACTTGTGATTTACTTATAATTTTGCTTATTGCTCATCTTTATACTTATTAACGGAAGCTTAGACCTGGGTAATACACACATTTTAAGAAAAGATCAACCAAAAGCAAAGAGCAACATCACTTAAAGCTGCTTTACTTCGGCAACTGAAGCGTTTGTGTCCAGAGAGATAATGTAAACGCTTCTCTGACTCCAATATAAATTATATTTTATTGTATGCAACACGTCATTTACATTAACTAATAATATTGCTTTTATATTTATTTACATCAATTCTCAACTACGGATAATCGACCGTTATACTTTTTTTGGTTCTATAAACATTCACTAATGCCATTCATTTTTAATTGAACTTAATTCAAAACACAATAATGTTGAAACAAATTAATGTGGCCCCTACATTAGGCTACCCTACAGCAAAGAAACCTCAATTTGAAAAATACAACGAGGTAGAAATAAAGTTACTGATCTTGTTTTTAAAAAAGAAAAAATAATAATATGTGCATAGCTTCGAAAGGTTGTGAATTTTCAACTGACACATCATTGTCAAATTTATTTCGAAGAAGGCTGTTAAAGCACCACGTGCTATGGGAACGCTGTAACTAATAAAGTTTCATGAATAAATGTGTTGAGCTCATTAGTCTAATCGGAATTTGTTTTGTTTTCTGATATATATACATATATATTAAATACTCTTCAAGCAGTATTTATTTATTTCAAAGGATTCCTTGAGAAGAATTTTTTAGAGCAGCGTTCCTTCCCTAATTTACCAGCTATTTGCATTCTTCGCGTCAAGTTGCCTAGCGACACGTAAACTTGAACAGTACACTCATTTCATGAAACATACAAATTCCGAGACTAGTATCTTTTGCTTCGTGACCCTTTTGTGCAATATGTGGTTGCAAAGGATCTTGTCTGGATTTCGATTTTACTAATTTTGCTGCAGTCTTTGAGTATTTTTACTTTTTAGGGTTTGTTTTCTGATAAAATATTTAGCCATGTGTGTATTCAATAGACTTATACTTCACTGGAAAGTAAAGCAAAAAGCATGAGTAAAAATCTGTCATAATTGGTTCTCTATTAATATTTATCAATATTTTTAAAATATTCCATCTCAGTTAAAGGCACTTTCAGTAAGACAAATCAAAATTTCCCCGACTACCATTACTAATTTTAACACCAATGTTACGTCATTTCCCTCCATGAAAAATGCAACTGTTTCTCTCTCTCTCTCTTTTTTTTTTTTTTTTTGACATTTAAATCTAATTATTTTGAATATCTCAATGGATTTACGTATATTTGAGTGAACATATTAACAACATTTCAAATTTTCACGGCATTACAATGCACTCCCCTACACAATGCGCGTGCGCAGAAGTACGGCGACACAGATTGATTGAGAAAGATAGAGACAGGTAGATTGATTGATAGAGATAGAAAAATATAGATAGATACAGATTGATTGATTAATAGATATAGATAAATATAGATAGATACAGATTGATTGATTGATAGATATAGATAAATATAGATAGATACAGATTGATTGATAGAGACAGATAGATAAATATAGATAGAGATAGTTAAATATAGATAGATACAGATAGATTGATTGATAGAGAGAGATAAATAAATATAGATCGATAGAGATAGGTAGATTGATTGATGATAGAGAGAGATAAATATAGATATATACAGATTGATTGATTGATAGAGATAGATAAATATAGATAGATACAGATTGATTGATTGATAGAGATAGATAAATATAGATAGATACAGATTGATTGATAGAGACAGATAGATAAATATAGATAGAGATAGTTAAATATAGATAGATACAGATAGATTGATTGATAGAGAGAGATAAATAAATATAGATCGATAGAGATAGGTAGATTGATTGATGATAGAGATAGATAAATATAGATAGATACAGATTGATTGATAGACACAGATAGATAAATATAGATAGTTAGAGATAGGTAGATTGATTGATTGATTGATTGAGATAGTTAAATATAGATAGATACAGACAGATTGATTGATTGATTGAGATAGTTAAATATAGATACAGACAGATTGATTGATAGAGATAGTTACATATAAATAGAGACAGGTAGATTGATTGATAGAGATAGTTAAATATAGATAGAGACAGGTAGATTGATTGATAAATATAGATAAACATAGATGGATAGAGACAGCTGTAAAGATCGATAGATAGAGATGTAGAATGATTGATATCAATAGATTTAACCATTCTGAAAATTAACAATTCTGAAAATTAACAATTCTGAAAAATGTGGGGAGAATTCTGTGGCAAAAATACACTAAAGCATTGCACTTCCTTTTTCGTATTTTTTATCTTTTTTTAAAAGTTCAATATTTTTAATCACACATAATTAGTGTGCTGATTCGCCTTCATATGAACCCTTCCGCATTTAAATGTATCGTATTCCGCACAATTACTTCATTCTAGTAGACACTTTTCATAAAAGCTTCTGATGTCCTTATCTTCATTAGTTTCAAGTAATTAAGCTTTTAGCTCACAGTACCAAATGAGACTCATAAGTCATCATTTCAACATGAAATTATTTACTTGTGAACCTACAAACGGAAACGCCTGCTTCCTTACAGTTCCGACATTTTTTAATTAAAAAAAGGGGGACATTTATTTTGGACAGGCTTTACGTACTAACGAATCTAACGCAAAAGCATCCGCAAATAAAAATTCACAAAATAATAATAATAGTAAAGAGTTATTTTACAAACAGGACTTGTAAATTAATACGGCATAAGAAAAAAATATTTTATTATAAATAAGCTTTGAATATTATAAAAATTAAACATTTTATGCAGTCCTTAAAAAAAACTGCGAATAAATATTTCAATAAACTGAAATACTTAATTTGAAGTTGGTTTTTACGAGTATTTTATTTTGTGGCAACGTCCGTTTATTCGTTATCATATGCTCTCTCCATTTTCTATAATATAGACAGGTATAAAAGAAATAAACTACTATGTAAACCGTCTCAAAGCATTCCGACTTCATAGAATAAAGCCATGCATGTTAAAACATTTTAAAGCTTTTCGAGTTTCATTTTACCAGCTGCAAAATAACGAATAAAATAGTAACCCATAAATGCTGTGAGGCAGTATCTATGAGAACAAAAGTCGTTTTGTTTCATAAATCTGGAACAAACGCTTGTCTCTATCGCCTAGCAGCAATGGATTTCATTCGCGTCCTCCAGAAAATCAAATTCTAAGTAACACGATTGCATTGTTTCACACTTTGCTCAGAAATACTTTTGACACGGTGTACTTACGCGATGCATTTTAAGCTTTTATAAAGGTCAAAGGCTAGGATGCTGTAAATGAAACACCAGGATGCTTTTAAAATATAGTGAAAGAATTGCGAATAGACTTATTTGAAAAATGAAAGAGCTATTCGAAAAATATAAAGCAATATGAATTTTATATTATTAAAACAATTGAAACAACGTAAAACGCACAAATTTTCCAAAGCACTGCTGACACGTATTTCTAGATTCATCTAGACTTATTTAGAAATTTTATTTTGCATTGAAAAGGAGTTCCTTGCAGCTTTGAAACATTCTTTTGCAAAATTGCGCGTTTTTACGTTATTCCTTTTATTGTGCAGCACAAAGGTTCACTACTTTTAACTTGTTTGATATTTTAATACGCTTATTATTTTGTAACACAAGCTGAATTTAAAAAAAAAAACGAGTTTGAACTTACGTGTGATAAAGGTGTAAAGTTGAATATTTTCTCATTGGAAAATATTTAAGCACATTACAAATGGTAAAACATTTTTAAATTTCAGTATGGGTAAAGGGCATTCTAACTGGTACCTTGCATAATAAAACTCCATTCTCAAGGTCAGAGCCAGTTATGGGTGGTTCTAATCGAAACAAATTTTTCGGAACTTTACACAAAATATTTGGAAAAATTATGCGCTATCAATTTAAAATAAAAAATTATATACTTAGGTTAACACGCCTCCTCCCCCCTCAACACACAATACATACGCATATATATATATGTATAGATGCTCAAGAATAATCCTTTAAGTAATTAAATGAAAGGTCTAAAATTAATACCAGAACTCTTTTTTTTTCTTTCAGAAAAAGTTACTCTATTGAAAGTTTTTAAAGTAGTACAAAATATTTTGCTTGTCTGAAGGTAGAAAGAGAAACAAATATGTTCGTCAAAGAAATCTTAAGATTTATAAATTTAAAAAACTTCGGAAAACCGTTTTTTTTTTTTTTAATTTTTGGAACAGGTGCCTGAAAAATGGCAGAAATGTCGGAGAATTTCGGATCAGAATCACCCACGGAGCCAGTTGCGAGCCCTGTGCAAATCTTCACCCCACCATACTCGTCTTACCCCCTATGACCCTACAGCCAACTACAACTTGAAGTAAATGTGCTGAAGCAAGAGAGATTCTGATTGGACATTTCCTTAAGATTTCATGTATTTATCTTAAGATTTCTTTGATAAATAATATCTAAGCTTTTTTACTACCTTCAGACAAGCAAAATATTTTGTACTACTTTTAAAAAACTTTCGATTTTTGAACAACATTTCTGGAAAAGAAACAAACTTCCGGTATTAATATGGAGAGTTTTTGTTGTTGTCGTGTCCTCGCGCGTGGCGAGAAAGAATGGGTACGCTGCTCCTGAGACTAACGGGGCCCTTGTAGGCAGGAGTCCGATTTCCGCTCCTTGAAAGGTCTTTTAATTTTTTTGAACCAGCTCCTAGATGAGAGACCGTCACCTGGGATTGGCACCCGCAGAGGTATCGTTTTACTTGGAGGACATTGGAGCTACGATCTATTTAACGTGCACTAGCTCCCTTCAGCGTACACGGACCGCAGCAACCAGCCGCTAGAGGTTGTCACCCTCCCAAACACTGACCTCAGTCAATGTTGCTTCACGTTCGGTGTTCCGTGGGAACCGAGCTTCTACCGACTGGTCCACTGCGGGACATATGGAGAGTTCACCTCATTACCTAATACGCATACCTTTTCCGAAAATTTGAGAGAAGTTCCGATTTTTTTTTTTTATCTGGGAATCCCCCATGATGCTGACATAAAACATCTCAATCTGCTAAAATACGTTTATAAAATAACGCAATAATTTTGTTGATGGATGAGACAGATTTCGTCAACATCTACATTTGCTTAAAAGATACTTCAATCGCTCGTCGCATTAGTTTTTACTATTTTTACGTTGAGCGCGAGTGTTTCTTGACCGCATTTCCCTAAGACCGGCTTTTCCCCAGATAGTAATAACAGTAATTGGTTACTTTGATTAAAGGAACTAAATATTTTATGTCTCAATAAATGTAAACCTTATGTTTTTTGATTAACGAATCTGCAGTAAATAACAAATGCTAAAGATTGCTTCGCGCCTTCGGATTCATTGGAATAGAAGTTTATGTTATCTAATTTCAAGTGATAATGTAATTTTGAGTCAACATATTGCTGTAAATTTCGTCTCAAAGGGATTATTCATAAATGATGTCGCGCTTCGAGGGGGGGAGGGGGTTGGTGAAATTGTGACAAAGTGTGACAAGGGAAGCGGAAGGGGGGACAAGAAGCGTGACATCAGGCTTATACAACATAGCTTGACACGTGACAAAGGGAGAGAAGGGTCCGTTGAAGTGCGACATTTCGTGACAAAGGAGGAGAGGGGGTCAAATATATCGGAAAAAAGCCTGACATCATTTATGAACGGTCCCAAACATTTTATTCATCTCTAAGTTGTACTCCAAATAATATGAAATCTTAAAATCAGCAATTCAAATGTAGTTTCTTTTCGACGTTACCTAAGCAGAAAGAAAATCTATTTGAGCTGTGCAGATGAATAATTTAGGGAATCTACCATTTGTTGATCTGTTTCACGAATGTGAGTTTTATTTTCCGTTTTAGACGGTATTTTTGTTATTCGAATCGGAACAGGAAAAACAGAAGATATATTTTTTTAAATAAATGCATTATTTCCTCTCAGAAGCAGCTAAAAAAATAATGGACTACGTATCAGATAATAATCATGAACTCAGATAGTAGATTTTGTTCAACTAAAAGAATGAGCGAGATGCAAGAAATAACGAAAAAAAGAGCTCGATAATCATTCAAAATTACTGCTTCATTCCTAAATTGTAACAAAATATAAATACGTTGTCGTTAATGACAACTAACGAGGCGTAAGTTCTTAACTCATAATGAACCCGAATGATTAATTGAAAGATATATGAAGAATTTAATTTGTATAATGGTAGACGTCGTACATATAAACGATAATAAATCAAATATAAAGCTATTCTACCTTAGGGATCATGCACAAATGGTGTCACGCTTCGAGGGGGGAGGTAAAATTGTGACCCGTGAATTGTGTGTGAATGAAAATGAGATATTCTTGCGAGATCTTTTGAAGGCAAAAAATATATATATATATTTCGAATAGGACAAGCCCTTCAAAAGTAATTGGGGGGGGGGGGAGCAAACACACATTATTTTCCCCATCTCAATACCCTACTTTTAATTAATTTATTTTTTTCAATATTTATTTAATTACTGAACTTATTTTTGACTTGTTCTTAATTTTAACGATATTTTTACGATACATTAAGCCTTCTTTTATTCTTTCCTTTACTACAACGGGAAAGTAGGCTAAAAAAACGAGAAACAATTTCTTGATGTGATTTTAATTCTTACAATATATAAATATATTCAAAATGGGCCATGCAGCAACAAATCGTTGTATTACAGAAGCATCAAAAACTCAAAATTTGATTATCCTTTAAAACACAGAAATCATAACGCCTCATACGCGGCATAACTTCATCCTAGAAGTTCATTTTCTTTCCATTTAACAAATGAAATGAAATATGTGATTTTTATGAAAATAAATAAATAGCGGCACAAAAGTTTTTTCTTCATTGTGATTAGCATTTTTACAGAACTAATTACTCACCATTAGACAACTCAATGAAACGTTAGAGATACATTGCTTAAGGTACGATAATTAAATTAAGCTAAAATATTTATTACTCAATGCCAATTGTTGTTCTTTTTCCTTACAGTTGGTAAAATTTACCAAAATATTCCTTGGACCAGTCCCCCCCCCCCCCCCCGAGGAATTCCTCACCGGATTTTTTTTAGCTTGGTTGCTTTCGATACATTCACAAGCAATTTGCATTCTTCTTTTCCTGTTGCTTAGCAACCTTTATCTACATGAATGTAGCATTAGTGGAACGAAATCTACGAATTCTTCTATTGTTACAGTGATCGCTGTTTCTCGAATCTTCATTTTATTGGAATATATATCTATGTGTAGATTATGTTACAAAAGGAGTTGATGTGCTTTATGTTCCATTGTTTTGTAGTTTTTTTATTTATTTTTTATTTTTTACCTTGACGTTTGACAAAAATATGTATTTTATTATTGAAGTATCTTTTTGAAGTTTTTATTTAAATTTTATTTGAATGTATTTTAATTTATTTATTGAAGACTATTTCATTGAAGTATTTTTTACTTATTTGTTTATGGGACAGTTCAAGAAAATTTAACATTAACTAAGTAAGGGATCACTCATAATGATGTAAACGCTTCGAGGGGGAGGGGTTCGTGAAATTGTGACAAAGTGTGACAAGGGGAGGGGAGGGGTAACAAGAAGTGTGACATCATGCAACATTATGCAACATAGCGTGACATGTGACAAAGGGGGAGGGGGTCAAATATGTGAATAAAAAGCGTGACATCATTTATGAATGGTCCCTAACCTAAAATGAAATTCATTTTGACTGATTATTAAACCTTCACTTCGTCGTTAATGCATGTTCTCACGTTCATACCGTATAAGTGCATTCTTAAAACTAAAACTGTTTCATCTACTTGAGACTTAAAATATTTAATTTCCCTGCACGCAGCACTTCTTCTAGTGCGATGAAGAGAAAGTAATGCCCAAGAAGAACTGAAGTTAGACAAATTTCGCACCAAAAATGACACCCAAAATCCAGCAACATCTTAGCGATTTTTTCATAGAACTCCATATGAAACTTATTGCCGAGATTAAATGTTCCAAAATTTTCTTGTTATCATTCTAAGGCCCGTTTATATTGCAAATTTTTTTTGTTTTTATAAATTCCAATTAGTATTATTGTTGCAATTTCAGATTGCAGACCACCCCTTTTATCCTTTTAAGGGGAGCCAGAAAACACCCAAGAATGTCAAAAAAAAAAAAAAAAAAAAAACGATTTTTTTTTTTTTTTTATTGGCTTAAGTAGTAAAATAAATCCTTAATAATGATCCCTGAAAGTTTCAGAAAAATTGAAGCAATATTTATTGATTTATCACTGATTTTATTACGGTGTGATTTGCAACCTTTTCATTCCGAAACCGTAACCGTGATTAATATAAACCACATATTTATTTATTTTTCATAAAATAAGCGAGAAGAAGCGATTTCATCGTAATTGAAAAAAAAAAGTTCCTTACTTAAAATTTTGATAAAGAAAGGATTTTCGCTTTTGCAAGCCGAAAACTTAAAATGATATTTTCTCTCGCTTTGTTTTTTGCGTATTTCATCTCAATTAAAACGTAAAGGTTATAACACTTTTAAATTTGTATCTATAATGTGGATTTTTCACCACATGTTCCTGAAACTATACATAGCAAATTTATACTTTACTTTTATGATAACTTAAGAATTATTTACAAGTTATTTTTGCAGGTTTTTTTAATTTTTCGTTGTTTTCTCTGCGTTACTTCAGCATATGTTACCGGCAAAGTTTGAAATCCGGCATTCTATAGAATGCCAAGGCATTGTATAAAATGACTAAAACTAGCCGGCAATGTATGAAACGATTTATATTTCACACGTTTCCTAGGCATTCTATAGAATGCCAAATGAGAAACCAGCAAAGTATAAGATACATCTACGATTTGTTAAGTACTCCGTCCGTAAAGGCAAAAGGAGAGTCAACGCTGCAAAAAAATCGTGTTTTCTTAACCGAAACTACTTACCAGAAGTTAATAAATGATGTAAAAAAAGCAAAAATTACTACTAAGAAAAAACCCAGAGACTATTAGTTGCTGAATCGCTACGATGTTATGATTGTGGAAAACAAAAATATTTTTTTTCAAGTGGCACTCTCATTATTTTTTCAGAATAACATTTTTAATTTTGAGAAACGCACACCATTTACATAATAACCTCAACAGGACCTTAATCATCTTTTGCTTAAATAGCATTTGTCATTCTATAGAATGCCTAGGTATTATATACAATGCCTAGGGAAAGTATGTAATACTTATCATATTTCATACCTTGCCTAAACACGTCCGGCATTATACGCAATGCCTAGGCATTCTACACAATGCCGGCGTTTCATACTTTGCCGGTAACATATATTAATGTTAGAATTAAAACAAAAATTCCAATTACTAACTTACACCGTGTCTTCTGAGTTCGGATTTACAGTCACATGCATGTGGAAATACGCTGCAATATTTTCTATGCAAATGTCACAATTTGTCGGAAACAAATTCATTTTTTTTTATTCTTAAACATTTAGGCTACACATAATTTCATGAGATCTCTTTTGTCTGGGATATGATTTGCATTTACTGTATTTAAATCCGAAATTCTCATTTAACGCTAATTCTCAGCAGGGAAGTTAAGATTGAAAAATTAGAATTTTTTCTTTAAAAAGTTAAACACGTTTGGGCACAACAATTCGCGTAATTAACAGCCTTTTTTAATTGCATTTGTTGTATTTCAATTACGTCGCCTTAAGTAATTAAAAATAAAATTCAATAAAAGTGTCTAATCCCTAGTTCTCTGGAGATATCGCTCCAGAGAACCAGAGATCATTCGCTAGCGAATGCAAACGCACTGTTTATTTTGTAGGGAGGATGGATGCCGCCAATTTCTGTTCACTTAATTTTAATTGAACTTTGTTTGCTAATGCAACATGAAATTGCCGCTGGCGCTCTCCAAATGCACTTTGCACTGCCGCTAACTAACTTAACAAAAGTTACACTACCTTTATTTATCCGCTGCCCATATCATTGATGCCCCTTTTTGGTCGAATGAATTCGCTTATTTCGAAATTGGATAGTTGAAAGAATCAGGGAGCTTAAGCGGAGCGTACAGCAGGAGCTCGGAGCAACAAATTTTTACTCGAAACGTAGCGAAGAAATTTGATGTGCTCCACTGCTCCAAAATTTTCTTCTTTATTTATTTATTTTCATTTTAAGGGGCACAGTACCTCAAAATTGCTCAAATTATCGATTTTCTCTTTATTACTAATATCGAAAGATAAACCGAGCTTCATGCAAAATTTCAAACCTATGTGAGCAAAATTTTAGATGATATTCCGGTTTTGTAAATGATTTTAGCCACTTTCCTTCAGTATTTAAAATCTTTGAACGAATTTTTCTCTGCTTCGTATTTTTGACCAATTAGGTGAAGTAAAATTGCTAAAGCTTTTTTTCATTGAAAGATACAGCTTTGAAACTTTTTATGTGTATTAAACGCAGTATGTTTAGCATTATTTATATTAGACATTGTTAGCTTCAAATTGTAATTTATCTTGTTTGACATAGTGCTGGACAAACAATCTGACTGACATTATATATTATATATATATATATATATATATATCATCATCACATCCATTTAATAGATTGCAGTTTCACTTTTGTTTTGTTATCGAAACTTCTTCTTCGAAATGTAAATAGTGAAAAGTGTATTGAGTATGGGATCATTCTTAAATGATGTCACGCGTCGAGGGGGAGGGGGTTAGTGAAGTTGTGACAAATTGGGACAAGGGGCGGGGAGAGGGTAAGTAGAAGTGTGACATCATGCTCAGGTAACATAGCGTGGCATAAGACCTAGGGAGAAAGGGGGTATGTTAAAGAATGACATTTTGTGACAAAGGGGGAGGGGGTCACATATATGTTAAAAAAGCATGACACCATTTATGAACGGCCCCTATTGTAAAAATATTGTAGGTTGTAAATGTAATAGACGGATAAAGATTTCTAAAAAAAAGGGCTTCGAACCTACGGCGAAAGTATGAAAAGAAAACTTTGTGCAAATTTTTTTTATATTGATAACAGTAAACTCATCCATAGCTACTAAATAAGAACGAAAATAAAAAAAATCGGTTGACAAACGGAGGTGGATATGGTCCGTAACTGTTGCATGTTTGCACATTTATATATAGATGATTTTACAGCATTTAGATGTGTGAGAACGAAATACAAATGAAGTTGAAGAAGCAAATGTTATTTAATTTTAGATTACAAATTATAATTATTTTCACTTGAGAAAAATTTAGAAATATTTTTAACAGTTGGAAATTGGCACATGTATAGGATGCATTATGAGGTATGAGAGAATGAAGTAAGAACAAAATTAAAAAGAAACCTTAAATGTCTTCTGCCATTATGGTACGATTACCATAACCAAAACTTCTAAAAGCATAAAACGAACAACACCAAACTTCTTTAACAAACAACAAAACTTCGTTTTAACTAGCGAATTTCGAAGAGACTTTTAACAAACTTTTATATTTGTAAAAACAAATTTCATACTGTGAATGAAGAGTATGAAACAAGTGGTTCTGCGAGAACCGTAGACCTCGCGTTCAACCGTGCTTCCGGAATTTTAAAGCACCAGAGTTTATTGAAACCTTCAATATGTACCTTCAAAACGTCAATCAAAAAATCGCAAAGCCATGTAATTCATAGATACTAGCAACAATTGGTGCACTAGAGAACCTCCTGGTACCTGGTACCTCCGAAACACGCACATGGAATTTTCTCTGAAAATGTGGGCTTTATTTGCGTTGAAATTATTCAAGTGTGCAGTGGGAGCAAACGAAAATATTTGACGCTTATTATGTAGTTTAAACAAAAAAAAATCCTTTTGTGCTAGTTCTTTTGTCGATAAAATTATAACAAACGCTCTCTTAAAAAGAAAACTAGTTCTGTTTTTTTTTTTTCTTTTTTTTTATCGAGATTGTCCTAAAGCATCCCTTATCATATTTAAAGTATAATTTAATATCTAAAGGAAATTAATTTTTCTCCCGTCACAAGTGTTTTATTGAACTATATAATTTTACTCTACTGCCTAAGTTACTAATGTAATAGCCACGAACTTTTTTGTTGAAGCTGTTTTGACTTTTAAAACAATTTAAACAAACGCGGAAACATAAACACCTGTTTTAGACTTCAGATAGCAAGTGAACAGTAATCTGTATAACATAGTTCAAAAATATACGTCACATTCAATTTCATACGAAAAACCAGTGCATTAGAAAGGTTTCCTTTTTACGTGTATGTTTTTGCAGCTTTCTTCAAAGCGAAAACATTTTTCCGAAAAGTATGTCAAGATTCCCCTTTTATTGAGCTAAAACAATATTTATACCATGTTTATCTGTTATCTTATTTATCCGTCTCATGATTAGCTTTTTAGCCTACTTTCCCGTAAAAGTAAAAAAAAAATAATAATAAAGCATGAAAGAAGGCTTAATGTATCGCAAAAATATCGTTAAAAATCAAGAAAAGTCAAAAATAAGTGAAGTAATTAAATAAAGATTGAAAAATAAAAAATTTTAAAGTAGGGTATTGAGATGGGGAAAAAGTGTGTCTGTCGGTCTGTCTGTCTGTCGGTCTGTCTGTCTGTCTGTCGGTCTGTCCCCCCCCTAATAACTTTTGAACGAATTGTCCGATTGGAAAAATTCTTTTTGCATTCGAAAGATCTCGGCGAGGACATCTCATTTCTGTATTTTACTTTTTGATTTGAACAATTTTTTGTTCAATTTTGAACAGTTCAAAACATTTTAACATTAGCGCCTATGGACAAAATTGAAGCAAATTCTGTAAACTCTGGGCACAAGAGCCAAGTTCCTATTGCAAGCTTATTGAAAGGAGTTCTCGGCGTGAAGTATTGATTTGAACAGTTTTTGTTCATTTTTGAACAGTTCAAAAAATTAACACAGAGCTTACGGGGAAATTTCAACCCTATATAAATCCTGATCTAACGGACCGATTTGCTTGGAACAAACTTTATCGGAAAGCTCTTATAACGTAGAACATGTAGAAATAGAAAGTTTATCCAGAGCTTACGAGCCTATTTTGCTATGAAATTTTTTGATCGGGATTTTCAAGGGTATTTCTCAGTGACTCAATGAGTGAAATAATGAATGAATGAATAAATGAAAGAGTGAAAGAATAAATCAATGAATAAATGAATGAGGAAAAGAATGAATGAATAAATTATTGAATAAATGAAAATATAAATAAATGAGTGAATAAATACATGAATGCGTAAATGAATGAATAAACACTTGAATGAGGTAACGAATGAATGAATAAATGCATGGCTGAATAAATGAAAGAATGAATGAGTGAGTGAATGAATATGTATTATAAAAGTAATATAGTATTGAAAAAGGTATATTTTCAATAATTAGAACTAAAGATAAATAAGAAAGAGAGAGAAAGAGATAGCTAGATTATAAATTTGAATTTGGTGTATACGGGAAAGTAGGCTCGTATAGTTCTAGACGGAACTTCTTGTTACACTTTAAAATCTATATTAATATTATAAAGCTGAAGAGTTTGTTTGCTTGAACGCGCTAATCTCGGGAACTACTGGTCCGATTTGTAAAATTCTTTCAGTGTTAGATAGCCTATTTATAGAGGAAGGCTATAGGCTATATATCATCACGCTAGGTCAAGGGTCATTCAGGGAATGTGGGAAATGACAAAGCTGACCAATTAGCTCGTACGGCAGCTGAGGATCCCGCATTTTTACCCTACACGGCCCTTCCCCTTCCTAAATCCAATTTCATACAACAAATTAGAGTCAAAACTAGAGAGGAGTGGCAGTACCGCTGGAACGAGGCGGATACTGGTCGCCGGGTTTTTGAATTCTTTCCAATCGTTCGTTTTTCTCCAAGGGTCAGCCAACGTTTTGAAACAGTCCTGGTTTCTGGCCATGGCCCTTTCCCGAGCTATCTTCATCGCTTTGCTCTTTCTGATTCTCCTTATTGCTCCTGTGAAGCTATGGGTACGCCTGACCACTATGTTTTTCATTGCCCTTTAACCAGTAAGTATCATATTCGGGCTAGCAGCCAAATTTCACCTATTCAAGCTATTTGTAACGCGTTCCAGCATCCCCATGCACGCTCCCTCCTTGCTTCATTGTTTTTGCATTTATCAAGCGAGGGGTATCTATTTCAGGGAACTTAGTGTTTGTCTAAGTTTTGGCTATTATCTTCCTTTGTTTTTGTGTATATTTTTGAGTGTACCATTTCACATTGTTTTGATATTGTATGATTGATTTTGGTACTTTTTTATAGTGTTGCACGGTTTCTCATTGTTGTCACATGTCATATAGCGCTTAATGCATACTCTTAAAGTTTTGCATTCTACTGTGATTTAGTGTTTTACAATAACCTGTATTTTTTTTCCTTTTTTTTTTTTAATGGTTTTCATAAATTTGCGGTTGGTCGAGCTCTCCGGGAACCCCATTTGCTCCCGAGGGCTTGCACTCGGGGGCATCTAAAAATACGATAGGCCAGAAAATGGCAGGTGCGGGGGGTTTCTGGGCGCACTATCATCACGCTAAGACCAATAGGAGTGGAGTTCCGAAAATTGCATAAAATAGTCCTTTTCTATTGGAAGAAAATATCGCATCCTTTCGAGATTGATACCCCCATTGAAAACCCCGTAAAAAACTATTCTAGAAAGAGTTTGGTCCTTCGTACTAAAATTGGAAGCCTCTAAATTAACTACAAAAGAAGTTATAAGCGTTTTTCTCTGTAGTTTCAAATTATTTTTTCACGGTAATTAACTAAAACTAGGCGTGCCGCCCGGCATTGCCCGGGCTAAAATAATAGATTGGGGGCACCGGGCTACGCCCGGCGCTGCGCGAGTTTAAATGCAACACAGCATTGAAATTCTTTATTATCTATCCATACGGTAATCAACTTTACGGTAATCAACTTTAATTTTATTTGACTCTGATGATGACTGTTTTATTTTATTTGCATTGTTGCATCGTTTCAACAATTGTTACAGATGCCGTGTGAACAAACAAATCAATGCAGTTGCCATTGTTAAATAAATCAAATATATTAATAATCAACGTTTCTAGCATGTTGATGAGGCATCTCTGTATTTGCAAAACATAATTTAAGATAGACCGTGCAACGCCGAGCGTCGCAGCTAGTCAATAATATAACAGACACTTCCACATTTGTTTATCTTTTTTTTCATATAAAACTGCTTCGTCAAAAGAAAAGATAAGTAGAGTTTTGAAATTCATAATAAATTTGACAGATGAAGTCATTTGAAGGGACGCGGGGGAAACACTCATACAGTTCTACCGAATCACCGAAAGAAGATACCATTCATGTTAAAGGGTAAAAACTTCTGGAGGAAACTAAGGAATGTGCCCTATTCTATTTTCCTTTTACTCCGCTTACCAGACTTTATTTTTTCCGAGCGGATGTTATATGCCAGTTTATAAATTTGGTTGCTTTTAACAAATAGAGAAGCAAACATTGTGATTCGCGTGCTAATAAACGCACCTGCAAAACGAATCCTAGTCTTAGGAAATTCATGGTAGAAAATGCCATGCGCAGAAGGGATCAAGTGTCAAAATTTCGTGGTTTTTCGCAACTTTCTAAATTTGCATAATTAAGTTTTTAAAGTCTCAACTTCTTCACGTTGATCCTTTTCGGCTCGTCAGAAGCGTCATCTATGGGTGGGTCGGTGCATATTTTCTTGCCTAAATGACATCGCATATGTATTGTCCATAGTGAGCTACCTCTATTCACTGAAAACTCAATGTCACAATTCTTTGAATTCTCAGGATTACGTTTTTAAAGTTTCAACTTCTGTATTTTTGATTATTATTGCTCTTTAGAAGCACCAACAATGGGCGGGTCGTATGCATATGCATGTTTGTTGCCTTAATTATATAGCATTTGCATTCTGTCTATAATAATCTACCTGTACGGAATGTAAACTCAATTTGGCAAAAAATGGACTTTCATCGTTTTTCCCCGTGGCCCTTCTCTTCGTTTCATACGAAATTACTGAGAATATTTTTTGATATGCATTCCTAGGAACGAGCGGAATGAATAAGTAGTAAATGTCTATCTTAGATATGAAATTAAAAGTTGGAGATCAACGTTCTAACACGCAAAACTACCAAATAAATGCGATCTGAATTTAATAATTATTGCAAAAATTATTTTGCATTTTTGTGTATCACTACGTTGCGAGATGAACTTTAAAGCAGTGGTTCCCAATCTTTTTTTGTCGCGTACCACCATTTTTCTTGCGAACCATTTTGAGTACCACTGCTATATAACTTTATTTTATAGAATAGAAGATCAATAGATTATAGATAGATTTTTTTTGCCTGTACACGTACCACCTAGAGAGGTTTCGCGTACCACTAGTGGTACGCGAAGCCTCTCTAGCGAATTGGTAAACATTTACTACTTATTCATTCAGCTCGTTCCTAGAAATGCTTAACAAATAATAGTCATATTAATTTCACATGAAATGAAAGGAAGTGCCTCTGGGAAAAACGATGGAGATCCAATTTTTGACAAATTGAGTTTTGAATGTATACAGGTTGCTTATTATAGATAGAATGCATATGTGATATGCGTACCACAGTTTGGGAACCACAGCTTTAAAGCATTGTTCCGAATATGAACCTATGATAATAATAATTTAACTTTGTGCAAGTAAACAGTAATAAAATTATAATTTAACGTTAATTTATAGCACAAATGAGCATTAAAACGCAGACATATGTTTGGAATCCCTTTTTCAATGCGACAGGAAGCTTCTAGATGCAAAACGTTTTGCATCTAGAAGCTCCCTGTCGCATTGAAAAAGGGATTCCAAACATATGTCTGCGTTTTAATGCTCATTTGTGCTTTAAATTAACGTGAAATTATAATTTTATTACTATGAACCTATGATCAATTTTCAATAACATTGTTAGAATGTTTCAAAACGTATATCATTGTGCAATCAACAACTCACGGTACTCTAGGCGAAATTAACTTTTAAAGGCTCAATACAAGTGCCATTGAATCATCATGAAGGCGTAGTTATTAAATTACGTGAAACCAATGACGCCCGTTGAAAGTTTTTGTTGCCACCAAATGTTGTTGTCGCTCTTTGTGTGAATTAAATAGGATTCCAGTTTCAAATAAATCGCGATTTCAAGAGAGAAAAGAGTGTTATTCTGATACTTGAGTCAAAGCAAAGACATATAATATCTTTTTCCATTAGAAAGAATAGCTAGCAGATAGCAACAACCCCTAAATTACTCAAAGATCGACAAATGGGATTATTAATAACAGTGATGCTAAACAAGTTCTACAACCTTTTGCTTGCAGGCATCGCATCATTTTCAGCATTGAATATTTTGCTTGGGTCAAGTATTATTTGACTCGTTTTATTAGTAACGTTTAAAACAAGAGTTTTTTATAAAAAGCTTCATAATAATTTAAAATGAAATAATTGGTTGAAAATATTACAACTAACAAAATGTACAAAAATGAAAAAGGAGTTGCAAGTATCTTTTAAAAATCTACAGATTTTTCAACTTCAAAGGAAAAGCTACAGGGAGTTTAGAATATAACCAAAAAAAAAAGGGAATATTTTGGGTCAACAGCAAATGAATGCAAACATTGTTCGACGAAGTTGAGCTACACTTTTTTTCGTTTGGTGTTTCTTAAAATATTTGATTTTCATTTCTGTTTAGAGAATTGTTTGATTAGCCTTTTGTGACATGATCTGCATTAACAGTTGATTTAGGGACACTTAAAATAGAAATTTTATTGTTGAAAAACTTCCTTTTGTTAAAACTGGACAACAATGTATTTTTATTTTGATATGTAAATACTCTTGCTAATGAGAAATTTTTACTGTGACATTTTTGCTCTGTTTTTGTGAAATAAAGAAATGGTGTGTTACATTTTATTTTATTACTAGCTGCGACGCCCGACGTTGCACGGTCTACCTTAAATTATATTTTGCAAATACAGCGATGCCTCATCAAAATGCTAGAAACGTTGAATATTATTTTTTTATTTGTTTAACAATGGCAACTGCATTCATTTGTTTGTTCACACGGCAACTGTAACAATTGTTGACACGATGCAACAATGCAAATAAAATAAAACGGTCATCATCAGAGTCAAATAAAATTAAAGTTAATTACCGTGAAAAAATAATTACAAACTGCAGAGAAAAACGCTTATAACTTCTTTTCTAGTTAATTTAGAGACTTCCAATTTTAGCACGAAGGACAAAACTCTTTCTAGGATAGTTTTTTACGTGCTTTTCAATGGTATCAAGCTCGAAAGGATGCGATAATTTCTTTCGATAGAAAAAGACTATTTTATGCAATTTTCGGAACTCCGCTCCTATTGATCTTAGCGTGGTGATATATAGCCTTCCACCATAAATGAGCTATCTAACACTGAAAGAACTTTTCAAATCGGACCAGTAGTTCCTGAGATTAGCGCGTTCAAGCAAACAAACTCTACAGCTTTATAATATTAGTATAGATTATGTATTTTATTTCAATTATTTTATTTTTAGTTTTGTTTTGTTTCGTTTATCTACTTTGTGAAAAGTTAAAATGGCGGCCCACAAGCGTATGATTCCGCAAGAAAAATTGTCTTAAAACTAACACAAACAAAACTTTTTTTCCTTTTTAATATGCGGCATGACAAAGTAAACTAAAAGTTAACTTACCAGCGAAACATATACATTCTTTTTCCAAAATTCTAAAAACTTTCTGCTGCTAATTCGCTTTGTTTTCCAGAGATTTAAAAGATAATGTCAAATTTAATTTCCTTTTATCTACCTTTTGAGTCGTAAATATGATATTAAATGCTCGTAATGTCTTATATTTTAAAATTTCAGTTTAAAAAGCAATACAATGAACTATTTACCAGTATTTTTTTTTCTTTCTCCTTGAAACGAAGTTTATTGTATTTAAATCCCTCTAGCTAGTAAAGTGTCAGCTATATCTGCTTAAAGTACTTTGTTAAAGCATTATTTATGTTTAGTTTTTACTTGAAAGCTGTCAATTTTTAATCCTTTTAAGCAGTTTGTGCTCGATTTTCTTAAATAACGTCTTATTAGGAATGTAATAACTACTCGAATTACAGAAGAGATAATGAAACATTTTATTTTATGAGTATTTTTTTTCTCTTGACAGCTTATTTTGGTGGAATAATTTTGATATGGTAATTGGAGCGGTTTAAGTGACGTATTCAAACATTAGTTTTTTAACATTTAATGGTTTTCTATTTTAAATTTTGCGAAACAGGCAATTCGTGCATTTCTGTTTTATTTGTTTTTTGAACTTCATTTAATCCTTAAGGTATGCTCAATTAACGTTGCCAACGTTCAGAGAAATGAATACTTTTTTTCTTGAATGGAATACAGGCAAAGATCAGGGATCCGGAGCTGTACCGGACCAAAGAAATTTGTTGTGAGCTCCGCTGCACCATTTTTTTTTTCACTTTAATTTTTTATCAGATGAAAAAATTAATTAATTATCAAAAAGTGATAAATAATGGTATTTATAGCTCGGAGCGGAGCTGAAGTGAAGCAGCTCAAAACATTGCCTGCTCCAGATCCCTGGTAAAGATATTGTCACAACTAAGAACAGAACAAACTATCACCATAAGCTAATTAGATTTATTTAACACGCGCCAACAAGTTAGCATTCCAAATAAAGACACTCACTTTCGGAGTTGATTCCTTTATATACAGTGATTGGTGTGACTTAAATAGTACGTAATGATAGAATCCGGAATGATCTAGATGCTTTCTGGAATTTAAATGAAAATTAACAAAGACGAACGATCTGTGGAACTCGAACCCTCCGTCTCTCGATACGAAGCTGTAACGTAACAGACTACAAACAAAAAAAGTTAAAAACGCATCAGGAAAGCAAAAAAAGAAGTTGTTTTTTACCATCAGCACTAGGGCTGCCCCGATAATGAAATTGGCCAATAACCGATAAATCCGACCAGCCTAGCCGAGCCCTGTGCCTGTTGCTGGTCGTCACTTTTGTATTTGTGTCACCTGAAAATAATAGGCCGATTAATTATAATCATAGTTATTAGGGTGGGTCGAAAAAAAGTAATGTTTTTTTTTTCGAAACGCTATACCACGGAAAACTTGCCTCTGCGGTAGGTAAAATATATATATATCTAAAAGAAATGGGATATTAACACATAGCTCAGGATGCTGGACTATGCCTTTCACATAAGGTGGTTAGTATGTACCAAAAATGCGATAATTTACCGATTTTTGAGTCTTTTACGCTACCACAAATTGGAAGGTTTTGACGATTTTAATTTTTCTGTGTGCTTTTCAACCCTTTTAATAAATGATTTTCACTATAACAGTTAAAAATAATAATTGCTGACTTCTGCGAAAAAACTTGTAAAATGACTTGATTTTCGAAAAAAATCGAAATTTCAAGTTCAATGCGCTAACTAGGGGTTCAATAAAAATCTGTTTTTTAATTTGCATGTTACTTACCTACCCCAGAGGCAAGTTTTCCGCGGTATAGCGTTTCGAAATAAAAACATTACTTTTTTTCGACCCACCCTAATAGTTATTTTTAATACTACCATTTCTCCATCACTGCTTGCAATTTTCAACTTTACAAAAGTAGCAAATAGTTCGTTTCTGTCAGTAATGTTTTATTTTCCCCCATTTTCATATTTTAAAAAGTAATATTTTCATATTTTATTCAAATTCCATATAGGGTCAGTAGGGGTAATTGTAAACATGGGGTAATTGTAAACAAGCTTCATAACTACACTTGTGGTGGATTTGAAAACTTAACTGCTTGTGAGTGATAAAATGGCAGCATAGGGAAGACATTGGAAGAGTTTCGTAAGTTTCGAAACAACTCTGGAGGCGTCACTATTGTTTGAAAATGGCACAGTGAAAAAAGTTGTTTAACAAAATTTAGTGATCTTACATTTTCCTCTCCAGCTCATCTACAAAAGCGATGTAAGCGGTTTCAACCTATTTTTATTTGTCATATGGAATGCTGCTATAAACGTTTAGTTATGAATTTAATCCTCCCTGTAATTTTTCATGTGCAAGTTAGGTGTTTACAATTACCCCATATATTTCGTACTCTGGGGTAATTGTAAACACTTAAATTTATCAATTTCCAATATTTCGGGGGGACAATAAGCATTATATTTTGATGTAAATTACACTTTTGTGTCTATTTTACATAACTGTTGTTGTTGTTACTAATGCCACTTGGAAATATTAGCCCCCCTTGAAAATTGACCATGAATTAAGGAAACTCCTACTGATTATTAATGAGCTCCGCTAGAATTAAGTACACTTGGTTCAGAGGGGCTTAATGATTTTGAACCAGTTCCCAGATGAGAGATCTTCACCTCGGATGGTCCCTCAGCGGAAATTATTTCTGACGTAGTGGATATTTAAAGCGACGGTCTATTTTACGTGCACAGCTCCCTTTAGCGCACTCGGTCTGCGACTAATCAGTCGCGGGAGGTGGTCACACTCCCAAGCGTTGACCACAGCCAGTTGTGCTTCATTTTCGGTGTTCTGTGGGATCCAAGCTTAAACGACTGATCCGCTGCGGGACAAATATTACATAAATTTGTCTTATTAATTGATTTTTTGCGAGATATTTCTCGTTAAATAATCTCAGCCGACTCATAACATAACTCAATGGACCACATGCGGCCTGTCGGCCGCAGATTGAGAACCATTGTTCCGGAACTTCTTAAACCTTCAAGCAGACTGTGTATGAAACAATTTTTCATTTCCATCAACCTTATTCGAAAATACATCACTGTTTACAATTACCCCAGATCTCTGGGGTAATTGTAAACACGAACTTATTCGCTAAAAAATAGTCATTAAGTCAAAATTTTTGTACACATTTACTCACAAGAAGTACAGTAGGGGCTACAATGCTCACAATCTTATCTCTAAATTCATTTAAGAGGTAGGGAAGGATCAAAAGTTAAAACATTGAAAAAGCGTTTACAATTACCCCAACTGACCCTACCAATTGAATATGGAGGAAATTATTGATATACGAGAAATGCTGCAAGATTAATCAGCAAAAATGGGTCGTTTATAAATAATCGGTAAAGTGGCCTATTACCGATTACTGACGATTAATCGGTACACCCATAATCAGCACCAAGGAAATTTGTGCTAATGAAATCTTGCACTTTAGGTGTGTATATTTATATTCATAATGGCTCGTTTATGTGTATGGTTGTACGTTCACTACACAAAGCCAATTAACAGATTGAAATGGAATAGGCCCAACAAAAAACCCCAATGAAGGAAACGCATGAAATCTCAGTTAAGGTTTTGAAAGGTTTCTTTTTCCGATTTCAAAGTTTGTTTTGACAATAAAAAAAAAGAACAAAATTCGTCTCATTTTTTAAAAGTGTTTCATTTTGAACCTGATAAAAAAAGTTTCAGACAGAATTTGTTCGAAAGCTCTAGATAAAATGGAACATGAGTAATTTCTGGAAATCTTATTTCTTCTAAGGAGGATTAAGTTAAGCCTTAAGCTTAAATTATTGTTGAATGAAGACCTTGGAGAGAATTAACTGTAAAAATCAGACTTTGAGTTTTAATTTAAACTAATTCGTTAAGTTTCTGTGACAAAGATTCATGCTTTTTAACACGTGTGGACATGATATATTTTTTAAATATTGTTATTGTAACAAGCAACGCCGGGTAATTTTGCTCATATATATATATATATACAGAGAGAGAGAGAGAGAGAGAGAAGAAGAAGGAGAAGGCGAGAGCATATAACCCAAAAGCATTGAGGATTGCGATAATGAAGTAAATATCGTGAAATATGATTAATTTAGAGTAACTATAACTAATATTACTTCTTTATACTGTTTTGTGTAGTAAAAATCTGCAGAAACAAAAACCTTTATCTAGTATCAATAAGTTCATGCAATTGTCTAGTTTCAATTTGAATAACCATATCAAACATTTTATTCCACAAACGCTTTTGTTGGATCCCTAAGTATAAAACTGTTTGAAGGCTGTTTAAAACGGAATATTTATGCATTAGTTTCTGCAAAGAACATAACTTTTAGTTAGAAAAACCGAATTAACTGTTTGAAGCAAACTGCTGCACTTGACATTCAGAATTGGAAATATCAGCACGATATTTTTCGAAGATGAGCTAATGATTAGTTTTCAAAATTCATCTAACCACTGCTCTCCCGAGGAATTGCTGTCATATTTAAAGGCACGAAATTCACGCACTCTCCAATATTAACAAGTAAAACCTCTTTACCGAAGATGAAAAATTTATGCATAAGCGGCGAAATAGTTCAAACACTTTCCGGAAAAGTTATTTTTGCTTCTTCTTTACAGTGATAAAAGGGAATTTGGCGTGATTCCGTTTGGCATGAAAAATCGATTTACATTCTATTATTCGACAGCAACCTTCAAGTATCGTTTCCAAACGTCAAATATAATCAGGAAATAATACTTCAGCAAGTAATGTAGTAGCGCAAATGTTAAGTAATTTAATATGTATACTAGGGGTTTTAAAATTCAGATGCAACTGAATTATGTAGAGGACAATGAGGATAAAATGTAATGTTTAATAATGATGTTAAATTCAGTGCCTGAGGGCCAGACTAACGCAAGTCACATGATCACTACTTTAAAAACTGAACCGTAAACACTGAATATAATGATTTCGTTGCCTAGCAACAAAGGTGTTATATGAATGAAGCTACAAAACATGACTGTTAACATTAACCCGTTAATGCATTTGCCCGTGCCTGCCACGGGCGAAAGTTGCCGGCAAATTTGCACATGCCCGTGTCTCACACGGGCAATCCTGTCAGAGATCCGTTTGCACTTTGTATAATATTTTTTAAATAACTTTTGCCGCCCCCCCCCCCTCACAACTGAAATTGCCTAAAACAATTTATACTATACCCATTTCATTTTTTGTCATACCCATTTCATATTATATTTATTTTCTGTCAAAAAATAACACGATCATTTTTTACCAGTTTTTCCGAAAAAAAACTCGTGTTTCAAGGGCTTAAAAGAATATGTATGCTTTATCCCTTGTTGGTTAATTTTTATACAATTTAACAATAGCTAAAATTGCCAGTTTCGGCCTTAGTTAGTGTGGTTCTGAAGGAACTGATGTCGGGCTATTAATCACGCAAAACGAGGAAGAACGGGTGCGCAGCTCCTGAGTTTAACTGACCCCTTGTCGACAGGAGCCCGACTTCCGCCCATTTGACAGGTCTCTTAATTTTTGAACCAGCTCCCAGATGAGAGACCGTCACAATGGTTTGCACCACCAGAGGTATCGTTTCACTTGGAGGACATTGGATCCACGACGGGTTTAACATGCACCAGCTTCCTTTAGCTTACACGGTCCCAGAGTAACCAGGTACAAAAGGCTGTCACTCTCCCAAACACTGACCTCAGTCGACGTCACTTTTGGTGTTAGTTCTAGAGTCGCTGCCGTACTACAGACCTGATTCATTGTTTAATCCAAGAGTCGATGTGAAAAAGCTATATTCTGTGTTGAAAGCTATGAAAGTACCTTAAGAGAATATTTATGAAAGTAAAAAACGCTAGAAAATAAATAAACTTCTAATTTATACGCCTAAATATGTATATATACAATAAAAATATAAAGGAAGAAAAAAAATGACAAAACAAAAAAAATTAAAAAATAACATTGTAATTAAGAGTTTTATCAACCCTTTATGAGCCAACGGGATTTCAAAGTCCCTCCAACAAACTCACTCAGTAAGACGTGAAATTTTCAAAACATCCCATTGGCACTTGCAAATCCCTCTATTTGAAGCTTTCATTTATCAAACCTGAATTACAGCATGAGTTGGTTTTGTATAGTAAAGATTTACAAAGCAATTTAGCTGTTGAACGCATCGTTTGAAGAGGCATTTTTGCAAAAAGGCGTATTGCTCATTTTCTTAAGTGCACCGAATCTCTGATAAATTATTGAGGTAAGTCTTTCAAATATAGTATGCATGTTTAATATATATGTCACCAATGTTATGGTTTAATTTTGAGAGTCAAATCTTTATTTTATTTACAGTAAAAAAAGTTTCCTTATGGAATGATGGGACTAAAATCATTTTAAAAATTATTGACATTTAAGAAAGTCATGATATGAAATTTTCCTCTTGCATAAAGGAATAAGAAAAAAGTGTCAGTCCATTTACAAAAAAATAAATAAATAAGTATTTGGGACACAAAGGGTTAAACAGCCTATTCAATTTAAAAGCTCTAACAACTAATAGCAGAATGACAACTGTAAACACATTGTTTATTTACTTAAAAAGTAATAGTAATAAGTAGACTTCAAAAAATAGCTATTTTTGGAGAGTTTTTAAGTGCAACCACCAATTAAATAATTAACATGAAAAAACGAGATAAGTCGAATAATGCTTCCTCCTTGTAACGCGGGAATGCAATAATTGTGGAAAGCCGTGCTCTAATTGCGATAAAAAAATACGATTGAAATTTCCCCGTGGTCGAATTTGTTCAAAATTGAACAAAAATTGTTCAAATCAAAAATTATTTCCCGTTGAGAGCGTTTTCTAATAGTCTTGTTCAAAGGAACTTGGATCTTATGCCCAGAGCTTTCATAATTTGCACCATTTTTGCACAAAGGCGTTATGTTTTGAAACGTTCAAAATTGAACAAAATATTCTTCAAATCAAAAATTAAAAGATGGAAACGAGACGTCCTCGCCGATATCTTTCGAATGCAAAAAAAAAAAAAAATAATAATAATAATTATATTTCGAATCGGACAGTTAATTCAGAGGTTATTAGGAGAGGAGGGTACAGACAAACCGACAGGCACATTTTCCCCATCTCAAAACCCTCTTTCAAATTTTAATTTTTATTTAATTACTTCACTTATTTTTGACTTTTTCTTAGTTTTAACGATACCTTTTACGATATATTAAACCTTTCTTTTATTCATTTGTTTTTTTTTACATGAAAGTACGCTAAAAAAAGTGAAAAATGTCAAGTCTGATTCCAGATCACAATAACCTTCTTCTTTGCAGATACTTCACCAAAGTACAGTTTCATCTAACCATACCCTTTCAAAGGCATTTAAGGTAAACTTATAAGTCGAACATAAAGGACCTATATACACGTGCTTGTCATGTTTTGCGATTAAACTGCCAATAAAACACAGCACCAATACTGAAAATTGTTTTTTAAGTATAATATTTTAAACTTCTCTTCGGCGAAATAAATGCAGCATGTTGAGATTTTACCAAAACTATCAAGTGAAGCATTTTTATGTAGTAAAAAATGAATTTATCATTTTTAACAGAAATATAGTATATTTACTTTCAATTTTATTTCATAGCAGCACTGATACAGAAAATTTCGAAGCTGTATATAATGCCAAATAAAAAGGCATATTTCTCATTTGCAAGAAATTTTTCAGCATTTTTAAAACTCCCATAAGAGCATTTTCGCTATAAAACTAATGGAAATATTATTACTCATTTTAAATGCATTTCCAATAATTTTTATGTTTACTCATTTTTCACTACAAATTCAACGGAAAGCCGATAAAAACAGAAAGAGGAATAAATGTTTATGCAATGAAAGTACACTCTTTGGAAACAAATTCAAAGTTGCTAAAAAAAAAATTAAAAAAAACATTCCAGAACTAAATCAGATACATAATCTCGGAAAAGGAGAGTATACGTGAATTTATTCATTTTTTAAGCGCGTCGTTTTCCATTCGAGTGTTTACAGATAAGAATACGTTTGCCAAAGTATTTAAATTCACGAAATGCGATTTTCCAATAAACAACTATGCTTTTATAAATTCTCATTCAGGGATGTCCTAAAATAAGTACTTATGGCACGTTTTTCTAAAATTTTATTCATAATTCGCTGGTATTATTAATAATAAATATTTCATTGATGCACTTAGCATTCAGTATCACACTCTGCATGTTTTTAGTCATCGCCCAAAGAACTTAATTGCGATTTTAATTTAAAAATTCATAATCTGTTTCGTATTGACATTTAGATTTCAGTTCTTTTTCTGTATTACGTTTAATGGAAATACGTAAAAAAGATGAAATGAACTTAATAAAAGGGTGAAAATTGATTGAATAAAACTGAAAAATAACGGTTACCCCACCTTACGGAAATTTATTTTATTGTAATTTTAGAAAATTCTCAAGTTTCCTTTTTTTTCCAAAATAGTGATAAGAATAACAACGATATAAATAGCTCTTATTCCATGAATCTAAATAGAAGAGGAGGAACGCGTAAAGAACTGCAATTAAAAGATATTTCAAACTTTTATGGTAATTTTCCCCTCAAAATTTTACAATTTTTAGGGGATTTTTTTTACTAAATATCGTTTTCGTGAAATAAAATGACTATATAATATGATTTAATTTTAAGTTTGTGGTAGACTAGTGGATAACAGGCTGCTGACCGGAGGGTCTGGAGTTCAATACCCGACCCAATGAGGACCCACCATGTAGACTTGGGGATCTAACATCCGTGCACCGAAAGCGGGAGAATTTTTCTCCTCTTCAATCTTAAGTCTAAAAAGGGAGAGGGCGTAGATGTGGTGTTGCCATATCATGTCATCCAAGTACATTGCCTATGTTTGAGCTGTACTTCCACCTTTGTGGTGGTCATTAAAAACCAAAGTCCCGTCTCTTCCTTAATTCCTGGCTGCTCTGCGAAGGGAGCTTGAATTTCCAACCGGCAACAACAAAACAGCAATTTACTTTTATCATCGATAACGTCACTAATTGTAGAAAATAAAAAAAATAGATAAATTTTAAAAACTTCATTAATACAAATAGTCATTAAGGAACATCAGCTGAATCAACGCTCGTGGTAAATGTTTCAAAGTGGTAAATGTTTCAAAGAAAGTTTATGTTATTATTGAGAAATAAAAGTTAACACCTGTCTCATTTATTCATTTATTTTTTTAAAAATTTTATTTTCCTTTTTATTTTTTTTGTCAATTTAAGTTTTTCATATACTATGGGTAAATTTTGTTTAAAACAAACAGTATGAACGTACGCCACAAACGAATTGCTGCTCTTCAAATACCAATGCTTCTTGCTCCAATTAAGAGGAAAAATGCGAAAAATTTGCTTATTTTTAACAATGCTTTTCTTTTTCCTTACTTATTAAGTTCTTACTAAAGATTACATCACGTTTATCCTTCCAAAGATAACTCAATCTTAAAATAATTCTAAATATAAAAAATCCTTTGAGCTTTTTTGAAATATTAATTTGATGTCAGCGTGTGAACTAAAGAAAGCAATCTTGAACCCAAAAAATGCTGCAGATGTTGCATCTGTAGAAGTGAATGGATATTTTTTCTTAATTCTAAAATTATCCCTTTTTATTTTTTAAATAATTTTTGATTTTCTCCTTTGTTTAATAATGAAAAATGTTTTGTTTTTTTTTTTCTAAGTGCATACGCTTTCATTTTTTTTTTAAATTTTTAAGTTTATTTCCATGCGTGAGCTAATAATGTTAAAGCAAAAAGAACGATGCAGATGTTGCAACAAAAGAGTGAATAAATTTATTTTTAATTGCAAGCTTATCGCATATGACATCCATTTTTAAATTTTAACTAATTTCTCGGCAAAAAAAAAAAAAAAAGAATGAAAAAATGTCATCGGTGCTTATTATTTCTTCAACCTCCAAACTGCTTTGCTTGTCTTCTCTTACATCAGCAATAATCAGAGAAAAATATTCAAATTATATTTAAGTGTGTTTAATGAAGTGTTCCTTCATAAACATTTTTATTAATGAAGCACCAAAAAGCATCATTGAAATGATTTTTTATAAATTAGTACAGCTGTCGTGTCGTGTAAAATGTTTCGAAAATTACTCGTTAAATAATAAAAACTGTTTAACGCAAGTAATGCGTTTTTTCCCTCTTAATTTGATACGTATAAGAATTCTCTTAGAAAATGCAGTTATATATACAGGGTGATTCAAAAAGAATGGTGGGATTTCAAACGTGTATATTTCCAAGAATAAAAATGGTACAAAAACGAAACTTTTCTTACATACAGCAGAGCCTCGATTATCCGAGGTAGCGTGGACCGAGACTACCTCGGATAATCGAAAACTCGGATAAAATGGACACTCTGTCCAAATCGAGAGGGAAACATACGTAAAGTGGTGAAATGAATGCAAATGTCGTCAAAGATGTAACAAAATGCATTTACTGTACACATTATGAAATGAAAAAATGACGTTACATACGTACAAATATTTACATGTATACTGGGGTGGTCCAAAAAAGGCCCTTTCTTAAAAAATTTTGATTTTTGCTGGTGCTACCCTCTTAAGTGGTTCCATTTATGTAAAAAATAATTATTGTTAAGTTTCAGCTCATAATTTTAATATTTAGAGGTAGCTCAACAACCTCAAAGTTCTGCATTTTTCGATTTATACCCTAAACAAGGAAAGAAACAAAACTCGAGCTAGGGAAAGAATTCAATTTTATTTCATTGAAATCTCCAATATTTTGTAAGTAGAAACTAATAATAATGCAACAAATATATTAAAACAACTATAAATGTGATTGTGCCAGTGCCTTCCAAATCCCTCTTTTGCAATCTGGATAAGCTCGACGATGTTCGACAACGTGCAACAAAATTGTAATTGATCGTCGGTGTGTATTATTTTTCCATTAAGCTCTTCGGCAAGAGATATACCCTTTCAGCATAATCATTATAACAACTGGCATTCCTTCAAAAAATTTTAGTGCTTTGCGAAAATCCTCCAGAAGCTCCCAGATTTGGGGATTTATCTATCGAGGCAACTCATTCTGTTACATAATGAAACTGACTACTTTGTTACGAAGTCCATTAATTTCATATCCATAAAATTCTGCAGCATAATCTAGGGATAATTTTCAGTATTACTTTTTTCAGTTACTTCTTTCATAGCTACTACTCGTTTGTCAAAAAGACCCAAGGTTGCAAGATCCTCTGATAAACACCAAAAGGGACTGGCTAATTTGTCTGATGCAATTTTGCTAAATTTGTCATTAATCTTTTTTACAGCAATAAAGATTTCATTGAATTATAACCATAATATGGAGCTTTTTGAGGCAAAGAAGCTGTAATCCTAGCTTTTAATATGCCCATATAGCGAAAATACATAACTTTTGCAATCCCTTTTCATCTAATGAAGTGATCGTGAACTGGCTGAAAACATCCGTATTTTAAGTCATTACAAGATTTTGAGACCCATTGAGCAAGATACATAACTCCAAGTGCTACATATCTGATTCCATAAGCAGGGGTTTTGCCAAAAGTATTAAAATCAGTTCAAGAAATACTCGATAATCATCTCTTTGAGTGGGAGCCATGCAGTAATTTATCAGTAGATTTAATTCAATTATTTTTACATCAGCCACTTGTTGATTCTTGTTTTATAAGCAGTCTATCCAAGCAGTCATACTCATCTTCAAAGCCTTCCTTACTTGATTGAAGAAATAACTTTTTAGAAACTTATTTCTTTTCTTTTGCTTTTTAATTTTAATAGTTTTTTATATTTTTCCTCTTTTAATGCATTTTTTTCCTTTCTTGTGAGGTTATGAAAAGACCATTTCAATATACAAATCCTTTCTAGATATCAAATGTAATAGATTTATGAAGATTTAAAACTCACATGGTCAAGAACGAATGATTTATTCACGTATACAGAAGAAATATGAATTGAAACTAACTTCACAGCAAAACAAACAACGCCAGCATAGACGTCACTCAATTGACAAATCGTCATTAGGGATCGTGCTGTGAATTCCTCCTTTGTGGCTGCTTCTTTCTTCCAGTTGATAAGTTAGCATACAATGTGAAATTTTTTGAGATATCTCGATTGCCCAGTTTACCCCTATGCTCAACTACCCTCCACTTTACACTACACTTACAGGAAATATTTTTATGTTTATATTTACAGAATATATTTATGGCTACAGTTAGTAGTGTATATAAAATAGCCTTTTTATAATGCAATTACTTTCTGTTAATAAAAACAGCAAGCTTAGTTACGATTAATTTAGTCCTTTGTCAATGCACTCTCTATTCCGCAATGATGGAAACTTCATCTGCATTGAGCTACCTCTTAATATTATTGAAATGTTTTCAAATTTTGTCTGATTTATTTTCTAATGTATTGGAACCAAATGGGAGGGTAGCATCGAAAAAATTTTCACCTTCGAAATTTTGGACCATCCTAATGTATATATGTATACATGTATACATCAGTGGAGTACATGTTCAGTTAAAGCTATTTCTTGAAGTTGTTTCCATATGTATAATTGTTTTCTGTTTAACAGAACTCGCTCGCTTCTTTGCTGCCGTTTTACGAAATGGTTGTAGCCGTAAAAGGGTCTGTTGAAGCTGTCTCCGACTTGCTCTAGGCCTTTATATCACCAGAAAATAATATTAAGATGAAACTTGCGCCACTGGCTGACTGACGTCAGTCAGTAACGCCGCTATCGGCCATTAAAAAAAAGTATCGTTTTTTTTTTTCAAGGGCTAATGTACCTTGGTTAACCCGGAACTCGGTTAGTCGGGGCTCGGATAACCGAGGCTCTACTGTGCTTCAATTATTCTTAAGATGTTCATCAAGATTAGTGAGAAAAAGGGGTACAAACATAGCATCCTTTAACAACGGGGAAAAAAAATCCCACAGTGTTAGGTCTGGTGACACGCGCCGTCTGGTTCATTATTAACACTAACAAAAAAGTTCCATTACTTAAAATATAGTTACTGTTGGTTGGTTAGGCTCTACACATTCATAATATAAATGAACGCGTCGAGCCTAGCGATTGCATAAGTTTAATACGCAGACGCAGCTAAAACTGTCCAATTTGCTACATAATAAAAACAGAAGAGTTTCTTGTTTGTTTACTTGATACCAGAGGGCGCCAACACACACAACACTAATTTGGCATCCATTAAAGGACGTGTTCGTAGATGATCTTATGAGTCAAATTTCACATTTTTAGATCGTGGGTCTATTTTCCGTCATGAGCCGGCACGATAAGCTTAAATGAGTAAATCATGGAATTTGATCAAGGAATAAGGAAGATATGGCGTAGCGACAGAAAAATCGCCACTCGCCATTGGCGACTAAAATTTTTTATTGGGCGACTACAAAATGTCATGCCGGTCGCCAAAACTGGCGACTTGCAGTTTTTTATTATCACTTGGCCATTAATGACGGCCATCAATTCAATCCGCAAACGAAGAAATGTTCAGAAAACTTAACTAAACCTGGCTGAAAAATTTAGTTTTTTAGAAAAGGTGTGTACTTAATTATATTTTTTAAATACGATTGTTGTGTAATTTTGTGACAAAGTGTAGTTTAAGGTATATGTATGGGGGGTTCATGTTTGAATGCAAAATAAGGTCCCTGTTGGGGCGGGGGGATTCGCTTGAAACATGACTCTAAGTGGCGACCAACAGTGTCAAAGTGGTGACTAACTTTTTTGGTTTTACACGCCACTGGCCACCATCAAATTTTTTTAGTCTCAAGCATTAGGGAAAAATAAAGTAACTCTTCTCTACTTTAGCTTTTAGGGGAAAAAATTAAATTTATTTTTCTTCCATTTTATTCACAGGCTCATATCTCCATGAGCATTATTGACGTCACAACAAAATTAATGCACTTCTTAACAAGTCAAAAGAACGTGAGTAAAAAGAGGAGATATCGCATCTCATTAGTTCACATAAAGCCTACGGGTACTCGATTCAGGCGAAAGCATACATTTAATCAACATATTTAAAGTTTTGAAAGTCTCGACTAATTTTCATAAAAATCCTTTTTACGATCGATGCTATATCAACAGAGCTTCAGATTGAATATATTAACGCTAGTTTTTCTTACCCATTCTTTTAAGAAATATATTCTTTTATATTTTCTTTATAATTCCTTCTATTATGTATATTTTCTTTATTCGTTCTTTTTAATAATTATATTCTTTTACATTTTTTAACATTAGAGTAAAGTTAGTTCTAAAATTGTTTCAAGTGTTAGCTAAAATACTGCGTTGAAAATTATAGCGCCGGTCTTGCTGTAATCAAGCAAGATTAGCATGAGGGAAAAAATTCACAAAAAAAAAAAAAAAGTAATGAAGTAAAATAAAAAATATGTAAATAAACTGGTAATTCTCTGCCTTTTTTTTTTTTTTTAACTGAATGCATAGTAATGCTAAAAATCGCTTTTAATATTAGGTACAGTAGGACCACGAATTTGAGGAACGCTTCTGTGCATGATAGAATATGACGAATACTTCAAGTTTTGGAGAAGTTCGTTCGCAGAAGCGTTTATTAATTAATTAGCACACGAGAAAGAATGTCTGGTTTTCTATTACTATAAACAAATCGTGACGCCAGTACAGGATCCAGTTAATGATGGTTTACTGGGATGAATTACAAATAACAAATATTTACAAAAAAGAAGCATAAAGTCATTTACCTCCAGTCAAGTTTTCATGGATTTATTCCACAACCTTAGGTACAATAATTTACATCCTTTCAGAAGAACAACAAAAGTAAAATCACATCATCCATAAGCGTAGAACTTTTATTTTTATTTTGTAGCTTGAATTTAGTAGCAGACGATCGGCAAAAATATGACTTTCAATTTTATTCAGATATCGTCTGTTTTAAAAAGAAAAGAGAAAATAATTAAAGTAAGAAAGATAAATAAAAATAATACTTGCATCACCATGTATAGCGCAAGAACTTTTAATATTATTTATGTATCGTTTGCTATAAAAAGAAAACACAAATTAAATTACGTATACAAAACGCTAAATAAAAATAAATATATAAATGAAACTATGTATAGCGAGCGCAAGAGCTAAAAATTGCTCCCGAAAGAAAAAAAAATACGCTACTCTATACGAAAAAAAAAAAAAAAAAAAACAGAACAGAATGCGGTACATTCCTCATACCGGTTTCTGCCTTGAGCATGAATGGATTCCTCTTTGCCCTCTGCCAGACAGAGGCTTCCACTCGATAGACGAACTGTAATATTTTATTGCTTAAAAATGTCTATATAAATGAACAAGTTTTGGGAATGCACTCGTTTTACTTGGATAATTAACTACTGCCAGCTTTTGGGAGCAAATATTAAGTGTAAAATTCAATATCATAACATTGAAATCTGTTTTTGTTCAGTCAACCCTAAAAACAAGTATTAAAAAAAAGTAGTTATGTTTCTAAATTATTTTTATTTTTTAAAACTATATACTAATGTATTTTTTGCAATAACTATAACACAATTTGAAATGTTTAAAATCTACGAATTTCTTTATTTTTATACATTTCTGTTGCAGCAGAACTATTCTGCCGAATAGTTCATCAATATTCGGCTAGGCCGAATTTGATCTTACTGAGTATTGGGCCAAGCCGAATATGCGGCTAGGTGTTGAAAAGACTATTCGGCCAGGCCGAATTGATTGTTGATCAACGTAACGACCAGACATTTTTAACACAGGGATTTGTGTAACACGCAGAGGACGGCGTGTACCACTGGTGGCTCACACACGAATGGTTCATCTGGTGGTGTGTACCACCGGTGGCTCACACAAGAATGGTTCATATGGCGGCGTGTACCACCGGTGGCTCACACACGAATGGTTCATCTGGCGGCGTGTGCCACCGGTGGCTCACACACGAATGGTTCATCTGGTGGCATGTACCACAGGCGGTTCACACAAGAATGGTTCATCTGGCGTCGTGTACCACTGGTGGCTTATATCAGCCATAGTCTTATAACTCAGTTCTGTTAGATGAAATAAACTTCAAGTGGTAAAAAATAACTTTTTTACTGAAAAATTAAAAAGCTTATTTTTCCTGGCAGCAAAAATAAGCAGCACTTAACACGTTGCCGACACGTTGACACGTTGAGAAGCCTTAACACGTTCAGAACAGCAGCATCTGCGCCGTTCTCAACGTGTTAAGGCTTTCTTTATCTTTACACGTGACATTAAATGCAGATTTTGTTTTTCGTTTCAACGCAACAAAATTCAGCGATGCAATGAAAAATAATTACGTTTGTGGTGGATGCAGCAAGAATGGTAATAAAAACAAATGTTTGTTAGTAAGGCCTTTTAATTTATCCGATCATCTCGATTGCAAAGGATTTCTGGGAAGAACGAATGCACCAAAACAACATTTACCTCTTGAAGTAAGTAAAAAAGAAACGAATTTAAGCTAAATACAAAAAGGAAACGAGTTTCGGAATTACATGGAATTTCTTTCTCATTGCGAGCAAGAAGGGAGCAACGAAAGCATAAAACCCTAAAAGAGTCCCGCGAAAAGAGAAAAAAAATACACTTCTTCAAATTAAATGACCTACCAAACTATCTTATCTATTTATATACGAAGATGTGATTTGCTTGGTGGATGAGAAAAAAGGAAAGAAAAACTTATTTCTTTATAACAATTACAGAAATTCATATTGCACTAAAAGCGGAAAAACATCTATGTATATTTTTTCTGTCGCCCAGCGATATCTTCCTTATTCTTTTATCAAATTCGATGGTTTACCCCTCATTTTAAAGCTTGTCGTGCCGACTCATGACGAAAAATAGACCCACGATCTAAAAATGTGCCGCTTCTCTTAAATTTGATTTAAATCAACTAGGAAAAGGTCCGTTAATGGAAGCCAAATTGGGGTTGTGTATGCTGGCGCCACCAGTTATCAAGAAAAGAAACTCTTCTGTTTTTATTGTGCAGAAAATTGGACAGTTTTAGCTGTGTCTTTGTGTTAAACTTATTTAATCGTTAGCCTCTACACATTCATTTACATTATGAATGTGTAGAGCCTAACCAACCAACAGTAACTATATTTTAAGTAATGGACCTGTGTCGTTATTGTATTTTAATGCTATGTATACTAGCAATAAAAATTATTATCGTTATTGTTGTTATTGTTTTAAACATCGAAATAATAGAGATGGGAAAATTTTACAGAGCTATTAGTTCCATTACATGCCTTCTTCTGCACCAACACCCTTTTACTTTTGTCTATTTTTCTTCATAATGTCCTTTCTCTCAAATTAGTGTGGAATTCCGAACGGGCCGACTAGTGATTTTTTTTAATTAAATTTTCACTCATTCATTCATTCATATATTTATTTTATTTGGGAATACGGAAACACGGGGAGACCAAGTGGACCATGAGGCTTTTTTGAAGTAAGCATATTTCAGGATTATGGAAGGCATTCGCACCATTTTAGTAGCACTAAGGGATTTGCAGAAACATTTAATTACGAACATAAACTAAGTTAAAGTCATCACAAAGCCTTCTGTAATAGAAATTTATTTAGCTGCTTCCTACGTATTGTCTTCTGAATCCAGTTCAAAGTATCGGTAAATGCTTTTGACTTCTACAAAGCCAAACAAGAAACCGACTAGATCTTTCGTGACTTGGATTAGTTTTATTTTTTTATTTCCTTTTATTGCCTAAATAATGCCTAGTGCTGCGCTGAAATAAATTTATAGGACTTTAAAAGCGCTTCCTCTATAAGACAAAAAATTATTTGTCTTTATTAGATTTACGGATTTACACTTCTTGAAGTTTGCTGATTCTGTTTTGACCACTTTTTTAAAAAATGCCTGTTGAGTGTGTGTCTGTATGTGGTCTTTTTTTTTTTTTTTTTTTTCATTTTTGTGACCGCTGTAACTCAAAAAGTAAAGCGTGGAATCGAACAAAATTTGGTGCACACATGGACCCTATTGGGAACTAGTGCTGATTAGTTTTCTGAGCGAATCCATTTACAGCAAAACCTGTTAAGTTGACCACCTTTGTAACGCTGACCACCTGTCAAAGTTGACCACCTTTGTCAGGAACAGAATTACCTCTATATTATATAAAGTAGGGAACCTTTGTAAATTAACCACATAATTTGACCACTTCTCTATGTTGAACACTTATGTACCCCAAATTTGGGTGCGAACATTATAAAAACACTCTTTGTAAGTTGACCGCCTAATTATTACTATATTTATTTGTTTACCTATTTTTGCAAAGATAAAAAAAAAACAAATAACTTCTCCAGGACAGTTTTTATGCTATAAAGTTTGACCAGAATTTGTTTGAAGGGATGAAACATCAATATAAAGTATGCCTAAACTTCTTTGGAAGTTAACTATATGGGAAAACTACAATGAGCACTTTTTTATTCTTTAAATAAATTGCTTCTTTTTTTTTTCTATAGCCATTTTGAAAAATTAATTCTTTTTAGGAAACCTCTACCATCAAGTAAGTAACTTTCATAATTAATAAGATATTTACCGGTATTTTCACTAAGTACTTCAATTTCAAAGTTGTATAGGATACGTTATAAGTCGTTCAGGTTAAATTTATCTAATGATATTTTCGATAATTGTGAAAAATAAATAGCTAATTACTATTTTAAATTAATTTTAATACATGCAGCTATATTTTAATTAGTTACAAATGAATAAATGCATATTGTAAGAAACGATAAACAGAAAAAATATCCCCACCCCCTATCAGTTGACCACCAAAGTGCTGTTCCGCAAGTGGTCATCTTACATAGGTTTCACTGTATAGCATTAATCCCCTTATTTATTATTGATATCACACATTTGAAACCTACAATTTTTTAGATTTGTGCTTCACCAGTAAAACACATGTGTTAATTTCAGAGCCAGCTTTGTGTGCAAAATCTATTTCTCAAATGCATCAATAATGTTAAAGGTTAGGAAACGTTTATTATTTCCAATTTGCTTTGTTCAGCGAAAAATCCTGCTTTTCAATCAAAAACACTTCCGTCAAAAACCAAAACTAATTACAATTGATAAATGGCGAAGGTAAAATCAACTTTTATTTTGAAAGAAAAATTCTGTTAATTTCTTTATGAAGTCATTTCCAAAGAAAATGTCATTATTTTACAATGCATTTTTTATCTTCGCAATACAGAAGAAAATTGCGCAAAAGCAAAAAGGGAACTCATTATGTTTTTAGTATTAATTACATATTCATAAAAATCGGTAAATTAAACAAAAGCTCCTTTTTTGAGCTAGAGGGTATTTTTTCTTATTCTCCTATTCGCAAACAATTATCTTTCAGCTTGTTATGCCCATCGATTTTTTTTTCTTTTTGCTTAAGACTAATATGTAAATTTTCGGATTCAATTATGTTATTAGGGTTATCATCCATACAAATACGTCAATGATTTTTTTTTTTTTGTTTGTTTGTTTTTTTCTTTTTTAATTTTTTTCTTTTTTTTCATCCTCCTAAGACCTAGGAACTTGTTTTTGGTAAAATGCTTTTGTGAAACAATGATTAGGTAACAACCTTAAAGTCACGTAATTTAATTGTATACCGGCCCATTTTTCTTCTAATAAATACTGATAAATTTGATTTGAAAAAAGGTTTATGCTCTTGAAAGTCAACAATAATTGATTCACGAACAAAAGATCTTGATTTTTGTCATTTTTATTTTATTTTCATTGTGCAGTTTTAACCCTCGAGATCAGCGGTTCCCAAAGTTGACTGGGCCCCGATCCATCTAACAAAAATTTCCAATCTTGGAACCCAACTCTTAGCTGTCTTAGAGAAAAGAGGGCATAAATATTGGTAATGTTCAAATCCCCTAGTGGCGAGTTGTGGTACTTAATGATGTGTTATTTGTTCTAATTGAAAATTTAAAAAAAAATACTGTTACCAATATGAATGAAAGACTGTTGAAATAAGAAGCAAAACTTAAATATTTTTTTTATTACTTAAATACCTACACCTGCAAGATTTTTTTACAAAATTATTTCAATATGAAGGATGTATTTGTTTCTTATATCTCTTCATTAAAGTTTTAGAATCAATTTCAACTTTAGTTACCTTTATTTGCAGACTTCCCATTGTTTTAAATCATGTGTACAGTGGCGAGGGCCCACTCAATATTTGCTCGGAACCCACCAGTGGGTCGCGACCCATAGTTTGGGAATCTAGATCATAGTGTAGTCGTAGTGTGTCATTAGATTATTCCTGCAGAAATTCGGCAAATGATTTTTTAAATGTTAGGCGATTCCCAACAAAAAAAGTACCATCTGAGTAGACTATAAAATCAAACTGAAACATTCACTGAACAAAATGCGAAAGCCTCATTTTTATCTGACGATCATTTTTACCTTCGCCATTATTTTTGTTACCCACAAAATTATCTCTGTCATCGTAATGAGAAGTACATATATTCAGATATGTATACCTTGATTTTTACTGAACTTAATGAATAGACTTCGTTGAGAGAGAAAAAATGCAAAGCTAGATTGTAATTTTTTAATTCCCGTTATGAAATTACTTAGTAAAAATTTTGCATTTCATTCTTACAAGAAGCTAAAATGGGAAAAATTAATGCTTATTTTTCGTTACCTTTTGATTTCTCAAAAAAAGTGCTGTTGCAACAGCTAAAGAACTCAAAATTTCAAAAAGTTTGTTGTATTTTTTTTAACTATGAGAACTTTGGTTTTTTTTTTTTTTTTTTTTTTGTAACTGTTTCAAACTGATTATATTTAGTTTTTAATTTATAACTTTAACATTATATTTAAGGTCAGAAATGCGTAAAATGGAAGAAACAAGTCATCTTAATTATATCACATGGTTAGCTGGGGAAAAAAGGTATTCCCATGTTGTGACGGGAAAATTGCTGCATTTTTTTGTTCTGAGAAAAATGAATAAACAGACTGCGAAGAGAAGAAGGTAAAATTTTAATAAAGTACCAGTTTGTTTCCACGTTAAAAAAAGGTGTAAAATAATAATTTCTGTCGTACTCACTTTCTAGAGCCAGCGAGAGACTTTTTTTTTTCCTTCATTTTTTCCCCGCTTTTTGAAGAAACCGTAATATTTATTTGTAGGTAGCAATAATTGTTTTAAAAGAAATTGTTAAAATTTTATTTTCCCTGGGATTTTTCCCTTCATACTTATACTGCTTAAACCCTGGTATGACTATGTACTATCAGATGATAGTCATGCGCGGTGACGTCACGGTAGGGGACGGGACTCGTGCGCTAAAGTTCGCGGGTTCAAACCCGGCCATGTTTTTGGATTTTCAAGGTGCAGAAAATCGTCTACGCACATGTGGTATGATTATGCGGCGTAATAAAAATTACTTGATTATCTTGATTAACCCAGATTTAATGAGGGAGTTTTGAATAAATGAATGTTTAAAGTTGGAAATCCTACGGAAATCCTGATTGGTTCAAGCGTGACTTGGAATTGCGAGCCTTTTTCTTTCAAACTTGTTCAAATATTTTCTCTTCGGAAACAAATCTTGGAATTTAAAGTTTCAATTCCCCTGAAATTTGACTGAAAAACTGAAATTTTACGAAAATCGGATAGTTGCACAAAAAATGTTGAAATTTTTAGAAAATATGGTTTATTTTCTCATCAACTGTTTCAATACCGATGATTTCCGAAAAACAAAATATTTAAAAAACTGCTTTCGCACATCATCTAGTTTATTTTTCTTCCTTAAGCCTTTAAAGACAAAAGAAAAAATAGTAATTGTTTAACTGTCATTATCATTTAATTATTTTTTATGTAATAACTAGGGGGCTATCGCTCGCCAACCCCAGAACTGCTTACGCAGCTCTTCCAAATCGCTTCGCTCGCTTATTACAAACTAAATTGTTTTAGTGTAGCTCTATGGAAAGAATACTATATTGCACACAACTCCTTGGAAGCAAAAATATACACAGTAAATCCTGTAAAGTTACCTTTGTAAGTTGAACACCTAAGTTGACCACTTGTCAGGAACGAAATTAGCCCTTCACCCTCTACCTCACCCTCTATAAGTTGACCACCTGTCTGAATTGACCACTAAATTGCTGCACCGCAAGTGTTCAACTTAAGTTTCTTTCATAAATGATGTCACGCTTCGAGGGGGGAGAAGGGTTCGTGAAATTGTGACACGGGGAGGGGGTAACCAGAAGTGTAACATCATGCTTATTCAACATAGCGGGACACGTGACACGGGGTACGTTGAAGTGTGACATTTTGTGACAAGGGGGGAGGGGGGTCAAATATGTGGGGGAAAAGCGTGACATAATTTGTGAACGGTCTCTTACATAGGTTTCACTGTATCTTCAACGCAAAGATTTTACATCAATCTGCGATGATTTTACACAATATCAAAAGCTTGGCGAGCTTCCGAATGTCGCTGTTAATACCCGCAACTGAAATTCTATATAAGGCTACGAAGTAACCTGCTCACGCGGAAATTTATAATAATTGTATCCTAAGGTCAAAATTCTGAAAGAAATATATTTTTACGTACACGTTTTATTTATTACTAGAAAGCCCGGCGGTCATACGAAATGATCGCTGTTCTAGATATTATAAATACTAATACAAACACCTTCCCCCTGACCAGCTCAATTTGCGTTCAGTTGTAAACCGGTCCAAAAACAGGTGATTGCTAATGCAAACAAATGTTCACCTTCCGCCTGACACGCTCAATTTGCGCTCAGCTGAAAATTCAGTTTAAAATACAATGTCGAAAAAAAAATCGGGCAAAATATTTAACTGTTCTTAAATACCACGATAATTGAAATAACTGCATGTACGGTGTCAGTGTACATGGTCTATTTGAATGCCGTGGCAACTTCATCCCATTGGCTAGTACAGTTACGCAAGCAACCAATAAGCTATCGGCGACAAACAGACACACAGACACAGGAGCCGCTTATATATTATAAGACAAGAAGATTATCAAGGCCGTATGCAGAGGGGGCAGGCCCCCCCGGCCCCCGAAATCCCAAAATTTTTTGGATACAGAATGGATTCCCCCTGAAACTTTCCACAACAAAAAGGGCGTGAAATGAGCCCTCCACCCCTTGGGAAAAAAATTGTGATACAATCTTGATTATTATGACTCTTGGCGACGGCAAGAAGAATTTAAGTACACAAGACATTCTCACATTTTTTTTCTGATTGAATACACAAACTCCCTGTTTACAATTACCAATCAATGCAATCCACTTTTTTTAATACATAATAAATGAATGAAAACATCGCCTGAAGGAATGTACTATATTAAAAAAGAAAAGTTTTTTCTCAACACTTCATCGTGTCAAAGAGACGAAGCTCGTTTTTATTTCCATGCAAAGCAAAAATAAGATATTTGACTGTGCGAAGAAATGAAATAAAAAGTCATCAAGTTTTCCGCAATACCACTAGGGAAAAAACTTTAATGGTAAACAGGAATTGCTTTCTTTTAAACGGAAGGTAGTAAGAGATTATTTAGGAAATTCTAATCTTTTTTACGCTGCGTTTTAAAAAAAATTCAAATTCTGGGAAGGGAATTTTAATTAAAAAACGAAACATTTTTCCCTCAAGGCTATCTTGTGCAATATTTCTTCTGTGTTCAATAGAGAGATGCGGTGCTTAAGTTAGCTTATGCTTTTTTTTCATACTAGAAAAGTTTTCTTTTTATTCTGTTATTTTTACAAGAACCAGACAACGTTTTAATGTTAAATCAGCATTCGGTAATAGTGCTGTTAAGAGCAATGACTCCATAAGACGTTAATCAAGCTTTCTCAAGCTACAGCAATGAAAGATCTGAACTGAATGGAGGCAATTCAAGCTACGTCATTGGTCACGTGGCAGCGATTAAAGCAATGTAAACAAAGGAAGCCGTGGCATCGCTTTACTTCGAGTTCGACAAATCTAATTAAAAACTAGGCCTGAATAAAGCTCTTCTACATTTCATAAAATTAACACTAAATAAAGCACTATAACTATTTTATTAAATTTATTAATTATTACAATAATACTTGATTGTAATAATTAACAAATTTCTTTTATAATGATTAAATTAAATGTAAATACTGGGTTGTAATCAGAAAAAGCTGTGAAAATAGTCTAATTAATTTTAAGATAATTATTTTGCCTAGTGAACTCCACGTAGAACTAAATTGAAAATCTAAGTGAACAAAGAGCGGATATCACGTGACAACGATGAACGCTCATGAGTCCCTCTAGCGGTGAATTGCCTCCATTGAACAAAAATCCAAAATTGTATAACGTAATCAAAGTTATCATTTTGCACTCATGACCAGCAAAATTACAAAGTAACTAAAATTGTGCATGAAATAAATTTTGTGAAAGTAATGTGGGAAAAATATATCCATAACGCTTTGCTTTAAATAACGTGCTCAAGTTGAAAAAAAAGAGAGAGCGAGAGAAAGAGATTGTGAGAGATATATTTTTTTTTAGCCTACTTTCCCGTAGAAGTAAATAAAAATATATTAAAGCATGAAAGAAGGCTTAATGTACCGAAAAATATCGTTAAATATGAAGAGAAGTCAAAAATAAGTGTAGAAATTAAATAAAAATTGAAAAATAAAAAATTTGAAATTAGGGTTTTGAGATGGGGGAAAAAGTGTGTCGGTCTGTCTGTCTGTCGGTCTGTTGGTCCCCCCCCCCCTAATAACTTTTGAACGAATTGTCCGATTCGAAAAATTCTTTTTGCATTCGAAAGATCTCGGCAAGAACATCTCATTTCCATATTTTACTTTTGGATTTGAACAATATTTCGTTCAATTTTGAACAGTTCAAAAAATTTTAACATTAGCGCCTATGGGCAAAAGTGAAGCAAATTATGTAAACTCTGGGCATAAGAGTCGAAATCTTATGAACAAGATTACTAAAAAGTTCTCGAAGGAAAATATTTTTTAAATTTAACAATTTTTGTTCATTTTTGAACAGTTCAAAAAAATTAACGGTACTTTTTCCTTTATCCCGGCGCAGGCGATAAAGTCGCCAATAATGATGCAACGAACGCCAAATGGAATACCTCCGCTGGTAACCTTTTGCGTGTTTTGTTGCCTTGGCGAGATTTCTGCCGGGATAAAGGAATTCAATTTGAAACAGTTCAAAAAAAAAAAAAAAAAAAACAAGAGATTAACAATAGCACCTACGGGGAAATTTCAATCCTTTATAAATCATGATCTAACAGCCCGATTTGCTTGGAGCAAAATTTATCGGAAAGATGTTTGGAGGTAGAACATGTACAGATACGAAGTTCAACCAGAAGGGAACGAGCCTATTTTCTTATGAAATTTTTTGATCGGGATTTTTAACGATATTTTCGAATGAATGAATGATTAAGTGAATGTGTGATGGAATAAACGAATAAATGAGTGAATAAATAATAAAATGGATAAATGAATGTATGAAGTGAAAATTAAATAAATGAGTGAATAAATACATGAGAAAAATGAATGAATAAATAAACGAATGACTGAATAAATGAAAGAATGAGTGAGTGAATGAATATGTATTAACCGTTGAAAAAGGTATATTTGAAGTAATTAAGAACTAAAGTTAAATGAGGAAGAGATATATAGAGAGAGAGAGAGTTAGCTAGATTATAAATTTCAAGTTGGTGAATACGGGAAAGTAGGCTCGTATAGTTCTAGACGGAACTTCTTGTTAATTTATTTATTTTAAGGAAATTAAATGTGAAAGAACTTTTCGAGAAAAAAGTTGAAGAAATAAATTACAGACACTTGTTAAGCTATAAGAAACTTTTTTTTTCAATGCAAAAATGTTTTGCACTTTGGAACGCACGTAGCAGACACAGTAATTGCGTCACCGGTAACCCTAAATACGTGTATGAAAATACAGAATTACCGTCAATCAAAGAGATCTGCCTGGCACAACACGAAGAAGAATTCATTCATCTTCAAGGGAGGAGCTACTGGTATAAGGAATGTGCCGTTTTTGTTCTCGTTCTAGATCCTTTAGCATACTTGATTTCTTCCGAGCTGATGCAATTTTCCAGTTTATTAATTTAGTTACTTTCAACAAACAGCGATGCAAAAATTGCAAAAAATGTCATTTTTTAATTTTGTTATTAAATACAAGGACGCGTGTGTAGGTGTTAAGTTGATTTTTTTCCTTTTTTTTCAGCTGTAAAAAACTGCTTCGCCCGAGTTTTCTCGGGATAATAATTAACTGCAATATATGCAAACCCGAGATAACTCGGGATAATCATGCAAGCTGTTAAGTTATATAGGAAACATGAACACAATATTAACGCAAACCGTTGGCCCAATTCTAAAGAAAGTTGATTAACTGATAAATGATTATACAAATATGAAAACGCAGCCCAAAGATAACAGTGACGTCATGTAGGAGGGTCGCAGCAGACGCGATTAAAATGCCTTTGCAATATAATTTGTTCCTCGTTTAAATACGATATTTAAAAAAAATTAGGCAGGATAGGCGCGAGCCGAATACTCGGGAGCCTACTTTTTTTATTTTCGAAAAGGGAAAGCTTTTATTGAGGGTAAGCAGACATTACTGAAGAAACGTCTGCTAGGCTTCAAAAATGTAGCACAATTTGGTGAGCGAGCGCAACGCGCTTAGGTAGGGAAGCGATCCGAATAGAACTGTTTGCATTTCTGGGGGTTAGCAAGCGATAGAGAGTAAGAGGCGGGCCCAGTAGTTTTATTTTATTTTTATTGACATAATACTAAGGTCTTCAAAATGCAGAAGAAAAAGAAAAAAAAAGTGCGAAATTAAGAAAAAAGTCCATAATTTTCGATAAAAAAATTTGCCTATAGGATTTTTGTAAAGAAATGTTATTGGCTACTACTGTAACTTTTAGAGGTAGGCAAGCTCCTTTTCTAATATTTTCTTGACAGTTCTTTAAATCTGATTAACCTAGTAAAGCAAGGCTCTTCGTCTAGTAATATTTAAAGATCTAGCAATAAATGCACAAATGAAAGAGAAACACTGTTTGGAAGAAGAACCACTCAGCCTTCAATTATTGCTAAAATGTGCGATCATATTGTGGTATATTTGTATTACATTGTGTACTTAACATTCTAATAAATTTATTCAAAATTCCAGATTAAGCCTCTGTTTCTAAATGTCCCCCGGTCTCTCATCTAAAATCCAAATTTAGTTAGCTTAAGTTACGTAGTAAAAATAAACAAACTTTTGGTCAACAGGGGGATGTCAAATCATTCTCCAGATAGAACATAATCAAATGGAGTTTTCAGCCTTGTAATTTCTTTTCATCATCATAAAAGTAGTCCCAGATCTAAAAATAATTAAGAAATCATAACGCATGATATTTTGTCATTCCATGTTTTCTAGTTAAAGATATAATTAAAACAGCATTAAAAAGTATTGTTGACATTTTAAAAAAATCTAGTATTAATCGCTTAATTAGCGATAAAAAAAACAGTTCAACCAATTAGTTTAATCCTCATTTTTGCGCATAAAAATTTAATGCGTATTTTTATATAAAATGTGAGCGGTTTTTTTCACTCATCTTTTTTTGAGGAAACATAATACAGTAATAAGGAAAAAAAATGCATAAAAACATAGCTTAAGGAATTCTTATTATTAATGAAATCAAACCTCCATTCCTACGTAATTAAAGTTTTTTGCGATTTATAATAATTAAAGCTTTGTGATATTAATAAATCTCTCTCCAATTATGTCTTCTATTTTTTCTAATCTTTGACAAAATCAAAACGTAAATAATTAATAGCTGAAGGTTTTCTTTCCAATGAAAATTCCTTCTCATAAAAATATTTACCGCAAGATAGCTTAAGTAGAAGTAAGAACAAGCAGGGAAAATATCATTACGAATTTTAACAACTTGATATTAAACAAGAAGTTCCGTCTAGAACTATACGAGCCTACTTTCCCGTATTCACCAAATTCAAATTTATAATCTAGCTATATTTTTCTCTCTTTTTCTCATTTAGCTTCAGTTCTTAATTGCTTCAAATATAACTTTTTCAACGGATAATACATATTCATTCACTCACTCATTCATTCTTTCATTTATTCAGTTATTCATTTATTCATATATTCGTTTACTCATTCATGTGTTTATTCATTCATTTACTCATTCATGTATTTATTCACTCATTTATTTATTTTTTTAATTTATTCACTCAGTTATTCATTCAGGCACTCTTTCACTCATTCATTCATTCTTTCACTCTTTCATGTATTCATTCATTCGTTGAGATATATCCTTAAAAATCCCAAACAAAAATTTCATAAGAAAATAGTCGAGTTTAGTTCTTGTTGAACTTCGTATCTGTACATGTTCTACATCGTAACATCTTTCCGATAAAGTTTGTTGTAAGCAAACCTGTCGGTTAGATTAGGATTTTTATGTTGATTAAAATTTCCCCGTAGGCGCTGTTTTTTTTTTTTTTTTTTGAACTACTCAAAAAAAATGAACAAAAATTGTTCAAATAAAAAAGTAAGTTATTCAAATAGGGTGCGCTCGCCGAGATCTTTCGAATGCAAAAAGGATTTTTTCGAATCGGACAATTCGTTCAAATGTTATTAGGGGGGACAGACCGACAGACACACATTTTCCCCAAAACCCTACTTTCAAATTTTTATTTTTCAATCTTTATTTCATTACTTGACTTTTTTTGCCTTTTCCTTATTTTTACGATACATTAAACCTTCTTTCCTCCTTTATCTTTTTTTTTTTTTTTTTTTTTGTACTTTTCCGGGAAAGTAGGCAAAAAAGCACCATGTTGAAAAAGGATGTAAATCAAGGGAGGGAGAAACGTTAAAATTGCAGAAAACATTTCCGCTTCTTAATACATCAGACCTCGATATCTGGTCACAAGAATATAAGTTCTCCCCACAGATAAGGTCACTTTTCTAAAGTCCCGGATCATTGAAAATCAAAGGTGTATGAGTCGTTTATAAGCTCAATCCGCTTATAAGGTTATATCCGTAGTAAAGTCCCAAGGAGTGACTAATAAACTTTATGAATAAATAATTAATTAAAAATTATGATTTTATTAACATTTAATGGAAGATAACTTGCATCCTTAAAAGAATCGAAGATAGTTAACAGGAATTTAAGACCGATATATATTAGTAACCCTTTTGGTTCAAATCCAATTTGGAAGAATTCATTGGGGGGAGCGGGTACCATGAGACCTTTTTTTTTTCTATGGTGTTTTTATTTACAATTTTTGCCTCATGTCATCTTATTCTTAATAATTATTCATTGCATCTTAATCTTCACAAGAAACTTTAAATTTTTAAAAAATAGATTTCTTAAATATAACTTGAAAATTTTAATTTTTAAAACGGAATTTCACAATTTTTAAAAATGCATCTTCCTTTTCAAAAATTTACGTCAAGTTTCAAAATTTTTTCTATTGATTCATTACTCATAAATCAAAACTTTTGTACTTTGAATTTTTTATAAGTCAAATACTTTTTGTAAGAAAATATAAAAGCTGAAGTAACGCAGAAAAAACAACGAAAAATTCAAAAATCCTACAAAAAGATTTAAAAAAAAAAGAACTTAAGTTATCATAAACGTAGAGCATAAATTTGTTATGTATAGTTTCAGGAACATGTGGGGAAAAATATACATTAAAGATCCAAATTTTAAAAAGCCTATGTATTTTACTTTGGGATGAAATGCACAAAAAACAAAGTGAGAGAAAACAGCATTGTAAGTTTTCGATTTGCAAAAGCTTAAATGCTTTCTTTATCAAAATTTCAAGTAAGGAACTTTTTTTTTCAGTTACAGTCACAATGAAAGTGCTTCTTTTTGCTTATTTTATTTTAAAAAATAAATATGTGGCTTACATTCATCACAGTTACTGCTTCGGAATCAAAAGGTGTCACCTCACACCGTAATAAAATCAATGATAAATCACTAAATATTGCTTGAATTTTTCTGAAACTTTCAGGGAACATTTTTAAAGATTTATTTTACTACTTAAGCCAATCAAAATTTTTGGTGTTTTTAGACATTTTTGGGTGCTGGCTCCCCTTAAGCAGTTTAAAATGAGCAACTTTTCAATTCAGCTCACACATCAAATTACTAAACTGTAACAATCAAGTCCTTTACAAATATGACAAATGATAAACAGAATACAAAGCTCAACATATAAATGCTTGACACATTTATATTGCAAATACAATTTATGACGAATGACTTTAATGATTAAGCGTAACCAAGTCAATTAATGAAAATTAAACAAAAATGCAAGTCTGAGTGCAACGGAAAGCGACACAATTCTGTTTCTTTAATAAATTCATTTTTTTGGTTTATGAACAAAGGGAACTAACAGCATTGATCAAGGCTCAAAACTTTAATTAGAATTGAATTGTTTGAATAACTTAATTAAAGTACTATTTCAATTACATATACTTTAGAGAAAAATGTAAGGAATGCGTACCTGACAAATTGTTTTGTTTTGAGTATATTTAAAGAATTAGCAATGATAGCTATTTTAAACAATAAATTACGTATCCCGTTTATCCGTAAAAAATTCTAAAGAATACTTTGAGTCACAGTATATGATTTTAAAAAACGACAAAAGAATAACTAAATTTTAAAAAATATAGATATTGCAAGTCATGTTTACTTATTTAAGTAAAATACCAAAATTTTAAACAATATCCTTGTGCAAAGTATCTGAATAGAAAATATAACTTGTATTCCGTAGAGATGTATGCATATACGCGAGTTCCCGTATGCCTAATAGTACATTTTATCAATAAATATAAGACAAAGCAAAACATATTAAGGAGAAAGAAACGGTAAGGAAAGCCAAAACGGATTTTTAGTTAAGTTATTGACTGATTGAAAAATTGATCAGCTGAACACTTTTGTATGTTCTGCTGAAAACAAAGCATAAAATATTAAGAAGAAAGAAACAGTAAGGAAAACCAAAACGGTTCTTTAGTTAAGTTATTGATCGATTGAAAAATTGATCAGATGAACACTTTTTGTATGTTCTGACTAAAACAAAGCACAAAATATTAAGGTGGAAGAAACAGTAAGGAAAACCAAAACGGATCTTTAGTTACGCTACTGACAAATTGAGAAATTGATCAGCTGAACACTTTTGTATGTTCTGACTAAAACAAAGCACAAAATATTAGGGTGAAAGAAACAGTAAGGAAAACCGAAACGGATCTTTAGTTAAGCTACTGACAAATTGAGAAATTGATCAGCTGAACACTTTTGTATGTTCTGACTAAAACAAAGCACAAAATATTAGGGTGAAAGAAACAGTAAGGAAAACCGAAACGGATCTATAGTTAAGTTACTGACTGATTGAAAAATTGATCAGCTGAACACTTTTGTGTGTTCTGCTGAAAGCGTAACATTACCAAGGAAAATTGGAACGAGGCTCATAAACCTTTTTTTTTTCTCTCTTTCTCTGTTTTTCTTTTCAAACGAAGCAAACAATTGTTAATTTGCATCGCATACTTGAATAATGTATGCATCCAAAACTTTTAGAGCATTAATGACGCGTCTCATTTCATTTTTCTGCATAATTTTTCTTAAAAATAGAAACACAAGATTCGAAAACTCACTTTCCTCATCAGAAAAATCAGAATAGCTAATGGCATTTATTTCTAAAATTTAGGAGACACTTGAAGTATTTTTTATTGTCTTTTGATTCATTGCATGAAGGTAAAGAGGTAAATTTATTCCTTCACATGCCCCAGAAATGCTTCAATCTGTGAAGTAATTTGAAATTCATAAAACACAGCCATTTCGAATGTTTTTTAATTCTTATCTTTCCTTTGATATAGCGCAACATTCTTTTGTACTAAATTATTTTTTAAAAAATGATATAATCAGCAATTTAACTTTCATGATGAGAAAGGTCTTTTTTATATTTTCTATGAAGTAAATTTGTTATTTTTATCTTTTTAGAATAAAGTCTTAACGATTTACTACAGAGAAAAAAACGTAATGATTTTTGTCGCATTGCTGTGTTCGACTTATTAACTCATTCAGAAAAGTCCTTTTTTTTTCAGACAAGTTGTTTATGAGTAGAATTTTTTCCACGTAATAGTTTTAATTGGCTCAGTAGTTTGAAAGGGCATTCGATTATTTTAAACAAAGGTGGAAGCAGAGTTTAAAAATAAAGACTTTTTTTATTTAAAAGTAAATTTTCGGTTGCATAAAAATCTATTTAAAAAAAATTTTAAGCAATTAATTTGAATAGGTGTTATCGAAAAAAAAAAAAGCAAGGGATCAGAAAACTTTTTTACATGCTTTCTCAGAGACCAAGACTTTTTTTACATGCTTAATTGTTAGTAATGTTTAACTAAAATGCTCAAAAACAAGCATGGTCATTACTACTTAGTAAACATGTTCAACGCATTCTCATATGCTCAATCACTAGCATTGCCTATCTTCAACGTCATGAGTGCAAAATTTATCAAAAGGTTATAACCACCATCAACATGCCACTAGCAAATATGCTCAGGGATATTTCACACACTCAACTGCTAGCATTAATTTGCTGTCTCTGGTAAAGCTCAATAACTAGAATGCGATTTATTGAGTATGCTACTGGATTACTTAAATGGGGAGGTGACACTCGAAAGCCATTAAAAAACATTAGTACAGCAAAATGTGCTCAAGACATCTTTTATCAGAAAATATTATTAAAGAAAAGAATCGCCATTGACTATGAAAAAGATGCCCAGAAAAAGTAACACGCTCCAACATATTAGCAGCACACTCAAAAAGACACTAAAGGTAAAAATAACAAGAGAAGCACAAAAGTGCTGCAAGGTCATGGCAGTTCCTTAGCTGCTATATGGCTCAGATATCAAATGAGATATATGGCTCAGTTCTCAAGATGGAAAGCAGAATCCTTGCGGCAGAGATGCGGTACCAGCGATCTTTAAAAGGCTGCACAATTATGAACTAAATAAAAAATGAAGACATAGCAGAGGAATTAAACGTTTTTAACCTCTGCGGCAAAATCATGGAATATCGGATTGGCTGGATATATCATGTTCAATGCATCAAACGAGAAGGACTACCAATAGCGGCCTTCCACTACAAGTCGAAAGGCAAACGGGATAGTGACATACCTGGAAGACGGTGGTTAGACCAAGAAGATGGCTTCTAGCCTACACTGTTAGAAATTTCATCATGAAATTACGGTTAAATAGCCGGCAGCAATTTGTCCATCTAATTCACCGTTAAGTTTGGAATATTTTTCTATCTTTACGGGATCTAAACCGTTTCCAATCAGCTTGGTTAAAAGCCGCAAATACAAAAGTTTACGGTTTCATAACCATTTAAAAATGATTCATAAATAAATTTTTACGTTTTTTGAACCATTTCGAGGCGTAGAAACCGTAAACGAAGAGTGTGGCAATCGAACCCCGGGTGTATGGTATACCAACTTCGCGCTCTACTCATTCGGACATCTACACCACTCAAAGCGGCAGTTTATTTATCAATAAATCTTCTTTTCCAACGGGCAAACTGCATTAAAATTCAGATTGCAGTTTTTAATTGGATCTGAAGTCATTTTTGGTCTAAATTTACTATATATTGAAGAAAATCATTTTATTTGCTGCAAAAATTAAAATACAAATAATCTTCAGCGGCTCAAATTATGGGCTCGCTCATTCGCAAACAATTCGAGAATCCGACGTCTCCAATTTTTGATTTACGTGTGTATGTGTTTCTATTTAGTAACCACTACTTAAGCCACTTTCTTTTTCTTCTTTTTAATATATACATGCCGATTTGAGCTGATAAATCTTTATTCGTATTTTCACAACAACGTATGACCGGGAAGGTACCACAACCAAGATGGACGCCCATTTTTATTGACTAAGAGACCTAGTGGCACTTGTAAATTACGGTTAGTTAAACGTTATTTAGGAGAAACAGAGAATAAACGATTTTTTTTCACAATCAGCGGTTTGAGTACCATCTTTTTAATGGTTATTTAACTGTTGTAATTAAATATGGTAAAATAACAATCAAATAAATGGTTATATTACTATTTTCTTACGGAAGTTTTTAGCAGTGTAGTCCTTGAAGATGATGATGATGAAAAAAGAAGTTATCGTACCACTGAAGTGTAACAAATCTCATTGAGCTTAGGCTTGAGGAACCACATTATCATCATATATTGTTTAAAAAATGCATAAATACAAAGTCCGATTATGAAATGGAAATTGGGGGCTTCATCATACACATTAACTTTTAAGAATTTTTTGTAGCTAAAAGTAAGTTCCGCCCATCAACATAACTAGAACAAGTGCATCCGTTCAAACGCATCATTTCTTACAAAAATTATAATTGAATCAAAACAAATTCAGACCTTTAGAATATAGACAATGATAAAATACAAAATAATAGAATAATTGACACATCTTGCCTCAGTTTTACCAATAACTTTATTTTTAGGATAAGAAGGTTTTCGAATTACAATTCCAAAAATGAAATTCATGAATGTCACGAGATTCAAATTTATAGCCTCATTACTTCAGAAAACATTTCGGAGCATATTCCAATTTAACATAAGAGTACTTTTCGTATATTTCAAGCAATAATTCTTCTCAATAGAAAATTCTTCATTAAAATGAAAAAGTTACTTCATTCCTCTATTTAATATCAAGGGTTTCATGTCTTCTATATGATTACTCTTCTAGAAATAATTCACACAAATACCAGCATCGATTAGTATTACATTTCCATTTCTTTTTTTCTGTTAAAATATATTTATTGTATAAAAACAAATTGTTTGAACCGTATAAACATGAATAACAATGCACATAAACAAAGCAGAAAATTGCAGTTTCTTATGTTGGATTTTTCCTAATGCATAATCTAGGCAAGTATAATTGCCATGGAAACTACAGTATAATTCGCTTAGAAAATATTTTCATGTGTAATAGTTTCTTCAAAAGCGTAAAACGCTGCATTGATGCTAGCTATAAATTTTCCTAAACCCAAAAAAGAAATGATTTTGTAGGAGAAGAAAATGTAGGAGCAGAAATACTGGGCATTTTGATGGATAATTTAGGCCTTCCTCTTGTGACATTTATACCGATTCAAGGAAAATATTCAATCTAAATGTCACATAAATGCTGCAAATTGCCAGATACGTACCTTTGATTCAAGCTTAAGAAACTAGCCGCTGAATAATTACTTAGACTAAATTAGCAATAATTTATTACAAAATAAGACAAAAATTTACTTGTGAGATTTTGTGACTTGCCAGTTTCACCCCCATTGCTATGGGGACGGAATTCTTCCGCAGTCATTCATTGGTTCTACGACCTCGTGCTTACTCATTGGCTAGTATTTATGCCATTATTAAAATTACTTTCATCTAAAGGAATATGATTCGTTGATTGCGTTTTGACATGAATGGACCTCGCTACAGTGGAATATTCATAGTTGATGTCTACTGCAACCGAAATATAATGTTCCTGTTACATTCGATGTAAAATCAGCCAATTTTTATCTATAAAAATATCTCAATTTTTACTGAGAAAGAATCGTTCTCTTCTTCTTCTTATGGCTTTCCTCGATTGACGCAGTCAGACCAGGTCCAACAAACCGTTGGCGTTGAGTAAGTCGATGACATAAAATGGAGCCGACTAAATATCTTGCCTGCAGAGTCCAAGACAGTCCAGGATGTGTTTTTTGAGATTGACTTGCTGTTGTTAGAGTTTTAGAGGACACCGTGGAAAAACTCTCTCACCTGCAGAGAATTTTAGACATTTCAAGTAACCACTTGTGATGTGGGATAAGCAGGTATGTAAAGACCAGTCATCTGAGAATGAGATAAATAAGCCTGGTTCCGTCGCCGAGTACCAGTTGTTGTTGGGGGTAACAAGCCAGTCTTTTTAATGGTAGATTTTATGATTGAGTAAAGTTCCTGAGATGTTAGTGCATTGGAATTGTAACTCTGTTGACATCAACCTTCTTTGGCAAGTTTGTCTGCTATTTCGTTTCCATAGATATCTACATGTGATGGCACCCAGTGCAGGTGTATTTCGTGATGATCTGTAGTTTGTTGCAGATAGAAATATTTGTACTGTCGTAGGAGGTCTTAAGCGTCATTGTAAAATTGGTAAATTTAATTTAGGTTTTCTGGTATAGGAGAATTTATTCATCCTTTCTAGTACTCAGAATGCCGTAGCAAAATGCACGTTATACTTAAGAAAAATTGAGTGAAGTAATGTTTTATTATAATTGTATCTAATGTAAATTAAAAGCAATAATTTTCACTTGTTTTTGAACCATTGCATTTTCTCTTTCAAGGAAAATTTCAATTTTCTCGCATAGGAGAATTTATTTCTCCCTTCTAGTAGTCAGAATGTGATAGCTAAAGGCCCGTTAAGACAAATTGAGTGAAGTCATATTTTACTATAAATGTATCTAATTTTAATTAAAAGCAATAATTTTCACCTGCTTTTGAACCAGTGCATTCTTTCTTTCAAAAATAAAAAGGTTTGCATTTTTCCAAACGTACACTTATAACATTCAAACGCATTCCAGTTAAATTTTCTACTTAAACTTCCGTTTTTAAAAATCTTTCGTTTTAATACAAAACGTAATGGAATCCATTTATTTCTTGTTAAACAATACAGCTTACGCATGTATCTAATTCTCAAAAGTATACGTTTTTCTGAACAATTCATTAAAATTTTAAAACAAAAAAAAATCCATTCTAAAAATCGGGTAAGAAACGATAAATAAGAAAAGTAACAACCAATTTATTCTTTTAGAAATGTTATTCTAGATATGAAACTTCTGAAAAATTGGATGGGACTCGAAATGAATTTCTATTTTGAATCACATTTACTTTGCTTCTCTGAAAACTGGAAATGCATTGTCATAAAACGGAAAATTTCAAACAAATCTTTCGGAGATTTAAGTAAGATCCGCATCATTTTAAAGGATCTATTCTTATCATAAATAGCAACTGTTAGTATCTTTTTTTTTTATTTTTTTTTCGAAGCGTAGATTTTTGCTGAAATTTTCTCCCCATTATTTGAGGGTTTTATTTTATTTAAAGTAGTTGTTGTTTGGAATTTTTATCGAAACATTTGCGTAAAATGATGAAAAATTAAGGTTTATATTTTTCTTTTATACAATTTAATGCGTTAAAAGCACACATAGTAGTCCAATCTGATCCCAGAAGCTAATTTGAGTCAAGCATAGATTGTTTAAAAAAGTAAATTAAAAAATATAACAAGGAGTTCATTTATTTATTTATTTTTTCAATTTTCACGTGTATTGCTTGAAATAAAATTCACACAACATATAAAAAAAAATCATAAGCTGCATATGAACAAAATTGAAAACAAAATTTTTAGGGATCGTTCGTAAATGATGTCACGCATCAAGGGAGGAGCGGCGGTTGTCAAATTGTGACACAGTGTGACAAGGGGAGGGGTAACAAGTGTGACATCATGCCTATGCAACATAGCGTGACATATAAGAAAGGGGGTAGGGGGTCCGTTGAAGTGGGACACTTTGTGACAAAGGGGGTGAGCGTAAAATATATGGGAAAAAGCGTGACATCATTTATGGATGGTCCCTTATGAGTCGGTGATCACTCTTTTTGTACCGAATATTTTGTCTTCTTTGTAGGTAATAACTATTAGAAGTTGTTGTTGTCGAGTACTCGCCTGTGGCGAGGAAGAATGGGTACGCTGCTCCTGCGTCTAACGGGGCCCTTATAGACAGGAGTATGATTTCCGCCCCTTGAAAGGTCTCTTAATTTTTGAACCAGCTCCCAGATGAGAGACCATCACCTGGGATTGGCCCCCCAGAGGTATCGTTGCACTTGGAGAACATTGGAGCCACGACCAATTTAAGGTGCACCAGCTCCCTTTAGCTTACACGGACCACAGCAACCAGCCGCGAGAGGTTGTCACCCTCCCAAACACTGGCCTTAGTCGATGTTGCTTCACTTTCGGTGTTCTGCGGGAACCGACTGGTCCACTGCGGGTAACTATTAGAAGTGGCAAGGATTTATAGACGCAAAATACCAGACCCTTTAAAGCTCTCATTTTTATCTCATGCTCTGTAGTATTTCTCAGAACTTTAATATTGAAGGACTGATTTGTTTCCTTTGATTTTTCTTAAATATTGATTTTTCTCAACATAATGCTCCGAAATGTTTCTAACACGGAATATTTCACTTCACAGCAGCTCTTATTCATATATCTGATTTTGTCAGTATTTTTGGGGATAAATCTTAAACATCTAAATCTACTGTACCGAGAAACTTTGGTAGAGGTAGCCAATGCCATACAATTTTGTCATTTTAGTGGATGATATTAAGTTTGTAGCAGAAATTTAAAGGTGTTTCAACGATGCAAAATCGCTTGGAGTCAGCTTGGTGAAAAGTTCGGCCTTGATTGAAGAATTAGAGGAAAATTGGAGGAGGGTGGGGGTCAATCAAGTGGGATAATTGGGAATAAGGGGTAGTTGAGAACAAAGGGCATCAACTCTCACGTGATATATTTTGGCGCTAAACTGCCTCGGATTTTGAAAGTATGTATCACTAGGAAGCCATGGAACGAATTCTCGTACTTCTCGGTAATCAATTGACAGCATTGTGCACTGTAAAAAAAAATCTCCTGAAAATAACGGGAAAAGTACTGCAGCAGAATGGCAGGAAATATTCCGTTTCTGATAATATTTTCCCGAGATTTGACAGAAGTTCCATTTCATTTTTCTCCGTTAATCCAAATCAGGTTGTGAAAATACAGCAACCGTAAAACGGAAAAGTTCGATTCTCTTATTTTTAGGATGATATTTGTTTTTGGAAGGAAAAAACCATGTATTGAAACACTACGGAAATCTTCCGTTAAAATCAGTCAAGAAACACTCTGAAAATTCTATTTTTTTTAGCATTGTGATGGGTTTTTCTAGTGTGCTGCAAAACAATTGACAATCAAAGTGGATAGTGTGATTTTAATTGTTAATTCTGATTACAGTAACCAAAGGTAAATATTGTTTATGGTTAATTATTGTTGTTTAATGTATCAATTAATAGTATTTATGGTAGTTGTGGAACATTATTTTTTAGAACGCAATAGACAGACGTTCCTACTTACCCCTGAGCGTTTTACATCAGTGGTACTTGGGAACGGAATTTAGCACTCCTTTCCTTTTTTTTTTTTTTTTTACAATGTAGTGAATTAAACCAATGTTTTTTATTAGATTGAGATAATATTTGGTTAAAATAACCGTTGCAGTTCAAACAAGATACCTAAAACGTTTGTCAAGAAGAAGTACCCTTCCATATACAGTTGAAGACGTCACTAATGAGGTAAACGACGTTCTCAAAGGCAACATGAGGCAGAAAAAGAGTAAAACAACTAAGAAAAGATGTAACAAATTGGACAAGGATACCACCCACTCCAAAGTACCAGTCAAGAAGAGAAACAAGAAACAAAAAATGAATAATATCGAAACTGATGATGAAGAATATGCACAGGAGAGCTATGATGATAACAGCGTAGATGATTTAGATATCTACCTTCAAAATATGGTTAACGAAGAACTTGAAGAGGTTTCCTATATGGAGCCGTCTGCTACAATCATCGCTCTATTCGTGCTGGTAGATATTAAAAGGAGGATCTAGAAACAACCAAGTTTAGGGTACGCATGTAGGGTGGATATGGTCGTGGATACGGAATTAGAGGTTACTGGTCTCAAAAGTATTGACCTATATAAGTCAAAGTTTTCTCTTATTGAAAATGACAAGTTTCAAATAGGTCAAATAATAGTCATTCCCAGTTACCCCCTAGTCTATGGGGTAAATGGGAAAATGAGGGGTAAAAGGGAACGTCAATTATCAAACATTTAAAAGCATCAATTTCTCTCGTTGACCTATTAAAAAGTTAATTAAGATATGTAGTTATAAGTTCATATTTTAAAAACAATTTTCCAACTTACTGCACGGTCACGAGGTTCGTAAGCAATTGGAAACGCAAATTTCGTTCCCAATTATCCCACTTGACCCTATATGTCTGAACATGCTGTAACATTTAACAATTTGTCTTCAAAAAGGTTTGTCAAATAGAAATTTCTCACCGATTTGGCGATTTAAAAAATGTACAAAGAAGTAAGGAAAAAGGGCAGCTCTACAAATATGACTTTGTGACATCTTGAAACTGTACTCAAATTTGTACCTGAAAAAACCTTGAGTAGGAACAAGAATAAGGAGCCAAAGTAAGACAATTTTATAGACTAGATCACCAGCAGCTAGAGTAAGACTATTTTATAAACTCAGGAGCTAGAGTAAGACTATTTCATAGACTAGACCACCAGGCGCTAGAGTAAGACTATTTCATAGACTAGACCACCAGGAGCTAGAGTAAGACTATTTCATTGACTAGACCACCAGGAGCTAGAGTAAAATAATTTTGTAGACTAGACCACCAGGAGCTGGAGTAAAACTATTTTATGGACTAGACCACCAGGAGCTAGAGTAGAACTATTTTATAGACTAGACCATCAGGAGCTAAAGTTTGCCAACAGGAGCTAGAGTAAAACTATTTTATAGACTAGACCAACAGGAGCTCGAGTAAAACTATTTTATAGACTAGACCACCAGGAGCTAGAGTAGAACTATTTTAGAGACTAGACCAACAGGAGCTAGAGTAAAACTATTTTATAGATTAGACCACCAGCAGCTAGAGTAAAACTATTTTATACGGAGAATCTTAAATCCTCATCAATACAGCCCATTATCTATATTTAAATCCATTATTTTCGTGACACTATTCCATAAAACTAAACTACTCATAATATCCATTTCGTTATTTAGTACTAGGAATTTAAACTCTAAAACTAACAATTTGTGCGTTTCTTAAAAAGGATCCTCACTACCACCACCAAAAAAAAAAAAAAGATTGCAGTCAAAATGTCACAAAATCCTCATAAAACATTCCTGATATTGACTCAAAGAGAAAAGAAAACTGCGCTAAAACACATTATCAGCAAACAAGAACTAATGCTCTTCCTATCAGACATAAGCAAACTTAAGATGGTACTCCAAGTTGATTTTTTGTTCCGCGATAAATACTTATTTATTGGTTTTATTTATTGGATCAAAGGAAAGGATTTACTCGCTATCATCCAGATAATATTTGATCTAAATTTTCCTCTTGCCTAGCATACTGGTGAATCTATATTTTACTGGCTGAGTAAAAATTGGTTTTTGTTGTTGAAAAAGAAAACTGATAAAGAAACGAAACGTGCAAAATTCTTAACTCTAACTTAAAATAAGAGTTTTATCTACGGAAAATCGCAAATGTGTAGAATGTAAAAAAGGTTTTCGCTAAAACATATTTTGATAAAAATGCCTCATCGATATCTTTTAATACAAAATAATCGTTTACAAAGTGATTAACTCGCTGATTTTGTAATTTTATTTGTAAATAATTTTGTAAAAAATTAAACCCTGGAATACGCATAGTTTAATTTTATTTTATTACTAGCGGTACCTGCAAGGCTATGTTCGTGTTAAAAAATGAAAAGACCAGCCGATTCGCCATTGTGTATATAGTGATAACTTTTTAATGTGTAAATTATGTATTTTATTAAAATGTATAGCATCTCACATAATCAAATATTAGTCGCCCACAGCAATAAATTAGTAATCCTACACATGGTCCTGCAATGGTATCAAGTTCGAAACGATGCGACCATTTCTTCCTTTAGAAAAGAACCCTTTTATGTAATTTCCGACTATAAATTGCAATAAAAAAAGAACAAATTTGAATTTCAGAAAAAACTCTGGGAGGTGCACCCCCCCCCCCCCTGATCCAAACTAATTTTGTGACAAATTTCATGAAAATCCACTGACACACACACACACACCACAGACAGACATACTTGCTGCTTTATTATTAGTAGAGATTAGTTAGAATCCAAAAAATCAGATAAATCCCTGTATACACTGTAAAAAATTCTAGTTCAACCTTTCACCAAAACAAATGGTGAAATTTAGCTGCAACCGACATTTGGTACTAAAGATAAATCCCTGTATACACTGTAAAAAATTCTAGTTCAACCTTTCACCAAAACAAATGGTGAAATTTAGCTGCAACCGACATTTGGTACTAAAGATAAATCCCTGTATACACTGTAAAAAATTCTAGTTCAACCTTTCACCAAAACAAATAGTGAAATTTAGCTGCAACCGACATTTGATACTAAAGATAGATCCCTGTATACACTGTAAAAAATTCTAGTTCAACCTTTCACCAAAACAAATAGTGAAATTTAGCTGCAACCGACATTTGATACTAAAGATAAATCCCTGTATACACTGTAAAAAATTCTAGTTCAACCCTCCACCAAAACAAATGGTGAAATGTAACTGCAACCGACATTTCATACTAAAGATAAATCCCTGTATACACTGTAAAAAATTCTAGTTGAACCTTTCACCAAAACAAATAGTGAAATTTAGCTGCAACCGACATTTCATACTAAAGATAAATCCCTGTATACACTGTAAAATATTCTAGTTCAACCCTCCACCAAAACAAATGGTGAAATGTAACTGCAACCGACATTTGGTACTAAAGTTGAATCATTTTAATGGTTTCTAGTTTCACATTCATGGGGAACTACACCATTATAATGGTGCAACTTACTACCAAATGTGGGTTGCCGCTAAATCTCCATTTTTTCCTTTTTAGCCTACTTTCCCGTAAAAGTTTTTAAAAAAGCTAGAAAGAAGGCTTAATTTATCGTTAAAATATCGTTAAAAATCAAGAAAAGTCAAAAATAAGTTAAGTAATTAAATAAAGAATGAAAAATAAAAAAATTGAAAGTAGGGTTTTGAGATGGGGAAAAAGTGTGTCGGTCGGTCTGTCTGTCCAAACGCCACCCCCTAATATTTTTTGAACGAATAGTCCGATTCAAAAAATTATTTTTGTATTTGAAAGGTCTCGGCGAGGACATCTCATTTCCATATTTGTACTTTTTGATTTGAACAATTTTTTGTTCAATTTTGAACAGTTCACAAAATTTTAACATTTGTGCCTATGGTCAAAAATGAAGCAAATTATGTAAAATCTGGCCACAGCATCCAAATTCCTATGAGAAAGCTTACTGGAAGAAGTTTTCGGCGTAAAATATTGATTTGAACAATTTTTGTTCATTTTTGAACAGTTCAAAAAAAAAAAAACATTAGCGCCTACGGGGAAATTTCAATTTTATATAAATCTTGATCTAACGGGCCGATTTACTTGGAACAAACTTTATCGGAAAGCTCTTATAACGTAGAATATATATACAGATAGAAAATTCATCCAGAACTAATGAGCCTATTTTAATATGAAATTTTTTTTTATCGGGATTTTCAAGAATATTTTTGAATTAAGGAATGATTAAAAGAATAAGTGAAAGAATGAATGAATAAATGAGTTAATAAATGAGCGAATGAATGAAAACATAAGTAAATGATCGGGTAAATACATGAATGAGTGAATGAATGACAGAATAAATGAATGAATGAGTGAATAAATATGTATTAACCGTTGAAAAAGGTATAACTAAAGCTAAACGAGAAAGAGAGAGAGAGAGAAAAATAGCTAGATTATAAATTTGAAGTTGGTGTATACGGGAAAGTAGGCTAGTATAGTTCTAGACGGAACTTCTTGTTATTTAATTAATTATTTATTTTTTGGCTGAAGGTTGAAAAAGAATTTTTTACAGTGTATGTGTGACAGAAGGTTACGTGCTAAAAATCAAAAATTATGAAGACTATGTATTTTAGTGAAATTTCATGTAAAATAGTTTAAGTTACAATAATGTGATGAGATACTCGGTACACAGTTTATAAAAGAATTGGTACTTCACCATTTATTACAAAACTTGATTCTACGGAAGTTTTCTGAAGACACGATCCACAAAAAAGATTGAAGTGATCGATTCAAAGTTTTTTTTTTTCTTTCTAATGGGACTGCAGTATTGGTCATCAACCATTGCAGACCTAGTGCGTCCCCAGTAATGGTACCATCTCTTTCAGCGGCACCACAATGAGTGTGCTACCTTCGCCGCATGAGAATTTTGACGTTCAGCTACCACTAGATGGCGGTACCTGAGCTCTCATTGATGCAATATGCACTAGGAATTTAATTTCGCCGAGAGCATCCAAGCCAAATGTCTTTCTCAAGGGATCTTTGACATGCCGCATAACCATACGACATGGGCGCAGACGGTTTTCTGCATCTTGAAAATCCACCGACTCGGGCCAGGTTTGAACCCGCGATCTTGGGCGTACCAGGCCTGCTGCCTTACCACTACGCCACCCTGTCGGCATCGATTCAAAGTACTTGAGTAGATTTCAAGGTTATACAGGGAAACCTCTGCAAGTTGACCATTTGCGGTGACCACTTTCGTGGTCACCTTAGACAGGGGGTCAACTTGTAGAGGGTGGAGATTTTTTTTATTTTTGTCATTTCTTACACTACGCATTTATTCATTTGTAACTAATTAAAATATAGCTTCATGTATTAACGTTACTTTAAAATTAGTAATCAGCTTTTTTTTCACAATTATCTAAAATATCATTAGATAAATTTAATCTGAATGACTTGCAATGTATCCTATACAACTTTAAAGTTGAAGTACTTACTGAAAAATAAAGATAGACACCTTATTAATTATGTAAATTACTTATTTGATGATAAAGATTTCCTAAAAATACGTAATTGTTCGAAATGGCTACATCCGATAGAAGAAAAAAAAAGAAACTTATTTAAAGAATAAAAGAGAGCTCATAGTAGTTTTCCCATTTGGTTAACTTTTTACTGAGAGGTTTAGGCAAACTTTATATTGGTGTTTCATCCATCCAGACAAATACTGGTCTGACATTATAGCATAAAAAATGTCCTGGAGAAGTTATTTCAGTTTTTTTTTTTTTTTATCTTTGCAAAAATAGATAAACAAATAAATATAGTAATAATTAGGCGGTCAACTTGCAAGGAATGTTTTGTAATTTTCGCACTCAAATTTGGCTTACATAAGTGGTCAAATGAGGTGTTCAAGTAACAAAAGTTTCCCTACAATATATAATATAGAAGTAATTCTGTTCCTGACAAAAGTGGTCAACTTAGACAGGTGGTCAACTTAACAGATTTTACTGTACCAAGATTCATTTGGATCATGTAGATCTATTTGTTTTCTTTATGCTTTGTACAGTACGTTTCTGTTTTGTACAGTACGTTATGTCTCTCACACAGTACTGCTGTAACTATTTCTCTACATTAACGTTTATACTTACCTAATTTAATTCTTTATGTTCAAGATTATAATCATGGTTCTTCAACTACAAGTAAAACTGATTCAACTTATACCCGCATTTAAGTTCTACAAATATTTAAACGTATTAATAAGGAATGTATATATTGCGTACATATGCCACAATCTGAGGAACAAGACCAAAAAAAGACATATTCTAATATCGAAAGATGAACAAATAATACTTTTCCTTCAAAATTATATTCAAACCGTTAAAAAGATAAAGAAAAATGCTTTCATTTAATCATACGAGCTCCGGATGCTTAAATTATGAGTAAAAAAACTATGCCTCTAAAAACGTTAAAAAAAAACTTTCTTATTTCTAAAATCTTAAAAAATAAGTACCTCAGACGTCATATCACAGAAAAAAAAAAATGGCACATCAAAAAAAAAAAAAAAAACCGACAAGGATGAAAAAGCAAGTTTAATGACGCTAAAAATAAATGCACGAAAATTAATTTAATTAAAAAAAGTAAATTATTAATTAAAAATCTAATTATTGAGCCTTAAAAGCTTTGAAACGCTTCACGCAACATGATACGTTTACAGGTTTGGTAGCTTTTTTTTTAAACCAGCTTAGATTTTTAATTTTCTAATACGGTCAGATTTTGTTTTACATACTCATTTTTTAATTTAATTAGCGTAACATAAAATGAAGGATTATGTTATTTCGTAGAATTGATGCTCGCAATGCACATTTAAAACTTTTGAACAATGTACATTGTAATTAATTTATAATAACTGCAAATGAAATTTACTAAATTTGTTAATATAAGCATCTTTTTTATGAATTATACTTTAAGTATAATAATTTTCTAAATTTAAGTAAATGTACGCTTTACTGTCGAGTGATGTTCACATAAATAATGTACGCTGAGTATCAGAAATTTTGCACTTTCCATTCATAAACTACGTTCTTTTACGTAGTGGAGCATCTATGCAAGTACATGGATCAAAATATTTAATAGCTGCCTCCACAACGGTCACATTTTCTGCTCTTTACTGAAGCCGATCCATAAGAAGGTTAGGGATTTGGGGAAAATATATGGGAAAAAAGCGTAACATCCTTTATGAATGGTCCCTTAGTCATTTTTAAAATTATTTCTCCAAGTTAACAGCATAAAATAGATGATATTAACTTCTTTCCGCTACTAATGCAAATACGTGTCTTATAAATGTCCACTATAGATACAATTGAAACGTTTAGTCAATTTGACGTAAAAATCCTAATTTTTCATCAAATGACATTTTATAGGCAATAAATTTTTAGAGAAATAGTTGGCGGTTAAGCTAACTAACTATAAGCTAACTTAATATTGATGTAAGTCCCCTTAAAAAAATTTGCCACGTAAAAGAGTACGAAAATTTTCTTAACTGTGTCCACTACCGGGTTATTTACCTTAAATCTTGCTACTAAGCATTTCTCTACGAAAAAGGTTTCACCATTCGTGGAAACTTGTCAATTAGCTTTTTAAACTCATTTGCTTTTGTGCTACATAATACAATAGCTTTGTTCTACGTACTACATCACATGATGAAGAAACATCGACACAAGTAAGGATTCCCAATCGTTGTCGAAGTTTTAAAACCAGCTTAGTAAAGACAATTTGCATTACGCCGCATATTAAATAAGCAATTCAGGTAACATTTCTGCAAAAACAGATTCCCCAGACCCGTATGTTTTTAAATAAACTCTGAAAATTTGAAAAAAGCATTTTACCTCAAGTAAACATCAGTTTCTGATGAAATAAGTGATGTTTTGATGAATGAATACCTTTGACCATAAAATGAAATACAACTTGTATTACGCACAAATTCTGCAAAACACTACTGACACGCGTTTCGAGGAGGCAAGGAGCTCTTTTTTCAATGCAGAAGAAGGGACTTTCTTAGGGGTTTCACCTAGAAATTCACCTTTTGTATTATTCTAATGTCTTTATTCTAATGGAGATTTTTTGGGGCAGATGCCCTTATTCTAATAGCGATGTTTAGTAATAGTTGTATTTCTTCAAATGGGGGGCTTTAAGGATTGTTTTCTTTATTGTAGCAGAAATATTCAGGGATCGTTATTCTACATCCGATGGGAAATGTTTAATGAGAATACTGCTTTTTATTTTGATGGGAAGTTTTCGATCTCGTGTTCTCCATATTGTAATTGGGATTTTTATGGACTTGATGTTATTTTGAGATTCATTTCCTGCATATGCGTATTTTTGCTTCTGTTTCTCTTACTCTATGGCGTAGTTTTCATTTAATGAGGATTTTTATGGACTGTTATTTTTAATCTAAAAGGAATTTTTAGACTGCTGCTTTTAATGTAATCGTGATTTTTATAGAGTTCTACTGTTTAAATGGAATTTTTTTGGGCTGTTGCCCATCTTCTACTGGGATTTTTTACCTAAGTTTTTCTTTATATATTTACAACTGAATTTCGGACATGAGTCACTTGGCCTGAGAATGATGCAATGTTACCCCGCGCAACGCCGAGTACTTCATCTAGTCTCTTAATATATTTTTCTGCATTAATATGCTCCCCACACAAAGTAAATATAAACAAGAAGTTCCGTCTAGAACTATACAAGCCTACTTTCCCGTATACACCCAACTTCAGATTTATAATATAGCTATCACTTTCTCTCTCTTTCATATTTAGCTTTAGTTCTTAATTACTTCAAATATACTTTTTTCAACGGATAATACATATTTATTCACTCAGTCATTCATTCTTTCATTAATTCAGTCATTCATTTACTCATTCATGTAGTTATCACTCGTTTATTTATTTTTTCATTCATTCACTCATTTTATCATGTATTCACTCATTTATTCATTCATTCGTTCTTTCACTCATTCATTTATTCATTCATTAATTCTTTCACTCTTTCATCGATTCAATCACTCATTCTTTCACTCATTCATTCATTCATTTATTTATTTATTGAGAAATGCCCTTAAAAATTTCATAGGAAAACAGGCTTGTTCAGTTCTTGTTGAACTTCGTATCAGTACATGTTCTACAGCGTAATATCTTTCTGATAAAGTTTGTTGCGAGCCAATCCGTCGTTTAGATCAGGATTTGTATGGGATTGAAATTTCCCATATGCGCTAATGTTAATTTGGTACCTTTTCATTATCAAGGCGCAAATCTAGCCGAGCAAAATTTTTGGCGACGGAACACGCAAAAGGATAACAACGACGATATTCCGTTTGGCGTTAGTTGCATCATTATTGGCGACTTTATCGCCTGCGCCGGAATAATGGAAAAATGCCGCAATTTTTTTTTTTTTTTTGAACTGTTCAAAAATGAACAAAAACTGTTCAAATCAATATTTCACGCCGAGAACTCCTTTCAATAAGCTTGCAATAGGAACTTGGATCTTGTGCCCATAGTTTACATAATTTGCTTCAATTTTGTCCATAGGCGCTAATTTAAAATTTTTTGAACTGTTCAAAATTGAACAAAAAATTGTTCAAATATATGGAAATGAGATGTCTTCGCCGAGATCTTTCGAATGCAAAAAGAATTTTTCCAATCGGACAATTCGTTCAAAAGTTATTAGGGAGGGGGGGGGGACAGACCGACAGACACACATTTTCCCCATGTCAAAACCCTACTTTCAAATTTTTTATTTTGCAATCTTTATTTAATTACTTCACTTCTTTTTGACTTTTCTTTATTTTTAACGATATTTTTACGATACATTAAGCCTTCTTTCATGCTTTATTTTTTTTTTTTTACTTTTACGGGAAAGTAGGCTAAAAAGCGTGTTTGCCTTGCAAACTGTTTAAAAAAAATTCTTAAATCATTTCCTTTTTTATTAATATTGAAGAACTTTTTTATGTCTTTAGAAAATTAGGTAGCACTTAATTTTGATGCGAATAAGTATTCGCTTACTGAGTTACCTATTCATTCAGTTCATTTACGGTAGCACTTTTCCGAACTAACACAAGAAAGATAACCGCCAAAAGCAGAACAAGCCCTGAAAGGATTTTTTTTTTTCTTTTCCTGGAGGCGAACGCATCTTACCTTTGTTCCTTGTACAATTGACTCGGTCAGTCCATTAAGTCTATTGAACAAGAATTCCTTTCATTACGCATGTCACTGGAGCATGGGAATAGAGGAGAAAAGCAATTTTCTCTTGCGGCGAAAGTTCAGAAAAATTATTCTTGAAATTAGCCTACTAATGGGAGCCGGAATAGAAGGCCTAAATAGAGAGTGACATCTGTACTTTGAATATACCTGGGCAATGGATGTCTTCCTAAAAATGCATCGCCATTTGTTTTACAATATGTTACTTGAACGCATAGCTGGGGATCTAAGATTACCGCCAGTTTTAAGTAAAAGTTAAAAAAAAGCAAGAAAGAAGGCTTAATGTATCGTAAAAATATCGTTAAAAATAAAGAAAAGTCATAAAAAGTGAAGTAATTAAATATAAATTGAAAAATTAAAAATTTGAAAGTAGGGTTTTAAGATGGAACAAGAAGTTCCGTCTAGAACTATACGAGCCTACTTTCCCGTATACACCGAATTCAAATTTATAATCTAGCTATCTCTCTCTCTGTCTTTCTCGTTTAGCTTTAGTTCTTAATTGCTTCAAATATACCTTTTTCAACGATTAATACATATTCATTCAATCATTATTTATTAAGTCATTCATGTATTTATTCACTCATTTATTCATTCATTCTTTTGCTTATTCATTTAATCATTCATTAATTAAAAAATATTCTTGAAAATCCCGATCAAAAAATTTCATAGGAAAATAGGCTCGTTAGTTCTGGATGAACTTTCTATTTGTACATGTTCTACGTCATAAGAGCTTTCCGATAAAGTTTGTTCCAAGCAAATCGGTCCGTTAGATCAGAAATTATATAGGATTGAAATTTCCCCGTATACGGTATGTTAATTTTTTTTTTTTTTTTTTGAACTGTTCAAAAATGAACAAAAATTGCTCAAATCAATATTTCATGCCGAGAGCTTCTTCCAATAACCTTTCAATAGGAACTTGGATCTTTTGCCCAGAGTTTACATAATTTGCTTCACTTTTGCCCATAGGCGCTAATGTTAACATTTTTTGAATTGTTCAAAAGTAAACGAAATATCGCTCAAAATAAAGCTCAAAGTAAAATATAGAAATGAGATGTCCTCGCCGAGATCTTTCGAATGCAAAAAGAATTTTTCCAATCGGACAATTCGTTCAAAAGTTATTAGGGGGGGGGACAGACCGACAGACAGACGACAGACCGACCGACACACTTTTTCCCCATCTCAAAACCCTACTTTCAAATATTTTATTTTTCAATCTGTATTTAATTACTTAACTTATTTTTGACTTTTCTTGATTTCTAACGATATTTTCACAATACATTAAGCCTTCTTTCATGCTTTATTATTATTTTTTTTTTACTTTTACGGGAAAGTAGGTTAAAAAACGTGTGTCTGTCGCCGTTTCTGTCTGTCTGTCCCCCCTTAATAACTTTTGCACGAATTGTCCGATTCGAAAAATTCGTTTTGCGTTCGAAAGATCTCGGCAAGGACATCTCATTTCCATATTTTACTTTTTGATTTGAACAATTTTTCGTTCACATTTGAACAGTTCAAAAAAATTTAGCATTAGCGGCTATGGGCAAAAATGAAGAAAATTATGTAAACTATGTGGGTAAGATCCATGTTCCTATGAACAAGCATATTGGAAGAAGCTCTCGGGGTTAAATATTGATTTGAACAATTTTTGATCATTTTTGAACAGTTCAAAAAATTAACATTAGCGCCTACGGGGAAATTTCAATTCCATATAAATCCTGATCTAACCAACGGATTTGCTTGCAACAAACTTCATCATAAAGATGTTGCGATGTATAGATACGAACATGAATAGATTCGAATTTCAACAAGAACTGAACGAGGCTATTTTTCTATGAAATTTTTTGATCCATATTTTTAAGGATATTTCTCAATAAATCCATGAATAAATGAATGAGTGAGAGCATTAATGAATGAAAAAATGATGAATGAAAAAATGAATGAGTGAAAGAAAGAATGATTTAATAAATGAGAGAATAAATGATAAAATAAATAAATACATGAATGGGTAAATGAATGAATAAATACATGAATGAGGAATTGAATGAATGAATGAATCAATGAGTAAAGGAATGACTATGTATTATCCGGCGGATGCCGTTGCGACTTTGAGAATTTTGACGCTCAGTTTCCCCCTGCATGGCGACACCTGAACTCTAAATGGTGAGAAACTACACTACGAATTTAAGTTAGCCGAGAGTATACAAGCCAAACGGATACTCAAGAGATCTTTAACATGCCATACGACATGGGCGCTGACGATTTCCTGCATCTTAAAGATCCACCGACTTGGGCCAGGTTTGGTCCTGCGAACTTGGCCATACGAGGCCAGTGCCTTATCACTACGCCACCATGCCTGCGATTACATCCAGTTATTATACGTATTACGAACGTAAATAACAAATGAGAAAAAGGAAGAGCAAGTGATGATTGTTGCATAGTTATAAGCAAATCATTTGAGGCGTTCCAATGTGACAAGGATGAATCCGACCCTCCCCTTCCTTTGTTTTCATTAGAAACCCTTGTTATAGAAGAGTTAAAGAATACAACAAGATGGTTTATTCGCACTTTTTGTCTAAAGCTTTGGCATGTGGAACGTGGCCGCATTAGTCGTGCGAAGCGGCAAAACTGCGATAAATAGTGATATAGATAACAAAGGCGAATGCGCCGACTAGGCTGTAACGTCTTCTTGGCCACCGCATCCGGTCAGAAGGGGCATCCGGTCCTTTTTGCCTCGTTTCGATGCATCCACTTCCCTTCGGTTCCTTTTTATGTTATTTGCGTCGAGAAAACACGAGACTTCAAAATCCAGATGCTTGCTGACTCTTTCCGTCCGAATTTGGCCCCTGACCTCTGGCATCCGTTTTAGCCCAAAATCTCCGTTCCCAGGGTTGTGTGCCCGCCGACAAAAGGGGCGGCCGCATCCCTCTCTCGATTTTATCTGAAAGGGGGCTGGGCTGTTTCCGGAGTCCAGGCCAACGGACATGTAAGGAAGAGTAAGAAAATTCTGAGTTCGAGGAGAACATCTTTTGACGAGGAGAGAAACGGACGTGCTCCGTCCACCTCGGTCACTGTCTACCAACCCTAAGTTTCAATGAAGCTGTAAATAATATGTAAATAAAATCTTGTTAAGTTTTACCATCGAAGTCGTGCTTTACCACTCGGCATATACACAAGTCCTCACGACGTTACAAGGCGTTTCTTCGACCAGCTGATCATTCACGAAGCATCAGGAAATAATTTATGACAACTACGGAAAATGAGGATGATAGTACGGATTTTTGCAAAGATTAATTAAATGGATTCTTTAGTTTGATGCACTGATATTTACTTATACTGATTTTCAAATTAAAAGCATTTTGAAATAAATTTGTTTCTTCATTTTAATAAAAGTATTAATGCAACATTCCACCTTGTTTTTTCCTAATCACATGGTAATTCGCTCTTGTCGTTTTGAAACTAGTTTATTTTTCTTTAAGCGTTTTTTTTTACCCTTGAAATCCAGTCTTGGCAGATTCGCTCTTGTCGCATGGAACGCCTCATTTGGTTTGAAACAATAGGAAAATCACTAACTTATTTCAATATTCGGTATTAATGAATATACAGTCGCAGCTGTTTATCTCTAACTTGCCTGTTTCGTAAACCTCTCTATGTCGAATTTTTCAATTTCCCTTCATTTTGTAACCTAAATTCAGCGTTCTTTTTTTTCCCTTCCGAGTCGATCTCGAATAACTTTTCCCCCAAACATCTGTCGAGTTCTATCTACCCTATCATTTTCGATTTCGTATCCCAATGATTTCTTCCAACTGCAGAAATTTCAGACAAAAAGCAGTTTTTATAATAACAATCGCATTGTCCGTATTACGGTGGACCGTATTACGGTGGACCGTATTACGATGGTAGCTCAGTGAAAAACTGTTCCAGAAATAAATTTTCTAAGAGTTCCATCCATTCGGAGTTCGTAAGTTTCACCTTCAAAAGTCGCAAAGAAAAAATCATTTTGTTGTGTTTTCTGTGTTTTGTGGCTCTGACGGGGGATCACTCATAAATGATGTCAGCTTCGAGGGGGGAGGGGGTTCATGAAATTGTGGCAAGGGGAGGGGAGTGGGTAACAAGAAGTGTGACATCATTATTCAACATAGCGGAACGTGTGACAAAGGGGGAGGGGGGTCAAATATATGGGAAAAAAGCGTGGCATCATGTATGAACGGTCCCCAGTTTAAAAATGTGATTCGCAAGTAAACGCAAAATGGTAAGGATGAAAGGAGTTTTGGATGCTCTTTACGTAGAAAATAAAGCTAAAAACTTTTTTAAAGTCAATCATTGAAAGACAATGCCCTACGCTCTCCCCCTTCCCTAGATTAAACTGTATGATTTGGCGCTAGATGTGCGTTAACTAACCTTTATATCTCCCTGTATGCCCAACTTCATAGCTGTAAAAGTGCGATAGATTAATCTGATCAAAGTAGGGTTTGAGATGGGAAAAATGTGTGCCCGTTGGTCTGGCTGCCCCTCCCCCCGAATAACTTTTGAATGAGTTGTCCGATTTGAAAAATTCTTTTTCTATTCGAAAGATCTCGTCGAGGACATCTGATTTCCATTACATTCATCTAATTTACTTTAAATAAATAGTTTAATTTAATAATTAATTGATTTGAACAAATGTGCCTATGGGCGAAAATGAAGCAAATTATGTAAAATCTGGTGCAGGATTTGAACAATTTTTGTCCATTTTTGGAATAGTTCAAAAAAATTAACATTAGCGCCTACGGGAAAATTTCAATCCCATATAAATCCAAATCCGGATTTGCTTACAACACACTTTATCGGAAAGGTGTTATGATTTAGAACATGTGCAGATACGAAGTTCAACAAGGACTAAACGAGCCTATTTTCCTATGAAATTTTTGATTGGGATTTTTAAGGATATTTCTCAACGAATGAATGAATAAATGAAAGAGTTAAAGAATGAATGAGTGAAATAATGAATGAATGAATAAATGGAATAGTGAAAGGATGAATCAATGAGTGAAATAATGAATGAATGAATGAGAGAATAAAGGATAAAATAACTAAACGAGTGAATGAATGAAAAAATAAATAAACGTGTGAATCAATACATTCAGAAAAAGAGTGAGATTGCTGGACTGTAAATTATAAGTTGGTGTATACGCGAAAGTAGACTCGTATAGAAATAAAATTTCACGTTAAATTAAAGCACAAATGAGCATTAAAACGCAGACATATGTTTCGGGATCGCTTGGAATCCCTTTTTCAATGTCGCATTGAAAAAGGGATTCCAAGCGATCCCGAAACATATGTCTGCGTTTTAATGCTCATTTGTGCTTTAATTTAACGTGAAATTTTATTTCTATTACTTTGCACAAATTTTAATCATTACTAGACTCGTATAGTTCTAGTCGGAACTTCTTATTGTCTTTTATAGTTTACGCCATCACATTTAGATATACACAAGGAATAAAAACTATATAAATAATTTATATTGTGATAACGTTTCTCTCTGTTCCTCCAGAGCTCTTTTTCCCTTTGAACTCTCAGAATATTTTTTATACACTCACTTCCTAAAAGGCGGATATTCTTTTTAAAAAGAACTAACGATGCATCAAAGAAAAGAAAGCTATTGCTTACAAAGCGTTTTTTTTTTTTTCTTTCTTTCTCTCAGCGTCATCCTTTTTCTAATCACCGATTCTTGAGCAGTTTTACGACAGCTTCAAGAAAAGAGGCAAACGAAACTTCTTCGTTGAATAAAACTATTGAAAAAATGCTTCAACCAAACTGCAATTTTATAACGAGTGTTTAAAACGGGTTAGAACAAAAAATGTACTTGTTATATTTACATATACAAATTACTTTAAGAAGCATTAGTCAGTTTAATTTATATTCGTTTCAAATACTTCTTCACCATGTCTAATTAATTACTACAACGATGGGATTGGTTCAATTTTTCTACGATAACTCAACGTTTACCTCACTTAGATTTTGGTTGTAATAAATGAATAAATACGTTTGTCATCTATCTATATATATTTCACTTAGCGTGGACCAGTTACGATTAAATTTTTCGGTACGATACGATACTGACACCGCGCAAAAACCAAGCTGTGGCATAACGATATTTAAAATTTGTTTAATGATTACCATAAAGAAAGAAAATAATATTTGTATTTATTCTTTTAACTTCCCTTAAGGGGCTTTAACAAATTTATGTCTATATCTTAAAATGAATTTCCATTCATAACTAAATTTCTAATTCCGATTCTTTGGAGTAGCAACTCCTTAATTTGTTTATATCTAGCGATTTTTACTGAAGCCTTTCGAAATACAAAGCATTTTATACAATTTTAAAGTGGTTAATTTCCGTTCCGCAGATGTTCTGCGGGAGATCAACTAGTTTATTGCAAAATACATTTTTTCTTGTTGCTGCTATTTGCTATCTTTCTCGTTCATTATTCGAATGGGTTGAAGTTCTTAAGGTGCTTTCATACTGAACGCAACAGCAACATAAGACAAAGACAACATTTTACACAGCATGTCATTGGTTCTTCCTAATTTTATAGCCACGCCCTCGCGTTGACTGATTGGCATTTTTATTGTGTCATTAAGAAAAATCAGACAATGATTGATTCATTGCGCTATCCATGACATACGTCACAATTGTTAGCTTGTAACCATAGCAACAGTCTGTTTACGACGCAGACAAAATGTCTTCGTCAGTTTTGGTGTGACAACGCCGGTAGAGTGAAATATTTGTTGTTACTATAGTCTGTGTAATTAGATTCGGCGTGTCAAGGTCACACAACTCTACCTCTTCCCTTTCTGGTCGCCATGGTTTCCGTGCTAGAAACTTTTTCCGCACTTGGTTTGTCGACCATGATAAGTAAGTTTGTTGTTTTAGTTATAATAATAATAGACGGATTCAAATCAGATATATTTCTCAATGGGAAAAATAGATTGCGTCAGACAAAGTATTCTAATATTTTGAACCAATCTAAATCTTATTCTCATATTTTGATGGGTTTCAGAAAGCTATTGTATAGCTAATTTATTGCATTTTATATTTTTTAAATGTTAAAACCTTATCTAAACATTCTATATTTAATTTATGAGAAATTTACTTGCATTTACTTAGTATCAAAAATAAATAAATTGAAAATAAATTCTTTATTACTTCTTACAAATTATTCTAATATTTTGAATCGGAGGTGTAGTGATGCAATTGCCTTAACTGCAGTGCAAAAAAAAAAAACCTCTGGCTCTGTTATCTTTCTCGCAGTTGCCATGGAGACAAAGCAGGAAACGCGACCTGGATGCGCCTATTCTAATTACACAGACTATAGTCAAAGTTTTGCATTTTATCTCTTCGTAATTAACAGAAACACTTAACAGAGATTTTTTTATTGTGGGAGAATATATAACGTTTGTAATGTCGACCGAACCAATCTTCTAGACACTAATTCTAAATCTTTTTCCTACCGCATGTGATAGACACCTTCTGGCTCGCGTGTTATATTAATGTACGATTGGATATCTTAGCCGTTCAGCACTTTTGTAAATCAGTAAAGTTGTTTTTACGCACGAACTTTTAAATTCTGAAAATGCAGTGTTATACATTTTGGAGTATTTGCATCATTTTCCACCCGAACTTGTTATAAACTCATGAAAGGGCGGGTGGAGAAGAGGGAGGAATTAGTGAATATCTCCATTAACAACTATCCTTTACTACAAATTTAATATGCTAATTTTATTTTGAATGAAACAATGAAATTTCTTTGCATTACACCGATAAGGGGAGACAATTTAGAGCAAAGATATGTTGGATATATTTAGCAGATATAGGCAGTTTTCTCATGTAAAATAAAATTTATTCTGGCTTAGAATTAAACATGGCAAAAAGTAACGCAATAAACTGTAACGTAAATATGCGACTCAATACAAACACATATACATTCATACATGAAAACCGTTCAACACACTACTGGCGATTGTGAACATATCACATGAGCATTTTTAGCAAGACTGTTGCCAATACTGAAAATCAAGATCACATAATAATATTGTAAATTATTTACATAATGCTGGTTGCCTAATAAAAATAATATTAACCCCTTAACGGTCGCGTAATTTTCAAGAAAATGGTCATCAAAGCAACTATTTTTTTATCCCTGAAAATTATATAAAAATACGTATATGAACAATAGAAAAATTCATTTTTAATTTTCGATTTGTTTTTATTTGAAAATTTTAAACACTCCATACCGGAAATATCACGGGAGCGAGAAATAGAAGGCCCGTCATTTTCACGGAAGTTGGAGGGAAGGAGTTAAACCTAATAAGACATTAATTATCCTGATGTTTTCAGTCAGATGAACCGCGCATCCCCACCAAGGGATAAGCGTACCACATATTGGGAAACACATTCATAGCGTGTTTAAAGAAAGAAGAGAAAGGGAAGATAAATGCATAGATATAAATAATGCATAGAATATATAAAGATGGACAGATATATACCTTTCCTTCTACTGATTTCTTTACATGTTCACCCATTTTTCAGTTGTGTAAACATGTAAACAGAAGTATCTTTTTATTCTATAAGAAGAAAATGCAACCGCTGAAGACTGACAAAGCCAGACCGGCTAAAGAGTGTTATCACGTTCTCCAAGAAAAAAAAAAGCCAGAAAGAGAGCGACGCAAAATACTTTAAAATTTCTTGCGAAAACCTTTTCTGAAATGAAAAAAAAAAAAAAAAATCAAAACATTTTCTGCCATAAAGTTTTTATCAAATAATTGTTGCCAAATCGTAAGTACTTTTTGATAGTATTTTAATAAAACATACGTATTTTTTAAATCAAGTGCATTTCCGGGAAAAATAGAAAAATTTTCTGCGAGAACTTCATTTTTACAAACTTTTCTCGGAAGCATTTTGAAAATGGAGCCTAGGCAACATTTTTTCTTTTTGTAGTGTCATGCAGTGCTTCTAAAATATTACTCGGAAGAATAGCCTGTTTTTTTATTTATTCCTCGGTTAATTTCACATTGCCTCGTGGCGAAAGTAGATTCAAAAAAATACGTTCTGCACATCTCCTTTTAATTTTTCTTGTACTTTTTTCCTCCTAAAACTTTTTTAAAGTAGCTTGAAACTTACCATGAAATAAATTTTTCAAAGATTTATGTTTTAATTTAAAACAGTACAGGTAGATATGTTCAATGTCATTTAATATTTTATTAGTCTACATCTTGTTGCACTGCGTATTAAAAAAATAAAGCAAAAGTGTATACATTCACTAATTTTAGTACGCATGTAATTTGAAAAGGGCATAAAAATCGTTTAATAATTTATTTCCAACCATTCCTGTTTAAATGGCTTCCCATCTGCTACGTTGTCACTAAGATAACAAAGATGAATTGTAAATACTATAAATAGTGAAACTTTTGGTCGTATGGAAAATTTTATGAGTTTGTTTTCAATAGTGAAATGCAATGAGCTATTACAATTACACAACTGAAAATACCTACAGACGTCGATTACAGCTTACGTCCAAGTGCTTCTCTTAACAATAACAAAACCAAATATAAATTTTAAAAAATAGTGTAAAACAATACGCTCCTGAAATTGTTCTAAAAACTAAACTACCATACTGCTATAGATTCACGAATTTAAAAATCACATGATTCATGTTGGAACTGTAATTATAAGATATTTTCTTGGAACAAACTCAAAACTGGTTAGTGTTCAATGTGGACAACTAGGAGCAAAGTTCTTCAAAATGGTCCTACGAAAAACAATCGCCAATGTTTTGCGAAAAGCTTTGCTATACCAATAACCAGACCACATAATTTTTTTTTTAAATAATTTTAAAAAACACGAGCCTGAAATTGCTCAAAAACGAAACTAGATGTTGCTATAGATTCAAAAAATTAAAAATATCATGATTCATGTTGAAAATATCAATGTAAGTTATTTTCTTGGGACAAACTCAAAATTAGTTAGTGCTCAATGTGGACATACAACTTGGAGCAGAGCTTCTCAAACTGGTCCTGCGAAAAGCAATTGCCAATGCTTTGCGAAAAAGTCAGCAATTCCTTTAAAAATATTTTTATTGAGCATGTTTAAAAGTTTAAAATGAAAAATATACAATACAAAATCTTACGTGTGAATGCAAAGAGTTTCATCTAGAAGATCACTCTTTTGCATTGAAAAAGGGATTCCTTGTAACCCTGCAGCACACGTCTCCAATTTTTACAAATTTTGCGCTTAACTGTACTTTGATTTTTTTTTTACTTTGTTGCACAAAAGTGTACATTTTGCTTAATTGGACTATTTTTGTTTTTACTCTGTGTCACAAAAGGTATACATTTTGCTTAATTGGGCTATTTTTATTTTTACTTTGTATCACAAAAGGTATACATTTCGCTTAGTTGGACTATTTTTATTTTTACTCTGTATCACAAAAGGTATACATTTTGCTTAGTTGGACTGTTTTTTTTTTACTTTGTATCACAAAAGGTATACATTTTGCTTAGTTGGACTATTTCTATTTTTATACAAGCTATTCTTTGAATCCAACGCATCGTTTAATATTTGATTCGATTTGTACTCTTTTTTTTTTTTTGTTATAAATCCTAGTTTTTGATTAAAATTAAATTTAGTACCTACTCTAAAAAAGAAAAATTCGTTGAGCTTTTTTCCTCTTTATGCTCATTATCAGAAGAGCATATTTCGCCCGCTTTTAACTTACTCCGTTTTTTAATTATTCAAAACTGTCTGAACAATCAATATTGATCTCTCCGGAAAAGTAAATCATCCAAACAATTCAATTAGCTGCTCTTTCTTCTCCTCTATGATCATTAATTTCCCTTTTGATAACGACAAGAACACGGTTTACTTTTCAGGAGCCTTCACGTTACACAATTGTATCTCATTGATTTATTTTTCAGTCAGAGCTGAAACTTTGCTCGAAAAGTGATTAACCGTTCAATTAATCAGCTGCTCCGTAGAAAACATGGGAAGTTTTATTCATTTTTAAAAGAAACGTTACAATCCCCATCAAAAGTCTGAAATAGCTTGAATAATGGACCGTGATCTGAGTCTAAACTAGATCTTGTGGATTTGTCCAAACTCAAAGCTCTTTACTTCGCAGACATTTAAGTATGACGCATCTATACATCGCTTATAGAAATAAACAGTGTCATATCTGCAAAAAACCTTTTTTTTTGGTTCTTATATCAAAATTTTCAGATTTTTACGTTCTTTATATTGGGAATACTGCCATAAGTAAATGTTCAAAAATTAAGGCTAACGTTCAACTTTTTTTTTTTTTTTTGGTGCAGTACTGCACTAACATTTTATAGTTATTTTTTTTTTTTGACATAATTAACATCCGTCATGTGAAAGAAAACTAGAACAATAACTATTTCCTGAACAAAATCGATAGTATTAATCATTGAAACAAATAAGGTAATTAAATAAAACAAATTGTGAAACGTTCAAACTCCTCTATTGAAAAATGTCCATTTTGCAGATATGACACTTTATTTCTATAAGCGATATATAAACGACTAATACGCGGTTAAAAAAATTAATGTATTTGTCTCTTCCTGTTGGCAACACTCCGTTTGTTTACAAAAGCGTCTATTGTTTGTTCTCGAATTCCACGACTACAAGTCGGGAACGATTCCAATTGTCGAAGGGGTGATACGCTTTCTGCCCGGTTGATCTATAAGCGAAAACAACATTCATTGCTGTGTTTCAAATTCATCTATATACAAAAAAGGCGAATGGTTAAAAAAGGTCCTTTATCCCCTTAACGGTCGCATAAATTTCACGAAAACAAAAACAACGCGCCAATTTGTTTTCCAGAAAAATATTTAAAAAATGTTTATTCTCTAATTAAACTATAAATAGTTTGATACTATCATCCAGTATGTAAGACAATAAATAAGTTTTTGGGATTAAGGGGAGACTTTTTTTTAAATGTTTTGGTACGCTACTTTGGAACATTACAGCCCGTGATTTTGACGGGAGAGAGAGGTAAGGGGTAATTTGGCTCCTTTTGTTTACAAAATTCCCAATCCTGTCAGCATCCGCCATTTCGTGATAATTTTAGATACAAAAATCCGAAAAGTGAAATTTTACAAAGCAGCTTCAAACATTCATATGTTATAGTTACTTTTAGCAAACACATTTTTTTTTTTTAAATTTTTTTTTTTTAAAAAAGAAGTAGACTTTAATCTAAACAAAATCAGTAGCTAAAACTTCAAGACAAAACATTTTGTGCTCTAGATACTATTTGAATCATTTTAATTATTTCTTGTGCTTATTGGGGATAAAATGAACTGCAGTGTACTAGTAGGATTTAAAGGGGGAAATACTTCCAATAGGAATCAATATTTGACTTAAACATTACGATTTAAAACAAAATATTATAGAGAACAAAAATGGTACTTTATACAATGTCGTATTTTATATGATACGGTATTTTACAAAATATAGTTATGTATGTAATACAGTAAAATTTATAAGAAACAATACTATATTGATCAACGTAATATTTTTATGCATAGGTATACGTTAAATATGTATTGAAATATTTAGTAAATAAACCTGAGAATTATATAAAGAAACCCAATCTTCTGCTCAAAAAACATTTTTAATATTTGACTTTATTTCAATAAAAAGTGAAAGTGATAGAAATAGAAAGCACTATTTTTCAAGCAAAAACAAACAAACATTAGTAACAAAATTTCGAAAAGTACGTAGAAGCATTAGTTCAATGAACTGGTCCCAATTAATGCATTTATTTTCCTGATCCACTATAGTAAAGAACTGCAACTGCAAATAGAACATTGTCTTTCAATCAATTTCCAACTCTCTCTCTCTCTCTCTGTCTGTCTCTGTCTTTCTCTATCGTTCTTCTATCTCTGTCTTTCTCTATCGTTCTCCTATCTCTGTCTTTCACTATCGTTCACCTATCTCTGTCTTTCTCTATCGTTCTCCTATCTCGGTCTTTCTCTATCGTTCTTCTATCTCGGTCTTTCTCTATCGTTCTCCTATCTCTGTCTTTCTCTATCGTTCTCCTATCTCTGTCTTTCTCTGTCGTTCTCCTATCGCTGTCTTTCTCTGTCGTTATCTCCCTCTCTGTCTTTCTCTATCTATCTCTCTCTCTCTGTCTTTCTCTATCGTTCTCTCTCTCTTTTTTTCTAAAAGCAATGTTTAAGAGAATTTCTGTTTACAACGAACGTGTTACTGCAAAGGCACCTTACATGCACAATACTACGTTTACATTCATCTAATTAACGTTTGCGAAATATAACTACAATTAATTAATCGCTATTCAATTCCTGCGAACTCAAATTTCATTACAAAATCTGACTGTACACGCATATTTCTGCATTCCAAATTGAACTTCACATGAAGTGTGAGGGCAAAAAAAAAAAGATACATAGTATTATAAAATTGTCATGCACTGTATTTTCTATAGTATCAGAAAATTGTATGGATTTCCACTTGATACCTGTTCAAATTCTTTGCCTATCGTCTTGGACAATGACCGTCGATTTTCCTCTGGGCCGTTACAAGAAGAAACTTTTCCCTTATGCATAGCAACAGAACAAGACCAAACCAAAATATTTTTCACTCTATGCCAATAATAAATAGTCAAACTGCTTCGATTTCAAATCCTATATCATGCAACAGGTGATTTTTTTCGACCTTTCTGACACCGAATCTACCCTTAGGGAAATAAATCGATTGCTGAGATCAATAGAACTGCTTCAAAGTGCCTGGATTCTCTATCTGGAATCACTCTTTCTTAATGTTTCTATTACGTACGTTCTCCTTAAAAGATTTCTATTTTATTTGGAAAATTAAATGTATGTCGTAAGGAAAAATAGCAAATAGGAGAGATAAAATTATTTCTAAGGATTGTAAATGAGAAAAAACCTGGATGCTTACATCTTATATATCATTCCTCTAGCCTGTTTTTCTGTCGGTCCGCGAGATCTTCCGTATTCCTTTATCAAATTCCATGTTTACCATTCATTTTAAAGCTTATCGTACCGGCTAATGAAGAGAAGTAAATTTACGGTCTAAAATTGTACCGCTTCTCTTAAATTTGAGATTTAAAATGATCTAAAAAGAGGTCCTTTAATGGATGCGTCGATTTTTCGATACATATCGAACCGGATATGAACTTGAAACATTAACGTTTACATATTTCTTTTTAAATTGCACTTCCGTCATAATAAACAGAACTTATGATAAAGAAAGCTTACAGCAGCGGATCCCAACCTATTTTTTTTTTTTTCGCGTACCACATTTTTCTTGCGGACCTTTTTGCGTACCACTGCTATATAGAACAGAAAATCAGTAGATTATGTATAGATTTTTTGCCAGCACGCGTACCACCCAGAGATGCTTCCCGTACCACTTGTGGTACGCCTGCCCCTGTTTGGGAATCGCTGGCTTAGAGGATCCTTCAACTTGAACCAAAAAATTCCACCAAAAACCCCACTTAACCAAAACTTCTGGCACGTCAGGCTTTTCTTATAAGTAAGTACTTTTGAAATTACTGTTGATATATTGTATCACAAACATTACCTACAAACATGTCCCGCTACCAGTCGGTAGAAACTCGGTTCCCGCAGAACACCGAAAGTGAAGCAACATTGATTGAGGTCAGTGTTTGGGAAGGTGACAATCTCTCGCGGCTGGTTGCTGCGGGCCGTGTACGCTAAAGGGAGCTGGTGCACGCTAGGGGCGTGGCTCCAATGTCCTCCAAGTGAAACGACACCTCTGGGGGTGCCAATCCCAAGTCTCTCATCTCTGAGCTGGTTCAAAAACTTCAGAGACCTTTCAAAGGGCCGGAGATTGGACTCCTGCCTACAAGACTCAAGAGCAGCGTACCCATTCTTCCTCGCCACGCATGACACGACAAGAACAACACCTACAAACATAACCTCTTATATTTACTTCTCAAAGCATCAGTTACAATAATGCCACACAAAACGATTTGGTGCGCAGTGCGGAATTCCACGCGGATTGACTAGTATTTACAAACTACAGAGGGATGATGGAAAGATCAACACATAAATTCCAGATAGAGCCCTTCCTGGAATTTTTTCATTCTAAAAAAAAAAAATTAGAGTATATATTAAAAAAGTTTCTAACACCAAAACTGTCGTTATGCATCATAAATATTTTATTTGTACGAAGCGAACGTTGTTCCTTCACATTTACTACTCAGAAGTCTGATGTTTAATAGGATAGGTGGTGTTTAAATAACAGATTTTTTATAGTTTATGCAGTAGAAGACACTATTTAAATCATAGTTCAAGTTCCTATAGCATTCTTTATTCTCATCATTCATGAAGAAAAACTTTTACAGAATTTTCTTCAACTCGTGAATCTCAAAAAAAATCGGTTTCACAAAATGGTTAAATACAATAGCGTCATCATGATTCTGTTTCCCTTATATGTAACTAAAAATTTGAAGGAAATATGTAAAATACTAACATTATTGTTGTTGAATTAATAATGAGTAATTATGAAAGTTTCAACTTCAGAATTTAAAAATAATGGTTCAATTTAGTGTTGCATGGATCTGAAGCAATAGAATTGTCATTAGTAAATGCTCTTAACTGCAATAAGTAACAAACAACCTAAATTCTTATAATTATTTTTTAAATAATATACCAATATATATATATATTATTTCTAATGGGATACGTATATATTGGTTTTTCACCATTGCAGACCTACGAGTAGTGCGCTCCTAGGGATTGGTCCTAGCGTACCTCTGGTAGTAAGAGTGATGACAACGGCTACTGCGCATGCTCCCCGCCACCATCTTTTTACCAGCGCGCCTGCGCATCGCCAAGAGGCACGGTATAAGCCGGCGATACGCAGGCGCAGTGGTAAAAAGATGGCCAACGCATTGACAGTCATCAATCTTACTACTAGAGGCACGCTAATTGGTACTAACGCTTTTAGCGGCACTACAGTGAGTGTGGTGCCCTTGCCGCATGACAATTTTAACGTCCAGTTTCTTCACCTGAAAGAGTGAGCACCCGGACTCCGTTGATGCGAAATTGCACTAAGAATTTAATTTAGCCGAGAGTATCTACTCAAGGGATCTTTTTCACATGCCGCATAATCATACGACATGGATGCAGATGATTTTCTGCAACTTGAAACTCCAGACAGTCAGGCTCGGTCCTATGAACTAGGGCGTACGAGTCCCGTAACTTACCATGCCGGCATGCATTATATATATATGCATTGTGAAGAAAATATAAAGAAATATGAGTAATAATTATACAACTATAGATTTTTGAGCAGTAGAAGGAAAACAAGCCTTACTACTTCATATATAATAACTACCAGCCTTTCAATCCCTGAAGTGGGGTCGATAAAATGAGGACCAAGCATGCTTGGGAACTAAATACTGGGGGTTCCGCGACAGGCCGACCACTTGACCGGAACTTCTGCTTCTACCCTCGGTCCCAAAAACTGGGGTGGGCACAATAGACCATGGCCCCCAAAAGGGCTGGCACCCCACTGAGTTTAATAACTACCAACAAAAATTTATTACTCTCTTAAAGATTCATAGATGCTTTCAGTCGTATCAAATAAACGATGATACGAGTATAATAAATGATATGAGTAAACTTTTTTTTCTTTCATTCTAATGTGGCTGCGTATGGTCACTAACCTTTGCGGACGTAGTGTATTCTACGGAAACCGGCGTCCATTCTTTCAAGTAGTACCTCTATCGGCGGATGCCATTACCACTTGCGAATTTTGACGCTCAGTTAACCCTAGATGGCGGTACCTGAGTTGTTATTCATGCAAACTGCACTAGGAGTAACCAAGACAAATGTCTACTCAAGGGATCTTTTACATGCCGCGTAATCTTACGACATGGGTGCAGACGATTTTCTGCATCTTGAAAATCCACCGACTTGGGCCAGGTTTGAACCTGCGATCATGGGCGTACGAGGCTTGCGACTTACCACTACGCCACACTGTCGACGATACGAGTAAACATTTCGTAGATAATATAATGAAATATAAGAAATAATTCTATAAAGATATATTTTTAAGCATTAAAAGGCAAACAAGCCTTATTACCTCATGTATAGTAACTACGAACAAAAATTTACTTTCTCGAAGATTCATGGGATTTTAAAGTACTAAATTCAGAGGAAAGTTTAAATATCAAAACTGAAAGATTTGTCTCTCATGTCATTTAAAATAACCCAATCTTAAAACTAAATATTAACCATGAGACATTTCTCCTCGAACAAAAATTTCCTTAAATGTAAAAATTTCAAATATCTAAAGGCAATTCGTTACATAAAATTCCAGGTCCGATACAGCTAAAGCAGCTTTTGAATAAAGCAAAAAAGAATTTTGTCTTCTCTTTGCTATTCCAATGACGTTGAATTCGATATAATGGTTTTGAAACGGTAGCTTTTCTCAGGCGGTTTAAAAGGGAGAAGTTTCCAAGGTAAAAAAAAGAACGTATGTAGAGACTTCGTAATCCTTTGAAATTTTCTTTAATCTAGTTAGTTTTTGAATATTTCCTTAGACTTTGTCTTCGTACTCGGGATATATAACTTGACGGAGGCAAAGAATAAAATTGTAAGTTCTTCAGGCAAAAATCCAAATCTTTCGGAACTTTAAAAAAATTCTGGGGGAAATTTTATAGAGTTTACAAAGTTATTTGAATTAAATTCACGTTACTATGGTGTACTAAATACATTTCTGCAGCAAAGCTTAGAAAAAAATTATATATTTGCTAGTTTTGTTATTGTAAAAAGTAAGGAATATATTTTTGTTGTGGCAACGGATAGTTTTGTTCAAAACAAAATGAAGCATTCCGCCTACAATTCACAGCTTTTGCTGTACTGTATAGAAATTGTTTCTTTTAAGAGTTTTTCGGTACGAATTTTAATTACTTTAAGAATATTTCTTTTTTTAATGTGAACACGTAACTACTATCCTAGATCCATAACGTAATTTGTTTTATTTTGTAAGATATTGATACTAAGTATGTAAGCGATTGCTTGTTTTCTATTGACTAAATGAATACAGGACATGGTGGACATTATTTTATGTTCAAATCTAGTGTTTTTTTCAGTAGCTGGTTAACGCTAGATTTACCAGAGCGATCTGGTAAATCTAGCGTCAAATATATTTAATAGTTATCTCTAATTATTAAATATATTTAACCAGACTGTTTCGCAGCTTCCATTTTGCGAAATTGGTTACTAATTAGAATGCAACTTCCAATTGTAGTGGCTTTTCCTACTACACGGTAAGTAGCACAAGTGAATGAGACTGAAAGTTTTATTATAATTAGTAGCAACTTGGCGTAAAATGACAGTTTAAAAATGGTTAAAAATGGCCTGGTGAATCCACTGTTAAAGAAATGATAGCAAAACTAAGTTCAGAAGAACGTGATACAAATTGAGTAAATTCCTGCAATATTGTAACAATATTTAGGTTATCCATTCTACTATGACTTCAAAAAAAGTTTAATATCTGAAAAAAATTTACTTACGTTGATACAATATTGTTAATCACACAATGATTCAACATTTTAAATGTTCAACATTGTATCAACGCAATCAATACAACGTTGTTAATCAAACATTAGTTCAACATTTTAAATGTTTTAACACTCAGTAGTTTGTCTTTCAAAGAGCCCAAAAACTGTATTTTTCCCGAATACATGCAATTTTCTCTAATTATTAAATATATTTTGCTAAAAGAGAATTACATTATAAATTTAAATTAAAAACAAAAAAAATTAGAAAGTTATTTTAAATAATAATTGGAAAATGCGTGATAGATGCACCCCAACCGGTATTAGGGTTTACTAATTTGGAAATTAGTTAACAAGCTTCCGCCAAAAAAATAAATCTTTTAGATAAAAACCCCTTTAGGAATATTTTAATCAATTCACTATAGAGATTTCCAGGAAATATATTTGATTACGCAGAGAGTCACTGGAATCAGTTTTGCACTTCATAGCTCTGTATTTAAAAGTAATGGAAAATACGCATCTGTACTACTTCCACGCAAAATAAGGTCTCTAAAGATATTTGTAGGGTTTCGTTAATTATCAGAGGAGAGAGTTGAAGTGAAAACATCGCTCCATTTCATTTATGACTTCAATTTCATATCAGTAGCATAATACGGTCACGACGTGTGGGGCTTCATATTGAAATGTAATGAGTGCTTAGATTGCTAAGCTTCATGGTGAATACATTTTAAACTACAATTAACTTGCAGACATTTACTTCCTTTTTGTAGTCGCCTTCCTTGAATTAATTATTTTTCTTAATACGTAATTTTTGGTACGGAATTAATCGAAACAAGAACTTTCTACACAATTAATTACGTTTGACAGTACGAATAATTAATGCATCGCAAAATATTCTTTGAAATATCCAAAGTATCCAATGCAAACTTTTGAAAAAAGTTCAGAAAACCGTATCTAATCAAAACCTTTTCAGTCGCAACTAAATAAATTTCCTTTTTCCATCAATTTTACGGAAGACATTTAATATGTAGCTTATCTTATATATAAGCCGCTTAAGTGTCTGTTTGTCGCCGATAGCTTACTCCGAATTTCTTACTCCGAGAAAAATGCATCATGCTTCCATCTATCTACACAATTGTTTCTGTAATGAAGACGACTAATAGTCAAAACATTTCTCAGCATTTTGAGCGAGGCATCGCTAGATTTGCAATCTCCGTTAAAAATGAATGTAAACGCGAATTTAATTTAATCCTTCTTTCTTTGTTTTAATTTATTTATCGTCTGCGCTTTTTATATATATTAAAGCGGCAGAACTCTTTTTCGAGTTTCGTTAAAACTATTGCATTGACGATGGTTATGTTGGATATAAATAAATATTTTTCACAAACAATTTGATTAAATAGTAAATAATATTTTTATTTCACAGATTATTATAACAAATTTAATAACTTTGATGGGTTTTTTTTTTTTTTTGGTAAGAATATTTTTCCCGAAATTATTATATGTTTATTATTTATTCATTAAACTTTACTGTTCTACCTGATAAATATCTCTTTGATTTGATGTGCATTACCGGTTACTGTGAGAATTGTATATTTATAACATCTAGAACAGAGGTCATTCCGTATGACCGCCGGTCTTACTAGTACATTATATCAGTGTATTACAACCCGCGGCCCGCATGCGGCCCATATATTCTTTATTTTTCTTTTTAGCCCTTACCCTTCTTAGTGAGAACATTTTGAAAATTCGTTTCAACATTTGGAAAAAATTCACTTACCTTTCTTAGTATACAAAAAGTTTTTTTATGTCTCAGGATTTTGACTCTCTTAAACCAAAAATTCAAACCTTTTCAACAACCCCATGGATGTTGAAGCGAGTGAAATGTCCTGCGAGCTTCAAATGGAAATTTGTGGCCCACAAGCAGACCCATTCTACCAAACTAGCAAGTGTGATGTTCCTGAAAACTGGTGGAAACTGATTTCTTAAGAACATTTTGCTTGAATTCTCTCCGCAAAGGTTATCGCTGTTTGGCAGTACATATGTGAGCGAAAGTGCTTTTTCTGTTCTCGGAGAAATCAAATCCAAAACAAGAAATCGAATTGAAAGTGCTTCACTTTATTCGGGCCTGAGACTTTTCCTTACTGAACTTTCAGTGGCATTGTTAAACTTGCATCAATAAAGCAGTGCCGATCATCACATTGATTTCTCGATGATGTCTTAAGTCATGTATTAAACTTCTCTTAATATAAATTCTAATAAAAGTGTTTGATTAAAATATGTAAATCGTTTTCCTTCTGGAATATCTTTGGCCCTCAGATTCCTCTATTAATACTTTAAGACCTGAAACTTTCTTATGCTAAACAGGCAACATGTAGACAAAGCTTTCAGTGATGCCTGAAAACTTAAAATGGCACTTGTACCATCATTTAAATGGCTAATACATCGTTTCTGTGAACCAGCACGATCGTTTGTTTCCAGCATTTATTACATATGGCAATCCAGGAAAATTAAATTTTACCTAATGTTTAACCGGCACAATCGTGTAAGCTCGGGCTTAAAGGTATAAAGCTTGATTGTCCCTCGAGTAACTAAATGTTGGACCACACTGTATTATATATATGTACATATGTGTGTGTGTGTTTAAAACTGCAATTATTTGATAAAAATATTAATATTTATTAAAATTAAATACATATTTTCGAATAATAAAATTCCTTTCAGCTATGATTGAAAATGAAATTATCAACACGTAAAATACCTTTCTTAATTTAATCTAAATATTAAGACCAAAAGTTTGAAAATTGGTTTGGTTTCTAAAGTGGACGTGTCATTAAATAAAAGAATTTCAAACTTTTAAAACAGTTCGAACAAAATGAATGCATTAATTTAATGACAAAGTTGTTCATTAAATATTCAACACGAAATAAAAAGAATCTCTAATGATTCTGGAATAAAATTTTATTCTTTGCTTAAACATTTTGCGTTGATCAGCAAATTTATGAATATTCGGTTGGAATGTATATTCTTTCGATACCTAAGGTAAATGACCCGGTAGTGGACCCTTTTCTCCATCGGACACCCTTGCACCTTTTAGACGAAGCCTTAGGTAGATATAGCGGACACTGCTCTAGTAGTGGACACTTAGATCTTTAAGTTCCTAAAATAAGCGAATGTAACATTAAACTTGAATGAAATTATTAGAACCCATAGCGAACGATTCCTAGTGCTGGTTAATAGAACTAAAGTTGGCGTGGAGCATCTATGCAAGTACGTGGATCATAATATTTAATAGCTGCCTCCACAACGGTCACATTTGCTGCTCTTTACTAAAGCTGATTAATAAGAAGGTTAGGGATTTGGGGAAATATATGGAAAAAAAAGTGTGACATCATTTATGAATGGTCCCCCCTTAGTCACTTTAAAAATTATTTCACCAAGTAATAGATGATATTAATTTCTGTTCACTACCAACGCAAATACGGGTCTTAGAAATGTCCACTATAGATACAAATTAAGCGTTTAGTAAATTTGACTTTAAAATCCTAGTTTTTCATCAAATGACATTATATAGGTAATTAATTTTTAGCGAAAAAGCTGGCGATTAAGCTAATTATGCAAATATTGATGTAAGTCTCTTTAAAAAATTTTGCCACGTAAAAGAGTGGAAAATTTTCTTACCTGTGTCCGCTAAAGGGTCATTTACCTTAATTGTTAAAAAGAATACGGCAAATAGAAAGGCTTATAACATTATTAGAATTTTACTGCTTGTAGCCTATGCCATAAACAAGAAATCATACAGAAAAAATATAACTTGTACTTCAATCAAATTGCGTTCAAAAATTTAAATTTTATGTATTGAATTCCGTATATTTCATTTTGTAATTTTTTAAAGATTTTTGTTTTTAAACTAGTATAATGTATAACAGAATCAACTTGAAGCCATTTGCAATTGATACAAAATGGAGCCAGTTAATCAGCATACGTTATTTCTAACCACAAAAACCATTAAGGCACTATCCTTTCTAATCCTAAAGCATGTCTTTTTATCGAAACGTTATATGAGTACGGAAAGTTTTATACTTTTTAATTATTTCTATTTTTAAATTAGATAGTTATTTTATGGCTGTTTGAAATGAAATATTTCAAAGAAATCTACGAAGCAGACGGAATAAAATAGTTGCAACAAGTCTGATTTGTTGCCTTTCCTTCATTCACCAAAATAAACCCCGTGCAAGTAATTTATCCGGCAGTAACCGCGGTAAATTAGAACGAAGGCATCATTTCTTGCAGTTGTCCTAAGAACATCTAATCTTGACTTATAAGTCAAGTAATTTCTCAGTTAATTTTCTCCAGAGTACTGGCAACAGTATAATCTTTCTTTCATGTCCATTAGCACGCTCCATTGAGCAGCCTAATGAAAAGAGTTCTATTAGGAACATTAATAGACTATTCAGACTTTTGATCTATGAACAATATACTTTCTCTTGAACCCAGGACAATTTAATAATACTCCCCAAAAAAAGTTCATGATTCGGTTTTGCTACATAAAAAGAAGCTATTAAAAATGAAATATTAGGGATCAAGGCAAAAACCATCGTTTTCAAACATAAAATAAAATACTGACACATAAAAAGACTAAAAATTCCGAAAACTGTAGTGTATTGTTCCTTCATATTTGTTATGCTTTTATCTCATATTCATTCTACATTTTTCCCATTAAGATCTGTTCTATATTCAAAACAGTGATAGCATGAAATACATTTTAATTGTAGTATGTATGTATCCCTGCGTCCAGATTCTTGAAAATGTAGTATCGTTTCTCGAACGATACTTCCATAGCGTTTCACTTCATTTTCTCCCCTTTGTCTTTTTTTTTTTTTTTCATTGTTTCTATTGTAAGGCATATCACCTCAAAATTAATCAATATCATTTTTTTTCTTATGTTCTTATATATTCTGACAGTTCCAATTGTTTTAGTGACTCCTGCAAAATTTCAAGCATGTGTGAGCTATATTTTAGAAAATTTTATGTTTTTTAAAGACATTAGCCGTTTTCATTCTGTATTTAAACCCTTTAAACGCATTTTTCTCCGCTACGTATTTTTGTCGATTTGCGTGTAGTAGGATCTCTAAGGTTTCCTTTTTCGCCTCCTTTCCCATAAAAGTTTTTAAAGAAAGAAGAAAAAATGAAAGAAGGCTTAATGTATCGTAAAAATATCGTTAAAAATGAGAAAAAGTCAAAAATAAATTAAGTAATAGAATATATATTGAAAAAAAAAAATTGAAACTAGGGTTTTCAGATGGGAAAATGTGTGTTCTGTCGGTCCGATTCGAAAGATTTTTTTTGCATTCCAAATATCTCAAGGAAGACATTTTTTTCTATATTTAATTTTTTGATTTGAACAAGTTTCGTTCAATTTTGAACAGTTCAAAAAATCCTACCATTAACACATATGAGCAAAAATAAAGCAAATTATGTAAACTCTGGACATAAGATCCAAGCTCCTATGAGCAAGCGTATTGGAAGGTACTCTCGGTGTAAAATATTTTTTGATTTGAACAATTTTTGTTCCTTCTTAAACAGTTAAAGAAAAATTAACATTAGCGCCCACAGGGAAATTTCAATCCTATATAAGTACTGATATAGAAAAAGGATTCTCTTGGAACAAACTTTATCGGAAAAATGTTATGACGTAAAACATGTACAGATACGTAATTTATACAGAACTAAACGAGCCTGTTTTCCCATGAAACTTTTTGATATGGATTTTTAATGAATAAATGTGTGAGTGAATGAATGAATGAATGAATAAATGTACAGGGTGGGGCAAAAGGTATGAACCGGTTTTGATTGGCTGGCGCTCGGCCTGTGGTGGTGGTGGGGAAAGGGGAGGGGTCTCGTTGTGGCAGTGGGAGAGTCTAGTTTTCAGTAGCAACCATGGTTTGGACAGGAGAGCATCGTAGGTTTGATATGATTACTTTTTTTGAAAATAACCATTCTGTTATCACCACGTCCACTTGTGTGGAGCTGTTAATAAACAGAATTCTCGCTATTGGGCTAATGAAAACCCCAGGGAAATTCACCAGAGGACACTTCACTCCCCTGAAGTGATTGCACGGTGTGCAGTATCCCAATTTGGGATCATTAGTCCTTACTTTTTCGAGGATAATGGGCGAACCATCACTTTCACTGCTGAGAGTTATGTGACAATGTTGGAAGAGTTTTTTGAACCTGAGCTGGAAGAATTGAGAGCAGCAACTAATTTGGGAGACATCTGGTTCCAACAGGATGGGACTACATCCCACACTGCTAGGATTTCAATGGCGAGATTGAGGCAAGTGTTCCCCCCGGCGCCTCGTCTCTATGAGGGGTGACGTGGAATAGCCTGCGTGCTCACCAGATTTGAACAGTGTGATTTTTTTTTCTTTGGGGGTACATAAAGGAAAAAGTTTGTAAAAACCGTCCACATGCCCTGGAAGAACTCAAGGACAGAATTAGAGAGGAAGTTACGGCAATACCCATCGAAATGTGCAGAAGAGCGTTTGAAAACTTTGAGTGCAGCACCGCTGACGGCCGCCACCTACGTAATATCATCTTTAAAACTGAATGTAAAAAACTAAGATTCTGTATTGAATTAAACAATATAAACATAATTTCTGTAAGTTGAATGGGTTTTGTTTTACGTTCCTTTAAAACCGGTTCATACCTTTTGCCCCACCCTGTATGAGTGAATGACTATGTATAAACCAATGAAAAAGATATATTTAAAGTAATAAAGAACTAAAGCTGAATGAGAAAGAGAGAGAGATAGCTAGATTATCAATTTGATATTGGTGTATATGGGAATATAGTTCTAGATGGAACTTCTTGTTAGTTAAAGATGCAAGGACTTTGTGTACAGAGTATGTTTAACAAAAAACATCATGGCTGCGACTCTGAGTTTCGCAGTTTGTTGTTCTTTTATTGTTAAATTTGATTTTTTTCACTTTTTTCTTTTGAAAGAAATGTTATAACTGGGAAAGTAATAAAAAGTTTTAAATTGAAAAAAGTTTTTTATTTAAAATTAATGGTTAATTACAAATATTTCCCACCGAGAGTACCTTCCAATACGCTTGCTCATAGGAACTTGTATTTTATGCCCAATAATTACGAAATTATTAATATTGCATATTTTGCTTTATTTTTGCCCATAGGCGTTAACGCTAAGATTTTTTGAACTGTTCAAAATTTCTACTTTAAAATTTCATTTCTAATCATAATTGTCCACCATCAGCTCATAATATCGAATTAATTGCCGAATTAAATCGTGCCTTGCCATATTTTCGAAAGAAATTTTTTAAAAAAAATTGAGAATTGTATTAGCCTTTAAAATTGGACTAAAATCTGCTTCACATTTTCTGAAAACAAAATCGTCTATAGCAGAGTTCCGGCATTTAATAATTAAAACAACTAAACAGCGCATTCATAACATTTTCTTAAAATATTACTTTTATCATAGTAGCTATCCATTCAGATAAAAAACAATAGAACTCATTTCCAACCAATTCTATGAAATAAAACGCCGATTACGCTCATTGGACAAAGTATCTTTCTTCTAATCTTGCTTCTGATCCCATAAAGGGAAGTTTAATGGGAAAAAGATAATACGTGTTTCTTCCAAATCATTAATTTACTCAAAATAATATTTATTACAGAAAATTACCTTGTTTCCATTGTTTATCTTCATTCATTCTCTTTGTCAGAGTAAAATTATAGCAATATATTTTTTTAAGTCAAAGGATTTAATATGTGACTCTTTTATACGTTTATGAAAGCAAATTATTTATCTATGTGTTCTATAAAGATAACCTAATAGCTTTACACTTCAAATGTTAGTGTCAATCTCAACTAAAAAGCTCGAATCATGTTATATTTAATAGGGGTATTAATTCATATGTTTTTATTTGAAACTAGTTTAAGCGTCTTATTGGGGAAAAGTACAATCTATTTATTGTATCGAAATTGAACAAATTGTTTTGTTTTTCTAATTTGTTATATTCAACAACAAATTATTTCAGCAAAAATTAATTTTAAAAACTATATGATAAAATTACATCAAATATGCAAATATAAATTCATACCAATTACAATTATTAAAAACATGACTTTTTAATGAAATACTACAAAAATATAAAAAGTACGTATATTTCAAAATATCAAGAAAAATAATACATGTGTAAACTTCTTTTTAACTAGACATCCAAACCTTGTTACCGTCTAGATTTCCTCAATTTCTTCCAATAATCTCTTAGTTTTCCCGCAGTTTTTTACGCTCAGTGTCTCATTAAAAAACCGTTCCTCTATAATCAAACTTTCAGAACACAAAGTTTGTAATCTTTATACTATAATATAAACTTTTTCCAAACTGATAAGCCACATCGTAGAGAATTAACCATCAACACACAAAAAGAAAATTTGTCGAAGCATAACTTATTTTACGTGAATTAACATAAAGGTGACGAGCAACTTATTTTACTCTCTAATCTTTCCTTAAACACCCAGCTCTTTAAAGAACAACTTCTTAAAAGCGTAAAACCAGTCGAGATGGCGCCCGATAATGTTTAGTTGTTAAAGTAATCTTCCGCTTCTCTTTAAAAATAAAATACGTTGCTGAAACTAATAGAACGTAACTAAAACATACTGATAAAGAAAGGATGTAAACGTTGCTAAAAACTCTTGCAATCCATTACTTTTTTAATTTCTGAAGTTTTACAAGAAGTAAAGTTGTTACACAGTTTATATATATATCTATATATATATATATATATATACACCCGGTAGCAGAATTTTCAATAGCAATCTGCAGCACAAGTTTCAGAAGTCAAAATTTATCTGCGGCACCAAATGATGTGGAACCAAATTTACAAACATCAAAAATAGCAAACTATGCATTTTAAAATAGTTGACATATTACAATAATACATGCAGACAATAAATAAATATTATAATTATTCAGTTTATAAATAAATTAATAAAATCTAAAATTGAATTAATCTAATTTTAAATCTAATTTTTAAAAAAAATGTAAGGTGGCTAATCAATCTGCAAGCTTTAAAATAAATCTGCAGCGCTCGCTGCCGTGCTGCGTAGTTTCTGCTACCGGGTGTATATATATATACATATATATAACTTATATAACTGTGATGAGATAGCCTTAAATATATTAATTATTGAGTAACTAATTTGCAATACTCTTAACAAATGATAATTTCAAAAATAAAAAATAATAAGCAATAGAATTAAAAAATGAAAAAAAGAAGCACCTAAAATTAAAGCTCTCTTTTTTTTTCTTTCCATTTTTGGAAGTGAAGCCTTCGCAACGGATACTTCAACCACACAAAAAACATGAGGGTAACGTAGAATTTATTTCCAATCCCTTTCCTCTAAGTTTGGCAAGTGTTTTTGTAATTTATGTTTTACCATATTGTTTAATATTTAATAGGCCGCTAACACTATCAAATGTTAAGGAACTTTTTTTCCAAACCATTTTACCTACCAGTTGATTTTTCGGTGTTTCTTTAATGTGGTATAGCTCTTTATACGAGAATACTATTAACTATAGAATGAAGTACTCGAATGGAAGGGGTTCCTCGTACCGCCGAAACACTTGCACATAACTTTCATAGCAAATTCTATTCTAACAACATTGAATTTGTCGAGCTTAGGGGTTCTCATTTCAATGTAAACTAACATTATGCTACATTATTAAAAAATATATATTAACAAACAAATATCGAAACACGTGATATTCTGCAAACCAATCAGAGAGGGAAGGAAAAAAATTGTCTTTAACCGCAGTGAAATCTTTGAGCTCATCAGTGAAAAAAAACTAATTTAAAATCAATGGAGAAAGCTAGTCAGGCAATTCCTATTTTAAATCGGGGCAAAATGCTCGTAATATTGTCTCAAAAATTTTTCAGAAGCATATTAAAACTATTTTTAAGAATACAGTTTTGGAAACACTGATGTCAGTGATTGACCGACAAGTAAAAGTACTTGGTGGTGTTCGCATAAGGTTGACCGCTATAAAAACTATGTTTCAATATGCGTACAACAATAAAACAACGTAAAAAAGCACAAATTGTCCGAACAAATAACGCTATTTCGGGGTTTCAATGGAGCCTCTTCATCAGTGCTGAAAGAAGTGCTCAAAACAGAACTAGAAAGTTCTGAGTGAACAGGTAAGAACAAGAAAGAAAGCCGGTGTTTATAAAAAAATTGGTCAAAATAGAGATTAACCAATAGGAACAAAGACAAGAAATGCAGAAGAGCACTCAGCCGCTTGGAACATGAAAAAGGGAAGGATAGGTGGAAACACGGACAAAGAAAAAATAATAATTTTATAATTTTCTTTTATTTTTTTCTTATAATATTCTATGTTTCAAACCAGCTCTTCATAAATGATTAATAAATCATTATAATAATGCTTTAAGTTACGCACGGTTTTATTTTAATAAAAACTAAAAAATTTACCAAGTTTTTTTTCATGGTAGGGGAGGATGGAGTAAAATGGGTCACTTGATAAAAACCCAAAATAATAGAACTTGAAATAGACATTTTTAAACCAATATTTTTAATGTTATATTTCAATGTGTTCGCAACATTTTTCATTCTCAAAAAGTTAGGTTCTTCGATATGGAACCTCAAAAAATTCTTTTGTAAGGTTTGGATGATAGTGTGCGAAACATATGGATTACCAACTTCTGAAAAGCTCCATATTTTATCAAATAACAGCCCAAATTTGAAGGATTTCCTCACTAAGAAACTTTGGAGAACAATTCCAGCTGAACATGTAAAAAAAAAATTAAATATTGTCTTTTTTACATCAGTTTTTCTTGGATGGGGTAAAATGGGTCATAGTTAGGCTTATGTAGTTCTATTCTATTCTTTTTTTTTTTTTTTTTTAATTTACTCTGTTGTACCTCACTGCAGCAAGTTCCTAAATTTAAACAATGTATGTAGTTTGTTTTATTGAAAAGAAATTAAATTGTTTTTAATGTTTTCCCTAAAAAAGATTATGTTGATGTTGTAGAGAGAAGTGATGTTGTTGAAGTGTTCTGTGAACCAGTATGTAACAATCTAGAACAATATTATTTTAACATTTCAATGCAAATTGTAATTCAAAATCTTGTTAAATATGTTACGTAACATTTTTTTTCAATTTCAAAGTAATAAATAACTGTTTTCAGCATTATTTTGCATTATGACCCATTTTATCCCACGATGAGGCAAAATAGGTTACAACCTCATAAGCTCAGTTAAACTATTTCATAATTAAAAATTAAATATTAAAATTACATAAAATTGATCTAAAGGAGTTCAATGTAAAGATGCAATTGAGAAGAAATGGGAAATGTTTCTGGTTTTGTTGCTTTAAAACTAAATATGAAAACGGCTAAAAAGTGACCCATTTTCCACCACCCTGACCCTATAATTTCCTTTTTTTCTCCAATCGCCTCTTCGGCTGCGTCGCAGTTTCATTTTTCACCATGATTTGAGTATTTTAAAATTCAAAACATTGTTGCACTGATAAACATTCCAAACAAAGCTATCATTACCATTCGACAAATAATAATTTTGATCATTTCCTCAGAGCCAAAATCATTATTTTTTCCTAATTAACGTTGAAATAAATTATAAAATGGATGTAATATTGTATTGTCATTGGAAGATAAGTTTGTGTTTCAAAGTTTGAAGATAATTTATGCAGTAATAGTGATCGAAAACCGCGTAACAAACTTCCGTGACAAATCAAGTTAAATAACATCGTTGCATTATCCAAACAAAGCTATCGTTGCCATTCGACAATTAATAAATCTAAGAATTTCTTCAGAGCCTAAATTATCATTTTTTTTTTCTAATTAACGTTATAATAAATGATAAAAGGGATAGAATATTGTATTGTCATCGGGGGGAAGATAAGCTTTTGTGCCAAGTTTGAAGATAATTTATGCAGTAATAGTGGTCGAAAACCGTGTAACAGACTTCCGTGACAAATCAAGTTAAATAACATCGTTGCATTATCCAAACAAAGCTATCGTTGCCATTCGACAATTAATAAATCTAAGAATTTCTTCAGAGCCTAAATTATCATTTTTTTTTCTAATTAACGTTATAATAAATGATAAAAGGGATAGAATATTGTATTGTCATCGGGGGGAAGATAAGCTTTTGTGCCAAGTTTGAAGATAATTTATGCAGTAATAGTGTTCGAAAACCGTGTAACAGACTTCCGTGACAAATCAAGTTAAATAACATCGTTGCATTATCCAAACAAAGCTATCGTTGCCATTCGACAATTAATAAATCTAAGAATTTCTTCAGAGCCTAAATTATTATTTTTTTTTCTAATTAACTTTATAATAAATGATAAAAGGGATAGAATATTGTATTGTCATCGGGGGGAAGATAAGCTTTTGTGCCAAGTTTGAAGATAATTTATGCAGTAATAGTGTTCGAAAACCGTGTAACAGACTTCCGTGACAAATCAAGTTAAATAACATCGTTGCATTATCCAAACAAAGCTATCGTTGCCATTCGACAATTAATAAATCTAAGAATTTCTTCAGAGCCTAAATTATTATTTTTTTTTTCTAATTAACGTTATAATAAATGATAAAAGGGATGGAATATTGTATTGTCATCGGGGGGAAGATAAACTTTTGTGCCAAGTTTGAAGATAATTTATGCAGTAATAGTGGTCGAAAACCGTGTAACAAACTTCCGTGACAAATCAAGTTAAACAAAATCGAGTAAAAAATCAACTTATATTGCTGTAACATTTTTTTTCTTCACGAAAAATTTTCGAGTCATATTTATCTTACTAAAACTTGAAAGAATGAACATTTTTAAAATTCCTTGTACTTTTATTTACTTTAATATTTACTCGTTATTATATATAAAGCTGCATAGAAAATCTTCCTCGTGAACACTAAAATTAAGTATCATATTATGGCCATAGCTCGAAGATGAATTCCCTATGGTACGGAACAGAGTTGCTGCAAATCCCTTTTGCAGGTAACACTATCATTTCGATTCGAATAGTTCCATATCCCCACAGACCAGAGGCTGCTTTTTATCTTACGTACTTTCCAAGTCCCAAGCCGCATTGATACATAATATATCATCCAACTTAAATGACTTTTTCAGTTAATGTGCTTTCTAGTTATATCACTGAAATATGGCATCGTTTTATCCTGGAATTATATTTTTTCCATTCAGAAGAATTGGAATAATGCCGAATTAGATTTAAAATTAATATGGAAATTGCAAATCTAGTTTTTACAGTAATAACCACAACAAAGTTGATTTTTATATATATTTAAAACTTTATAACTGTGAAAGAAATTAATTCCATTGATTTCGTGAAGTAGCATAAAATAGTAGAAAATAAATAATACAGAGACTTCATAATTACAAAGCCTCTGCACACAAATATAGGTTACTATTTTAATCATGGGATTTTTCTTATAAGAATGTTTAATGTTTTGTTTGAATAATAATATTGCACTGCATGAAAGAAAAAACGGCATACTCGTATATTCTGTCAATTCTTGTTAAAAACGACCTCCTGAATCCAAATAGGATCTCTGTTTTGCTCCATCACCAGTCCCTTATTCTGAGGATCCCCCCCCCCCCTTTATGTTAATCACTTTTCGATAATGTTATGACCACGAAATTGAGTTGGAGGTGGGTATTTTAACCACGGAATTTCTTCTGAGCGGATATTAGAAGCTCAAAAGCATTTGAACATTTATGTCGAGTAAAGAAATTTGTGGGGAGGATTTGTCTCCCCCCCCCCCAATAACAGTTTATTTTAAAAGCAGCGGGCTCGAATCCATGGTGCGGTGATTGCGCTTTTTTTTTTTTTTTTTTTTTTGAACTATTAATACGGGGATTTATCCCTCCTACCCTCCCCCCCCGCCCCCCTAAATCTTCCTTCTTGCTACAAATGTTCGTGTTTTAACCTCTGATGCCTCATGATGTCAGGCTTCAAGGGGGGGGGTTCAAGAAAGTATGGAAGTTTGTAAAAATGAGGGGTGTGACATCGTACATTTTGATTTCTATAAAAAACATTTAAAATCAGCAAATTAAACCTATTTTATGCTAATGTAATATAGCGTGACATGTGACAAAGGGGGGAGGGAGGTCAGTTGAAGTGTGACACTTAGTGACACAGGGGGGAGGAGGGTCAAATATATTGAAAAAATGTGTGACATCATTTATGAACGGTCCCTCTCTTGCTCCTCAGAGGAAATTTAATAGTTGATATAATCCTCGTCCCCATCCCTCCTTCAGATCGAATTCATGGCCACAACATAACTCAAAAGATCACATGACCACAACACAATCAAATTCATGACCACAAATGGGGGGTGAAGCTAAACGGGGGTCATATTCGAACTCAAGAGATCATTTTACATAAGACTCGACAGGATTGCACCAGGACATTTTTTCATGCAGAGTAGGGTTATTATTTAAGCAAAACATCAAGGAGTGTTAGAGGGCTGTTTGAATAAGCATTTTTTTTTATTTTTACATTTTCATTGCTAAAAGATAAAGTTAATTTTTGTATGGATATTTTGTTTGCAGTCATTTATTATCTTAAAAAACAACTTGATGCAGCAATATGTAATATTTTTAACTCATATTTTTTAAATTTATTTATTACTTTCTTATTTTTTTATTAAATTATTAATTATTTATGTATTTCTCAATTTAAAAAAATCACTTTTCATGGCAGTTACTTTCCGAACAAATTCAATGAAATTTCAAAAAGTCCTGAGCTACTGATAACAGTTACTCGCTACGACTAAGAAAAACGCCCCGGCATTCAACAGCTCTAAAATTTCATTTTGACTGACATTTTTAAAACTTGTTACAACATTTATCAATAAAAAATTCTTCAGATCAGCTTTGCATAAAAGTTTTTAACATGAAGTATATGCATTTATGTATATTTTTTCACTTTTTTTTTTCTTTTTCATTATTTAAACGAATAGTATCCCGAAGTGGTTAAGCTGCAAAAAAAAATATCTTTTTAATTTATATATCCTTCGTAAAGTAAAAAATGAAGGAATCCTCCTGTAAAAGAAAAAATATATAATTTAAATAATTTTCCAAAAATCTTTTTTAATCAAATTTCAAACTTGAAATTTAAAAAGAAAATTCTATTTTAAAAAACAATATAAGCATATCTTTCTGCGCAAAAAATACGGGAAAGCTTAGAAAAGCTGTTCACACAAAAAAAAAAAGAGTTTTTTTAAAAGTCAAGTAACGTTGTTACAACATAATAATCAGCAAAAAAAGAGAAAGGAATTCTAACCCAAAATGAATGATCTTTTTAATATGCATAACACTGAAATAGTAAGCTTCTTTAAACATTTATTCAAACTGTTCTTTTAAGCGTAAAAATAATTCGGAAAAAAAGAAAGAAAACGGGCAAATGAAATAAAAGCTGTTAAGGGGAGTCAGAACCCGAAAGTGTCGAAAAAAACGAACATTTTTTTACTGGCTTAAGTGTTAAACATTAAAAATGTTCCCTGAAAGATTCAAAAAATTGATGCAATGTTTATTGATTTTCCATTGGTTTTATAACCGGTGTGATTTACCACCTTTTCCTTCCGAAACCAAAACTGCGCTGAATATAAGCTACATATTTATTGTTTCAAATAAAATAAGCGAGAAGAAGCAATTTCATCGTGACTGTAACTGAAAAAAAAAGTTCCTTACTTGAAATTTTGATAAAGAAGCAAGCCAAAGTTAGCAAGCCGAAAACTTAAAATGCTGTTTTCTATCGCTTCGTTTTTTGCGCATTTCTTCTCAATTAAAATGCAAAGGCTTTTTTAAATTTCTATCTATAATGTGGATTTTTTCCCACATGTTCCTGAAACTATACCTAACAAATTTATGCTTTACTTTTATGATAACTTAAGTACTTTTTTTATTCTTCTTATAGGTTTTTTGAATTTTTCGTAATTTTTTCTGCGTTACTTCAGTTTATATTTTTTTCTCAAAAAATATTTGACTTATGAAAATTCGAAGCATAAAAGTTTTGCTTTATGAGTAATGAATCAATAAAAAAATTTTCGAGACTTGACGCCAATTTTTGAAAAAGAAGATGCATTTTTAAAAATTGATAAATTTCGGTTTCAAAAACTAAAATTTTCAAATTATATTTAAGAAATCCAGTTTTTTTAATATTAAATTTCTTATAAAGTGATATAACAGGACATAAGCCAAAAATTGTAAATGAAAACACCATAGAGAGAAAAATGGTCTCATGGTGTCTACTCCCCTTAGGGGCCGTCCATAAATGACGTCACGCTTTTCCCCATATATTTGACCCCCCTCCCCCCCTTTGTCACAATATGTCACTCTTCAGCGGACCCCCCCTCCCCCCTTTGTCACGCTATGTTGCATAATGCATGATGTCACACTTCTTGTTACCCCCTCCCCTTGTCACAATTTCACGAACCCCCCTCCCCCCCTCGAAGCGTGACATCATTTATGAATGACCCCTTAACAAAGAAAAGTTGCCCAATCGTTAATCGCACAACCTTACCATAAATGTTACCGACAACCTTTTTAATTTCTTCACCTCATTGTATACATTGCATGAACTAGATTGGAAAAGTAAGTAATTTTCCAAACGCAACAAAGTATTTTTCTACTCATCTAAATTCAAGTGTTTTGTTCTATATTTCATTGACCAGGGGTTTTTTGCTATCATATTATGAAATTTAAACGCAAATTTGAGTGAGAAATTTTTCGCGAATCAATACTTTCTATACTTCTTACAAAAGGATGTAAAAAGATAGATATTATGACAAAATTCTCTAAAAAAACGTTAAGCTATAATTCTATAAAATGCACAATAAAAGGAAATCAATGTAGTGTTATTTGAAATAAATGAAGAAAAAAAATCAAATTTTTCTTTATTATAGTACTTTAAATGCATTTCTTCGGAACTGTTCACTTATACACTGGTAAACACCCACATTTTTATCGAACAAAGCACTTCACAAAATGCTTCGTAGTTACAACAGCAATAAATATCAACGCGCTCTAATATTATTCATTGAAAAGCAGACAACTACCTGCCCTTTGTAAAGATTAAATAACACAGACGGGAAGGTATATTACTGAATTAAATTTTTCGAATCACATAAAAAAACACCATATCTTTATTTATTTTATATTATTTTATTCAATAAAACAACATGCAAATGCGTCTCACATAAACTCAAGATTCTGATGTCATAATTAAATAAAAGTTGTCGTAAGATATATATTTTTCATTAATATAGAAACTACTTGATTTAGTATCGGAAGCGTAGGTGAAGCTACTCACCTGAAAATTTGAAAGAAATGCAGTAAGTTAGTGATATCATTCCCAAAACGTAATAAAATTTCCTTCATTCTATGTTATTTGCATTAATAATGCATCTTGCCAATTAACTATTGCATACGAAACTGCGCTTCAAGAGTTCGATCAAATGAGATTTCAAAATTAATGCAGCGTTTATGAAAAGAGTCGCACATAAAAACTCCTTCGAGTAATTTTATATTTATCAAAAAAAAAAAAAAAACGTCAGTGTTATCAGTAGTTAATGAATGATTTTATTTTAAAAAACTGGATTATTTAGAAATACTGATGTAATGCTCAAATACATTTTTAGAACTTGAAAAAAAAAATAACTTCCTTGTGAGTAAAGAGAAATATTTAACCAGTAAGATTAATAGTAAAGTATTTTGGTGTATTGTTCCCTCAAGCTCTGAAGGACAGGTTAATCCTCTAATGCCCAAGTTTTGTTACCGTCGTCCGCCTTGAGGCGGAGTTGGGAATTAGAGGGCCAATCCCCTACGCCCTTCCCTTCCATTTACGGTGACAGGTATGGGCGAGAACACGGATTGGCGAAACCTGTGGTAACCTAATTGGCTCTCAATAACTCAGTAACTCCGCCTTCGTATTGACGGATTGGCGGTTTCTACTGCGTCAGTAAAAGTACCAATCAGTCAACACGAGGATGGGTTAACCCTGTAATGAACAATATTTTTATCGTCGTCCGCCTTTAGGCGGAGTTGGGAATTAGAGGGTCAATCCCCTACGCCCTTCCCTTCCATTTACGGTGACAGGTATGTGCGAGAACACGGATTGGCACAACCAGTGGTGAACCTAATTGGCTCTTAGTAACTCAGTAACTCCGCCTTCATATTGACGGATTGGCGGTTTCTACTGCGTCAGTAAAAGTACCAATCAGTCAACACGAGAATGGGTTAACCATGTAATGAACAATATTTTTATCGTCGTCCGCCTTGAGGCGGAGTTGGGAATTAGAGGGTCAATCCCCTACGCCCTTCCCTTCCATTTACGGTGACAGGTATGGGCGAGAACACGGATTGGCGAAACCTGTGGTGAACCTAATTGGTCCTCAATAACTCAGTAACTCCGGCCTTCATATTGACGGATTGGCGGTTTCTACTGAGTCAGTAAAAGTACCAATCGGTTAACACGAAGATGGGTTAACCCTGTAATGCCCAATATTTTATCGTCGTCCGCCTTCAGGCGGAGTTGGGAATTAGAGGGTTAAAGATTTGATACGCCATTTTTGAAGAAACGTTTTTTTACTTTTATACGTCACTATAACAGCTTAATAAAATTCTTACATAACTTTCAGGCTCAGAGTAACGCAGGGGAATAGTGAAAAAATCTAAATAAAACAGCCTCACATTTGCGTCAGACAGTGCAATACAGTTTGTCCACGAAGTTCTGACGCTTGGACGCTACTGCGCATGTCAGAAGAGGACGAATCCGTTCGAGTTTTAGAGACGTTCGTTTTGCAGGTGCGTTTATTCGCACGCGAACCAGAATGTTTGATTCTTTGTTTGTTGAAAGCAACTAAATTTATAAACCGGCAGATAGCATGAGCTCGGAAGAATTCAAGTATGAGAAACGAACTAGAACAAGAAAAGAAACGGCACATTCCTTATACCATAAATTCCTCCCTTGAACATGAATGGATTCTTCTTGGCACTGCCAGGCAGAGCTCATTTTTGTTTTTAGAACTGTACGTGGCTCCTTCGTAACGGTACTGAATGAAAGTTTCTCTACAATGCGCACTTTTTTTTCTTTGTAAAATAATTTTGTGTGTTTGTTTGTGCTGGTTATAAGTAGAAAAAACACAAGAAATTTTTTCATTAAATTCGGAAAAATAGAATTCGAGAAAATTTTATATGTTGTTTAAAAACAGTGCTGCGCATTTAGGGGTAACCATAATAATTTTATTTATAAAATCATTTTAATAAATGAAGCAAAATCAACAATAAAGAGGTATGCATTATAATCATAAAATAGCAGTAAAATAGTAAAATTTATTAGAGTAAAAATTTTGCACATGTTGTATATGAATGATGACTATGAATTAATTTTTATGCATTTTCGGAAGAGGTAAATAAAGGTTGCCTACCTTTTCTCTCCAGTCAAAGCGAATCCAGACAATGGCTTCCGAATCCGCTGAAACGTTGAATCTTGTTTTGGATGTGACGGTAAATGATTTCCGAAACTAAGAGTTGACATAGACTTTAATACCATCACTGAAAGTACAGAATGACTTTCGAATATAATTTTAGACTAGTTACGAGTTATGACTTTACTATACATGCCTCAGAATCAATCACCACACAACACTCAACAAAAGAATAGAATAGAATCAACCAGAATTAAAAAAAAACAGAATACAGGTATGTCATAACCAAACAGACGCCACATAAATTGAATGAAGTCTTTTCCGCCGTCCGGAGACGCCCTCTATCAATCGGGTATAAAGTTAAAGTCTCTTTTTTTTTTTTTGCTTAAAGTCAATTTAAGGCTTCGTTTCCGAACATATTCCCCGGGGCGACGAGTCAACCTCATTATCTGGAATAGGCAGGATCGCAAGCTGGGAAACAGCACGTGTTAAGGCGCCCTTGGATGTTTGGATGGTGGCAACCCGGCAAATCCCATCAGAACCTGGATGAATGGCGATGACGCGACCACATCTCCACACTGTGGAAGGAGCAGTTGGGTCTTTCACGAGGACGAGTTGTCCGATGGACACTTGTTTGTTCTTCGTGGTCCAATTAGTTCGGAACTGGAGGGTATGAAGGTACGAAGTGGACCACTGCCGCCAGAATCGATCTTTAAGCTGCAGCAGGAGAGACCACCTAAAATTAAGACTTAAAAGAACCATTAGAATGAGATTCAGGAATTTCGAGCAAAGGACAACCAATTAGGAAGTGGCCAGGGGTTAAGACGTTACAGACTTTGGCATCAGGGGATAGTGGGTAAAGGGGACGAGAGTTGATAATAGCCTCAATTTGACAGAGGAGGGTGGTAAGTTCTTCGAAAGTCATTAAGGCTACTTTGCAAGTTTTAGTCAGATGACGTTTGGTAAGCTTGATAGAGGCTTCCCATATACCTCCGAAATTTGGGGCATATGGAGGAATGAATTGCCAACATATATTTCGTTGGGATGAATAATCTTGAATTAATGGATCATAAGGGATTTTGAAGAGGGGTTTCAGATAGGCTGATGCACCCACGAAATTGCTGCCATTGTCACTGAAGACATGAGATGGACAGCCGCGACGAGCAACAAATCGTCGGAACGCTGCCAGGAATGCAGCTGAAGATAAAGAAGAGACTGCCTCCAGGTGCACTGCTTTGGTGGTCATACAGATGAATAGGCAAATGTAGGCTTTGAAAGTACTTGATTTTCGAGCGTGTTGGCACTTGATTAAAATAGGCCCAGCAAAGTCCAAACCCACCTTCTCGAATGCGCGGCAAGGATTGATTCTTGCACTCGGAAGATCACCCATCATCTGGGAAATTGGTTTTGCCGATACTTTGAAACATTCAATGCATTTCCGGAGTTCTTTTCTAACGGTCGATTTTCCATCCGGAATCCAAAATTTCTGTCGTATGAGTGATAGGACTAGTTCTTGGCCTGCATGAAGATTTGAATGATGGTAGTGTCTAACAACAAGAATGGTGAAATGACTATGTGTGGGAAGTAACATGGGATATTTCTGATCAAAGTTCAATTCTTGTTGGTGACGCAGACGTCCTCCAACGCGCAGGATACCTTCCTGATCCAGAAAAGGATTTAAGGCTATGAGTTTGCTGGATTTTGAGAGTGTTTTGTTAGAGTTAAGTTGTTCGAGTTCAGGATGAAAAGAAGAATGTTGAACCAATTTGACGATTGTCTTGAGAGATGTATTTAATTCACCAGCGTACGGTTCTGTAATTTTAGACTCGGATTTTGAATTATTGTAGAATCTAAATACCCATGCCACAGTTCGAATTAATTTCAGATATGAGGAGAATTTGTCTAATAGATCAAGAGAAGGATTAACTTGGGTGAGAAAGGATGCACTCTCAACGTTTGAATGAACATGAATGTCTGATGAAGGTTTAGACAGCTCTTGCTTTGGAGAATCTTCCTCAAAAGAGACAGGATCAAAGTCAATAAGCCATGTTGGCCCATTCAACCATTCTGAGTGTTCCATGAGTTGTTTTGGATAAAGTCCTCGACTAGCGCAATCAGCAATATTAGACTTCCCTGAAATGTGATGCCATGAATCTTTTGATGTTAAAGAATGAATTTTATTTACACGATGCTGGACGAATTGATTTCCTTTAGATGGTGGATTTTTAATCCAACAGAGTGCAATTGTTGAATCACACCATAGATAAATGTGATGAATGGGGAAATTTATCGCTTCTTTGAATGTGTCAACCAATTCAGTGAGAAGAACTGCACCGCACAGCTCCAACCGAGGTAATGTTACCTCTTTGATGGGTGCAACACGAGTTTTGGATGCCATTAAGAATATGTGCGATGAATTGCGAATGACTCTAATGTAGATCACAGCCGAATAAGCCTTTAAAGAGGCGTCACAAAAGCCATGGACTTCTACCTTTACCGAATTGACAACATGAATGTAACGGGGAACCTTAATCTCCTTGAAATAATGCATTTCGGCTTGGAACTTATTCCATCGATCGATAATTTCAGCTGGTAAGGGATCATCGCAACCAACATTTGATTTCCACACATCTTGTAGAATGATCTTCAAAAGTACAGTTGCAGGGGCAACAATGCCTAACGGATCAAAGATGCGTGCAATTATTGACAATAACTGTCTTTTAGTTGAAACAGTCTCTGATGGAACTGCTCTGACTTGGAATGAATCGATAGTTAAATCCCAGAACAGACCTAGGATTTTTTGAGTAGAATCATCTTGAAATGAATGTGTGTAGGTGCTAGCCTTTAAAGCATCTGGTAACTGTGCAATGACTTCAGGATGGCTACATGACCATTTTCTGAGCTCGAAACCACCTGAAGCCAAAAGGTCTAAAAGTTCTTTGATTATGGATTTGGCCGACTCGACTGAATCAGCACCAGCTAACAGATCATCAACATAAAAATGATCCCGCGCTAGTTTGGTTGCTTCGGGAAATCGGTCTTTTTCGTCCCTGCATAGTTGTTGTAGGGTACGAATGGCTAGATAGGGGGCACAAGCCGTACCATATGTAACGGTATTTAGATGATAAATTTGGAGAGGCTCTGTTGGGGATTTTCGCCAGAAAATTTGTTGGAATGATGTGTCTTCACTAGCAATCATGATTTGGCGGTACATTTTTGTTATATCAGCTGAGAATGCAACAGGAAAACATCTGAATTTTAATAAAATGTCAAAAATACTCTTTTGTAGTTTTGGTCCCTTTAGAAGTATATCATTTAATGAATTTTGGTTACTCGATTTGTAAGATGCATCAAAGACTACCCTAAGTTTAGTGGTAGTACTACTCTCATTTACTACACCGTGATGCGGTAAAAAGTAGTTTGGTTGGGGAGAGATTTCCTCTGGCTTTAAGAGAACCATATGGTTAAGAAGTTAGTATTCTTCCATAAACTCAGTGTATTTTTCCTTTAACGACTCGTTGGATTGTAATTTTTTCTCCAAAGAAAAAAATCGTTTCATAGCTCCCTCTTTGCTTTCCCCAATTTCTGAATTTTCTTTAAATGGTAATTTGACGATGTATCGCCCTTCTGAATTTCGCGAATGTGATTTGTCGAATATTATGTTACATAAATCGTCTTCGTCACTTTGTTTATCAGATTCTTGAATGGATTCCAACTCCCAAAATTGTTTGAGTGTGTTGTCAATATTTACAAGTGTATGGCATGTGACTGATAAATTTTGATTTTTAGTTACCGAAGTATTTACATTGCCCGACAATAAATGTCCCAACTTGGTGGGTAATGCTGCTGGTGTGCCTTTTGGTCCCAAGATAGGAGGACCTGAAATTAATGATAAAAATATGTCCGCACCAAGTAGGACATCCACATCGCTCTCCACAAAATACGATGGATCAACCAAGCAAAGACTTTTTAAATGAGGCCAATCCACCCTTGCCATATTAAAATTTGGCAGAGATGTTGTGACTTTGTTCACCACAAAAGCCGTCACTTCAAACGAGTCTCCTGAACAGTATGGAGAAAAGGCAAATTTTGTTGAATATAAGCACGTTTCAGCATAGATTTCGTTTATGCCTACCAGACGGTGCTTTGTTTGTTGCATCGGTAAGTGTAGTCGCTCCGCGCAATGTTTGGAAATAAGACAGTTTTGCGAGCCATTGTCCACTAATGCCCGACAGGTTATCTTTTGTCCAGTTTTAGACTTTACTTTGATTAACGCTGTGGATAATAAAACGTGATTTGATTCTTGTGACTTCGTGCAACTATTAGCGACCGTGCTGACTGACTGTGGTTGACGATCTTGGTCATTAACTCTATAAACATGCAGTAAGGTATGATGCCTAGCCCTACAATTCTTGCAACTGAATCCTATCTTGCACGTGTCTATGGTATGATTGCTCCTAAGACAATTCTCACATAAGTGGTTCTCCTTAACGACATTCCATCTGTCATTAATATTCAATGACTGAAACGTGGGACATCGAAATAATGCATGACTTTGGTTATGTGGACATAGGATACATTTTTGAAATTTAACTTCCCTATTTACACTTTCTTCTTTAACAACGGTGCTATGTACATTAGATTTTTTTACATTATTTACAACAGATTTTTGTTGGAATTTTTTAACTTCCGGCTTAGAAAATTTATTTTCTTGCATACTTCGGGCCTCTCTCTCAATGAAGTTTTTAAACATTTCAAGAGACGACATGAATCAGAATTGAGGGTGAGCTCCCATCGTTGAATAACTGGCTCTTCTAATTTAGATGTAAGAAAGTTAATTAATATAAGATCTGTTAAAGTATTGCTTTCTAAGCCCAACGTTTTCAAACTTCGAATTGCTTCATTGCAAATGTCAATTATCTCTAGTAGTAATTTAGAATTGTTTGCCCTAACTATCTTCATTTTAAAAATTTTATTTATTTGGCCTATTGCCAACTGCCGTTTGTTCTCGTATCTACCACATAGCAATTCCCAACAATGCGTTAAATTTTCTGGAATTATGGAAAATCCTCTAATTAATTTTGAAGCATCTCCGCGAATACATGACTGAAGGTACGTAAGCTTTTCCACATCATTTAACGACTTGTTTTCAAGAATAGATGCATTGAATATTTCTTTGAAGGAAAGCCATGATTCTGAATTGCCAAAAAAATGTGGAACATCTAACTTTGGGAGCCTAACAGCAAGCGACTGTTCTGTTTTAAACGAATTTTCACTTTTACTTTTTTCCATTGGGCTTTTGCTTTCTAATTCAATGCTCCAATTCAATAACAAGCTTTTAGTTTCGATGTAATTGTCAAAATAATCGTCGCTTTCATACTGAGAACACGCTGAGAACAAAAGTTCTAATTTACTCTCAAAATTATCGACTTTCGTTTTAAGATTTTTATTTCACTAGAATTATCTGTAACATTTTTAACAATATTTTCGAATAACTTGATTTCTTTTATTAACATCTCCAGCTTAAATGAATTTTTAGATTGCTTCGGAGCCATGGTTAAATAATTAAGCTTCAATGTATAGTACAATAGAATATCGAATAAAATCACACAATAATAATAATGTTTGAATAAACAATACTTTCGTTAATATTATTTACCGAAGATAACTACTCCGTGCTCTGACGGACCATAATTTATGTATATGAATGATGACTATGAATTAATTTTTATGCATTTTCGGAAGAGGTAAATAAAGGTTGCCTACCTTTTCTCTCCAGTCAAAGCGAATCCAGACAATGGCTTCCGAATCCGCTGAAACGTTGAATCTTGTTTTGGATGTGACGGTAAATGATTTCCGAAACTAAGAGTTGACATAGACTTTAATACCATCACTGATAGTACAGAATGACTTTCGAATATAATTTTAGACTAGTTACGAGTTATGACTTTACTATACATGCCTCAGAATCAATAACCACACAACACTCAACAAAAGAATAGAATAGAATCAACCAGAATAAAAAAAAACAGAATACAGTTATGTCATAACCAAACAGACGCCACATAAATTGAATGAAGTCTTTTCCCCCGTCCCGAGACGCCCTCTATCAATCGGGTATAAAGTTAAAGTCTCTTTTTTTTTTTTTGCTTAAAGTCAATTTAAGGCTTCGTTTCCGAACACATGTAACTAATAATTATTACTAATAAAGTTTAATAACTTCAATAAAAGATTTTAAAGAACAAACCTAAATTTAAAAAAATATTTATCTACAATAGAACTGAAGAAAACATTTTTTTTCTTTGAGGTACAGCTTGAATACACTTCACATTTCTGAAAACGCAATATTGTGTAGCCCTTATAGCACTCATATTTACATCGCTACTGTGCTACTGTCCATCAATGTACACTATAAATGGTGATATCCATCATGCCCCACATCTGTGGGGGGGGGGGGGTGATGTGATAATAATCGTTTCTTCTTTGGTTGCGGGAGCATAAAAATTAAACCCCGAATGCGCGGTGTTGTTTTAAAACAAGTAAGAGAGATGCCCTAATGTACATTTTTCACGAAAATTTTCGGACAACTTATCTTTATTTTAAAACTAAGTAAACGATTACAAACTATTTTTTAAAATAAAATTGTTGCTTAAATTTTGTTAAAAAAATTATGAAGTTATTGTTTTTAAAAAAGTTAACATGTCTTCCGATTTTTCGAAAAAAAAAAGAACCTTGAGAATAGTTTACAAGGGGATCTAGGGTAAACTATATTACCTATATGATCTTAAATACAAAATAAAACGAAAGAATGCGCCACTTGTTAAAAATAATACAGAACAAGATCTTATTAAACGAAAAATAGAGGTGTTATTTAAACCCAACACTGCGCAGTGTATATTTAAAGTCGAAGTAGGCACGCCACGAAAGTTGTAGAGTTCGATTTTGTTCAATTTCTTAAATATTTTTTTTTTTTTTAATAGGAAAAAAGAGATAGATATGCTTCTCGAAAATTTTTAAAATAAACTGATTTATCTTATTTCCAAATATACGGATTAATTACCCAGAATTTTACAAACTAAACAACTTGAACTGCTTTTTTTTTCTTTTCTTTTTTCGCAAAATATCGTTTAGAAACCGAAACAAACATGTCTTTCTGAGAATATGCTAAGTGCATTTAGAATAATTTGAGCGATATAAAAACGAACTCAAAAATATTTGCAGTAGTTCCGAAAATCAAATTCAAAACACGGATTACAGTTTTGCTACAGTAGATTTAAAAGCGTTTTCAAAGGAAAATTTCAAAGTATATTGTATTTATTTCAATTTTTTGCAGTAAATGCGCTTTCCTTAATAACGATGATTTTTTCGCCTGCTAAGCTCTTTGGAATATTTCTATTCCGCATATTAAAGAGAGCTATTGTTAATAAAAGAGATTTAAAAACGCTCGAATTGTTTTTGTTCGTAAACACATTTGTTGAGATTTAGTAAAATGTAATTTGAGAACCGTTTTCTGAAACGTTAAAAACTTTCAAGAACTGCACAATAGTTCCTTTTGTATCAAAGCTATTTTTTTTTTAAATTCCATACAAATTTATTCAGAAAAGCTATGTCTTTTTAATTTCATCGTGTCTTCAAAAACCAACTTTTACCTAAATATTTTTCCTGAAGAAAATTCAGATAAAGTAGCTAATCTTCGAAACCTAAAACTGCAAAATTGATATGGTTTAGTACGAGATAAAACTATTATTTGTCGAAGAGGTTTTTGAAACATTTTCTAAAGAAATTCTAAATTTTAAAACGTGTCTTTATGCTAGAAGATTTTCTTTCGTTCTTTTGATAATGCAAACCATCTTACATTCTTTTATGTTTTATGTACTTCCAGGAATATTTTGTATATTTATCGTTTTTGTATATTTAACGTTTCTTAAATCCTATCAAGATTTTTCGTTAAGTTTTTAAGCATTAATTCTTGATATTCATTTTTCGAAACAATTTATTCAAAAAATTTACATTGTGTGCATCTGAAAATTTTTGCGAGTAATTCCCGAGTCATATTCGTTCACTTATTGACTTGTAGTGCCACCTCTATGCCTAGTGATATCTTTGTTTTTTGAATTCATGTTTTGAAATCTGGCAACTGAATATTTTGTTTAGAGTTCGATTTTCGTATCGAAGAATGCGGTTGCTAATTGTGAGTATAAAAGGATGTTTTTTTAATGTGTCTGCATTTATGAATCTTTAAAGAAACTCTTACATCTAACGGATTAAGTAATATCTGAAGACTTACTTTTATATTCATCGTACCATGATCGATAAAGATCATAATAATACACAATATATTCAAGAAACAACTCAACGCAATATCTTTGTGCAATGGCCAATGTACATTTTTTCTTTTTTTTTTTTTTACAAAATACAGCTTTTTCTCCTTTTAGTTATTTTCCCTGCCTTTTCACGTTTTTTTTCGTAAACTTCTGTCACTGTAACAAACTATTCGTTTCCCCTTTGAAATTTATAGCTAAGAATTTTCGCTCAGCGGGGAAACTTCCATCACTTACCATAAATAGAATTCCTGTTATTTGCCTAGCATTTCTGTGTGCTTGAGGTTTTCACAGTTACACAACATGTTTCTTCCCTATTCATTAAGAATCACTGCCGGCACGGTGGTGTAGGCACTGGCCTCGTACGGCCAAGTTCGCAGGATCAAAAATGGCCAGAGTCAGTGGATTTTCAGGATGCAGAAAATCGTCCATGTCGTATGATTATGCGGTGTGTTAAAGATCCCTTGAGTGTCTGTCTTGCTTGGATACTCTCGGCTAAATTAAATTAGTAGTTCAGTTTCGCATCATTTAGAGTTCAGGTGCCGCCAACTAGTGGGAAACTGAGCTTCAAAATTTTCAAGTGGTAATGGTATCCGCCGATAGTGGTGCTACATGATGGAATGGCTGCTGATTTCCGGGGTATGCACTAGGTCTACAAAGTTTAGTGATCATACGCAGCCCCTTTAGAAAGAAAGAAAAAAAAAATTAAGAATCGGCTAGTCCTCATATCGTTTATTGTAACAGCTTGATAATTTTAACTCTTACACTATTCTAAAGCGTTTAACCCTTTAACTACCAGAATATATTCATAAATGTGCATGAACGCCAAAAAAAAGCATCCAAAAATTCTATAAATGTCGATACATCTATTTCTATGTATATGTCATGAGTTTCTTACATGAACTTTCGCCATAGCAAATTTTGTTATTGGCTACCCAATAAAAAAGTAAATTACGTCAATTGTCAATAAATCGTTTATTGACGTTACCCGTACCACAGGAAAGTTTCGCCAAATCGCTTATTGACGTTACCCGTACCACAGTAAAGTTTCGCCAAATCGCTTATTGACGTTACCCGTACCACAGTAAAGTTTCGCCAAATCGCTTATTGACATTATACGTACCACAGAAAAGTTTCGCTAAATCGTCTATTGACGTTACCCAGAGTTAAAGGGTTAAACTGCAAAATAACATTTTATAATTCACCTTATAAGACTTTAATTTCCGGTAATATCGCAGGTTTTTTTTTCCTCATGCAACAAAAAAGGCAATGATGCTCAAAGTTTTACCTATCTTGAGTAGCTTTATAATTAATTTTGAAACTATATAGCATTAAATCTTGTCTATACAACTAGGTATCCTCATTAAATTTGTGGGCTAGATAGGGACCAGTGTAAGGAATTAACTCCGAAACACAAAAGCAATTACAGAAAATGAGAATGCTTCGTATGTAGGATCATTAACGTGAACGCAAGTTCATTTAGATAATCGCGCAAACTTGGCAAAATTGAAAAATGCCATTGCAGCGATACAGCAAAATTAATTGCGACATTCTTGATAATGTATTCTTTGACGAGTATATAGTTATCCTTCGAAGATACTGTTCTGAAATAGAAGACTATTTAGTTAAAAATTTATCAAGTTTCAATAATTGGAGACCGAAAGAAAATAATATACAGTTGAACTCGCTTACTACGAAATGCCAAAAATTGGCGAATGTGTTCGTATTAATCGTTATTCGTAACAACCGTGAATAAGTAAAATTGTGTTAAAAAAGTATTCAAAATGCTTGTTTATACACTCTCAGAAATAGAATCCTCATTTTCGACGATTCTTCAATCGTCAAGAAAATTTCGTCATTTATAACGATTCTTTCCCTGCGCGATCACGTGACTTTAAAAAGTTACTGCACAAATTTCGGCACTTTAACGAAAGGTTCACTCGGAGTATTTTTCACGAAGCCATTTCGTCAAATGCGACGAAAGTTCGTGAAATTTGAGTATGCATTTCTGAGGGGGTATTTTTTTAAAAAATTGCAACTATTTATAATAAAAAGTAAAATAAGTAGTGAAAAAAGAAGATTTATTTTTACTAATATGCACTTTTAAATCTTACAATTACATTGAGAAAGAGTGAACTTACGTTTTTAAATTTAACAATTTTGGAAAAATTCCATGGTTAGCTATTTTTTGGGTACATTAATTTTTATCATACGCAAATTCCGCCGTAAAATGCCTAGTGCCATTTGTATATTGTCATTTTCCGCATCACATAAACGTTCATTAAAGTACCGAAAGCTTCTTCAGCTTTGCTATAAGTTATAGGTTTGTTATTATCAGTTGATTGAATTGTTCCAGTTGAGTTTTCGGCGTGCCTTATCGATGTTCCAGAAAAGGGTTCTAAAATAGGGAGACGGGAGAGGTCATTTTGACAGTGCGAACCCGTTTCAATGACACCTGCTGAAGAACCCTTTCGCAGAAGAATTATCCGAAGGTAAAGGGTTTTGTACCTTGAGCAGACTGACCTGTCCGAAAGCAAACACGTCCATGAGCTTTATCCTCTACCCAAAAAGATTTAACGTATGATTCGAAATACTTACTTGGTGATTTACAATGACTCAAAATATTCAACAATTTCTTTGAGAAAAATTAAGTGTATGCAATCGAGAAAATTTTTCGTGAATCGGTCAGAAATTTTGTTCGTTCTTAGCCGAAATTTTTATTTTACCCTTCGTAATATGCGTGAGATATTTAGTGTAGTTAAATAGTAAACCAAACTTGATGAACAAAATGTTCGTTTTAGCCGTGATTTCGTATTAACCGTGTTCGTATTAAGAAAGTTCAACTGTACGTCAGTAACCATTTGACATTGCCACTTTGAGAGGAATTAAACAATTTAACCTATTTTACGTCGACCTCTCCAAAATATTCCTCATTTTTAAAATAAATAATTCTTGCATGCAAATTTTCAAGCTTAATGTGTCATTTTGAACTTAGTAAAATTAAATCTTCGCTGCGCTATTTATACATGTTTTGTATGAAAATAAAACCAAAAAAAAAAAAAAAAAACCCAAACAACACAACGAGAAATGGCATAAATCCAACATACCTCTGCTTTAAATGCAGCGCATATCAAACATATATAAAAAAAAACTTGTTCAAAATTATGGAACGAAAAATCATTTTCTGCTATTAAAACTAAATTTTTATGAAAACATGGAATGCTTCTGATAAAAGCTAAGTAATGCTTAAAAACGAAACGAAAAATATTTATTGATGAAAATGTATTTAAATCTCAAATCAATTTTCTGAGTAATCTTCTAGCGCAGTATAGAGAAAATCAAACAATATTATAAATGTATTTCGCAGGCTTAGATATCGCTCTTAAAATGAGATTTATTCAAAGGAGTGTTGACTTGTGGAGAGAAAAAATCTAAAGAAAAATGGAAGCTGCTTTGTATAGTTCAAAAACCATACGTAAAATTGATAAAGTGTTATTTTTAAAAATCAACTTTACTAGTTATTACAATGTTTATGCTTTTCATAAGTATTTATATTTGATTAAAATATCATTCAGAAACTCACTCTAATAATTCAGCGCTGAATAATTTTCATTATTCACCTCCACACTTTTCATATCGTAAGCATTAATCTCCTATTTTAATTACCTTTTCTACGTACCAATTTATTTAATTAATTTTTTTTTAAGAATCAGTAAAAAAAGACAATTATGCAAAAATCGGAAGTATGAATAGCAAGGAAATAAGTATTCGTCGTTGAAAGTATATGTATTATGTAGAAATATAACAAAATATCATTACAGGAAAATTACTTACCTTATTTTTTTTATTATTTATGCTCCCACGCACAATTTATAACGATGGTTATGCTATTATTTAACTCAACAAAGGAAATGCAATTCATAAAGGTCCAGAAATAAAAGTAGAGTTGAGACGCAAAAGCTACACACTAACCGTGTATTGAAAGATAACAGCAGACGAAATACCGCAGAATATATGTTTTGATGCATAGGGCATAAGGCTGCAACAATCAATTGGAATTCTAATTACAGTCATAATGCTTCGCAACTAATTAATTTAGACAGTTTTCTACAACGATTCTGGATCAATGGAAAATTAGCAGGAGTCTTTTTGATTTAATTACTCGTGATTTTTGGATACTATAATTAATGAAACATTGTTCTTCTTGTGTTTCTTTCGATAAGAAAGCATTATTTTCTTGCCAGTACTACCTTTTAAGTGCTCTAATTTATTATGAAATGCACTCATACTGGACAGTTGATGGATGGAAATGGCTTGTAAACATGTTTCGGTAAGCAATTTTGTTTGGTTCCTTATTTTTATTTACCTAACTAATGCTCCATGTTAAGTAAAAATCCGAAGTAACATTCAAAATGTATAAAACGCAGACCAGATTGTGAGGGAAGAAACAAAAACATGCTTATTTTTTATTGTGATTTCAAGTTCAGCCCATTTACAATGCAATAAAAATGAGCTTCTTAGATAAAAATCATCCAACTGAAAATTGGGTTATTTGCAACCTCGGAACACGTGTCTGCAATTTTTTGCAGATACGCGTTTCGAGGTTGTTGTATTTAAATTAACTTTTTATTGTCACAATCATAGTTATTATAGTTTTACTAATAAAGTTAAAACGAATAAATTAGTTACTTAGACAAACCGTTGTAGTGAATTTTATATTCACTACTACTTTAGTTTTTTACAGGCATTAACTTAACTTCAAGCATTTTAATGTTTCAATAATACATTAATTATTAAATTTATTTGAATTAAATTATATTCTGTATTTCATTTTTTTTTTAATTTATAATGATAATCAATGCTAGTACTAAAGTTTTTTTCTCGAGAATCTTTATTTCTACACTCTCAAAAATAGAATCCTCCTTTTCGACGATTCTTCAATCGTCAGAAAAATTTCGTCATTTACGAGGATTCTTTCCTAGCGGGATCACGTGACTCAAAAAAGTTACCACACAGATTTCGCCATTTTGACGAAAGGTTTACTCGGAGCATTTTTCACGAAGCCATTTCGTCAAATACGACGAAAGTTTCGTGAGATTTGAGCACGCGTTTCTGAGAGTTTAATTATGTAAAAAAGTACGAAAAAAATTCATCCGACTAAGAAAATATGCTTATTTATTTATACCCTGTACTATATCTATCATGCAATGACATCACTAGCGTAGGGTAGTTGAAGGACGACAGATAAACTTTCATTCTTAAGAATATGAACTTAACGTGTTTGGCAAAGAGGTACTATATTGCATATGAGTGGGTGGTTGCAAGTTGAAGAATTTAAGTCGTAAATGATACAAGAAAATTGATAACTTATAGAAAAAGCACTAAAGTTAAATAATAAAAGACAATAACGCATAAACAAATGTTAAAACTAAGAAGTTATGTTTACAGACTTCTGATTCTTTCTTCGGAAAAAATGAAAAATGTTCATCATTTAATGCATCAAATCAAATCTTTCCATTCGTTTCTTGTACGCTTGGAGAAAGTTTACTTCTCTGATTTATTCCAGCAAAAGGTCTAATTTTGCCATTACGGTTCTCTCACGTAAATTATATGAATACCCATTTTTCAAACAGGCCACCAACGGTCCAGTAAATCGGTCACGTGGTGTTCAAGTTTCCATTGTAAAGTGGAGTCCATTTATAAACCGGCTTTCTTATTGAATTTCGAACAACATATGGGGAATGGCACACAATTTTTCTTCACATAAATGTTCCAAAGTCAAGTTTTGCGAGGTCAGTTTTAGAGATTCTACTTGGGCAACGCGCTTTTATTCCGTCCATTTCCCCAAATCGCAATCCATTGCAATTAATGATTTTCCTATTATTTTTGTAGAATGTGTTAACAGAAATATAAAAAAATTGTTTTAATCTTCATAGTTGTCTTTTTTTTTTTCGCTTTTGGCTTTCTTTTAATTGCTAGCTGTGAAACATACAACCCAAACATTTGAAATGAATTTAAGAACATAAATCATGTAATTATAACCATTTAAAATTGATCCGAAGAAGACTTATTGTTAGACATACCCCCAATGGCTTTAATAAAACTAATAATTAAACCGCTTCTTCTTTTTTTCCTTCTACCAATTAATGTGTGTTTGTAATTCGGTTTTTTACGCACTATGTTGGAAGTGCACTTAATGTTGTTTCTATAATGAAAACGACTAATAATCAAAACATTTCTCTAGCATTTTGAGTCCTTCTTTCTATCCTTCTTTCTTTGTTTTCATTTATTTATCGTCTGCGCTTTATATATATTAAAGTGGCAGCGCTCTTTTTTCCAGTTTCGTTTAAACTATTGTTTTAACGGTGATTATGTTGGATATAAATAAATATTTTTCAAACAATTTGATTATGTAGTAAATAATATTTTCATTTTACAGATTATTATAACTTAGGTTTTTTTTTTCTTTTTTTTTTTCGGTAAGAATATTTTTTTCCGAAATTATTATACGTTTATTATTTATTCATTAAACTTTATTGTTCTACCTGATAAATATCTCTTTGATTTGATGTGCATTTCCGGTTACTGGGAGAATTGTATATTTATAATATCTAGAACAGCGGTCATTTCGTGTGACCGCCGGGCTTACTAGTAAAATTATAAACGTAATCTATAACGCAGTGCTTTACTTCTGAACTGCAAGTGTATATGCTTATGCAATGTAGCGTGACATGTGACAAAGGGGGTATGATAAAGTGTGACATTTTGTGACAAAGGGGAGGGGCGGTCAAATATATTGAAAAAGGGGGACATTATTTATGAACGGTCCCCTATAACTCTGTCCGTATTTATCTTGTTGTGTTTAACATAGCAAGACAAGATTATTCAGCATTATTTTTTAATGTACTAGCACAGATGGCAGAATTTGGGGGGAAAAAAATTCCGTGTAACAATTTCACTAAACAACATTTTGTGACAAGGCATTAAAATTTCATTTTCGATGCAAAAAGTCTACGTTCCCTTCTATATCTAAGACATATTTCCAATAACATGTCAAAACTGCTTCCGTAAACTCTCTATCGCAAAGCGGGCGTTTAACCATGTTTATCAAAATTTAAGAGCTTTCGAACTTTTAACGCTTTTTTCTACGCCGAGATCTTTTTCAATACATTATTTTTCCAGATTTTTTTCTCGTATTATCCTGAAGAAGTACACCGATCCGAGTATTCATCTTTTATAGTGCTCAAGCACAAGTAAAATAGTTTTCCTTGTGGTTTAAGGGAAGTTGGTCACGTGAGATTTTAGGTCCACAGCACGCTTCTAAAACATATTTCAAGGGATATTCGTTCTAAAGCCGGTACATAAAATCTATTTATAAGACTTCCTTTTTTTTCCCTAAACTTCCATCAGAACATGATAAATTGAGGGAATTTTTCTTCGAAAATAGAAATTTACGTAAGCTATTGAACGAAAAGAAACCTCGAGTCCACTTTTGTTATTTCTTAAGGAAAAAATTTATTCTGCGAAAAAGTTTTCCTGGATTTTCCTATAGCTTTGAAGACATTTTTCCATTCATATACAAAGTTGTTAGAATTTTGAGAGGCCCCCCACTGTGTGAAATATCTTATATGAATATAGAATTATTGTCATTGTTTTTATCTAATGAAATATTGCATGGCAAGATTAAATTGTTTTGACAACAGTTAACCCATTCGAGACCGATTGCACACCGTGTGTGCAATTGTTTTCTGTGGCTATCAGACGCACAGCACACCGTGTGTGCAATAACAGTAATGTGCAATTATCAGTTATTCTGAGTAAACTAGTCGTCGAAATAAGATTTTTCTTGAACTAATGAAATCTGTAAAGTACAGGAAAATTGTACGATGTGCAATGATCTTATTTATGTGAATTCACTCATGGATTGGGTGATTTCCATAATAAACATGTTAATGAACAATATAAAGAAAAAAAATTGCTCCTATGGCCGTGTTCGAAAAAAATTGTCGTCTCGAATGGGTTAAGCATCCCTACGGTACTTCCAGGCACAGGAAATGAGGGGGTTCGTAATGTCGGGAAACCAATTAAAAGTACATGGGAAAAGTTGGTTAAATTTTCATCAATTTATAAACGCACTTAATGAAAAAAAGTTTGTTTTTTTTTGGTCTCTTGTGGCTATTTGAAGTCCTTCGTTTTGTAATTGTTATGAACGAAATGCAATGACGATGAAGCTCTTCTAAGTTGTAGCCCCCTTCCCCTTCTTCGCAATAGGGTGTCCTCACGAACCTAATCGCCATCATTGTTCTGACAAAGGTCATAGCCAAAGAGGGTCTAAGGGTGCCTTCACACCAAAGGTAACGGAGACATTTTGTCTCCGTCGTAACAGACAGTTGCTATGGTTATCAAACTAACATCGGCGACGAAATGCCTTCGATAACGCAATGAACCAATCATTGTTGGCTAGGAAGGTCCCTCTTAATGACCCAATAAAAAATGCCAATCAGTTAACGCAAAAGTGTGGTTCTGAAAGTATGTAGAACCAATGAAATGCTCCGAAAATTTTTGTCTTTGCGTATGTTGCTGTTGTATTTCGATGTGAAAGCACCTTAAGGGGTTAAACGCCTGCCATTAAAAATAAAGTGAAGAAAAAAGGTATATTTAAATGCAGAATGCATAAATCAGGTTATGTAAAAAAATTCTAATCCAGTGACCACACAGATTAATCAATAACAGATGGTTTTGAATTAGAAGCCTCTAAAACTTTTCCTAAGTGCTTCCTTTTTTGTATCGGAAACAATGTAATACCAAGTAAGACATAAAATTATTTACAAAAAAAAATTGTACCAATGGCTGCGTCAAAACATGAGAATAAGACACTAACGCAAAATGACGTGATTAAGAAGCAGATTTTTTTTTCAAAGGAAAATAGTTATAAACCAATACAAGCTACAAATGAATGGAAAGTTGGAACAAACCGTCGGCTTTCTGATAAGAGGGACCAATTCCATAACTCCAGCTTAAAATGCTGTCAACTTTCCAATCGCAAAGAAAATTTTTAAAAATCATTTTACAGACCCCCGAACTTCTACAGTAGTTTTACTCATGCTACTTTTTAGCCTACTTTCCCGTAAAAGTAAAAAAAAAATAATAATAAAGCATGAAAGAAGGCTTAATGTATCGTGAAAATATCGTTAGAAATCAAGAAAAGTGAAAAATAAGTTAAGTAATTAAATAAAGATTGAAAAATAAAAAATTTGAAAGTAGGGTTTTGAGATGGGGAATAAGTGTGACGGTCGATCTGTCGGTCTGGGCTGTCGGTCGGTCGGTCGGTCTGTCTGTCGGTCTGTCGGTCGGTCTGTCTGTCGGTCTGTCTGTCGGTCTGTCTGTCGGTCTGTCGGTCTGGCTGTCGGTCTGTCCCGCCCCCCCCCCTTATAACTTTTGAACAAATTGTCCGATTGGAAAAATTCTTTCTGCATTCGAAAGAGCTCGGCGAGGACATCTCATTTCCATATTTTACTTTTTTATTTGAACAATTTTTTGTTCAATTTTGAACAGTTCAAAAAATTTTAACATTAGCGCCTATGGGTGAAAATGAAGCAAATTATGTAAACTCTGGGTACAAAATCCAAGTTCCCATGAACAAGCTCACTGGTAGAAGTTCTTGGCGTAAAATATTGATTTGAACAATTTTTGTTCATTTTTGAACAGTTCAAAAAAAAAAAACATACCGCCTACGGGGAAATTTCAATCCTATATAATTCCTGATCTAACGGACCGATTTGCTTGGAACAAACTTTATCGGAAAGCTCTTATGACGTAGAACATGTACAAATAGAAAGTTCATCCAGAACTAAAGAGCCTATTTTCTATGAAATTTTTTTATCGGGATTTTCAAGAATATTTTTGAATTAATGAATGATTAAATGAATAAGCAAAAGAATGAATGAATAAATGAGTGAATAAATACATGAATGACTTAATAAATGAATGATTGAATGAATATGTATTAACCGTTGAAAAAGGTATATTTGAAGCAATTGAGAACTAAAGCCAAACGAGAAAGACAGAGAGAGAGATAGCTAGATTATAAACTTGAATTCGGTGTATACGGGAAAGTAGGCTCGTATAGTTCTAGACGGAACTTCTTGTTAATTGTGCTGATTTACATCAAGAAATAACTGCAGATTCACTGCAGTAATACGCCATTTTCTTCCTGTGGACTTGCTGATTTTTATCAGATCGGTAATGAAATCATCAATTAACAGTACGCATCAAAGATAAAAACATAGGATTTGGAAAAGTGCTGCGCTAGTCGATCCTCGGCCACAATGAAATATGATAACTTTTTAATTGTGTTGATTTATATCAGAAAATAACTGCAAATTCATTGTAGTAATACGTCTTTTTTTCTCCTGGGGACTAACTGATTTTTACCCAAACGGTAATAAAATGATCAATTAACCATAAATATCACAGATAAAAACATAGTATTAGGAAAAGTGCTGCGTTTGTGGATCATCGGCCACAATGAAAGATTATAACATTTTAATTGTGTTGATTTATATCAGGAAATTTCTAGCTGCAACTTAAAATTCACTGCAGCAATCTCATTTTTAAAGATGCTAAAAGAGTTTTAAAGATTTTACGAGGATTGCTCAGCCAGTCATACAGCTAATTTTGCTATATCAAAGCCGTTCATCCTAATACCAATTTCTGAAGTATTCAGAAATGATGCTATTATAGTGACACATGTGGCAATAGCAATCAGGTGCAATTTTCCAAAGATATGCGAAATGAAAAACACCCACACAATCACGACATGTGCACGTGTTCACCACACTGTGTTCCCGTGAACACTGAGAACTGTCCAATAGGAGAGGACCAACCACAACACCACAGAGGGTGAGAACCTCTTAGAAGCTCATAACCTTGCTATCAGATGGTTGCATCTGAATCCATCCCACGACTCTTTGTAAATATTTCAATTAATTTATATGTCTATTGTTTTTTTTCTCAAGAAATATTGTAAGTTGAGAGCTATGGGCAGTAACTTTAAGTAGGGGTTGTAATACATAAACTCCATGTACAATACATAGGATCTGTTGCGTGCCTAAACTATTGTAGTTTTGGATGTCCAATAAAACGCGGGGAGTCATTGAAATAAAAGGGTTTTTATCAAAGTCACGTTAAAACGACAGCGTTTTATAACATTACTGTTGAGATTTTAATTTCAAATTAGATCAATCAGCACAGTGGTAATGGCAAAACCTTTTATTATAAGAGGAAGGGTAAACACAATTACAAAAACGCAGGACAAAAATAAAGTTATTAATCGCCCAACTGTCAAAGCATTCTAAAGATTATTTTTAATTTCGTCGCGTTGCCAATTAAAAATAACTAAACATTTAAATATTTACTTCTTAGCAATTACTTCATCCCAACGCAAATATGCTTTGGGGAGGATAAATTGTGTCTCACGGCAGTTACTTCGAAAAGGATAATGTAAATAATGCGATTTAAGACAATCTCTACTCGGTATAAATCTAATCTTATTAAATAGCTTACCTGTGATGGAAACAGACACGTACCAGTCAGATAGAAAGTCCAAAAACAAGTTGGTTGGGAGATGCTCTGATTGGCTAAAAAATTATGAATCCATCCAACGATCGCATAGACAGAAAAGAAACATAACATGGTGAGTTTGAGCCATCAAACGCAGTAAAAAAAGCGAAAGAATAAGCTATTTGATATTAATAAGGTTTAAAAGCAACATTTATTGTATCATCTTTGTTATATATTACGCATGAACTTCCAATACGCTAACGATAAGCGGTTGAAAATACTTCAAAAACATTATTACATATTCAAGAAACAAAGTTAATGGGAACCATTTAAGATAATTTGTAGTTTAATTTTTATTAAGAAACTAGCAGTATTACCCGGCGTTGCCTAGGTTGATCTATGTTGAAAAGTAGTAACTTCATCATGTACAGTGTCTTGTAGAGCGAACATAGCTGTATTTCGTTTTTCCGGTGGCATTATGACTTATTTAAAGAGCTTTTTTTTTTTACAAATTTAATCACACAACACAACGAAATTACATATTCAACGAAAAATGTGCGAAAACAATAATTAAAATTCAACCAAAACGATACTTATTACTTATATTCACAACAGATGTAAGTACATTTATGAAGGATACGGGTATGAATAGGAACGTAAACAAAATTTCAGTAGCAACCGTATGTTGCCAATTTGTAAATAGCAAGTTCGTGAAAAACATATGAACGAATCACAAAACATATGAACGAATCAAAAGACATCGCCAAAGTTGAGGAAACTGCTGATTGTTATTTTTGGGTCAAGGTAAGCCTTAAGAAATCGAACTAAAAAGCTTATAACTGATGTTCTTATTGACTTAGAAACTTAGAACAAATATCCTCCTGTGCAGAAAAATTAGCACTTTCGATTGATATATTACATTAATATGTGCAACGTTTTTTCACCCCATATTGACGAATTTAAGCGGAAAATTGCGGAAAATTGAAACAACAAGAAGTTCCGTCTAGAACTAGACGAGCCTACTTTCCCGTATACACCGAATTCAAATTTATAATCTAGCTACCTCTCTCTCTGTCTTTCTCGGTTAGCTTTAGTTCTTAATTGCTTCAAATATACCTTTTTCAACGGTTAATACAGATTCATTCAATCATTCATTTGTTAAGTCATTCATGTATTTATTCATTCATTCTTTTGCTTATTCATTTAACCATTCATTAATTCAAAAATATTCTTGAAAATACCGATCAAAAAATTTCATAGGAAAATAGGCTCGTTAGTTCTGGATGAACTTTCTATTTGTACATGTTCTACGTCATAAGAGCTTTCCGATAAAGTTTGTTCCAAGCAAATCGCGCCGTTAGATCAGGAATTATATAGGATTGAAATTTCCCCGTAGGCGGTATGTTAATTTTTTTTGAACAGCTCAAAAATGAACAAAAACTGTTCAAATTAATATTTCACGCCAAGAGCTTCCTCCAGCAAGCTTGTTCATTGGAACGTGGATCTTGCACCCAGAGTTTACATAATTTGCTTCATTTTCGCCCATAGGCGCTAATGTTAAAATTTTTTGAACTGTTCAAAATTGAACAAAAAATTGTTCAAACCAAAAAGTAAAATATGGAAATGAGATGTCCTCGCCGAGATCTTTCGAATGCAAAAAGAATTTTTCGGATCGGACAATTCGTTCAAAAGTTATTAGGGGGGACAGACCGACAGACAGACAGGCCGACAGGCCGACAGACACACTTTTTCCCCATCTCAAAACCCTACTTTCAAATTTTTTATTTTTCAATCTTTATTTAATTACTTAACTTATTTTTGACTTTTCTTGATTTCTAACGATATTTTCTCGATACATTAAGCCTTCTTTCATGCTTTATTATTATTTTTTTTTTACTTCTACGGGAAAGTACGCTAAAAAAAAGAACTACCCATAGGATTTTTTCTAACGGGTCTATAAACCTTCCTCTTGAACCACTCTGTCTATTAATGAAAACCGCATTAAAATCCGTTGCGTAGTTTAAAAGATCTAAGCGTACTTAGTTTAAAAGATCTAAACGTAGAAAAAAATCATTAAACAATTTAAAAAAGTAATTTTAAAAAAACTAATTGAGTCACAACTTTCATTTTTGCAGCGATGAGTTTCTCGGGTTGAATGTGGTCCCGATCGGTAAAACGGCCTAAGATTCCATAGCGAACAGAAAAAACAGACAGATCGACAGACACTGCTCTTTTATATATATAGATGCTTTAAATTATGCAATTATTATTCAATTATTTTGCACAGTAAATTCAAGTTTAATTATATAAAATAATCAAATAACAATTTACTTGATTATTTTGCACAATTAACTTGACTATTGTTTCTCACGCAGAAACTGTATTACTTTGCTTGACTATTGCTCCTCATGCAAAAATGAGGAACAGTAGTCAAACTTTACTTGTTTTCACTTGACTATTGTTTCTCTACAATTATTTTACTTGACTTATTTTTTATTAAATTACTTGAATTATTTTATTTGACTAATTTTACTTGACTATTGTTTCTCATGCACAATTCAGCACTTTTCTTTTTTTACACGGAAGTAAATGCATTTTCTTTTTTAATTGGCTATTGTTTCTTTACAATTATTTCACTTGACTTATTTTTTATTAAATTACTTGAATTATTTTATTTGACTAATTTTACTTGACTATTGTTTGTCATGCACAATTCAACACTTTTTTTTTTTATACGGGAGTAAATGCATTTTCTTTTTTAATTGATTATTGTTTCTTTATAATTATTTTACTTGACTTATTTTTTATTAAATTACTTGAATTATTTTATTTGACTAATTTTACTTGACTATTGTTTCTCATGCACAATTCAACACTTTTCTTTTTTTACACGGAAGTAAATGCATTTTCTTTTTTAATTGGCTATTGTTTCTTTACAATTATTTCACTTGACTTATTTTTTATTAAATTACTTGAATTATTTTATTTGACTAATTTTACTTGACCATTGTTTCTCATGCACAATTCAGCACTTTTCTTTTTTTATACGGAAGTAAATGCATTTTCTTTTTTAATTGACTATTGTTTCTTTACAGTTATTTCACTTGACTTATTTTTTATTAAATTACTTGAATTATTTTATTTGACTAATTTTTCTTGACTACTGTTTCTCATGCAAAATTCAGCACTTTGCTTTTATTATACGAAAATAAATGCATTTTCTTTTTTAATTTTCAGTTTAGTTGAAAGAGAAAAAATAATCTATAAAGTTATCCCTTTTATCACACCGTAAAAATATTTGTTATCCAAAGTTTAAAAGAATTTCTCCCTGGATCACAAAAGATTTTATTTTTCTTTACTCTATATAAATAGTTTCTCTTGGACAATGCAAAATATATCTCCACTTCCAGGTCGGTAAATTTTTATCAACACTTATCCCGTAAATAATTTTTCTGCGTCTTTCGCAATGAAGATATGTCGATGGTAATATTTCTATAAGAAAAACGGGGGATTTTCTTTTCATTCATATTTACACATTTTTGTGCAACATATTTCGGTGTATAGTGCGTATTTTAGAGGTAAAAAATATGGAAAATACTGAGCATGCATTTTACCCTTTTTGTCATGAAGAAAAATCAAACCTGACAAAAAGTTAATTATTTATATTTCTGTGTCAATAAACAATGCCCTTTATCGTGAAACATGATTTTGCAGTCTTATATTTTGTAATTGACCTTTACGGATAAATTAAAACTGTTCAAAACAAAGACCAATATTTTTGAAATAGTAGAGAACAAAATTGCGTTCACATTTGGGTGCAACGGAAAAACCTTTTTTCGTTAATATCAAAATGTAATAGCTACTAAAAGCTTTTTTTATATTGAATAAGTTAAATACCTAATTTCAGATTTTTTTTCCGGTTTTTCTCTAAAATGTTGAAATGTTCGAAAAACAAAAGCATTTTAATATTAATTGTTATGCAAAATTATATGTCTTTCTCAACATCCAATAGTTAGCAAAAGTTGAGTTAAATGTGCTTTGAGGGCTACGCAAAATTTAATCCCAACAAAACATAAATGTGAAAAAAGGGCCAAGTACGAAAGAACAAAAAGCGACCTTCGGAGTAGTCGGTGTCAGCGATAAAAGAATTGATATCTAACAAGTGCCAAGTTCCATAGCAGATCCTTTGACAATGGCTGTAAGAGTGTGCAATGTTCCTTAATTTATTTAAAAACATTTTTTTATCGGATTCATAACTAGGCAAGTGTTATTTAAGGTAAATTACATTCAAAAAACTTAACTCATTCACTTTTTAATAGTTAGTAAAATCATGTGGCAAGCTATTATAATAATAATAAAATTACACGTTAATTTAAAGCACAAATGAGCAAAAAAATGCAGACATATGTTTCGGGATTGCTTGGAATCCCTTTTTCAATGCGACAGGGAGCTTCTAGATGCAAAACATTAAATGTTTTGCATCTAGAACGACTCCCTGTCGCATTGAAAAAGGGATTCCAAGCAATCCCGAAACATATGTCTGCATTTTTTTGCTCATTTGTGCTTTAAATTAACGTGTAATTTTATTATTATTGTTTTCTTGCACAAAGTTAAATTATTTTTAAGCTATTATAGTTAATTTCTAATTGTCTTCTTATAGTCTTCTTGAACGTAACTTATCTTAATTTAAACTTGGCAAGTTAGGAATCCGATAAAAAAATGTTTTTAAATAAATTAAGGAACGTTGTACATTCTTACAGCCATGACCAAAGGATCTGCTATGGAACTTATCACCCGTTAGATATCAATTCTTTTATCGCTGACACCGACTACTCCGAAGATAGTTTTTGTTCTTTCGAACTTGGCCCTTTTTTCACATTTATGTTTTGTTGGGATATCATTAATTTTTGAAAAGCTAAAATGTGTGTTTTTATATTGACGATAGCTTATACTAAATTAAACCAAGCTGAATAGTCGCTATTAATTATTTAAGATTTTTTTTGGTTGTTTACATTTCTCCGAAATAAGTCTGTAAATCCATCTTTACTCAATTAATCTTTTATTTAAACGTTGAAAAGTTCTGTATAACTACGACACTGGATTATTTGTACTCAGCTTGAGTTTAGCCTTAAGGCGAAAAATTAAAGCGTAAAGTGAATTTCAATGCATCAATTATTTTCCTTCAAGCGCGAAAGAGTATTGTTTATGTTAACGGCAGAAAAGTATGGCTGCTGTTTGAAGTCGTTAAGTATGATGCTACTTATGAGTATGCTAAATTGTCTACCTTGATACCAAGTTTCAAGTTTCTTAGTCCCCTAGAAGTAAGTTAGGTTTTTGATGAGTGAGTGAGTGATAAAAATTACACTTTTCAGACCTTAATAATTCCATAACCATAAGAGATACATCAATGAATTTTGATATTCTAAGGGTTAATGGGATCGCTATTAAACGTACAAAAGTTCAAGTATGTAGGTCTAATAGTTTTTGGGTAATGATGGGGTCAAAAGTAGCTCGAAATGGTTCGGGTAAATATACACATTGGCCGGTGTCGCCGTTTCTTAATTTGGCTGACTTTCTGAACTTGGCGGACACACTGCCGTGTGTATAGATATTACTAGATGCGCCGCCCGTCGTTGCACGGGCTAATCTCGAGAGTTGAAGCAAAGTGGTGTCACGTGCCACATGCTCAAATACCCATAAGAATGAAAACAACAATCCTTAACAGAATAATGATAACATTTCTGAAATAAACTTCCGAAATAATCTCATCAGTCCCAGTAAAAACCCCGTTAGTAAAAATCAACAACAGGAAAATTAATCTCTTTTGAATAAGATCAACAGTTCCTAAAAATCTTAGCTTCAGTAAGGATAATACTACTCCCAAAAAAGCAAAGTCCTTTTTCTTTTTCTTTTTTTTTTTTTTGGCCAATCGATTTTTATGCTAAGTAACGGGCTTAGCGCCCAGCGCTGCGCGAGCCTGGATAGGAGCAACAGTCCCTAAAAGTCATAGATTGAGTAATTACAACTCTCCCACCAGAAATGCACATCAAATCAAAGAGATATATTTATCAAGTAGAACACTAAAGTTTAATGATTAAATAATAAACATATAATAATTTTTCGGAAAATATTCTTACCGAAAAAGAAAACAGCAAAGTTATTAAATTTTTAAAATAAAATATTATTTACTATATAAAATCAAATTGTTTGTTTGAAAAATATATATTTATCATGGAAAGAACGTTGAAAATTTTGTTATGCTTTTCAAAACATAAGTTTTAACGAAACTGAAAAAAGAGCGCTGCCACCCTAAAAGAAATACATATAAAAGCGCAGACGATAGATTAAAATTAAAAAGAAAGAAAGATTGAATTCGTGTTTACATTAATTTTTAACGGAGATTGCAAATACAGCGATGCTTCATCAAAACACTGAGGAAATGCTTTGATTATTATTATATTTGGCATTTGTTACGACAATGACAACTGCATCAATTTGTTTGTTCCAAGGCTGAACTTGATCCAGTTAACTGTTACTGATCAGGCTGTCTCATTTCGCCATAAATGATGGGACAAAAATAGGGGTCGGCACTCAGCGCCATTCAACTTTGAGGCTTCTTCCTAACAGCTAAGAATCAGATTATTGATTTGGCGTAACTGATTTGACAAAAAAAATTTAACTATCGCCAACCAGCTCTTGTTTCAGTAGTAATTATGACTAAAAAAGTTCAGTTTAAAATTTGAGAAATTCTAATGGTGTCAATTATTAATCTTAAACCAATTCAAGATAAGTACTCAAATTCATTTATTACTACATCGCTTACTTCCGTAAATATATATAGTTCATTAAACATATAAAATATGCTTAGTAAATGTTGTATGCAAATTTAATCTATTTGTAATATAGAATAAATAGCATTATCATAACTTTTGCTGTCTCAGGCAAAATTTGCAATACCTATATTTTTTGAAACAATCAAAGTTACATTTAATAAATCTTAAGTTATGAGTTGACCGGGAAATTTGCAATTTTTTTAATAATAAAAATATGGCTGGAAAAGGTGAGTAAAACACAACTATTTTATTCTAAGCATTTATTTCTCCACAAAAGAAATAATAAAATGCATATAAATGCATTAAAAAACACATACATATTGACTATAAATCAAAAGTCAAATATCATTAAATTTAATTTATTTCAGAGTTAAGAATGTAATTACTACTGAAAAAAGAATAACTTTCGGTACTTTTCCGTTTTGGGGGATGCTGGCAATGGTTATTATTATTGTTTTGCCAAATAAATTTGTTTTGTGTCTGGAGTTTGTTTTTGGGAAAATATTTAAACATCACCAACCACAACCCAAAATGGTAAAGTACTTTGATTTGGCGAAAAACTAAAAATAACGATCGCCAGCCTCCCCGAAACGGAAAAGTACCTCATTTTCATTAAAAAAAGTCAATTGACTGCAAAAATCTTTAAAAATGACAGTCAAAACAAAGACAGGACGACTTTCCACTAAAAATATTCATATGAACTTTTCCGGAAACCAGGAAAAGACATCGCATTAAAAAGGGGCTTTAAAATGATGTGAACAAACTTTTCTGGATCGGGAACTAGCGCCACGAGCGGTGGAAAAAGTGTGACGTCGGTTCTTTTGATGTTTCCAGAAATGAAACAGCCTGGTCCGTAACAGTTAACTAACTGGATCAAGTTCAGCCTTGGTTTGTTCACACGGCAACGTAACAATTGTTGAAACGATGCAACAATGCAAAAATAAAATAAAACGGGTCAAAAAATTACGTTTTTAATTAATATCTCCGCTAATTAAAGCCCCACGTGGATGAGACCGGGCGATACGACTTCCCCGGAAAATTCCGAATCCGACGATACCCGTCCCGACGTCGCACAGTCAGCCGTTTTCGAGGAGATACACAAAAAGACAGGCAGACGCTGGCAGATTTTGTTGAACTATATTGTGAATTATAACTGGATTTGTAATGCCACTTTAGTTTTAACTGCTAGCCTTAACTGTGTTCTATCGTTTTATTTTAGTTTAAAGGATTCACTTGTAGTGTATAACGTACGTCGTCCCTAATTAATCAATTATATGTATCTTTGTTTAACTCTGCTGCTTGTTTTTAAGCAGATTATGGACCAAGCCTTACTTTAATTGCGCAAAGTTATTACGAATTCTAAGTGATATCTACTTCGTTTTTAAAAGAGATACACTGCAACTTAAAACGTGAGAATTCTTCTAAAAGAAAATGGCAAACGTAATTCCAAGTGCCGTTCCCCCGAATTTTGAAAAGTTAAGAGGGCGAAATAACTACAGTGAATGGAACTTCAGTTTACGCTACCATCTTGAAGACCAAGAACTCTATGATGTATGGGTAACGATAGGACAAGTGGATGCCGCCATTCATCGCAGGGCCAGATCAGCGATCGTAAGTAGCGTTTCAAGTTCATTAATTAAAGAAATACAGACTTGAAAAACCGCTATAAAGGAATGTGGGATAGACTGGCAACGTTATACGAAGACAATAACCCAAATCACTACACCAAGAAATATTCTCGATGAAATTTGAAAATTGCAAGGATATGAACGAATACATCGAGAAAATGCGATCTATAGGAATCAAAATGAGGACGATTCTGCAGTCCTATCCTGATCAAGCTGCAGCGGCGAACATCTTAACGAATTTGTCGTCATATTTTCGTCCATTGACGATTTCTCTGGAAAACAATGTAACAGAGCTAACTACAGACTTTGTGTGCAAAAAACTGTTGGCGGAATATGCAAGGCCCAGCAATGAAGTGCAAAGAGCTTTCCCAATGAAATTGTCAAGATAGAGTAATCGCAAGTTTTCTGGAAAGTGTAATAAATGGGGGAAGTTTGGGCATAAAGGGGCCAAATTCTGCAGGACAAAAGTCAACAAAAATAGCTGTGATTTTCCTAGAAAAAGAGAAAATAAAGATGCTAAACATAAACCGGATACCCACTCAAAGGTGAGAGAAGCGTGGGTTCTTACTTTACAATCAAATGAATGTTCTTGTGATGAACAGTGGATTATAGATTCAGGTTGAGACAGACACATGACATCATGTCAAGAGATTTTTGAAACCTTTAATGAAACAATGCCTTGTGCTGTTAAAACAGGAGGTGCAATGCTCCACAGTGTTGGCGAAGGATCTGTGATTATTCACTATTGAACGTGAAAATAAAAATGCTGAAATCATTTTGAAAGACGCGTTATATGTTCCAGGACTTGGCGCAAATTTAGTTTCGGTAAAATATTTAGCAATGAAATTAAATGTTCAAGCAATTCTTGATGCCACATGCTGCACATTAATAAACGGACACAAAAGTCCTAGCCACAGCATCATCCAAAGAAAATAAGATCCAGTCCTATAGAAGGACTGGAAAGAAGCTAGATTTGAGTTATTTAAGAACTTTTGGATGTCGTGCATCTGTTCATATTCCTAAGCCTCAGCGGAAGGAATGGGATCAGAAAGCAACAGAAATGATTTTTGTCGGCTATTCTACAGAAAGTAAAGGATACCGTCTCATGGATCCTAACACTTTAAAAATCACAGATGCCCGTGATGTTGCAGTCATTGAAAATGAATAATGTGGGAAATGGTCAAAATAGTCTCTAGAGTTATTGACTTATAACAGTAAACTCACCGATGGAGTTTTTGCGTTTTCGAAAGGTAATCCCCACTATAAACTAATAACATCACAAAGTGGTCGAGAAGTCTTCGTCAGTTAAAATAAGAATTTATTGTGCAATTACTATTTATTTTCCGGCAGGGTGGCGCAGTGGTAAGGCACTGTTCTCATGCGCCCAAGTTCACAAGATCAATCCTGGCCAGAGTCTGGATTTTCAAGATGCATAAAATCGTCATCTCCCATGTCGTATCACTATGCGGCATGTTAAAGATACCTTGAGTATCTGTTTGGCTTGGATACTCTCGACTAAATTAAATTCCTAGTGCAGTTTCGCATCATGTAGAGTTCAGGTACCGCTATCTAGAGGAAACTGAGTGTCAAAATTCTCAAAGGGGTAATGGCTTCCGCCGATAGTGGTGCTACTTGAAAGAATGGATGCCTGTTTCCGGGGAATGCCCTAGGTTCGCAAAGGTTAGTGATCATACGCAGCCCCATTAGAAAGATTTTTAAAAATATATTTATGAACTCTATACCTATGACAGCTCAAAGAATGTCAAATTCAATTCTTGTCACGTATTGCTCAACATTTGGGGAATTGACTTGTCAATTAAAATGTTGTGTCACCATGAGTATAATATCAGTTATGGTAAGTATTTGCAGTGGCTATTAAGCGTTTATCTCAAAACAGTAGTTTTAACATGTCCTAGCATTGAACTAGGGCAGCGATATATATATATATCAGGCATGTTTCATGGAATGGAGTACTGAACATTTGTAACACTTTCACGAATATAATTACTTATAACTTAAATACATTAGAACGAATTTCGAAAACGCACTTTTTAATACTTTTTCCGGATTATTTTTTTTTTTTTTTTTCGTTTTTACAATAGTACACCACTTAAGGCCCTCGTTTCTCATAGTGCCTTGTCCCTTTAAAAGAGGGTTTTTCGTGCATTTTGAAGATGAGTTAGACGCGTGATTTTTTTTTTTTACACTTCTTAGTTCCTTTCAAAACGTATTGAAAGGATTCTTCGTTTCGAAGTCTGCACGTGAAATCCATTTAAAAAACATTTTCTATCGTATTTCGATTCGAATGTGATAAATTTCGGATATTTTCCTTGGAAAATAAAATTTTAAGTAAACTGTAAAGGAAAGAAAACGTTCATCCGTTTCCGTTACTTTTCAGGAAGATTGCGTTTTAACTGTGCTCAAACTATTCCGATACTACACAATGTATTTTTCATTGAGAAGGATACCTCCCAAGCTTACCTTTCATTTTTGATAGCAGGTAAATAAGTTATTTTAACATTGGGATTTACTGCCACAAAGGTGATAAAAAAAGAAACCAAATATATATGTCCTACATTAACTATCCAAAATGGAAAAAATTGCAATGTCTCTAAAGATTAATGTATTGGTGCAACAGTAGGAGTTTTGGAGTGTTTCATGTGAACTTAGGGATCATTCATAAATAATGTCACACTTCGAGGAGGGAGGAGGGTTCGTAAAATTGTGACTAAGTGTGACAAGGGGAGGGGGTAACAAGAAGTGTGACATCCCTGCTTATGCAACATAGCGGGACATCTGACAAAGGGGGAGAGGGGGTCTGTTGAAGTGTGACATTTTGTGACAAAGGCGGGGAGGGGGTCAAAAATGTGGGAAAAAAGCGTGACATCATTTATGAACGGTCTCTAAAGGAAGTGTTCATTTTCATTTTTGTTCGAAATATTTTCAAAAATTAAACGCGTAAATATTCCTGCAACATGTTTTCTGTTTATAGACATAAACCTTATCTAAATAACAGTCCTACAGGCAAACGAAGACCTGGGAAAGTGCAAAGAACCCATTCATATTGAAAGGAGGAACCTTTGAACATGAATGAATTCTACCAACTTTTTAACCGACTTCACAAAGGAAGGAGGTTATACATTCAGATTGTATGTATGTCGTTTTTTTTTTTTTTTTTTTTGTTTGTCCACTCATAACTTCTTACCGGATGAACCGATTTTCATGAATTTTTTTTAATCGATCGAGGGTGGTTTCCCATAGGTCCCATACCTTGGTTTACCACATTCGATAATTAGAAAAAAAATATATGGGATGAAATATGGTCATTTTTTTGCTTTTTCATCCATAACTTTTGACTAAATGAACCGATTTTGATTATTTTTTCTTTGTTCGATAGAGGGTCGTCTAACTCAAATATCGCGCATCAGTTTGACTACATCTGTTTTTTCGAAAAAACGTTATGGGTGGAAAATAAGTATTTTTGCATTTTAATTAGAAAGGTTGGCTCAATATTTCTTTGTTGGGAAAGTTGTTAATAAAAATGAAACTCATTGTTTAAAAGAGTTTGTTGCCATTAAGGTGTCATATTAAAAGCAATTATAACAAGAAATAGACTGAAGGCTTCTCTGAAGAAGAAATTAAATCCAATCAGTTTGCTTGCTCTAGTGATTCTTTAAATTCGATTTTAAAACGAAATTTATCATACAAACGGTTAGTTTTTAGTGTCATTCCCTCAAAGGCTTCCCCTTTGATATGTATGTTGTAAAAATAGAGTATTTGTATAAAAATGTATTTACACTAAAAAGAATGAAATAAAATAACTTCTGAAAAAAATAGAACCGACTTTAAACTATAAATTGCGCTAAAAAGTAAAAAATTATATTATTCTCTAAACAACTTCGATACGACTTTTAAATATAATTTTTGAAGTCGGTGCAAAATTATGATGGATTTTGATGCATGATTCCTTTTGTAACTATGAACCAATTACAAATATAAATAGCGTAGAGTTTGCAACAGTTTCAGTGTAAAATAACGCATGGTGTAATTATAATTAGACTGTCATAATTTTGCACCGACTTCAAAAATTATGTTTAAAAGTCGTATCGAAGTTGTTTAAAGAATAATATTATTTTTTACTTTTTAGCGCAATTTATAGTTTGAAGTCGGTTCTATTTTTTTTTTCCAAAAATTATTTTATGTAATGTTCAAAGGAGGAACTTTTAAACAGGAATGGATTCTACCAAAGTTCATAATGTTCAGAGGAACCTTTGCACATGAATTTCAGATTTTACCAAATTTCATATTTTTACCGTTACAAAATCATTCATAAGTATGCAACAAATACACTCTTAGAAACGCATGCTCAAATCTCACGAAACTATCGTCGTATTTGACGAAATGGCTTCGTGAAAAATGCTCCGGGTAAACCTTTCGTCCAATTGGCGAAATTTGTGTAGTAACTTTTTTTGAGTCACGTGATCGCAGAAGGAAAGATTCGTTGTTAAATGACGATATATTCTTGACGATTGAAGAATTGTCAAATGTGAGAGCTCTATTTCTGAATAAAATTAAAACATCAAAAGAACCGGCGGCGCACTTTTTCCGCCGCTAGTGACCGACCCAGAAAAGTTTGTTCACCTCATTTTAAAGCCTCTTTATTTTGCTAATACGAAGTCCTTTCCTGGTTTCCGGAAACGTTCAGATGAATATTTTTAGTGGAAAGTATTCCTATCTCTGTTTTGAATGTAATTTTTAAAGATTTTTGCAGGTCAATTAATTTTTAAAAAATGACTTTTCTTATTATACACTGTAAAATATTTTGGTGTTACTGAACACCCTTTTCGGTGCTCTGTCGATGTAAAGTTGAAAATTATTCATTTTTTATGTATTTTAGATTCTTTTAAGTGTCTGTCTAAAAAAATACAGACGGCAGAATGTTTTTTCAGTATATGCAGAGGCGTAGCTAGGGTTTTCAGCGCCCGGGGACAACTGAAGATTTTGCGCCCCCCCCCCCCCACCTCGTGCCACTGGGGGCCTAGAGGCGCCCCTAAAGGAAATTAAATATATATATTTATACTTCCTAAATGATAAATAGCTCTAAAAAACAGCCCTTTTAATTTTCATTTTTATTAGCGACCATTCACTTTTAAGGAAAAAATGGGACACTTTGGCTTTGCAAAATTATTTGTTTGATTTCCCACGCACTCCTGTGCTACATTGGTCATTCCCGATAGGATATGTGGTGATCCCACTTTTTTCGTCGAACATATTTTCACACCTCTTCAAATCAAATAATTTTCTTTTCGCATTTAAAAATAGAATAAATTTGCATTAATTTGGCGCCCCCTGACGCTGCGCCCGGGGACAGCTGTCCCTCCTTGCCCCCCCCCCCTCTAGCTACGCCTCTGAGTATATGATGTTCGTTAACTCATCTACGCATCTTCCCCCCCCCCCCAAAAAAAAAAAAAAATTCCTTACGATTGCTCATTCATCCTATATTCATAGAAACGAGCAATCGCAATGAATTGTCGATACGTAGTGGTGTTAACAAATTTCACGTGATGCGAAACGTTATACTGTCTATATTTTTTAGACTGACACATAAAAAATATTAAAGTACAGTAAAACCTGTAAAGTTGACCACGTTTGTATGTTGGCCACCTGTTTAAGTTCACCACTTTTGTCGGGAACGGAATTATCCCTGTATTATGTAATGCACGGAAACCTTTGTAACTTGACAGCCTGTCTATGTTGATCACATATATGCGCCAAATTTGGGTGGGAGTATTATAAAAACCCCTTGTAAGTTGACCGCAAATTTATTACTATAGTTATTTGTTGATCTACTTTTACTAAGGTAAGAAAAAAAACTTAAATAACTTATCCAGGATATTTTTTATGCTGCAGTGTTAGACCAGTATTTATCAGGATTGATGAAACATCAATATAAAGTTTGCCTATACTTCATTGTAACTTAACCATATGGTAAGCGCACTATGTGTGTGTGTGAGCAGTTTTATTCTTTAAGTTTCTCCTTTTTTAGTTTAATTGATCTAGCCATTTTGAAAAATTATGTATTTTTAGGACATCTTTGCCATCAAATAAATAACTTAATTAATAAGATGTCTACCATTATTTTAACTAAGTGCTTTAATTTAACGTTGTGTAGGACACATTGTAAATCATTCAGGTTAAATTTATCTAATGATATTTTAAATAATTGAAAAAAAATAGCTAACTACTCTAATTTTAAAGTAAAGTTTCAAATGAAGTTATATTTTAAGTAGACACAAATGAATAAATGTATAGTGTTAAGAAATGGCAAAAAAAAATCTCCACTCTCTATAAGTTGACCACTAAAGTGCTGCACCGCCAGTGGTCAACTTACAAAGGTTTCGCTGTATATCAAAAATGAGTCATTTTCAACTTTACACCAAATGAGCACCAAAAATCGTGCTCAGTAACACCAAATATGGTGGCAACTAAAAGCAATATTTTTAGTGTACATTATACATTCAGAAAAAATATAGTTCTATAGTTGACGGAATTACTCTGCGTTAAATTTTTAGACTAAAATTATCCTACAGCAAACGATTAAATAAAAAATTCTGCAGAATAATAATTTTTCTGGAATGAAAATCATGCAAAAGGAATCGAGTGTATCGAGCAAAAATATAGAATCCTCTTTCATAAATAATTCATTCAGTTGTTTTTAATGCAGTTAGGAACATCGAAACATATATCGATACATGAAGCGGGACAATAACAATTCGATGCAAAAGAAAACTCCTTGAATCGCTAGCAGACGATATTTTAGAAATAATAAATCTAATATATGAACTAGATTTTATAAAAATTAAGAAATCAGTTATTAATGCAGAAATTACGAATTTATTTTATTTTACCGATTATAGTAATATTTTAAAAAGATAAAACAATTAATTTTAATATATATATACATTTTTTAAAAATCGAATATGTTCGTTTTTAACGAAATCGTCTGCCATTTGTTAACTGAGAGCTGCGTTATAAAAACATTTGTCCCGCGTTTTCCATTTTAGTCTTTGGTTGGTTTTGCGGTTGGTGTGTGCGCGATGTGTTAGTGTATTTAAAATTTTGTTTGTGCGCGGTGAGTTCCTGCGGAGAAAGTGTGAGTTTGGTAAGTAATTTTTTCTTTCTTTCGCTTTATTTCAATGCCAATACCCTCCTGGTTGCTTGAAAATGGAAGTAATATAAAAAAATAATTAAAAATGTTATTAAGTAAGTTTTCGTTTAAATGGAATGCAGGGAGTTGGTGAATTATAAAATACCATTTAGCAAATTCTAAAAAAAAAATTTTCATATAACTGGCAGTGCACTTCAATACCCACATTAGAAGTTGTAAATTTTTATAACGAAGTAATTTATTTAATGTACCTAAATTGAAAATTTCAGTCGACTTCTTCCCGAATTTCTGAAAACCGCACTTGAAATTCTATTCATATTTGAAAATGGCGGTTAATGCCATGTAATTGCACAATAACATTTTGACTCGAACTTTCCTTCTCTTCATCATTTACTAACTTATATGAGTTTATGTAATGCATATGAGCACGTTTATGTTGAATTCTTTTTAGAATTGCATTACATTGGAATATTTTATCTTATATTTTGAAAACTGCGAAAGCATTCTATAGGAGTTTCAATTATTCCATTCGAAAGAATATTTCGAACAAAACGCGAAAATGTAACATTTCATTTATTTAAAGCATAGTTTCAAAAAATTTGGAGTGTTTAAGCTTGATTTTTAGTTTATTTATTTAAAAAAAATTCCAATGCAAAGGCTTCTAATTTTAATTTAGCAGGAACACTTTGAATTGAAAGTAGAAAATTAATTATGTGGAGAAAAATAATCATGTTATTTTTACTATTCATTTGCTACTTGTTATTTCCTAAAAGTGTTTATAAAATACTTCGACGAACTTTTAAAATTTTAAATGTTATGGAATATATGTAAAAAGGAAATTTCAAGATCTTGCTCTGCGAAAAGTGTTGTTCCAGAGAAGAAAAAGTTCTTAATTCAAAATTAATTAACAAAAACGCTAATTTTGTGTGTTTCTAAACGGTGGTTTTTAATCCAACGAGACTATTTTCGTAGTCGTATCGACGAAAATTTTCGTAGTTTCTGTACGCGGTCACAAAGCTGTGGAATGTTTAAAGAATATTCATGATATTTTTTTATTTGAATTAAACAAATTAAGAGTATTCAAGATTTGTCTTAGTACGAATTTACATTTTGGAAGAAGAATCCGTTTCAATATTTAATTCAATATAAAACTTGTTAGCAATAATATGCTGATTATCTATATTACCAAAATAATGCAAAATTGCAAAGTTTTCAAGCAAAATGAGTAGAGTTCTGAAAGTAACTTAAGTCAATTTTTTTAAGTTTTTAAAGTCGCTCTCAAGTACCCCCCCCCCCCCCCCCTCCGTGAGGACTTCTTAATTTCTTGAAAATTGTTTACGGAATTAAATGTAAATTTTCTAACGCCTTGCTTCTGAAAGCGATGTACCTGTTGTCTACTGACATACTAATATCGAAGCGAAATCAGAAACTGCTGAATTAGCTATATGTTGCAACAATGTTTTCTAACTTGGGTTTCAGCAAACCATTGGGTTCGCTCCATAACTTGTTTTATAATGTTCCGCGGGAACTCCCGAGTCTGGATTGTAATAGTTTTTTCGAACGTAAAAAAAAAAGACTGTAGTTTAAATTCGGATTAGCTATGTGATGGTGTCTTATTTTTAATACAATGCGTTATTTATACTAACTGTAAAAAGATTTCGGCAATTATCTATGCTCTTCTAAGCAGTTTTAGTGTTTCCATCCTGCAGGAAAGAAAACTGATATTTCTCTAAATTTTATCTGCCTTCAAAATGTTTCAAAAAAAATGATATTTTTTGTATTCATTATCATTTACGTAAAACACCGAACAAAAACCGCCGATGAAACAAAACGCACCCTCACCTTTTGCTTTGAATTTCCTTTCGGTAGAAATACCAAACATCCGTCCCCCTCAACATACATTGTTATTGAAACAATAAACAAGAAAGAGAAAGCAACAATTAACAAAACTCGCAAAGGCAAAAACCAACTTTTAAAAAAATTCGCGATCGAGAAAGGGAATAATAGGAAGAAAACTAGCATTTTTCAAACCTACATAAGCTCATTAGAATCTATTTTCATCTTTTTAAAAATACTTGCTTCCCATTTTCGCGCAATTTAAAAAAAAAATTATTTTTGGAAATGGTGTACGACAGATGAGACGCTAAAGATATTTGAATTTTAAAAGTTCAAATGAATATATTTGATCTGAATTAAATGAGTAGGGGGGTGGGGAGACGTAAAGGTTTCTTTGCATAAAAATCAAAGGATTCATATGACATTCAACAAAGAGAACAAAGTCCAAGTTGAAGTAGAATGTATTACCCGACGGATGTTTTTTTTTCTTTGCACGTAGCTTACCAGGTCGCTTTAGTTGGAAGACAGATGTTTTATAATTGTTTAATGTATTTATTTTAAGGAGAAAAAATCACGTGTTAAGCGGGTGAATCGGCGTTCCGTATTTAGCGCAATCGGAAAAATTGTTCCCCACTTTTCTTTTTAGGTAATCCAGGGCCCCCCAGGCACTAGGCCCCGCGATCGCGCGATTCCCGCAATATTTTTTGAAATCCCACTCAAAAAAAAATTTTTTGAGCTTGCACTTTAAAAATCCCACTTTGGTCAAGGAGGAAAATCCCACCTTGTATTTTTCTCCAGTGTGAACCCTGTAATCGAAATTATACTACTAGAACTTCTGGGTAAATGAACGGAATTTAGATGAGCTTTTACCATGTTAATACTTTCTGTTTATCAAGAAAGGGGCGATACTGTTTTTCACTTGTACCGATTAAGTGCTCCCTATCGTTTTAAATTTAGGTTTATTTAATATTTTACATAAATATATTGAATTCCCCCCCCCCCCCCACCCGAAAAAAAAGTTTGAATGAACAGTTTACGGGCATCGTAGTTCCAAGAAATTGAGTCAAAAGGGTTCCAGAGATGACTTACGAACTTTGTATTGGAGTAACAAAGGTTTCTAAATTAGGGATGTAACGAATAGTGATTTGGGGCTGAATATCGAATATTCGGCCATTTCTTCCAGGCCGAAACCGAATATTCAGCCGCATAATCATATTCTCCGTCATAATTACTTAGTGCCAGCTTTTAGGAGCCTATGCTGAGAATAAAATATAATATAACTTTAAAATCTGTATCCGTTCAGTCAAACCTAAAAACAACGCTGAAAAAAGTTTTTTTTTTCTAAATTGTTGTTATTTATTAAAACTATATACTAATGTATTCTTTTTGCAATAACTATAATACAATTTTAAATTTTTAAAATCTACTTATTTCTTTATTTTCTACATTTCTACTGTAGCAGAACTATTCGGCGAGACCGAATTTGATCTTGCCGAGTATTCGGCCAGGTCATGAAATAACTATTCGGCCAAGCCGAATAGTGGCTGAATATTCGTTACATCCCTATTCTAAACTGCGCAAAACATCTTGTTCACGCTGTAATGTAAGTACTGGGTTTTGAAGTTATGGGGAATGATCATTGAAATTTTATACCTTTTAGAAATGAAATTTTAAATATTGACCCCCTTTCTAAAAATATTCCTTAGATTCTCTTTTTCCCTCAGTGCCATATATTATACCAATAGAAATTACAGCAACACTTCACAAGTAAATTTTCTTTTCAGGTAATGACTACTTTAAAAATATAAACTTTATCAAGTCCGGAATCAAGCTCTTTTCAAAGACTTTCTCAAGGATTATCTATACCTGTGTCTTCTGCCTCTTCTGGTGTTCGTGAGTTATTTTGAATTTATTAAAGGGTTTTTGTTAGAAAAAGTTAAATTACGAAATTTTACAGATTAAGAAGCTTTTTAGCTCTCAAAGCTGACACTAACGTTTCTGCTAATAATACGAAGATTAGCTCTTCATGTTTTGAAGTTTGATCTTTTAAAAAAAAAATTTAAAATTGGGGCACAGGCCTCCTTTGCCAGAAATTACAACGGACCTTCCATTTTTATTAAGCTTGGAAACAGGCATTTAAAAATAAGTTCTTTATTTTGTTTAGCCTGCTGGCTTTATTGATGTGGTATACCTAGCGCTCGTTATGTGCGGTTCTGGGATTATGGTCATCAATGATCATTCTATATTGCAGTAGTTCATCTAGTTGAAGTTGCTGAATTGTGGCTCAAATTTGACTTTTTCTTGGAAAAAAAGCTCTTTAATGCACTTTCTTTAGGTTTAAAAATAGAAAAGGCTGCTAAGTTTAGAATATTTTGAAGTTTTTAAGTATGTAACAGAAGCAAATAGTTCTTTTTGGGGGGTTGGAGGGGGGGAATTTGAAGCAGCCTTCTGAGCAAAAATTAAAAGTATGATGGACGTAGAATGAAAGCAATTGTGTTTGATTAAATCAACTTTTTGTTGTTCTATCTCGATGATACTTGAGGTTTTTGCTGGTAGGATAGTTAGTCTTTTATATTACTTAATACTGAATTTCGTTGTATTTTATGTAATTATTGCATTTATGTATTTCATGTTTTTACTGTATTTATGTATTTTATATTTAAATGCTGCATTTCAGGTATTTATTAATATTTATAACATCGTGAGCTTCGATGGATATTTGTTATGTTACCAAACGCCTTCATTGCTATTTCATGTATGTATTAATGTATGTGTTATGTCAGTGTTATTTCTCTGATTTTGAATTGGTTTAAAATTGGAAGTTGTGGGGGGAAATGGGAAATTTATCGAATGAATATTTGGTATTTATGCTTATTATTATAAAGAACTGCTATCAGAATTTGTTTAATAGAAGAGTAAATAATGTGTATTTTAAAAATTGCGTCCATTTGCTTACATTTTTGTAGCAACTTAAGGGAAGACCACCTTTTGCACTTACAAAAACCGTCATACTTTGGATGTAGCTCAAAAAGACCACCTCATCCTTTTCTAAAAATAGTCGCATTTTGGCTCTTGCCTAAAATAGCACTATCTTGTGCACTTTAGAAAAAAGTAGTGCTTTGGCTGTAGGCCCAAGACAAACCGCCTCATTTTCTAAAAATAGTTGTATTTTGGCTGTATCATAAAATTGCATCATCTTGTGCACTTCTCAAAACTTCGGCTGTAGCCCAAAACCACGCAATATTGTGAACTTTTATAAATACTTCGGCTGTAGCCCAAAATCCCGCCATCTTGTGCACTTCTATAAATACTTCGGCTGTAGCCCAAAATCACACCATCTTGTACACTTCTATTAATACTTCAGCTGAAGCTCAAAATCACACCATCTTGTGCACTTCTATAAGTACTTCAGCTGTAGCCCCAAATTGCACCATCTTGTGCACATCTATAAATACTTTGGCCGTAGCCCCATATTGCACCATCATGTGCACTATAAATACTTCAGGCAGTAGCCCTAAATTGCACCATCTTGCGCACATCTATAAATACTTTGGCGGTAGCCAAAAATCGCACCATCTTGTGCACTTCTATAAATACTTCGGCTGTAGCCCCACATTGCACCATCATGTGCACATCTATAAATACTTTGGCGGTAGCCAAAAATCGCACCATCTTGTGCACTTCCATAAATACTTCGGCTGTAGCCCAAAATTGCACTATCTTCTGCACTACTATTCATACTTAGGCTGTTGCGCTACATTGCACCATCATGTGCACTATAAATACTTCGGCTGTAGCCTTAAATTGCACCATCTTGTGCACATCTATCCAAAAATCGCACCATCTTGTGCACTTCCATAAATACTTCGGCTGTAGCCCAAAATTGCACCATCTTCTGCACTACTATTCCATACTTAGGCTGTATGCGCTACCAAATTGCACCATCATGTGCACATCTATAAATACTTTGGCCGTAGCCCCATATTGCACCATCATGTGCACTATAAATACTTCAGGCAGTAGCCCTAAATTGCACCATCTTGCGCACATCTATAAATACTTTGGCGGTAGCCAAAAATCGCACCATCTTGTGCACTTCTATAAATACTTCGCTGTAGCCCCACATTGCACCATCATGTGCACATCTATAAATACTTTGGCGGTAGCCAAAAATCGCACCATCTTGTGCACTTCCATAAATACTTCGGCTGTAGCCCAAAATTGCACTATCTTCTGCACTACTATTCATACTTAGGCTGTTGCGCTACATTGCACCATCATGTGCACTATAAATACTTCGGCTGTAGCCTTAAATTGCACCATCTTGTGCACATCTATCCAAAAATCGCACCATCTTGTGCACTTCCATAAATACTTCGGCTGTAGCCCAAAATTGCACATCTTCTGCACTACTATTCCTACTTAGGCTGTTGCGCTACATTGCACCATCATGTGCACTATAAATACTTCGGCTGTAGCCTTAAATTGCACCATCTTGTGCACATCTATAAATACTTTGGCAGTAGCCAAAAATCGCACCATCTTGTGCACTTCCATAAATACTTCGGCTGTAGCCCAAAATTGCACCATCTTCTGCACTACTATTCATACTTAGGCTATTGCGCCACATTGCACCATCATGTGCACTATAAATACTTCGGCTGTAGCCCTAAATTGCACCATCATGTGCACATCTATAAATAATTTGGCGGTAGCCAAAAATCGCACCATCTTGTGCACTTCTATAAATACTTCGACTGTACCAAAATTGCACTACTATAAATACTTAGGCTATTGCTCTACATTGCACTATCATGCGCACTATAACTACTTCAGCTGTAGCCCCAAATTGCACCATCTGGTGCACTATAACTACTTCAGCTGTACCCCCTAAATTGCACCATCTGGTGCACTATAAATACTTCGACTGTAGCCCAAAATTGCACTACTATAAATACTTAGGCTATTGCTCTACATTGCACTATCATGCGCACTATAACTACTTCAGCTGTAGCCCCAAATTGCACCATCTGGTGCACTATAACTACTTCAGCTGTAGCCCCAAATTGCACCATCTGGTGCACTATAAATACTTCGGCTATAGCTTGAAACCACACCATATTGTGCACTTCTACAAATACTTCGGTTATTAGCCCAAAGTCCCACCATGCATCCTTCTACACTATCTACAAATACTTCAGCTATAGCCCAGAATCGCACTATCTTGTGCCCTTCTACAAATACTTTGGCTGTAGCCCAAAATCGCACCATTTTGTGCACTATAAATACTTCTGCTATAGCTCGAAATCACACCATATGGTGCACTTCTCTACTACTTCGGCTGTCGCCCAAAATCACTCATGAAAACATGTAAAATGCACTTATGAAAACTGTGGTACTTTATCAGTAATCAAGAAATAGTCCATCTTGCGCACTTATGATACTTTTGTGTTAATCGACGTACCACCTTGTGCACCTTGTTAAAAATAAAAATTGTGGTACTTTGGCTGGTTAGAACCAACCACTTTGTACACTAATAGAAAAATAATGGTACGTAGCTTAAGGCCTGTGCATATTTGTGACTCAATCTCTTTCAATCTATCATTTTAATCATTGAGAAATATTTCAATAACATATAGACATCAGTATAATTAATTAAGGAGCATAAAATGATTGCAATGTATTTGTGTGCATGACCATGCTTTCAGGGTTGCTGTTGGCAGTGGAGGAAGCCACGTAGAGCGGGATCGCCGCGACGGTGGTAAGCAAAGTTTCTGAACTCGAAGGGGAAACAAGCGCGGGAGATCACGAACAAGAGTTAGGAGGGGATGGGGGTGCGCCCCCTTCGGGGCCAGGACTTTGATTTCAACTGCAAGTGGAGACCCGTGGCTTCGGGAGTGTAAGTTACAAAATGGTGTCTGTGGGATTCTAAAGTATGAATTATTTCAGGAAGTTTGAAAAGATTAAAAAAAATAAAACTGTTTTTTTCTATATATATTTTTTTTTTTTTTTTATTTTCCGCGTTATCCCACAGATCTTAATTTTTTTCAGCTATTTGTTTGGTTAATCTTTTAATGTCTCCTTTAATTTTATGTTCATTTAAAGTTGACTGTACCATAGCAATGAAGGTTGTTTTATTTATTTCTTTTTTTTTATCTTGGCACTATTGAATGTGTCTAAAAAGTGAAAATAGAACAAATTTCCACCGAGCTCACTTTTCAGTCACTGGATAACAGGTGAATCGCGTAATGATGCAAAATTGGAGGAATAATACAAATTGATTTATTCTCTTTCGATTATTTTTCGGTTGCGCGATAAGATATCGTTCTGAAAATTCAAGAATATATATTTGTTTCTCCAGTGACTCTATATGTGTGATAGATAAAGAAAAATTCAGGTTTAGGTAAAAAACCGCTTACAATTTGAGTAGGAGTTTAGGCTAAAAAAAAAAACACAATGCCTCACACAAACCAAATTCACATGGTTAGAAGGGGTGCCCCCATCCCAAATGGTAGCGCATCCCTCAAAAGCTTGAAGCACTCCTCCCCTAAAAAAGAGACCCTTAAAACGATTCCCTAAAAATTTTAAGGGCACCCTTGGTGTTAGATTTTCCTTTTTTCTTAGAGTGCATGTATTTCTACTGCAGACGATGTCAGTAAATACGTGCTTACTCTTGTGTTCTAACTTGGGTACTTTTGCGGCTTAAATTCTGAGGAGATATTGGAGTTTCTGCTTCAAAACGTGCTCAAGTTGCCCTTTCCTTTTTTCTTTTCCTGTTATTGCGACACTTGTTTTGTCTTGTTAGAGTGCATGTACTTCTACTGCAGACGACGTCAGTAAGTACGTGCTTACTCTTTTGTTCCAACTTGGGTACTTTTGCGGTTTAAATTCCGAGGAGATTTTGGAGTTTCTGCTTCAAACGTACTCTAGTTACTCTTTCCCCCTCTCTCTTCTGTCTGCGTTTCTTGATAAGTCTTGGTCAATGTACCAAGCATGCTTTTCGATGATGTCCAGATGATATTGTATTGAAGACTTAAACAGATGAAGAATAAATGTGTTGGTAAGTATGTCTTGATTGCTTATTTATCCGATGAAGTATATGATGTAAAGATTTTACTTTTTAAAATGCAATAATTTTTTTTGTCTTTTGCAGAAGTCTGGTCGGGCAGAAGATTAGCTAAAAGCTCTATTGTTCATCTATTATTTAAAGCTAGTAAAAATAGACTATAATTCCATATTTCCCTCCCTAACTGAAGTTAAATCATTTCATTGAAATTGAACAATCTATTTTGCTTGTTAAATTTGGCGATATTTTTGTCTATTCCTAAGACATGGTCAGTTAAAGGGAAGAAATCTTTTTAGATTTATGTACTTGCCGACAAGGAAACTAATTTCTAAATGCTGAAATCATACTTTTCGGAGATTCCATTATAAGGCATTTTGTTTGATTCGGCGTTTCTGTAGTTGCTCATTTTGAAAAAAAATTCTTACTTGCCCTGAATATTTATTAGTGAACACTTTCATTGCCTTGCCAAACCTGATCATCGGTGGATTTCTCATTTGAAATCCATCGACTGCAGTCTCTAAAAATTTTGCTTTGTTTGCCTATTTTTATGATTTATAGGTTTAAAACCATAGCGGTTTTCTTTCCCAAGTATAGCTCAACCAAAGACTGCTGTCTCTGGAGATAGCCTTAACAGTTAATCTACGATTCATAGTTTAAAACGATGCATCGGTTATTTATTTATTTCCCATTTTGCATATTTTTTCCCTGGTCTGAACGAAAGACTGCAGTCTCTAAAAATTGCTTTGTTTGACTATTTTTGATTCATAGGTTTTAAACTATAGCGATTTTTGCTCCACCCCCTCCCCCTAAGGCTTCGGCTAACAGGTAGGGGTCTGGTGGAGATACGTATAGCTCAAACAAAGACTGTTGACGGTTGATTTTACAGGTAATCTGATTCATAGTTTAAAACGATGCATCGATAATTGTTTTATTCCCCATTTTGCATAATTTTTCACCTTCACTGAACGAAAGACTGCAGTTTCTGCAAATTGCTTTGTCTGGCAATTTTTGATCTAGTCGTTTTGACCCAAAAAGATGTTTTTTCTTGTTCTGATCGAAAGTTTTTTTTAGCAGTTCCATTACGCCGGGTGGCTAAGTGGTAAAGCGTGCGCTTGGGAGTGAATCCCAAGGTTGGAGCCCACTCGAGCCACTGAAAACTCCCGTGTCTATTCGGTAAACGGGCACGATAAATCTGTGGAACCGAAGCCCTTGCTTTGCTGCGAGTGAGGTGCTTTGCCATTAAGCAGCATAAAATTGCGCACAAAGTAGTTTTTGCGATCGTAAAAGGCGGTATAATTCACGTGAGCTCAAATTTAAATTAAAGTATTTTTGTCTTATAAGACTCCAAGTAGTTCAGTGCCTTCACGATCTCCAAAGCGTTAACTTAATATTGAGGCTTTGTCTACGTAGAAAAAACCTAAAGCACTTCGATACGTTTGATGCATAAAATTTTTTAAGCAGTAAGGCTAACCAACAGTATGGTACATCGAAATTACTCTTAAACCTATAAATTTCATATAATTAACCATCTAATTCCCAACTCCACCTCAAGGCGGATGACGATAACAAAACTTGGGCATTAGGGGTTTAAGTCAAATTTAAATAATTTAAAGGAAGTGATTCAACAAAAATAAAACTAAAAATTTCTATCAAACTATTAACCATTATGTAAGACAATGAGAGAAATGTTTAATTAACCCTCTAATTCCGAACTCCATCCCAAAGCGAACGACTTTAACAAAACTTGGGCATTAGAGGGTAAACATTCTTGGAAGTAAATGCGGTTTACACCATTCTGGGTTTAGTTTTAACTCCCTTTAAAAGTATAGCATATTTTGCTAACACATAATTGATACATAAAAATCGCTATTTTCGTCTGATAAATTGCCAAAAATAAAAAATAATCCCACAGACGCATAAATGTTTGGCTATGAATGCTTGTTTGCAAAGGCTGTTTTCAAGATATATCAGTATAAAAAATCGGCTGAAGTAGTAACTCGCATAACAGTAATTTAGTCTTGTGTTATTCTTTAAATCACTGGACCTTGAATAACACTTGCTGCTTTTGAAATGAATCAGTTCGAGTTAAGCATCAGTTGCAATATTTTTAGTGTAAGATAGCTGCTTGCTACTTTGTTCCCGTACCACTTGAAAATCACTCTACGAAAGCATGGAATTTTCCTGTTCTGCCTTTTGGCTAACTGATTTGTAAGATCGCTTTAATAAGATTGCTTGTAATTCTGCCGTTTAAGGTTAATGAAGTACTATCGTTACGTAAGCAGCTTCAGCACATAGTTTAAGTACTCTAATACTTCGGTATAGCTCGTAAAATGACAATTATGACTTTAATGTATTATTGGCACTGAATTCAATAATGCGCTGTTTACATCGCTTTGTCGCTCTGAAGTAAATATTGTTCCCCCACCCCTCATCTTCTCAGTAAGAAACTTTTTACAGCAAAGTTTAATTAGCTGGCACATGTCTTACAAAATCTGGCCAATATAAGTAGTATCTCCATAATTATGTCATATTGTAAAAACTCAGCAGAGTTTTGCTGCAATTTTTAGCAAGTATGCTGTCTTAAAAATTTTTCAGTTTTCGATGGCTATTCGCAGCTATCAGTAAAAAATTACCTCCCCGAAAAATGTGGTACAGAAAAATGGGTCTTAAGATCACATACGTAATTTAACCCTACTCCACCTTTTTTTTTAAACGTAGCTGTTAACTTTGAAAGCAATGAGTGATAAAATTTGCGTTCTTGCGCTATCTCCACATTTAAGGCATTATTCACCAACTACACGTCAAAATCGGCCTCCCATACATATGTGGTGCAGAAAACTTTCCTAAAACCACATGGAGAGTTGAACCTCGTCCCCCCCCCCCACCCCGTCTTTTTTCCCCCCCAACGCAGCTGTAAAATTCGCTAGCAGTTTCTCATAAAATTTGTTCTCGCGTTGTCTATACGTCGGCCTATTGCATCAACGCACCGCTTTTTTTTTTTTTTTTGTCGTGCCGCGAGCGCATTTTCCTATCCTGAAGCCAAATTTAGACTTTACCATTTCTTTGGATATTCAAGCAGGTATCCATCAAAATTTGCCGTCCCAGAATAGTAAGTGATGCAGAGATAGTGTCACAAAAACCCACATGAATAGTTCAACCACCCACCCCCCTTTTTTTCCAACGCAGTTGTTAAATTAACGAGTAGTTCCTCATAAAATTTGCGTTCTTGCGCTGTTTATACTTATGGCATCAACTGATCGCTGTTTTTGTCCTTGCACAAGCCTATTTTCCTGTCCTGAAGCAGACTGGGACTTTCCCATTTTATTGGATATTCAAACAGCTGTCCATCAAAATTCGCCGTTCCAGAATAGGAAGTGGTGCCGAAATAGTAGCACATAAAGCTACATGGAGAGTTTAACCCCCTCCCCCCTTTTTTTTAATTCGCAGGACCAGCAAATAGCCGACAGGGTGGTGTAATGCTAAGGCGCAGGCCTACTATGCCCAAGTTCGCAGGTTCAAATTTGGCCCAAGTCGGTGAATTTTTAAGATGCATAAAATCGTCTGCGCCTATGTCGTATGATTATGCGGCATGTAAAAGATCCCTTGAGTATCCGTTCGGCATGAATACTCTCGGCTAAATTAAATTCCTACTGCCGTTTGCATCAACGAGAGCTCAGGTGCTGCCATCTAGGCAAACTGAGCGTAAAAAAATTGCGGAAATGGTACCAGAACGGAACGAGTTGGAACCAATCTCTGGGGACGCACTAGGTCTGCAATGCTTAAGGACCAATACCGCAGCCCGTTAGAAAGAAAAAAAAAAGTATAAAAAGCACCATCAAATTAAAGTGTAAATCTCAACTAAAAGATAAATTGTCTACTGAGGAGTAAGAAGATTTCTAGGTATGAAAGCTCCTACTTATTGAATCCGATGAAATCTCGGTGTTTTAATCTCACCAGATATGTCTCAGAACTGTTTCACATCTCGAAGTTAACTTTAAGTAACTCACTGGAATTGACTGAAAAGCAGAAGAATAAGTGAGACGGGACTTGCTGTTTCATAGATCTGAGATCTGATCGGAGTGAAGTATACACTTTTTAAAAACGTTTTTTTATTTATGCTGTCCTTTTAAGTGTAAGAATTTTAATTATTTTTTAATCTTCATGCATATTTAACTACATTTTTAATGCTTTTTGTAAATGTACATATTGTAAAGTTAAAACAAGTAAACTTCCAGTTATTAACATTACACGAATTTTAATTTTTACGCAGGGATTATTCAGTTAATATTTAGTGAATTTAATAACAACTCTGAGAAATTTAAATAATGTTCAAATTTTATTGTATGCAATAGTTTTAGCAATAAGATATGCTCATGAGACGACTCTTAAGACAATTTTTAAAATTACAAATAATTACGTTTTTAAATGAGTATTTTGAACCAGTGATTGTCAGCATTGAATGCCCAGAAATTTGCAATTACACCTGTGTAATTACTATCTCTTGAAACCACCACTAAATTTCTGGAGATATCTTTTTCTTTTTGAACATTTGAAGATTGAGGAATTTAGTCTCCTTTTCTTCCAAGATTCGATGGTTTGTTCGATGAAATATCCTTGGAAAAACCACGTAGTCCAGAATAAGTGTACTCAGTGTAAGTATAAGGTACTATTGATGATTTTATGTGCTTCAAACTGTTTTGGACATTAGAATTAAGAAAATCCGTCGTCCTTTTGAAGATTAATGATTAAAAAGCAGACTTCTTGGTCTGGATGGTTCGGGAGAAGTATATTTATTGTAAGTATAATAAAGTACTATTAATAATGCATAGGGATGTGTTGCATTTTTCTTTTCCAAGTCTTGGAACTGAAGAGCGACTATGCAGCTGATACGGTATAAACATGATATCCTTTAAGCGGCCCTGTGAGGGAAGGCCTAATAAAACCCCTGTTAAACCGATTTCTATTGCTACTTAACGATGTTATATTTTACTTTTTAATAAATCAAATTTAAAGAAATTGTAAGTTTACATTTAAAAGGTTTGTAACAGTCTCTCAGAATTAATTAAAGACTTTGTGTTTCATAAGCACATATTTTTCAGTGTATCATAGCATATTTTTTAATGCAATATATGTACATTAGTATGGATATCATTTGTTTTGTGTTTTGTTATTTTTTTCATAATGAGCACAATATTTTTGAACTCATGGCGTACATTTTTCTTTTTGTCTAATTGTTTTACCCAAAATTGTAGTAGTTTCAAATATCCCCGCTCGTGTCAAGCCTCACTATACCACACAACAACAAGGATTGGAAGATCCATTGTAAGCGGCCATGTGGTCTTCTCAGATGACTTTTATGCAGGTTGGTTCTCAGCAAGGGGAGAACAAGGCTCTCTTACCACCCCACCAGAGTGCTGATTGGCTGCTGTTGCCTCGTTTCTCAAAATCTGCATCTACAGCGCAAGGATTCAAGCCTGGTATAGCTTGAGTTTAGCGCTGAAGTATGAGTCTGGTAAAATGGTTTGTTTGGTCCTCATGTAGTGGTACATTTTAGGTGTACTGAGTCTGATAAAGTGGTTTGTTTGGTCTTCATGGTAGTGGTACAGTTTAGGTGTACAGCTCGGGATTTTTTCGTTACTGTTTTATTTCATTTTAATTTATTAACAACTTTTTTCCATCATTGTGAATGATTGGTATCTAAGTGTTCATTGACACTCGGTCACAAAGCGGTGTTGTGTTGTCAAGGTTCTTTTGCATTTCTTAGTTGGTTTATGAGCAAGTTGGTTAAATTATATAACAATCTGGTTAAAAGGGTGAGCTCCCCTTTTGGTTCTGTTAAACAATGTGTTCAATTTCACATGACACAAAGGTATTAATGTGTTCGTATATGGGTTCTTAAAAAACGAAAAAGGTGTGTTCAAATTCTCATGACACAAAGGTATTAATGTGTTTGTATATGGGTTCCTAAAATACGAAACAAGGTGTTCAATTTCGCATGACATGAAGTTATTAATGTGTTTGTATATGGGCTCCTAAAAACGAAACAATGTGTTCAATTTCACATGAGGTAAATGTGTTAATGTATTTGGTTTCGTAAAGAAATAAAGTGTTCAATTTCACATGACACAAAGGTGGTGAATGTGTTCGTTTATGGGTTCCTAAAAAACGAAACAAGGTGTTCAATTTCACATGAGATAAATGTGTAAATGTACACGCATGTGGTTTCGTAGAAAAACAGAACAAGGTGTTTCACATAAGACAAAGGTGTTAATGTGAAACGTATTTGGTTTCGTATAAAAAAACTGATAATGTTGTAGTAGTATAATGTCTATAAGTGGTGTTGGCGTCTAGTAATCTGGTTAAAAGGGTGAGCTCCCCTTTTGATTCTGTTAAACAAGGTGTTCAATTTCACATGACAGAAAGGTGTTAATGTGTTCGTATATGGGGGTTCCTAAAAAACGAAACAAGTTGTTCAATTTCACATGAGATAAATGTGTTAATGTATTTGGTTTCGTAAAGAAATAAGGTGTTCAATTTCACATTTCATTCAGGTGGTTAATGTGCTCGTATATGGTTTCGTAAAAAAAAAGAAACAGGGTCTCTATATTTCACATGAGATAAATGTGTTAATGTATACGTATGTGGTTTCGTAGAAAAACTGATCAAGGTGTTCAATTTCACATAAGACAAAGGCATTAATGTGTACGATTTCCTTTCGTATAAAAAAAACTGATTATGTTGCAGTAGTACAATGTCTAAAAGTATTGTTGCGTATGTAAACAAAGTATAGAGGGTTATGTAGACCTTAGTCCACGCATATTAGTTTGATTATGCTTTGTTTTTACCTAAAAAGCATTCTAAAAATGTGTGTATCGCTAATAATTTTTGCTAATTTTGTGTGTTTTAATATGTTGTCTTTCACTGAATGATAGTGTTTTATTACAGTTAATGACCAATATTCAATATATTGGTCTCCAGTTGTTCTGGTTTTTTAATTTTGTAGTTAAACGTTAGGTCATTTTGGTATGATATAAGCTGTGGGCCCACACGCCTTCGTTAAATCTTGGTCATTTGTTGTTTTTTTTTTGGTTGGTATCTACTAGTTATAATTTTATGGTGTACAAAAGCAAGTTACATACGTTTGATTGATAAAAAACTATCGTAGGTAACACGATAGTCCTATTATGGTTAATGACCAATGTCATTGTTTTTTATTGGTTGATATGTACTGGCCATACAGTTTTGTGTAAAAGAGCAATTTACCCTTGTTTGGTCTGTAAAAACAATGTGGTCCTGAGTAACCAGAGAACTCCATTATAGTTAATGACAAATATGTTTTTTATCATGCAGGTTGATCAATACCATAGCACTGTATATAATTTAAGTAAATTTGTGCCTTAAATAGTGAATCCATACAGTTACTTGATGAAATGGTTTATACAATAATAGTACTGTATGTAATTTGTATCAGTAAATTTGTGATTTTAGTTGTGAATCCAGACAGTTACTTGGTTGAAATGGTTTATGCTATAAAAGTTCTAGTTCTCAGAGGTTCTCTGAGAAACTCGATGATTTCAAGTCTCATTATTGTGTGTCTTTCCTGTATTAAGTGCGTTATGTGCATACGTAAATAAGTTGGATTCACAAAGTTGTTTTGTGTTTCACTATAAATTTCGTGAGTAAAAAAAAAGGTGTTTTTAAAAAGTACTTTGGAGTTTATAGTTGAAAGGAGGTCACACTGGTTGGATTTGTTTGGTGTAAAGGTTTATTCATATCACATGTGAGCTCTGTGGTAGTATTATGTTGAGCTGATATTGCTCGAATGTTGATAATCTCATTTTAGTTTGGTATTTCACGCACTGAAATGTGGGATTGTGAAATAAGTTAAGTGTCAAACCAAATAAGTAGTGATGGTTTTCGGGCACTGTTGCTATTCCCAATTGCAAAGTAATTTTATGGTTTATCTTATTGTCTTCTCACATTTTGTACATTTATACTTTAGTTATTATATCTCTTTGGATAATCCCTAATTGTTTTTACCCATTCCTCATATAAATTGAGTGTTTCATGGTAGTTTGATACAAATATACTTTTATTTCATATAAAAATATTAACTATTCACTAAATGTTATTCATAATATACTACTAACTTATTAATAGCATTGTTTTAATGTCTTCTGAAAATTTTGTGATAACTTAGTTTTTGATTTTGTAGAAAACGCCTTAAATTTATGTAAGTCGAATGGTCTTACTGTCAATGCGCAGACATGCGCTTTTTGAATGAAGGCAATAATATTTATTTTTTACAGCATTAAAAGTACTATTGGAAGTATGAAGTAAGTAGAAAATGCTCTGAATTTCTTGCGTGCATTTATTTTCTTTGGGCCGGCCCTTGAACTTTTGCCTTTTTTTATTTGCAATAACTTTATCTATGAACTGAAATATTTTATTATCGAAAGATTTTTCCAAATTTAATCTACGGATTTCTTTCATTTTCTAACTGGTTTTCTAAGTAAAGTGGCGAGGACATCTCGGTTGTGTGGTAGGAAGGCAGTAGGAATCTGACCCAGGTGGATGGAGTATCTGACCCAGGTGGATGGAGTATCTGACCCAGGTGGATGGAGTATCTGACCCAGGTGGATGGAGTATCTGACCCAGGTGGATGGAGTATCTGACCCAGACCAATGGAGAATCTACTTAAGTGTCTCTCGACTAATGTGACATTGGACCAGAAATATTCAATAAATGTAAGTTCGATTAACTATTCATAATTTTCTTCTATTCACCTGACACGTGTACACAGATGAACAGTGGTGGTAAGAAAAATCGCACCACCCTCAGTTTTTTGCAGTTCTAGGCTTTGTGAAAGATAAAGTATCGTAATTAACCAAAAGTATGGATGAAATGAGGTAAAATATAATTAAATTAACTGCTGGGAACGGAATGTATTAATTTAATTTTTCTTTAAACATGGATTCGACCTCGACCGTGACAAAAATAAGATTTATTAAAATTTTGACTTAAAAAAAAAAAAGCAAAACTGTTTTGCTTTTTATAAAACTTGCATTTTGAGATTATTGTAAGTTAATTTTTGCGGCTCCTCCTCTAGCTTTAATGAATGCTTTATATCTGCGTGTTGGGGGGGGGGGGTCCCTGGAATTTGTTCTTCACGCAACTCGTGGTACCTCTCAAAAATTGGCGGCTTCTAAAGTTGTAAAAGTTATATTACTCCACCCCCGGTGACTTCTGTCCCCCCTTCTATTCAAACAGATTGCGATGCCATTACGGTCCACACTTTTTTCAAGCCAAGTGAAGCGCTCGGTTCCGTCAAAACTTTTTCATTTTGATTTTCATGAAGTGTAAAAATGATATTAGTACGATTGTAGGAACATATTAATTGTATTTTTTGTAATTGTAAAGAAAACTATTGGTGATGCAGTTTTTACGCATCACTGTTCATTAATTCATTTATTTATCCATATGTTTTATTCATTGCAGAGCGAACCAGCTGTGTTTAGTTACTCGGAGGTCACCTGTCAAGGATTAGAAATATTTTGTAAAACATTTGTTATGTTTTATTTTCTTAAAATTTGATTGAAAATATTTTAATGTATATATATTTAGAAGATGCAATAAATGTTATTTCGTTTACCTTTCTCCTTTTTATTTGTGCAACATTCCGATGGTTTTAATATTTCATCAGATTTCAACAAGTGGTATTTAAGTTATTTGTAATTGCTAATATGTGTGCAGGATAAGAAAAAACCTAAAGAATAATTAGAAGTAATACATAAATTATAATTTAACGATCAATGTAATATTTAATGAGTAATTCCCTCCTCCCACCCGAAAATTGAATCTATTTAATAAATAATAAATAGCATCCGAAATAACAGAGTAAAAATAATAAAACTGCTAACTTTTATCATAACTAAATCGAACAAAAAAGTTTTTTTCTCTCTCTTGATTGACATTTGAGACCCTCTACAAACTAAATATTTTCTCAAAATACAGGAGAAAACTTGTTCATTCGAATTGTAACTTCCTGTTATTCTAAACCACGTGTTCTCGGTTTGTATGGGGAGACCTATAAGTATTTCCAGCTGTTATTTCTTCCATTTCATTAATGTGTGTATGCAAGCAATATTAAAGTCTGTTGCTGATGAAAGATTAGCTGAATTCAAAACTAGCGTGAGTGGAGGCGGAAGCTTTGCACGAAAGCAAATAATTTCAAAAGCTTCTTCACTGCTTCATTCAAATACAGTGAAACCTGTGTGAGTTGACCACTTGCGGTGCAGCACTTTAGTGGTAAACTTAGACAGGTGGTCAACTTATAGGGGTAGAGATTCTTTTTGTCCTCTGTTACACTATGCATTTATACATTTGTAACTATTTAAAAAATAGCTTCATGTATTAATGTTATTTAAAAATAGTAATTGGTATTTTTCACAATTATCTAAAATATCATTAGAGAAATTAAACCTGAATGACTTAAAATGTATCCTATACAACTTTAAATTTAAAGTGCTTAGTTAAAATAAAGATAAATACCTTATTCATTATGTAAGTTACTTATTTGATGGTAAAGGTTTCCTTAAAAAAAATAATTTTCCAAAATAGCTATAGAAAAAAGAAACTTATTTAAAGAATTGAAAGAGTGCTCATCGTAGTTTTCCCATGTGGTTAACTTACGAAGATGTTTAGGCAAACTTTAGATTGATGTTTCATCCCTTCAAACAAATTCTGGTATAACATTACAGTATAAAAACTCTCCTGGAAAAGATATTTTAGATCTTTTTTTCTTGGCAAAAATTAAAAAAATAGTAATAATTACAACTTACAAGGTTTTTTTATAATACTTCCACCCAAATAACCACTAGGCTGCCACAGCCCCCCCCCCCCCTGACAAATACTGGTCTAACACTACAGCATAAAAAATATACCGAAGAAGTTATTTCAGGTTTTTTTTTTTTTTACCTTAGCAAAAGTAGATCAACAAATAACTATAGTAATAATTATGCGGACAACTTACAAGGGGTTTTTATAATACTCCCACCCAAATTTGGCTCGCATAAGTGGTCAATATAGACAGGTGGTCAAATTAGGTGGTCACGTTGCAAAGGTTTTTCTATATAATAAATCTAGGGCTAATTCCGTTACTAACAAAAATGGTCATCTTAGGTGATCAGCTTACAAAGGTGGTAAACTATACAGGTTTTACTGTAGCCGAAAAGCGCCTTTTAAGTAACACCGTATTATCTGATGATTATTATCTGAAACCGAAGTGTTCAGGCCAATTTGTAATGAAATTGAAATATTTTGTATTTTTTAAAGGTTTTATAAATTAAGTAACTTTTCATATTCATCATTAAATGGGAAAGCTAGACTAAAAATTATATATATTTTTTTTTTGTTTATGTAACCAAGCTGGTACTTTTTAAATCTCAATAATTCGCCATTTGAACTTTTATCTACCTGACATTTTTAAGACTTTCGGAAATGTGGATCAAGCACAATACATCTTGTTAACGAGTTTCTAGTACATCGGAATACTATGGCATCGGAATTTTCGAAGTATTTCAATTTTATCAAAGAAAATGTGCACCTTCTCCTTCCGCAAAATAGCTCAAATTTAGGCGCGTCTTTTCTAAGAAGTGTCCTGTTAAGTTTTCTTAAGATATCCTGTGTTGTGTTTGACTTAAAATTTACGCCAGTCTAAAAACTTCTGGAAGAAAGTTCAGATTTACTGGGATGTAAAAAGTCAGATTGGTTTTCGTAAACTTAAAAAAAAAATTGTTTCAGCCTTTTAAATACATTTATAGGAAATCAGTCCAGAAAAAAAAATTTCTAAATGGAAACTTTTATTCTTCATCAATTCCATACTCCCTCCCCCCACCTCCCCTACGAACTCGGGTGTACGGCGCACAAATAGGATTGAAGCATTTCTGCTCCGGTGGTAAAGTATAATCCAAGCTTATCTTCCAAAAGAACTAAACGCATTCTTGTCATTGTTTTAGTCTCGGTTTTCGCAAATGCAAAAGGAAAGTAATGTTTTGGGACATTTCAATTGCTCAAAAGTTTGAAATTTAATAGTTATTTTTGTTATTTGAAATTTCAGACTGTGGATTCCCTACGCCGGTGATGGCGATCTTATGACCCGTGGGTCTGACCCATGCAAGATTTTTGACTGACCCACGATTGCTAGGCAAAAATTTGCTTGCTTTGGCGAGTATATTTAGCTATTCTAGTTTGTGCGGATAATTTATATTCTATTTGTGTTTTTTCAAGCACTGTATTGACACAAAACCAATTTAAATGCGGCCTACAACCTTCAGTTTGATGAATACAGTTCTAAAGTTACGCAAATGAGGACAAATGCGTTTGTAGTATTTGAAATAAAGTAAAAGTGTTTACAAAAATCTAATATACAGTAAAACCCCGTTATACCGCGAAATCGGATGTACCGCGGTGACTATCATGTCCCCCGACGTTTAAACCACCTTTGATCACTGTCATTTAAATTTGATTCCTTATTTACTATTGAAAAAAAAACCAGCCCGAGCACACAAATATTATATCCAAAGAGCACACATCCCTCCACCAGATCTTTCACTTTTTCACAATCCCATGTTGATAACAAAGATGTTTTGAGGCACCTTTTTTCTCGGAACACAGTTGGTTAAAAACCTATCGCTCGATAGACTGCTTGCGCAGCTGAGATGTGTGCTTCTTGCACAGCAATTACAGTGAATAAAATGGCAGCAAAGAAGAAAAGGAAAAAATTATACTATAGGGGGAAGAAAAGTTGCGAGAAATTGATAAAGTTGAACAAAACAGTTGCAACAAAAGCGAGTATTATGTCGTGAATATAGTTCCGCGGTATAGGGAATAACGCGGGTGCCAAACATGCCCCCCGACACCCACGTTTTAAAGGGGGTTTTACTGTAGTGCGTAATTTTACTCACATTTTGTTTGTTGAAAAAGAAAGGACAAACCAAAGCAAATAACCATCTTTAAAGCACTTTCTTCAAATAAAATGTATGTAATTTTTGTTACTCCGTGTTTATTCAAACACTTATTGCCATTTGCACCAAACACTTGAGAATTTTTAACCCCACTAATAAAAGTTTTTAAATTGTCAAACCGAGCCCATTTTTACCAGCTAAGCGAATTGAATTTCAAAGATATTTAGTTGTAAAAATACTCAGTTAAAAATTTTTTAACTTTGGTGCAAATGGGCTTAGTGACCCACGAGTTAGTACTGAAAAAAATATAAACAAAATTTGACCCCGTCTCAAAAAAGTTCACCATCCCTGGTATAAGGAATATACTATATAGTTCTACCATTAACCGAAGTAAGCCGGTTGGCAGAGTGCCAAGAATCCATTCATGTTCAGGTAACAAACTGATGCTGGTATAAAAATTAAAAATGTGCCTCTGTCTTCTAGTTCTAGATCCTTTAGCATACTTGATTTCTTCCGAACTGATGCTATACAACAGTTTATAAATTAAGCTACTTTCAACAAACAGAGAAGCAAACATTCTGATTCACGTACTAAATAAACACACCAGCAAAACAAACTTAACTAAAACTCGAATGAATTCGTTCTTTTCTGACATGTGCAGAAGCGTCCAACTATCAAAATTTCGTGGTCCAACTATCAAAATTTCTTAAAACGAACACGGTTAATACGAAATCACGGCTAAAACGAACATTTTGTTCATTAGGTTTGGTTTACTATTTATTTACACTAAATATCTCACGCATATTACGAAGGCCAAAATACAAATTTCGACTAAGACGAACAAAATTTCTGACCCTATTCACGAAAATCTTTCTCCGATTGCATATATATATATTTTATTTTTTTAACAAATTGTTGGCTAATTTGAGTCATTGTAACCAAGTGCGTATTTCGAATCATATGTTGCATCTTTCTGAGTGAAGAATATAGCTCATGCACGTATGATTTTGGACCAGGTCAGTCTGGGATCCATCAAACATTCTATCTTCGAATCATTCTTAAATAATAATTATTTTTAAAATATAAACATGCATTTCTAATACTTTTGTTACACAATTTTACTTATTCACGGCTATTACAAATAACGGCTAGTACGAAAAAATTTGCGAATTTTCAGCATTTCGTATTGAGAGACTTCAACTGTATTTTACTTCTTCCGAGCTGATGTTATATGCCAGTTTATAATTTGGTTGCTTTTAAAAAACAGCGAAGCAAACATTATGAACTTATGAAAATGACTGCAAAACGAACTTCCTTAAAACTCGAATAGATTCGTCCTTTTCAGCCATGCGCAGAAGCGCTTAAGCGTCAAAACTCCGTGGTAGAACTGTATAACTCCACAATAAAACGTAGGTAATAAATTTCTTAACTAGGATTTTATCCTTTGGTTAAATTTATTCAATCTTCAGCCCTACTAAAATGCATTCGACATACTTTTAAATTAAACATAACTTTAAATTTACTTCAAATACCTAAACACGGGTTCGCGCTAGGCCGCGCGATCGCGCGATTCCCGCAATATTTTTTGAAATCCCACTAAAAAAAATTTTTTTGGGCTTAAACTTTAAAAATCTCACTTAAAATTTTGGTCAAGGAGGAAAATCCCACCTTGTATTTTTCCCCAGTGTGAGCCCTGACCTAAGCAAATTCATCTTGATATGTTTGCTAATCAATATATGAAACTTTAAGAAGAAATACTTTGAACATAACTTTAATTTTAATCCAAATACCTAAACAGATTCATCCTAATATATTTGATAATCAGTAGAAGCAATGGATTGAAGATAACTATTATTTTAATTTAAATAAGTAAACAAATTCATCTTAATGTTTGCTAATCAGTATATAAAACTTTAAGAAGCAATAGATTTAATATAGCTTTAATTTTGATTCAAATACCTAAACAAATTCATCTTAATATGTTTGCTTTATCCCAGTGGAACTACTACAGAAAACAAGTAAGTCACGCAATAAATTCACGCTTAAAATTATAACAATATCTCACAAACGTTGCATTATGCTTAAAAATTCATTTAAACCCTATTACTTAGTCAAATTTATGTAAGCATTATGCGCTTATAAAAGTGGATGAAAAGCTTTTAATGATTTAAAAGCTGTTAATAATTTATTTTGGTAGGAGAGCCTAAATTCGTCTTTTCATTCATATTCATTTGAATCGTAAATCCTTCCTAAGCATTTTCAAAGAGAATGGATACATTTTTCGGAAAATATTACCAGAAATGTTTCTATTACAATTAAGTAACAGTTTCTATAAATTGTTCTTAATTAAAGCATGCCAAAAAAGGTAATACTGACTCATTCTACAGAATTTGCACATTCTACAGCATCGTTTGTTCACATTCATAATGAAATTATAAAGCAAACTCAAAAATATTTCCTTATACATTTACACTACCTCTTCAAAACCTAACTGAGCAAAAAAAATGTAATCCATAACAGATCAACGAAAACATGATAAAAGCAAGTATAAAAGCAATTAAAAACAATTGAAAACGGTTTAAATTTTTCATTACTTTGATCCGGGCTTTTACTTGCGTTGACTTCTTATTATTTGTATATTCAACTGCTTTATCTCTGATTTTTTAATTTAAATTTAATAAGAATATATGCTTTTCAAAACTTGACCAATATAGTCAAAAGCACATTAAAGGTTTTTTTTAAACATCGATAAAGGACTTTTCCTATAGTTAATGAATTGTGAATACAACTCCTACAAAGCTTGTATTACACACATTTCATTAAAATGTAATCAGTAACAGATTAACGAAAGCATGAAAAATGCAATTAAAAACAATTGAAAACGGTTTAAATTTTTCAATTACAGCAAGAGCTTCTCGATTATCCGAGGTGGGACCGAGGGTACCTAAATGTGGACCGAGGGTACCTCGGATAATCGAAAACTCGGATAACACGGACCGTGTCCGAATCGAAAGGAAACATGGATTGAAATGAATGAAAATGTTGTCAAAGATGTAAAAAAAGGCATTTCCTGTACATTTATTATGAAATGAAAAAATGACGTTACATACATACGAATATCTAATTTTGTATGTACACATTAGTAGAGTACATGTTACAGCTAAAGTTGTCTCTTGAAGAAGTCTATATATATATATATATATATACATAGTATATATACATATTGTTTTCTGTTTAACGGTTGTTCTAGGTCTTCATATCCCCAGAAAATAATTGGATGACAGACGTCAGTCAGTGGCGCCGTCATCCGGCCGCCAAAAAAAATTTTTTCAAGGGCAAATGTACCTCGGTTCACCCGGAACTCGGTTAATCGGGTCTCGGATAACCGAGGCTCTATTGTACTTCGATTCGGGCTTTTTACTTGCGTTGACTTCTTACTATTTGTATATTTAGTATAGTTTCTGGTTTTTGAATTTAAATTTAATAATAATGTATGTTTTTCTAAGCTTGACCAATATAGTCAAAAGCGCATTGAAGTTTCTATTTTGTTAAACATCGATAATAAGGGATCATTCATAAATGATGTCACGCTTCGAGGGGGAGGGCGGTTCGTGAAATTGTGACAAACTGTGACAAGTGGAGGGGATAACAAAAAGTGTGACATCAATGCTTATGCAACAGAGCGTGACATGTGACAAAGGGGGAGGGGTATGTTAAATTGTGACATTTTGTGACAAAGGGGGGTCAAATATATGGGGGAAAAGAGTGACATCATTTATGTAACCGTTTATTTACCTAAGGGACTTTTTTTGTGGTTAATGATGCGTGCATACAACTCTTACAAAAAATTATTACACACATTTCATTAAATGCCTTTTAAATGTTTAGTATAAAAAGAACTGACATGTCATGAAATCATTTATTAACTAATATGCATGCTACACGCTGCACTGAGACATATATGTAAAACAACACAACTATGCAATAAGCTGAAATTTTTCATTTGAAAAAGCTAATATGAGACTTTTTGTGTCTAATTATATGCCCGCCGTAGGGGAGAGTGCTGTACCTTGGAACACTTTTCACATTTTAATTTTTAACTTCAAAAATTAAAATTAGATTTAAAGTCTGAAGACACTATTTAAATACACCAACATTCTCCTCTATAATATATTTTTTCAAATTCAAACAGTTTTAAAATAAAAAAATGCCAGCCATTTTAAGTAGTAACTGAAAACTGTCCCAAGGTACAACACCCTGTTGTACCTTGGGACATACTTCGTGATTCATGCAACAGTCATATATATAACCAATTTTATACGAAAAATCATGCGCCAAATGTGGCCAAGTCAGGATTTTCATTATATCAACCTTCTGGCTTGGTTTCACAGTAAAATGATGTAGTCTGAAAGTGTTGATGGATACTACAACATTGACAAATTCGTAACATTATTGAACTAAAATATAGCATCATATTCTAACAAATCTTGTATTTGAAATTCTGCATTTGATTAGAATATCTCTCTTTATACTAAAATATATCCAAATTATTAAGAACCATGTGCATGTTGTATCTTGAGACATGTCCCAAGGTACAACATGGTTTACTGTCCCAAGGTACAATCATCACATGGTTTAAATAAAATCAAAATAGTGGTCAATCAAAATGCAGTATCATCACTTTCTCATAACCAAAACATTTAAAAATCTTCTGTTCAATATCCAATTAAAATTCAGTAGAATAGTTTTACAAATGCTATTTCAGTAAATGAAATTAAAATGCGAAAGATATTTACTCTTGAGTGATGAAATTTTCTTTCTCTCACCAAGTTATCAATTCAGTGCTTCTAATGCTGCCTTTTACTGTGATGCTATCTGCTGGTTAAGGTCACAATTAGAAATTAAAAAAATGTTAATGTTGAAAATAGGTTTTTAGAAATTGCCAATGTCCCAAGGTACAAGCGTCTCAAGGTACAACACTCTCCCCTACTCCATTCGAAAACTGAAAAAAAAAATGTATGCGTAAAATATCTCTTAATTCACCTTTCTTAAATGTTATGATAGAAAAAAAATACATTCGCACAGTTTGAAGGGGCACAGTACCTCCATTAAAAATTTTTATCGTTTAACAGTCAAATAAAAAAATAATGCATGGATTTCATTCCAATTATAATTAGAAATTAAAAAAAATAGGACCTTATTCTGATCAAGCATTAATTTAAAATTAAAAATTAAAAAATAATAACTTTTTTCTAATTTTTGAATTTTTTATTACTGTCTCAATTATATCTTTTTTCAAAGATTGTTTCTGAATAATATTTCTCAAACATTCCAGAATAAAAGTTGGCCTGGAATTAACTATCTGAAACTTAGTTGAGTTTTAATATTCTTTGCTCGTTATATAAAAACTCAGAAAAAAGGACAAATAATACAAATTAAACAATTGCACAAAAACAAACTACAAGCAGTCAAACCCACGTGCAATTTTGTTGAACCAGGGTTCGCGCTAGGCCGCGCGATTGCGCGATTCCCGCAGTATTTTTTGAAATCCCACTCAAAAAAAAACTTGCTTGCTCTTACATTTTAAAAATCACACTTAAAATTTTGGTCAAGGTGGGAAATCCCACCTTGTATTTTTCCCCCAATGTGAACCCTGATTGAACATACTCCGATGAACGCAAATACAAAGCTCAAAGCTGTATTTTTAACCGAAAAATTGTCTTATGGGTTTTACTACACAGCATTGGTCAAAAATACAAAGCAGAGAAAAGTGCGTTTAAAGATTTTAAAAGCAGGTTGAAAACAGGTAAAGGCATTTACAAAACCCGGACTATCTCTTAAAGCATTTCTCACATAAGTTTTAAATTTTACGTGAGGATTTAAAACAGTTTTTTCAATCGAAATGCGTAATTTAAAAAAAAATTCGACAATTAGAACAATTCTGATGTACTGTGTCCCCTAATAAATAAACAGGATTCATGCCACTGCAGTCATATATTTCACAGGCCGAACCAAACATCGCTCATATTGATACATTGCTACAGTTAATACTAAGTCGAAAATCACGAAGAAAATGCCAAAATAAAAAAACTGTACTTACGAAAAAAAAGTCTAGACACTTCTAATTGGGCTCCGTTAGCTGCCTAGGGAACCAGATCACGTTGCCGGCATGTTCGTCTTATAGTAATTTCCTTACACTCTCAGAAATGGAATCACTTTCGAGGATTCTTCAACCGTCACGACAAATTTCGTGATTTACAACGATTCTTTCCTCGCGCGATCACGTGACTCAATTAGTTATATCAGGATTCAATTCCATCATGTTCAATAGTTTTGTTAATTTGACGAAAGGTTTACTATCGGAGCGTTTTCTATGAAGCCATTTCATCAAACACGACGAAAGTTCCGTGAGATTTGAGCATGAGTTTCTGAGAGTGTAGAAACAGAAGCAGAGCTGATTTCGAAGAAAGATATGATCCACTTCTTAAAATGTCTAGCAACGAAAATTTCTTCTGAACACAGTCCCGGACACAAGTTGCACTGCTAATATTTTCAACAACAATTTCAGCAGACAAATCAATTTGCTTTCTGTAGCAAAGACGCCATGTTTCAGTCTGCCTGCTCACAAGAACAGCGGACGCGTCTCTACTTCAAAAGAAAAATAGTTGTAGATGTCTTCTTTAGCTCGTTATGAAGGATTTTATTTATTTACAACCATTTCAGGTCACCCTAAATATTTTAAGTTTATTTGCCCTTTTTAAAAGAAATATGCCCCAACTTTTCGTCCAACATCAAAAGAACAAGACATTAAACAGAAAATTTTAATAGAACAAAGGAAAATACAAATACACCCAGGGCAAAGGTGGGAATAGAACCCTTCACCTCTTTCCTGCGCGAAGGCAGGCACCGGAACCAGTCGCTTAGACCGCTCAGCCACTGAGGCCCAAATTAGATAAGAGGATAACAACCATCGTCCGTCCCAAATTTTCAAAAAATGAAATTTGCCCTTTTTTCATCCCGAAGACCCCCTTCTCCTCTGAAATCACAGCTACGCCACTGAATACCCAGAATATTTAAATACAACAAGGGAAAAATTTTTAAGAAACCCCGGGGGGGCAATGGGAATGTTACCTCCTCCATGGCGAAAAGGAACCACCTTAGATTACAATGAATAACTCAAGAAAAAAATAATCGTAATTATTTTTAAAAAAGTAAAGCTTACAAATCGAAGACCCCAGTCTCCCCCCATTTAGGGTCTTCCCCCTAAGGCCCCAAATCCCCTCAGCTAAAAATATTCAAAAAGACAAAATTTTTCATTTTATTAACATTCTTTAAATTAAAAAAAATTTAGTCATTAAAAAACCCTTTTAAGTCTTCATTTTAAAAAACCCCCAAACATCTTTAAAATCTCAATAAGACAATTATCATCATTAACGTCTAAGTAATTCAGTCATTATCATTTAAGTACCCCATAAGATAATCATCCTTTTAAAAAATCAATAAGACCATCAGTAAAGACTAAATAATTAAATCATCAAAAATTTGCAAAAAATTTCTGATATTCAGAAAAAATCAATAGAATTTCCCAAAATCTGGTTGCAAGAGAGGACAAGTCGTAAAAATTTTTGGGTTCTGGGCGTAAAATCATGAAAATTGACAAATTTGAAGAAAAATTATGAAAAGGTGGCTGGTCTGCGCTTTCAGGATTATTTGGCGAGCATGAAATGATCCTATGGATGGCTCGAGCACATACAACATTGAGTGCGGGTCCGAACCACTACTACATCATCAGGGGAAGTGCAGTACCAATCGAATATCTATGTCTTTTTCCGGAATACGAATGCGGGATTCAAGACATGGGGGCAGCGTGCTTTGTCGTATATAACCCCTGGGTGACCATTGTCGCTTTCAACAGCCAAATTCTAGTAACACGTCAAATATTTACTTTTAACCCTCTAATCCCCAACTCCGCCTCAAGGCGGAAGACGATAACAAAACTTGGGCATTAGAGGGTTAAGTCTAATTTAAATAATTTAAGGGAAATGATTGAATAAAAATAACGCTAAAAATTTCTACCAAACTATTTACCACAATGTAAGACAATGAAATAAATATTTAATTAACCCTCTAATTCGAACATCCTCCTCAAGGCGGACGACGATAACAAAACTTGGGCAATAGAGGGTTAATAAAAGTTTGAAATTGGAGGCATTTGATCCGGACACACTGCGTGAAGGAGTTCTAAATTTGACCGAAGAACTCCAAATGGAATTTAAAATTTAAGAATTTTAACTACATTAATGTAAAACATTTTATATTCTATTCTAGATCCTTCTAGGCATCATATTAAGAGGCATGCACCTTGCCTCTGTTCAATCTCCTAATTTTAAACCAGCTCCCAGATGAGAGGCCGTCACCTAGGTTGGCACTCCCAGAGGTATCGTTTCACTTGGAGTACATAAGAAACACGGCGGATTCCACGTGCACCATCTCCCATCAACGAAACGGTCCCGGAGCGAATCAGTCGCGAGAGGTGGTCACCCTACGAAACACTGACCTCGGTCCGTGTTGCATCACTTTCGGTGCTCTTTGGGAACCGAGCTTCTACCAACATGTCCAAACATTTTGTACAATTATTCTTGCGGATAACCACTAGATGATTAAAGACATGTAAGCACGAAAAATTTCCAGATTTAGCTTAAAATACAATAATAAAATCAACGCATCATTTATTTCCAAGCAAATATCATATCATAAGCCAGAGTCATACATTTCATGCCCTATAATTGAGTCCTCTGAGATTTCGTTTTGTATCGATTCCGCTAATCCTTTATCGATTTAACGTAGTAAAGATGAAGGAAAGATCAGAAATCCATATTTTCCTTAACTGATAGTAGCTCAATTATGTTTTCCTCTTTTAGCAAAATACTTGGTTTTGTATTGTAATCCCTATTTGTAATGGTAATCCGTAAAATTATCTACGAGAGTTTAAGAAATTATTATTTTTTATCTAATTTTATTTATTATTTATCCAAAAAAATAATGAAGCTTTTTTTTTTTAGTTAGCTATAAATATATGATAATAGAGTTCAATAGTTCAATCAAGATGTGTCGGAATTTACTGAGAAAGGTTTTTTAAGCTTTAGTCTTAAGTGTTCTGCAGTGGACCAGTTTGTAGAAACACACTGAAAGTGAAGCAACATTAACCGAGGTCAGTATTTGGGAGGGTGACCACCTCTCGCGACAGATTCGCTCCGGACGTAAATGGGAGTTGGTGTACGTAAAATCCGTCGCTACAATGTACTCCAAGTGAAATCCAACCTAGGTGACGGTCTCTCATCTGGGAGCTGGCTCAAAATTAGGAGATCCAACAAAGACAAAATGCATCGTACGCAGACGACTTCATATGATGCTAAAGCATCTAGAATAGAATAGAAGCTTTAATCTTAGTCTATCAGATAGTATGAAAATAATTCAATATTTTAGATGAGAACACGCAAATAAAATCTCAAAGGCGAAAAAAAAATAGCTAAACCCCTTTAAATTCTTTTTAATATTGTCACGTAGATAAAATTTTCCGAGAGGTTAATTTTTTGAAATCTGAATGTTTATCTTTGAGTATCCCCGCAAATAGAATTTCTGAACTATTAAAATATTCTGACTTTTTTTTAGTTAAGTGCTATATCTTGTGTTTTCTTATCTATAGTTCAAATTTTGGCTGTTTTAGCGCATAAAAGTGTTAAAATTTAAAATACGCGTTGATTTTATAAAAACTAATCTGAATCAAAAAAACAATCCTTCGAGCCATTTATTCAAACTCATAAAGACAATAATGCAGATATTTTGTATTAATAAGTCATTTTATTCATAACTTCATAATTCAAGCAAAATCCTATTTATGATCATAAACTGCATTAAAACTTTTTGGAATACAGCCCCATTTTACGGCGTATTAAGTAGGAATAATTATACTGGTATATTTTTTCCAGTAAAAGAGTTAGAAATGTCACATGCAGTTAAAATCCAAAAAAATATCTATGTATTTCATAAGCGCAGCAGAAAAAATTGATGACAAAAGCATACAAAGCTCATTTTCTTAATCCTCTTAGCACACTCTGCCTTAATTACAAACAAAACGGCTCCATTAGAGAAAAAATAAACATCGTTTTGCTTTCGCTGAAACAGAGCATTAACTTTTTTAACTTTCAACATAAAAACTCTCGAGAAAAAAGTTATTAAAATTTTCACAACAACATACTCTCATACGCTACTCATTCCTTTCAAATATTAATAATTTCTTTTTTCCGAAACGATTTTAACTGCACTTTTTTTTTAATTTTCTTTCGCCGTATAAAATCTCGCGTTTTTATAATGATTAAAAACAACTATTAGGCCTTTAAAATTACATCAGATTTGTAGGGAGAAAAATAATTATAAACTGCTGTGAGCGTTTTCAATAAATTGTCTTAGAGATGAGTAATTGCCCAGGAGTATTTCGCTGAAATTTTACTCATATCTTAAGAACGTTCTAACAAATTGGGTTTGGTTGCAGAAGTAATTGCTTTTTAATTGAAATACCTTAATGAATATGATTGATTAATTGTGGGTAGTGATTTCTCTTCACGCAAATATATCTTATTTATATTTTTAACGAAATGTTTAATTATTACTAATATCGCCGTCAGAAATATTTTTAAATTATAACCCTTTTTCTCATTGTGTTGTACAATTCACGAGGAAATTAATCACAAATAATAACTATTGTTCATTCAACTTCATGTGCATAGCTAAGGGGTCATTCATAAATGATATCACTCTTCAAGGGGGGAGGGCCGTTCAAGAAAGTGTGACAGTTTGTGACAAGGGGAGGGGAGGGTGAAACAGGAAGTGTGACATCGTACATTTTGAGTACAATAAAAACGTTTAAAATCAGCAAATTAAACCTATTTTATACTAAAGTAATATAGCGTGACATGTGACAAAGGAGGGCTCGCATGTCACGCTATGTTGCATACGCATGATGCCACACTTCTTGTTACCCTCTCCCCTCCCCTTGTCACACTTTGTCACAATTTCACGAACCCCCTCCCCCTTTTGTCACACTTCAACGAACCCCCCCACCCCCTTTGTCACATGTCACGCTATGTTGCATATGCATGATACCACAATTCTTGTTACTCCCTGCCCTCCCCTTGTCACACTTTGTCACAATTTCACGAACCCCCTCCCCCTTTTGTCACACCTCAACGGACCCCCCCTACCCCCTTTGTCACATGTCACGCTATGTTGCATATGCATGATATCACAATTCTTGTTACTCCCTGCCCTCCCCTTGTCCCACTTTGTCACAATTTCACGAACCCCCTCCCCCTTTTGTCACACCTCAACGGACCCCCCTACCCCCTTTGTCACATGTCACGCTATGTTGCATATGCATGATACCACAATTCTTGTTACTCCCTGCCCTCCCCTTGTCACACTTTGTCACAATTTCACGAACCCCCCCCCCCCCTCGAAGCGTGACATCATTTATGCAAGATCCCTTGCACGTAAAATTTATGTGCCGAATATTCCAAGTTACAAGAAAAATTCATAACCAGAAAGTTTGTGAAGATAAAGTAGTTGCATTCTTGAGCCATCTGTTTTAAATATGCTCATTTAATCCTACTTATTCGAACTAGGGCAAGGATAATCCAAACAAATGGTTAAAAGCTTGTGATGTTTTAAAATCCCATTAATGATTTCGCACGGAAAGTTACAAACTTTGCAGCAACACTCATTTCAATCATAATCTTTCCCGGGAATATTCATAAGATAGTTTCTGTGATTGATATCGAGGAATTGAGCTTTCTGCTCAACGACATTTATGGCTTTACAATTTAAAGAAATAAAATTTTGAAATATAACTATTTACTAATTCGATTCTAAATCGGAGTTACATGGATAATTCATGGAACTTTGCCTAAATTCGGCACAAAAATATAAAGTTTTTTGTTCGTTTGATTTAAGTTTATTTGTTCTTCAATTATGCATTGTATTGAAAGTTTCCGAAATATATAGCTGCTTTTTTTGTTTAATTTTAGAAGGTACAGTAAATTATGAACTTTTAGCTTTTGTAATGTTCAGTTTGGAAATAAGTGAGAAAGCAATATTAAGAGAGCCTATTTTGCAACCGTTTTTTTTTTCGGTGTAGGGAATTTTTATTTATTTGTTAAAATTTTAGGGAAAATATCTTCACTGAAGAAATTTATTTTGAAATTTTACTTTTTCAGAAAAATCAATTACTTTTTTTTAAAATTAAACTGGAAAAGAAGAGACACAGAAAGAAAGAAATGTAAAAAAAAACACGTAGCAGTTTTTAATAATTGTATCAAATTACCCTATATGAGTCAAATTCGGGGGAAAAAATCTCTCTTGAGCAATGAAAGACTCATATGTGTATATACCTATAGATTTGTAGATATATCGCTTATTGAAGTGAACAGTGTCATATCTGCAAAAAATCGTTTTTTTGGTTTTTATATCAAAAGTTTCAGATTTTTGCTCTCTTTATATTGGGAATACTGCTGTAAGTAAATGTTCAAAAATTAAGGCTAGAGGCCAACTGCATTTTTTTGGTGCAATACTGTAATAACTACTTTTTATAGTTATTTCTAAGTTTTTTGACATCATTAACGTCCATCATGTGGGAGAAAACTAGAACAATAATTATTTTCTGAACAAAACGATTATAATAATCATCGAAACAAATAAGGCAATGAAATAAAACAAATTGCAAAACGTTCAAACTTCTCTCTTGAAAAATGTCCATTTTGCAGATATGACACTGTTTATTTCTATAAGCGATATATAGGTATATATCAGTTTCAGTTTCTTTCTTCCCTTTTCCGCCAAATGCTGTTATATTCCACCGAACGCTTTACTTCTTTCTTTAGGCAGATACATCAAAGGAAATATTTTGTAGTAGGATCTGTAGCAGTTTCTTTTTGCGTCTTGGCTCTGTGACAACAGGAAGTAACACGAGCAAAAAACACTTCTACTTCCACTACTTCGTTTTCTGTCGAATAACGAAAAACAGTCGTCATTATTTTCTTGAGCAGTCATGTATATATTTGTTTTAGTGTGCTTTTTAAAAATATATAATAAACATCTTGTTAAGTACTTCACTGCTGTGGTAAATTGCTTAAACTGCATGTCTACACATACACTTACAGAGATATTCATAAGATCTGGCTTAGATTTATAATATTAACACGTTGACGGACACTTGCGTCTATAGCCGTCAAAGCGAAGTTCACTATGCGGCATGACGTCAATAGCCTTCCAAAACGAAACAGTCGTTTTTTGGTCATTACGACTGTAGCGACGGCGTACAAGTAGAAGCCACGTTTTGGAAACGATTTTTTTGGGTTGAATTTCGTTTTCCACCTGTTACACGACTTGCAGCTTCCGTATGCACGCGGTTGTGAAGGGAGTAGTGCGATCGTGTTTTCTCTTGAATTTATAATTGTTATTGATACATTTAAAGATATTTATTGTTTACTGGCAAGTATTTACCGCTGGCGCCATGACGGTTATAGCCGCAACCTTATTAAAGGTGCTTAATTAATCAAAATTAAGTTTATTCCGACAATGTGTTAAAAACAGACGTATTTTTGGACCCATTATGCTTTTTAGCCTACTTTCCCGTAAAAGTAAAAAAAATAATTATAAAGCATGAAAGAAGGCTTAATGTGTCGTGAAAATATCGTTAAAAATCAAGAAAAGTCAAAAATAAATTAAGTAATTAAATAAAGATTGAAAAATAAAAAATTTGAAAGTAGGGTTTTGAGATGGGGAAAAAGTGTGTCTGTCGGTCTGTCCCCCCCCCCCCCTAATAACTTTTGAACGAATTGTTCGATTCGAAAAATTCTTTTTGCATTCGAAAGATCTCGGTGAGGACATCTCATTTCCATATTTTAATTTTTGATTTGAACAATCTTTTGTTCAATTTTGAACAGTTCAAAAAATTTTAACATTAGCGCCTATGGGCGAAAATGAAGCAAATTATGTAAACTCTGGGTACAAAATCCAAGTTCCAATGAACAAGCTCACTGAAAGAAGTTCTTGGCGTGAAATATTGATTTGAACAATTTTTGTTCGTTTTTAAACAGTTCAAAAAAAAAAAAATAACGTAGTGCCTACGGGGAAATTTCAATCCTATATAAATCCTGATCTAACGGGCCGATTTGCTTGGAACAAACTTTATCGGAAAGCTCTTATGACGTAGAACATGTACAGATAAAAAGTTCATCCAGAACTAACGAGCCTATTTTCTTATGAAATTTTTTGATCGGGATTTTCAAGAATATTTTTGAATTAATGAAAGATTAAATGAATAAGCAAAATAATGAATGAATAAATGAGTGAATAAATACATGAATGACTGAATAAATGAATGATTGAACGAATCTGCATTAACCGTTGAAAAAGACATATTTGAAGCAATTAAGAACTAAAGCTAAACGAGAAAGAGAGAGAGATAGCAAGATTATAAATTTGAAGCTGGTGTATACGGGAAAGTAGGCTCGTATAGTTCTAGACGGAACTTCTTGTTTACAAACAAATTCCAATTCCGTTTTCTTGAAAGGTGAATTATAAATCTCTTCAATGTAAAGATTTCTCTAAAAATCCGAAACTTTAAACACATAACACAGATAACAATTTCTTTTTTTCCTCATTAGCTATACGTTATTCTTTTCAACAAGATTAACATTAAGCTTTCATTTTCATCATGCACTTTTCCTTTTCATCTACGTTACAGTTTCATCTTCACTTAGTGACATCATAATTTTTTTGTGCTTTGCTTGTTTCTAATGTTACATTAACAAAACGGCGATATTCATAAAACCTGACTAAAATTATTTATATCAGTCCTTTGGTACGCTTGTTAACCTACTTTCCCGTAAAAGTAAAAAAAATAATAATAAAGCATGAAAGAAGGCTTAATGTATCGTGAAAATATCGTTAGAAATCAAGAAAAGTCAAAAATAAGTTAAGTAATTAAATAAAGATTGAGAAATAAAAAATTTCAAAGTAGGGTTTTAAGATGGGGAAAAAGTGTGTCTGTCGGTCTGTCCCCGCCTAATAACTTTTGAACGAATTGTCCGATTCGAAAAATTCTTTTTGCATTCGAAAGATCTTGGCGAGGACATCTCATTTCCATATTTTACTTTTTGATTTGAACGTTTTTTTGTTCATTTTTGAACAGTTCAAAAAAAAAAATTGCGGCATTTTTCCATTATTCCGGTGCAGACGATAAAGTCGGCAAAAATGATGCAACTAACGCCAAACGGAATATCGTCGCTGTTATCCTTTTGCGTGTTCCGTCGCCAAAAATTTTGCTCTGCGAGATTTGCGCCTTGGTAATGAAAAGGTTCCAAATTAACAGTAGCGCTTACGGGAAATTTCAATCCCATATAAATCCTGATCTAAACGACGAATTGGCTCGCAACAAACTTTATCGGAAAGATATTACGCTGTAGAACATGTACTGATACGAAGTTCAACAAGAACTGAACAAGCCTGTTTTCTTATGAAATTTTTGATCGGGATTTTTAAGGGCATTTCTCAAAAATAAAAAATGAATGAATGAATGAGTGAAAGAATGAATGATTGAATCGATGAAAGAGTGAAAGAATGAATGATTGAATCGATGAAAGAGTGAAAGAATTAATGAATGAATAAATGAATGAGTGAAAGAACGAATGAATGAATAAATGAGTGAATACATGATAAAGTAATTAAATGAGTGAATGAATGAAAAAATAAATTAACGAGTGATAACTACATGAATGAGTAAATGAATGACTGAATAAATGAAAGAATGAATGACTGAGTGAATGAATATGTATTATCCGTTGAAAAAAGTATATTTGAAGTAATTAAGAACTAAAGCTAAATGTGAAAGAGAGAGAAAGTGATAGCTATGTTATAAATTTGAAGTTGGGTGTATACGGGAAAGTAGGCTCGTATTGTTCTAGACGGAACTTCTTGTTTTCTTTTGTTCTCACAAAAAAAATAGTTAAGTTTTCGTAAAAAGAAAATTACTCTAATAAATTTCTTAATAAAAATTTTCTCCAAAAGTTCGACATGAACATATTTTACCACACATAACTACCCATTATAATTTCTCTCATTAACTGTATAGTGCAATTTGGCTACGCTCCGGTTATTACATTAAATAAAATGGTTTCATCTAAAAATATTCCTAGCTTTATTGCAATTCCTAGTTCAAATTTCGTGGTAAACTAAAGATTTTGTTTTGGCTTATCATTAATAACCAGGTATAAGCATAGTTATATAAGCAAACAACGAATAATTTTAGAACTAGCAATTCAGAATCTGTTTTCTCTTGCTATAAATTTCATATTTCACCAATAAATGTTTCACGAATTTGGTACCGTAAAAGTTGTTGTTTCCATTACATATTACATTTGTAATATGTAATGACTAGTTACTATTAGTTCATTCATATTACATTTGTAATGAACGAACTAACAGTAACTAGATATATCCATCTCGAAAATTATTAAAATCTGTTATTTTTACATGGTTTTATTTTTGACTTGTGGCGGAATTTTGTAAGGCGGTTTTCGACAACTATTACTGCATAAATTATCTTCAAATTTTGCACGCAAGCTTATCTTCGATGACAATACTATAATCCATCCATTTTATAATTTATTATAACGTTAATTAGGGAAAAAATTAATAATTTTGGCTCTGAGGAAAGGATCAGCATTATCATTTGTCGTTTGGCAACAATAGTTTTGTTTGGATAATGCAACTATGTTTTGTTTGTTTGAATTTTAACATGGTTTTTTAACTTGACTTGTCACGGAATTTTGTAAGGCGGTTTTCTAACAATTTTACTGCATAAATTATCTTCAAATTTTGCACACAAGCTTATCTTCAATGACAATACAATAATCCATCCATTTTATAATTTATTATAACGTTAATTAGGAAAAAATTAATAATTTTGGCTCTGAGGAAATTATCAGCATTATCATTTGCAGTTTGGCAACAATAGTTTTGTTTGGATAATTCAACGATGTTTTGAATTTAAATAAAAATATGTAACTTAACACATGTTTGGCGATTTAATATTTATTTTTCATTTTGCAGCATTTTTAACTACTAGGATAGTGTTGCACTAATTTCATTTTTTGACCTGAACTTTTTTCTAAGCAAAAAAAAAAAATAATATTCTCCCTCTCTATAGTTATATTTTAAGAATAATCAGAGTAAACTTCATACGTCACAATCAAAACAGGGAAATGCTTAAAAAATTAAACATTTATGATATTTGTAATTTAATTAAGAAGTTAAAGATGATGCGTACAGGCCAGGACTCGAAAATTATATTGGCCGACATGCCCGGGGCATGTAAAAAATTCGATCGGGAATCAATCTTCTACCCTTACATGCCCGACAGGTCATGTCATTTTTTAACCAAATATTTCTTTCCAAAACTTTATTATTTCGTATTTTATTGAAAAAGCACAGCATCCTTACCGGATCTCAAAATTGACATGTTGACGGACATGCATGTCCACAATAAAATTGGTAATACAAATTAAACTTTGTAAATTTAGACTAAAATTTACAAATATTGGTATAATTTAAGTTTTACGAGAAAAGTTTCAGAATCATTTTTTGTGTTTTACTGAAAAATTTTTAAAGCGTGAAATAGAATTATTTTATTGTTAGTTTTGGAAAGTAAAGGAGATGACTTAAATTATGCATTTCAACTGAGATAATATTAACTTGTTAACTAAAATGTGGTATTTTTACCCATTTGGTATCAATACCGGCTGTCTTTCTGGCTGTTGCCTGTTCACTCACAACTTTATAGTTGTGTGTTGAGCACTTCTTTCCTGCACTGATGAAGAGGCTCCACTGTCGCCTCGAAATCGCTACTTGCTATATTTGTTCTGACAATTTGTGCTTTATTTACGTTGCTCTTCTCCTCGTACTCAGGGCACGATTTACATTTTGAATCACTACAGGCACAACTCATGTTTGGGGGCCCCTCACGCAGCAAAAATTTTCAAAACATTTTGGGTGCCCCAAAGCGCAAAAATTATTTTGTTTTTCAAATTTCAAAGAGTCACACCAAAACTTGGGGACCCCCAAAGCGCAAAAACTAATTTGTTTTTCAAATGTCAAAGAGTCCCAACGTGCAAAATCGATTTTGTTTTTCAAATTTAAAATTGTTAGACCTAAATTTGGGGGCCCCCAAAGTGAAAATTCCTTGTAGTTTTAAAATAATTTAATAATACAAATTTTCTATGAAGCAACAGAACACTAACAGTTGTTTTTGAAAGATGCTGTTTTAAAATTTTTTTCTAAAAAATTTTAAATTATAAAATAATAATAATGATAACCAAAATGATGGCGCCCCCCTCAAAGTAGGGGCCCTAGGCCCGGGCCTAATGGTAAATAAGGCTCTGCTAGGTACTAAAAATTTAGCACAAAGTATTTTTGATCATTTGTCTTATAAAATGTGGTCTGTTTGAGAACAAACGTTTTAAGAGTGAGTAAGGGCCACGGTAGCCTAGTGGTTGAGTGTTCGGTATCCGACACGCTGAAGACCCACGACGTACACTTGGGGATACGTGCATGTAAATTCCGTGGACCCTAAGGTTCCGAGGGTACCGCGAAGAGTGGAGAAATTTCCTTCCCTTCACTCTTAGGCCAAAAAGGGAAAGTGGCGTATTTGTGGTGGCGCCATCTGGTGTCATGGAAGTAAATTATGATCCAAGTCGTACTTCCACCTTTGCGGTGTTTATCTATAAACGGAAGGCGCTCCTTACTGCCTTCATTCCCGGTCGCTATGCGAAGGGAAGCTTGGATACCCAAGTGGCATTAGAAACAACAACAATAGAGTGAGTAAAGATGTTTGAGTAAAGAAGTTTGGGAAAACAGACTTTAACAATTAACCCTTATTCTCATAAAGTAGCATATATGCTACCTGGGGTTTTCCCCTACTTCCTAATTGTTAAGTGACGTCAGCGCGTATGTTGCATTGTTGTTTGCTAGCCCTTATTCTCATAAAGTAGCATATATGATACCTGGGGTTTTCCCCTACTTTCTATTTGTTAACAAATAGAAAGTAAGAAAAAATTTGCTTTTAATTGATTAACCCTTATTCTCATAGAGTTGATTAACCCTTATTGATTAACCCTTATTATCATAAAGAAATTCGCTTTTAACTGATTCACCCTTATTCTCATAAAGTTGATCAACACTTATTGATTAACCCTTATTCTCATAAAGTAGTATATATGCTACCTGGGATTTTCCCCTATTTCCTATTTGTTAAGTGACGTCAGCGCGTATGTTGCATTGTTGTTTGCTAGCCCTTATTCTCATAAAGTAGCATATATGCTATTTTCTGAGAATAATGGTTAATGAAAAGTGCTGAAAGAATATCCATTGTATAAAACACCTAGTGCTTCATTTCCAAAAAAGAAAAAAAATGTCTTTACTCATTTTGTATTCAAATAATTAATTACAGCAATTTAATTAGAGTCCATGAAATAAAGATGGACGCATTAAGAGAAAGGAATACGACAGAGTTAACTTTTCACGCTTTAGAAAACAACCAAAGGCATGTTCCAGACAGAGAATAGTTTTATAACATTGTTCTTGTTTCAGTTTCTCAGAACATTTCCCGCACTGCATTTTTGGTCAAACTTCTCCCCCCTCCCCCCCCCCCTTTCTTTCTTTCTTTAAAAGTATATCAATCTGAGTATACGTCTTTTGGTAGCTCCCTTGCACAAGAAAGATAGTTTTTCATGGTTTAAGATAAGTTGGTCACGTGAGACTTTAGGTTTGCATCTTCTTTTGAAAACATACTTGAAGTGCTGTTCTTTTTATGCAGTGCATAAAATCCATTTATAATGCTTTTTTTTCCTCCCTCCTATCGGGAATATGACAAATGGTTGCAGCTATTTACCGAAAATAGAATTTTATATAAACTATATAGAAAAGAAACATTCGATCCACTAGCGTTTCGTATGCGTAATCCTACCTTTTTTAATGTATTCGTACTTCTTCCATGTAGACTCGATGTTATTCAATTTATAAAACTAGAGATTTTTCTCCAAAGTTTTTATACGTAATAAAAATGGTTTATTCAGAGCTTCATAAATGCTGTGACACCTGCGTACTTTTTAGTACACTGAAAATTTTGCGTTTAGTTTCCGCCATTTTTGGGGTTACTGAACACGATTTTTGGTGTAAAGGCAGAAACTGTCCATTTTTGATGTACGTTGACCACTTGCGGTGCATCACTTTAGTGGTCAACTTAGACAGGTGGTTAACTTATGGAGGTTTAATTTTTTTTCTCTCTCTCTTTGGAATCATTCATAAATGATGTCACGCTTCGAGAAGCGGAGGGGGTTCGTGAAATTGTGACAAGGGGAAGGGAGGAGGTAACAAGAAGTATAACATCCAGCTTTATGCAACATAGCGTGACATGTGACAAAGGGGGGAGAGGGTAAACGGAAGTGTGACATATTGTGACAAAGGGGAAGGGGGGTCAAATATATGGGGAAAAGCGTGACATCATTTATGAACGGCCCCTTTTGTCATTTCTTACAGAATGCATTTATTCATTTGTAACTAATTAAAATATAGCTTTATATATCAGCATTGCTTTAAAGTAGTAATTACCTATTTTTTTTCATGATTATCTAAAATAGAATTAGAGAAATTTAACTTTGAACGACTTACAGTTTAAACAATATAACTTTAAAAGTAAAGTACTTAGTTAAAATAAAGATAAATATCTTTTTGATTATGTAAGTTACTTATAATGATAGTAAAGATTTCCTAAAAATACATAATTTTCCAAAATGACTACATCAGATAGAAGAAAAAAGAAGAAACTTATTTAAAGAATAAAAAAGTGCTCATAGTAGTTTTCCCATATGGTTAACTTACAAAGAAGTTTAGGAAAACTTTATACTGATGTTTCAACCATCCAGACAAATACTGGTCTAACATTATGGCATCAAAAATATCCTGGAGAAGTTATCCAAGTTTTTTTTTTTTATCTTTTCAAAAATAGATAAGCAAATACAATACAATACAGTACAAAAAGTACACCAACAACAGGCGCTAGGCCCAACAAGGTTGGTGAATAGATGAGCAATTCCTGCTTGACTTCTTCATGCTCCTCTTCCTCTTCTTCTTATCCCTACTTTTATCTTGAACGCCCATTTGCATGAAAGAAAAAGAAAAAGCAGTATCAATTTACATAAAAAACTATTTGAACAAAAGCTAAGAGAGAAACATTATCAGATTTCAACTGGCTGCTCTCTTCACAATCCCCCAGTGACGATCCAAACCCTCCTTAAACGATTTAACATCCGTAGAATTAACAATGTGCGATGGCAAAGTGTTCCAATCGTCGACAACTCTACTGAAAAAGCAATGTTTCCTACACTCCCTCTTAAATTGTGATTTAAATAATTTCAATCCATTTCCCCGAGTCCTATTACTATGAGAAAATTGTAAACCTTCTGTTTCATTTAACTTTATAAATTTGAACAACTGAATCAAATCTCCCCGTTTCCTTCTTTCTTGTAACGTATACATGTTAAATTTCTTTAATCTGTTTTCATAAGCCATACCTGAGGTTCCTTTAATAATTTTTGTAGCCCTGCGTTGAACTTTTTCTAACATGTCAATATCTTTTTTTAAATATGGCGACCAAAATTGTACTGCATACTCTAGATGTGGCCTAACCAGTCCTCTGTACAATGGCAAAATAACGTCTTTTGATTTACACGAAACATGTTTTTTAATATACCCCAACATTCTATTTGCCTTATTACTTGCATCTCTACATTGATACCCCATTTTAAGATCACTAGAAACCACTACACCTAAATCGTTTACAGTATTCCCTGATTTAATTTGTTGTCCTTGCAAGTTATATGCTGCGCATTTATTTTTATGACCCATGTGTAGAACTTGACATTTTTTAATATTAAATGACATACCCCACTTAGCAGCCCATTCCGATATTCGTGATAAATCTGTTTGAAATCGTTCTATTTGTTCCTCTGTGTTGACAATTCCCATTATTTTTAAGTCATCAGCAAATATACTAACTTTGCCCAGTATACCCTCAGTTATGTCATCAATAAATATTATGAATAGGAGTGGTCCAAGAACAGAACCTTGTGGAACACCACTTTCTACTTCTATCCATCGAGAACTATTACCCTTGATTTGCACTCGTTGCTTTCTCCCGATTAACCAACTTTTAATCCATTCAAATGTATGACCCTGAATACCGAATCTTTTCAATTTTAGTAGCAGAGCTTTATGTGGAACTTTATCAAATGCTTTCTGAAAGTCAATATAAGCTACATCTATGCTATTATTGCGGTCTAACTCCTTTGTTATTACATCATAAAAATTTAAAAGATTAGTCGTGCAAGATTTTCCCTTCCTAAATCCGTACTGATTTTGTGCTAGCAAACCTTTTGTTTCAATAAATTCAGTTATATGACTCTTTAGCATGGTCTCAAAGATTTTACAAATAACTGATGTCAAACTAACTGGACGATAATTCCCTGGCTCACTCTTGGATCCTTTCTTAAACAGCGGAGTAATATTTGCTAATTTCCAATCTGTCGGCACTGTTCCTGACTGATAAGAGCATTCAAATATAGACCATAACACACCCCCCATCTCCTCTGCACACTCCGTTAAAAATTTTGGATAGATAGAATCAGGCCCAGGAGCTTTGAAAGGTTTTAAATTCCTTAGATGGTAAATAACCTCTTCCCTATTAAATTTAAGATCATTTATTCCCTCATTGTTAGCATTTTCCACAACAGCGCTATCACAGTTAAAATTCCTACTGAATACAGTTGCAAAAAATTCATTTAACATAGTTGCCATTTCTAAATCATCATCTACTATCTTGCCCTGACTGTCGATTAGTGGGCCTAAGTGTGTGTCCGCTTTCTTGTTACCATTTGCATATGCGAAAAAACTTTTCGGATTAATATTGATGTCATTTGCAAGCTTATGCTCCAATTCGCATTTATGTTTTCTGCTAATGAATTTGTATCTTTTCCTTGATTTATTATATTCAATCTTATGTTCTCTTTTTCCCGTTTGCTTGAATATACCGAATGTCCTCTGTTTCTGCTTTAAAGCTGTTTTAGTTTCCTTATTAAACCACATAGGATATAATTTACGCAACTTCCTTTTTTGCACAAATGGGATATGGTTTTTAACTATTGTATTTATTTTATTTTTAAAATCAGCCCACTGTTCTTCAACGTTTCCATGCATTAGCCCTTCCTTAAACACATCAATAAGTTCAGATCTGATCAAACTAAAATTAGCCTTTTTAAAATTTGGAACTAACCTATTATTTTGATCTCTATTTGTCTTTAGAATAATTTCAAATCTTATGATGTTGTGGTCACTATCTCCCAAGTGCTCTCCAATATCTAGATTATGAATCCTGTCCTCATTACTACAAAATAATAAATCTAAAATTGCCTCTTCTCTTGTACCTTGTTGTACCATTTGCTGTAAAAAGCTATTTTGTATTACATTAATAAATTTTTCTCCCCTATCGCTTACTGAAAAATTTTCTTCCCAGTCTATGCCCGGAAGATTAAAATCTCCGATCAAGATAATTTCCCCTGACCTACATGCTTCTTCTATATGCTTAAATAGAATTTCATCCTGTAAAATACTAATATTAGGTGGTCTATAAACATTTCCAATTACTAATTTTCTTCCATTATGATGTAAGATTTCTACCCATACTGTTTCTGCAGCTTCAGATTTATGACTAAAATTTAATTCCCTACAGCTCAAATGATCTCGAACATATAATATCACCCCTCCCCCTTTTCTTAATATTCTATCCTGCCTAAATACAGAAAAACCATTTAATTCTAAAATTGCAGAGTCGTCTTTGTTTGCCCAACTTTCAGTTATCCCGATTATATCCAAATTTTCCATTGCTACTAAAGCTTTCAACTCATCCATTTTGTTCCTAACACTACGTGCATTGCAGTACAAAACTTTTAATTTATCATTTAAACACTTTATCGAAATCTGCCTAGCAATTTTGCCTATCTGCTGAGTAGGTAAGTCACCCCCATTCCTAATTAGTTTTTTGACTCCAAACCACACAAAATTATTTTACTCACCTCTCGGTTTCCATTTCGGCTGAGGTGAATTCCATCAGCGCTGATCCAATCTCGTTTGCAGGCCTTCCATATGTCGACGAACTCCACACCGTGCTCCGTACACAGGTCTTTTAATATGTGGTTTAACACTTTTGCCCTTTGGTTTTGCCACCCGGATGTAGTAATAGTAGTAAATAAATATAGTAGTAAATAAATATATGTAGTAAATAAATATAGTAATAATTAGACGGTCAACTTACAAAGGGTTTTTTATAATACTCCCGCCCAAATGTGGCGTACATAAGTGGTCAATATAGACAGGTGGCCAACTTAGGTGGTCAAATTACAAAGGTTTCCCTACATTAAATAATACTAGCTGACCTCCCGCGGAACATCTGCGGGTTATAAGTTTAACAATCAAACTTGAGAATGAATCATGTCTGGATGTAAACAAACCAAGGTGTTGCCACTCCAAAGAATCGGAAATTAAAAATTGAGTTATGAATGGAAATACCTTTTCAAAAATAGAAATAAATTTGTTCACGTCTGTAAGTTACGATAATAAATGCAAATAGTCTGTTACTTTTCTATGCTAATCATTAAACAAATTTTTGTATATTGTTTTACCGTAGTTTGTTTCATGCATGACGTCGGTATCGTATCGTACCGCAAAATTTAATCGTATCTGGTCCACGCTAAGTGAAATATATATATATATATACATGGGGCTAATTCCGTTCCTGACAAAAGGGGTCAACTTAGGTGGCCAACTTACAATGGTGGTCAATTTTACAGGTTTTATTGTATTTATTTTTTTTTTTTTTATGTATCTGTCTAAAACAAAATAGACAGTGTAATGTTTCTTAGAACATTAAATTCGTTATCTCAGTTACGTATCGAAATTTCATTACGACTGCTCATTTCTGTGAAAATAGAATAAATGAGCAATCTTAAGGCAGGGTCGGCAAAAACCCGGGTTTTTTAGAAAAAAACCCAACCCAAATGGTTTTTTTTCGGGTTTTTTCAAGTGAAACCCGAAAAAAACAGTAAAATTGGGTTTTTTCAAGTAAAGTTTAAAAAAAAACTCAGTTTAAACTCAGTTTCTGTAGCACTGGATAGATTACAATCAGATTCTGCAAACTTTTCAACAGCTGTTGAAGTTTGGCTTGATCTCACAATGAATGTGGAATTGCTGCCTTATAAGGATTATATTAAACAAATAATGGACAGAGCAGTTGAACCTTTTTTTTATGTATCTGTCTAAAACAATATAGACAGTGTAATGTTTCTTAGAACATTAAATTCGTTATCTCAGTTACGTATCGAAATTTCATTACGACTGCTCATTTCTGTGAAAATAGAATAAATGAGCAATCTTAAGGCAGGGTCGGCAAAAACCCGGGTTTTTTTAGAACATTAAATTCGTTATCTCAGTTACGTATCGAAATTTCATTACGACTGCTCATTTCTGTGAAAATAGAATAAATGAGCAATCTTAAGGCAGGGTCGGCAAAAACCCGGGTTTTTTTAGAACATTAAATTCGTTATCTCAGTTACGTATCGAAATTTCATTACGACTGCTCATTTCTGTGAAAATAGAATAAATGAGCAATCTTAAGGCAGGGTCGGCAAAAACCCGGGTTTTTTTAGAACATTAAATTCGTTATCTCAGTTACGTATCGAAATTTCATTACGACTGCTCATTTCTGTGAAAATAGAATAAATGAGCAATCTTAAGGCAGGGTCGGCAAAAACCCGGGTTTTTTAGAAAAAAAACCCAACCCAAATGGGTTTTTTCGGGTTTTTTCAAGTAAAACCCGAAAAAAAAACAGTAAAATTGGGTTTTTTCAAGTAAAGTTTAAAAAAAAACTCAGTTTAAACTTAGTTTCTGTAGCACTGGATAGATTACAATCAGATTCTGCAAACTTTTCAACAGCTGTTGAAGTTTGGCTTGATCTCACAATGAATGTGGAATTGCTGCCTTATAAGGATTATATTAAACAAATAATGGACAGAGCAGTTGAACCTTTTTTTCATGTATCTGTCTAAAACAATATAGACAGTGTAATGTTTCTTAGAACATTAAATTCGTTATCTCAGTTACGTATCGAAATTTCATTACGACTGCTCATTTCTGTGAAAATAGAATAAATGAGCAATCTTAAGGCAGGGTCGGCAAAAACCCGGGTTTTTTTAGAACATTAAATTCGTTATCTCAGTTACGTATCGAAATTTCATTACGACTGCTCATTTCTGTGAAAATAGAATAAATGAGCAATCTTAAGGCAGGGTCGGCAAAAACCCGGGTTTTTTTAGAACATTAAATTCGTTATCTCAGTTACGTATCGAAATTTCATTACGACTGCTCATTTCTGTGAAAATAGAATAAATGAGCAATCTTAAGGCAGGGTCGGCAAAAACCCGGGTTTTTTAGAAAAAAAACCCAACCCAAATGGGTTTTTTCGGGTTTTTTCAAGTAAAACCCGAAAAAAACAGTAAAATTGGGTTTTTTCAAGTAAAGTTTAAAAAAAAACTCAGTTTAAACTTAGTTTCTGTAGCACTGGATAGATTACAATCAGATTCTGCAAACTTTTCAACAGCTGTTGAAGTTTGGCTTGATCTCACAATGAATGTGGAATTGCTGCCTTATAAGGATTATATTAAACAAATAATGGACAGAGCAGTTGAACCTTTTTTTTATGTATCTGTCTAAAACAATATAGACAGTGTAATGTTTCTTAGAACATTAAATTCGTTATCTCAGTTACGTATCGAAATTTCATTACGACTGCTCATTTCTGTGAAAATAGAATAAATGAGCAATCTTAAGGCAGGGTCGGCAAAAACCCGGGTTTTTTTAGAACATTAAATTCGTTATCTCAGTTACGTATCGAAATTTCATTACGACTGCTCATTTCTGTGAAAATAGAATAAATGAGCAATCTTAAGGCAGGGTCGGCAAAAACCCGGGTTTTTTAGTAAAAAAAAACCCAACCCAAATGGGTTTTTTCAAGTAAAACCCGAAAAAAACAGTAAAATTGGGTTTTTTCAAGTAAAGTTTAAAAAAAAACTCAGTTTAAACTTAGTTTCTGTAGCACTGGATAGATTACAATCAGATTCTGCAAACTTTTCAACAGCTGTTGAAGTTTGGCGTGATCTCACAATGAATGTGGAATTGCTGCCTTATAAGGATTATATTAAACAAATAATGGACAGAGCAGTTGAACCTTTTTTTTATGTAGGAAATTTAGTAGATCCTTCATGTTTTGGCAATAGATTGTCAGCAGAGCAAGAAAATAAGGGTGAAATGTGGCTGCAAACACTGAAAACAGAATATGTACCTGGTTTTTTAGCTTTAAAGATACAAGACAACCAGTTGTTTCCAGAAAATATGTTTCACAAAGATCTTACTCAACTTTACAAAGATACTCCTTCAAAGTGGTGGGTTTTAATGGAGAGAAACACACAGAAGGTTAAAAAATTGCCAGACGGATTTTGCACCTTTTTTGCCCAACTGCTTACTTGTCCACCAAGTTCTGCATCAATAAAACGTATCTTCTCCACATTTGGAAATATATGGATCAAGCTGAGAAATCGGTTAGGAGCAGAAAAAGCAGGAAAACTTGTGAAAATTCAACGCTTTTTGAAGAAAAACATGGAAGAAAGTGAAACTGGAGAGTGGTAGTTTTTATTTTTTCCATCATCAGGTTCTTCTATGCTTTTCAAGCAATTTTTAGAGAGCAATTTTCTGGTGTTCATGCTTGAAATTTTAGAAAAACTTATTTATTTTTAGTTGTAGCTCTTTAGAAGTAAGCGGGAGAGTATGATTCTTAATAATCTTATACTTGTAAAAATTATTAAAATGAAAAATAAATCATTTTCAATCTAACCTGTCTGTTTCGTAAAGATAATAATAATAAAGTTTAAATTGCATAAGTATTTTAATAGTTTTATCAAAAAAAAGTCTAATCAAGTTGAAAAACCCAAAAGTGGGTTTTTACAAACGGGTTTTTTCAAAAAAAACCCAATGGGTTCGACCCAATTGGGTCCAACCCAGCCAACCCTGTCTTAAGGGGACTTGGCACCTTTCAAATGTAGAAAATCGATGAAAAAACCGATTTTTCAAATTTTTGCTTAAAATGTGGTTTGACTCTCCTAGTATATCTGAGAGAATATTTGAAGCGATAGAACCAATATAAATGTAGTTAAGAAGTAAGAAAATTCAAATATTTCTGATTATTTAGTAGGATTTCATATTCTTTAAACTGCGTTTTTTCGCAATATTGTAGAACTTAAAATGCTAAAACTTCTACATATATTCATGTAGCAACTTGACATTTTTTGTGTGTTCAATATGATGTGCTTGATAAAATTAGGGATGGATTTTGCTATATATTTGCAAAAAAAAAATTTTTTTTAATGAAAATGTAACAAAAGTCGCTTTTTTTCTGTGTTCTACCATGGATGTAACTTTAAAAACTTTTTTTTTTTCAAAAACTAATTATTTAATAGAAAAACCCATCACTAAAATTGTAAACCATACTATGATAAGTACTTTTAAAAAATTTGGTAAAAAAAAGTCAAGAAGGAAGAAGAAGAAGAAAATTTAAAATCGTTAAATTATTTTATTTTTTTTAAAATATTTAATTTTAAAATTTTCTGTTAGTTGAATTTTGATTTTTCACGTGAAAATCATTTTGTTGAACAATAGCACTACATAATATACAAATGAAATAAGTAAAAGTTCTTAAATAAAAAAAAAATGTCAGAAGGTGCCAAGTCCCCTTAATGAACTTTTGATACGTAAATGAGCTAACGAACATTTTTCATCATTTAGTACCATAACAAACTCTTGCAATCCGACTACTTTACTTGACTGTTGCTACTACATAAAACAGACTATGTATCATTCTGATATCCATAATCCACAACTAGCGCAGTAATCTTGAAAACTACTTTTAACCCCAATAAGTATCCATTTCCACAAACGTCTTAGTAGCATCTGATGACTTTAAATGTGGTTAATAACATGATCCCTCAGAGGAATATAACTTGCAAATTCCTTAAGCATGTGGATTTCAGTTGTAATGCTTTCTGACAATCTCCATTCTCTAATTTTCAAAGTATTTCCAAATATCACCTGTTCGCTGGATTTAAATTAATCCCAACATTCCTTACAATAATGAAATTGCCTTAAAACGAAACTGTACCACATTTTAAAATTTTTGTTTTTACTCATATTTATATGTATATATGTGTATCGTGTATGTAAATTAAGAGCAGTTATAATTCATGTTCATGGCACGAGTTGCAGTCCCAATATAATTAAATTCTGTACAAATATTAGGGTGGGCCGAAAAACTCAGCAAGGAAAAAAGGGAAAGTTGCGAATTGGGAAATAAAGAGAGATTCTAAAAATAAATAAATGAAATTTTATTACATTTTCCGTTAGAGCATGTCGTTTGAAGTTTGCCAAAAATTAGAAAAGTTTGATTTAAATAAATAAGTTTATAAATATAACTAATAAACTAAAGTAAAATATTTTTAAGCATTAAAACATGAATTCAATCAAGTTCCGCCTAGAACTATACGAGCCTACTTTCCCGTATATCCAATTTCAAATTTATAATCTAGATATCTCTTTCTCTCTTTTTCTCATTTAGCTTTAGTTCTTAATTAATTCAACTGTACCGTTTTCAACTGTTAATATATATTCATTCACTCATTCACTCGTTAATTAATTTACACATGTATATAATAATTTTATACACTTAAAAATTATTTTTGATTTTTCAATCATTTATTCATTTATTCTTTCACTCATTCATTCATTCTTTCAGAAATATCCTTAAAACTCCCGATCAAAAAACTTAATAAGAAAACAGGCTAGTTTAGTTCTGGTTGAACTTCGTATCTGTACAGGTTCTATGGCCTAACATCTTTCCGATAAAATTTTCTCCAAGCAAATCGGTCAGTTAGATCAAGATTTATATACACTGGTGTGCGAAACTTAAGCAACAGGTGTTTTTTTTGCCATAAGTCCTCGAAAAATCATCTGAGCGACATGACATTTAGAAATGAGAGAAAGCAGTTTTATAGTTAAAGGGTGCTGAAAGCATAACTGCGTAAATGTGAACACAATTCATAGAATGTGGCATCAAACAAAAATTTGCTTTATTGAACTAATAATATCGTCACTCGTGATTGTCCATCCAAGAGGAAGAATAGCACGCAGATGTTACTTAGTATGGGATATGTCCTCCTCGTACTTGAATGATTGCTTCGCATCGTCTAGCCATACTCAGCACCAGGTTGCCCACCAGCTCTGGGGGGTAAGAGTGCCCATGCCTCAATCAGTATCCGTTACAGTTCTTGGGTGTTCCCAGGAGGATGTAATCGCGCCGCAATGCGTTTCCCTAAAGCGTCCTACACATGTTCAATAAGATTTAAATCAGGAGAGTATGCTGGCCAATTCATTCGAGGGATATCTTCACTTTCCAGTAGCTGCTGAACAGATTGTGTCTGATGTGGGCATGTATTGTCATCCATAAAAATGAAGCCTGGTCCAATTGCACCTCTGAGCAGACGCACATGGGGAAGGAGTACCCCCTGACAATAGCGATCTCCTATTACAGAACCTCTGTCGGAAATGTGGAGCTCTGTCCGCCTGTTCAACATAATGCCTCCCCAGTCGAGAACTCTAGGACCACCGTAACGGTCCTTTTATTGTACTCTTAAGGTGCGCGCGCCAACAGCACGCGTTCTGCATGCGCTCACATTGCCTCTGACGTTCTGTTTCTGATATTTGCATCCGCGTGACCTTTCTACTGAATTACATGTTCATTGTACCAATCGGCAAGAATTCTTTTTCTGCAATTTCATAGCTATCTGCTTAAAATTTACATTGTTGCTTAAGTTTTGCACACCAGTGTAGGTTTGAAATTTCCCCGTAGGGGCTAATGTGTTTTTTCTTTGAACTGTTCAAAAATGAATAAAAATTGTTCAAATCAAAAAATATTTCAGACAGAGAGTTTCTTCCAATAGCCTTGTTCATAGGAACTTGGATCTTACGCACAGAGTTCACATAATTTGCCCATAGGCGCTAACGTTAAGGTTTTTTGAACTGCTTAAAAGTGAGCGAAAAATTGTTGAAGTAAAATGTGGAAATGAGGAGTCCTCGCCGAGATCTTTCGAATGCAAAAAAAAAAAAAAATCCTTTCGAATCGGACATTTTCTCCAAAATTTATTGGGGGAGGGGGGGACAGACAGACAGACCGACATACAAACACACATTTTCCCCATCTCAAAATCCTACTTTCAATTTTTTTTATTTTTCAATCTTTATTTAAATACTTCACTTATTTTGGACTTTTCTTTATTTTTAACGATATTTTTACGATACATTGAGCCTTCTTTCATGCTTGATTATTTTATTTTGTTTACTTTTATTTATCCTTCTTATTCTTCGTTTTGCATTTCTAAAATGTGGTCATTAGCACCAGTTAGGGGTTTAGAACACCACTAACATCTCGTCCCACAAAACAGGTGAGTGTTTTTGATATCATCTGCCTTATTACAGTTTCTTCCAAGTTTTCAATTTTGTCACCAAAGGTGCTTTCACATCAGAGGCGACAAAGACCAAAAACTTGTCTTTTCCACATCTGCGCAAGCGCAGAACATATTTTTGTTTTCAAAAATATGCTATGCGCTTGCGCAAATGGGAAAAGACATGTCATTGTCTTTGTGCCTTTGGTGTGCAAGCACTCTAACACCCCTTTTGCTTCTTAATAATGCCTTTCGCTTTAAGAAGCAAAGGTTTGTTAATAATTTTCAAAAAAATGCTCTTGATATTTTTTTTTAACTACAATCGGATACATTGTATAACTATAAAATATTACAATCTTTCTTGCGCTAAAACATATACATAAACTTTATGACTGAAGAAGAAATCCTATGCATGCACATTTTCTAATAGATAAAAATTTCGCGAAAAACCGGCGAACAGAGAGATTAATGCTATATCTTAAGCAAAAAATATTACAATATATACTTCAGAGTATCTATGACTTACACTAATAGAGTCCTTTGAGAGCTCATTTGCATGACTACCACCCCCTCCCCCCACCCCCACATGCGTAATTCGTTTCTCCATTCTGTTTTTCTGAGGATCATGAAAATGTAAGGCAGTCCTTACATTTTCATGTGAAAACGCATGATTGATGATATATTCTGAAGACAATTAAGTCTTCAAAATATAATTGGGCCTAAAGTTTTTTTTTTCTTTTATCAACGGAGTAGTTTTGTGTTTTGAGCCATTTTGTGATAATCTGTTGATCGGGAAAACATTTTTGTTCCGTGAAATTTCATAAGAAAAACAAAATTTATTTCTCAGATACTTTTCGTCAGCCAAAGCAGAAAAACACACAAAAGTGCCTTACAAATGATAAATAGTTTAAATTTGAAAAACATTTAAAATTTAAACTATTATCATTTTGTCCGGTACTTTGGAAAACTAAGCACCAATTTTTAATTCAGCAGAGTTTTAATGACGTATGAAGTTTTTAATCATTAACTTTCAAATTTTTTTATGTACCGGAGAGGGATATTAATTCTTTGAATACAGATAATTTTGAATCACGTTTTTATTCTTATTTTTTATATATGTTTTTTTTTATAGTTTAGTTTAGTTTTACAGATAGGTTTCACTTGTAAAGTTTTAATGCGTTACAGAAAAGCGGTGCTTGTTTTTACCTTTAAGCAAATGTTATGAATAAATAAACTTTTCTTTTAAGATACCCCCAAAAAAAAAATTCTGGCAACTTCCAAATTTCTTCTTTCAGACCAGTTTTTTTTTTGCTATGTATTTTTAATGAAGATTTCTGTGTTCAAACATGATGAATTCTAAAGCAATGTTGATTTTATCAAAAAAAAAAACTAATATGATTTGCAAATTGTAAGAATTCTTTTTTTCGTTTAATACAATTTACAAACTATGCTAATCAGAACTAAAGCATGTTAGAATATCGAAATGTCCGTTAAGATAATATAGCATAGTGTGCTTGTGTATTTAATGCTATTTATGTGGTACAGTTACTCATTTCAAAATGTTTTTCAAGCTGTTTCCCTGTTGTTCAAAATTAAATAGCTCCCTCTTTTATTTTGCAAAATTAACTCTTCTTTCCTTTAACCCCTTAAAGCACGAGTTTTTTTTTTTTTTTTTTTCAGAAAAACTGGCGAAAAATGATCGAGGTTTTTTTTTTTGCCATAAAATGAATATAACGGTAGGTATAGTATAAATTGTTTTTGGCAATTTCAGCTGTACGGAATTGGGGTAAAAGTTATTGTTTGCGCCCTCTTGTGTAATAAACTCGCCAACTTGAACTCATCTTCGCTCTCTTGGCGAGCTAAGTTCAGTGTGTGTTTGAAAGCATACGATGATGCAACGAAAACGCATTCCTCTTTAAGCGAAACGCTATTCTTGTAAAAATTTATAATGAGTCCAGTATGGTCGGCACAAAATATGAGCTATGGTGCTCAATGTATATATGTATAAAGTGTTGTAAATAAAACCTGTAAATAGTTACAGAGTTGTTAATGAAGAAAAATTAATATTTATAAAAACGATACAGTCCACTAAGAATTTAGATAACAAGAAAACAGTTATATAAGAAATTGAAAAAAACTAACAAAGTCCAAATGGATTTCAGCGGGGTATTGGAAATAAAATAACGCGAGATACAAGATCGACCGTGTAAGACACGGGCGTGTGCAAATCTGCCGGTAACTATCGCCCGTGTCAGAAAAGCCATCTCGCTAGTTCGTGACGTCACGCGCACTAGGCGGACAGAAAGGCGATTCGAGAAGAAGGGAGAAATGTTAAGAGTGTGCGTTAAAGTGTATTAAGACGTTAATATGTCTATAAATACATATCCTATTTTTATATTCCTTTTTTATAAATATTTTTTAGCTATATAACATTTTTTTTTGTCCAAAAAATAAAACTTTTCAAATTTTGTTAAGCAATAAGTAAAAGACACATTTGAAAAGGAAGCAAATTTATTTTAAATTCAAAACACAGAGTATTATTTCTCAGTCACAGAAAATGCATATATATAATGAAATTGATCTGAAAGCTTATAAAAGCTGTTCAGATATGTAACAGAAACATAAGTAAAAATGTATTATAGTATAACTCTTATAAAAATCATAAAGCAAACAGGCAAAACAAATTTTCCGATATAGTATGATTAAAAATTCCTGGTGCCATTTAAATATTAAAAATGACTAACTGAAGATAAATCATCATTTCTCATTACATTTTTACTGGTACATTTACATATAGATTAATAAAACTCTTCACAAGAATGCAGATTTTTCGACTAACCGCTTTCTTGAAATAAAATAAAGCATTTCATTGATATTAATTAAAGCTGTATTACAACTGATAAAACAACTAAGATTTTTTTTTTATCCAATGTACTTAGTTTGCGTTTGTTTTTTTCTTTTGACAGAGCATCATTGTTTTTCTGTTTTGACAAAGCATCATTTTTTGACTTGCAATAATTTTTTATTATGGTATTTGTACAAGCTCTTACAAGGAACTTTAAAATATGGTTAGAAGAATAATCAGAACATGTTATTACTTCCATATCTTTTTCAGACAAAATGTTTATAGTTATATCAGATACTAGTTTACGTTGATTATTGACTAATAAAAACTTTGATTCTAAATCACTAGCTACTAATTTCTGCATTACTATATAATTATGAGCAATTATATTAATAACATCAATCGAAGGATAAAGTAGTCCCCCTCTGTCACAACTATGAATATGTTTGTAATAAATATGATCTGGTAATTCCACATCACGAACTAAATATTCTTTACATATAATGCATTTAACAATTTTTAAAACAGAATGAATACAATACCCAGCTAAATATGTAATTAAACCCATTTTACCAGATACTTTATCAATATCATTATCTGTTACTTTTATTTGAAGCAGAGCCTCATCTACAGATTCTTCGACAGAAGATTCTTCAGTAGTAATATCTGTATCGACAATTTCATCAATCACAACAATACCCCTACTTTTACATTCAAATGTTAGTTTTAACAAGGAGTAAGCTCTCATTTTGTTTTCCACTTCAAAGACTTGCCTCATTGATACATGATAATTTGTTCCAGCCATCCTGCGGTACAATCCAAACCTATGCTCTTTAAATTTATCAGTTTGGATTTTACCTGGAAGCAGGTAACGCATGTTCAACTCCAACACACAATAGTTAGTGAGTTGTATGATACATTGAGTGGAAATGATTAAAGCAGACAAGGTTTCATTTGTTAATCTACCTGTGTCACTCTTCATCTGACGCCATCTTTTTAACCACATGAGAAAATTATTCAAAAATATCATTTGTTTATCAGATTCATCATTACATAAAGGTTTACACATGTCATCCCTTGCATGAATGCCCTTGTGGGGTGTTTTGACATTTACGATTTTAAACCAAGTATCAAATATTTCTATGTAATTTGAAGTATGCGTACTGTTTAATATTTGGTGGCGCTCACCAATCTCTTTAAGACTGTTTGAAACTTCCCTGTTAAAAACTTGAAGAGCAAGTTTAACATTTTGCCTTTCAAGGTTGGTAGGCCAGAAAGCTTTTCGTGATAGTGTGTACCCATATTTCAATAATTCCCCACATTCTACCTCATATAATTTCTTTACAGATAAGAATGAAGCTGTATGTACTTCAGTACTATCTATATCAAAAGCTGGATAATACATAGCTTGTTCTGGATTTTTTTGATTAATCCAGTTATTTCTAATGCATTTAATAAGATGCACAGTGTCAACACAATAAAAATAATGGCCTTTGAGCATCACATGGATGTGGATACACATACTCACTAAGAGGGTTATTAAAAAATTTCATACATTTTCTATTTATGCTATTGTTGTCTGACACCACAACTACTACCTTGAACCCAATTTTTTCTAACCCAACAATGAGTTTTTTAAGCATTTTATGCAACAATTCTGAAGACATTTTATTTGTTGGCAATATATTTACAACATCCTGGTATTTGGACAGTAAGCTTTGCACCATAAATACATAAGCAGAATTAGCTAAATTACTGTTGTTATAAGCAGTACCTACAATGTTACCCCCCTTAAAATCTAAAAATTGTTTTATATGGATTTCATCCATCATTAAGGATACATACTTCTCATAATCTTTTAACTCTTTAACTTTTTGTTTTGCATAATCTAAAAAGTGGGAATCATTTATTTCATGATGTGGATTAATATTCATTTTTGAACTTATTTTCTGAATTGTCGATGGGTGTGGCAATACAACTTTACCTACTTTCCGAACAAATTTATAGGCTTGAGGAGAAATTAAAAAAAAAATTGCAGAAAAAATCAACATCTCTGTGGAATATCTGTAACATTCTGGGGAATTAACATTTAAAAAAGAAATTTGATCAACAATGAAATCAACTTTTGTATGGTGATCTTCAATTAAATTATCCTTAAGTGATAAAAGTAAGCATTTTAAAATACAAATTATATGGTCTGTTGATTTTTTTGGAAAAGTGCAAGAATTTTCAATGCATTCCAATATTTCTGAAATTTCATTCAGATTTTTAATTTGTGTAGGCAGGACCAGTTTTGGAAATTTTGACAGTTTTTGGCCTCTATAAGAAACAAATAATTCTAACGAATAATTAATAAAAACAGAATATTTCAGTTCTACATTGTTATCATTTGTAATTAAATTAAGAAAAACAACATTATCATTATTAACAATGCATTTCCATGAGTTGGAAGTTTTGAAATTGTTTAAATTCTGACAAAGTTCTTCAAACGTGGAAAAACTTCGACTGGAGATGTAGTCATCATATGCACACTTACTCTGACTAATTGCTACATTTAAATGCTGTTCCTCAAGAATCTGCCGTTTCCTTGCAGGACTGATTCTGGAACTTGTAGACGGAGAAGTGAAGTAGGAAGGGCACCCTGGAAAAATGTTAGGTACAGCATCTGGCTTCAATCGTGGCCTTTGCAATGGAGCTGTAATTATGCGTCCAGATTTCTCGTCAAAAGCAGTTGACACCCATTCAATATCCATTGACGTGAAGTGTCTTTCACAGACCTATAATGAAAAATGTTGTAATTAAGTTTAAATATACACATAATTAATTATCCAAAATGGGATACACTTGATGGTCAATAATAGCTATGAATTATTAAAATTGCAAAATACACATTATCTACACATTGTTTATATATATATACATGCATAACAGTCGGCTCCAGCTAAATAAATATAGAGCGTTTCAACATATATTGTTCAAATAAGAAAGATATTCCACTGCATGGATTAAACTATATGTATGAAGCCAACCTTGTCACCTCAAAATCATGAGGAAAAGATAATACTTTGAGATATCAGAAATTGAAGCAATGGAGAATCCAATTAAAAATATGTTAACAAAAATAAATACACCAAAATCTATAAAAATAAAACATTTGAAAACTTTTGAATACTTGGAAATAATAAGCAGCCAGAAGAAAATTACGCAAATCAGAAAATTGTGAGTGAAGGAGAGTTTACAATAGTATTAATGAAACAAAAAGTTATTTTGGAATCATAAGCAAACGTTTTATAATCTTACATATATTTGTCAAATACAGCAAAACTTTTCTAATGTAATATAATTTTATAGTATAACTTTTTAAAAATAAAATTAAAAAATCATGCAAACTTATTTATCCTTAACATTACAAAAATATCTTATTTACTTCTAAGAATTTAGATATGTTTTTCGGAAGAAGCAATAATTAATTCGACTGAAAATTATTTTAAGTTTACAATATGCATTAACGGGTTTAAGATATTTTTATTTAGCAATCACATTTAAGGAAAGAAAATTAGCTTACCTTTGAATTCTTAGAAGGAACAAAATCCTCTCGGTGAATTGCCCTTGTCCATTTCTTACGACTTGTTTCGTCAATGGGGAAACTAAAAACATGAACTTTACTTTCTGAATCATAATTTCCGCGGCACTTTGGCACACAACACTTATAGGGCATGATGATAATATGTATGAATTTTCAGAAAACTTCCGAATACTAATACAGTTATGAACCAGCGTGCTTCGCCATTTCATCGCATTGCGAAAGAAGGAATGCAGCTCTTCGCACTTTGCAGTAGGCACGCGGAGCATTGCCTAGTGGTAGTGACGTCACAGCTTTTTCCTTCGACCCGTCAGATGGCTATTTAGGTGGCATTGGTCAGACACGGGCATGTGCAAATTTGCCGGTAACTATCACCCGTGTCAGACACGGGCAAATGCGTTAAGTGGTTAAGGAAGTATTTAGCAAACTTAGCAAGAAAGGATTTGGCAGCAGTGTCTCCGGAGCTATTTTTCAGCAAGACCGCACGTTGCTCGTGACGGTTTAAACTCCCAAGGAATCATTCATAAATGATGTCACGCTTCGAGGGGGGAGGCTGCAGTGGTGTAGTCCTGGAAAAAAAGGTGGGGGGACGCTTTCAAATGCGAACATATATCTTTGTCACCCGAAGCAATTTGCTTTCAAAATGTTTCCAGAAGGGGGGGGCGACGGGCCCAGGTACCCCCCAAATTCCCGAAAATTTTCGCAATGTAGCATATATTCCTCCCTGAAACTTTCCTCAACGCTAGTGTTTCAAAGTCAGCCCCCCCCCCCCCCCCGAAAAAAATTTCTGGCTACGGCCTTGGGGTAAGCTACATATTTTTTTTTGTCTTGCTTTGTCTAATGGATGCTAATAAGCGCAAATCAAGACTAACAACCAAAAGTTGTAAAATCAGGCCAGCTGTGCCCCTCCCTCACTATTTCAGATGAATTTAATTCAATACTTTTTTCCCTTCATATTATTAATATATCATTAAAATATGTCTGAAAACAAAGAATAAGTCAGAAAAAAAGTATTATTAATGCATAAAATAAGTCGATTTGTTCATTTTTAAATAGTTATTGAATTATTTGTAAACTATATTTTAAAATAGGGAGCTATGATATGACAAAAATGTGCATGTATTTGTTGCCCCCCTCCCCCCCAAAGAAATTTTGGGGGGATAAAAATAGATGTGTTTAGCAGACTAACTAAATCATCGCCTTTAAGGAACCATCGTCTTAAAATAGCTTGAATCACAAAAATGTTCATTTTTTGGTGAATCAAATTACATTCAAAAGGTTAAAAAAATATGATCCCATTGAGATCCCAAGTTGAAATTTTGCATAAACGATGATAAAATAGACAGAAATATGTGAGAATATTTTGAAAATTTTCCATTATACGTTTTTTGAGAAATTTAAAATTTAAATTTTAAGGTCATTTTTTTAAATTTAAAATTTTAATAAAATTAGTCATGATGCATATTATTTGAAACGGCATTCATTATACTTTTTATTTCTATTTGTTGACGAGCCAGTTTTGTGTTGAAGCATACCATGTAAAAATGTGAGTTTTTTACAAAATCAAAGTCTGATAACTAAGAAACAAAACAGGATAAAAATCTAAAAATTTGGATTTTTAATTTTCTTGAGAGGTACAGCTGATAAGCCAAATTTGAAGAAAATAAAAAAAAAAGGTGAGTTAACTTTTTTTCAGATTTTGGATCACTTGAATGGAATGACCCTTAAGTCACTTCCATTTTTTCCCTGTTATTTCTCCTATGCCGGTATTGCATTGGAGAAATAACGGAAAAAATGGAAGCTACTTATATGAGTTTTGGGAAGGGAAAAGTTAAAAAAAAAAAAATGAGCGTCGTTTCCCGACATTCAACAGGCGCGGCATTTGATCAATCAGGAGTGGAGGTCAATGCCCCCCCCCCCCTTGACTTTTAGAAATGCATGTATTTATACGTGTGATTATGTATTTTGTTGTTTTTTTCCTATAAGATGCATTGAATATATACCCCTGGAAAATTTTGGAATGACTGGCCATTCAGTCTAGGTTTGTCTTTTGGTGGCAAAAGGGTCGACAGTTCTTAGTAAAAACAACAATCCAGGCAGTGCTCCCCGCTGAAGAATGAACTCTACATGTATCTTGTAAAAATAAAATACATATATTTACAAAATTTCAATTTTTTTAACTATTGAAGTGCTTAAAAACAATGTATTAAAACACCATATGTTACGATATTTCTACCTTGATTAATTGAAACAATAATTTTTAAATAATAACAATATTAACTTAAAAACAACTTCACATTTCTTTTGTTTCACATATTCATAAATATGTAACTTATTTTAACCCTTTAATAGGGCGGTGGTTAAAGTATACTTCACACATAATTCACCAACTTAAAAATTTATAGTAAACTATTTTAGCGGGTGGGGAGGTAAAACGCATTGTATTTTTTAATGACCAATATGAATTTTATTTTTTGATCTATATTTTAAAAAAATATATTGATCTACCATTACTAAAAGGAAACCAGAAATTTTGGACCAGCCTTATAAAGAGTTAAGACGTGATTTTTAGGAATATAGCAAGTTACACATTACAACTCTAATAGTTATTAGGCGACTCATAATAAACTATTTTCTAAGTGTAATTATTTCTATTCTTTTCATTATACAGGGTGGTAAAAATTACTGAGCACAAATCATGTTTGAAAAAAAAAAAAAAAAAAGGAGAGAGAGAGAGAGAGAGAGACAACACAATGGGAGGTATCATGTCATCAAATGATTATGTTTCATTCGATTAACTTCTGCAACACAATTCAAATATGAAAACTTTTCCTTATATTCTTTATTTTGCTCCTTTTTTTTCAAACATGTAATGTGCCCAATAATTTTGGACCACCCTTCACCCTGTACGTAAAAATACCGAAGCGCAAACATTACAAATATATATATTTATATATAATACGGTGTGAAAAAAAAGCATATAATATATATTTTGTTTTGAAAACAATAATTTAGCTTTAATCAAATGCTCAATTTCAGAGGTTAAAACTGTTAAACTGAAAAAAACGTCAAAAACTTTTATTGTTCAAATTTGAAGAACTATACAGTTCGTCAACAAACAATGTTAATAATTAAATTAAAAGCATAAAAGAAATCTTATACAAATTATTCTCAGTGGTTTTTACTATTTTCGGGTAACATAAGGATACTTGATGCATTGGGGAGAAAAAAATTAGTTTTGTTTTGAATTAAAATTAGAGATCAATTTGTGTATTTTATTTGCATAACATCATAGACATCAATAGGCGCCGAACCCACGAGGGCAACCAAATGCAGTGTCGTTGGATCTGTTAATTTCTTAGAAATTTGCTAGGAGACCAATAGGAGCTAACTTTTACCAAGGCCGTAGCCAGAAATTTTTTCGGGGGGGGGGCCCTGACTTTGAATTACGTATGTCGAGAAAAGTTTCAGGGATATGCTATATTGTGAAAAATTTCGGGGGGTATGAGAGGCGTGAGCCGTGCTCCCCCCCCCCCCCTATGGATTCCACCATATTTCTAGGTGTGCGTATTTATTTCATGCCGAGGAGAAAGAGTTTGAGAAATTTTTAAAACTTCATTTAATTAAAATACAAGATTTCAATGCAAATACTTTAAAAAAATTAAATTATATTTTTTTTAACTAACATCAAATTTATTTTTTCAGCTTTTCATGTTTCACTTATTTAAAGACTTAGCCAAGAACTAGGAAAGAAACTTCAAATTGAAAAAAACACAAACCAAAATTCAAACTACTCAATCTTATTAAAATTCGGAGCGAGAAGAAAATGAAATATATTTCCGTTTAATTTTATAATCGAAAACTATTAAACATGAGTGCATAAATCATAAAAAAGTAATTACAATTCACTTTGATTGGATGCTTCATCTCTTATTTCAGTTGATAACTCCGTACTAGTATTTCTGCGTTTGGAAAAAATGTTTCCAACAGATTTTGTTGCCTAAATCTTTTCCTTCTTTCTTTTCCCCCCTGCTTTTTGAGAAATTGCTTGTTCGATCTATAACGAGTGATCAATGGATAGAGTAGCGTACCACTACCAGGACAGACAGATTATATTTTTGTGCGTTACGTCAGTCACTTTTAGAATTTAGTTTGCATGTGATGTCGTTCAGCAGGTGTAGACGTATGAGCAAAAAAGCGGATAAGCGGCTGGGGATCAATTACACCCCATCAAAAGCGTTTGCCCCCCCCCCCCCAGATAATTACTTGTATCATCCATCCAGGAAGTATAATACCTCATGTGATGACACAGCAATAACCCTAAAGAGCCGACAGTCATTGTCGTCTTGACGCTGGTAGATTGGTTTCCGAGAGCAATTTAAACAGACCCACATCTCCAGACTTTTTCTACGAATCTGCTTTCTTTTCTTTGGCTTGGGGGAGGGGGTTCGGTTAAAACCGACGATCGCAAAGAACGAAAACTATTATTTTGAAGGGACCGTAGGACAGCATGGTTTATTTGTCTCAAAAGGGTTTCTGGTCGGGTGATTGAAGCCTTGTAGCCCTGGGCAAGCAGCAATTTGGAAACAGCATAAAATACTCAACTGGGTATCGGCTACTTGATGAACTGCGGCAACATGTGGGGTCACGACAGAGAAAGGCTATTCGGCCGGTTCCTACTCATGTAGATGGTTTCAATTAGCAGGCAATAGCAAAGTTTGTTAACAATAGGAAATAAATGGAAAAGCGTGGGACTGAGAAAAATCAGTTTGCTTTTGCTTCATTCCAGTCTTATTGAGTTTTTTTCTGACTGTGAAAATATAGACCTTTTATGTGGTTATAATTTTTTTTTTAGTTTATATAAAATTGTCTTTGAAAAAAAAACAAAATTAAAAAAAAAACCCTGAAGTACTTTTTGGATTTTTCAGGCCTGATAATCACCGAAAACGAAAAAAAAAAAAAATCTGAATAAATTGAAAGTAATAAAGGCATTTTAAAATGAATTTACACCGCAATTTTGTGCCATGCCATAATGCGTCTTTGCACAGATAATCATTTGTAATACAAACATTTTTTTACATTAATTTGGTTTTGAAATTGTTTAACAAAGAGCGTAATGCATAAAGTTTGAATATGTAAAAGGCTTGAAGCGATGACGAGAAAACAAATGATTGTAAAAGAAAATGTTTAATATGCTTGTAGGTTTTTCGATATTGCATAACGAAAGGAAAGCTACTTTTTTAAGGAGAAGTCTAGGGGGGACGAAAGAGGACGTTCATTGTCCCCCAACTTTTTTACTCTAATAATATCAACGTCTCACTGTTTTGTAAAAAAAAAAAAATCAGTACAAGCAGTGTAAATATTTTGATTTAAAAACTTATGATACTTGAAACCTCTCCCCCCCCCCCCCCGCACACCTATTTCCTAGGCAGGCCAGCCCAGCTGAAACTAATTCTCTGAATTTATGTAGTTCCCGTTTACTCATATTTTAACGCGCTTATTTTGACGAGTAATATTAACCTGTGATTGTTAATTGTTGTTTGAGAGAATCAGGGAATTTTTTTTCACGAATTTAAAGTAGAAGTAGCAAGCATCCTTTATGTATAGTTTTAAAAGCTTCTGTCTTATTTCATAAAGCTGTTAATTTACTAATGAGTGCCTATTTTGAATATTAAATAAGTTCGGAAGCTCAGCGTCCCCTCGCGTCCTCAGCGTCCGCCCTGGAAATTAAAGGTGAGGGGACGCTTGAGTGAAAATAAAGAGGTGGGGGGACGCCGTCCCCCCGCGTCCCCCCTCGACTACACCACTGGGAGGGTGTTCGTGAAATTGTGACAAACTGTGACAAGGGGAGGGGGTGACAAGAAGTGTAACATAGTGTTTATGCAACATAACGTGGCATGTGACAAAAGAGAGGAGGTATGTTGAAGTGTGACATTTTGTGACCAAGGGGTCAAATATAAGGGGGAAAAGCGTGACATCATTTATGAACGCTCCCCAAGGGAATTCATCATGGCAGAATATCCCCCCCCCCCCCCGGTGGACAATTTACAATTTCATTGATATCATTCCAAGACGTAAATGCTTTCATTTCATCAGGAGTTGGTCATTATAGACACTGAATAAATCGAGTTAATTATTTCTTGTCTTAATTTCCTGATTACGCGCACTTCATTAACATACTTTCAAAACACTAAGGCTTTTTCTTCTTTTAAATGTCATGTGCAGTTGAGAGATTTAAAAAAAATCATTCATAAGCGTAACAGAAAAAAATATGATAGAGCTGATTTTTCTGATCCCTTCTTAACACTCTATTTTTAATTTTTGCAAGAAAAGCTTGATTTAACAAAAAAGAAAATATTTAGCACTAATTTAAAAATATCTCGGCAAAAAAATGTAAATGGAAAATTTCAAAAACTGAAGAGGCTGCGCATTTTCTAATAATATTAATTAATTTTTTAATCAAATTAATTAATGTAGTTTGCTTCTTCAAATTCTAATTCCCATAATAGGAATGATTAAAAGTAAATATGTGGCTCATAAAATGGCCACAAAATTCGTTCCAAATAAATGGACAAAAAAAGTAATTATAAACTGCTCCCAGCATTTTCACTAAATTGTCCAGACATGAATAATTACCCACGAGCGTTTCTCCAAAATGTTGCATTTTGATAAATTGCGTTTGGCCGTAAGAACTACTTATGTTTAATTGAAATACTTGAATGAACGTGATTCATCAATGGCATGTAGTAAATTTTCCTTTTGCTGACATCACTTATTTGCAGTCTATAATTATTAATATAAAATTATCGATGAATACTTCAACGTTCTTTTTACAGTCGTTTGAAGAATGTGTTTAATAAATGCCCGCATTAAATTAATTTAAAATAAGAAGTTCCCTCTAGAACTATACGAGCCTACTTTCCTGTATACACCCAACTTCAAATTTATAATTTAGCTATCTCTCTTTCTCATTTCGCCTGTAGTTCTTAATTACTTCAAATTTACCCTTTTCAACGGTTAATATATATTCATTCACTCATTCATTCATTCTTTTATTTACTCTATTCACGTTATTTACTCATACACTCATTTAATTATTTTTTCATTTATTCACTCACTCATTCATTTATTCATTCAGAAATATCCTTAAAAATCCCGATCAAATAATTTCACAGAAAAATAGGCTCGCTTAGTTCTGGTTGAACTTCATATCTGTACATGTTCTGCGGTCTAACATCACCGACAGACACACATTTTCTCCATCTCAAAACCCTACTTTTCAATTTTCCTATTTTTCAATCTTTATTTAATTGCTTCACTTATTTTTGACTTTTCTTTACTTTTAACGATGTTTTTACGATACATTAAGCTATCTTTCACACTTTATTTATTTCTTTTTTTCATTTTACGGGGTACTAGGCTAAAAATAGAACTTTAATACAGTTTTTCGACTGAAAAAAAGTTTCGAGTTCTGAGATACTCAAATCGTGTTTATAACATTTATACGTTTCTATGTTATTCGAATTACATAATAAAAGAAAAATGCAAAATTGTATAACTTTTAAAGACCATGTTTCCTGTTTTTGCATTACTTGTCACTCCATTTGCAGAAGGTGGTGTAATTTACGACAGCTTCTCTGAAGTAAAGTTTTTTGGAAACATTGTAGACTGACTTTGTAGCTACAGAACATTTTCCCCAGTTGACGATAAATATTTTATTAAAAAACTATTTTGACAGCAAGCGATGGATATATGTGTCCTCTTCCATGAAAAGCTCTGCAGTAAAATGCTAAAAGAGTATTCGTAGTATATGAAAATACAAATTTTAAAACAACTTTTTTTTACTATACTAGTTTTTCTTCTTCAACATACATAAAGATTGTTTTGTTGTATAAAATATTATTAAAAAATCAAACAGCGAAGGTAACAAAGCTGGAATGAAATTACAAAATCTGAAACATTTACTTTAAATTAGAACAACTGTATATTACGTATTCTTTAAAAGTAAATCAATTAAAACAAAGTATCTCCAACTAGGTACAGATATTCATTCGCATCAAAACGTGACATTTTTTATTCCCTACGACTAACAAATAATCTTATGAATTCAGCTTGCACAGGAAATTTCTAAACAAAGCCGTTTCAAATAATCAGAAAAGATTTGAAACGGGAACCAATTTACTATTAACTGTTAAGCGTGTATGGAGTTCTTCGGAAACAATCACGAAAGGTAAATAAGCTTTGACATTTGTTTGGGAAGGAGCACTACCCGCATGTCGTGATCAAATGAATTTTTCAAAAATTGTAGTTTTTGAACGAATTGGAGTACGGAACAAATAAGCGAACTTTTTAAACCGAATCGACTTTATTTAGACTTTGAATGAAATTTTTGATTAAATTATATCAGGTCGCTTCGTTTGGAAAAATAAAATACATTCCACAATCTTATTTATCTTTTTTTTTCCCTTATATCTGTAGAGACAAATGCATACTATAATCATATTCATCTTGAGCCTATTTCTCATAAAAAATTCGTAAAGAAATATCAGCATTAGGAAAAATTACAGAAATATAAATATTCTGAAGAAATATCAGTAAAGAAATGTTTACTGCTATTTCTTTAAGTAATGCATCAGACACATCGGAACGTTGTGAAACTCGCGCGATTATGGTTAGACAACATTATCATTCCCAAAAGACTGGTTCATCCTTTTCTTAAATTTTAGAGCAAATAAACTATCCGCAATAAGTGGTTAAATTTGACTTAAAATTTCAAACAGTATGGAAAAACCTCTTTTTATTTTTATTTTATTTATTTATTTTTTGTTTTTATTGTCTTTTATTTATTTTTCTGTCTATTGATTTGACTTTATTAGGAATAAAAAATACTATTTTTCTTCGAATCATTTTTTTTTCTTTTTCTTTTAGTAGTTAGGGATCGTTCATAAATGATGTCACACCTCAAGGGGGGAGGAGGGTTCGTGAAATTGTGACAAAGTGTGATAAGATCAGGGGAGGGGATAACAAGAAGTGTGACATCCCGGCTTATGTAACATAGCGTTACATGTGACAAAGGGGGGAGGGGGGGTCCGTTGAAGCGTGACATTTTGTGACAAAGAGGGGGAAGGGGGTCAAATATATCGGAAAAAAGCGTGACATCATTTACGAACGGTCCCTTAGGAACAACAGTCAGGTACAGTTCGACCACGAAGTTCTGACACTTGGACGCTACTGCGCATGGCAGAAAGGGACGAATCCAGTCGAGTTTTAGGAAAGTTCGTTTTGCATCTGCGTGTATTACCATGCGAATCAGAATGTTTGCTGCTCTGATAGTGGAAAGCAACTAAATTTATAAACTAACATGTAGCACAGTTCGGAAGAGATCACGTATGCTAAATGAAATAAAACAAGGACAGACACGGCACATTCCTTATGCAAAACAAACCTTAAATGGATTTTTCTTGGCGCTCAGAAAGTTAGAGCTTTTTTTTATGGTAGAACTGTATTCATATTACGAAACGAAGCACTTCTAGTTACTCAAGCCTCACACACTCTATTAGGTGACCAGGTAAGGTGTCAATGGACATCAATTAAAGCTTGCTCTCAAATTATAGAAATAAAACTTTGACAAGAGTAGTCACTTTAATATAAGCACTAATTTTGAAATTCTGATTGGAATATGCCCAGTTTTTGTCACCAGTAATGAATTCAGAGCGCTCAAATTAGCTCAAACGCCAATTTATTTATTTTTTACTTGACCATTTTGGGCAAAAGATATGCACCAAGAGGATTGTCATTCTTTTTCACATGCTGGTCTGCAGGTGAAGGTCCATGAAGTGAAAAAAAAAGTTTGCAGTGTGTTTGCAAGAAAACAGACACGTATACTATAATAAAAAATAATTTCATGTTAAAGAAAGCACAAATTGGAATTAAAATGCAGACATATGTTTCGGGATTGCTTGGAATCCCTTTTTCAATGATACAGTTAGCTTCTAGGTGCAACATGTTTGGCATCTAGAAGCATGCGACATCCCTGTCGCATTTTCAATGCGACAGGGATGTCGCATTGAAAAAGGGATTCCAAGCAATCCCGAAACATATGTCTGCCTTTTAATTCTAATTTGCTTTCTTGACGTGAAATTATTTTTTATTGCAGTTTACTTGCACAAAGTTATTTTATTATTTTCATACACATATAGTTCAAACTGGAAAGCAAAAAAGAACTCTGCCTGGCAGAGTGCCAAGAAGAATCCATTCATGATCAAGGGAGAAACTGCTGGTGTAAGGAATGTGCTGTATTCTGTTCTTGTTTTAGTTCGTTTAAGCATACTTGATTTCTTCCGAACTGATGCTATCTGCTAGTTTAAAAACTTAGTTGCTTTCAACACACAAAGAAGCAAGCGTTCTGATTCGCCTGGTAATAAACGCACCTGCAAAACGAACTCCCCTAAAACTGGAATGGATTCGTCCTTTTCTGCCATGCGCAGAAGCGTCCAAGTGTCAGAACTTCGTGGTCGAAATGTATATTCTTCTTTAGGATGCCAAACTTTTTCATTACTCCTTACGAAATACAGTAACCCCTCGTTATATCGCTCGTTCGGATATATCGCGCTTTGTCTATGTCTCCCAAAATTTTAAGTTTGAGGTCTCGAAAGTAAAAAGATTGCATTTGGGAAAAGCTTACACTAAATACGAACGAATAGTCTAACCACGTTCAGTTAGCCCATTTTCGATCGTTAATATTAAGTGGAAAACAAGTGTTAAACGAAAAACAACGGCAATTGACTTATGACTCTTATTTCCCCAAAAAGCAATAGAAATACATTCTGAATTTATATTGCAAGAACTGTGCATGAAAATAGCAATTGGTAAGTGTAGTTTTATTTGCTATTCTTATTAAGAATGTTGTCATTATGGAAGATTAAATTATTATTTTACGTTGACACTCAATTTACTTGTACTTTTTGAGTTATTTCTGACAGTATCGGTTATATCGCGTATTTGGATATATCGCGCTTTTTTGCTGTCCCCCGACAAGCGCGATATAACAAGGGGCTACTGTATTTTGGTTTTGTTCTTATTTTCTTACTGTACATAATCTCTCAAACATGAAATATATTAATAATCTTCTCTCATTTGCCAACTAAACAATATTTCTGTCAATATACCTTACCTTAACTGTTTTTTTTTTTTTTTTTCTTTAAATTAAGATGTTCGAGAAGATTGAATTTTTTGTCAACAAAAATTTTTTGATCAGTTACTGTAAATATTTAATTTTAAAAAACGTTCAAATTTAGAAGATCACGTTTGCTCTTCTTCCAAACATTTTAGGCTATGATAAAAACAAAAATTATGCATTATACTACTATGAACCCCTTCAGTTAAATCCTGAAGACGACGGCGCTCGTATATGTCGATAATCGTCAGTTAGTGCCTTTACTTTTGACGTTAAATTTGAAAAGATGACGTTTCATGCATTTTGTTTTCCATTTCACTTCAGAACTTCTTTCATAACTGCCGATTCGAAAATTCATTTGCATTTCAAATTTCCCTTTTTCTGTCGGTCTCTTTGTTTATATGTATCTTGACATTAAGTGTCATATGAAGAGATACGTGTTTGAATATAATTATGGTGAATTCTACTTCAAAACTTAACTTTTAAAAATTAATAATTTGTGGGAAACAGTTTTTTTCCCCTGAGGCATAATTACATTCGATTGAAAGAAAGGGTATTTCATTTATTGCTTTTCATTTCTCTCGAGTTTTAACATTTTCTGTGACATTTTGAAAACATTATTTTCAGCTTATTTTCCCTGAAATTAAATGTATATACATACGTAAAAAAAAAATTAGTAAGCTACATTTCTTGTAAAAAACAGCATTAAAATACAAACATAAAGAAAAAAGTATCATTATTTGAAAAACTAAACTTCAGAAGAAAATAAAATAGTTGAAAATAAGCTGTTGAGATAAAGGAGGTAAGGGGGATTGACGATCTATGTTTCTGACCATCGCTTGTTTATTTGACCGTCGCAATGGTCAAATAACGCGTCGTTTGCTTTTAACCGTTGTTGTTTGTCTTGGGTCTATCTGGGATTGTCATTTGTTTGTTTGACTAATATTAGTCTGTCAATCTTGCTGTCATTTATTTTCTGACTCGTTTATTTGTCTGACTCTCGTTTGTTAATCTGAATACCACCAGTCAATCTGAGTATCGTTTGTTCGTCTGACAATCGATGGTCCATCTCTTTGATTGCCATTTGTTTGCTTGATCATTAATAGTCTATCAATCTTTCTATCGTTTATTTTCCGACTGTTGTTTATTTGTCTGATTATCGTTTGTTTATCTGTATACCACCGATCTATCTGAGTATAGTTTGTTCGTCTAACAATCGATGGTCCATCTGTTCGATTGCCATTTGTTTGCTGGACCATTATTAGTCTGTCTCTCTCGCTATCGTTTATTTTCAGACTGTCGTTTATTTTTCTGACTATCGATTGTTTATCTGAGTACCACCAGCCTATCTCGCTATCGTTTGTTCGACTGACAATCGATGGTCCATCTGTTCGATGGACATTTGTTTGCTCTTGACCATTATTAGTCTGTCTATCTTGCTATCGTTTATTTTCTGACTCGTTTATTTGTCTCACTATCGATTGTTTGTCTGAGTGCTAGCGGTCTATCTGACCATCGTTTGTTCGACTGACAATCGTTGATCCATCTATTCGATTGACATTTGTTTGCTTGACCATTATTAGTCCGTCTATCTTGCTATCGTTTATTTTCAGACTCGTTTATTTGTCTCACTATTGATTGTTTGTCTGAGTACCACCGGCCTATCTGACCTTCGTTTATTCGCCTGACAATCGATGGTCCATCTGCTCAGTTGCCATTTGTTTGTCTGACCCACCATCAGTTTGTCTATCTCACTAGTATTTGTTTCCTGACTAGTTTTTTTTTTTTTTTTTGACTGAATGTCGTTAATTCGTCTGATTGCCATCAGCCTATCCATTCGACTGTCATTTGACTGCCTAACCGTCGTCACTCTGTGCAATCTGGTTCTTGTTTGTTTTGTCTTTGTCTGAAGAGTGTCGGTTTATGTATCATTGTCATGTTTGCCTTACCGTAGTCCAGATGCACATGGTGGGTCTTCAGCGGGTAAGGGTATCGTGTTCGAAACCCGACCCGCCGAGGACCCACATTGTACACTTGGGGATGTACCGTTGTAGATTCCGCATCCGGTCAGAGCGGCACCCGGCCCTTCCATCACTCCAACCAAGGATCCGGTTTCCTTCGGCTTTCTTTAATATTTTCCTCGTCTGAAAACTAGATACTTCCAAATCCACACTCTAAAAACTTCGTCTTCCCTCAGAAGTTAACCTCTGTCCAGTGGCATCCGGCCATCCCAAAATCTATTTCCGTTGTGTGCCCGCCGACAAAGGGCGGTCGCATCCCTCTTTCTGTTTTATCTCAAAAAGGTGGGGTTGGCTGATTTACGCTGGTCTAGGCTAACGGAAATGCAACCAAGGATAAGAATCTTGTTGATTCTTCTGAGAGAACATCTTTGACTACGAGAGTAAACGGACGTGGTTCCGTCTCTCTCTCACTGTCCACAAAATCTGCAACTTCGAAGCTGTAAATTTCTTGTAAGTAAAAGATTGCTAAGTTTTACCATCGTAATCTTGATTTACCACTCGGCATGATTTCCACGACGCTACAGGGATATGTGTATATAAAATCCGTGGACCCCACTACTCCCACTACCTCGTGCCCGATGGAGGACATCCTTAAGGCCTAGTGCTAACAGGGAATTTTCCTTCCAAAAGGGTAAACGCTTAGATAAACTGGATTGATAACTGTAAAACTTTCTCAGGAATTGAAATAACTGTACTTCAAGAAGTATTAAAAGTAGTAAAAAAACATCATCTCAAAAGAAAAAGACAACTTTTAAGGAACTTATTCCAACTGCAATAAATTTTCCATGCGTCCTTTTTTCTGACGCATACCTAACAAGTAAAATAACGCAATTGACCTTCTTCCCCCAATAAACTAAATGCTGAACATTCGTGTAAAAACACCTTTCAGTGACAGATTTTACATTGAAACGAATAATTTCTAATTGCTCTCGTAACAATAATGTCGCCAACGAATTATTGCGACTCAATTTGTTCAATAAAAAGATCAAATTATTAAGAAAATCGTAGCTAATATTTCCATTTATTTGCACAATTGAAGGGGTTACTGTAAAAAATATGTAGCTCCATTTTAGAAAATCTTTTAGTTATAGTATGCACTAACTTGCATTTAAAATAAATATTCAAAAAAAATAAGTAATAAAATAAAAGATTTTATTTACGATATATTATTATTTATACAGAAGGGATTTCTATATCATCAGCTCAATTATGCAAGGGGATTTATCCACAAAAAAAGGGGGGGGGGATTTAGAGTTTTGACTTTTTATAGGTGTTATTATCGATTTCTTGAACTATCTAATTTTTGCAACAGACCCCTTCAATTATTGACAATCCTACATGGCTATATGTTGAATTGCCTCTTTATAGGGATTTATATATTTAAAGGTATGGTTGAAATATTACTTCAGTTCTTCAGTTGGAAGAATATTTTGATATTGTTATTTATGCAAATTTTAATTTTAACTAACCTATCTCTCCCTCTCTTTTTCTTTATATATATATACAGACTTCTTACTTCTTAACAGAGGGGTATGTAAATTTATGTGTATGTAAAACATTGGTATAAAGTAACAAAATATTTACTTCTTTAACGCCTGCAAACCCACTTCAATTTCTTTCTTTTTTCTTTTTTTTCTCTCTCTCTTAGAGGGGCTCTCTGTTTCACTTTTGCTCCAAAATCCGCAAAAGCCTCAAAGAAAGGAAAAACTAAAACCTAAAATTGCGGAAATCGCTTCAAGAGATTTTTTAAACTGAAATGTTAGTAGTGACATCTATTGGGATAAATCTGAAATAATATATAAATGTCCACTTGACCAGTTAGGCAATTATTTTAAAAGTATAGTTTGAAACGAATTTATAATTTTCTTGAAGTTTTTTTTTTTTTTTTTCAGATGATACACATTTTTTAAAAATAAACTAAATTTTTGATCAGCAATATCCTAATTTTTCTAAATGCACATAAACCGTAGAACGTTCATATTGAAGTAAAATACCTTTTGAAGAATTATTGTTTTAAAGATGTATGTTTTGAAAAAGTCACATGCTCAGTGCTTTATAAAGTACATTCAAAATTTTTCAAATTAAGATTACTTTTTTGTACGAAGTACAAGCAATATTTGTATTCTAAAAAAATTTTATACTCGAATTTCAACCTAAATCACTATTTTAATCACTCATGAATAATGAGTTTTTTCGCTGATCGATGGTATGTATGTACGTACGTATGGGCCATCTAAATATCCATTTTGGCGATAATATGAGTTGTATAAATTTTATTCTATAGTCCCCTCGTGCCGTTGGCGCAAGCTTAAGGCATATAGCCTTAGGTCAGGGGTCGGCAACATGCGGCTCTTTGGATGTGAAGCTGCGGCTCTTTAGTTCTATACGCAAGTATTATTTATTTTATCAAAAAAAGTACATTTAAAAATCGTTCTGAATTCTTTCGCACTTGAATAACCATGCAAAGCCATCGCTCCCACTGAATTTGTTTGCTCAATTTGTTTGTTGCTCAATTTGAAGTACAAATTAGTGTTGTAAGTAAATGTTTAATTGTTTTAATTTTGTATTCAAATAATAAGTAATTATCTAATTGATGCCATATATATATTATCTAATTTGTTGTGAAAACACTACTTATATATGAATAAATAGATTAGTTCTTTGTATCAAAAAACTTTATTTATGCAAGTACTATTTATTGTTGGCAAGAAAAAATTTTGTGGCTCTTTAAAAACTTAAATTTTGTAAATTGTAATTTTTGACTCTTCCGACTCAAAAGGTTGCCGACCCCTGCCTTAGGTGAAAGGGTAGGAGAGATGGAAGAGAAAAGTACAAAATTTATTTCGCACAAATTGCAATTTAAGTGAAAGACACAAAATAGTTAATTACAATCTTAATATATAAATAAATGTTACCATTATTCTGTGTATTTTCCTTTAAAAAAAGCAATAGTAGAAGCATTTACACCTCTAACATCTAATGCGCTAATGGTTAGTTTCAATTAGGTAAAAAAACTTCAAACAATATTGTTAAATAAGATTTAGTCAGTGTTTTTTTCCTAGCATTTTTTTAGCAACATTTTGTATTTTATGAGTCTGTAAACAGTTTTAAACCTCATACTTTCTGTAATTTCATACATAAAACTATTATTATAAATATCATAGTTCCATTCAGATTTTTCCCCGGTATTTTTTTAGCCATTTTTTGTGTTATGAGTCTTTCAAAAGTTTTTTATATTCTACTTTCTGTAATGTCATACAAAAACTATTATTATAAACATCATAATCCCGTTCAGATGTTTTCCTCGGTATTTTTTAGCCATTTTTAGTTTTATGAGTCTTTCAAAAGTTTTTAATGTTATACTTTTTGTAATGTCATACAAAAACTATTATTATAAATATCATAATTCCGTTCAGAATTTTTTTCCCCAAGTACTTTTTAGCTAGTTTTTATTTATGAGTTTTGAACGCTTGTGTAATTTCATACAAAAGAATATTATTATAAATATCATAACTCCGTTCAGATTTTTTTTATCTAGTTTTTATTTTATGAATCTTTAAAACGCTTTAACCTAATGCTTTCAGTAACTTCATAAAATGACTATAAACTATCATGACTATAAACATCATTATGACTATAAACATCATAATTCCGTTCACATTTTTTTTCCTCCTACAAAAGAATGTAAGCAATCGCAAGCGTAGGAAATGGTGGCTGTTTCCACACTTTCCGAAAATTAAATGCTTTCTCTAACAAAAACGTCGTGAAAAAGCTTGTAAGAAAATGTAATATGTGTTTGTGACGATGTAACATATCAAAAGTAATATACATTTCCATTTTAAATGACAAGTTACATACGAAATCTTCAAAATGCTCTGTATTAGAATCCTATGACTTAATATACACTTGGGTTCGCCCAACAGTTGAAATTCGATCGCAATAATTAAATTTAGCACTGAAAACATTATGCTCTTTATATAATTATGTAATTATTATTCATCAAATTTGGCGATTATAACGTCAAATTCATTTTGATCACCCTCATTTAAAGCAAACTTAATGTAAGTCACTGTCGCCGCTGGGCCCATTGCGCTCATAAATGTAGCCGCTTGAACTTCAGCCGATTTAGTACTAAGTTGAGTGTCAGTTGAATAAAACTTAAATATACTATTCCATATACTATTCCAATTTTTCATTCCATTATTTCAGAGAAGTCTTCAATTAAAAGTCTTATTATAATTGCTTTTACTACTACTGCTTAATGGCAACAAACTCTTTTTAACAATGAGGTTTATAGTTATTACCTAATAATTTACTCAACCAAGACATGTTGCCATCTGCTATCAATAACAATATAACATTTTAATTATAAATGAGGCTAGCCTGACAACAGAAAAGGAAAATAATTAACTAATAAAATTAATTGTTTCCAAAATTTTTTACTTCATATCACCGAAACTCGTCAATAGATACTAAACATGATGTAGTTACGAAAATTGCAAGGCTAGTTTAAACTTTTCTAAACTGCATTAGGAATAATGGTTTATAATCTTAGATAGCGCAGAAATCAGTGTAGTGCATTTGATTTCGGATTTTTTTGTAATTTTTTCCAGGTTTCCGTAACATGATGAATAAATTCAAAATTCATTCATACAAATGAGTTCCTCCCAGTTCTTCGGAAGAATAGCTATGCAGTATCAATACCCTTCACAAAATTCAAATCAATCAAACCGGACCTTGCACAAAATTCGAATTAATCAAAACGGACCCTTCACAAAATTCGAATCAATCAAAACGGACCTTGCACAAAATTCGAATTAATCAAAACGGACCCTTCACAAAATTCGAATTAATCAAAACGGACCCTTCACAAAATTCGAATTAATCAAAACGGACCCTTCACAAAATTCAAATCAATTAAAAAGGAACGGACCCCTGCACAAAATTCGAATTAATCAAAACGGACCCTTCACAAAATTCAAATCAATTAAAACGGACACCTACACAAAATTCAAATAAATCCAAACGTTCTCTTCACAAAATTCCAAGCTTCCAAATCATACTTTTCACACCATTATTTATTATAAAAGAGGCAAATAAAAATAAAATTTTTCATGACTATATGATTAAATTTTCAATAAAATTATTTGATTTTGTCACAAAAATCTCTTTAAAATTCACATAAAACGGACCCTGTTAAAAAATGCTAAACCGACCCTGACGATATTCAAAAAGAAAAAAATCGAACTAAATATTTTATTCTTTGAAGTCAGATAATTTATGAGCTGTAAACTAAGACGATACATCAGTAAAACACTAAACGTGTATGAGATAAGCTTAAATTCTGATCAACGCTTTGATGACAAACAAGGAAGATATTTCGATTTAGTTACGTCACTCCCCAGCGATTACATTAATATTCGAGTGACCTCTTCGAGGTCGACGCAAGCCTTCGAGCGCAGAAAGGCGCGAAGTTCCCCGATATTAGATATCGTCAAGTGTTATTCAATATTTCCTAGGTGGAAAAAAAAGAGAAAAAGAAGAAGAGGAAGAGAAAAGTAACACTTTGGTTCATAACAGATCTTTTGGTGAAACCCCATGATCCAAAGTTTAAATAACAAAGAATTATGTTTATAAACGAAGTTCCATCCGACACGCAGAAGGCTTCTGTCAGCCTTCCGCAGTTCAAGGAACTTGTTTTGTCTTTTGCGTTGCCAGGTTTGACCGTAAAATACAGTTTTGGTGTTCTCAGGAGGAACGTCAGTCAGATCAGTCGGTCGAGAAGGAACTGTGATGAGCAGGTGTAGTGTTTCAGGTCACCGGGTTGTTCCCTGGTAATGACACCTAGACGGGACTCCGAAGTCAGCTTCACGGCTACGCAAATCTTGAGCGTCTTCGTTTGTTTTTCGTGCTGCTTCTTCTTCTGCGGAGTGACATCTCAACTCAATGACATTAGGCCCAGGCCGATTTTATTTTCAGATGATAAGACATTAGCGGAGGTGATACTTGATGAAAATGGTGACATGATATATTGTAGACTTCATGAGATGGAGTAAGTATGACATTGATTCATGCAATATTTGTCTATGAATTTAAACCTTATTTATCTATTTATTTTTGTTGTCATCGAACAATGTAGCTAAATCTTCATTGAAAAGAAAGCTTAAATTTCTATGTAAATTTATACGAAATTTCGTTTGATTCTATGCATTACGTCTTGAGTTACACCGCCCACACAAAAAAACTATTAAAAAGTTCAATTCTTCCCCCCCCCCCCTCCTTGAAGCAAATGGCCCCAAAATGTAATCAGTACTTGCTCCTTTTGAGGTCCAGTTGTGTACCAAACTTAGTTCGAACTCTTCCATTACTTCTTCAGATATAGCATTTACGCTAATCCAGAAGAACGTTCGATTGCTCCTCTCCCATCGAATGGATTCGTGCCAAAAACTAATCAGCAGCAGTTCCCCTCAGGGCCCATAAGTTTACCAAGTTTCGTTCAATTCCATGCATTACTTTTTCAGTTACAGTGGCCACAGAAAAAAAGCACATACACACAGACAGACATTTTCTAAAAGTAGTCAAAATGGGTTTAGACACACTGCAAAACGTGTGCCTAACGTTCCGTCGAAATTCGAAAGTGTGCACGAATCCAATACTTCCTTCTGTATATTGGAAATAGAAGAAAGTAAAAACGCAAACACCTGTGGAACATGTGTAGCTTATATCTACGGTTTTCCTTGTAAGATCCCGAAAATAAAGAAATAAGTGAAGGGTCCACTGGAAAAACGACCTAAATCACATGCTACTTTTTGAAATTTGCTTTATGTCTTATTCAATTATTTTATAACATAAATGTTAATTTTAGCTATACGAGCCTACTTTTCCGTAACACCCAGATTCAAATTTATAATACATAATTTATATTCATGTATAATACATATATTTATAATACATATTTTATATTTATTTATAATAAAACATAAAGCAAAGTTCATCAAGTAGTTTGTAACTTAGGTCGTTTTTCCAGTGGACCCTTCAAATTTTTCTTACTATGTGGAACGAACGACGAAGTCCAAATTATTTTATGAGAAACTCGAGTACCTTTGTAAAAAAGAAAATGTAAACACTTGTGGAGAAGTTATATTCCTCTGCGATTTTTCTCTTAAAATCTCGTGAATGAATAAACAGTAAGTTGGTTATTGTAATTAATAATAAGCGTTACATTTGTTATTTCCCTTTTGTTTTTCGTTTATTACTGTGAGCTAACTAAACATTACAATAGACTTAGTTGAATGTCTCCAGCTTGAGAACTGAGTACACTTATTGTGGACCATGAATTTAAGTTAAACAAATACAATATATAATTGCGTTTCATTTGTCTCGAACAGCTGTGGTTTCAGTAAATAAACACTAAAGCCTTTTATCTAGCATTTATATTATATTTATTTCGAGGCATAGTCATAGTCATTTCGAAACTACAAAAGTAATTATTCAGTTATACTTAAATGATTAAATATTCAATAGCTGTTGTTTTGAATAAGACTTGGAACAAAATAGTGATACATAGTCATTCGATAGAATACATAATATTCTGAATCGTCCATAGAATGCAGATGATTTTCTTTTTGTTAATCAGCGAAATGTTAGTTTCTACATTTTGCCTCCAAATTCATTTTCATCGAAATATAGATGTCAAATAGCTCTTTCCTTCTAATTAGGATATTTTAAGTAACAAACTTTAATTTTAAATTTTGCATTTCAATGCACTTAAATTTTGAGGATTGAAGGGATTATCTATAATGAACGAGAAATTCAACGTAATCAAAGCCACAAAATTGCTACACGCAATGATATGAGCTCCGCTCAGTATACACCTTTGTAAATTAATGTGAACAAACAATTTTCATATGAAATTTATTTCTTTATCAAAATATTGAAAAAAATCAAGACAGAAATTGATTTTAATGCTTAGTATGACCTCATTTGTCTTTAATAAGATTCGTATTCTTTTATTTATTTATTTTATTTTATTTTTTTTTTTTATTTATTTATTTTTTTTTTTTTCAAATATTTTTATTGCAATCATCGTCAATCCAAATGTGAATTATAGCTGAAATGTTCTTTTCTCTTGTTGTGCAATCCCATTTCCTAAGTCCATCCTTGACAACTGACCAAACATTTCCGATAGAGCTCTTGTCAGGTTAGTCTATTACTTGAACTATCATGTCCATTCATTAAGGTCTTCACTTTTTTTAGACACGTGCCAGGAGAAGATCTTGATGAAGAAAAGCTGTGTCGTCTGGAGCAAGTTAGTTTATCAGCCGAATAATCGCGCCTACTTAACCCTCTAATGCCTAAGTTTTGTTATCGTCGTCCGCCTTGAGGCGGAGTTGGGAGAGGGTCAATCCCCTACGCCCTTCCCTTCCATTTACGGTGACTGGTATGGGCGAGACCACGGATTGGTGAAACCTGTGGTTAACCTAATTGGATCTTAATAACTCAGTAACTCCGCCTTCGTATTGACGGATTGGCGCTTTCTACTGCGTCAGTAAAAGTACCAATCAGTCAACCCAAGGATGGGTTAACCCTGTAATGCCCAATTTTTTTTTATCGTCGTCCGCCTGGAGGCGGAGTTGGGAATTAGAGGATTAAAATATTTATATTTTTGTCACTGTTCATCATGCTATCAACAGGAACTATGGCTCGTCCTACCTCTATAAAAGTGAAACAATCCCAAAACATAAAAATTTCAATCTTGTTCACAATAATTCGCATGAGGGTGTATTTATACAAATAAAAGTACAAAAGTGACAACCAGCAACCGGTATAGGGCCCAGATAGGCTGGTCCAAGTCAATTATGAACATCAAGAGCTTTCTTACAAGTTTTTATCCCACGGCAAGCAACAGTCGCTTCCGGTGAACTATTTCAACTGCCTACAACCCTATTGAAGTAGTCATTTTCCTAATTTCAAGATTAGCCTGAGATTTGAAAATCTTCAAACAATGAGCTCTGGCTCTACCTTCTGTGCATAAATGTATCCCATCCACACTACATTTTAATGAATTTAAATAACTGAATCATGACCCCTCTAACTATTCATTGCTCTAGACTATACATATTGAGCATTTTAAGCCTTACCTCATAATCTAAGTCTGAGAGATCACTTACCAACCTTGTAGTCCTTCTTTGAACCCTTTCTAATAAGGTAATATCCTTCTTTAGATAAGGAGACCGGAACTGAGCATCATGCTCCAAATGAGGTCTTACCAAACTTCTGTGTAATGGCAATACAGCTTCTTTAGACTTGTTCGAAACAGCCTTATTGATAAACCCAAGCATCCTGTTAGCTTTGTTACTTACTATGCTGTCACTGCTGACTAAAATTCAAGTTGCGACTAATTAATAATCCTAGATCAACAACTGCTTCTGCTTCAAGCTTTACTTTCATCTGAAAGGGCTTTTGTTTTGCATTCTAGGGAATCATCTGATGCAGAGGCCATCATCAAAGGTAGGGGCCCTTGGATGTGAAATATCCAAGTTTTAAGACAATGCTCCAGCTCATCAACAATTGCACTCGACTGGCTATGCCATCAATCAACACAACTATGATTGCAACGACAGAGAATCCAATATCAAATTTCTGGTCTCCGTGGGCTAATATGTGGAACGGAATAATGCCTGGTAAGTAAAGAAGAATTATAAAACCATTATTTAATATTAAAATTTCAAGATTAAGCAGTTTGCTAGTTCCACACCGAATTGTCTGATTTTAAACAAATTTCTAAGCAGTGACAAGACGTAGGGGCAATTACCCAGTGAGGAAATCCAGAGAAACAGAGAAGGTGATGGTTGTGCCTACACTGTTTAAAAAAAATCTGATTTCAGATTGTTTTTTGACTGATCTTAACGGAAGATATCTGTAGTGCTTCAAAACATGATTTTTCCTTCCAAAAACGGAAATATCACATCCTGAAAATACGAGAACGGATCTTTTCCGTTTTGGGACCGTTCATGAATGATGTCACGCTTTTTTCCCCCATAATTGACCCCCTCCCCCCTTTGTCACAATATGTCACACTTCAGCGGATCACCTCCCCCTCTTTGTCACATGTCACGCTATGTTGCATAATGCAGGATGTCACACTTATTTTTACCCCCTCCCCTCCCCTTCTCACACTTTGTCACAATTTCACGAACCCCCTCCTCCCCTCGAAGCGTGACATCATTTATGAATGATCCCTTTACGGTTGCTGTATTTTCACAACCTGATTTGGATTAACGGAGAAAAAAGAAATGGAACTTCTGTCAAATCTCGGGAAAATATTATCAGAAACGGAATGTTTCCGGAAACTCTGCTGCCGTACTTTTTCCGTTATTTTCAGGAGCTTTTTTTTTAGCGTAGCCTTTCAGTGATGCTCTACTTGGAGTACTTCAACCAAATTTCAAGCACGGATGATCGTTCTGTTTGAAATTATGATACGCGAAGGTGATTTTCTGAACTTAAAAGTAGATTATTTATTTCCATTACATATCTTGTTTTCAGTTTAATTTAACCTTTTGCTTCCATTTGAATATTATATAAATGCTGCGGTATTTCTCCTTCCAATAGCTACGATTAACTAAACAAAAGTAATGAAGAGGAATTTAGCTATTTTTTGTCACCGAGTGCGTGGTACAAAATATGCCTATGTACCATCACAACAATGCATACTTATTGCAAAAAAGCAACGTACATAAAATGCTACTGCAGTATACTTTTATTGCCATCTAATCCAATGCCCGTCAAAATGAAAAGGCATGTGTTCGTTTTGGAAGTTATATGCTTAAGTTCATCATGCAAACGTTCCGGGACCTTTGACTGCCAACGATGTGCCTTGTGTGCAATTAAAACATCATTTTCCTTTTTTCCTGTTTTTCTCTTTATTTTTTTACAGAAAAGTAGCAAAGAGTCATTTCTAATTTTGTATACTATGTGTGGTACACGTCCCGCAGTGGACCAGTCGGTAGAAGCTCGGTTTCCGCAGAACACCGAAAGTGAAGCAACATTAACTGAGGCCAGTAGTTTGGAAGGGTGACAACCTTTCGCGGATGGTTGCTGTGGGATCATGTACGCTAAAAGGAGCTGGTGCACGTTAAATCCGTCGTGGCTCCAATGTCCTCCAAGTGAAACAATATCTCTGGGGGTGCCAATCCCAGATGACGGTATCTCATCTGGGAGCTGGTTCAAAAATTAAGAGATCTCTCAAAAGGGCGGAAGTCGGACTCCCCGTTACTCAGGAGCAGTGCACCCATTTTTCATTATAATGGTTCCCAGTTTCACATTCATGGTGAAACTTCACCATTATAATGGTTCAACTTAATACCAAGTGTTGGTTGCAGCTAAATTTCATCTTTTTTTTTTTTTTTTTTTTGTGTGTGTGTGTGTGTGTGTGTGTGTGAGGTTGAACTAGGATTTTTTACTGTACACAATAAAACAATTTTAATATCATTTTAGCGTTAATTCTTTCTAGCCTTCTGTTTATGCGTATTAATAGATTTTACTGCAGCCAATGAACAGTTTTAACTAACCCGCGATCAGACCAAGGTCAGAATATCACCTGCAAGTGGTATCCAATATCTGAAATTTCTTCAGTTAATTGCATTCGTTATTAATTAAAGGTTTATTTAGCTATTTATTCATATTTATCACTCTTCCTTACTTGTTTTATAGGCACGAAGTGGTGTGGAGTCGGGGACATTGCAGATTCTTTCGAGCAATTAGGAAGTCAAGCAGACGTGGATGCTTGCTGCAGAGCACATGACCACTGTCCAGTCAAACTGAAATCATTCAGAGCTGGATATGGATTGATAAATTTATCATTGTATACAAAGTAAGCTATACGTCTAAAATCTGTTGTCAAAACAAACATTCCAATCTATTGCCGTTATACAGAAGTTAGGTAAGACCTCATTTGGAGTATGTTGTTCAATTTTGGTCTCCGTACCTAAAAAAGGATATTACCTTATTGGAAAGGGTTCAAAAGAGGGCTACTAGATTGGTAAGTGGTCTTTCAGACTTAGATTATGAGGTTACGCTTAAAAGGCTCAATATGTATAGTCTTGAGAAAAGGAGAGTTAGAGGGGACATGATTCAGTTTTTTAAATTCATTAAAATGGGAAATGGTAATGGGCTACAGCTATGTGCTGAAAGTAGAACGAGAGGTCATTGTTTTAAGCTTTTCAAACCTCAGGCTAATCTTGAAATTAGGAAAAATGACTACAGCGCCGGCCATAGTCCTTCATCAAAGTAGAGCGAGATTGTCTTTCGGCGCCCTTTGGTCGACGCTTTCACTTCACGTAAATTCTACTTTGGTTTTATGTTAAATAAATAATAATTAACAAATTTTCAAAAATCAAATTTTATTGAAAATATCAACACTTATTGACACTTTAATATTAAGAAAGCTTTTACTGCTATATAATTAAGTTAGTATTTGGTAGGAATTTCAATCAGTCACTAAATAAATCTGCTACCAATGTAGTAACTAATTAAAAGAAAAAATTCCTTATGTCGATCGAGATTTACATTAATCTATACAAAGTTTACCTTTTTTGCTTTTGCATTGGCAAATTTTTCAGTTAAATTATCTGTAGGTATGGATTGAGCAATATCATTTTCAGAAAAAATTGCCAGATTTGACAATTTTTCCTGAGCTAGGGTCGATCTTAGGTAGATTTTTATCAGTGTAAGTTTACTAAAACTTACTATTAAACTCGCTCACCTTTTGCGACACTTACTGGAATAGTTTGTAGAATCCGAAGGGCAGTCCAAGTGTTTGGAAACAAATCGCACCATTTACTTTTGTTCAAGACATTATGAACATCTTTCGGTTGTCCTTGTCATGTGTCTAAAAATTGCTTCAGGCTTTAGTGTTTCTTGAGCCAGATCTGCTCCAGAAATATCGCTGTATGAATCGTGTGTCAAAATATTCATTCTCCCAAGTATTGCTCTCCACTTCTGTTTTTCTTCATCTATTTGTTTGATTAAATGTTGATCCACTCCAGTTTGCGTTCCTAATCTTTTCGTAACTTCCAAACATACATGTTGCTGAATGATGATCCTTAGCAGTCTCATGGTTTGGCAAGGCTAGTGCAATATAGGTCCAAGAGCCCAATCACCATAACCCTCATTTGCTAAAGTTGATATTGAATGTCGGTGAAATAAATAACAATATAAGCAAAACGCTTTTGAGGAAGATTTTGAATAAACAAGCCATTTCCCGGTATATTTTTCTCCATTTGGCATAATTCGTTGGAAATGTTTGTTTGGAACATGGCGACCTTTTTCATTGCGCGTATAGTCTTCTTCATTGCCCAGTTTGCCATTATTATGATTATTAGACCATTGCAGTACTATTTCATCAACTACCCTATTTGGGCATTTCGATATATCTTCTGAAACTTTTAATGGTAAAGCAGACTGAGGAGTCATTTCTGTTTGCCAATTGGAAAGTCCTGGTATTGATTAATATGAATTATCATGTAAAAACGGAAGTAATTCAATTACGGACTAGCAGCTCCAAATAGTCAGATTTAGCTATAAAAAAAGGCAGGGATTTATCTGACCTGGCAACACTGTTCCAGCGCCTCTCTAAAACCACCATCAGTTTTTTTTTTTTTTTTTTTTTTTGCGCTGGAAATTGTTTTTTGCATTTGGCTCTTTGACGCCCCTTACCGTCTGGCGCCTAGAGCGGGCGCTCCACTCGCTCTACCCCAGATCCGGCCCTGCATGACTACTTCAATAGGGTTATAGGCAGTTGGAATAGTTTACCGGAAGCGACAGTTAATTGCAGTGGGGAAAAAACTTTTAAGAAAGCTCTTGATGTTCATTGGGGACTGCTAAATTGACTAGGACCAGCTTAGCTAGGCCCTGAGCCTGTTGCTGGTCGTCACTTTTGTATTTGTATTTGTATTTATAAAAGCCTCTAACGATTATTAATTTCTTTTTTGCTACCTCTCCCCAGTTTTGTTTAGTTAGGAAGACCTTATCAACTGACCCTATCAGTTGGCACGTAGAGTGAAGTATAGCCGACTATTAATTATTTGCTTTAAAAAAAAAGCTTCTTAAAAAAGAATTACTACGACAAAATTTCATGTACTATTTCGGTGACCATGATACTGACCACAGTTATACAATTAATAATTTTTCCCTTGAGTTTGAATTAAATACATTTCTATTTTGTTATTTACTGCTTTTAGGTTACCATAAAGTGCCAATACAAAATATATTTCACTTTTTCTTTTCTTGTACTTTTTCTTTGTATATTTTATATAATCATTCCACGGTTTACACATATTCATTCAGAGATATCCTTAAAAATTCACATCAAAAAGTTTCGCGGGAAAATAGGCTCGTTTAGTTATGGATGAACTGCGTATCTGTACATGTTCTACCGTGATAACATCTTTCCGATAAAATTTGTTCCAAGCAAATCCGTCTGTCAGCTTAGGATTCATATGGATTGAAATTTATTTGTAGGCGCTAATGTTAATTTTTTAGAACCGTTCAAAAATGAAAAAAAATTGCTCAAATCAAAAACGTTTTCTCGCCGCGGGCTCCTTCCAATATGCTTGCTCGTAAGAACTTGGATCTTATGCCCAGAGTTTACTAATTTGAATTATTTTTGCCCATAGGCGCAAATGTCTAGATTTTTTTAACTGTTCAAAATTGAACGAAAAATTTGTTTTAATCAAAAGGTAAAGTACACAAATGTGATGTCCTCGCCGAAATTTTCCAAATGCAAAAAAAAAAAATCATTCGAATTGGACAATTCCTTCAAAAGTTATTTGGGGGGACAGATAGACACACATTTTCCCCATCTGAAAACCCTACTTTCAATTTTTTAATTTTTTTAATATTTATTCAATTACTTAACTTAGTTTTGACTTTTTCTTATTTTTAACGATATTTTTACAATACATAAAGCCTTCTTTCATTTTTTTCTTACCTTTACGGGAAAGTAGGCAAAAAATTCTAAACATTTTTGTCAAATAACTTTAAAAAAGAAATAAAATAAGTGGAGTGAGAATGCGCTCAGTCAGTGTACCCAATGAGTTCAGTCAACATGTACCCAAAATTTCACCAAATGCACACACCATAGGAGCTACCTCTACTTTCATTCTTACCAAAAAATGTGAATCCAAAGTAGCTTTCCCTATGTATAACAATAAAATATTTCACAAACAGGATCACGGATAAGGTGGTTGCAGCTGTTTTCCTCTGCATGATCGTGATTTTGTTATCTATATGTTAACACTATTCTGTTTTTCACAAGCGACATTCTCTGAAGTAGTTGCCTCAAGTTTTAAAAGCTCGTTCTTATAGTTTAGCCAAACAAACACAAAAATGGAATGCGATTCAAATCTGGCTATAAAACGAAATTTAAATATAAGGCCTTTGAAAATGATTTTTATAGTTTTCCATTCTAGTGCAAGCATGTAATTTACATGCATCTATTCCATTTCGCAAACTTGGCGATTCTCTAAGACCACAATGCTGAATAACAAAAGAACTTTGGACAAGGGAAACAAATAATTTATAGGAATAGAAAAAGCGTCGCAAAATAGGTCTAAAAACAAAAGAAACTCCTCAGTATTTTCATTTACTACATTCCTTTGAATTTTGTCTGTTTCAGTTATGATCTACTGGAACCAAGACTATATCAGATAAATGGCATTGTAGCTTTGTTGGCTCCATCAAACTTCTTAAATAGAAGAGAATGTGTTACATTGTACTTGCAGAGAAAAAGGAAAACATTATTAATACTTTTTCTCCCCCAACTCCTATGCTTTAACACACAGGCTTAGCATTGCCTTGCTTTATAGAAGCGCCTTTTCACTCTTACGGAACCCTTCGAAAGGTGTTCAAGTTCAGGAGACCCCATCGTCTGTGGACTAAAAATTACTTCAAAGTGTTTCTTACAGTCAATAAGTTAACTGGTTGCATGTTAGTAGTTAGTTTATGCCAACTCAAGACCCTTTGAGTATCCATTTGGCTGCGATACTCTGGGCAAAATTAAATTCCAAGTGCAGTTTCGCATTGTCAGAGTCCAAGTGCTTCAATTTCCAGTGAAAAAACTAGACGTCTAACTTCTCATATGGCAATGGCATCCGCCCATAGTGGAAAGAATGGATGCCGGTTTCCGGCGAATGCACTAGTCTGCAATTGTTAGTGACCATACGCAGACCCATTGGGGAAAAAATATATTGATATTTTCATTTGAAGAATTTAAAAGCAGTATTATTTTAAACAATTCAGAAAAACATCGGATTTTTTTTTTCTTTTCTACAAGATGAATAACTTAATTTTCTTTTTTCTTATTTTAATTGTGGGGGTCAAGCTTAGATGGTTTTGGCGACTTATCAAACTTGATAAAGGTCTATTCAGATGCGACGAAATCTTTATCTCACTTTCGACTTTTCGAGCACTTCACTGAAACTAAAGTTGCTCTATTTTTAAAAAGCACCCGGTGATCGGGATTTTTTGAACTTTGCACTAGTCATTTTCAAAAACTTACACAAATTTTAGTAAAGGTTTTTTCATTACTGGCTGTATATCACGGCATTTGGCAACGTTTTTTGATTTGGAGTCAATGGCCTGCAGTTTAAATTACCGTAAGAACAAATGTGTATTGCAGTATAACAGCTGTTTAACAAATGATGACAGCGTAAAACAAATCATTCGTTTTAAACAGCAACCGTCTTTTCAGAACACGAAAATTCTTTTATTTCAGTATTTATAAGAATCATCTATGTATATTTCTCTAGCCTGTTCTGTCGCTTCGCGAGATCTTCCTTATCCCTTTATCAAATTCCACGATTGGCCCCTCTTTTAAAGCTTATCGTGCCAGCTAATGACGAAAAATAGACCCACGGTCTAAAACTGTACCGCCTCTCTTAAATTTGAGATTTAAAATCATCTATGAAGAGGTCCTTTAATGGATGCCAAATTGGTGTTGCGCCATATGTTAATCCAGTAAACAAACAAGAAACTTTTCTGTTTTAATTGTGTAGCAAATTGCAGTTTTAGCTACGTCTGTGCATTAAACTTATTCAATCGTTAGGCTCTACACATTCTTTCTTATATATTATGAATGCATAACCAACCAACAGGAACTATATTTTAAGTAATGTAACTGTTTCGTTATTGTATTTTAATGCTATGTATACTAATAATAAAAATAATGATCATTATTACTGCGATTATTTTATTATTTTGGATATCTAAATAATAGTGGGAGACACATTTTTAACAGCTATTTGTACTGATGTGTTTAATTACCTGTCTTCTTTTGTACCAAAATTTCGTTTATTTTTTCTATTCTTCTTCCGTAATGTCCTTTCTCCCAAATTTGCGGAATTCTGCACGGGACGACTAGTTTATTTTTAGTACAGAAGGCTTATTTTACTCTTTTTCAGATCCCATTGCGACTGCGACAAGGAATTCTACGGTTGTTTAAAAGGTTCAGAGAACAAATTTGCTGATGTGGTTGGAAACTTTTATTTCAATATCATGCGATTACAATGCCTCAAAGAACACAGGCCTTTCATTTGCGTGGAGAACAGGTATGAACCGTTCATTTCCTTCTTGTATATACAAAAAAACTCATCTGAAATTTTCTAAAAATTGGGTATTAGAAATTACTTGCTAATTTCGAACAGCACGGTTACTTTAAAAAAGGCTCGCGAGTTTTAGCACACTCAGATTAACTCATTTATTGCACTAAAGCCACTGAAATGTCTTTTTGTGTAAATGTTGCTCAGATGTCTATGTAAAAATCAATAAAGAAAGAAATCACAGCCATACACGTATGTGTTTGTTCACTCTAAAAAACTCTGAAAACTCAGGGTTTTTTTTTTTTTAAGTGTTGTTTCCGCATAGACCAGCTAAACAGTAAATTGCAGCCGTAATTCCACAATACGAACGAATGATTTGCTCTAAATATTTGAGTCAAACTTTTCGCTGGCTGAACTGGATGCAAAAGTCCCACAATCACCGGAAGATCTTCCTACACATGTTCAATGCCGACAATGGAAGATCACATGATAAAACCATCGAGCGTTCAATTCGAAAGATATTGAGCACTGCTTTCAATATCTACAAATCTTTGCACTTAACGCGCAGGCGGAAAATCTGCACAAGAATTTTTATCGCTTCCGATAGACGGTATAGAATTTTTGTCGCTTCCGATATATGAAATTCCGATATAAGGTATAGAATTTTTGTCGCTTCCGATATATGAAATTCCGATATAAGGTATAGAATTTTTGTCGCTTCCGATGTATGAAATTCCGGTATAAGGTATAGAATTTTTGTCGCTCCCGATATATGAAATTCCGATATAAGGTATAGAATTTTTGTCGCTTCCGATATACGGTGTAGAATTTTTGGCGTTTCCGATATATGGAATTCCGATATACTGCATAGAATTTTTGTCTCTTCCGATATACGGTATAGAATTTTTGTCGCTTCCGCCAACATAAAATAGAGCAACAATGCAGCAAATGATGTAAACTGGCTTTTGTTTACTTGTCTTAGCAAATTTATAAAGAAAAGTAAAAGTAAACGTTGCGAATTTGATCTTGTGTTGAAGAGCTCTTCTATTTTTTTTTTCCCCAATCAGAAGGCATGAAAATTATTTACAAATATGAGGTGGAAACGATCTACATCCACCTATTAAAAGATATTTCTCCTTTTGCAGGACGGATGTCGATGGTGGTCAGCGATGCGTGAAGTGGAGTGCAGACCCAAACAGCAAAAAAATGCATGTGACGTTGACACATCTAAAATACTGACGTTCACATGTGAAAAAGACAAGCCAAGCAAGGACTTTTTTTTATCGAATAAAGGAATCTCGCAACTTGAATCATTATTTAGTTTCATTTTACGTGCTCAATATTATGTTATTTGAATCACAGCTTCATAATTTACCTCAATTAATTCAGTGATATTCAGTTTTGATTTTAGAAATTAAAAAATTAAATTATATATACAATTATGCATTTCTTCTTAAACTCAATTTTAAATTATTTTCATAGTAAATTTCTTATGAAAATTCAAAAAAATAATAAAAGATTCACTTTTTTCCTCATTTTTTGTTTATTTGAAATAACTCCCTATGTAATTTAAATCCAATTTTGGTTAATATATATTTATAAAAGGGACTCAAAAAAAAGAAAAAAGTGATTGGTTGTTCAAGTGTTTTATTTATTTATTTTTTTTTTTTTTCATTTGAAATGACTATGCAATCATGTACTTCATTGTAATAAAATAACTCAAAAAAATAAATAAATAAAAAATTTCAAAAACGCAATAATTAAGTAGATTACCAAAAAGATGAGCACTAACCTTTTTATTGATTAAATCGGAAAGCAGTCATGTTATGAATGCGTAATTAATGTTTTCATTACATATTGCATCTGACTTTCATGGCGCTGACTGTGCCATTGAAATTTTGAGTGGGTGGATGGATGGGATCGGGGGGGTTCGAATACTACTTACTTTACAGCAAAAACGACCCATTTGAAGAGTTAATAAATCTGATTCGACATACAGGATGTGAAACGAATCCATGTTCGCAATTTTTATTTTGATTTTTGCAATTGCATCTTCATCCCTCCGAAAGCGCCTAAAATACATGTGCGTCTTCTAAAACCAGAACAAAATGAACTCTAAGTAGTTATTCTAAAACTTTGAATTGATATTTATGGATCAAGCCATATGAAACTTCATTTCACATTAGCTTTTATCTGCCACTCAGAATTGCTACAATCAAGTACACCTATCTTTATTCTCGCATACTCAGTATCCTTTATTTTTTAGGTGAAATTACGATACAAATTCGGAATTTTCTGGATTATGGCGATTCTGAATTTCGAACTTTTCCGAATTTTAGAGCAATAGCGTGTTGCTTGTCTCAAAACTAATCTAACCTCGGATTCGAAAACATGTTATTAAAGGAAAAAGTGGGATTTCTTTTTTCTTTTGGTATTATTTATACTTTTTTATTACATAGAACGAATTCAAATGATTAACAAAACAAACGTCAGATTTTGAAGAATTCCGAACTTCGTACCTGGTACTCTAATTTTCTAAATACCAATACAAAAAAAAAAGAGTAATATAAATACAATATAGAGTAAATACAATAACTACTAAAAATAAAAATACAACCGAAATATAGTATATTTAAAAAGATCGAACGAATCTACTTTTGCTTGGTATTTTATTTCACAAATACATCAAATTGCTGAAATCGCAAAAATATATCAGCATTTTAAAATTCTGCAAAGGTAAAGGGATTTTACAAATTGTTATTCTTTAGAACGGTACTGTATTACAATTTATTTTGTAGTCAAGTAGGCTTCTTTGAATGTACAAATATGTAAAACCGTTAGATATTTCAAAAGGTTGTTAAAAAACATACCCATTTTTAAGAAGTATGGAATACAAAACGTTTTGTAAAAAATAAAATAGTGAAGTTTGAAACGAAATCTGCAAGCACTTCAATGCATGAAACAGTAGCAATCCAGTTTTATATATGGATTTATGCACAATTCATATGGGCACAAAGAAAAAATCTGGACTAATTTAGTTAACTGGTTGGACTAATTTAGTTTATTAGAATTTAAAAATTTAATTCTAAAGCATTTTTTTAAATTTACCCAATTTATCGCTTGCGAACATTTAAGCTCCTCGTTTAAAATTGGAGGGGGGGGGGGGTGAACATGATTCATGGATTTCTCTTCAGCAAGGCGGGAAGGGGGGAGATACACAATATTTTGCATCATAAACAAATCTTATTGAAGAGCACAAAACTATTTTTTTTAAACATTTACTTCATTCTGTTTAAGATTATTTTTAGGATCAATAAGGAAAGGCCGTTTTTTATTTGCCGCTTGTAATTTTTGCCGCATTAAAAATTTCGATAAAGCAATTGAAAAATAAAACAGTCCTATTTAAATGGTTCACATTCTTCCACTTTTTTTCTTGTAGGGGATTCTTATAAATTTTAAACACATGTATGCCAAACATGGGTTTATCAATGTGTACAGTCAGTGTATGTAATCATTTCAAAAACCAACAATATTAGTTTTTATTCTATATAAATAAACTCACTTTTGCATTCTCGTATGTTTGAATTCAGAATTTCACCAGAAGCTATTTTGTTATTTTTTACTAACGTTTGTAAGGAAATGATCAAAGAAATCTTGAGAGAGGCAAAATCAACCATTCCTAATTAATTTTTAGCGTGGACGATATTTTTCAAATCTGTTTTACTTATAGTCTTTTGACCGATTGTACCTGCAATTTTTTGTATGCATTATTGTGTAATATATATTTGCAAATTGTCTTCCTGGGAAAATCAATATTCGGAATAGCCCGTGCCGCACCGGGCGACGCAGCTAGTCATAAATAAAACTACACATTGCTTCTAATTCATGCATTTCAATATTCAGGGTGAATGCTCTTAATGCAAACAAAATCAATACAATAAAAAAACCACACTCCTATACTTTGCAAATAAGGTCAAGATAATTGTCATTTCAATAACGATTATATAACTCTTTCATAAAAAGTCACATAATTCAAAATTAAAACAATTACAATTATTAAAAGAATAAATGTCTCGTTTATCTCTTGCAATAAACAATAAATAGAAATATTTCATTCATGTCATTACAGTGCAAAATATGCCCATAAAAAATGCTAATATAGCATTGTACATATTTTTATGCAACAATCAGTACAAAACTTTTTACATAATAAATCATTAGTGAAGGTCAGTCAACTCAGCTGTTGATCCTGATTGCACAGGATCAACAACATTTACATACTGTACAAAGCAGAAAGTATTGTAGCAAAATAGCATTTCAAACTTGATTGCTAGGGAATTAAAATTCATATTTACCAAGGAAGCATAAATTAGTTTAATTAAATATGAAATAACAACAATATTCAAATTTTAATGACGTCAAACTATCAATAGCTGAAGAAACTGATGCTATAATGCCAGAAGTTTTAAGCAAAACTTGATTAATCCATAATTTTGTCAAAATTTTGAAACTTGATACAAAATGTGGATTACATTTTAGATGTTTTTTTAATAGTTACGCTTTCATTTTAAAAAATACTTAGTCCATTTATATAATTGAATAAACACGAATTATTAAAAATATAGATTGACAAAATGCATTACACTAAATTTTCTGTATATTCAAGTTTAACTTAACATTTTGTGACCATGTATTTGAACATGAAAAATATTGGCGTTAAATTTTTTTACAGGTAATTTAGCTTTACATGTGTCAGATGCTTATCATATTAGAAAAAAAAATTGACAAATGAGCATAAAAAAACAGGTATACAGAGCATAACATATAGAGGGTATAAAAATGAATTTGAAAAATGCAAACACTGAAAATTTTTAATTCAATTAATAATGATTTCAAATCTGACAACGCTATGAACAGTAAGAAAACTCACTAAAATTTGAAAATTATTGATCAATCAAGACTGATATCGATCGACAATATTAACATCTAAAACTTAGTAATTTCTCTGATAAAATAAGAGAAAGCAACTGTGAAATAAGCTCGTTCAAGCAAGTAGCATGATGTATGCATATGAAGGTTTTGTAGTGTCCCCGAAAAAAATTAGGACATCTTTCAGATTCTCAGTACAAATAGGAAAAAATAAATATTTTTTGAAAATCAGGACAAAATAATTTTTACCAGGAATATCAGGACAACTACAAACCTAGAATATGTAAAAAATAACTGCAAACAATTAAGCCTCGACACATTTTGTTATTTTATATTACACTGAATTAAATAATGATTGTCAACAACTTTTAAACTGAATAAAGCTTTGATAAATTAGAAATTATGAAATATGACATAGTACTAGATTTCAATTTATGATCTAGCAGGTATTTATATTAACACAGTCAAACTGCTACATTGATTTTTAATCCGCAAGATGTGCTACTGCCATAACTTATAACAACAATGAAAAGACTCAAACTCTTCATCTATCTCATTATTTCACGTTGAAAAATAAAATATTTTAAAATCAGAAATCAAGTTGAATGATTATACTGAAAATAAACCAAGAAAGTACAACTAAAATAGTATACATTGTATTAGTAGACGTGATGAGTAACTAAGAATTATGAAATGATATTATTTAAGTCTAATTCTTCATCTATCTCATTGTTTTACGTTAAAATAATAAAATATTTTAAAATCAGAAATCAAATTGAATGATTATACTGAAAATAATAACATGAATGTACAGCTAAAATAATATGCATTGTATTAACAGGCATTATGAAAGAATTATGAAACATTACTAAATAGTAAATGGACCAACAAAAGACAGCTTCTAAAATTAATATTTCGTAATATTTCCAAATGATTTAACATTTAGGCAACCCTACATTTAAATTAACACTCATATCTGTAAGGAAATAATTTCCAATCTAAAAGTTCCATACAGTTTTCCATGACTAGACTAAATAATTATTTTGGGTATGTTACTATATTCACTTAAATTCTAATTGAAGAGGCTTTTTAAAATAAATTTTTAGAATATAGTTTTGTTCTTTCTATTTTGTGGTCTTACTTGCATTGACAAAATCTAAGGCCAGAGATAGCTATGTAAATTGTAAAGAATGTTAAAATTAATAGTACACCTTCAATTAATGTATTTATAATTTATATAGAAATGTATACAACATAAATTTCTATGAATCAAATTTTTGCATTATTGTTTTTTCACTTTGTTTCATTTGTTAATTCGGTTTCTTATAGCAAATAAAAATTGGATGGATTGCGACATCTGAGCCTATTGGTTAGAGATAATTCCCCTGCAAATTTGTATGGCATATTTTTTACTTGGAAAAAAAATGGGTTTTCAATTACTAATTAATCAAAGCAATAACTCCATAGCATGAGGGTCGCAACTGCAATAACAAGCTAATGGGAAAGTGAAAAGTTAAATTCCAAAATGTTTTCATCAAAATTGAAAATTAAAATGCAACATTATTCACTGTATTCTTAAATGAGTGAAAAGTTCAACATTATGTACTAAGGAAAGTTGTTTATCTTTCAAACTTCTTTCTAAAAAAATTACATAGTCAAACTTAAAAGACTATATACATGTTTAAATATTTTTCTACACTAAACAAATAATTTTAGGAACATCTAGATTTCCATTTCATAAATGGTTAATATTCTATTACATTTAACCACAATTTTTTCTAAATGAACCAAATTATTTTTCAGAAAGCTAAAATATCATTTAAAAAATAGGAATAAAAACAAATTTATTGCCAATTTTCATCTTTTTAAGGAAGAAATTTAAAGTTTTGTCCTTGCACAAAAATACTTTTACCCTTTTTTTTTTTCTTCTTCGCATTGAAAAACCAATCAAACTTTTAATTCTTTGTTTTTCATTGTTTCATAACTGTCCAACACAAATTTTACATGTTTAAATTTCTAGGAAAACTTGCAATTCGCAACTGTATTGCTAATTACTCAATGAAGCTTTAACAAACCCAAATAACAAGCAATTAGCCTCATGAAAGTTTGAAAATACAAAAATTATTATGATTAACTTATACTTTAAGGCATTTTTTTACAATTTATCATTTAAAATGTATTTCATGAACATGCGTTTTAACTTTATTTTCACCTAAATTTAGTTTTTGCACCAGTTTTGATTTTTCTTTTTGCTGTTATCAATCTATAGATAAAAGACAAATTAAAGAAAACTTCTGAAATTTCGTACATATTGCTATTTTTTTTAAGACAAACTTAACATAATTCCTATACAATGCTATGCTTCATCCATGATCAAATACCAGATCCTGAATTATTACTTTTTAAAAAGCGCCAAGTAAAAATACTTAATTTTCCCACATAGGAAATATGGTATATTTCATAGTCCATAGTGAAACAGAAAATTTTGGCTTTTCCTGTAGTGATTATGAACAATCCATATTAGTTTGAGCCTGTCATAATCTAGATCAAGAAAAAACAACTAAAATGTGCAGTATTATTTGGAAGAACAGGAAATCATGGCTCTACACTTAATACTACCTTAAAGAAAAAAATATTACAAGTTCATCCAAAATTGTACTTTAATACTTTTCAAATACATGCTTTCATATTGAAAGCTATATAAACATAACTTTTATTACATTCATAACATTGATTTTCATAAGAAAGAGCATAAAAGTACACATTTCACATTCTTAACAAACAGTTCCACAGGCTCAACAGCATTTTGCTTAGTATAAATTTGCTCAAATGCATATTTTTTTTAATTTTAATTTTGTGTTTTAAAACTATTTTATTAAACACTAGAAAACATTCTCAATCAAGTAGAGATGAAATCTCCCCCTACTTCTAATGTCAATATTTCGGTGGGGTAAAACACTTTATAAAATTCTAGTTGAATCTTACAAAAATTCGATTAGAACTTTAGCTGGAAAAAAATTCAAACATTCATTATTTTTCTCTTAATAATATGTGCTTAATGCAGATGAGCTTATGTTTAAAACTATAATTAATGTTCAAACTAGGCGACTCTCCAGCAAAAACTATTCTCAAATTAAATAGAAGTCCATCACACAGACATCAACTTTACATTCAAAATAGTTGTATGCTTTATAAACAATGTGTTGTACTTATTTCTGTAAAGTTTTGTTTTCAAAAGTTTTGAAAGGTTCTTTTTTTTTTCATCAATAAAGATGTTTGCAGCAAGAATTGACAATTTAAAAACTGAACAATCACAATTGTGTTCAAATTTCGATCATACTTTCATTCATTTTCTTTACATGTCAAGTAATAGTTTAAAACTGGCAAATAATTTTAGTAACCATTACAACACTAACACAAAAATTATACTAAAAAATTATCTTTGGCTCTTTCCACAACTAGAAATGTCTCTGTAGAACTGTTGAATGAAAGAACTAAATAAAAAACCTTTAACATGAAATGCAGCTTTTAGTAAATACCAAAGAAAAAGAAAATAATTATTGATTATTTAAACTTTCCGACCGGTAGCTTTTAATTAAGATGAGCACGACAAAGAAAGCTTTAAATAACCAAAAGATGTGTAAATTTAAAAAAGGCGGAAAGTTATAAAACTATGAATTTAGCAAGCAATTAAAACAAAATATCACACTCACATTCAGGTATAAAAACGAGATTCGGACATACAAATTAATTATCCATTTGCATTTTTAAATGAAGAAAGTTCAAAACAACTTCACATAATTATAAAATGAAACATTTTCAATAATATGAACAATCTGAAAAAGACATCATTCAAAGCTCTGTGAATAATAAATATTTTTTTTTTAATGAATAGTGATACAACAAGATAACTTAACATCACAACATAGACTTTGTACACAAGAAAGGAAAAACTCAAGGAAATATTAGGAAAATCAAACTTCAGGAAAATTCCTTGTCATTACGCTTTGCAAATTTAATGTTAATAGAGCTAGCTCAGTTATTAACATTCAACTTTATGCATCTTCTTTTTAAATGCTGATACAATTACAGAATACTCCTTCTCATTTTTATAGTGTGGTGTAATGAAGTTATGCATTACTTTCCGAAGCACAAGTTCAGAAGCCTCAGCCTAATTGAATGAATTACAGACACTTTTAAAATGTTAAAAAGATACCTATTTTTTTCTAATTGGGAACTAAAATCCACACACTTGTTTTTATATCTATACAAATTTTATCTTTAAATTACAAGATTTAGTTCCATAATAAACACACATGCATTCATCCTCCTCCATCCAAATGTTCTTAACATTAAATCAAAAGTTAAAAACATAAAGATTAAAAATTTCATCACATAATTTGCTCTTAATTATTTAGATTTTAATGTAAATATTAAATCTCCAAAAAATGTTCTAAGTTACAAGGTTTTATTTTTAAAACAACTAAAATGCAGTAATACTGGTCAAAAACCACGCAAGAAACTTCCTGGACAAATCAAGTTAAATAACATTGCATTATCCAAACAAAGCTATTGTTGCCATTCGACAAATAATTCTGACAATTTCCTCAAAGCCGAAAATTATTTTTTTTACCTAACTAACATTATAATAAATCATAAAATGGATGGAATATTGTATTGTTATCGAAGATAAGCTTGTGTGCAAAGTTTGAAGATAATTTATGCAGTAATAGTGGTCGAACAACACGTAACAAACTTCCATGACAAATCAAGTTAAATAAAACCGTCTAAAAATCTATTATAATTACAAAATACCACTCTTTAACATTTTAACCATTTCAGATGAAGAAAAAATTATCTTGGGTAATTTATCAATCTTTAAGAATATAATACTTGAAAAAAAAACAAATGTAGAAAAGATATTAAAACAGTCTTTTTTTAATGTCGTAAGTAACGATTCATCATAAATACTTTAGTAAGAATTTCCTAAAAATTAGAAACTGTTGTATGCAATTAATTTGCATTAAAAGATGTCCAGCTAAAACAGTTGGTTTCATAAAGTATAATTGCAAAAGATTTTTTAAAATAACAATAATTAAACAGGGAACAAGTTTGAAAATTAATTGCATACAGCAAAATGGGAGCACCTTTTTCAGATTTATTATTGTCAAACTGATGCCCATAAAGAATTTTCCAATGACTTCAAGGTAGTATGCATTGCTACCATAAAAATTCATGAATTTAACAAGTTTTCAAATGAAATTCAAAAGAATTACTAGTTCCTTTCCAGTTTAGGCAATTTTCTGCTCTCAGAAAATGCTCAACAATTATTTTGACAAGAACTATTTCACATATATGGAAAACAATATATTGGTGTCTTGGAATGAACAGTTAAGGGGGAGGAAGGTTGAGAGGGAATATTTTACAGCCTTTTACGTAGAGGCCACTTATACTGTGTATCGCCCCTTTTGGGAGTAACAATGGTTCAAACCATGTAGACAAACAGTACACAAACAGATACTATAACACTACGTAAACAAATACTGTTTCTATGGTGGTGTACTAAGTACAGGAAGAATTATTTCTCACAGTTAATGCTAATACTGACTACAAATTAACAATCGGCAAAAACTATGAACAGATAAAAATGCTGTATTTCAATAAAATATTACGGGGTGTAATCAGAAAAATTTAGTTACAATCATTAGGATTTTATAGAAACTGCAAACAAAGCAAAAAGTTCTAGTGGGTAAAAAGATTTAGCAATTTATGAAAAATTCATATTTTATGCAACCCTGAAAAATTATATTAAGTACATATTAAAAATAATTCAAGTTAAAACAAGCACCTTTCAGATCAAATGCATAAGTACATGAGAATAAAAGAAATGAATTGAAACATTACAGAAAAAATAAATTGTAACGTAAAACAGAAAATACATTTCTCCATTTCATAACACTTGATAACATGACAAGAAAAAATTTAAATTGAAAACTGCCCATAACAAGTAACAATATCAAACAAATAAATAATTACCACTAAAACTGTCCATTACATACATGTCCATTAGTACATAATCCAGTTTCGTACTAATTACTTTCCCATAATAAAGCGTTGTAAACAAAACAAAAAAAAAAAAAACACTCAGTAATATTCAATCAGAAATAATGTCTTTGGAAAACATAAAGAAGAACAGCCTTAAACAATAGAAACAAAAATATAATTTTTAAAAAACATAAAAGGTACATAGTAGAAGTATAGACGGAAGAAATAATAAAAGAAAGACGTTTGGCTGATTTCAGATCATGCTATACATTTGTTAGCATTAAATTTCTATCAAATTGTAGAAATTGTCTATCACATCTCAGGAGAAGAAATTTATTATTAATACTTTTTTTTCTCGCAACCTACGACTCCTCAACAAGATATAAAACAGAAAAAAAATGTTGTGTGAACAACTAAAAAGCTAACAATATACCACTAAAATTTCAATTAAGTTTTAAATTATAAGTACACCAAAAATTATGCCATAGGCAACTGGGTTATCCTTAAAATAAGGTTTTCAACAGAACAGATTCTGCTATAAAATTCTAACTTTTCTTAGAGCTAACTCTAAATTAAACATTTCCATAAACTAATACAAGTTTTCCACAACTTCTGCGAGAAAAAAATATCAATGCACTTGCATTCTATAATATCAATAAAGTATACTTCAAATATAATACTAGCTCAAATAATGGAAAACTTGCAAAATTTTTCAACAATAACAATATTAAAAACAGTGAATATGCTCTTGAATCAAATAAAAACCTAGGTACGTTACTGATAATTTGTCAACAATAATTACTACACTAACAAATGTACATCACAGTAAAGAACTCAAAATACTGTACTATTAGTTTCACATCCAATAATGGTTTTATAGGCCCCATCTGCACAGTTGTTTACATTTTTCAACTTGTTTGGTGTCCAGTCACTTTTCAGAGATAAGTTGAACATCGAAAAGGAAGGATCACCAGTTACTTCCTTAACGACATTCAAAAAAGGTGGCAAGCGGCCTAATAATTCATCACCTTTGAGGGTGGTATATGTCTCCAACAAAATTAAACCAGTACACCTGAAAATTATAAAAATAATAGATATACATTTGAACCAAAAAAAACAAAAGTTGTTGTTAAACCTATTCAACAAGGGGGGGGGGGGGGGGGATCATAATAAAAACCTTATAAGGAAAATTACTGCATAACAAACACACACCAACAAAATAATCAATAACTAGTGTTACCCACCCCTTTCCACGAAAAACCTTAATTTAAGATCAGCCCTAAAAGAAGGCTCTCCTTTTATTTATTTAATTAAAACTTTCCAACCATTAATTAAAACCTATCAAAACAATCCTATTTAAATCATTTTACTCTTTAAAAAAATGCTTATTGTATAATCTGCAGTAACATATAATAACCCGAAAAATGTCGACCTTACCAAATCATCCACAGATTGATGAAGTCCAAAAATTAAGTATTTTATTGAAGTGGAAAATATATTTCATTATGATATAGTGTATAAGTTATAAGAGCATTAAATTTGCTTTCAAAATATTATCTTTGATTCTCAGTATCAGATTAAAACACCTGAGTTTTCTAAGCTATGTTTAACTTTATTTTTTAAAACATTGTTTTTAACTGTTTCAAAGCATTTATTTATTTTTCTTAATATTAAAAATTGTTAATGTTTCAGTTTCATTTTCCCAAGACGTTAATTTCATGCACTATCTGGATCCTAGAGATAAAAGTCAAGTCCGTCTTGAACCATTCCTAAAATTAGATGTCCATCAAAATTTATCTTAGTTGTGATTGAACCATAGACCCCTTAACTAGATGCCTTCCGAAATGAAGCGAAACCCAATACCCTACTGGCAACGATTTTCTCTGCTGACAACGAAAACGCCGCTAGAGGGCACTACCTATTTGCTATTGGAAAACGATGTTTTACGTGTTAACGCTTGGTATATTGCAATAAAAAGCGGTAAAAATTGTTCTTTTTAAAAAATCATTTGAATTTTTTTAAATATTTAATACCATGACTCATTTATTACATTATTTTTTCGCTCTTACTTTATGGTGCAGTAAAACAGTAGGAAATTAAGTGATATTATTTATTTTTGATATCTGGTTAGTCTAGGAACATTTTAACGGAGCATCAACTTAAAAATTTATTTTAAAGTGGTTTTCTCCTAACTCTAGGTATTTTAAAAGAAAAATTTTGTTACACAAATGAACAGAATTTTCGTTAAAGTAATGATTTAATTATTTTAGTCTAAAATGAAACTTTGCTTAAAAAATAATTATTTTTTACAAATTTGCAAACTTGCTGTGCAGAAAAATAAAACATTGTTTCTGCAATCTATAAATGTAGTAAAATTATAATTGCATGTCATCACTTAGTTTAAATTTTATTATTATTATTATTTTCGAGTTAAATGGAATATAAATTTTAAGCATTTCCATTTAAAAAATATTTTTTTGGACCAGTCGAGAACACTCGCGTACTTAGCCAACCTGTACCACAGACAATGCGTCAAATTTCGATTATGAAATACTACTTTAAATACTTTCACATCTAAAATCGAAATTGAACTTATGAAATTTTAATTTTGTTACAATAGAAGGTTCTATTGCAACTGAATTAGGTAGTTGATCATAACATTTAAACAAGTAAGGTGTGTCTCATAAATATAAAGACACAAATGTTTTTGAAATTACATTTCACTTAATCAGTATAAAAAGATTTAATTTTATGCCTCATGTTAATTGATGAACTATCGATATGTCCACCGGGTTTGACCATACTAGTCGGATAAAATAGCAGAGTGCGTGTCGACCAATTACAATGAGCAGCAAAGTTTAAAAACACAACATTTATTTTAGACATAGACGAGACATTTAAAATTCAACTAACAAAAGTAGACCACCGGCATAAAATTAAAAAAAGACTAATCCTACGGCAACATGGCCGCCCTAATCTTTAACAATACTTTTAAACATTAATTCAAAAAATGGCTAACTCAGGCTTTCTAATAAGCCAACATAGAAAAAGTTAAAACTCCATATCGAGTTTACGGCCAGTTCCTACTACCACAGAGTTAGCTGCTCAACAGAATACTGATGCAGGCCAGTCTGCGTTTTTATATGCCCAGTCATTTACATACAGAGGCACGCTGGGAAACCTTAGACTCTGCCCAGCCACGCGCCAAAGGATGCAACCAATCATAGTAAAGCAGTTCAATTTGCATATTGCATCCTTCATATGGCCGCCTAGTGACATTAGCTAGTAATTTATGCATAGGTATAAAAGTAAAATAAAAGTATATAAATAGTTTTTAAATAGTTAATTAAATAATAATGAGTGATAAGAAATAAGAGTGCAGATAGGCTGCGCAACTTCTATCATTAATAACAATGAAATGTATATGTTATAGGGTTTTTAATTTAAATAAATAAATTTTTACTCGAATGATAAAAAAAAGAACAATTTACACTGTCTCATAAATATAAAGACAAATTTGAAACTGCTTCATATGCAAATTTTTTTCGAATGGGCGTGTACAAAACTAATGCGAACGCGTGGAAACACACCTTAAATACCCGAAACGAGCAAAGGTATTTTATTTATTTCAGTGGCAAAAATGCCGCGGAGCGTTGAAATTTCTAGAGATGAGATTTGCAGAATACGTGCATTTAAAGCTAAAGGCTTGAAAGTTTCTGAAATATGTCAGAAAACTGGGAGAAGCAGAGCTGCAGTTTATAAAGTTTTATCAGAAACTTATACATTAAATTCGAAAAAGCGATCTGGCAGACCGAGAAAGACTCGATCGCAAGATTATGCGATTTGTTTTGTCGCAAAAATTATCACTCCGAGAAGTTTCTCAACGAGTTGATGGTGTGGTCTCAAAGGACACAGTACATCGTCGTATAAAAGAAAGCAAAAATATTGTGTATCGGCATATGCGCAGAATTCCTTTACTGAAAAAAGAACACAAGGAACAGAGGCTAGCCTGGGCGAAAGATCATATGCATTGGAAGGATGAGTGGACGCAAGTCATTTTTTCAGATGAAAAGAAATTTAACTTGGACGGTCCAGATGGCTGGAATTCTTACTGGCACAATTTAAGACGTGAACCTTGAACTCTCTTCAGTAGGCAGAAAGGAGATATTGCTTTTCTGGAAGGTAAACAGACATCTATAGACTATGTAGAAGTGCTCAATAGTCATTTGTTGCCAATTGCTGAAACTCTTGGTGGTCCGAATTATGTTTACCAACAAGATAATGCACCGATTCACACATCAAAACTCACGAAAAAATGGTTTGCTGATAACAATGTTAATGTCATGGTATGGCCCGAACGTAGCCCTGACTTAAATCCAGTTGAGAATCTCTGGGGCATTCTCGTTCGTAGTGTATATGCATCTGGAAGACAGTTTTCAAACGTCCTCGAGTTGAGAAAAGAAATCGAACGAAGCTGGTTCGATATAAAGCCAGATTGCTTACAGAGCTTAGTAAAGAGCATGCCAGGTAGAATATTTGCTGTCATTAATAAAAATGGATCTATTATTGGACGATAATTCAGAAGTATGTAAAATGTCTATATATTTATGAAACAGCTAATTTGTTTCCATTTATCAGTTTTCGAGTTGAATTTATTTAATTTTAATTTAATTTAATATAAAATGTTTTGTCGGTAGAGGCTTTTTGTTACATGCATAAAAATATTTTTGAATACTGAATTATTAAAATATTATTTCAGAAAGAACAGTGTCTTTCTATTTATGAGACGCACCTTACATTATATAATGTTTATTTAAAAAATAAATAAATAGATAAAAATGCAGTGAAAACAAGAAGTTCCGTCTAGAACTATACGAGCCTACTTTCCCGTATACACCAAATTCAAATTTATAATCTAGCTATCTCTTTCTCCTTTAGCTTTAGTTCTTAATTATTTCAAATATACCTTTTTCAACGGATAATACATATTCATTCACTCATTCATTCTTTCCTTTATTCAGCCATTCATTTATTCATTCATTCGTTTACTCATTCATGTCTTTATTCATTCATTTACTCATTCCAATATTTATTCCCTCATTTATTCATTCTTTTCCTCATTCATTTATTCATTGATTCATTCTTTCACTCCTTCATTTATTCATTAATTCATGCTTTCACTCATTCATTTATTCATTGAGAAATATCCTTAAAAATCCCTATAAAAAAATTTCATAGGAAAATCGGCTCGTTAGTTCTGGGTGAACTTTCTATTTGCACATGTTCTACGTTATAAGAGCTTTCCGATAAAGTTTGTTCCAAGCAAATCGGTCCATTAGGTCAGGATTTATATAGGATTGAAATTTCCCCGTAAGCGCTATGTTAATTTTTTGAACTGTTAAAAAATGAACAAAAACTGTTCAAATTGATATTTCACGCCAAGAGATTCTTCCAGTAAGCTTGTTCACTGGAACATGGATTTTGTACCCAGAGTTTACACAATTTGCTTCATTTTCGCCCATAGGAACTAATGTTAAATTTTTTTGAACTTTTCAAAATTTAACGAAAAATTGTTCAAATCAAAAATTAAAATATGGAAATGAGATGTCCTCGCCAAGATCTTTCGAATGCAAAAAGAATTTTTCGAATCGGACTATTCGTTCAAAAGTTATTAGGGGGGGACAGACCAGCAGACACATTTTCCCCATCTCAAAACCCTACTTTAAAATTTTTTATTTTTCAATCTTTATTTAATTATTTCACTTTTTTTTACTTTTCTTTATTTTTAACAATACATTAAGCCTTCTTTCATGCTTTATTTTTTTTTTTTTTTACTTTTACGGGAAAGTAGGCAAAAAAAGAGAATAATTATTTATGCAATTCATACATAAAGAATATAATACACTTAATTTCAATTGAGCATTTTTACCATTGTAAAAAAACAAATAAAAATCCAGTTCTTGATTAAAACTTTTAATTTAAATACTTGTTTGAGAACAATGCTATAGATAAAATAATTAAAGACTTATTTGGAGCATTTTGAAAATTTTTGAGAAGATGCAATGTATACCTTCCATGATCAATTAACAGCAACGCTATACATGTAATACATATTTGAGTAGATACTTATATGGACTCATCTGTTTTAGAAAAAAAAGAATATCTTATAATTATTATTATTTACTTATAGTGATCTTGAAAATTAAAACTTTTCCCTGAATTTTAAAAGTCAAGAGTTTTGCAAAGACTCTGAAAAGATGTTCTAAGTTTTGTAAAGGTTTTAAGTGTACTTGGAGTAGCAGATATATTTTCGTACTATCTTTTATATTTTCCAAGAAATCATTACTTCAAAAAAACGAGCAGAACAATAAGGACGTTAAATTGGGAAACTTGGAACCAAACTCTTCATATAGCCTAGTTATAAAAAAATTGCATAAAAATCAAGTTTCTATTCTTATAATAGAATCAAATTTAATCTTATCATAGAATCTGATCTAACATGCCCCCTAAATAAAATTAAGCAATACATAAATTACCTTGGATGGCAAGGATGTTTGTAAATATCCATTTGCATATATATATTATTCAGCATGAAACTTCTTCTCTTCTTATAAACAGTAAAATGTTTGTCATCACGCTGAGCAAGCATGTTCTAATACAAAAAAAGGCAAAAGAAAGTTAAAAAAATATTAACAGACTATTGGTACCAATGTAATGAATAATGACTAACAAGAAAATTCATTTTTAAACAATTATCAAAATTATTTCAGTTATTTTTTAATACAGCCTTTCAATCAAATGGCTCAGAAATCAGAATATTACTTTCAGACTAGAATGATTTTGTTGTTTCCAATATCTTTACAACCATTTAAAAAAATCCTCAAATATTCTGTCAAAATTAATGAACACTTACAATGTAATCCCTTTGAGTGATCTGCCTCTTAACTTCAATTACTTGACTTTTGACATCAAAACGTCTTTGGGTATGCATATAGCTCCAATTGCCTAAAAAAAATTCAAATTTAAAGCTGACCTAATACAGAAAAAAAAATTATCACATAAAACAAGGGTATTTATTTCAACACTTATAGCCAACATCAATTGTTTAACTTAATAAAGGGAAGAACGTATTTAAAATTAGACATCTCAGCCACCAAACAAGGATTTCTAAATTACAGTACTTTTATTTTTAATTGATTAAACAATTGGTGTCAATTTCAGGTGAAGTGTCAAAAACAAATGCTCTAGTAATCCTAAAATAGTCATTACCATTTTGTCCTCTTTTTCTAAGTCTTGATTGAAGTTTAGGATGAGAAGTCACAAGGTAGTCATGAACAACTTCAAAATCTTGAAATGGTGGAAATTCCTAAAATACAATTTTAAAATTTAAGATTCTGGTAATTTACAGTTTGGTTACAGAATCTCTGAAGCAAAATTCCCAGACTTTTCCCTGATTTCCAGAGATTTTTCAGAAAATTTCCCCGATTTAATATTTTGCATTTTATGTATATAATATATCTGCATATAAATACACACAAAAGATAAATAGCAGACCTATTCAAAACACAAATGAATGATACATTAAAATATTAGATATAACAAAACTTACAGTAGGCATTTCCCAAAATTTAATTTTGTTACTTTAAAGAAGAAAAAAGATGCATTGTTACAGCAGTGAAAAAATTTTGCAGAATGAAAATATAGCATTAAATTACTTTTATAGTAGTTCTAGGGAAAGACAAAACGCATTTTTTAACCATTTGTTGCTTGTTAGCAATTTAATTTTCACCAGGAAAAGCATTTCTCTTAATTTTGTTTCTATTTAATTGAATTTTATGCTGTTCAACAAAATAATTGATAAATATTTGACAGGTGAAAGAGTAATGGCTTAAAAGAATAATGTAAGCAAGCATAACTTTCAAACTTCTTTTTTGAAATGCACAATTTTCTTAATAAAATTTAAGTATTTTGTTAAGATTAAAAAAGAATTTAATTCCATTAGGAAATACCAAGCTCCAGAAAACTTTTGATCATAGATTAAACATTTAAGGATTAATGTTAATAAGTCAAAAAAAATTGAACTATGCACATGAAATAAATTTCTTAATCTACAGCATGAGAATTCATTAAAAGATTTAACATGCATCCTGACTAAAAAATGAAATAAATATTTGTTTTAATTTATTTTTTATTTTATCATTTATTTGAAATTAATTTCCAATTTTAAACATGTTCTTCCTGGGCAGAATCCATTTAAATGATAAATAAATGTGTGTAATAGAAAAGGTTTTATCGTCATGATGACGCAAAGACTTGTGCATAGTTAATGATTTTTGTTTTATGACTTTTGAAAATATTACTTGACAGTTTCATTCTTTATTTCAAGTATTTTAACTGATCTGAAAATTAAGCATGCGTTAAAAAATTGAAACAAAGAATAAAACTAGAGACGTTATCTTCAAAGTTTGAAAAGTTCGCCCTTATGATTATGATTCACAGAACAGGGTTCATACAAGATTTGCTTGATAAAAAATAAGGACTTTATAAGGACTTTGTAAGAACTTTGTCAAGGTAGAAAATAAGCAGTGTTAGCGAACATATATCGTGACATTTATAAACTTATCATGATGTATTTTTACCAAGCTATGAACTCTGCATAGAATTCTTATTAAATGTATCTTAGACACTCCCTTGACTCACTTCTAAAAAGCTTGTGGTAAATGCAAAATATTGAAAAATGTAAAACTGATTATTCTACAAAAAAAAATATGCATAAACCAGTTAAACAAATGGGAAAAAGAATTATGACTATAAAGAATTTAAAAACAAAAATAATGAGAAAATCTTCCTTCTCCTTACAATCATATATTTCTTCTTTACATACAAATGGAAACAATATTACATAAAATTTATAGTAGTATTATTAAAAATACTTACATTAATGTTACTTGAAAAATATTTAAAAAATACAAGTGTGTAGGTTTTAATTGTGTTGTAAATGATAGCGAGATCCTTTCTTTTGAGCTGACAGGCAAGTAATGAAAATCACAGAATTAAGAGTAATTTATAATTTTGTAAAATTAAGTATGATACTTATAAACAATACATTATTTTTCCATTACATTTTTTAATTTGTGGGATGTTAAGATTGCCATTTTCTCATGATCATGAACAAATCAAAATTATGAAGAAATATAATATTTGATTCTCATTATACTATGAAAACGTTTTAGCTTGAGTGAAAAGAAAACTTTGTTATTTGTGAAAAGATATTGATACCATTGCTGTTATAATTTTAGCAGAAGTAAATTTGCACTAGCAAAATAAAGTTTATATAAATGTTTTAGTGATATTTATCATAAAAAGTAAATATTCATATAAACATCACATTTCCCAACATTAATTACAAGACATAGTTGCTATAATTTCAAAATAATTTTGTTACTAGATTTACCAAACCAGTCATTTCGACTGTTTCGAAGCTTCCATTTAACATAATTTGTTACTAATTGTAGTGCAACTTTCAATTGCATTGGCCTTTCCTAATGTAGGACAAGTTAAAGTGACTGAAAGTTTTATTATAATTAGTAGCAACTTGATGTAAAATGAAAGTTTAGAAATGGTTGAAAATGGCCCGGTAAATCTAGTGTTAAAGGAAGAGAAATCAATAGCTAATTATTTCTATCCCATATGAAATATCACTAACTTTAAGGCATTTACAAATTGAAAAACTAAAAATGAAAATTAATGAAAGCATTAGAATTGAACAAAAACTTTTCAATTAAGAGTCAATCTTTTTCTTCTTTTCATTTATTTTCCTACATAAATTAATTCCCTGGCTTTTTTCCTCTGATCTTTTTCTGTAACTATTAGATTTTATAAACAATTGAACATCTTTTGCTGCTTCTGCTTTTTCGACCAAATCCTCTGCCATATTTGCTAACTCGGATTTCTCCTTTTGAATACACCTTTTCTTTTGCTTTAAAAAATGTATGTCATCGATTATTCTTTTTGGTTTCATTTTGGCAGAGGCAGACTGTTACTACTGCCTTTGTTCTGTTAGATGCTGCTCATATTTTATTCTGGAGGATGCCACTGACCTTCTCCTTTCCTCAGTTATAACCACTTCATGTAGGAGATCAATTTTCTTCCAACTTTGAAATATGATTTACTAGGTTGGAATTTACGAAAAATATTTGAATAAGACAGAAATGGATAAAAGTAGTTATTTTCTGCATCAGTTATGGGTTTTGTTACTTCAATAAATAGAATAATTTTTTGTTATAATCCTGCTTGTAGTCCTTCCTTCACCTATTATCACCTAACTATGCAAAAAGCGCAGAAATTTGTAACTGGATTAATGAACTTCTAAGATCAAGAAGAAGCACTATCAAAAACCTTAGTCTTATTTTTTCTCAAACTTAACAATTATTTTATAATATTGAAAAAATCCCCAAACAGAAGATTGCTGATTTTTTTTCATGCTTTTTAATTATGAATGAAAGCAGAAAAAACTGCCAATTTATTTTGCAACAATATTATAATGAGTACTTGAAAGGAAAAACCTCTAATGCTAAACACCACAAAAATTTTTAAAAAACTTATAAAATTACATAGAAAGGGGAAGGGGGGGGGGACATTTTAGACAAAAACATTTTGTTAACTTGATTATTAATAAGGTTGTAATATATAATAATTACAATTAACAGATATAATCTCTAATACGTAAAATAACTTTCGAAAAAAAACTCTTATATTTTCGGGCAAATTTTTAAGTGGGCGTGGCAAAATTACATCGACGCAAGCTCTTTACTACAGAAACTAGAACTTAATAAAGATAAAAAATAATGGTCAGCGCAAAGTTATTGATACCCACGAGGCAGAATCGGACAGTAACTGAGAACTAGGACGTTTCACCGAAGCCGATGACATCGGATTTCGAAATGCATAAAAAATCGGGACCAAAACTTGAAAGTGCAAAAAACTGACAAAATGCTTAAATTTTTTTCCTAATTTGTAAAAGTTGTTAGGTATGTATGTTAGCGCGTTACTTTCAAAGATTTGCATAGCAAAAAAAGGAAGATAGTTTTTCAAAATTATGGATTTTTCGCGGAAACTAAATTCTTGATCTCCAACATTATCGAAAATACTGAATTCAGTCAAAATACGAAAAAATCACATGTCTGAAGAAGTTAAAGCGCAAAAACTTATTTTTACTATTTCAGAATAAAAGCAACCATTAACAAAAAACATAACTGAAAAACGGACCCTTTACAAAAATCGCGATGGCAAAAATCAAACTATACGTTTTCGATTGTAATTACATTTCATTTCTCTCTTTTTTTATAACATTTGTAATATCTAAAAATCTGCTTCAAAAATGTTCCCTATTTTTCTTTGAAAGTAGGGAAGTCTACTTACACGCGGGTTTCCGTTTGTTTGTCTGAAAGTTAGGGGTTCGGTTTACATGCGAATGGATAATACGCAAGTATATACGGTAAGATTTTCGTAAAAATAAAAAGAAATTTTATTTGTTTACTTCATAATTAAACTTAAAAAATAATTGAAAGGAAAACAATATGATTCTTGTAAAGGATGCAAAACGATTACGCAAAGAAAGGAACGCATTCGTTTCTTTGCTTGCACGTGGAAATTAGGATTACGTATTTTTTGCGTCAATGACGATGAACTTTTACGAAAAAAAGGACTGTAAATGAAAAATAAGGACTATAAGGGTCCTTATTAAGGAGTAACAGAATGTAAGGAGTTTATAAGGACTTGTAAGGACCGTGCGAACCCTGCAGAAGTTCAATTAAAATAATTTCAAATTAAAGTTTTATGAAAATAAAAAGAAATTTTATTTATCTTTTAACAAAGCATAAGAAACATCGTAAATTATAAAAGTCCAGTTTCCCTCGAGGATGTAATTTTAGAATTGAATTTTAATCAGGGAACGTTGAGTAATATTAATGATTATAGATAATATCATTGGAACTTTGGGATAAATCAGACACAAAGAAAAAAAATCTCAGATTTTTGGAATTTTTTGCAAATTTCACTGGATTTCTCCAGAACATTAGAATTCCCAGACATTTTCCCGATCTCCCGGTTCTATCGCCACCCTGTAACAATAACAATTCATTGCATACAATCAGGTATGTAAGGCAAAAATATAACATCTTTTTAATGAGTTAGTTTAGCCATCAAACAATAAAATATACATTTTTTATGCTTATGTTAATGTACTGAACTTTTCAAAATTCTTTTGAAAAGTTAGAAGATTGACAAAACACCAAGATTTTAAATACTAAGACTACATATTTATAACTGAAGAAGTTTGAAAAACAGCTTTCAAAAATATGCATATAACAAAATACACCGAGTGGCCAAAAAAAAAAAAAGTCGCGACGTCAATTAACATATCCAAATTGGGAAAGAGGAAAGAAAGATGATGTATTCAGAAAATTTGCATATGTTGGCACTCACGACTACTTTTTAATAGTGAAGAGGTAGTGTGCAACGAATCATTTGAAAGCAATCATGTCTGGAGAAGTTACATGCAGTCGCAGAAAAAGGCGTTTCGAAGTTCAAGAAGGGCCAAATCATTGGGCTGCGCCAAAGGCTGAAAACCTGCAAGGAGAATGCTGAAATTACCGTCGTCGGATTGCGAACTGTCCAGTGTATTATTAAATGGTGGAAAGAGCCGAGTGAAGAAACATCCTCGCGGAAAATGTGTGGTCGAAAAACAATCCCCAACAATCGTGGCCGAAGACTACTAAAATGATTAGTGAAATGTAATCGTAAAAAAAAAACCCTACAACTTACAAAAAGCTTCAATACGGCTAGCAAAACAATTTCTACCCGTACAATGAGACGAGAACTCCCAGGAATGGCCTAAGCAGTTGTGTTGCAACAAGAAAGCCTTTAGTTACCGAGACTCATCGGGAAAAAGAGACTCCAATTTGCAAGGGAGCATAAAAATTGGACTCCTGACCAATGCCGGAAGATTATGCGGTCCGATGAAAGCCGATTTACTCTATTCCAACATGATGGTCGCATCAGAGTTGGAAGGGAAGCGCATGAAGCATCGGACCCATCATGTACCGTTCTCAATGTTCAAGCCTCTGGAGGAAGTGTTATGATCTGGGGATGCTTCTGCTATTCTGGGCTAGGTTCAGCAACAATGTGCAGTAATAAAATGAAGTCTACAGATTATCTGAGCTTACTGAGTGACCATCTTATCCCTTCAATGCATTACTTTTTCCCCAGAAGGTGTTTTTCAGGCTGACAATGCTTGGATTCATCGAGCTTGCATTGTCAATAGCTGGTTCCAAGAGCATGATGATTCACTCGAGCGCTTGAACTGGCCTCCCCAAAGCCCTGACCTCAATCCCATCGAGAATCTGTGGGATGTCATCGAGAGGTCATTGAGAAGTAACTCGACTCTTCCTTCTTCACTGGACTATCCCGCCGAAAAATTGATGTTATTGTGGCCAAAAATAAGTGTCCAGAAGTTGCACGATTTGGTACAATCAATGGCCAAAACGAATGCAAGCTGTCATTCGTGCCAAAGGTGGTCCTACTAAATATTAGTGCCTGCGACTTTTTTTTTTGGCCACTCAGTGTATTTTGGGGAAAAATGACTTAATGTCTAATATTGCTAAAAAGAGCAAAAGATCTTCAAGAACAATCGTAGTAGAATATTTCTTTTTAAAGAAATAGATATGGGTGAAAATTGAAAAAATAGCTAAACTTTTGAATTGGCTTAACCTTTTCACTACAGTGCTGGTGCAATTTTTATAGTAGAAAATATTCTCTTTGCCGTTATGTACAGTGTGGCTATAATGGAACTTCCCCAAATGAACAGAATCCTGCAGCAAAAACAGATAAAGCAAATGATCATTAAACTAGGTTGTAAAGTATGCACAAGATACACTCAAGACTTTTTTCAAAAGCAATTTTTTTTTTGTTCAAAAATTCCCACTAGGTGGCACTCTGCAGCAAAAACGGGTTCAATGACATGATGATGTAAATCTAATCAATAAATATTCAAAAATTGTCTACTCATTCCATGCATGAAATTTGCTGCTTCTTGATATAAAACAGGGGTAGCAGTCAAGTTTTTCAAAATTTTAGGGGAATTTTAGGAACATTCTCCCAAAATTTTAAGAAAATTTTAGGGGCAATTTATTATGAATTTCATAATCTAGTTCTAGTTTAATGACTTTGGAATTTATTTCATGATCTGTAGACAGGAGTAATAATGGGGAGTTTAATACATGAATCAAAACCGTTTAATATAAAACGGTCAAGTTGTTGTATTACTACTTCTACATCTCTTAGCATATTTAGACACACTTATCTTTCAACCTGCCACCAGTATGTAAGTGCAATCAATATTTTCCCTTATAGTACTTTCATTTAAAACCCTAATGTGCACAAAACAGTGTTTAAAAACATTGGCGAAAGACAGGAAGGGCCCAAAGATTTTTTAAACAACATTTTAAAATTAAGACTTGAAAGAGTTTTTTCAGAAAAAAAGTGATCAGAATCTTTTACACAATTCCTATAACAGTTGCTGAAGGGGAAGCAGCATTCCGCAGGATATTATTAATAAGGATTCTTTAATGAACCAATGAGGCAAGCCTAAACAATTGTGCTTTTCTTTCAATTGCTCACAATGAATTGCAAGATTTTAATAATGTAATAGAAACCAAGAAGAGTGCTGTAGTGATTTGATTCTGAATTTTAATAAATGTACAACAACGGTCTGTAGCGTGCTAGTGATTACTTTTACTGCCCAAAAACTTTGGGAGAAATTATACAATTGTATTCCAGGCTGAAAAGTTTAAAGTCCTGAAAAAATGGTCATAAAAGGGAATATTTAATCATTTTAAATAATTGCTTTAATTAATGCAGAACAAACATTGAAGAGAAATATTTTTCCTGTTGCACTATGTTAAATAAAAAAGCTCTTGGCTGATATACGAATTTCAACTGGAGTTGATTTTCTGAAATTGTTGCTGCCATTAATTAAAATTAATTATTGATAACATTTTTATTATTATTACTATATTTTTTCGTCTTTCAGAGCTTTATATTTTTTGTATGGATTCTTGTAAAACTTCAGCTAGGCAAAATAGATAAGGTCTTTGCTACAAATTTCGGGAAGGACTTTTTCAGTTGGAGAGGTATTTTCCGGAATATTTTCATTGTAATTTAAAAACGTTTTAAGCATTATTTCCCCAGGTGAACAGTAATAGAATTTTCTAAAAAGCATGCTTATAAAGAAAAAACCCTAACTTAAATTATTTGCTTCATGAAAAATAAAATTAAAGAAACTTTCCTTTTTTAAAAGGAATTATATAGTGCCCAATATTTAAATTAAAAACAAGAAGTTCCGTCTAGAACTATACGAGCCTACTTTCCCATATACACCAGCTTCAAATTTATATTCTATCTCTCTCTCTCTCTCTCTCGTTTAGCTTAAGTTCTTAATTGCTTCAGATATACCTTTTTCAACGCTTAATACATATTCATTCAATCATTCATTTATTCAGTCATTCATGTATTCAGTCATTCATGTATTTATTCACTCAATTATTAATTCATTCTTTTGCTTATTGATTTAATCATTCATTAATTCAAAAATATTCTTGAAAATCTCGATCAAAAAATTTCATAGGAAAATAGGCTTGTTAGTTCTGGATGAACTTTCTATCTGTTCATGTTCTACGTCATAAGAGCTTTCCGATAAAGTTTGTTCCAAGCAAATCGGTCCGTTAGATCAGAAATTATATAGGATTGAAATTTCCCCGTAGGCGGTATTTTTTTTTTTTTTTAACTGTTCAAAAATGAACAAAAATTGTTCAAATCAATATTTCACGCCAAGAACTCCTTCCAGTGAGCTTGTTCATTGGAACTTGGATCTTGTACCCAGAGTTTACATAATTTGCTACATTTTCGCCCATAGGTGCTAATGTTAAAAATTTTTGAACTGTTCAAAATTGAACAAAAGCTTTTTCAAATCAAAAAGTAAAATATGGAAATGAGATGTCCTCGCCGAGATCTTTCGAATGCAAAAAGAATTTTTCGAATCGGCCAATTCGTTCAAAAGTTATTAGGGGGGGGGACAGACCGACAGACACACTTTTTCCCCATCTCAATACCCTACTTTCAATTTTTTTATTTTTCAATCTTTATTTAATTACTTAACTTATTTTTGACTTTTCTTGATTTCTAACGATATTTTCACGATACATTAAGCCTTCTTTCATGCTTCATTATTATCTTTTTTACTTTTACGAGAAAGTAGGCTAAAAAAGAAGAAATACAGTTTAGGCTTATTATCCAAAATTTAAAAATAATAATAAATAGTAGAAATAAAGGGAAAAAAAATTTCTTAAATAAAAAAATTTAAAGTTTTAAACATCAATTCTTTTTTTAAGCAGAAAAATAACAATTTTTTATTCCATTTTATTGTTTTCATTGTAATAAGCACGCAATCCTCCTTCCAAAAGCTTACCCACTTGGTGTCTTAATTTACTACTTACATCGTGAATGACCAAACATGGCGACCTTGTTCAAGTAGCCGCCATACTCGATCAAAGGGAAAATGGAAAATATATTGGAGGTAAGACAGCATTGGTTACATGCTTACAAATTCCATTTTCCAATAGAATTAAGGATTTGAAAATCATTGTTATTGAAATAAAAAGTAACAAAAATAAAACAAGGCATTCAGCTAATGCAGTACTGAAGTCATTAACTGCGGACCAAACATGGCGCTCTCGCTTGGGATTTTCAATAAAGTTTTTAGTGTCTACAGCAGAAATACAGAACAACTATCAAAATTTAGAATAATATAAGAGGTTTTTCCCCCAATTTTTAAAAATATATAGGGGATATAGGAAAACTTCGAGTCCCACTTAAGTGAGCAGTAGGAAAAGCATTTTTTTAGGAACATGAGCGAAATTTTAGTATGATTTTAGGAATTTTACGTGCTGCAAAATTTTTTGGGAATTTTAGGAATTTTAGGGGGAATGCAACCCCTGTATAAAATGGACTGGTGGAAATTTGAGGGTTTTTTTCTTTTAAAATTCCTTGAATTTTGGCTGTACTCCAAATTTAGGGACAATCAATTTACCTATATCTGTTGCAAGATGCTGTTCATGTGGGAAGTTTGTAACTACTTTGATTAAGGCAATTTCTTAATCAAAGTACAGTAGCTAGGTTGGCCTACAACATACAACAAAATGAAGGAGTTTTTTAAATTGCCGCCTCCCCTAAAAAATTACCTTCTTAAAAAATTTCTATTATTGGTGTTGCAAAACCAGAGGCAGAATTTGTAGATAGAGTAGATTCTTATCATTTCCATCCCCGAATTTTTATCATTAAACTGAAAGGGTCTTTGACCGTCCCACCTCAAGTTCTTTACATAAAATGAAAAAATGAAAGAATCTCTTGAAAATTTACAAAAAAGCAGATATCTGACGAGTGCCAAACGATTCACACTTCTAAATACAACACCTCTAGACAATGACATATAAACTAATTTAAACACGACCAATTAAAGGAACAATTTCGGAAAATTAAACCAAATACCTAAATAGAAGTAAATTTATTCATCAATTATGAGTACTGATTTTAATGGCTTATAGTAAAAGATTCTGAAAAATTTGCAATTCACATAATACTAGTAAAAAGCTAGATAATGAAAAATGCAATTACCTTGTCATCAGTCAAATGTCCAACCAAGAATTTCAGTTTGTGACTATTGGTAGCCAACCTGTCACCTGTATCAATACCGATTCTTCGACATACACTCTACAGAGAACGAAGAAATTAGTTTACATTTTATAAAGAATATGTCAGTCTCACAGTATGTAAAATATTTAACAAAATACTAATCAAGAAATGAAAGAACACAGCATTGAAAAATATAAAAGGAGGAAACAAATCAATATCTAGCACTCAAACAGAAAATTAAAGCACATTGAGCAGTTTTCAAAACTGTTCCAAAAATCTACTTCTATCTTTTATTAACTTCAAAAACATTTTTTGACAATTCTACCATTAGATGCAATTGCAAAACTCATTATATTAGATCTGGAAAGTAATTTTTTTTTAAGGTAAATAATTAACTGAATGTGAAAGATTGTTATATATAGAATATACTATCAGAATGTATTTAAGAACGATAAGACACACACATCAATTATTTATTTTTTAATAAAAATTCAAGACTTAACAATATCAAATGAGTTAAATATAGTTTTTAAAAAATAACCAACAATTATATATCATGGTTGATTTTAGAAATTGTTCTATGAAGAAAGATTTTAACATACCTAACAAAAACACTTACATCACTGAAAATGAGCATGAAAATGACATATTTTCCCCAAAAAATTAAAACACAAAATTAAGAATGGTAATAAATTAAAATGGTAAAAATAAAGATTCTAACTAATGTTTTATAACTTTTTGTGCACAAAGGATGAAATTCTTCCTTTGCTTGTTTATTTTTGTTCACAAGATATTTTGTCTAAATATGTCAGAAATTTCATTGGTTGGGGGGCCTCACCCATGACCTCACACCTATTGCATAAACATGAGTTTGAATGCAAACAAATACAAGGCCAGATACATGGTAAGGCAATGAAGCAAATAACCTTCTCACAAGTCAAGCATTCCAATAAATTTTTGTAAAAAATTAAAAATGAAAAACGAAGTAGTAAAAAATAAATTTAAAAGTGTAAAATTATTTCATATAAACTAATTTTTCTACTCGGTCTAATTTGCCCTCACAAATTGTTATGAGTAAATTAAACTTAATACCCTTTCCTGAAAATGCAAGAGTTAGATAATTATGACTTAGAAATACGTTTAAAAACAATATTTAAGCATTCATAACTAAATATCAGTTACTCAATTGTACAGTTTTTATTCAAGAAATATTTGCATAACATTTTTTAACCTATTTACTGAATGTGTATTCGAAATATTCCTTAGCAGCATACTCATTATTTTTAAAGTATTTTTTCTGCAATACTCAGGAGAAAATTTCTAACTATTTCAATAAAACTGTTAAGGGTAATTGTAGGAAGAATAGTTAATATGAAAGATGACTTGAAAGTTCATAATTTTTTCTTCTTACAAATCAATATTTTGCATGACAGGAAAAATCGCAGAGAAATTGGCCCCTCTTCAACAAACTCCTGCCTGAACAAATAGAATGTACTATCGTATGTATGTCCAAAATAGTTGGTACAATAAAAAGCCAGGATGAAGCAATTATTTATTGCTGGACATGCAGATTCACCAAATATTAATTTTCAATATGCAACATTTTTTTCGCTCTGAAACTTTAATAGTTTATTTGCATCAATATGAGTCATTTTTTAAAGTAAATACCATTCAGTTTAAATAAATTGTCCAGGGAATACAATTTTTACAGACAGGAGTTAATAACAAAGAAGATGGCTAAGCTCCATCAATTACAGCTCTACATTAGTTAAAGCTCAAAATGCTAATTGAAATAAGGCTACTAAAAATTACTTAAAATATCTTATACATACAGCAATGAGTCTTCTTAGTTTCGTATCAAAATCAGTTGAATTATCTATGACATCAATGTAAGGATGCCCAACCCAAGCCTAGAAAAAAGATATATTGAAAAAAGTAAATAAAGCATTTTGAACATTTAAAAAATATGAAATACTAAAAAAATTAAAAATATTTCTTACTTCTGCAGCTCGAAGGTCGCGTTCTCTAGCCAATTCTAAACCTTCCGTTCTGCAAGTATTGTCCTCAATATTGTAAAAATCTTCTGCTCCATTTGCAGCAGTAATCTATTTTGAAAATATACAAAAATTACTCTTTGCACACTCTAAAATATATAAGGTATAAGACATTACTAGATAGTGTTAAAAAATAATAATATAAATTATACACTTTTCAAGCATAGACTAAGAAACAGGGCTTAAAATTTCTGAACATGGTATTTATTTCTCAAGCAAAGGCAATCTAAAAAGATTGTTTATAATACAAACAGTGTTAAAATGAATATCACAGTTACAGCAGTTACATAGGAGGGTTCAAGTCTTTCTACTTTGGAAGACTGTAAGAAGTATCACTATAAACAGTTTGGAAAATTTTGAAACAAAACAATAGCTGTATTAAGGACAACATGTTCAATTTTTTACAAAATTTTTGAAAAGGCAAACATAATAAAAACATATCCAAAAGTTATTGCTAAAAAACTGTTTTTCAAGTTTTGGGATTGTGGAAAATACAATAAAATATCTTTAGAACAAATACTGATTGTCGTAAAATAGGTTTGAAAATTTGCCATCTCTCATACCTGAGAGACTAATAATCCAAGCGGCTTAGTTGTGATTTCTCTTGGGTGCGTGTTCTGGTTTACGACACTGATGCAATGAAGTTTCCTTTACAATGAAACAAATTTTTTGCCAACTTGTAAACTCCAATAGGATAATATATATTCTGTTATAGCAAACATTATATTACTATGAAGTATTTTCTTGGTCCCTTGGTGTTTGTTGTAACAGGATTTCACTTGTAGTTAATATTCTTATAGTATAATATAGCATAAAATGGGACACAGGGAACTAGCTCAATGTCTAATGAGCTGGATTTTAGTAGAAAAAATCTTTAGCTCCTGCACTGATTATTGAAAAATTAAAAGAAATTACCTTCCCTTATGTATGCAACCTGCATAAAAGAGCTAAAGACAATTACGGGAGATTTATCATTTTGTTTAACTACAGTTTTTCTGTATGTATCATTTGTTAAAGGGCCATTTCACAATATTTTCTAAAAATGTGGAGTCCGCAACATGACACTTTTTTTGTTATAACTATGTAATTTACAGTTTAACTATCACTAAATTTTATTTTCATATAATAACACATTATTTGAATATAAAATTTAGTGGTAATTAAACTGTAAATTACGTAGTTCTAACAAAAAAAGTGTCATATTGCGGACTCTACATTTGGACAAAATACTGTGAAATGACCCTAAAACAATTTAATGGTATCATCGTCCTTTATACTAAGCAGGTTTAACTGTTTTCCTGAATGAATAGTCCCATAAGAAAAAATCCCCTATCGAGGTTCTACCGTATTTTAAAATGTTGTGAATTAAAGACATCTTTACGGCTTAAAAAATTATACATACAAATAAACATCAAAACTTTACATCCTGTGAAGCATATAGTTTTTATTAAGGACAACATTATTAAATTTATTAATTATTTAAATAAATCAGTACTTGAGAGCCATAGTATCTTACGCCCATTTTTCAAATTATTGCGATGAAGTTAAAAAATGAGCCTTTTATGTACTATAAGACTAGACTTTTCTGAGCAAAACTAAACTAAAGATGTCTGATTTGAACTTTAACAGCTTGGAACTCTTGGGTAGCTAGTGGCTTTGTTGTAGGTACTCTGTATGTCCGTTAAGTGTAAACTCGCAAAAAATCTAAAAGGGTTTGAGATATTATGGCTCTTAGGTACAGACATAATAGTAGTGCTGTAATAAGCTAGGATTGAAAGGGATTTAGTGCATAATACATTTTTTGGATGTAAACTCAAAACAATGAATAGTTTTTTTTCTCCTCTTCCCCCTCTCCGTCCCTCCTCATCTTTTTATGAACATGTTTAAAGTACATTATCAGGGAAGTACAGCCAGAGGAAATTTGGGGCGCTATTTTCGGACAGTTCACAAAATTCAAATAAATCAAAACTAACGCTCCACAAATTCCAAGATTCCAGATTGTACTTTTCACACCATTTTTTATTATAAAAGCGACAAATAATAAAATTTTTCATCACAAATTGTTCAAATTTTCACAAAAATCTCTTAAAAATTCACAAAAAACAGACCTTGTTAAAAAATACTGGATCAAGCCCTAATTACAGTCAACAATTTACCCTTATATTTCGTTTCCACATATTGATGAATGCTTACTAATTAATACAAATGGAATTGGCCTTAAAATTTTTACGGATTATAACCAGGGTTCATTGATTTAAATGAGCTTGATTTAAATCTCGATTTAGATCAGTGATTTTTTTTTTAAGAAATCATTGATTTAAATCAAGTGATTTTTTTTTCAAAAAAAATCATTGCTTTTACTATGTTAACAAGTGTTGTAAAAATGAAACATGTTGCAAAACAACTACTGTTTCAAACAAAACTTCCTAGGTTCATCTGTCTGTGTGTATAACGTATTTCATAAGGTTAGAATTAATTAATTAATTATTATTCTTTTAATTTGACAATATTCTTTTAAATTTTACAATGTTCTTGAAGCATCTTAACAGCAAAGCATAATTCATTCAATCATTCAAATTACAAAATCATGAACCATTGTGTTTTTTATCTTTAAAATAGTATTTTAGATCAATTTAATCAATGCCGCACAATAAATAATTCAGAATGATAGTGTTTAAAACAACAATTGTTAGAATTTAGAATATATATCCTTAAAGTTTTATCCACGTCCCCTAATAGCTAAGGTTTTTTTCCTTCTAAATATTTTTTTATCATAGAAGTTTTCAATAAAAATACTAAGATGATTCAATAAAGATGATTAAAACAGGGTTCACACTGGGGAAAAATACAAGGTGGGATTTCCCTCGTTGACCAAAATTTTAATTGAAAAATGGTAAAAGTACATTCAATGTAAAACTTAAATACACACAATTGGTACTTTTTTTCAGCTTTCAACAGCAAAATAATTCAGATTAAATTTGTTCATTTTCTCTGTACTTATGAGTGTACTATTATTCCTGGTAGGATTAAGTTTCATTTAAGTCATGCATTTGTATTAAAATTTGTTTATCATTATTACTATTAAAAAATATTTATTGCTGTGAAAATAGCTTAAAGTGTATTTTTGCATATTGATTAATATGCCATATCGTTTCTATGAATGTAACATAAATATCCAAAATATTTAGGGTCTTTTAGAAAAAAATCAGATTTAAATAAAAAAAATCTGATCTAAATTTTAAAAATCCGACTTTTTTGATTTAAAAAAATAAATAAAATAAAAAATCACGAACCCTGATTATAACCTTTTACCTAAAAATTAAGAAGATTTAAAATAAACATATATGAACTTTGGATTGAATGCATCTTATGCTTAATCAAGAGGGCATTATTAGATTGGGATGTGCCCTAAAGTTACAACATAAAACAAAATACTTACCAAATGAACAACTTGATTGTAACGATTATCCCTTAACTGAACAGCATTCCAATTGTTTGCGTCTAACATTTTTTCCCAAACGGATTTCACAACAACTGAAACAAACCCAAATTTGTCATTATATTTGTATTCAATTTGTTTTATTCAACAAATAACACAATATACATTCTGTTAAATGTAAGGAAACATACTGGTTAAAAAAACTTATTTAGAAGTAGAATTTAAATTAAAAAACGCCTCAATTTATGCAGTTTGATTCAACTAGCTGTAACCCGAACTAATTTATGCAATTCAGGGTTCGCGCTAGGCGGCGATTCCCGCAATCTTTTTTGAAATCCCACTCGAAAAAAATTTTTTTTGGGGCTTAAACTTTAAAAATCCCACTTAAAATTTTGGTCAAGGAGAAAAATCCCACCTTGTATTTTTCACCAGTGTGAACCCTGCAATTAATCTCAAGCAAATGTTCCCCCATGATTGATTGAAATATAGTTTGTTTTGAATTTATATCCTTCAATACTGGTTTCAAAGAAAGACAATATTGTCAATCTCAACAATAAGTTTAAATGCTAAATAAGTAGATAAAATTAATAAAAGGGGTTAAAGAACACTTGACCTTCTTATGATATATCACAAATTACTGCAGATTTATATGCAAAATGAGAATCAATTATCAATGAACTACATTTACCCAAGCAGAGTTGTGAAATTAAATTTTGAAGAATAACTGTGCATTTGTAATATCTAAATTATATGTGAATTACCACAAAATAATATTGGGCGGGAGAATGTATTTGGTCATTTAATATAAGTTTTTTTTTCTTCCAGAAAAGCTGACAAAGTAGCAAAGAATTGAAATAAATTCAAAATATAATAAATGCTTGATTGTAATATTGAAATTGGGGGGGAGGGTGTAACACCTTTTTCAAATGGAATTTTAACTTGATTCAATTTCCTGTTTTAAAAGGACATTTCATTTGGTTGAGAAGGAATTTTTTTAATTTTGGTTGAGAAGGAAGGAATAATTTTTAATTGATATTTCTTCAAAGCTTAAGTTTTCTAGCAAGTTACCTTTGTTCATCATTTTATATGCGATGAGCAAAGATTATCTTTACTATCAGTGCCAACTTAATTACTTCTAACATGAGAATTTTTATGAAATACTCAATGCTATGTTGGAGGATATACAACAGTATGCCTCCTAGTTTTATTTAAAAAAACAGGATAAAACCCCTGCTAAGCCGATTTCGCTGAAAATTCCGAATCCATGCCAGACAACTTGAAACATTTATTACACACCATGGTATCTATTTTGCAGCATTCCGACTATGAACATGGATATATGTTAATGAACAATATCATAACTGATTTACGAACGTCTTTACTTATTCCAAATGTGTTGAACTTTATGTTTAATGATATTAATCAATGGATATACATATTTTGCACAAATACAGAGGCGTAGCTAGGGTTTTTAACGCCCGGGGAAAACTGAAAATTTTGCGCCCCCCCCCCCCCCCTGTGGGCGTAGGGGCGCCCCTACAAGGAATTAAACTTTTGTGCTTCCTAAATGATAAATAGCTCTAAAAAGCAGCCCTTTTAACTTTCATTTTTATTAGCGACCATTCACTCCTAAAGGAAATATTCTTCTAAAGGAAATTCACCTTGGCTTCTCAAAATTATTTGTCTGATTTTCCAAGCACTCCTGTGCTACATTGGTCATTCCCGATATGATTTGCAGTGCTCCCACTTTTTTGTCGAACATATTCACACCTCTTCAGTTCAAATAATTTTCTTTTCATATTTAAAAATAAAATTAATTAACATTAATCTGGGGCCCCTTGACGCTGCGCCCGGGGACAGCTGTACCTCCTTGCCCCCCCCCCCCCCCCAGCTACGCCTCTGCACAAATAGAATTGAAATGAATCTTCATTTTCCTGAGTAATTTTCCCATTTTTATTTACACTATTATGAAATATTACTCCTCTCCTCTCTCTCTCTACATAATTACACAACCAAACTACAATATAGTGTTAAATGTAAATAATGTTGCTTAGCGAATTTTTAAGTCATAAATACTGAAATGAGAAACCTACATGCAGCAGCATCCATTGTTCCTCGATCACATATGACCAGGCAATTTCTGTTGCATGAGGATGCAAGTGAAAAATAAGTTTCTTCCATAGCCATCATAGTCTTCAGCAAATTCTCTTGAAATTTTTCCGCTAAAAAAATGCATTAGTTTTTAATAAGAAGTTAAGTAGCTAAACATTTAGATAGTGTCAGGTATCAATTTTAAGCTTGATGATTGGTTCAAGGGATGACCTCATGTGGCTCCTTTTCTCTCTCTCTTCATTAACATAATGTGCTTAGGAATGTTGAAACTTACACAAGTGGCAGATTTAAAAGGGGTCAAGGTGGGATGTGTCCCCAAAAGGAATAAAAGAAATTAGTAACTATCTTATTAAATAATTGTTATTTTTATATACTTTTGAGCAGATTAACTATCTCAAAATAAACTAGTGCAACCAGAATTTTCTGTTGGGATTTGACTTTACGACAACTTTTATGAAAACATGTATTGCAACTAGGAATAGCAACATGGCTAAAAAGAACAGAGTTCTGGGAACAGAGGTTACACTCTAGCAAAAAACACACTCTGATGAGAATTTTACTTTTATTTCTGCATCCCCGCGACCTTACATTTATTAGATTATCATTTTCAATTAAAAAAGTATCATTATGAACTAATATTTCATGATGAGTTTCTTTAATAAAACCAAGATTTCCTGGTAATAAGATACTTCATAATAAAGGGAACTTTCAATTAATTAAAGATTCCTATTTCAACAGCTAAATATGGTTAAGACAATGAAAAAACTTTAAAATTCAACATCACCAGAGTCAGAAAACCAATTATTGCATTTTAATTAATTATTAAAAATTCCATGAGCAAAAAATGAGGTGGAGCTTAACGCGTCAGCCCCTGACGTCACTCTATATCTTTCACTATAGACTTTACATTGTTCTCAACCAGTTAGCCATCTTCTCATTGTTATTTTATTATTACATTGTAATTAGTGCTTTATAATGGAGCCTAGATTTGTAAAAGGTCAATCAAGAAACTGGCCAAAAGTAACATCAATGAGATAATTTCACATTTCATCCAATTTTATACAGCAGAATTTCTTATTTGGCGACTTTTATTGCTTGCGGGGATTTTAGTTTAGGTTCTTACTTTCAGCATAATAGTATAATAATAATCAATAACAGACTTTAATAAAGTTCATTTTTTGATGATTATACACATTCTACAATGTTAAAATTTACTTCAGACCACTGTTGCCAAATTATGGTGATAACTCTATAACAAATTACAAAAAAATTATATTGAATCTTTGACCACTAGGCAAGGGAGCATCCATCTCAATGAACACTCAACACAGATTTTTGAACGTGATTGTTCAAGTCATTAAGATATTGAAAACTTACTTTGCAAATATAAATTTTGCTTAATGCAGATGTTAAAAGAGTTGATTATTACCTTTTTAATTATTCAGTTTTCATTTGAATAAATAAGATTTGTTTTAAAAGAATCAATTTACAAAATAATTAAGAACTGAAACAAAGGAAGCTGAAAACATGAGGAATATTGCAGGAGGAAAAGTAGAGGGAATATTGCAATAGTTTGTGAACTGTACAACATTTTACAAAGTAGTTTGCTGTAATACAACAAACATTTACAAAATACTTTTTAAAAAGGTACATTAGAAATAGAGAAATTCAGTGAAAAATGAAAGCCTAGTTAAACAGAACATTTTGACCATAACCAAAATTTGTTTCAAAAGTTTTAAATTATGATGAACATATTAAACATAGTTTATTAATCAAAAACAAAATTAATATACAATAGAGCCATATTGTGCAATATATTAATATTTCAGCAAAAAGATAACATAGCAAAAAGATAAAAAGCATATGATTTTTTTAATATATTTAATATATAAATTCACCTGGTGTTAAGTGCATTTTAGAAGATTTTTTTGCGCTAACTAAACAAAGAGAGAAGCAGTGTAAGTAAAAGAAACAAAGATTTTAAACAAAGAACAAAAAGAAATAACTGAATAAAAAGCCAAAAAAAGTCTTAAGAATACATTTAAAACTTTAAAAACAAAACAAAAACAAAATAATTTGCAAAAAATGCATAGCACATTAAACACAAAATGCTAGAGTTTTACAGTTAAACAGTTGGGAAAAAAAACACCAAAGCATACCATCCGCTGGTGACAAATCGGGAAAACGAACGCCCCCACTGCAAAAAAGCAAAAGCTTTAGTTCCAAAACAGATTAAGATATTTTTTGCCAAAGGTGAACAAGCCAAGCAGATGAGGATAAAAGATTCCAGAAGCATTAACACATAAATAGGAAACCAAACAACAGTTAGAAGAATTGTGCAGACCACAAGCAATCTATCTAAATGGCAGTTGCTTTTACTTTTTTTTCTTTTAATTAGTTAATTATCTAAAGAATATATTTTTAACCATCAACCTTTTATTTTTGAATAACTAATGAACTGCATACTTTGTTGGAAAAACCTAGTAACAGTTTTTCCAACAAAGAATGGGAAATTTTCCCCCAAAGATTTGTATTATCTGGGGTATATTATCAGGGGCACTTTTAACAGGGTCAAGATATATGAATTCCAAAAAGATTTTTGTGAAAATTTAAAATTTAAATGAACAAATCAGGCACTTAGAAGCAAAGGGCACTTATGACCAAAATGAAAATTTTGAGATAGCTAGTGCAAATGATAAATTAAACACCCTTCTGTTTTGTGGGAAAGAGATTTTGGTGGTAGCTTTTACAGATACTGCAAAACAGAGCAGTTTAAAAAAATTACTAAATAAAAGCTGCATTCCGTTTGGTGGCAAAGGGATGCAAGTGCACTTACATCCATTTGCCTTTAAATAAAATTATTTTATTTTTCAGTTAGTTTATATACGCAATGAAGACGATCTATTTACAAAACTTAAAGCGAAGAAGAAAAAAAATAGGAAAAGAATTCTGAATTGTTGAATAATAATAAAAACAAGGTCTGCAGATTTTATTTTTGTCTTGAGTTGTTTTTGCCAATTTGTCTAATGGCAATGATTTTTAGTTTGCTGATAAATATAATTATTCAAAATTTATATTATGCAGTTTTTATTTAAAGTTGATATCACTAACAAACTACAGTACCAAACCCCAAATTCGGCATGCTCGGGACCGGCGCCAAACCGAATTTCGGAATTTGCCGAATTTCAGAACCTGACCAAAAAGGCGGATTTACGAAAACATCAACGCTAATATGCGCATTTTTACTTCAGATCGCACTGTTTTCTTAACTGGTACATAAATAAGTAACTTCTTTTGGAAAAAATAATATAAGTAAGGCCATGTGTTAAAATATTTTTACCAAAACAAAAAATAACTTATTCATGGATTTAAATAAAACGCTCCAAACTCAGCAAAAATAAATCATACCAACCATGGTAGTTAACCGTATCACTGAATCACCTAAAATTTCATTAAAAAGAAAATAGAGCTACATGTTAAAAAAAATATTAGCAGAGAAGTCAAACTAAAATGCCAGGCCATTTGTACAAATTGCAAGGCTTACTTGGCGCCATTTATGACCACAAAGAAAAAAAAATAGAGCAAGTTTCCTTATCTTTCTTTCTTTTTCCAGGGAATAAAACTTGAAAAACAAATTTTTAAGAATTCAAGGGGAAAAATAATTTTTTTATAGGGAAAAAAGATGCTTAACTGAGCCCAAGAAATCAATTTTCACTTTTCAACATAGTAGGGCTTTCTGGTTTTATCTTGGTTTGCTGAGTTTAGTTCATATAAAGCAGTAATATATCTACAAAACTGCTTCTATTTGAATCAAAGCTTACTGACATTTATTAATTTAACAGATTCTTACATTAATATTTTTCTGAATTTCCAAAAAAAAAAAAATCTGAAATTTTCGGGAAAAGTGCCGAATTTTAGGATTTTCCGAACTTCGGGATTCCGAATTTGGGGTTCGGTACTGTATGTTTATTACTGTGTAAATTAGAAAAAATGAACAAGACACGTTTTTCATTTAGTGGCAAAGGGGTGTACGTTAACTAGTTGGAAGCAAAGGGATGTAAGTAAAAATAAGACATTTTTTTAAAAAATCCTACGCCAAATCCAATCATCAGAAACATTTCACACTCCGTACTTAGACTAACACATACATATAGGACTCTAAAATAAAAGAAATATTTACACGAAGAACCTCTAGAATTTAGTATAGGAATTAAACTACAAACCAGTTTTATTCAAAATGATACTTTAGTCACTTACATCCCTTTGCTTCTCACCGCCTCATATAATGAAAAAAGATTGCTATTGTTGTTTGCCAATTATTTAATAAATAATTCGGAGAAAGTACAATTTGCACACAGTAACATGGATCAACAAAATTAAATAACTTCATATTACCCAAAATTCATTACATGTGCAACATATACCATTGCAAATACTGTTAAAAATCCTACTAAGCACAGTCATATTAATATAAGGGTTGATTAGAGAAGTTAAAAATTAATTAAGAGTAATAATGTAACAATAATACAAAATCCAAATAGCTCATTTCTATTTAAAATTACAATACATTCACAGTCTTTTTAATGCTAAATTTTAAAACACTGTTTCTTACTAAAAATTCAATGACCTGTCAGTTTAATGATATTCATAAATATCATTCAACTGACAAGTCATAACATTGGCAAATAAATAAAATTCTTCTGACTAAGGACAAAAAAATCTATTGTTGTAATTAATGTAACTTAAGTAAACCAATATCTTTAAGTGCAAAGATTCTTAAATGAAGTGCATGTACTTTAATGTCATTTTTGAAGCAAATTCGGTTTTGTTACTTACTTTATTCAACTTTAAATCAGACTAAAAAACAAATGCTAATGATCTCTTTGATTCTCACAGTGATGTTGACTCTTTAATCCGGATGTGGGATCAAGGCCTTAGCCAGAAATGTTTTTTTCGGGGGGCGGGGGGGGGGGGGCCTGACTTTGAAACACTTATTCTGAGGAAAGTTTCATGGAGGAATATATGCTACATTGCGAAAATTCGGGATTTCGGGAGGGGGGGGCGTTGGCCCCTCTGGATACGGCCTTGTGTGGGATCATATTTGAACCATAATTATTTTGTCCTCGGAACAAATCAAGTTAAAATTTCAAACCACTGATTCATGACAATTTAAAAAAACAGATTTTCATCCCATACAAATTCAAGAAAAATCTCTCGTTCAAAGGGCAAGAATAAAGTTTAGAAACCTGAAAACAAAATGTTTCTGGTACAAACATTGCATTATACTGGGTTTGAAATGTTAATAAAAGCAGGTATAAATTTTACTCCCAAAAATGCAATGCTAAAACTACCATGAAATTAATGGATATCAAATCTAGTCCCTAAAAAGGCACGTTTACTAACAAGTAGCAATTTTAGTTACTTAACCAATAGGAGATTTTTGTGCTAACATGCATAATTTTTTTATTTATATCAGAATGCTTTTCTCAAAGTTTGTTATTTCAATCACAATATTTTTTTTTTGGGGACACTAAAAGGTTGCTTAGGAGCCATGAATGGCAGTCGACGAGACGACTGCTGTAACTCGAGTAAGTTTCATTAAAATTAGCCGATTCTTTACAAAAAATATATATTTTTCAAACAAAGGTAAACTAAATGAAAGGTATGTGCTACCAGCGACGCCTCAAAATGCTACAAATATTGATAAGAATTTTATTTGTTAACGCGCAGCTGAAATGGCAAAAATACAATAGCAAACAAAGTCTGCTCCTTTAGTACAATTGAGTATAATTTACACCTTTTCCCATTGATATTACAATTTTGTTTGAACTGTTGTATTCTTAAGATAGTATACACTGAGTGAGGAAAACATTTTATTGCTCTCCCCCCTCCCCCCTTTGGAGGAAATGGCACCAAAATTTAATCACTTTCTATGAGAATATGTGTGTACCAAATTACGTTTAATTCCATGCATTACGTCGTTAGTTACAGCAGCCACAAAAAACTAATACAAAGTTCGATTGCCCCTGTCCTTTACAACAAATGGTGCCAAAATCTAATCAGCACCTGTTCCTATTAAGGTCTACTTGAATACCAAATTTGTTTGAATTCTTTCGATACCTCTCGAGATATAGCACTCGAGCTGATCCAGAAAAATGTTCGATTGCTCTGACCACTTCGAATGGATTCATGCCAAAAACTAATCAGCACCAGTTCCCATCGGGGTCCAAGCATCACCAAATTTTATTTGATTCCCCATGCATTACTTTCCGAGTTACAGTCGCCACAAAAAAAAAGACTACATACAAGCAGACATTTTCCAAAAAAGGTCAAAATGAGTTCAGCACACCTCAAAATATTTAAACCCGTCGAAATTCAAAACTTTTCACAAATCCATTACTTTCATCTATATATTGGATATAGTAGAAGTAAAAAACTTAGGCATATAAAGAGACAACATTTTTTAAATGAACGGCTAAGGATTTGTGAGAGTTTTTATGATCGAAATCTTGAGAAAGACTCTTGAACACCCTTAAAAGGAACCCTGATAAATAATACAAGTAAAAGCAACTTCTGAATGACACTTGTGGATAATTTTTGAAATTTACTGAATGATTTTATTTTTCCGCAGTAATTTGAAAAATAGACCAAAAATGTTCAAAAACATAATTTAATAGAAATTTAAGCTGAATTTTGACTTTTTAGTTAATTTGATAATAACCATAATAAATTTTTAAATGCATGAAAATTGTGTTACCTTGCACACATTTTTCAAATTGAAATGCACATCACGTAAATTAAATTTTAAAGAAAAAAAACTTACTTAAGTAAAACCGTTGCAGCTTCAGGAACTCTATATACCTAGAAAAAGAGCAAAAAAGAAAAATCTTATTAAAAGTTAAGCTGCTTGAATTTAAGTAAAAATGTGGGGGGACACCATCCAGGGTACCTTGTCGACTACACTACTGCTTAAAAACCCTTGGTTTTAACTGCTATAATTCAAGCCTATATTACCAATCCTAAGGCAATATAATGCATAAAGGTTCATAGCAAAAATCTAATTATTGCTATGAACCTTTTTCCTAATTCAGGAGAAAATTCTGGTTATGTGACTGTATACCATTCTACTAAAAATAGAGAATTTATATTCTACTAGGATTTTTAAAAAAACTTTTACAAGGTGGGAATACACTAAAAACTGAAATTGCTATCTTTTCTTCTTTCTAAAATTTTTTAATCCTCTCTACTCCACATAAAGCTTGATGGGGTGTCCTCCCTCTATTTAAAAATTTGAATTTTAGCCCCTGTAAACACTACACATGTATGTGTGTGTATGATATAATGGTTCAGATTAGCGGTTGCCACTCGCCAACTGGCTACCAAAATGTTTTAAATGGCGACCAAAAATTTCATTGCCGATCACCATGTTGGCGACCAGGTTGCCAGATCGCTATATTTTTACCAAATATTTTATTTATTCTAAAAAAATAACTTAATATTTTAGATTAATACACTTAAACTTGTGTGCTAAGGAAAATAATAATAAGAAATATCTGAAACCGAAAACAGATGCAAAAAGATTGTATTACAATTACGGCAAAACACTAATATGCGCATAACACATGGCTATCGAAGAAAGATAAAACTAAGCTAAAAGTGCAATGTTTTCAATATATGAAAGGTAAATGCAAATTATTTTTAACATTTAAATTAAAAGAAATGCTTTTAGCATTGAAAATTTGAGTAATATCAAAATCTGAAAAATGGCGCCTTTAATAATTTTTCCCGATCAAATCTGCAAAATGACACGTTGAATAATTTTTCCCGATCCTCACTGCGGTAATTGATTCCAAAACAAATATCACATTCAGATGAAAAATATTATCTTGCAAGTTGTAAGTGATTTTAAGTCATGGTACCCAAAAGCAGCAATTTTATTTTTTATTCAATTTTTAAAACTTGATACTGATTATTTTATTTTTGGCCTGTAGTATTTATTTTTGCGAAAGCTCTAAGTTTTAAATGAATTAACACTTAATTACATAATTAGTAAACATTTTTTTTTTTTTTTCATATTTTGCTTGACTTTAATGTTTGCTAAAGTCAACACAGGAGTAAATATATATTGCTTTAAATAATTTTTAAAAAAAGAACGAATTAACTTGATGCAAGATTGAATTAAATTTAATGGTCGGAAAATAGCTAGCATCTCACTAATACTATAACTCATAGTGGCAGCTTTCAATTAAAACTTGATAGCTGGTAGCTCAAGATGCAAAGATTTTTCAGCCTGAATCTGAACATATTTTTTTGTCCAATGTTCTTCAAATGTACTCAAATTTTAACTTTTAAAACAAATTCTTGTTGCTCTTATTTTTTCACAAAATTTGAGATTTCTTTGACTGTTTTTGTAAATATTAAATGCCCTGTGTTCCCAATAATCTTAATTTAAAAACATTTTTCACTTTAAGTTCAACACTGATATTTACCATACAAAAATTTAAATGCATAATAAGCATTTAATTGTTTGGTTGAAATAGATATACCTTTTTTATATTTTGACTTGATTTTGGTATCGTCCTATAATCAATTGCATATCCCCCCCCCCCCCACACACACATACAGAAAGAAAGCTATGGAACCCAAAGAACAATGACTGCCTAAAAGTAAGAGAACCCCTGAAAACAATCCTCTAAAAAAATTCATTACCCCAGTGCAAAAGTTGAGACTGGAGTAAATATGTAGTATATTACTTAAAGTAATTTTTAAAAAATCTTGACTTTGAAACTAAAAGCAAAATTGAAAATTAAATTTAATGGTTGATATGATGTTTTATGTAATGATTGGTTCTGCATATCAGTCGTGAAACTAGCGACTTGCAGACCCCGTAACTGAGGAGGGAGGTGCAATGGGTTAAGGGACACTCGTGGCTTAGTTTCAAGTAATTTATTACTGAGGGGATGCAATATTTCATGCCCAAGTGGGAGGTGTTGCACTGCTGCATAATAAATCTGAATTACTTATGACAATTTAAAAACATTTCCTTTTTCAATCAAATTACTTTAACAGAAAAGGATGGGAGAAACAAACTTAAGTAACTTCACTACTAAAATTTTGTAATATACACTATACATTTTGTATTACTTTAGATTAACCATTATCAAATAAACTTCTTTATATATCAAACATATGGGGGGCTTCCTGCACAGGTAGCAATATTATTTACTTATTATTTTAATTTTGTGGCCACTGGCCAACCAAAGAAAAATCCCAGTCTACACCAATGGTATTTACTGCCCTTGATGCAATTAGGGAATATTCCCTGAGAATAAATAAGACTATTCTGCAAATTAAAATTTTATATTTAAGAAAATTATTTTTTTTATAAGTATATGACATCTTTTGTTGATATGATTAAAATCAACTTTAAATACTATTTATTCATTATTAGGAAAGCATGATAAAGAAAATTTTTTGGGCATACACATTTTTCAAGTTAGTTTTAAAAGAATTTTCTCTTAAATGTTTGTAAGTAAATGAAAAAAAAAAAAACATTACATTTCAAATTGTGATAAAACATCAAAATTAAATGAACCAAGTTCATTTTACTTATGTTAATGTCATGTGGTTGGTAAACTAAAATTGTTTTTTTTTTTTTTTTTGTATTTCCAGTTAGTTGAGATACAATTAAAAAAAGACTGCATTAAACAAGTAAATTAATGCTGTGGCTACCAAAATTTGAAAGTACCAAAGTTTTTTGGGTTAGTAGCCACTGGCTACCAAAAAAATATCCCAGTCTACACCATTAGTATGATATACATACACATATATAACATTAATTTGAGAAATACATCGATTACTTTATTGTCTTTTGACTCAATATGATAAACAAGCAATAAGGGACTTTTACAAATGTAGGGAGCACACTAAAAGGCCTGTATGTGGTAAAGCAATTTACAGAAAGATACCCTCTCATCCATTTAACCTAATGCTTACAAATGAAAAAATACATTTCACCAACATGCCAGTATACCAATATGTATACACTAAAAATATGCAAAGAAAATCTTACCTTCCAGCCAAGATTTTCAAAGAATGTACATAACCTTGCTTGTCCAGTAGTTTTCCCACTACAAGGACCTAAAATATAAAAATTGGATTTCTGCGTACAATATGAAAAAAGGTGAGCAAGAAAAATTTGAAAAAGCAAATACGAAAATAATAAATCAATTCTAAGGTCTGGGGAACATCCCTTCCAAAGCACACTTTACCAAAGATCTGTGAACTATAGGTTTTAGAGAACTTTTTAATTGATCCTCACTCAATGATTTCCTTTGAATATAATGATCTCTTAGCCTTGGCAATAAACTCTTTCATCAGTCCCTTAACTTCACTACGTAAAGGTAGATTGAATAGGATTATTTCTGAACCAACCTCGCCCCAAGAAAAAAAAGTTGGTTGTACATCCCTGCCAAAAGTACTCAGGATAGTGTGAAGGATCCTCTACGTAGGATAGTGCAAAATTAAAAGTGAAGAAATATCAGCTAAAGTTGATATTTCTTCATTGCATGACTTTGATTTAATTTATATTTCTAAGAACTTTAAAGTGATTTCAATGCTAATTACATAAAACTACACACCCAATTTCAGTTTATTTATGTGTTCTTTTTTCATTAAATGGCATTGTCCCTCATAAACACATTAAACATTAGCCTATTTTCAAAGTACTGTCAGCCCCGCTTAATCGGGTAACGGGTAAAGGAACACCCCGCTTATAAGAATAAAACCTTCTGGAACCGAATATTTCCCCACAGTCGCAATGTTAAAGATCCCCGCTTAATAGAATAATTTCCCGGGATAATCCAATAATACTGGTCTGCTTTTGAAATATTTTTGATAAAAAATTTGATTGAATTTCAAAAATAAATAAATAAATAAATAAGAACAATTTTTGAATTTTCAAGTTGATCTTTCAGCAACACCTTACTTTTCATCATTTCAATTTGTACTTAAAAATATATAATAATGTATTTAATTATTTTGTTTTTATTTATTTTATTTAAAAAACTTTTAAACACTAACGTTAATAACTTCTTTTAATTAGATATACTGATTTATTATGTTTCGAGGCAATATTATCAGTTCTGTAAGGTAAAGAAAGTTTCCCCGCCTAATCGAATAAAATATGCTGGAGCCGACGGTATTAATTTATGTGTGGCCGACAGTATGACAAAAGTAAAAATGTTGTATAGTTAGAACAGGCTACTCAAAACATTTTTCAAGAAACCATAAAAACCATTATTCATATCTGTAGGCAGCAATCATAATAACAATTATTTGCTTTTATCAAAGAATTTGGCTGTTAACAAAAAAATAAATACATTTTGAGTACATATAAATATACGCCAGACCTGACCCATTTACAAATTTCTGTCGCCACCACCGATAAAAACCGCTTGTTTTCTTATTTTAAAACATGTTATTTCATTGTCTAGTTACAGGGGTCGTGCCAGAAGAAATTCAGGGTCCGTTTTGAAACACTTAACAAAATTCCAATGAATCAAAGGCGGCTCTTCGCAAAATTCCAATTAATCAAAAAGGCGGCTCTTCGCAAAATTCCAATTAATCAAAGGCGGCTCTTCCAAATCCCAATAATCAAAGTGCTCTTAACAAAATTCAGAGTTACCAAATCGTACATTTTGTAGAAGTACTTATTAAATATAAGGCAAAAAATAGCATTTTTTATCACTATATGTATAAATTTTGAATTTTTACAAAGATCTTTTGAAAATTCACAAAAACCAAACCCTGTTAAAAATGCTGGATGGATTCCCAAGTTATTTCAATTTCGTAAACAATCAGAAACATTAAAATTATAGGTGAGACACAAAGAAATATTAAAAAATACTTTAGCATCTTTTTCAATTCAATTTCAGTACAACGACTATCAAATCCTGAGAATAGAGTTTTAATCCAAATAAAGAACGAAGGCTAAAATTGCTGCTTGTCCTTAGAAATATTGAACTTAATGTTCATTTTAACATGAAAAAGTCTCTGTAACAAAAATTCATGGATGTTTTAGAGAAAATAGGTTACCATTTAGACCTTTTCCAGAAAGAGCAAAGATTAGGAGTAATTACTTAATATGAATTATAAGGAACAAACACATAAAAACACTATGTTTCTAAAAGCAAAGGGAGTAATTGTTCCCTCTTGTTCTTCAAAACGACAGGACTGTGAGAAAGGGATTATTTTGGTATGGTAGAAATTTGCCACCAAGGTTTACATGTCATTTTTTAATTTATACAACGAAAATAAAAATATTTTCCCTTTTTTTTTTTAGTACACAGGCTGGTATTTAGGAGAATATTTCTGAAAGGAAGACCTAAGCAAAGGATATTACACAGGTTTTGTCACACAACATAGACCTGAAACAAAAACTTTAGAGTTTCTTTTCAAGAAATCACAAGAAGATGATAAATTTACCTCCTGTTAAAACCAACCGATAAACAGTTTTTTCTTTTTTCTCTGGATCTAAAGTCATTATTAAATGAATTTAAGTACAAACACAAACAACATTAAACGCGCGAAACTGCGCACGACGAAAACGTGCCGTACTTGCTTTTTTTTTTTATACCAAACACCGGAGACGACTTTGGTTGACTTTTCTTTTTTACCTTTTCATAATAAAAATTTTATTCGTAGAAGAGGGAATAAAAGGACCCCAAAACTCCCTTAAATATTCTTTTCTGTTTGAATAAAATGTAAAATATGAGAATGAGCAAAATATTTAACATTAAGAAAATTACCATTTTGAAATTTATAATGATTTTAAAAATTTATTTATCTTACTTTAACCTTAAAACAGAAATAATAATGAAAATATTCATTAATTATAGGAAATCTTTACCGACACAATCTTAAAAATGTGGGGGAAAACGAGTTGACTCGAATACCATCATACTCGTTGATCTCACACAGCTACTCACGACTCACTCAACTCACCGTCACCGGCTAGACGATTCGTTCTGACTGTTTTTGTTTCCGAGCACGTTGGGTTTGGTTATAAAGGTTTGAGCATTCAAGAATCAAGTGTCAATCTTGTGAAGTGACATTTTATATTGCTTATTATATTTTATCTCATTTATTCATAATGAGTAGCAAAGCTCAGCCCCCAGAACTCAAGCGGTAAGTACATTGACTTTATAAGTTGATTTTCTCTTTATAGTGCCATTTTCTTCAGAATCCGATTCTATTCATCACATTAGTACTTTTTGTTAACTTATTGAATTGTTTAGAATATTTCGTTTTAAGTGCACTTTAACATTTATATAATTACTTATATATGCATTCTCTTTTTCAGGTACATGGATAAAAAACTCCATCGTAAGTTTCTTTTACAGTATTTCTTTGTTTAGTACCTATAGTACGCAATAGCAGGGCTGGCAAGTTTCTGCCGGGGTGGTTAAAACCAGTGGTTATAATCGGTTTAAACCGGCATAGTTTCTGCCAGTAAATGGCAGAAACTAAGAAATAATACTAATAAGAACTTTAATCCGCGATTCATAATTAACACATGTATTTGATACGTAAGCAATTAAGGTTAAAAATTAAAACTAAAGATAATGAGTATTATCAAAGTAGTAAAAAGTTTCAAAATGATCATATTAATATACTTTGTTTATATATACTAATTTTCTTTCACTTGAAAAAAAAAGTCATAATGGTAATCTAATGCTGTACAAGTTTAACTACATATAAATATTATTGTTTACAGTTGAATTTCTATTTAAAGGTAAAAAAATTACAAAAATAATATGATATTTTAAATCACTTTTCAGAGTATTTTTAAATAAATAATACTACAATGCAATGGCAATAGTTTTAAGGTTATCTTTTATGTACAAATAGAAATGATTCTTGAGAAAATATATCACTAAATAATTGAAGCACATAAAATATCCGAGATATATTTTTCAATGAATACAAAATTACCACTCGAACTCAAATATACTATCACTTTTTACACGGAGCATTTCATAGCATACGACTAATTTTGGTAACCTTTCTGAACCCAGACTGTTTCTTAATTTGTTCTGAATGAAAGAAAAGCTTTAAAATATGCTTCCCAGGCCAGCATTTCTTTGCTGGCAATGCCATTATTGCGGACGCAAAAATTACTAAATTTAAAAAATCTTCATTTTTACTTGTACTTATTTTTCTAATACAAATTTATTTTTTAATAAGAACTATCCTCAACATTTTTTATTTATTCTGAATAACTGTTTTCAAGAAACTGACAATCAAACCTTTATACTTTCTATGAAGTTATATGAAAATTAGTAAACTTGGAATTTTACAATTAACAACTTTTTTTTAAATTGAAATTTTAAAATTGGTAACGGAAGGACATTTTTCTGACATAATAATTTTGGTTGCACTATCAACTTTAAAGTTCAGTTAAACTATTTGCAGAAATTTCTTGATACAATTTGGGCATCTTAAGGAGGGCTTATTCAATGCATATTAGGAGAGTTTTTTTTGAAAATAATTATATTTTCACTAAAAAGAAATATTTTGTCATGGTAACAGAAGGATAAAAGTGCCAAAGTACAAGATACACATTAAAAAGTTTGAATTTCTTTCAAATATATGTGAAAATCATGAGTAAAACCTCTTTTCAGGCTTATTCATCAACTGGTATATCTCTGGTTGTATTTGTATATTAGATTTATACTTGAACCTGCGTCTCAGTCAAGTGCTGGGGCAGTTCCTATAATTATCTTACGTTTGATATTTTTCTTTGTTGTTTTTTATTATCTGTTCTTTGTTGGGTTATCATTTGTCCCCTTTTACAGTATATGTATAAGTCAAACATTCATGAATTTAGTTTTTCAAATGCAACACTTCAAAAAAATGTCCCCCCTACCTTCATCTCTTGCCTCTCCTTGTTAAATGTTTTCCTCTCCGTTCAACTAATAAAAAAATTCTGACTTACAATTGAAGCTCTACTATTAAACTTTAGGGATACTTTGCTAAGTATTATGTAGTAAGATTTTAAAAACTTTCCACTAGAAACAAATATTCCTATTTATGTTTATAGGATAGAAAGCGTTAATTACTGCTTAATGGGTGCTTTGTGTTTATGGCAGAGAATGGATTTCTTCCCATCTTTCAGTGAGGTACACATTGAATTTGGATAGATATCCTGTGAGGGAAGATGGGTAACTGTAAGACTTTAGCTGGGTGTGCAATGTCTGCAAAGTCTTTTGCAGTAAGGAGCTTCTCAGATAAAATGTTGCTCCACACCAGCTCTGTCAACATCTGTTTTTCTGTGACTGCTGTCCAAGAAGTTTTTTTGATGCCTTAATCTTTAAACTTTTTCAATGAAAATTAAATTTTTGAATAGATAAATGTTTAAGCAGGCATATTAAGCTCTGTAACTAAAAAAAAAAAAAATCAAAGTATGGAAACACATTGTGTGTATCAATAAAACCAGAAACTCGCTTTTCTGTGGGTTAGTTCATCTTTAACCAGTGCATATTCTTGACCTTTTCCACACCAAATCAAATAAATACGCTGAAGATAAGTTTTATGCAGTAAATACATGTTGCTTATATTAATAGAGTATTTTTAAAATTAAGTGGAAATGAGTTTAACTATGACTGTCCTTCCGTTACCATATTTTTGTCCTTCCGTTACCATGAAAAAACCCCTAAAATTGCATTTCTGAAAAATTTTGACTCTGCCAAAATAATGCAAGCCTTAAACCTGCAGTACTGAAAAACTCGTAATTCTTGAGCCATTGTGTTCTGAGTGAGATAGTTGATAGCCACTTTTTCGGTAACGGAAGGACATGTTCAGTATGACTAATTAATACACTACTTTTCTGGCAAGAATTTTTTTTTTTATTTATCAAATGAATGAAAAGCCTAATGTAACACCCAAAGTATAATAGTTAATCTGTTTGTTAAACTTTTATAAATTAATTAATCAAATTTTTAGGTTAATTTAAAGTTTAAGTAATTTGGCTCTGCAAAGGCGTGACATAAAAGAGTAACTTTGAGCACAGTTTTTAAAACTTAAATCATGTCAAACTCAAAAAAAAATTCTATTTTCAAAAAGTTTACTTATTTCTGAAGAAAATGATGTATTACAAGTGGTCCAAAGCTAATTTTTAAAATTTAAGTGCCATTTCCCCTTTTTCATGGAATTTACCAAATTTCTTTTCTTAACTCCTGAATTTAAGCGCTCGCAAAACACTAAGTGTCGGCAGTCTTGTTCAGAAACACTGAATACACATTTTAACTCTTGGCTCTTGGGATAAATGAAAACTTCTGCAAGATTCGGTGCAAAGCTATTTAAGTATAAATAGTCATTCAAGGTAACTTTAAGCCGTAGGAGTCAACTTTGAACGATGTTATATATTTTTTAGTATATTTGGTTTTATTTAAAAATTAAGATAGAAAACTGATTTTATAACCTATTTAGCTGAGCGCAGCACTGGACGTTTCTTGTTTCTTTTTTTTTTTATACTCAAATGTACTAAAATATATAACATGGTTCAAAGTTACCCAGAATGACTGTACAATACAAATGCAAAAATAACAACCAGCAACTGACACAGGGCTCTAGGTTGGTCTGAAAAAAACTGGGCGTTATAAGAAGTCGATATTTTCTTATAAAAAAGGAAAGTTTCTATAAATTTTGCGGAGGGAGCATAATTAAAGACTACTTTCATTAGATGAAGAGTTAGGAGGAACAGATAGCAAATAGAACACGAATTACTGTGCAAATAAAAAAGAAATATCTCAAGGAAGATTTTTTTGTAGCCAGAGAGTAGCTATTAGTGATGCTGTCTATTAGAACACATTAGCTAAATTAGCTTAAAATTTAGCCAGAGAACAACCTTTTTTTATGCCACATCAAATATTGTGGGTCCCATCTTGACAGAACACTGGCCGCTTTTCAGTTTTTCGGCTTGAAAATTGAGAGTAAATTAAGGTCCAACTTTTTAATGTTTCCCCCTATTTGTATGTTATTTTTTTAGCGAGTATAGTATTTTTTGGGCAAGGCGTTGCTTTTTTCACATGCCTTTACTTCTCACTAAGAGTTCGCCAGCAACTGGACAGCAATTCGTTAAATTTTTCAAGTTTAGCCTTGAACATTTAAATAACTTTTAGACATTTTAGTTTTTCCGTTTCATGAGTGTTTTGCTTAAATATTTCAATTAGCAATAATCCCTCCTAAGTGCGTCTCATTGACCACTGCCTAAGTTATTTAATTTAATGCATTTGTTATTAGTGTGCTAATATTATGCATAAATTTTATCTTTCTGCATTCCTTCTCCTGTAAAAAAAAATAGAAATAAAAATTTTCATTCCATCCTGTTATTGAATAAATTAGAAAAACTCACTTTCAATTTAATAAAATGTTAATGCAAGTCCACCAGCTTACAAAGCGTTGATTCAAAGCAAAACTAAGCTCTACTGCACTTGTTATCTCACTTATATATTATATTAGACATTGTTAGCTTCAAATTATTTTTCTTCGTTTGACATTGTATGGTACAAACAAGCTGACAGACTTATCCACCATCTATACATATTTATATTTTGGAAATGGATTAACTGACACTAAAGATTAGTATTATTTTGACATTCATTTCATTGATTACATTTTCTCTTTTATTTTGTTCTTTGAATAATAAATAGTAAAAAAAAGTATTGAGTGTTGTACAATTACTGTTGGTGTAGTAGCAGGGTTGGCAAGTTTTTGCCATAGGTGGAAAAAACCTGGTAAAAACCGCCCTGGCAAAAATAGAATTCACTGTGTCCATTTAATTTCAATATTTTACAGCGTTCCCACGGTCCTTAAAAGTCCTTAAAAACTCCTTAATTTTTATTTTGAAAATTAAGGACCCTTAAAAGTACTTAATTTTGGTGCAAGGTCCTTAAAAGTCCTTATTTTTATCTACTACCAACATTTCAAACAAGTTAGAAATGTTAGTGATAATAGCAATTAAAAGATGACAGCTCAAGATAAGTCTTCTCACCTACTATGGAACCCCTACAAGAGCACTCCCAACTGGAGGTGAGATGCAGAAGGGGATGATAAATGAAAGAAAGCCATAATTCCTTTCCCAGGGTAGCGACAGAACCGGGAAATCAGGGAGCTCGGGGAATTCTAATGTTCTGGAAAAATCAGAGATTTTTCTTTGTTTTTAATTTATCCCGAAGTTCCAATAAGCTTAACTGTAATCCTTAATATTATTCAACGTTCCTTTTTTAAAATTCAATTTTAAATTTATTTTACTCAAAAAAGTTCTTTTATTTGCCGGTTTTTATACATTTGTTGCTTACATATCGCAAAATGCAATCTTTTTGCGTCTGCGATGGGAACTGTACTTTTCGAACTTTCAATGATTCTTATGGTTTGTTAAAAAGTAAACAAATTAAATTTCTTTTTATTTTCATGAAAACTTTCATTTAAAATTTTGAAATGAAATTTCGTGAATCGTGATCATAAAGGCAAGCAGGGTTTGTAATTTTTTTTATTTTTTTTAAAAAATCAAAAAAATCGGATTTTTTTTAATTTAAATCGGATTTTTTTTATTTTTTTAAAAAGACCTTAAGTATTTTAGATATTTATTATGTTACATTCATATAAACAATATGGCATGTTAATCAATATGCAAAAACACACTTTAAACTATTTTCACAGCAATAAAAAAAATTTATAACTATAATGATAAACAATGCGAATGCATGACTGAAGTGAAACTTAACCCTACCAGGAATAATAGTGCTCAGAAGTTCAGAGAAAATGAACAAATTAATCTGAACTATTTTGCTGTTGAAAGCTGAAAAAAAGTAAAAATTGTGTGTACTTAATTTTTACATTGAGTGTACTTTAATCTTTTTTCTATTTTATAAATGAAAAAGCCTGAAATATTTTTACCCATTTAGTAAAATCATATGCTCACACCATTACAAAAAATTGGAACTTTTTGTTTTAATCTAATTTCTTTATTGAAAACTTCTATGATAAAAATTTTGGAAGGAAAAACCTCAAGTGAAAAGGGGACATGGATGAAACTTTAAGGATACATATTCTAAATTCGATAAATTGTTGTTTTAAACACCATCATTCTGAATTATTTATTATGTGCCATTTATTAAACTGATCTAAAATACTATTTTTAAGATAAAAAACACATAATGGTTCATGGTTATTATGAATTCTAATTTGAATGATTGGATGAGTGATGCTTTGCTGTTAATATGCTTGAAGAATAAGAGTAATATTGCAAAATTGAAAAAATAGTAATTAGTTCTAAACTTATGAAATATGTTATACACACAGATGGATGGGCCTAGGAAGTTTTGTTTCAAACAGTGGTTGTCTTGTAATTGCAACATATTTCATTTTTACACTTTCTAACATCGTAAAACCAATGATTTTTTTTTAAAAAATCGCTTGATTTAAATCAACAAACCCTGAAGGCAAGCGTTTCAAACGTCGAAGATAACATCTCTATTTTTATTTATCATTTCAATTTTTTAATGCATGCATAATTCTTCAGATCATTTAAAATACTTGAAATAAAGAATGAAACTGTTAAATAATATGTTTAAACTTGAAAAATGAAGAAAACAAAAATCATTATCTATGCACTAGTTTTGGATTCATCATGGCAATAAAACTTTTTCTATTACACACATTCAGTCATCATTTAATTCATTCTGTGCAGGAAGAAAATGCTATAAATCAGCAATTAATCGCAAATAAATAATAAAAAAAAACATTTACATTTCATTTCTTATTCAGTATGCATATAAATCTTGGGAATGAATTCTCATGCTATGTAATCTATTGTATGATTTCTTTGAGGGATTTACCTATTTCATGTGCACAATTCAATGTTTTGACATATTAGAATTAATCCTGAAAAGTTAAATCTCTTATCAAAAATCTTTTCTGGAGCTTGGTATCTCCTTATAGAATGAAATGCTTTTTGTAATCTTAAGAAATGCATAATTTTCTTAATAAAATTTAATTATTTCAAAAAAGAACTTTGAAGAAAGTAATGTATACTCACATTCCACTTTCAGACAATTACTCTTTCACCTGTCAAACTTTTACTAATTATTTATGTTGAATAGCATAAATTCAAGTAAATGGACGCAAATTAGGAGGTGATGTTATTTGCTTGTTGAACATTAAATTGATACCAAGTAACAAGTGGTTAAAAATGCCTTTTGTCTTTCACTAGAACTACTATAAAGCTGACTTGATACTTTATTTTTGTTGCAAAAAAATTTCACTGCTGTAACGACGCCTCTTTCTTTTTCAAAATAACAAAGTTCAATTTTGGAGGATTTTACCTGCCGTAAATTTTGTTATGTCTAATATTTTAATGCAGCATTTAATTTGTGTTTTGAATAGGCCTGCTTTTTGTCTTTTGTGTGTGTATATATATATACCGTAAAACGGGGTGAATAGAAACACTTTTGAACTTTGGTTTTAAATTTTTCATATTTGTCTTGATCTAAAAAATACAAGTTATTACCCAAACTCAGGTCTCTATAGGGCCTATCTGTTCATGGTATTATTATTTTAATATTTTATTTCCATGAAATAAAAAAACAAAAAAACATGGTGTTTCTAATCACCCCGCAGGTAGGGGTGAATAGAAACAGCTTTTTAATAGCATGTTTGTTTCTTTTGAAATTAAATAAGGGTGAATAGAAACAGTAAAATATCTGTTTTGCTAATAGGAAATGAATAAATATTAAATTACTTCCCAAGATAGTTGTTTAATAGTTGTTTATTAACGCAAAAAATCAGTAAAATAATTAAGAATATCGATGTCACAGGGTTATTGCAATATAACTAAACATGTAATAATGTGACTCAACTCTTTACCGTGTTCCTGGTAGCATCAATAAACTGTTAAATCAGAAAGATCATCGTTGAAACATAACATGTCGTTGAAACGTGCACTTGAACAGAGGACTGGTGATGAGAGTTTCTGGACGTCTTTCCTGGAGACAAAAGTCTGCAGGAATAAATCTGTTATAGCGAACTTGTTGGTTCCAGGTTGACTCCAGGTTCTCTTTTTAAAAATGTGACAGAAAAACCATGATCTTCAAGGTAAGCAACTTTGCAAACATAGAATCTAAAACACGTTTTTGTTTTGCCATATACTTTGACTACCATGTGGCCATCTTTATTGACGGAGATACTTTTGTTTTCGTTAACCTTACCAGTAACTTCGTCTAGTTCAGAAGATTCTGAAGTGGACAAAATCAGTTCTTCGTCGCTGTCCTGCACTGAATAGGCACCATTATCCTCTGATGATGATTCGATAAGTTTTCAGTTTTCCTTGGCTTCCTTTTCCCTTGGGTTCACCTGCTTGGAGCAACATGGGTTTTGGTCTTCAATAAGTGAAGTTGGGGGTTTAAATCACCATCAACGTTTTTAAAATCCTCAACGCCTGCACTTTTACCAGGTGTGCCATTTATTTTGGTCCCCCTTTTTCCTGGCTTCAGGAGCCTCATCTTGTCTCATACTTTGGAGAAGATGTGTAAAGCTAATGTCAATCGCATTAGCGGATTCATTCAAGTTGGTGGTATCCTGGTCTTTGTCTACACCAGCATTGATACCTGGAAGCATTGAAAAAACTTTTTTGAGATCTAGAGGTGCAATACCACATTTTTAAAACCGGAAACGTGCTGTTTCTATTCACCCCGCAAATTTTCAATAACTGGCCTATGAAATGTAAAAATTTTTAGAAAACATTTGGTTAACAGTAGAGCCAAGAACAACTATTACAATTTTATACTGATGTTCAACTTAGTCTTTACACTTATATAGGCATATATTTAAAGTATGTGTTTTTACTTACCAGGAAAGTTCAAAGTAGACAAAAAATCTTCAGAAAAGTACTTCAAAAACGTGCTATCAAAATCAACAAACAGTATGGCCAACCAAACACAACATAATTTCCCTGTTGCCTTTGAGTGTTGCCAACTCAAAACCAATATCAGTTATAAATAATTTGCAGTCATTATATGTATATTTAGAGTAATATTATATGCAAGAAGTTTTGTTTCTATTCACCCCACTGTTTCTATTCACCCCATTTTACGGTATATGTATAATATACATAGTAATCAATCGGGGAAATTTTCTGAACAATCTGGAAATCAGGGAAAAGTCGGAGTTTTGTTTCAGAGGTTCTGTAGCCACCCTGTTTTGCTTCCCTCAAGATGGGTGGGTGAAGATGGATGATGGGGTATTGTATTTCATACTTAGCATTTGCTCCCAAAAGCTGGCAATAGTTAGTTATGATGGATTTTATTTTGTTATTAACACACTGGAAGTCGGACTTAGTTTGGGCAGACTGATTTATTGTGAATACTGGGTAAGAGAGAAATGTGAGAAGCCAAGAATATATCATGAGTATTACAATAGCATGAATTATTGAGGTTTTTGAAAAGGAAAATATGTTCCAGTTAAATGTGTTAAATATTAATGTATCTTTAAAAAATGGGAATGTAAAAAACCCCTTGAATAAAAATATTAACTCCTAATAACTTAAAAAATATCTTCATAAAACCATTTTGAGCAAGGTAAAAGTTCACTAAGCAATAGTATTTCTTTCATTCGAATTAAATAATTATCAAAATAATGCTTACATTAAAACCTGTCGTTTCTATTCCACTTGTTGGTGAAATTCTGAGTTTTATTGCATTCAAAACAATATAGAAAATGCATTAATTTAAGATACCTTAGATTCCTAACAAACAGAATTAAATCTTACATCCTAGATTAATTTAGAGAATTGGTGTTTGACTTTGAATATTTTAAAATTTGACAGATACATTCTATTATCCTATTACAACAATTTTTTAGAATTTTTAACATTTGGCTGCCGAATGTTCGGCTCGTGGAAATGGCCGATACTTGGCTATTCGGCTAAATCACTATTCATTACATCCCTAAATAACTAATGATGTTTTCATTTGCCAATAAATTTTCCAAATGCACATGACTTCTATGAGCTGTTTGATGTGTTATTCAGGAAAATGATTAATTTTTAGGAAAGCATATATAGATTTTTGCGATGCAATATTTTTTATCTAATTGTATTAAAAATTAAATCTATCTAAATAAAGTGGAGTAGGATAAGTACATGTTACTATATAGTGGAATCTGTTTGAGTAATTTTTGAACAATCTATTATGATTGATGTTCATTTTCATAAAACACATTTAAAAGCTCAGGTATGTTATACAAATTGCCTGTAAAATATGCTAGCATATTTGATAAAAAAAAATCTTTTGAAGTCCTTAATTTTTTTTAAAAAGGTCCTTAAAAGTCCTTATTTTTTATTCTGTGAAAAGAGTGGGAACCCTATTTTAGTAAATGACATAAAATAATTTTTATTAAAAAAAATAGAACCGACTTCTAATTATAAATTTGCTCTAAAAAGTGAAAAATAAAATTTTTAAATAACATCAATGTGACTTTTAAACATAGTTAAAAAAAAAGAAGTCTGTGCAAAATTAGGAAAGATAGTCTTTTGTAATCATGAATCAATTAAATATACAGTACGGGACCTCAAATCCGGAACGGTTGGGACCACGATACTTCCGGATTTCGGAATTTTCCGGATTTTGGGTCCTCATTCAAAAAATTTTGTAAGTAGCATCACAGCCCACACAATTTGCTCTAGAACATTTTATTAGCATTTTGCTCATTTATAGCATTTTTATTATTGTATATACTCGCCTATAAGTCGCGAAATTTAGCACAGAAAACGAAGTTAGAGTAGGCTTACATTCGAGGCAAAGTATCGAAACATCTAGATTTTCCCCGATGTTATTTTAACATCTTTGATTAAACAATAAAAGAAAAGAATTCTGTCAAATTTTGATTTTATATCCGCTAGCCACTAAATTGTAGTAAAAGATCAGACTATCGGGAAAATGCGAGAAACGCAGATTTTTAATTTCGCGAATGTTCTGCATCGCGCGAAAATTGGAGCTCATTTTTAAAAATAAATATAAGAAAACTACAAGAAATTTAAAAGAGAGCAAAATTTAATGATATTAACTCAGAATTAAAGCAAGAATTAAGAAAAACTAATCGCAAAAACAAACCCTTTTCAGAAAATCGCGAAATATTTTTTTAAAAAACAACACATTTCCGATTTTAAGCATGTTCATTACCTTTCATTTTTCTTCTCTTTAAAACGCCTATTTCAAAAAAAAAAGAAGGTGCAAAACATTTCCTGATTTTTTTTTTTTTTCAAAAAATTCCGGATTTTGGGTTTTCCGGATTTCGGAATTCCGAAATTGGGGTCCCATACTGTATATATTTTCCCAGAATTAGCAAATCAGTTCCAATATGAAGTAGCAAATGATGTAATAGTAATTAGACTCATAATTTTTCACCAACTTCTAAAACTATGTTTATAAAATAATTTTTATAAAAAAAAACAGAACCGACTTCAAATTATAAATTGCGCTAAAAAGTGAAAAATAAATTCAATCTTTGAACAACATCGATGTGACTTTTAAACATAGTTTTAGAAGTTGGTGCAAAATTAGGATAGATAAAATCTTTCGTAATCATGAATCAATTACAAATATATATATTTTTGCAGAATTAGCAACAGTTCCAATATGAAGTAGCAAATGGTATAATGGTAATTAGACTCATAATTTTGCACCGACTTCTAAAACTGTTTAAAAGTCACATCGATGTTGTTTAAAGAATTAATTTATTTTTTAATTTTCAGCGCAATTTATAATCTGAAGTCGGTTCTATTTTTTTCCAATTTTATTCTTTTTAGCATAAATACATTTTGTATATAAATACTCTATGTTTTAAAAAGTCCATATCAAAGGGCAAACCCTCTTTGAATGAATGGCACTAAAAACTAATTATATGTATGATAAATTCCGATTTTGAAGTTGATTTTAGCAAACAAACCAGGGTTCGTGATTTTTTTTAAAAAGACCCTATATATTTTGGATATTTATTATGTTACATTCATAGAAACAATATGGAATCTTAATCAATATGCAAAAACACTTTAAGCTATTTTCACAGCAATAAATATTTTTAATAGTAATAATGATAAACAAATTTGAATACAAATGCATGATTCAAACCAAGTACCAATCAGTACCAATTGTGTGTACTTAAGTTTTACATTGAATGTACTTTAATCATTTTTCAGTTTTATAAATAAAAAAGCTTGAAATATTTTTATCTATTTCGAAAAATAATATGCTCACACCATTATTAAAACTGAAACTTTTTGTTTTAATCAAGTATATTTATTGAAAACTTCTATGATAAAAAAATAATTTAGAAGGGAAAAAACTTAAGCTATTAGGGGACGTGGATGAAACTTTAAGACATATATTCTAAATTCTAACAATTGTTGTTTTAAACACTATCATTCCAAATTCTTTATTGTGTGGCATTGATTAAATTGATTTAAAATACTATTTTTTAGATAAAAAACCCCGAGTGGTTTATGATTATGTATTATGAATTGCAATTTGAATGATTGAATGAATTATGCTTTGCTGTTAAGATGCTTGAAGAATATTGTAAAATTAAAAAAAATATATTGTCAAATTAAAAGAATACTAATTAATTCTAACCTTATGAAATATGTTATGATACAGACAGATGGACCTAAGCAGTTTTGTTTGAAACAGTAGTTGTAATTGCAACATATTTCATTTTTACAACACTTTCTAACATAGTAAAATCAATGATTTTTTTGAAAAAAAAAATCACTTGATTTAAATCAATGATTTTTTTTTAAAAATCACTTGATTTAAATCATGATTTAAATCAACGAACCCTGAAACAAACTGATTGGATTAATTTTTGCCACAGAGAAGCCTTCAGTCAAACAAGAGTCTCAGTCAAACAAGTTCAGTCAAACAAGAGTTTGACCTATAATTTCTTTTAATATTATAGCCCATGACAACAAATATGTTTTTAACAATGACTTTTATATTTATTCATAGATTTCCCAACAAAGAAAAATCAAGCCAAGCCTTTCCAATTAAAATAAAAAATACTTATTTTTCACCCGTAACGTTTTTTCTAAAAAACAAATGTAGTCAAATTGATGTGCAATATTTGAGTTAGACGACCCTCTATTGATTAAAGAAAAAATCATCAAAACCGTTTCATTTGGTCAAAAGTTACGGATGAAAAAACAAAAAAAACTACATTTCTGCCCATAACTTTTTTTCTAATTATCGCATATGGTCAAACGAAAGTATGGGACCTATGGGAAACCACCCTCGATCGATTAAAAAAAGAATCATGAAAATCGGTTCATCCGGTGAGGAGTTATGAGTGGACAAACAAACAAAAAAAAAACGACATACATACAATATGAATGAATGTATAACCTCCTTCCTTTGTGAAGTCGGTTAGAAAGTCACTTTGATGTTGTTTAAAAAAATTATTTATTTTTCCTTTTTAGCGCAATTTTTAGTTTGAAGTTGGTTCTATTTTTTTATTAACATTTTATTTTATTCTTTTTAGTGTAAATACATTTTCTATATATTTTTTTTTTTTTTTTTTTCAAAAATCCATATCAAAAGGACAAACCTTCTTTGAATGAATGGCACTGAAAACTAATCATTTGTATGAAAAATTCTGTTTTAACTCTCCTGATCCCAGAATAGCCCAAACCTCCCAAATAGCTTGGATTCCACAATTGCCCAACTTGCCCAAGCAGATTTTTGACCCCCCTTGAAAACTAACAAGCGTGAACTCGTGGGGTGTATACAAAGGATTAGAGAGCGACAGGTGATAAGAGGGAAATAGAAAGGAAGGAATGTGTATTGTCATTGCAGTTTCAGTTTTACTCAGTTGAAATTCTCATTGCTACTGTGCTCTAGCTTTTTTAGAAGAGAAGTCTAATTTATTTTTCAGGTGGATATAAACAGAAAAATATATATATGAGGAGGCAAAAAAAATAAATGAAAAGTAAGCAAAGCAAAAATACATATAGAATATAGTAACAGAAAATTAAAACGGATTAAAACTTTGGAAACAATAAACAAAACTTTTGAAACGCCCAATTTACATACATAAACACAGAGGTGTCCACTGGGGGGGGGGGGGGGCAGAGTATGGCGCATATAGCGCCATTGAAATTTTAAGAGCGGGGGGCTTGTTTTATAATATACTAGCTGACATGCCCGGCTTTGCGCGGGATAATATTGTATCATTCGCAGGCTAAGTGACGCATGTCCAAAATTCTGTTGTAAATATGTAAAGAAATTTTTTTAAAGAAAATCCAAGAGTAGGAGATGGTCAACAGGCTTATTTAAACAGTAAAAATAATTAAAAAACACGTTTGCATTAAAACGAACAGCCTCGAAAAATTCCTTTTAGGCCAAGAATAATAGTCCATAGAAATCCACATTAAAATGCCAGCAACAGTTTATAAAATTGCCATTAGAGTAACTGCAACAGTAACTAAAGCGCGCAGATGCAGCGAGATAATTATGCCAAAATGATATCAAGAGTCCATAAAAATCGTAATACAATATCAACCACAATACATCTAAAAGTTCCCATCAGATGAAGAACAACTGTCCCTGAATATTTCTGCTACAATAAAGAAAAAAATCCCTAAATCCTCCTATTTCAATAAAGACAACTATTCCTAAAAATTCCTAATAGAATAAGGACATTAGTCTCAAAAAATCTCCATTAGAATAAAGATGTCAGTGACTAAAAATACGCATTAGAATGTTCCTAAAATTACCAACAATCCATCTTAAATTCCCCATCAAAATAAGGACAGTTCCTATAAATCCTGCGTACAAAATCGTCAAAGGATTTCCTGAAAATTCAATTAAATAGCACTTTCATAAAATTCGGCTAAAATCGAAAGAAAGGAAAGCGTTACTTCCAAAGGCAAATGCACATTTAAGTTAAAAAATGTTCAGTACTGAACCAATCCTGACGTGTGAAATTTAAGTTGATAGAAAGAAATAACTAAGTTCTGTAAAAATAGTCCCAAATAGACAGTAAAAAAAAATAAGTAAATGTTTTATAAAATAAATCACTTGAGTAAAATATGGAAAGAAAAATCAACTTCAAGATAAATTCATTGAAAATCGTCTGCAGTTTATAATCTATAAAATATGCATAGAAATAAAATTTCGTTGATAAAACGTACTCTACCGAAAGAAATAATGTTTCATGAAAGTGTTGAACTGGTACCATAATACTAAATTGCCAAAAAAACAAAGATGGATCTACCTCAAGGAGTAATTAAAAATCGTCTGCAGTACGCTTCGAAATGAAATGAATTTTTAGAATTTGTTTCGCTCATAAAACGGCATGAATAACGATAAAACAGCATTTTTTCAATCTTACGTTAACAAAAATCATCTAGTTGGCGACAAAAGTAGTATTTATTTTGGCGAAAACACGCAAATTGAGCAGATAAATTCAGAGGTAAGCCTTGCTTTAAAGTTCGAAAACGACTTTAAATGGATGTTGTGCGCGTTCTATTTGTCCTACGAACTTGAAAAAAAGATCACCTTGTGCAGTTTTTTACGGGCATCAATACGCTGCAAAAATCGAAAACGTGGGATGTTTCTTCGATGAGATAAACCCAAAATAAACAGTTTTGCTTAAAATTTTAATAAAAAAAGAACAAATTCGAATTTTAGGAAAAACGCTTCGAGGTGCACGAGGACCTGACCCATGGTACCTGTAACTAAAATTTCGTACTTCTGGACCGTTCCATCTAGCCAGGAGGCGATCGACAGACAGACAACACACACACAAACTTTCGGTTTTATTTATATAGATCATTGGGTTGCTTTTATTTGTTTTCTTTTTAGATAAGAAATTCACTATTGAAATGCTTTGAGATAATAACCGAACTTCTTTAATTCGATAGTACATAGATAACACATACAATAAAGTTTCAAGAAATCCTCTGCACCAGCTCGCCTAGATTTTGAGCACAGGCGGCTAAAATTCGAAGATGCTAGCATATGTACTTATTTGGAATGCGTGTATATATAAATACATATAGATATATATGGGGTTCTGTATATATTAGTACATATTATATATATATATACACACGCATGTACATGTGTATTTAAACCCACATACTTCGAAGGCTTTTTCTGGTTATTTTATTAATAAATTTCCTTCCTTTAGAAAGGAATGATAAGTACTGAAATTAAAATAAAAAGTAAAGATGCATGAAAAAGTTTTAAGAACTAAAAAGTATAGTAGAAATAAAGCCAAAAGCCTGAAAGTAGGTGTAACCTTCAGTGAAATAACTGCCAACAAATGAATATCCAATAATAAAAAATCGATTAAAAAATGTTAAAATTAGAAAGAAAAAAATAGCTGAAACCCTTTGCTTTGCTAGATGACAAAAATCTGAGCCTTTTTAGACTGCATGTGCACCCTATTCAATCTTTGAGGGCATTATACGATTAGCAAAAAAAGAAAAATATTGTTCAAATATATTTGACAGGATGCTTATATTTCAGGACATTTTACTCATTAATAGGCGGATTTTACATTAACTAACTTTGTCATGCAGCACTTATAACGTAAGATGGTTGTGTTTCATTGTTTTTTTTTAATTCACTCATTTTAGGGCTGTTCTTAAATCAATTAATAATGATAATTTGACTTTGATATTATTTTTCATAAAAACTCTTTTGATACAAAAAAAATTGTTAACCTTAAAAATATTCGTTTAACCGTTCGTATACCGATGATTTGAAATAATTTAGAGCACATTTGCCTAGTTACTTACTCAGCAAAATCAATTTGATGCATGAAAAAGCAAGTTGTGTAACTTATTCTAAACAAACTTCTAGTAATTTAGGATTTCTTTCAAGCTTTCTCAAAAACAACGTAGGATTGTAAATACATTTTCTAAATTTGAGTTGATATGTCTAAATTACAAAATAATTGTAATTATTAATAATATTTTATAAACATTCATAAATATTTAAAATGTAATACTAAATATGTACTAAAAAAACCATTAACGCGTATGTGCTTATATAAACATCTGTAATTATAATGTTCAATGAAATGTTTGACTCGAGATTTTAGCGTAAATGCTGCAGGAACATACACCACGTGCTAAGGGTTGGCTAGCTGTCACCAGTTGATGCAGAAGAAAAGAGCAGGGAATCGCTTTCGCGTTACTACGAGGATTAGCAACTCAGCAGGTGCTGGAAAAATTACAAAGGGACAGGGGGAAAGCATAGAACTTGAAACTGGGCTATTGGGCTGGGATTCTAAGCACATAAAAAATGGCTGACCCCGGGGCACAAAAGAGTTAAGTCTATTTTTGCCGGTTTTTGCCAACTCAAAAATACCAACCCTGAGTAGTAGTATAAAAGTATGACAAATAAAGACTTCTAAAAGAGTGCTTCAAATCTACATTGAGGGTAGAAGAAAAAACCATTTCGATTTTTTTTTTTTTTTTTATTGAAAACACTAAAAGTCATCAATAGCTAATAAATTTAAAAAGAAAGTAAGAAAATCAGTTGATAAACAAAGTAAAAAGTGTTACTTAACTGTTTTTGTCTTTGCTTATTTATGTATAGGCTTAAACTCTAAGGCTTTTTTTTTCCTTTCTTCCAATTAACCACATTTTCCAAGTGGAGTTTCAGGATTTGGTCTCAAAAAAGGACTCATAAATAATGCTTCAATGATTAATTTGCAATTATTATTACAAAAAGGCTTATTATATATAATATCTATATGGGGTTTCTATGGGGGGGGGGAGATTAAAACAAATGCAAATACAACTTTAAGTAGTACTATTTTCTCTCCGAGGCGTATTGCATTATGATCATGCTGCTGCAATATTTTCTAAAAACATTTCTCAATGATTTTTGATGAACTTCATTGGAGCACAGTTTTTAATTTCAAAACTGGCTGGTCGTTTAACATGCATTGTAAATGTATTTTACAAAGAAGATTTTTAAAAAAAGTAAAAGAACATGAAAAAAGCTTAATATCCCCCAATAAAATAAGTTCATAAGTAGTTAAAAACAGAAAAAACCAAAAATTGAATTATGAGAAAATGAAGGAGGTGTTTTCCTGAAAAGTTTATTTATGTTTTATTGATGTGGCTTGCTCTGAAAGTAACGCATAAGTTTTTTTCATTTCAAAGTGTTTTGTGTGTGCACATACACGGGGGTGGGAGGGAGGGTAAAGGAGGAGTTTAGTGCTCATTAGTAGGCCACAACTCAAAAAAGGTTGAGAACCGCTGATTTAAATGAAGCATACTACTTTAAATCTGCTTACTTATTAATTTATTTTATGAATATGTAGTTCAAATTATTTTTTAATCCATTTAAAAATAAACTTCTTTCTACGGAGAAGTATTACAACATTTTAGTATCTATAGTATTCATTTATCTCAGATTAAATGTTTATATCTCAGATTATGTTTTAGATAGAATCTCCTATAAGAGTTGCAAATCTACAGCTCTTATAGTTCCATCTGTATGTGCAGCTCTACCAACTTGTAAATTCGCTGAATGCTGACTGCCTTTTAAATTTTATGACTCAGAGGGGAGTGCACAATGGGTTTTTTTTTTGTTTTTTTTTTTTTTTTCAGACTATTTCAAAGAAATTGAGTTTTCAGGCTATTTTATCTAAGTCTGACTTAAAAATTGAGCAATGATCTTAACACAACTTCATCTATTAGTAAATCCTTTGCTGTTGTGAAGTCAAGACTATACAAATCTATATCCTATACCTATAATCTAGCAAAAACAAAATATAATTTTTGATCAGATTGGTCTAAAAAGAAAGTGCATGGCAAATGCATGCCTTTTTTCCATTTTTGTATATGAAATTTGTACCTTTTTTAAATTCAAATGCAAATTCTCTCCATCTTATTGTTTGCTAATTCACTGTCTAAATTTTTAGTGAAGTTAAACGGAGGTCGTCATGTTGTGGGAGTTCTGAGAGGCTTTGATCCTTTTATGAATTTAGTGATGGATGACGCGGTAGAGCAAACGAAGAATGGCGATACTCACGAGATTGGAATGATTGTAAGTTTTCTGTAAATATTGTTTTCTGTTTTAAATATACTAGTAAAATGCAGTATCATGAAAGTGCATAATATTTTGAAAATCTTAAGGGAAGATCCGCAACAGAATTTTTCTTTTGTCATGCTTTTTTGTTAATTTTTTAAGCGGGCTGGCCCGCTTTAAAAAAAACCAGCTATATCATTTCAGTGGGGGTTTTCAGAATTTTCTGCACAAATAAAGAAATCTGTTATTGGGGTTCTGAAATCTGTTATGGTTAAAACAATTTTTAAATTGTTTATAACTTTCTCAATTATATCAAAAGATTTTCTTCTAAGCAATGCTTATCAAATATTCTAGAATCAAGATTAGCATGCAACAGGGTTCGTTGATTTAAATCGTGATTTAAATCAAGTGATTTTTTTTAAAAAATCATTGATTTAAATCAAATGATTTTTTTTTTTTTTTTTTCAAAAAAATCATTGATTTTACTACACTGATGGAAAAAAAAATCCCAACACCAAGAAATAATTATTGTAGAGTAATGAAATTTCAGCAATACATTTATATAGGTAACGTACGTAATTGATTACGATTTCAAGCTCACAGGTTAATTTAAGCCCCAGAAGAGCCATCGCAGAAGTGAAATACAGGTACATTAATAACCGGTGTAACCGCCAGAATTTTGAATGCAAGCATACAAACGTGCATGCATTGAATCATACAGGTGATGGAGTTCCATGCCTGTTGCACTTGGTCGTTCAATACAGGGACGGTTAATGCTGGTTGTGGATGACGCTGGAGTTGTCTTCCAATGATGTCCCATACGTGCTCAATTGGAGACAGATCTGGTGATCTGGCAGGCCAAGGCAACATGTCGACACCTTGTAGAACACGTTGGGTTACAACAGCAGTATGAGGTCGAGCGTTATCCTGTTGGAAAACACCTCCTGGAATGCTACTCATGAAAGGCAGAACAACAGGTTGAATCACCAGACTGACGTACACATTTGCTGTCAGGGTGTGTGGGATAACCTCGAGAGTGCTTCTGCTGCCATAAGAAATTTCTCTCCAGACCATAACTCCAGGTGTAGGTCCCGGTGTATCTAGGCCGCAGACAGGATGGCTGCAGCCGCTCACCTGGCCTCCTGCTAACCAACACACGGCCATCACTGGCACCAAGGCAGAACCGGCTTTCATCAGAAAACACAACAGATCTCCACTCCGTCCTTCAATGAGCTCTAGCCTGACACCACTGACGTCGCAAACGGCAGTGGTTTGGCGTTAGTGGAATGCACGCTACAGGACGTCTGGCTCGGAGCTGTCCTTGAAGTAACCAATTGGTAACAGTTCGTTGTGTCACTGTGGTGCCAACTGCTGCTCGAATTTCTGCTGCAGACGCAGTACGACTTGCTACGGCCATACGCCGAACACGGCGGTCTTCCCTCTCAGTAGTGCCACGTGGCAGCCCGGAACACGGTCTTCTTGAGGCAGTGCCTTCCCTTGACCCCTGCTGCCAACATTTATGCACAGTGAATGCATTCTTGCCAAGCCTTTCTGCAATCTCGCGGAAAGAAAACCCACCTTCTCGTAAGCCTATTACACGACCTCGTTCAAACTCAGTGAGCTGTTGATAATGGCTTTGTCGTCTTCTTAAAGGCATTGTGGACTAACATCAACTCACTACATCAAATCTCGACGCTAAACAACGCTCAGGAACATTACAGCTCGTATTTAAAGCAAACCTGATTTGCATCTTCCGTGTGTCGCTACTAGCGTCACACTGATGCACCGAGCGCAAAATTTGAATCGCCGTCATCTTTCAGATGTATAAACACGCCTGCCAAATTTCGTTTCGCTAGCACAACTCCTTCTTGGGGTTGGGATTTTTTTTTACATCAGTGTATGTTAGGAAGTAAAAATGTTGTAAAAATGGAATATGTTGCAATTACAACTACTGTTTTAAACGAAACTTCCTAGGTACATCTGTCTGTGTGCATAACACATTTCATAAGCTTAGAATTAGTACCTATTCTTTTAATTTGACAATATTTTTTTAAATTTTACAATATTCTTCAAGCATCTTAACCGCAAAGCATAATTCATTCAATCATTCAAATTACAATTCATGATGCATAATCGTGAACCATTCTGTGTTTTTTGTCTTAAAAATAGTATTTTAGATCAATTTAATCAATGCCACACAATAAATAATTCAGAATGATAGTGTTTAAAACAACAATTGTTAGAATTTAGAATATATATCCTTAAAGTTTCATCCACGTCCCCTAATAGTTTTTTTTCAGCTTTCAACAGCAAAATAATTATTTTTATTAAATTTGTTCATTTTCTCTGTATTTATGAGTACTATTATTCCTGTTAGGGTTAAGTTTCATTTGAGTCATGCATTTGTATTAAAATTTGTTTATCATTATTACTATTAAAAAATATTTATTGCTGTGAAAATAACTTAAAGTGTGTTTTGCATATTGATTAAGATGCCAATTGTTTCTATGAATGCAACATAATAAAAATCCAAAATATTTGGGGTCTTTTTTAAAAAAAAATCAAAAAAATTCGATTTAAATTAAAAAAAATCCGTTTTTTTTTTAATCAAAAAAATTACGAACCCTGGCATGCAATTACCTATTTAAAACTCCTAGGAGTTTTTTTTTTTTTTAATCAATTAAATAAAAACAAACTTTGGAGTCAAACCCATGTTAATTGAGAAACGCTAGGTGTAATTTTGCGATCCTTTATAATTCAGGCATGAGATTCTTCTGCGGATCCACGATTTTCCGCTTTTTTTTTTTGGTTTTTGGAGACTCCTGCGGTTTTTTGTTTTTTCTCTTCAATTTTCCACTTGGAATATTTTTTTTCCATTCGTTTTTGTTTTCCCTTTTTTTTTTTTTTTTTTTTGCACACAAATGCTGCAAAACTGGGTTCGTTCACGCTGAAGACTGACGCGCTGAAATCGCGATGTTGGAAAACACAACAGCCAGTACAATTCTTTCCAACAGCATTTGGACTTTCCTAACTTCATGACTTCGGGCTGTGTATTATAAGATGTTTTTTGTAGTATACTTTTAAACCTAGATTTTTCAAGAACAAAGATCAGAAGCATCGCTGATATTTTTTTTATATAAAGGAGTCATGTTTTATGCCAAATCGCACATCTAAATGTAAAAGTAGCATTCTTCAAAATGGCGGAAGATGTTGAGTTTCCTTTTAATACAAACGAGTAAACATTTTGTTAATCAAATTAAAAAGTTTTTGAATTTTTATCTTCAGAATTAATTATTACTATTTATATTGTTGTTTAAGTAGTTTTTTGTACTACAGTAATATTTGTTCCTGAATCAAACACTCTCATGATGAGAAAAATAAACAATAAATGGCGCCATATTGCAACGTTGATAATTCTTTAACTTTCAGTGCTAAAGTTTTCTTACTTTCTTTTTTAATTTTAACCGTTTAAAATCACTCACATTCAACTCTTATGTATTAAGAATTGCAAGTTAATCGCTTTTTGTTTCCTCAATGCCATGTGTTTGCGCAATGTTACTGTTTTGCTGAAATTTTGCTGTAATCCTTTTGCATCTGCTTTCAGTTTAATATGTTTCTTATTATTTTCTCATTAACGCACAATACAAAGCCTACTAAGAAAATATACAAAGCAATTTTTTGTGTAATATGATTTTTTATTACATTACTGTAGACTTTTGTTTCCCAAAATATACTACCCGCGGATTATACTCCAGAAAATACGTTAATTGAGTTTCAATCTTTTTGCATCTGATTTTTATTTCCTAATCGACAAACAGAAAAAAGGGGGAAAAATAGCTTGTTGAGCAGAAATACAAAAGATTTAGCGCTATATTTTGAGATTGAAATTGTCTGCAAACTCATTTGATTGAAAGAGTTGACAATTATTTAAAACTTCCACTCTTATTAATTTTCAATCCCCCATTACTTATAAAATCATACTGTAATGGAATACATGCAAGAATGAGAGCTCTAAAATGTAAAGATATGAATAACAAGAAAATTGTATCAACAATCCATGAGCACAAAGTTTGAACCCACATTTTTTTTTAGAAAAATATTTTCAGTTTGAATGAACCCTGTTATAGGCAGCATTCTTCTTCATTATTGCTTATGAAAGAACTGTCAGCATTTGCAACAAATATCATAAATGTAGATGAAAAACAGCAGTATGATTTAAAAGTGCATAAATACATCATAGGTATTGACTCTCTTGGCTGAGCCAAATAAAAGTGACACTATTGATGTTTGGGGGATGAATGTGAGGAACTGAGGAACTTTTTGAAATATTTACTGTCCAAATTGGCACTCGCCTTTCTTACGTGCTTTCATGGCCTTCAAGTTGAATCCAGTCTCAGTTCCATGTGAACAATATTATTACCCCACAGACCAGTAGGCTAAATGTTTCAACTTTCAATGCCATCCAAGCTACCAAGTACGAACTGAATTTAAAAAAAAAAAAAATCATTAGTTACATTTTTTAGGATAGATTTTCTTAAAGAAAAGGTAAATTCCAATTTTTGTAAGAATATGAGAACATCTTGTAAAATATATAACAAAGAAAAGCAGTACAACAGTCTCATTAGGAGAAAAAAGATTGAGGGAAAAAAATACTGAAAAAATTAAAGCATTATCTGAAGTGGCAGCAAAACAAATTTCTGCTAATGCTATGAAAATGTAAATAAACATTTACATAGACAGAACAAAAGAAAAAACAAATGAACCAATCTGCTCAAAAAAAATGAAGGAAAAATTCAGGTGCAGCAACATCAACTAGAAGAAGCTAGAAACATTTCCTCAAGCACTAAAAGTAGTACAATGGTTAATGCCACTCACATAAAATTTCAGATGCAACTACTAAACTCAAACCACCATTTAAAAAAAAAAAACAGAAAATTGAAACAAGTATACCCAGTTCAACCACAAAAGAAATGTATACTGTTAGATCCTACCTGAAAAAGTCTTGTCAATAACTTATTGAGCTTTTTTTTGATTGAAAAAAAAAGGAATGAATTTATTTTTGTACTCCTGTTATTTTCATTGAAACTTTTAATTTTTTTTTTTAAATTCAGCTATGTACATTAGCAATGTGGCAATTCGTTTATCTTTCAGTTTTTGATAATAATGTGCATATATTATATAGTTTAATTAAGAAACCTTTGGTAAGTAAATTTAAAAATATTTTTATAGCGTAATATAAACACATTAAATGGATGAAAATCTATTGGATTGAAGAAAAAAAACTTATGCTGAGCATTTCGTCTCTTAATATAACTGAACTTTTGATCATGCATTTTTCCTCTTTTTTCATCTTTCTTCAATCTCATGCCTGATAAGTTACAGTCACTCAAAAACCTATGCCTGTCTCAAAAACCTCTTTAATTTTTTCATTTCTCTGCATTTCTAGCATAAATTCAACGGTGTTTCTCCTATTTATCTCTAATGAATTTCCTCATAACCTGTCTTGAAATCTGGCACATTAATTTTTGAATTTTAGGATCAGCAATCTAGATGACAATAAAAATTGGAGACAAAAAATTGCTTTTTATGTCGACAATTGTATTGTCCTCTAAATGACTGGGAACAATGATGCTCAGAGAAAGCTATATTTATGGAGCAAGTTTTCTAGGACATTAAGATACTGGTAAACTTGTGATTTTATTTTGAAAGTCATAAAGTAAAGGATTTCTATGCTTCTATTAGGTATTTAATGCTGTGACTCATAAGTAATAGAAACATGGTAGTAGGGGGAAATGTGGGGGTTAAAAAAATTTATATTGAATTTATAGTATAGGTTAAAAACAACAAAATGTATAAATACATTTTACTTCGATGGCAATCGACTCTCCCTGATCGCAAAACAGTTAAAAGTGCTTCCTATTGGGGATTATTTTTTTTGCACGGCAGCTATTTAGAGATAATTTTTAGGTGATTGATATTAATAGTATCTATAAATTTGTTATTGATATAACTGATAAAATTAATGAAATGTGTTTACACCAAATCCAACAGTAAAATCTTCAGTAATTTTAATTTTAAAAAAATTAACTCTTTGACCTGTTTCTCAATTCTCAAAACCTCCTTATCTCAAATTTTTCTTCCACCCCATTGAAATGTAAAATGAAGAGGTTGACTGATATTTCAAAACCTATATGAATAAGGCTACTACACTACGGTTTTTTAATACCCTACTTATACAGTTACCAGGGTTGCAAAAGGGACATTTTTATTACTTCAACCGTTTACCACTGCTGGAGTAAAAGCTTTTAACCTTAGATGTTACTGTTATATAATTAATACAATGCAATTTTTGTTACAGGTGATCCGAGGGAACAGCATCGTATTGCTGGAAGCATTAGATAGAGTGGCCTGATGTTTTAATTTTCTTCTGGACATCTTCAAATTGTTCTTCATGCCATTATAAATTTTATTCAGTAATAAAAATATTCAGTGTTTTGTCATTTTAGCATTTGTATATCAGTGTTTTGTACTACTTCATTGTCGAATGAAAATGTTTTTTATGTTTAACTTCTTCATAAATTTGCATTTTTTTGCCCTTTATGGTTTCTTAAATTTTGACTTTAAATCCTCTATTCATTTCATTTTGGTTTAAGACTTGAATGCAAGAAACAAGAACTTGTTATGGAAATAAAGTTCTTGAGAGGGGGATTCTTATCCGACATTTCCAAAAATTTTTGAGTGCCTGTTTCGAAAATTTAAAATTAAAAATCGGTTTTCTGAAAAATTTTCAGTTTATTAATCTTGAGATTTCTTTGGCAAATAAAATCTGACTTTTCTTTCTTCCTTCAGATGAGCAAAATATTTTGTGCTAATAAACTTTCAAGACTATATAACATTTTCAGGGGGGGGGGGGGAGAGACTTGGTATTAATGAGACTTTTCCTTTAATAATTAAGGCATTTTTTTTTTTTCTTGGAGCTTATACAGAAATAAAGAAGTGTATGTTTGAAGGGCATGTTCAGCTAAGTACATATGTAATTCTATGTTTAATTAATGGTGCATACTTTGTGTTTAGTTCCAATTTTTTTTTTTGCTTCGAATCGCCCAGGTCTCAACCGCCCCCACAGAGGTGGGGGTGGTTCATGGCACAGACTGTACCGATTTAATTTTTGAATGGATTGTTCTCAGGGGCTTATGGGGTTTCCATAGTTTTTAAGTAGTGTGCCATTGCTCTGGAAGGTAGATACCCATACTCCTGTCGTTTAAAATGATTAAGATTTACGTATTTGTTCTGTTCGTGATCACTTTAAATTCTGAAATACCCGTAACGCAGAAAGTTTACCAAGTAGAGAAATGGCAGTCTATTACAGGGGGATGATGAGCAGCTACTTACAGAATTCATCTACAAAAGTACATTATAAACAAGTACAACATTTTTAAGTGAATATTTAATATAGAATCCCATCATGATTTGTCGCACTCAAAAAGACTGGGAATCGCTTCGAACACAAACTACGTACAAGTTTTGAAAGTTAAAGCAATTAAAATGTCGCATCTTTTAAGTAATTTGGGAGGCAATTTTGATATCCTCCTTTACTTAGCACATGTTTTAGAAAAACAGGGAAACTCACTTTAGACTTAAATGAAAAGCTGCAGCTCAAATAAGGAAGTAAAAAAAAAAGAACAAAAACTGCATATTTTCAAATTATTTTTTTTTCTTTTCGGAAATTAACTATAGAAATCGTGTAGTACAGTAGAGCCTCCATTATCCGAGGTAATGTGGACCGTGGGTACCTCGGTTAGCACGGACTCTGTCCAAATAGAGATTAAAAATGGGTGAAATTGAAGGAAAAGGTCGTCAAAGATGCGAGAAACGGCATTTATTGCACATTTTATGAAATGAAGAAATAATTCTCCCACACCTAAATCTGAAGCCAATTTTTTAATCGTCTCTCCTTTATCGAGTATGTTGATGGCTTGTAATTTAGTCTTCGGAGACACAGCAGTTCGTTTGCGTTTAGCACTCGTCACGTAACCAATACAGTACTGCACAAACGAAGATAAACAAACCGTAAATAAACGAGCTGTTCACTTGCAAAATCAAAAAGCGACTGACGTCAGTCAGTTTCTGGCGCCATCGGCAAAAGGGTTCCATTGGCCCCACCAAAAAAAAAAAGAGCCAAAGGCACATAATGGGAGCTAAAGGACTGCCGTGGTTACACTGTGGAGGAAAAAATTTGGGAAAGTTGTTTTTCTATTGAGGAATTTTAGGAGCTCAAGCGCCTTAACTTAAAGATAAATAGCGGTATAAGCGATAGGGACGCATTAAGAAGAGTGGAGGGCCCAAGCTGTAAAATACATTGCTCCCCACCTTATCGTCCTTAACAGAAAGAGAAACAAAAAACTTATATAAACGTCGTTGGATTTTCCAAGTTTAAATTATAACATTTGTATGGAATTATAATCTATCCGAGGTCCTCCTACAGAACTCCCATAAATGAAACAATCGCGAAAAAAGAAAAAGAGGCAATTTTAAATAAGGATTGGCGTCCCCTAGGGGCCCCTTATGAGCTTTTGGCCGCCAAGTTTGCCCGCCGTAATCCACCCCTGTCTAACCAAACAACTCATGCCTGTGGAAAATGCGGGATAAGCAGTCGGAAGTTTAAGATCATCAAAAATCTGAATGTATAGCATAAAAATACCCTTTATATTTATTCATAAGCTCGAAATTCATTTTTTCGAACTGGCTGGAAAAACCAATTTATAAGTAACAAAATAATAGTAATCGTGCATAAAATTATACAATAATTTTTTTTTTTTGCCTTAAAAATTTCAAATTTTCCATTTTTTATCTCCAAAATTCTATGTTTTTTTCTCTCGTTCGAGTTTTCTGAGGTTTTTTGCAATTCTTCTATAGGTAAAACCCGCAGCATACGAATTAAATACCTCGTTGCCATACCATTGGCTGGCCCTTGACGAGGTACCCATGAGTGAGTAAAGGTTTGACACTGTTGTATTTATATTTAAAAAATATAACCATTTACCAATTGTTTATTCATTGATTTTGAAGCTGCAAATGTAATTCTAAGAAACTAAATTTAACCATATATCCTTTGTTCATTCAAAGCATGTTCTTCAAAATTCAGTGCAAAATTGCTCGAACTGAAAATATGGCTCCAAATCAACCGAAAAGCACAAGTAGAGGAAATGGCAGCAAATTAAGTCAAATCCTTCTGCTATGTGCCATTCAGTTAGGGCCATTTTATGAAATTATAGCAAATACATGCAATAGCTATGTAATCAAACATAGTAATATATCAATGTATTTTAAGTGAAAGAGTATGCAATAGGGTTTTAAATTTATTGAATCAAATATTTCTCACAAACAAAACCATTGGTAATTAATTAGGGCTTGATTCTATTCAAAAAGGTTTATTTTCCGCAATTTAAGTGTACTAACCACAAATAACAGAAAAAAAAGCTTAAAGTAACTTTCCCGGAAGATCCCTTTTTCCTAACAGCTTCAAAATGCAACTCAAAACTGCGATTTTCATAACATTTAGTGTATGCTAAGGTGGTGTATGGCACCACCTTTTTTCCTCATAACTACATACCACTGAACACTCCTTAAATGATATCCACTTCTTAGTAATTTTAAAACATAAATTTTGACTACTTTTATTTTAAAATAATGTTATAACTACATGATCATGGGTTAAACTGCACATTTTTGACCATTAAAAATAATAGTAACAGTGAAAGGATACAAATATTTTCCTAATGGTAAATGAAAGTAATACTTGTAAAAGTTTTAAAATCATCTACCTGCTAGGTCGTACAAATAACAAAAAAAAAAAAAAAAAAAAACGATACAAGTTTTTCATATTTTGTAACCATTTACTTTTTTAAATGTCTAAGGAGGGCCTTTTCATTTGATGTTAAAGTGATGTTTAAGTTTAACTAAATAGAACATGATTAAGAAACAAGCGATTGTTTGAACAAACGTTAAATTATTATTTTTAATGACTTATATTTTTGCTACAGAAGTGAATTAATTTCCCTTATATGCAGAGTGAAAATTATCATTTGTTTCAATAATGTTTTCCAGCACTGTTTCATCCCCTGTTGTGAGAAAATTATCTATTGTCGTTTGAAAAACCAATTTTTATTGAAGAAAAAGGTGCGGTTAAACAGCAGAACTAAATGAACACCGCGATCCGATAATGCATACAGTTCGTCACGTGACCTTATTTTCCTTCCTCCGTGCCAGGGCCTGTCAATCTCGTCGGCCTCGCCCTTGATGACGCTCGCTTCGCTTTGCTATAGATGAAATAAGAAGACTAGTGTGGCAACATAACTAAATCGCGTGAGAAATTTTTGTTTTTTGAAAAGAAACAAGCTGCTTGCATAAACCGGAGGCGAGAAAATAGATACCAATTTGTGCTAATGTAAGTATTCGTTCGATGTAATTTATTTTCGGGACATTTGCTATTAAATTTCTAGAGTTTCTGGAATTCTAGCCTGTCAGTCAGGCTAATAAATTTCTCTTTAAAAATGTCTTAAATCCCTTAATTTTCCATCTTTCTTATCAAATAAAATCTAGAGATTCATACATCTTTTAAAGTGCTTAAAAATCCTTAATTTTTTGAATAAACTGTTTCTCCCATGAAATATAAACTAACATTTTTCCAGAATCATCAAATGTCCATTTTTTTTTTTTTTGGAAAGAATTACATGAAATTTTTAAGTATTGATTTTGTGAGTCAGAGTCAGTGGCCGCTCGTGAGTCATTCAGAGGTCCGCAAAACAAATTTAAAAAATGAAAAATGCAGGTAGGACTTAACTAGCAAGTTAAAATACAGTTCAGAAGTTTGAGGGAAACAATGCAATTTAAAAAAAGAAAATTCCTTTTTCTTACAATGGAAAATAATAAAGCCACAATAATGCTTGCTTACATATCTTTAAATGATGATCACAGTACAGTCAAGTACAATTTTTCTCATTAAATCTACTTGTCTGTAGTTACGTTTTCGTTAAAAAGTTCAAATATTTATTTATGCATGGCAGATACAGTCATACCATAGAGTTTTGACCATTAGGCGCTTTTTTATTTCCCCCTTTTTTTTTATTGAGGCGAAAATATTTATATTATTCTTATTGAATTTAATTTGTTAATATTATGCACAGTGTTTCTTTCAGACCTTTTGTTCCGGGAGGGCATGTTAAAAATTAGGAGGGGCGGTGATGCATCAAAATCATACCAATTTTATATATATTATGACTAGAAATGATAACATGAATTTTTTACATCTATGATAAATTCTTGATATTATATACAATAAGTGCAGTTTTAAGACTCTTTGATAAAGTTTAAGGAGTGTTTTTTTTTTTTTGGGGGGGGGGGGGGTTTAGGGGCTTCTCCTTCTTAAATTTTTGTAGCAGATCTTACAACTGTAATGTTTAGAGAATCTCTGCAGTAAGAGGTCCATCAATTTTTTTGCAATTTTATGCTCTTTGGGGCCGTTAGAGGAAGGAGCTTCCTAAGAAAATTTTCAAAACTGAAGTCTTAAAAATGAAGTTTCAGCCTATCTGTGTCAACGTTACTGGAGGTCCTAACTATGCAATTTCAAGATTACCAAAAGTGTTTCTGAAACTAAAGTCTCAAAAGCTTATTCTCTTTTTTCTTTCTTTTTCTTCTTTTTTTTAAAACTGATTTGATTTCCCCCCCCCCCCTCCCCCCGAGAGATGCCTGAAACTGATTATGTATCATATCATTTTACAACGTGAAAATATCTAGAAATCTCCTTAAAGATTTCTTAATGACCTCTATACATCTAAATTGAAACTAAAAAGTGAGACAATATATCCCTTTTTTTCATATCATCGTGAAAAGATTTAAGTAAATTCAAAGATTACCAAATTTTTTTATTGTACTTGTCAATCTCATTAACTTCTCATAGCTAGAATTTTTTTTTGACTGAGTAACTAATCAAGTAGCAGATCTGTAAAACTACTTGTGAAACAATAATGAACTGAACCGTCACCATCATCAATAAGTTTCAAAAAATCAATTTGTGGTAATTTTAGAAAATAAATTAAAGATCATACTAGCTGATCCCCTGCACAACGTCTGCAGGCTATAAGCTCAACAATCATATTTGAGAATGATTGCTAGAAATAAACTAACTAAGGAGTTGCCACTCCAAAGAATCGGAAATTATAAATTGAGTTGGAAATGGAAATACATATTAAGAAATAGAAATTAATTTTGTATGATGTTGGTATCGGATCGTACGGCAAAATTTAATCGTAACTGGTCCACTTTTAAGTGAAATATATATATGGATGGTTATTTTTAAAATGATCTGTGTTTATGCAAAAAGCTATTTTTGGGTTCCAAAAATTGGTGTTTTTCTGTTATTCTAACTCCCATTCTGTACCAAATCAGCTCACCAATTGTCGAGATATCATGTCAAATGTTAACACTTAAGAGACTTATATTATATATTTCTATTCTAATGTAACTTGGGAAGTAAAGACAAATTGTAATCATACAAAATAGTTTGTGAAACATTATTTAAAAATTAGTTAAGAGTCTACAATAGATCACACTGTCAATTGCGAGTACCTTGCTCATAACACAGCAAAAATTTAAAAATTTGAACTTTTTTTATTGAAAGCCTAATATAAAAAAAGCCATTGTAACTTTAGCTGCCAAACTTATCTATCAAACAATGTTAAGAAATAATGTTTTTGCTTGTTGGGTATCCTGTGATGTTTTCCTTTGAATGGTTTTAGTTTAAGTTTTTCCTCTTACTTGATCATTTTTATTTTTATATTTTCAGATGAAGCTTTGGACCATTTTTACTGTGGTTTCTGCTACGTTAGGGCTGAAAAAAGATTGTCCTGGTGGTGGAATAAAATGTCCTGATTGTATGTATTTTATTATTATTATTATTATTTTTAAAAATTATGAAGATAACATTTTGAAAGGAAGGGATAAATGAGACCATATTGTTATAAAGACATTTGTTACGAAACATGTCACATATGCTATTTAGTATCGGCTTAAATTGTGCTGTAATACTGTTTAAGTGTTACCAAAACCTAAAAAGGATATGTGCTGGGGAGAATCCCCCCCTCCCCCTGCTCCTCCTCCAAAGGTTATCTCTGTCTCTACTTATAATAAAGCAGCAAGTAATGTCTGTTTGTGACTGGTGTAGGCAGTAGTGTAGTCCTGAAAAAAAAGTTGGGGAGGACGCTTATACATCCGAAGGTAAGTAATTGAAATCACAAGTGGGGGGACGCTTATGTTAAAATTTAACAAATGTGAGGGGACGCTTGTATTAAAATAAAAAGGTAGGGGGATCCCGTCCCCCTGCGTCCCCCCTCGACTACACCACTGGGTGTAGGGTCAAGATCGTTTGCCAGATTTTCAGGAAATTTTACACAAAATTAGTTTAGGACACAGGGGTGTACACCTTGAAGAGTTTTTTTTTTAATTTGAATTTGTTCTTTATTTATTTCAATCTATAGCCGAAAATTGCATAAAATGGTCCCTTTCTATAGGAAGAAATTATCGCATCATTTTGAGTTTGATATCATTGAAAATCCCTTTAAAAAGCTGTCCTAAAAAGTTTTGCTCTTTGTGCTAAAATTCGAAGCCTCTAATTAACTACAAAAAAAGTTATAAACGTTATTCTCTGTAGTTCAAAATTATTTTTTCATGGTAACCAATTTTTATTTTATTTTCCCCAGACAATTCATAAATTGCTTGCTTTTTATTTTATTTGAATTGTTGCCATTCTGTCTGCATGTATTTTGGTGCTAAATAAATTTCTGTGCACAATGTTGTAGCATTTTTTGGTGCAACCGATTTTTAATTCAACTTTTTCCTTTGGCATTTTATTTTTTAAAAGAATTAAAATTTATTTCTTCAGCTCACAAGCTTTCTATAGCTTTATTTTGATTTCTGTATTTTGGCATGTAATTTATGGGACCATTCTCCATACTGTACAAGGATTTTTGAAGAAGTGTTATCCTTTATAACAACTTTTGCTATTCCAAGTTATTATTACAAATTATGTTTTAATTTTTTTCCCAGTGCATTAACACGTATATCATTTGGATATTCGAGCTAACAGAGGTTTTCTAGAAGTTGATTTGTGCTTCAAGTAACTGCTGCATCCATCCACATGATCAAAACCCCCCCCCCCCCCCCCCCCCGGGAACAACAAATGATGATGATTTCAAATGCCGAACATTAATGTTTATGCCATTCCGACTAATGATTATCCCCCCCCCCCCCACACCACACACACACACAGCCGAATTCCTAAATATGCAGATTAGGACAGTAGAACCACGGTTATCCGAGCCGCCAACTAACTGGTTTAACCATTCCAACCAACTAACCATTCCGGTTTAATTGAGCTAAATTAGTCTTTGAAAACATCACCTTTGGTGCGGGCCATTTTTTTGACAGGCTATTGGCTCCTTCATTGTCTGACTTCTGTCAGCCAAGGCACAGCCGACGGATATCAGTTGCTTTTTCATTTTGCTACTGAAAAGTTCGTTTCGGGTTTGTTTATTTTTGTTTGTACTGTATTGGTTACGTTATGAGTGCTAAACACGAACTGTTGTCTTTAGAAACTAACTTACAAACCATCAACAGAGTCTGTAAAGAATAAACATTTAAAAAAGTGTTTTCAGATTTAGGTGTAGGGGAAGTCGCCATAGGAAACTGCCGAAGAACACTGACTGAAATCGAAAAATGGTGCTCACAAAAAATTGCTATAGTAATGGACAATGAAGAATTTCAAAAACAGGAGAATTTGATAAAACTTAAACTGCCTTGTTTATGTGGTTTATACAGATTCAGGGCAGAGGAAGTCTTCTGAGTGGGCCTATGCTGCATGAAATGGCTGTTTTACTCCATAAACAATTTATGGACGCAAAAAAGAAGAATTTACGTCAAGCAGAGGGTGTCTTTATTGCTGGAAAACAAAGTATGGAATCAGGGAGTTAAACACTTCTGGTGAAAAGTTACCGTCCATTCATGCCATCGTACTACATTCAAGGAAGAATTTGCAGCTCTATTTAAAAACTGAGATTTCTCACCTCGACAGCTTTTTAACTGCGATGAAACGTGCTTCTTGTTTTGAAAGGTCAAAAGATATGGTTACACTCTAGATAGGTAGGTTTTGGAACTCATAACATCCATTAAGAATAAAATAAATTTTGAAAAAAACGATATTGTTTAGGGCAAGGTTAAGGTTAGGAATGCATCGGATATCTGGTGTCCTTCGTCTGATGAGTCCGTACCAGATATCCAGCTCGGATATTTCAAACCTGTAAATTCTATGTATCGTAAAGTTTTAAAATCTGCTATAGATTTTCAATTGTGCTTTTATTTAGGTTCAAGTAAGTTAAAATGTTTATGTATATTCAGTAATATAAACTCTCTATTTAATGTATTACAAACTTTTTGCTGTATTTTGAAACTTTGATAGTTTTTTCTGACTGTATATAAAAAGCAAATAAGAAAAGTAAACGTGGCATATATCTTGCTGAACATTTTTCAGAGATGTTTTATTTAAAGCTTTTGTTTCAAGGAATGAGGGGAAACGAAAGTATAATGCTTAATAGTAAGAAAAATTACCATTAGTAGTTATGAAAATAATAAAACATGAAATCATTAATGCATTAACGATTACATTGCTGCTAAAGGATGGTACACAAGAAATGATTATAAAGGTAATGTAAAGTTCATATTTGTTGTATGACATCAAAGAATAAAATATATTGCAAAACATTGGTGTATTTTGTTTCTTTTTATAATGCAATGTATTTTTACAAATATTTTCTTAAAATTTAAAATTAAATGCAAATGTTTTCATTATTTTTAGCTGCAACATGCTGTGAATTATTAAACAAATCATACGGTTGTTGCCCTTTAGAAAATGCTGTGTGCTGTGATGATCATATTCACTGCTGTCCAGCAAATACAAAATGTGATGCTGGCTTATGTATCAACGGCAATTTTGAAAATGTAACTGCTACAACATATTCTACACACCAGGATATTGAGGATATTGTGTGCCCAGGAGGTAAATATGTGTGTCCAAATGACAGCACGTGTTGTGAATCAACTCAACCAGGAACATTTGCTTGCTGTTCTTTGGAAAACGCTGTGTGTTGTTCGGATAAATTACATTGCTGTCCACAAAATACAGTTTGTGACCTTAAAGGTGAAAAATGTGTTCCGAAACATTATGCTGCAGACATGTTCAGTTCTGGGAAAAAATACCACTTACCCAAGAAATACGGTTTGAAAAAAATGTCTCCTCTCTCAAAAATTTCTGAAAGGGAATCTAGTGTCGTATGTCCAGATGGAAGTTCCCAATGTCCTAATGGCTATACTTGCTGCAAATTGCCGACTGGAAATTGGGGATGTTGTCCCTTTGTAAATGCAGTTTGTTGCTCGGATAGATTGCATTGCTGTCCTGAAGGTATGAAATGTGATCCCTCATCTTCATCTTGTTCTCAAGGAAACAAGAATATTTCAGCTACTTTGAACATCCCAGCTCAAGAAGTAAAAAAAGTGAGCATTGTTTGTCCAGATGGAATGCATTGCTCAGAGACGATGACTTGTTGTGCAATTGGTGAGCGACATTTTGGTTGTTGTCCTTATGTTAATGCAGTCTGTTGTGAAGATCATTCTCATTGCTGTCCCCAGAATTACACTTGTAATGTAAAGGAGCAGTCATGTGATCCTTCTTAGTTAAAAAATCATTAGAGCTTGTTAAATGCCGTAATTTTTTGATGTTCACTACTTGTGTAAAATTTTATTTTCATTGTTTTTATATATGTAGAAAAGCATTTATCTTTCTTGAAGATCTGCTATTGTAAACATAATACTTGTTGATGAAATTTTTATAAATAAATTTCAACTTTCTTTTCCTATTTTATTACTTTTAGAGCGCAAGAAACATTTGATTTCTTACTGATGGATATTGAATATTATCCTTTCAGAGATACTTAAATATCTACCAGAAAAAGACTTTATCCAGCAGGCACTCTGCATTTATTTATAAAGTAATAAATAAATAGATATAGTAGAAATAAAATTACACGTTAAATTAAAGCACAAATGAGCATTAAAACGCAGACATATGTTTCGGGATTGCTTGGAATCCCTTTTTCAATGCGACAGGGAGCTTCTAGATGCAAAACATCCAAATGAAGCAGACAGAACAACAAAAACAAAGCTTATATAGCCTAAGAATTAACTGTAAACCAATGAGAATAAAGGCAGTGTGAAGTGGAAGTAGAAGTAGTAGGAAAGGCACCAATAAGAGAGCAACAAACGAATGCAGTTGGAAGTACAGAAAGGCTATTCTTAGGCTATATAAGCTTTGTTTTTGTTGTTCTGTCTGCTTCATTTGGATGTTTTGCATCTAGAAGCTCCCTGTCGTATTGAAAAAGGGATTCCAAGCAATCCCGAAACATATGTCTGCGTTTTAATGCTCATTTGTGCTTTAATTTAACGTGTAATTTTATTTCTATTACTTTGCACAAAGTTTAATCATTACTAAATAGATATAGTGTCTACAGGATGAAGGTTTTTCTTTTATGATTTACAGTACAGTAAAGGAGTGCCAGAATTCGCACATAATAATCGCTTTTACCAATTACATGCTTTAAAAGTTTGATTTTAGCTATGCCAAACAATTTTTTAAAAATGTAGCAATTGTAAATTATGTTTTTTCAAAGTAATTTGAAGCTTGTTTTTTTTTTAAAATTTTTTTCTTGTAATTATATATGAATATAGGATTTGTTACAATAAATTTTGCACAAGGCCATATCCAGAACTTCTTTTTCAGGGGGGAGGGGACTGACTTCGATGCACTACATTAAGAACAGTTTTAAGAAGAAATGTATGCAAAAGTTTAAAAAAATTGGTGTGGGGGAGGGGGGAGCATCGGGATACGGCCTTGATTTTACGGCACTTTTGAACTCTATTATCCAGCTGTGTCTTGTGAGTAAGAGAAAACATTACATTTCAAATCACTTAAATTGGAGTATAAAATTTTTTAATCTGTATTTTCAATATAGATTCAAAAATATAAATTTTAATAAGAAAATTTATACCCCATATAAATAATACCAAAATCTAATATTTTCCAGGCTTATAGGTCGTGGTCCAACCAAGATGTTTTTCCCAACAAGCCTGACATTGGTGGCTTATCCAGTGAGGTTTAAGCACATGTGTTGCTTCATATATAAGCACCAGACCTCTGCCTCGACTTCATTTTCACTCTGAAGAAGCCTGAAACATGTCAGGCGAAATGTTAGCCAGAAACATATTGGTTGGACCACGGCCTATAAGCCCGTTGATATGGACACTGGCCGCGAAATCCTAAGTTACTATATAAAAAATACTTATTTAGGTTCCTAAAATAATGATTTTAATTATTTTGACTTAAATTGGGAAACTTAATTTGGTAAAGCAGTTCATTTGACTAAAAATTGTTATGTTTCTGATTTGCCACCAACTACGAGTATAGAAATAAGTTTACAGTCCATATCTGCAAAAAATACTAATTCTAACAAATTAGCTTTAGAATGGTAGTTCTGATTGTTGTGAATGCAATCTACTCGACATCACAAGTTTAAAAGCAAACTAAAATAGCTAATTATTAAAAATTATTTCATTTTCCCTTATAAATTTGTAAAATAACGTAATTAAATTTTTTATTTTTAACCTTTTTTATCAACTGAATAATGCTTAACTCGGCTACTTATTGTGTATTAAAAAAAAAGATTTTTGGGTGTACAGTGCATGCATTTCCTGCGTATATGTACATTTATATAGACTTGTAAATTTGCGTATATAAGTACATTTGCATGACGTGTGTACTACTCTGTTCTGTACATTTGTATATATGTGCACACTGTGTATTTGAGAACAGTTGTGCACATGTATTGTGTATCTGTGCACAAACATACATGTGTACAAATGTACACATGTGAATGTGTCTCAATGCATACAAGAGTTGTACATGTGTAGATGAGTGGATGTGCATTCTGTTCTTGGGTACCACAGTGTACAAGCGATGCATGCATTATTGAGTTTGTGTACATTTGTACACAAACACATGTGTCTGGCATATATGTATGTACATGCAGCAGTACCGCCACGAGCGTTTGGAAATTACGGCTCCCTGGGAGCCAGGACTTCCAATTTCAAGGTCCCTTTCTCCAAAAAGCTGGTCCCTATCCAAAAAATAGCATATCATGGATTTAAAGATATAAATGAAAAATAAACCTTTTATGACAAAGAAATTTTTCCAATTCAATCAGCAATTGATTCAATAACAATTCAACCAAGAATTAAAACCAAATAGTCCTTTTCTATCGGAAGAAATTATCGCATCCTTTCAAGCTTGATACAATTTAAAAGCCCGTAAAAAAAAAAAAAACTCTTAGAAAGAGTTTTGTCCTTCGTGCTAAAATTGGAAGCTTCTAAATTAACTAGAAAAGAAGTTATACGCGTTTTTCTCTGTAGTTTGAAATTACTTTTTTACGGTAATTAACTTTAATTTGATTAGACCCAGATGATGATCGTTTTTTATTTGTATTGTTGCTTCCTTGCAATGGTTGTTACAGTTGCCGTGTGAACAAACAAATCAATGCAGTTGTCATTGTTAAACAAATCAAATATAATAATAATCAACGTTTTTAGCATTTTGATGAGGCATCGCTGTATTTGCAATCTCCGTTAAATTAATGTACGCGAATTTAATCCTTCTTTATTATTTTTAAACAATAGGATAGTTGTTCGCTTTTGTAATTAGATTGTCGTTAGGTTAGTTAAATTTTTGTGTGCTTTTTAAGTACAGTACATTGTTCATAGGTTAGTTACAGTTTGTGTAGTTAGTTATTGTTCTTTATTCTTAGAAAACGACTGTAGTGTATAGTTGCGTCTAAATGCTGTGTTTTAAAAACCCAAAGATTTGACAAAATATTTACCGCCCAGAAATTGGCGCCCAAAAGTGGGCTTTTCATCACTCACTTTCAAAACAAAATGTTTTATAGCGCCATAATGTTCCGGTTTTTAAGCCATCGTCGCCTCAACTCCATTTAATTTTCTGTAGGACTTCTGCCGCCCAAAAGTATGCCTTTTAAAATATTCGCCCTTTTGTCCAGGCCATCAGTTCTCCACACATACACATCAAAATTTCCACTCGAACGAAGTCGCGGGAACAGCGCTAGTCTCAATGTATTTCGAAGGATATCCAAACATATTTTATGCATATTTTCTTAGGTCATTGCCTGTTAGAAATTAAAATGCTAAGCCAATGATTTGAAAAATTGCCATAACATTATATAAAATTTTACAAAATACTATCTTAAAAGTTCAAAATTGGAAATCTAGAAGCAATTTGAGGAGGGAATAGACGATTTTAAATTTGGGGCTTCTTGCGTCCCAAATAGTGTTTTTTTAAATACCTTTTTCAGATTTTATGGATTTCGTACGGTGATTTACTCTGTCACTCTCCCTTCGTCAGTGTTGTGTTCTTCATGTTTCCAGTTCGCCCGTTGAAAGGGAGAAAATCTGATGAGAAATACTTTGTATACCAACCCACGTGACTGCAGGGAAAAGTTGTCAGTGTTTGTTTTAAACTACATATAAACGTTGCTTAGGACTTCAAATGTTGTACTTTTTTGTAAAATATGAAAAAAGTGGAAATTCTTGTACAAATAATGCTATTTAACTAAAGTTTTAACTTCATTTTTTTTCCCCACTCAAATAAACCTAACCGGAACTTTATTCGTTTGCAATCGTGAGCACTTCACTGTAACTGTTTATTATACTTTTAACTGTGAAAACAAAACATGTGGAAAAAGCGGAGAAGGGATTACGGAAGAAATAATTCCTTCTTCAATCATTTAATCAATGACCATATGAACTTATCTTAGAAAGATTTAATTTTTAGAGTTGCTGTTCGTTTTTTTTGTGAGTTTTGCGGTTCTTTAAAGTGCTCTAGGAATTATAGCTCTTTAATCATGGCTGGTGAAACAGCACTAGCTCGACAATTGAAAAAACTCTCTGTGCCGCAAACATCTGTGCTTACTCAAGATAAAATCAGAAAATCTTTTCTATTTGATCATCGTGATGCCGCATCATTAGATCGAGATGTTATATTTGCTTACGGTGTTACAGGATTTGAAAAATTGAACTTTTATCAATCCTCTTTTTGAAAAAATTGGAAAGAATCTTTTTAGCACAAAGTACAAGGATTTTGAACGATCTGTTCAAACTGCTGATGTCAATAAAAAATTAGATGCAAAAATCAACGATTTCTTAACACTTTTATCCCCATATTTTTTGATAAGAGCTGCTCACGAGGCTCTTGAATGGCTAATATATAGATTTCATATCCATTTATATAACACTGATGCTCTAGTGTCTGCAGCATTGCCACATTTCAATTCGTCTGTGTTTGTGCGTGTTGTTCAACTTCTTACTCTTGACAATGAAAACAGCAGGTGGTTTTGGTTGAAGCCGATCCAGAAGTCTGGCTCTCATTTAGAATATTCTGCAATATTAAACCGCTTTAATTCTGATAGTGGATTTAGAAAATTAATCTGCGACTTAGCTCCAAAGATTTTTATGGTTTATGGCATAGAGAATGAATCTATAGCAGCACCAATAATTTCTTTCTCTACTTTGACTGCTTACTGTGCCCTAGACAGATGCAAGAAAATAAGTGATAGTCTTATTTTATTTTTGCTTCCATACATTTTGAAAGGTTTGAGCTCGGGTGTGAATAAGTATACTGCAAGTGCTTATCTAATAATATCGAAAATAATTACAAAGGTGAAATTATCAAATAAGATTGCTCAAGAATTATTAATTAAAATTTTTCAGAATTTAAACAAAGATCTCATGAAAGAAGCATTAGAATTGGTAATACTCATGTATCAACAGCAGCCTGTTAAATCCTTTCCCCAAAAAGTATTTTCTACAATTTTGCTAAATAGTGACCCTTTTTTCACTTGCTTGAATTTATCTGTGCAGAAATATGAAACCAGTAAATTTCTGCTTATATTTTTAAAAGAAAATATAAAAGGGATGTTTCATCTAAATCCCAGTACTGATAAGAAAATGCTGAATAAGAAACAATTTGAGATTTGCCAGCAAGTTTTGGATAATGTCACATTGAATGAAAAGTGTGTTATTAAATATTTTAAATTTTTGCTAAAATTTTTCTACGAAAAATTACATACAGTCAAGTCAAAAAAAATTAAGAAATCTTTAAAAGAAAAGGCAAAATTTGTTATAAAAAGCTTAGAATCAAAATACCCAGCTTATTTTGACAAAGCTTTAAATGCATTCATGCAGAAAAAGTCTCCTTTCAAAAATAAAATTACGAAAAAATTGATAAATGCTTCTGTATGTAGTGTAAAATTCAAAGTGCTTCATGATTCTAAAACAACGTTAGTGCTTGGTTTAAATCATCAAAATAAACATATCAGAAAGCAGTCTGTTCAAATGCTGTTACAAGATGTTGCAAAAGGTGTAGAACATGATGTGTTTGTCAAGGAACTTTTATTTGATCGCTTGTTTGATGAACATGTTGAAATTGTCCAAGAATTATTAAGTTTTCCTGAAATACTGATTCTAGTTTTGGGTAAGGAGAAGCTATTAAATGCTATTCTAAATATTTCAAATCAAGATGCGAAGCCCGATTCCAAGTGGTTTTCTGTACAAATGCAGTGCCTGAACTTACTTTGTACATATTTTTTGGACACTTTCGACCAGGAATTTGATGTCTTCTTTGCAATTGTGCCTCACTTATTGCCTTTGAAACCGCATTCACTTAAAAGTTTTCTATATGTTTTGAACTCTGATTTTGCACAGATGTTTCCTTTTTTGGAAGAAATTAAGAAATCTTTTCAAATGTTGGACATTGGTCCAAAAATTTGTCAGTCAAATGAATCTGAACATTTAAAAATTGTTGATAATGACTTAGTTGAAATTATTAGTGCTGTCTTGGCAGCCTTAAAAGGTTATGTAAGTCAGTTGGGAAGTAAACAGAGAGATTTTATGTCACACTTTTATGAGAAGTGTTCTAAGTTGAAAGTGAACACCATATCTGTAATTTATATATTTTTGATGAAACACGTCATTTTCACCGAGTCTGATGATGCACAAAGATATATTTATGTGCAAAAGTTGTTGGAATATTACAACTCCTTAATTACACAGATGAAAGTCAAGTTTGAGAAATATGAAACACATTTAACAGAAAACTCTGTTATTAAAAACTGGATTTGCTATGAAAATGAGAATGTGGTATCTTCTACTTTGTTTGATGTTTGTCTTTCAAATATTATGAAATGCTTAAAATTTCAAATTTGTTTCAATGAGTATTCATTTTCTCATGAAAATGAATCGTTTATTTATAGATATGAAACATTAGTTTCTCTTTATGAGTTTTGGATTCATCACATTAAGGGTAATAATGTGTTGTTAGTTGAAAATTCGAAGAAGATGATGACAAACTTTTTCCGCCGTCAGTTTGAAAGTCTGCAACAAATATTTTGGTTCTTATCAATAACTTGGTTAAATGTCTCGGAAAATATTTCATATGGTATGCAGGTAACAGCAATCCGAACTGCGGGCTTGATGTTTTCTCAGGGAAGCAAAATGAACTGGTTGTTTGATAATCCTCTATATTTGCTCGTAATTATGCATACTGCTTCATCTCCTGTTGATGAAATTCGTCACTCAGCTTTATCTTTAATGTCGTCTATTTTATGTTTGGATGCAGGGCAGAACGTTTGGATGTTACTTCTTAAGGAAATATGTTTGAATTCCGAAGAAATCCAGACAGATTACATGCAACTTTATTATATCATAAGTAACTGGTTAAAACCTGTGATTGGAGATTCAAGATCTGGCAATTCTGAAATAAATTCTAAAATTGAAGTTTTAGATATCTTCTTGAAATTTTTATCTGAGAAATCTACTCCACACTTATTTAAACATTTCATTTTGAAATGCTTAGAAAATTTAGATAGCGTTAAACTATTATTAGCTTACGTACCAGTTTTGAAAGAACTTCTTGCTCACTGTAAAACTGCTGTAAAGGAATCTTATATTAGTTTAATCAATCTCCTGCTAAAGAAGTTCACTCCATCAACAGCTAAAGCATTAGCTGATGAAAAAATTGCAGAGGTGTTAATTGATTGCTTACAGACGGTTGATGATATAAACGCTCAGAAGTCCATTCAATTAATTGCCTTAGATGTTGTTAGTAAAGATTTCTTCTCTGCTCTACCTTCTGATGTATTACGAAAGAGAATATTGGAAATTCTTCTGAATTTGTACATAAATTCTACATCCACCGAAAATGCTAAAATCGGAAAAACGCTGAAAAAATTATGTACGTTTGCATATTTGCTTCTTAGGGATTTTGAGTTTGGTGAAAAAACGACAAGTAAAGTTGTCACAACTCTAAAAGAGGCCAAAAGATCCAAACTAGATAATATGGAAAAGGATGTGTCATTTGACAGCAGTTCATGGAAACGGATAATTATTTTGTTAGAAATAGTTCAAAATAAGTCGGAATTGGATAAAAAGGATCTTCTTATCCCTATACTTTTTAACCTTTTAAGTAAAACTTTATCAATTGAAAATCAACCAAGAATAGAGTATTTAAGGCAGCTAATTTTGTCTACAATTCATAATTGCTGTGAACAGTTGGGCACTGCAGGTTTAGATGAACGTCAGTTCCGGGTTGAATTAATTGTTCAGTGTATCAGAACATCAACCAGTCCAAAGACTCATCACCAGTCTTTATTACTGCTTAATTTAGCCGCAAATATGTTTCCTGAATATGTTTTAAATAATGTAATGTCTATTTTTACTTTTATGGGAAACACTTTAGTTCGTCAAGATAACAGTTATAGTTTCCAAGTGATATCACAAACTATCGAAACGATCGTTCCCGCTTTCCTCGAAGCTAGCAATCGGCAGATGGAAAGCGAGAGCACTCAGGCTGTTGCAGCTATGATTCGAGTTTTTGTGGATTCTCTGTTGGACATTCCGGGTCATCGACAATTGCCATTATTTACGAAATTAATCACTACTTTAAATCCTTCTAAATACTTATGGATTCCTCTTGCCCAAATTTGCGATCAGTATGCCTCGGTTTTCCACGACATAGTGCTAGAAGATATTAGCAATTGTAAAGTCTCGCCAACATTAGAATTTGCTGTAAGTTTGCACAAAAATTTCTCCCCCCATGATCAGATTATTACATGCATTAATCTTCTGAAATTTGTTGAAAAATTGCCTGATTCTAAAGCAGGTTTTAAACCTGAGCAGCATTTAAATTGCAAGGAACCATTTAATGTTGCTAGCCATTCTGAAAAGCAGTTACAAGTTTACAAACAAAATATTTTGTCTTACATGAATATTTGGTTGTCTTCTCCTATGTTCATTAGTCAAATTTCAGAATTAAATTCTAAAGACTTAACCAGCTTGAAAGGAGAGTATGAGAATTTATTGGAGATAACATTAATTTATTTACAACATAACCTTCAGTTGCAGTCAGCATTTGCTAAAAACAATCCTGAAATAAGTAACATAATTTTACTTCTTTATGATTTAGTTTCTCACATTAATTCTCTCCTACCAATTGAGTTATTTATTAGAGTTATTCGCCGCTTACTTCGTAATAACGAAGATGCCATCCAAAATAAAGCTATTGAGTTGTTAAATGCAAAGGTGGAACAGCAATACCATCTTTTCACAGATGAAAATTCATTATTGTTATTAAAAGTAATGAAACCTTTGATAACGATAGTTACACTCGAAGATAAAGGTGGATCCAGTGCAAGCCGGCAAGCTGCTTTGTATTCTTTGCAACTTATGACGCAGAAGATAGGTTCTCGCCACCCTGCAAAGTTTTATAAAGTGTTGAAAGTAATTGTGAACATTTTAAGCGATGTATCCGAATATTCCGAGCTGACCCTTAATGCTTTATTGTGCCTTGCACAGCTGTGCAATTGCTTGAATGTGGCAGTCCTTCCTCACATAAATTCCTTCATGCCAGTAGTTGTGAACCTTTTAGGTAGCAAAGTAATAAATGAGAATGATGAATGTTTAGTTCTTGCCGTCATTACAGTCGTCCAGAGTCTTATCGAAAACCTCGGCGCATTTCTTAGCAGCTTTATGCAATCTCTCGTATATCAGATTTCTTTACTGTGTGCCAAATATTCTGAAACGGGGAAAAAATCCATTTGTGAGAAATTGAAAACGATACAAATACTTCTATCGAAAGAAATTGCTTTAAGAGTTTTGTTGACTGCTATTGGAGAGAGTTACGTAAAGCTTCTATCCGACAATAAAAATGCCATTGTTGCATTGATGCAAATACTTGATGAAAAATTAAATTTTTCAAACTATGATGATGTCACGGCTTGTTCCCCTCAATTGCAGAAGTTTTACATGTCAGTTTTAGACTTTAGACACATGAATTCAACTGGTGAAATTGAGCAAGATACAGTTGTTGTGATCGAAGATAGTATTATAACTACTCTGAAAACATTTGTCATGAAATTATCTGTGACACATTTTCGCAGTTTTTTCCAGAAACTGTACCAGTGGTCTACGTCTACGGAGGAGGACAAACATCATGTACATAAAATATTTACTTTTTATAAAATCACATTTGAACTGTCTAAATCTCTAAAAAATTTGTTTGTTACCATATCGACAATTTTCTTAAGACAGGCTGCCTCCTTATTAGATTTGAATAATTCATCGAAATCTGAAAGTAGTTTTTATGAAAATAATGAATCCATGTCTTCTCAACTTTTAATTCACATATTAGATACATTAAATTTTTGTTTCTTGTATGACGATGGTAAACTTCTAGACAAAGAATATTTTGATGCTGTAATGCAACCTATTGTTGACCAACTGGATAATTTAAGTGCAGATGATCTTTACCAGGAGAGAATTGAAAACCATTTGGCGAGTTGCATCGCACATTTGATGGCAGCAGTTTCTGATAATAATTTGTGGAAAAAACTTAATTATCAGATTTTGCTGAAGACAAGACATGACTCTCCTAAAGTTAGATTTGCCGCTCTTCAAGTCGTCAGAGAAGTAGTTAAAGAGATGGGAGATAATTATCTCGTTCTGCTGCCTGAATCCATTCCCTTCTTGGCAGAAATGATGGAAGATGAAAGCTCAGAAGTAGAAGAGGAATGCCAATCAGTAATCATTGAAATGGAGAAAATACTAGGGGAACCAATAAGGAAATACTTTTGATGAATCAGAAATTTAACATATTACGTTTTTTGATAAACTTTTTTTTTTCAGTCATTGATCTGCAAAATGCTATAAGCTGAATCAAGTTTTTCTTCTTTTTCATCAAGACTTTAAAAAACTTTTTTAATAGACTCTTTTGGGGGGCTCCCAGTTAAAATTGATAATTCTGAAAGGTTTGCATATAAATTGAGAAAGGAAAAGGGTAATTTAAATCTAAAAATAATCAAATTCTTGCTCCGTGTAATATATGCTACATTGTACATTTTCTATGTAACATATGACTTTTTATGTGACTCAATCAAGTTGTTATACAAAATCTTTATTTATAAAAATTTAAAAAAAAACAAAAGTTTGTTGTTATTTTGAATTTGCTTTTTGATCTTTTTCTTATTTTTGATTCACTTATCAAATGGTTAAGTTTCAATATTATTATGAAATGAGGAATACTGTATTGAAAATCATCTATGTGTTTTCAACAGGTTAAGTCGAAGTCAAACTATCGAGGTCGACCCGATTCATAATTGAGAACAATATCTGAGATAATATGCATTTTTGAGCTGCTTATTTTTTAATAATGTATGTTTTACTGTATAAATATTTTTCTGTTTCATTAACAATGGATGTAATGTATTCCCGTAAACTCGGGTGAATTTTATCTGGTTTTGAGATGCAAATTCAATTTTGTCTCGAGTTTTTTAAATCTCTTTTATCAAAATATCTTTTATTATACAAAAAAATGTTATTTGGAGCATAAAAAAAAGCTACCTAAGTATACCTTCCTCAAAAGAAAAAAAAAAACCTGTGGATAGAAATCCATGTTTTTTTTCTTCTCTTAAATCATTGTCTTTAATTTTTTTTTTTTACATTTAACAATGTTCAAGGGTCTTCGGAATATAATACAAAATAAGTATAAGCAGGAAAATGCAAATTTTATTAATTAACTGTCAACTTCCTTTGATGTTGAGCACTTTTCTAATTGTGTAGAAAAATGTAAGTAATTTTAAATTTAAATATAGTTAGTGTCTAGTAAATGTGCTTTTTCAAGTTTCAGGTCGGAAATGTTAACTTAAATTCAAAGTATTACGTTTTTTTTTTTTTTTTTTTAATCACAAGAGCTATGTGCAATTATCTTAAAAATGAAATATTAAGATTTTTTTGACGAATAATATTTCCTCTCTTCAGACAAGCAAAATATTTGTACTACTTCAAAAAACTCTTGATACAATAACTTTTTTAGAAAAAAAAAGACTCCTTTTTAATACATATGTATTGTGTAGAGGGAGGGTATTCATATTTTAATTGATAGGGCATACTGTTTCCGAAATTTTTAGTGCCCTAAAGTAGAAAACTGAAACATTCTTTTAGTAGGTATATCAGCTTTTTTTTTTCATGCTTTAAAACTCAAGGGGGTGGGGCATACTTTAGAAAAATGTAAGGGAAAAGATACATTATCCTAAACAAAAACTTTGTAGGAAGCACTAAAAATTACTGTTCATATGTTTTGAGTTATCAATTAATATATATTTTGATTTAATTGATTGCTTTTCAGCAGAAGGAAATGGAACAGAACATTGATGAAAAGATAATTATATATATATAAAGTAAGAAGTATTAATAGAAGCTGCATAAAAATATTATTTTATGTATTGCATTTTTATGAATAACACTATGTAACGTTAAACAATGTTTACATTTACATATCCAAGGTTTTGGTGAAAATTGTAATCGGTATTCCCTTGTGCAAAAATAGTCTTTAGGTGAAAAAATACACACTCAAAAATTCTCACATCCTTATAACTCTGAAAAACAGTTAAATGTTTTTTTTTTTTTCTTTTTTTTTAAAAATCTTGAACAAAATTACAGGTAAAAGTAAAGCCTTCTATGATTCATCTGATTATTGAACATTGCTATTATTCAGTTATCCAAAAATCTTTAAGTCATGTTTATTTGGTTTAAATTGGCTTTTGAGCTTTACGTGCTTTAGTACACAACAGATATATGAATGATAGAAATTAAGTTGGGAAAAAGTGAGAATGAAAATTGAACCCACTACCTCTTTTGGCAGACACCAATATTGTTCCATTCCTGATGGCCGAAGCGGAACCATAATAGAAGATTTCTTATATAATCAGCATGTTTAATAGGATGTAGGGAAAAAACATCAGATTTTTTTTTCTTTTTTAAAATTACTTACGGCATGGGGTGGAAAAGTGGTGCTTTTGTCTTATTAATTTGCTTAATTTTTTTATTGAAATCTATTTATATTATCTGGTGACTCAAACACCTTAAAAATAGTTTAAAATGATATTGGATAATTTTATGCAACTTTATAATTGTTTTAAAAATTACTTTTGCCATATGGTGGGAACATTGTGTGATTCGTAATTTACTTAACTCTGTCTTAGGGGCACTTTTTGCTCAGGCCTTATTTAACCAAATATAAGGGCACATGATGTTCAATCATTGAGTTACAACCAAAATAAAAACCCAAGAATAATTTAAAAGAATTACCATTTTTGCTTCATTCTATATTACTTGCTTGCATGGAATTTAAAATGAAATCATAATAATAATCCTAAAAAAAGGAGGGGGGGGGGGGGACATGGTCAAAAATAGGCTGAAGTAAACTTTTTTGCTTTTTTAATGACATAATGTAAGCTAATTTTTTTTTTTAAAATTGTATCAAAAAGTATCCACCCTAAATGAAAAATGATAGATTATTTTCTTGTCAATAAAAAAGAAAAAGTTTACAAAAAATTATTCTAAATGATAATATTTGATTTTAATAATTATCCTAATTTGTTTTTTGCCATTACGTACAAAACTAAGCCCAAATGCATTTTAAATTTTAATTGCTCTTCAATTTTTAAGGCTCCTAAAATGATGAATCCAGCTTCCCTCCCTCCCTAAACTTCAATCTCAGATTTTGTAAAACTGTCTCAAGTGAACCCAGTCCTACATTTAATAAAATATACAAAACTAAATAAATTTTCAGCATAAAATTGAACTTTTATTCTTGATTTATAATTTATTGCTACGCATATTCATTTTCATGCACATTTAAGAGCATCGATACTGTAAATTTTGAAAAAATGCAATAAAGCCTGAAAATGCCCACTGGGTTGGGTTTTTCTGAAATAAAAAACAGCTTTTTCTAACTCTAACTAGTTTACATATTTTATGTGTAATTTCCACTTTTAAATTTATGATCCATTTGCGTCTTCTGATTCTTCAAGCTTCCCGAAACCAGCGATGCCGCGGACCCGCTATAGCGCGTCAAATACGCAAGAATCCGAGGTGGGGATGTGAAAAAAAATTATTACGCGTCCCCGGGACACTTGATTTTCATCGCGGGGGGGGGGGGGGGATATAATAATCGAGTAAAATATATAAAAAATCAATACGCGAAGATATCTATTGCTGCTATCTTTAAAACCATGATATGCCATTTTATGGATAAGGACCCGTAAATTTGAAAGTCCTGGGGTCCCAGGGACTCGTAGTTTCCAAAGTCTAGCGGCACCACTGTGAAACATTTGAAAGATTCACATATTTATGGAAATTAGTGGTCGAAAATCGACTGTAATTCTGTACATTGTTAAGTTGAATGTTATTGAGGTTCTTTTGTCAAAGAGTATGTACATCTAATTATTGTCTCTTTTTTTTTTTTTTGGATTTTTTTCTATTGCATGATCTACAATAAGTGTGTACAAATGTCATTAGGCATTAATTTGCAAGTTATTTAAAAAATTCAAACAATAGGAAAAATGAGATAGCTTGTCTAAGCCTTAAAAATGGAATTAGTTAAAAAATGAACACAATTTTTTGACATTTCTTTGGTGTTTTCTATTGCTATACTGGCCGGGTTTTGCCAAGGCTACACAGTTTCCTTTCTTTGGAAAATTTCAATAAAATTTTAGTACTAAAAATAAAATTGTTAAAAACTGCAATAAGTCGAGCAATTAGAATAAAAGAAATAGCAAGTAAACTAATAGGGTCGCTGTTTTTATAGCCACAATTTTACGCATTTAAAAATTCCTCGCTGAATGAGTGATTTTGTTAGTATTTAACCAAGAATTTTTTAAAAATCTGATATTTGTCAAAGATGGGATTGTTTTTTCCTTTATTATTTTTGTAATTATAAAAAACGACATGCATATACAGTATGAATATATAACCTCCTCCTTTTAAATACTAGTTATTTGTTGGTAGTGCCTTCCTGAGTAGCTCTTTTTGGCCACGTACCTTGTATTAGGAATTGATTTCGTGTTTAAAATAAGAACTATTGCCATACACAGGAAGAACTTTGCATTTATTGAAATAGCAATATGGATCTTGGGTGTGTTATAATTTTCTTATATTAATGCAATATGAAATGTAATTTTACAATATAAATGGAAGTGCTGATGCAAATACAAAAAGTGATCAGCAGCAGGCCCAAAATTGATAACCTCTCAGGATCAGCTAGCTCATCCTACTCCTCATCATAGACCCTTTAAGGATCTTTAAGTCAAAAATTTTACAAAAGTAGAATTATTTTTAAGATGTATGAAAGAAAAAAGAAAAGTATAATAAGTCAAGATGAAATTAAAAATCGTTTCTCAACCTATTAAAGCTCTTTCTGATATTACTAGAAAGAACTGAGATATTACTTGCTTATAGGGAAAGTTTATTGAATGTTATAAAAGCTTCATTTTTTTGTCTTTACCATAGTTCCTTTTTTTCCCTACAGCTATAAAAATGGTCTAATTTTACTTTTATGTATTCTTGTTACCACCTTCCCAAAATTTTAATCTTCAAAATCTCTGAAAATTTGCCATCCAAGTTTTAATGGTTCAGAAGAACGAAAAGGAGTGTAATTCAAAAGGTATTTCTTATTACCGTAAAATCTCGAATGTAACCCCCCCCCTTTTCTCGCCGAAAGTGGAATCATTCAATATTCCTTAATTTAACCCCCCTCCCCAAATGGCTGACGATTTTAAAACAAATTTTGTATTATTTTCTTATGATAAAGATTAAATATGTCCAATTTCTTTTTGTATTGTTTTTTTATTTTATTTGTTTATTTTTCATAAATATTCAAGGTCTATATGCTTAAAAATAAATTTCATGTACTTGGCGTTGATTCGTTCATTATCCGCCATCTTTGATCTTGTGAGTCCGCCATTTTTGGTCGTGTTTTGAAATTCGACACATTACGAAATACCGATATAGCGCTAGCCCCGAACATGCCAAATTTGCGCTTTATGAGTTTTAAATTTAAATTATAGGGATTTCTGCTAACTTAAGTGCTAAATTCTTTCTTGGCGTTGATTCGTTCATTAGCCGCCATCTTTGATCGTGTAAGTCCGCCATTTTTGGTCGTGTTTTGAAATTCGGCACATTACGAAATACCGATGTAGCGCTGGCCCCGAACATGCCAAATTTGCTTTTTACGAGTTTTAAATTTAAATTATAGGGATTTCTACTAACTTAAGTGCTAAATTCTTTCTTCAGTCAAAGATGCCATCCCCATGTGATCAATTTTCTATTAGAAAATTATAAGACAGATTTTTGTTTATTTATTTTTTGAATTTTGTTTTATATTGTTTTTATAATAATTTTAAATGGGTTATACTTACTATTTATCTTCAGTAAATGCTCGTAATTAATACTAAAAACGTTTTTTTTTTTCATAATTTTTTTCGAAAATCTCGATTATAACCCCCCTATCTGAAATTTGCCAGTTTGGTTTTTAAAAAGAGGGGGGTTACTTTCGGGATTTTACGGTAGTTATCATAAATACGACTATTATCTTTGGGATTATTTTTGTACAGCAGTATTGGTGGATGTAGAACTTAGGCATGGAGATGTCAAAGTCTGAAATTTTTTTCTTAACAAACTATTCATATCATACTCTTCATGCCTTATGCTTCATTTTTCTTTTTACTAGTGATGCATGCTCATCAGAAAATGTATTGTGAAGTTCAGAAAATTTTATTTTTAACCCCACCCCCCCTTCTTACGAAAAATGCTAAGTTTGTAGTAGAACCTCCCAATAAGGGACATCAAGCGGGCTGCAAAATTTGTCCCTCAAATAGAGGTGTCCCTTTTTTGGAGTATTTCAGTTTTCACTGATTCAAAAAACTCAATTATGGTGCATTTGAAAGTTAGAATTTATTATGTACTTTATTATGATGGTTTTAGGAAAATCTAATACGAAAAATGTGTATAATATTTTTCTTTTCTTTGATACATTGGCTTCATGCAAGTTATAAATAGTAGGAAAATATGTTACATGTTGCACCCCTTGTCTTTAAGCTTATATGTGTATGCATGCATCTTTTTCTTTCAATAAGTCTTTCAAATATATAAGTATAACTCATTCCTTTTTCTAATATCCTAATTAAAATAAACATAACTGTTTCAGCATTCAAAAGCCTCTTCAATATTTTGTATAATTTTGCTCTTATTTATTTATTTTACTACTGAAATTTTTACTTCTAATATTTGATTTTTTACACATAGAACGCACTTTTCTTACAATTGTGATATTAAATGTAACTATTAAATTTTTATTTATGCTGTCATTACATATATTTAGCAAAATAATTTAATGAAAATTTTTCTAAGATACTTTCAACTGTTATTATCAGCAACCCATACTGCATGTCATTTGTATGTAAGCGTTCCCCCACTTTTTTCCCAGGACTACACAACTGGCCGACATTTAGTGAAAGAGAAATCCACAAACTAAAATCAATAAGATAAAAAAACAACTAGTTTTCAAAATTTATTTGCTCTGACACAATATGAACAACTTCCATATAACCTTAGAAAAACTAAATCACAATGATAGCCATAAAAGGATGAAATTGAACTGAAAAATTAATTGTCCATGAAACAAATTGCAATGAGAAACATTGATCTACAAAATTCATATTCGAAAACTGTAAACAGTCACAGCATACAAACACATTTACAGAGATTGTATCACATACAAATAGTTTAAAAAAAAAAAGAAAACAACAAAGAAAAGGAACATGGTTGCATCACTTAAATCTTGTAACAGAAATAAGCGATTATGAATGGGTTGTTCTACTTAAAAAGGATCAAGTTGCATTTATTTTTTTAAGTTTCCAATATATTTTTAATTAGATAAACGTAAACATCACATTTATTTATTCAAGCAATTAAGTGACATTGCTATGTTTTATGTAAAATTTATCTAAACAGCAGTTTAAATTTTTATGACTCTATTAATCACAATTTTATTTGTATCACTTAATGCATTTTGTAAAATATACTCAATGTATTTCTCCTGTACAACATTTGGATTATAATATATATATATATATGGTAGGATAATGGGAAATCTCTTACTAGTGAAAGACTTAAAACTAAATCAACATTAAAACTTATTTGTAGATTTCTTTTACACCAAATCTTTTTGTAAGATTAACTGATGTGAAAATTATTCAAGACGGATTGTCTTTTCTTTTTATGTCCTATCAGATATCAGAACTTACTTTTGAATATAATGTTATATATGGTAGGATAATAAGAAATCTCTTACTAGTGAAAGACTTAAAACTAAATCAACATTAAAACGTATTTGCAGATTTTTTTTTTTTTTTCCAGGAAATATGTTCAAAGAATTAATTGATGTGAAAATTATTTAAGACCGATTGTCTTTTATTTTTATGTCCTACCAGAACTTAGATATAATGTTTTAGATTTTAATATCACTCATTGTCTTGTGAGATACCCTGATTCAGCGCTATACATTTTGTTTGAAAGCTGATTGTGATAAAAATCATGACATTGCTAAAATGAAATTAAAATCAGTTATACAGTTTATAAAATATTGTAATTAAATTTCACAATATAAAACCCGCAATTTGTCTTTAAAAGATTAGACGAATAATTTCAGATAAATTTGTTGTGTAGTAAAAAATAAGATTTTACACTGAAAAAAAAAAATGTTTTGAATGAAAGCACCACTACATTCACTGTTTCAAAACTCTTATTATTGTTCGGAACTTTAAGTGAGTATATTTAATGGCACATTATCAGGCATTATGAAGGATGTAGAAACTGCTTGAAGACGTTTTAAAAACAAAACTATCACATATTTAGGAAAGCTTTTCCCAAACAGCCATTCCCATTCATTAAACATAATTAAATTAGAACAGCATCATGAGGAATAGTGTTTGAGTACACACCATAATCTATATTTTTCATTAAAAAAACAAGCAGGACTAGGCCCCATACGACTAGCTGCCCTGGATGCAAAGCCGTAACTAGAGATGCATGCTGAAATGTCTTTTTTTTTTTTCTTTTTACAATATTCACAGGGGTAAAGTTTCCACGTGTGGCAAACTACGTAATAAATAAATATATTTATTCATTGAGCTTGTATAAAGGAAGTTTCTCTACTGCAAACAGCTAAGCAGTTTCACTCAATGAGGCATTTTGAGCTTGGATGCTCTTGGCAGAAGTTGACTATCAAACGGATCGACAGTTCCTAGTTACGGCAGCGCACGAAAATGCTTCCAGTGCTGTGGATTGCTGCCGATGCATTTCACCAGAGTTCGTTTATATTATTTACATTTGATATACAATTGCTGATTATCAACAGTAAGTACTGAGATTATAGTGCGGACATTCCGGTTGAACTCGGCTGACCACTTTCTCGCCATCCAGTACTGCCATGACGACCGTGTTATCGACTGGACAACGCAGCAGGTCTGGCAGATTCCACTCATGTTCGTCAGGAGGCTGCTGTTCGTTCCTTTCGCCTTCTGGGACAGTTCTGTCTTGTTCTACCACAACAGTGGAGATGTTTTCAGTTTTTGTGTCATCTACCGAGCGTCTGTGGTTCCTGTGGCGCCGGCGATGCTTATCTGGTGAATAGCGTCTTCCAGTTCCGTAGTCACCGTGTCCCGGGTGTCTCGGCAAAATGAGAAGAGGTCGTTGGTCATAACCATAACTGGATGAAGAATGTTGACTCACATCTGAACGATAGCAATATTCACCTCCCAAGGATCTCGGATGTCCGGAGTAGCCATAATCGCCATCGACGCTCTCGTAAATGTGTTCGCTGAAAGGACCATACAAATCTCCGGTGCCTAGGTATTGTCGATCCAGTCGACGATTCCACTCGTATGGCAGCCAGACTTTGCATGGCGATTCCGGATGGTCGAGACGATTTCCAGTGTTCTGGTTATAAACCTCAGCCCCTTTCTGGAGTGGTCCGTAAAATTCTTGCTGGACTTTGGGAATTTCAGCCGTATGGTTCTCCTCGATTTGGTTGCTGGTTGATGTAGTATATAGGGGACCTAAAAGGTAAAAAAATATATTTTATTTATCTCACATAAATTCAAAATGATCTTTTCAAAATTAAGCAAGTAGTGTTTGTCACTTAAAACATATGCATTGGCTATGAGCTCTGAATAGAATAAGATTTTTTTGGATTATCTATAGAGAGCAAGTGTATTTAATTAACATTGTATTTATTAGTTAAAAATTATGTGAAATATAGGTTTTGGTTCCCTCAAACTTAATTGTTAGTTTTTGAGACCAGGCTTCACTTTTTTGTGTAGGATGCTTCTTCTTTTAAGAGACGTGAGTCAAAAATGTTCACTGAACATCAAAATTGCATCAGGTATTAATGCAGCAGGACTCAAATCCACACTAGTTTGCACTAATCAATCATTAGAAAAGGAGTGATAACAATGCGGGCGTTTCTTTAATATGAGTTAGATAGTTCTTTTTTAAAGTGAGTTTTCAGCATTTTTTCATTTGACAGCGGAATTTATAAGCAGCTGATTTCTTTATGAATTTTTTTTAATAGTATACTATATGGCACTAGTTTTCATGCTTAATATTATTATTGCAATGGGCAATCTGAGTAATTTTACTAGTTATGTAGTAATAGGGTGGAGCAAAAAACATAAAGGACACGAACAGCCAGGTGGAAAAAAGTTCTCTACCACTAGGCAAAGTCTAAAATTTTAGCATGATCAGGTAACATTTTTTTTTCTCACAGTCGGCCTGATGAAAATTAAAGGATTTGGAAAATTTTGCCGTTTTGCTAAATTTTCTCGAAGTACATAAAACTCGACGGGCCAGAGCAACTAGGAGCTAAAAGATTGCCAATTGTACCTAGTAGCAAAGAATAATATTAGCCTGATTAGGATGATACCTTTTGCTTTTGACAATTGATTAAAAAGTTAAGTTAAATTTAAAATGTTATTTTTCTTCTAAATGTTTGCAGGGTCCTTCTAAAACCTCAGAATCGCGTAGGTAATACCTTATTTTTATAGAAAGAGTAATAACGATATGAAACAGAGCCAGGTGTCCTCATAAAACTACTTAACTTTGCTTTAAATGCTTTTGTGAACAACAAGTTAGATTTTTATGTAGTACATATATGAAATATGTGGGACAGTTTGAAACACGAGCAGCTCTTCCATCACCATAAATAAATGGATGACTAAGAACTCACCATGAGAAGATTGCTGCAAAGTGAGTTCTACCCTAACCGCACCCAATCTTTAAAGGTGTTGTTTCGAAAATTTTGTGAAGTTATAACTGCATCCCAAAGGAACCTTTATATTTGTAACTAGCGTTTGGTGTCCCAAATTAGAATATGTGAGCGAGATTTCATTTATGAAAGGATGATCCCATCTCTCTTTTCTTATTCGCATATCTTACGGGCAGTAACGGGCACCATTTGGACATAGCGTTCAACAGCCTGAGTGTGGCAAGGAAGCATAGGATAAATGTATTTCACCTTTTGTCCAGTTTGAGTAATTTCATTTAATTTGCCAGGGTTAAGATTTGAAAGTAGTGGAGGCTCAGTTATTTCTAGCTCCTTCCAGAACATTAAATCAACACAACTTAGAAATTTATTTGTGGTACGGACTGATATCTAATGATAGTATCTTTAGCAGGGTTCGAAATAACGGTCGTAAGTTGTATTTGCAACTTTAATTTTCAATTTCACGATTACAATTTTGCATCCAATCGTCATTTTTGATGTCTAAGGCGTCAAAAATGATGATTGGATCCAAAATCATAATTGTGAAACTGAAAATTAGACTTGCAAAATAGAAATAATGACCACTAATTTTGAACCCTGGTGTTTAGGTCAGATGTAACTTGCTGATAGTAGAATAAAAGCAAAGAGGAAAATACCAACAACTGTTTCTAATTGCACGTCCACACGATATTGGACCTGTTGAAGGACCATCCAAAAACGCAGTAACTTGTTAGTGAAGCACACAAGTTAGCAAATGTAACGGCCAGTTTAATTTGGGTTCTAAATAACAGATAATATCCCCTTTGAAACAGAAATAACTGAGCCTCTACTACTTTCAGAACTTAACACTGATAGCTTAAAGGACATTATACTCAAATGGGAAGTACTTTTCCCCAATGCTTCTTTGCCACACTTAGCTTGTTGAGTGCTATGTCCAAATGGCGACCTTTACTGTAAACAGTGTACACGGACAAGAAGAAAGAGATAAGATTTTCCTCTGACAAATTGAATCTCGCTCATGCATTCCAATTTGAAGCATCAAACGTCAGTGCAAATTCTATTCTTCGGGTAGTTATACTTTTACAAAAATTTTCAAAGGAACAGTCTTATGGGTTGGGTAGGGTTTGGGTGGAACTTGCTGTGCAACCATTTTCTTGTGGCAAGTTCTGGATCGTCTATTTATTTATGGGTGGGAGGGATTAGCGGCAAATATAAAAATTGCTTACCTAATTTATAGTGCACCTGCATTTATGTAAAACTCTAATTTGTTATTCAAAAAAGTATTTTAAGCACAGCTGGCTCTGTTTCATATTGTTATTAGTCAACCAGTGGAAAAAATGTATCACCTAAGTGATTCTAAGGTTTTAAGAAAGATCCTGTAAGCATTTTTAAAAATATGACACATTTAAAACAAATCTGAATTTTCAATCAACTGCTAGCAGCAAAAAGGTATCATCTTACCAATCTGTACACTTTACTAAGCAATACAACTGACAACATTTTAGCCATTTTGGTCCGTTGAATTTTATTTTTCGAGGAAATTAAGCGAAAAAGCAATTTTTTTTTCCAAAATCTTGAATTTTTATTGAAGTTGGTAAAGGCAAAAGATATCTCATCATGCTAAAACTTTAGACTTTCCTTAATAGTATAAGCACTCAACTTTTCTGCATCTGGCTAACTTCATGTTTTGGAACTTCATGTTTTGCCCTGCACCCTAATGTCTAAGCATCAGAAAAAATCAACTTGGCAAAATCAATGCCTAGTATTGTATCAGAAGCCATCTTTTTATACAGGGTGAGTTGTGGAGATGGATGTTTTTCGAACATACCATACTTGGCTTAGGATGTAAGGAGGTGCGGAAGGTGGCCTGCAATTGGCCTTGAGTCGCCATTTAGTATCCATCATGTTGTTGTGGACTCAAGAACACCGCCTTTTCGCATATGATGCGTACAATGAAAAATGCAATGATGAAAAATGGTGTGTAAGGGCACAATCCGCTTTGTCTGGCATTCTGCAGTTTTGGCAGGGATGGTTTTGGCTCTTCATTAAAGAACCAGTCATTTGCAGTACATTAACGCACTTAATAATGGTATTGTGGCTATGGACAACACCATGACGACTGATGCACAATTTTTTTTTCTGCATAGGGTAGATGCCAGGGATCTTAGATAGTTATCATTGATTCACCCATTTTCATGTACGTGTCATAAGCAAATACACGTGCTGAAGTCTGCAACAGCATGATGGCGTACTAAATGGCAACTCTAAGAGAGTTGAATGCCCCCTCTCGCAGATTCCTGCTCTATCTACAAGCCAAGTATGGTACGTCCCGCTAAACATCCATTTTTCGTGGACTCACTCTGTACAATCATAGTAGTAACAAACAAAAAGAGTATGTCATGGTTCAGTAATTGTATCAGAGCCAAAAGTTTGCACGTCACGTTCTGTAAATAAACATGAAACGTAAAATGCAGCAGAAATTTAAACTTCTTCATGTTACAAAAGTAACTTCCATAATACCCTTTCACTCCCAAATAAATTAGTCTTTTGAAGGCAGGAGGTTATAAAAAACACTGACATAAAATCCTTCTCAGTAAAGAGACTTTAAACCAAAGTGAAAATGTATGATTAAATCATTGAATTGAGCAGGCCTTGAGAAACATTTTATAGATAATCTGCATGAGCATGTGCAGGGCTTTAGAAATGTACCGCTGTGTTGGGAATTCAGAGTACATCCATGGAAACTTTATATGCGTTTATTGATGAGCATTACTAATGCACCCGAGGAATGAAATTAGAGAATTTAAAATGCAAATAATTTGTTTTTATATGCTTATGGCGGTACTACTCACTCCTAGTTGTCTTGTCATTGTCACTTCCCCCTCCCCACTCTCATGTGCATGCTTATGATAATCAGTACAAATGCGAATGCATATAATTACCTAGTGTTGTGGAAGTGAGGTTGACAGAGCAATTTCCTTGCTTGATTGGACTTTCGACTTCCTGACAAACCACCTGTAAAAATACAAAAAACAAGAATTAATATCACAAGAAATTTTTTCTAGCTTACAAAAAAATGAGTTTTGAATTAGCATTTTTTATGAGTTAAAAAATAGTGTAAAATGCTACATTATTCTTTTCCTTAGAAATTGTAAAAATTTTAAATTTTAATCTTGTATTCATAAAATGTCTACCAAGAACATTTCTCACAAACAAATAATAATTCTTTTAAAAACTATTTTCTTCGAAGAATTAGTTTAATTACATTACACAATTAATCATCAGTTTGATAGTGTAATTAAAGATTATTATATTTCAAAGTAATATTATCAATTTATCATTTAATTATTCAATATACTTTAAGGTACATGTTAATAACAAATCAATTTTTCAGGCTCAAAATTTTTAAAAATTAGCAAAATCAATTAATGGATTGACTTTAAGTGTTTAGTACATTACAAATACTCCAAAACTAACATTGCATTATTAAAGAACATATAATCCCTCTTTACTCTATTTGCAATTTTTTTATCTTATAAAATATATTCTACAGACAGAGACATCATAAAGCATGACTCGCATACAAAAAATAAATTTGCATTCACAAAAAATGTAGGAACTTGCTTAGCATAGTGGGATCAATAACAAAGCTTTTTTTTCTTGAAATTTTAAATGCTTTCTTACTTAAATTTTCAGATTTCAATGCAAAGCAAGCAGGCACATGAAAACACAATAGCAAAGATCGACAGAAAATTTCACGATAGACTCATGCAACATTATGAAAATGATATAGAAAGTAAGAAAAGATTATGAAAGATGTTATATAAGTGTAGACATGCAATACAACTGCAAAAATGAAGTAGAAGAAGAAACAGAATGGTGTAGTTCAGAAGAAAGTTAGCAGGATTTTGATGGCAATATTTCATTACTTCACCAGAATTTTCCTCTTTTATTTACTTCAACAGCATCACTATTTTTAATGCATTTTTGTCAAAATCTAGAGTGCTATATTTTTAAAAATAATATGGGGAAATTTTTTCTTTAAATTTCATTCGTTGGCTGTCATATTTTCTTGTAGATTCAAAGTATAGATTTCATGTGATAAATATATTTTTTACCTGACTTTTTGAATATTTCTATGACAGGATTTGTGTACATATTTGATAATGTATAAATAAAAACAACTGCATTGTATATACGACTCCGAAGCTCAATTTCTTTCACATACTTTTGTATCCAGCATCTTTCAATACTGAAGTGATATTCAATTATTTTAGCAGTGTACATTTTCAGAAGCAGATGAAGATTTTCAACCAAAATATAATAAAAATATTTTAAAAAATATCCTTTCATCGAAATAAAGTGGCTCTTTTTTAAACCCAAATAGTATATTATGAAAAAATGCTAAAGTAATCAAGGACTTTGTTTCAAACCAAGACGAAAATTGATTTTCAAATTTGACGTTATACAAAGTTGTCTTTATTTTAGATGCAATTCATTTCGGTAAAAAGCATTTTTTTAAAGGTAAACAAAATAGTTTCTAAAAAATGTGTTAGAAAACCTTGTTATACTATCATGAAATAGTATTTTATCTCAGAAATATCCTTATTAGTTAGTTTTTATATTTTTCTCGAAATAAGCTGCATAGCTAACAAGGGTTAGTTGAAAATTAGGATAGTCGGAATTAAGCAGCATTTGTGAAAGATTCTGGAAAGCAAATCACAAATCTTTTGTCATACATGCTTTAAGGACACATGCTGTCTAGGGTGCAGGAAAAATACCTGAGGGACTATGAGTGCATACAGAGAGGGGAGGGCAGGGATTACCCACACTGTGTTGGCCAGGGGAACCAGGGGTCAGAGCTGCAGGGGGCGGTAAGTGGTCTTTTGATCGGTGAAGATGACCCAATAAGCGGCAATCACCGAGCCTTTCCAATTCTGGTTGTATCTGAAATGAAAAGGAACAACATTAGAAAAATTGTTTCGATCATTTCAAATGTAAATCTTTGTGCAAAAACAAACAAAATAATCAAAATAAAATAAATAAAAACTGTGCAATTAAAGCTCAAATTTGATAAGGTTGGCATCCACCTAAGGCACAGTTACAAAGAACCTTTTATCCATGCAAAAGATGGGATCTTCAGAATGAGCATCCTCTAAATAGATGACTTTGATCCCCTTGTTCATAATTTTATACATTGATAAAGGGTTACCCTGAAACTTGTGCAAGCAATACTGAAAATTTAAGCTTTAACTGCATACTTTTTTTTAAATTTCATAATGCGGTTTTCTTAAAAACAAAAACTTTAATTTTCAGGCAGTAAAATGCTTCTGCTTGTCTAACTTTTGATAATGAATGAATCTTTTTATGCAAATATGTGTCAAAAAATACAGTAAATATACTTTATGCAAAAAAAGGAATAATTTTAAGAAAGAAATCAGTTCTGAAAACACATTTTGCTGAAGACTTTGGTTAACAGCATTTTTTCAACTACAGATTCCGACTTTCAAAAAAATTATAAAAATATGAAAGTAATTACATGGAAACAGTTTCTCGCAGAATAAATGCCACATTAGTACTTAAATAAACTTTATAGCTTTTTGCAAACAAAAATAATTCAGCAAATTGGTACATTATATAAAAGTTGTGATCACAAGAAAATAAAATGTAGGGGAATAATTAAAACTGAATTATTAAAAATTTTATGCAAATCACTAGTATTCAAATAAACTACCTGTCTGTTACTACTTTGAAAAATTGTTGCTTTCAGAAAAGTAAATCCAAGATATAAAATCAATGTTCCAAACTAGCTGGTCTGTTTTAATAAGACAAACATATTTCATAATTTAATTTTTGTTTGTTTTAGCTATTTATCAAGATCAAAAGTTTTAGTTTTGAATCAAATGCCGCAAATTAATTTTAAAGAGATTACTTCCTGCTATAAGATGCTTTATGTATAACGTAAATGCAGCAGCATTAATCTTTGCCGATGTAAAACTTCTTTCAAAAACAATTTTTATTTCAAGTATGGGATTAAGTATATAACTATTAATATTTAAGTCTATGTTATACTTTAAATTGTAATAAAAATATTTTTTTAATAAAGATAATGATAATGCATAAAAAAAAATTTATGATCTTTACAGTTTGCTAATAATTAATATAAACATTTTGAATAAAAGCAATTAGTTTTTTTTACTTACCTTTTCATCTGTAATGCAATAAAAAGCTAATATAAAAATTCCTTGGCCGGAGTTGAGAATTGTAAAGGCATATGCAAGGGAGAGAGTTTCTTGATGTAAATATAACAATCCTGTAGTCCAGGTAAGCCCGAGAACACACATTAGGAGAACTGCTCTGCGAATGTGGGACCTAGAGTGAAACGTTGTCGATTAACTCACAACAGCAAATTCATCAAGAATTATATTTTTATGAAACAGTACTTATTTAATCCTCAACAACAAAAGGTATATTTTAAATAAAAAGAATACATCTTATTGTCTTTATTTATTTATTTTTAATCATTTAACACAAGGAAGTAATTTTGAGAATATTTGCCAGTTCAATAACACACAAATACCAACATAGGGGACCAGAAGCATGCCCTAAGGACATGGACATCTAGTCTGGGTCCTGCCTTTGTATTAATTCTAATACAGGTTTCTAATTAAGTAATTCACAAAAGAATTCATTTAACTTGTTTAAAAAAATTTTAATTGGCCTCCAACCATTTGCCCTAATTTCTTACTTTAAACTCAAAACATATCTATATTATATATTAATACGTAATTATACTGTCTTAAGTTTTTTAAAGTAGTACAAAATATTTTGCTTGTCTGAAGGAAGAAAGAAAAGTACTGATATTATTCGTCAAAGAAATCTTAAGATTAATAAATTGAAAATTTTTCAGAATACCGATTTTTTAAAATCATTTTTAGGACAGGCACATGAAATTTTTTGGAAATGTCTGAAAATTTCGAGTCAGAATCACCCCTGGATGAGATAAGGAAGTATAATACTTCAAACATAAAAACCCATAAGTATTCTAAAAATGGATACCCATATGTATGAAAGTAATTAATCTTAAAGTTTGGTGCATGCAATGAAAGTAAAAAATCTTACTTTATTTTAGCCAACTTTGCCTCTTCCTTCCCTTTTATGGTAGTTGTAAGGCTGGAGTGATGATATAATATACAGCTAGCTACACAAAGAAACACCATTCCACCCTGTATAATAATAATAAAACGGAATTGTTATTTTACAAAGCAACAATTTTGAAAATAAATAGGTAAGAATAATAATCATAATATTAATATAAAATGTCATAATTTAATTGTCATAAAAAACTACTTTTCAAGCTCCAGTTTGAAAATAACTAAAATATGCACTACTACTTTAAACTTAAAAAATATACTTTTATGCAATTTAATGCTTTTTATTTTTGGGATAATTTTCACATATTTATTTTAAATTAATAAAAAAAATCTTATAATAATACTCTTCATTATATACAGAATATATTTATTACATAGAAATTTCTATAATGAAAAAATTTTGAATGCAGTAAATATAATTGGCTATCTGCCTTGAAGTCAAAGCTCAAAATTAAAGAAATTAAATGCTATTTTTTTTATTTATGTCTAACTTCTCTTGTAATATATACATTGTAATAAAAGTATAAGAGCAATCATATTTAAATTTTAATTAAAAATATAATAATAAGCCATAAGTACTCACAAAATAAATGCCCACAGCTGGTCCAATAAAACTGAAAATGAAATAATTATCTGCTCGCAGCCAGCACAAGCGATTAGTTCCATAGCTCTTGCAATCCACAATAGCCGCAATGCTTACAATGACTGCAGGCACCGAATAAGCTAGTCCATAATACCATCCCCATCTTGACTTTTGGGGCTGTGATATATCTGCAAGTTCCACATAGAGTTGGAAGCACTCCAGGAATGCCCAACAAAGAGTTGCCAGTAATAAATAATCCAACAAAGCAGCGAGGATTGCACAGAGGATTGGCTCCCAGGTTTGTTCAATCCCAGTGATGAGAACGACTTCTGTCAATGTCAAGCAAAGGAAGATGTTACGATGGACCGTAACTGAATCACCTCGTAAGCTCCTAAAGATGAGAAAAAAAATTGATATATGAGTCATAGTAATATTTTACTGAATGGAAAGGGAAAACTCTGCATAGGAGTTCTATATCATACTCATAACCACAATAGACCAAGCCCATGTTTCTTTTTAAATGATAGTTAATGCAAATGGAATAGCAAAGTCTTGGCTTACTATGGTAGTAAACAGAATACTATGCTATATCTTCTACACTGACTATCAGTGGTGTATTCGAGGGGAAACGCAGGGGGACCTTACTTTTATATTTTAATGCAAGCATTCCCCACTTTTTGATGTTTGTATATGTAAGGACCTGCTCTTCATATACGACCTGCCCTTCCACATAGAGTTGGAAGCACTCCAGGTATGCCCAACAAAGAGTTGCCAGTAATAAATAATCCGACAAAGCAGCGAGGATTGCACAGAGGATTGGCTCCCAGGTTTGTTCAATCCCAGTGATGGAATGACTTCTGTCAATGTTAAGCAAAGGAAGATGTTACGATGGATTATATACCATAATCTGCACCACTGCTGATTATGGATTTAGGTCTACTATAGCTGTAAACTTTTCATGTATCTTAAGAAGCTTTTTTTAAATACATACACCAAGAAACCATCATTTACGGTTGTCAAATAGGAGAGGCATTACTTTTCTGTTAGAATATATAACCAGTTTTTTAAAATAATAATAATAATAAAGCTAACAAACTTTGAATGCATGAGTATAATTTCATCGCCATTCTAAAGCACAATTTAAAAGAAGTTGCAAATTGGATCTTTTACTCTACAGGTTTATTTCTTCAAGGGGAGACTTCTCTCAAGGGGAGACCTCCCTAGTTTTGCATGGATCCAAATCCAAAAAGAATCCACTAAAAACAGGTTATTGGAACATCTAAAATTAGCCTTGGTCAATTGTCAACAAATATCTAGTCTTTTATTATACCTTTTAAGGGGATATCATATCAAATGCAACAAAGACAAAAAAAAAAAACTTGTATTTTCTCATCTGCACAACCACAGAGCTAATTTGCATCCCAGTTAAAATTAAACCCCAACACTATCACATTATTAACTATCCTTTCAGGAAGAAACCTTCCTATTTACTTCTAAACCCGTAAGCAGCAGTTTTTTTTTTTTCTCAATCAATAAATTAGCCAGGGATTTCAATTGGAAATAACATTTGTGCAATTACTTTACTTGATGTAGTCAATGGAGACACACTCACCTGAGTAAAAAAATTGGTATGATAGTCAATATTAAGCAAATGATGCAGATTCCACATCCTACTGTGATTGTCACATGCAATGCATCTTGAGGGATCGCTACAGCCTGAAATAAACAATTTAATTTTCGATCAATAAACTAATTATTTTCCCATAAGGCACAAAAATACTAGCTACTCCCAGAACACAGAATTAAAAATTACCTTTACATTGGACACTTCCATAATGACAGCAAAGTTTGTCAGATGATTACAAGCACAAGAAGTGTGTGTTGTATTAGAGGCATGAACCCAACATCCAGCGTTAGACCATTCCCTGAAATGAATAAAAGATATAACTTTTCTTAAACTAAGAATTTTACTTGTAAACTTTTGTGACATAAAAATGACTTAGTTCAATAAACTTCAGAAAAATAGTAGTTAAATGTATTTCTTAAACAAACATTTATATCCTACCTTCAAAAGTCAGTAAATTATTTTAAAAATATTCTAATCTGTAAAAGATACTCTTTAAAACATTCAATTACTTTTTTTAAATTAAATTTCGTACATTTATCAGGAGAAAGCCCATTTTATCAATTCTATAAAATGATCGAGAAAAGCTTACCTCAATTCGAAATCCCAGAACACGCATATAGGATTAGTCATATTTTCCTCCTGAAAGGAATAAATTTCTACATTAAAAATTTCCAGGAAATGGCACTTAAGTAATAAAACGAGGTCTGAATTATAAGACATTTGAAAACTAGCACATTTTGAAATTAAAAAGTTAAGTATAAAACTAAGTTACAATATAAAGTGTCAAGAAAAATACCTTATAATTACTCATTAAGAAGTATATTCATTGTAAAAGCTTAATAATGCTTTCATTTTTTGATGATTTAGGGAAAATTAGCATTTTGCGCATATTTAAATTTTTTGTCAATTTGGGATCAATTAAATGCCATTAGTAGCTCATTTTTTCTCCTAAACTATTTGCATATCAGACAGGAATGTTGAAAAGCAGAATTTAAAGAACAGCTTGTCAATTTCATCAATTTAAATTATTTTTTTTTTTTCTAAAAGCATGGACTTTTACCTGTAAGTGCCTGAAAGTTATTATCACTGGTTGAGGTAACCTTGTCATTTCATGTTTCCCAAGAGATGTGGCAAGAATTTTGGAATTAAGTTTCCAACTCGAGTTTTCTCTTCCGCTGCGATACATATAACCAGGTTCAGGTTTTAGGAGTTCATCTACACCACTGTACACCACAAAAACCACTTTTGCGAGAGCTAGAAAAACAATATCAGAAAGATTTTCAAAAAGTTACAAAAAGTTGAAAACAAATGCACAAAAACTTTTTGTCATTGAATTATGATGAAGTTTTTTCAAACTCTATAATACAGGTACATGTTTTGTGTTAATTAAAACAGTAAAGTTATATTACCTATTTCATTTCTTGACATGTCTAAAAGCACTTGTTGGGGAATTACTAAAGTATCTTCCATTCTTATCCAAGCATTTTCTTTATCATCCAGATGAAAATCATCAGGCATTGGTAACTGAACTGGTGCTGATTGTTTAGTACTGAGTACCAAAACTGAGAGAACTGGGGAGTAAAAAAAGCCATTAAGTCAGTTAAACAAACTGATCAGTTTAATTAATTAAAACAATGAACTGAACTGGGTTGCAGATTTCTTAGCATTAAGTACTTAAACAGATACAATCAAGACATTGCCATAAAATCAATAGAGTTTACTGTTACAGTTACACCAAGGCCGTATCCAGAAATTTTTCGGGGGCAGGCTGACTTCAAGCACTACAATAAGAACAACTTCGGGAAGGAGTGCAGGAATTTATGCTTGGTTTTAAAAAAATTCAGGGGGGAGGGAGGGAGTGGGTCCACCCTTTGGATACGGGTTTCAGTCACACAAACAACAAATTGGACTAGGTTGACTGTTTATGTTTAGTATTGAGCACTAAAATATTATATTGAACTTGATCCATAAAATCAGTAGAGTTTATTTAAACAGTACAGTTATATAAACAATAATTAAACCTGCAACTTTATATCTCAATTGCACATGCAACTTTTTGCTTATTTTATTTCAATTTATACGGAAAGGTAAAAGAGACAAAAGCTATTGGTAAAAATCAAGCTAGCTGAGATCCTAGCTTGTCAATGATTGACTTGATTTATATTTCCATTTGTATAAAGTGGCTGAGCTTTTAATGATAAGTAATACGTATTCAAATCACTGCAATCACCTTATCACTGAATTCTCATGCTTGTCATAACCAATAGCACCGCAAGGTGAATCGAAAACAAAACAATATATCCTTTTAAATTTCTTATGGCAACAAAATTCTTATGAACTGTATCCTTAAATCATTTGGCATCTATTTGCCCAGAAAATTGTACATTTTAAATTTCTTTTAATTGGTAGTTGGGGGGGGGGGGGTTAGAAGATAACTTTGTTAAATAAAAAAGCATGGAGGGGTGCCTCAAGTACACCACTGCAGAAAATCAACTGACAGCAAGGTAAAGATTGCATTTAAAAGAAATGATTATCGTGCATTTAATGTTAAAGTGTCCAAATGAAGGGAAAATGTAAAGCACATAATGAGTAATGTATTTTCATAAAATTTTGGGTTCAGATATGGCTTAGCTGTGCAAATGTTGAAGTTAACCTTTAGTAGAACTTCAAACCAAACTTTGCTCCCATGGGAAATGTAGTTTTCATGCCTGGAACAGCTTTTTTTTTTTTTTGCTTTGTGATGTGCATGTTAACTATGATGGTGTAGAGAAGATAGGTTGCTTTCCCTGCTTAGACATTATATTGGCACAGAAGCAACTTTTACATAATTCATTAATTTTTATTGATAATTTAAAAGCAGAATGGCTTTTTTTCCCTCCTTCTCTTTTTTTCTGCCCCTATTAGAACCGAAATCTCTTGGTTACTGAACTGTTATTTCGACAATTTTTTCTGCACTTGGTAATACTTACAAATATTGCTTTCGGCCAAAGTAAAGGAATCATCCTTTCCAGAAGAATCAGCCAATAGCATAGCACTTTCCTCTAAGCCGTCCAATAGTGATGAGGCAACACGTCTCCTGTCAGAAGGAGTCAAATCTTTCCAAGCATTCTGCCCTTGTTTTAAAAGATTGCTTATCGTTTCCAGAAGTGACTAAAAAATAATTTAATGTTACTATTCACACCATTAAAAAAAAAAAAAAAAACTGAATAGCACTTGCTGAAATTATTGTTTTCTAAGAAATTTCTGCATAATTTTAAATGTAATTCCATTTGAACATTCTCAGCAGAAAATATACAAGTCAATTTGCAAGTGATTAAGTTCAGTAATTTTACTTGTAAATATCTTAAATTAACTTGAATTAAATAATTATTTTTATGAAAGAATATTTATCCCGGAATAATCACGCATGAAAAATAATGGGACTTAAAATTGTCTTGTGCACAGAATTAATAGGGATATAACTAACAGTTCAAAAATTGTTGTAAAATGTACCTGCAAAAGTTCTCGTAGAACATGATATCGATGCCATAAGTCATGAAAGTTTTCCATGCCATTAATAGCTCTTGAAAGTGTCTGTTTTATAATTTCTGCAATATCTTTCAAATCATCTGCATACAGCGGCTTGATAAAAGTCATCAATGATAACTCAGTTGCTACACTATTAATGGATTCTCCATTTTCAATCTAAAAATAAATGTTAAAAATAAATTATAATTACATTAAATTAGTTCAAAATATTAAGTGATACATAATAAGAAATCAGAAGTCATATGTAGCCCTGCTCAAAATGAACAGTCAACCCTCTAAAAGCCACCAAAATTTACAGTCGAGTTGAAATTTATCATTGAAATATTACTATGGATGTTAAATGTTCATAGTGGATTTTCAATTAAGAGAATTCAATTTCATGTTGAAGTTTTAACAAATATTAATGATGTAAACAATAAAGTCTTTAAAATTTAACAAAATATTATAATTTACACCACTCTGTTGTAATTATATGATAGTTCTTTTTTATTCTTACTTTGTCATTTTTTTCCATCTCTTTTTTTTAAATTTAAAATCAACATGAGGTTTTATACACTCTAATCATTCGCTATTTTATTCAAAAACACTTTCTTTTTAAATGAATTTTGACAAAACAACTTCAATCAGAATCAATCGATTTTGAAATAACTGTGCAAATTCGGGAAAGTTGACTGTTTTCCCGTAAGTTGAATATACTTTTAATAATAAAAAACACTTACTCTCTTTTTTAGATTAATAACCCAGCCAGACCTGCACTCTCGTAAATTAGGATAGGGTGTCAACCATCGAACAGGATCGTTAGCACATTGCCACCTTGCAAGACCTAAATAAATAGAAAAAATATATACATTTATTGCTTAAAAGGTTAAGTTTTTTTTTTTTTTTTTTTTTAATGAAAGAAAAATTTTTGATCCAAGAATAAATAAATTTCATTTACCAGATTAATTCAGAACAAAAAATAATTAAAAAAATAAATAAATAAAAGATATTTTTTAATGTTCTTAAGGTTAATGTGTGTTGAGCATAATAATTAATATAAAATAATTAGTTAATGTGGATTAGGAATGAGTTTATAGAAAAAGACATAGGTATTAGAAGGAAACACCTTACAACACTGGGCATACATTTATTAATTATTCATCAGAATTTCTTTAGTTAATACATTTAGTAGTTCTCACTTGGCAATAAAAACCAATATAAGAAGACATTTTTCAGAATTGTTCATGTTAGAAACGGAAATTGTAAAACAATAAAAATCATGTTAATTGATAATTTAAATCAAGTTGAATATTACTGATTTGTTATGGTTTTATGAAAATAAAAACTAATTATAGTTTCATTATGATTTTGCAAAAATGATAATAATTTGATGACAGATATGCACATTGATCTGATACAATAAGCAAAAAATGCTTGAAACCTGACAATTCATTTATTTTGCTATAAAATTTGCTTTTGTAATTCTGTAAATACTTTAGTAACTAACTCTTTAAAATTCCAGCTTTTAGAAATTTCAAAGAATTTTATGACTGGAAATTCATTGTGTAAAAGTGTTTCGGAATTTAATATTTAACACAAGTAATGAGTAAAATATTTGCAACTGAATTGGCATTAACATTAATTAAGCAAATTATTCAAATAAAAATACTACATTATTTTGACAATTTATGCTTTAAAAATGACTATTCATTCTACTCCTATTTCCATAGAAAAGTTCCATATGGAATACTGATTTAGATTATAGATGTATTTTACCTGTAGCACCTCCAGGGCACCGATGAATTGCTTCTGTACCAGCTTTGGTCCAATCCCACTGGATTTCATTTATAACAATTGGTGGACAATGATTTGGAGGCACAGTGGGAACTGTGGTAGTTCTTTCAGTTGTTGGTAATTCAGATGCTAGAAAACAAAATGATAAAAATATGCTTAGAGGAAAAGCAATTTAAGTAGATTGAATGATAATACAATTAAAACTTAATCCTTAATAATTATTATGTGCAACAGGAAATTTTGGATGATTGAACAACTTAGTAGATAAAGATTTTGAGTAACAAGTAAGTATGATGGAGTATTACTTATACAACGCCAAAGGGGACTATTGAAAAACGTCGTATAAATGAAAGCAATTTATAATCCATAGCGTCGTATAATCGATTTACCTTTCTTGCTAAATGCAACAGTTGGGACCCCACCAAAACAGCTTTGTAAACGTTGCATAAACAATGCTCTATTGTATTGAAGTTTTTAGCTTATTCTTTTGCACAGCTTCACAAAATCTATTTGTTCCAAGCTTGCTGTTGTAAGTTTTGAAGTTCTGCTGTTATTTTACATTGATGTTTTTGGTTCTTATCAACAGTTTTCACTTTTTATGGCACGGTTCCCTCTCCCTAAAAACTATGGAATCCCCTAAAACAATGAGCTCCCAAATCGGCCCAAACAGTCGACAAAGCCCCCCCCTCCAAATGCCCCTATAAGCAACCCCCCTACTCCCACTATTTATGGTTTTTGTCCTGTTACTAAAAATTGCTTTATTTGGAGTATTAACTTTTCGAGGGGGGAGAGGGGCATTTTATGTTATAAGAAAATAATGACATGTTCAAGTTTACTCACAGGAAATCTGTATTCAGATGTTCAGATGTATATCACTTAAGATGTTCATCCACTAAGCTTGTGGTTCTGCCAAATTTGTGGCAATAAACGTTTTAATCTGAAACATGGGAACTCTGTATTTTGTATGTAATGTAGGTTGCTCTTTTTGAATGTTTCCCCACAATTTTTTCCCCAATATGGACGGGCTATAATAGTTGTATAATCCTCGCTTTAAATTTAAGCATTTCAATAATAGTAATATAAACAATGAAAAAAATATTTATTTTAATTTAAATTTGCAATGGAAAAAGTAACTTACTTGTTGTGGATGTACTTGATGTGACTAGGCTAACACTCTGTTGAGAATATTTTTCTGTAGTAGTAGTAGTAGTTGTTGTTGTTGTACTACTGCTACGAGAAGGGGGTGTAACTGGTACTGTGACATCTGGATCACTCAAAGTTTCTAATACAGTACCCAATGTAGTATCAGGAGCTACATCAAAATCTATTGGTAATGAGCTATTTGTAGCAATAGTAGATTTTTTGGTCGTTGTTGTAAAAAATGATGCTATAAAAAAAGGAAAAAACTCTAATGAAATACAGGTTATTAAACAAAATACAAAGTTATACGGCTGAAATTATTTTTGTTTAAAAATCATGTTCTATTGGACAGTTCTGCATTTGCATAAGCACCTATCCTACCTTCAAAACAACTCCAGCTTGCAGAACAATTCAAAGACTTCATGCCTTTTCATGCTTTGAGCCGAGCAACTGATCTATTTAGTTAGTTTGAAAATGCTTAAAACTACACTGCAAGTCAAGTAAGTGATGCCTAGATAAAAGAAAACTGATTGAAGAAATTTTTTTCTTGAAACATTTCCGCTTTTTTCTTTTGCTTTTTTCCAGTAAGGAAGTAAGTACATGTGCTGGATTCTCTAAAAATTTATTAAGATATTTTTTAAAAATTCACATAAAAAATTATTAAAATGAAACAAAATAATGATTAAATCCTGTATTTTTAAAGTGAGCAAAATTTTTGGGTCTAAACTGTGTTGATTTGAATGACTTGACTGTATTTGCCTCATTGCACTGCCTTCCCCTTTCATTACATATAAAAAAAAAAATGTTAAAATAATTTTTAAAATACAAAATGGATATAAAACGTAAAGCAGCAGTGATTTTGTTCTTAAATCATCCAATATGATAAGATATTTTGAAGAGAAACAATTTTTTTTAAAAACAATTCTCAAAATATTAAAATAATTTTAAAGAACTAAAACACAAGAAATTTAGAATAAAATGTAATAAATAAAGCCAATATGTAAAGAAATATTCGCTGTTATAATTAAGATTTCCTTACAATTAGCAGTAAGGTGATTTTTCATTCAAATAAAGTTTTTTTTTCTTGCTTTCTTTAGGCTACACAAGAAAATATGGATGGGGACTGGACATTAATAAAACAAATTTTAGAAGTATGGTAATGTTGGAAATTTATCAATTATCAAAAATAATTTAAGATACAATCAATAAGAAATACACAACACATTAAAAAATATATGTTTTTTGAATTTTCTTCTCAAAACACTCAATAAAGAGCAAGTAGTCATTACATAAATTATTTAAAATAAAAATAAAATCAGTACATAATATTTAATTCAAATAAATTACTAACAAACTACTTTAAAAACTACCCACAATTTCAAGTTATATGAAGCGTACTAAATAGAATACTTACGCAGTACACACTGATACTGAACTTCTAAATACTTTAGAGTTCCAGGACATGGGTCCCCAAATATGGTGCTCGAAACACCGATACCACAGCTTTGCTTTTGACTACATCTATAAAATATTTAGAAAAATCATGTTAATTTTTCCAACAGATGCATTGAGTTTTTATTTAAAAATATAAGCATGCACTTTCAATCCAAAAATATCACAAGAATAATAACTAAAATAATTACAGTGAGTTCCAGCAAAGGTACAAACATAATAGGTGTCTAAAAGTAAGATCCAATAGCTTTTTCCTTTACTTTATAGTACAATGCTAATTGTCTAAAACTTTTCTGCTGGTTGAATGTCTAAGAGTAAGATCCAATAGTTTTTCCCTTACTTTATGCTACAATGCTCATAAGACTCTCTTAATCAGAATTTTTAATCTAGTTTTTTAAGATTTTATTCTTATGTCATGGCAACGTTAGTGTAAAAAGAACTTTGGAAGCTAACAATTGGTTACAAAAGTGTGGCGAGAATTTTTAACTTAAATAAGTTTTTAATGCAATTACTGTTGTTAAGGGATCATTCATAAATGATGTCACGCTTCGAGGGGGGGAGGGGGGTTCGTGAAATTGTGACAAAGTGTGACAAGGGGAGGGGAGGTGGTAACAAGAAGTTTGACATCCTGCGTTATGCAACATAGCGTGACGTGTGACAAAGGGGGGAGGGGGGTCCGTTGAAGTGTGACAAAGGGGGGAGGGGGGTCAAATATATGGGAAAAAAGCATGACCTCATTAATGAACGGCCCCTAAATAAGTATTGCCATTAAAAAAGCATGTCCAAGAAGCCAAGCTGAACTGGGGATTGATCTTTCTGCTTGTAACCTTGGTTGCTTAGAGAAGATATCACCTGGAGTAGCAATGTGGTGCAGCCTAGTGTTGTAGGGCTAATTCTTTTCTTAATTATAAAATAGCACTAAGCAAATTCAAGAGATAACAACATTTACAATATGACACTAAGTAATTAGTGAATTACCAAACGATTAGGGAACTTACCGATCCTGCATTATTAGGAAAGACTTATAGGACATGCAGTTGACACTCCAATCTACTTGTCCGTTATCATTGCACATGCTAATACTAAATCGCCCATAGTTGGCTCGGATTAAGCGGATTAGTTTGCCCTCTTCACAACCTACATGAAGCTCATTGCCTTCGCAAGAATAAGTAGTTTTGGAATGCAGACGATCTGTAAAAGCAAAAGAAACATTTAAAGCAATTAAAAAAATTTGCATCAATAAATCATAAAATACAAAGTACGTTGGTGCATTTACCGGAAAAATATTTTAATTCAGGTATACATTCTTCAATACTAAATTTAACAATTAAGGAAAAATCACCTGTTCCAGACATTTTGCCATTTGATGTTAGCTTTTGATACAGTATCGGGGACAGTGCCTATACCAGACCTGTCATTTATGGGGGTCAGGAGATGCAAATGCTTCCTCCCCGGCTTTGAGGTTATAATGTATTTTAAGAATGAACATGCTTTTTGTAATGCAAATATAAAGGCAAATATTTACCCTTTGCCCCTACTCTTTCCCCCCTCAAAAATTTGAAATGACAGGCCTGCCTTTACCCTATGTTTCTACCACACACTGAGGTATCCTGAAAGAAGCTAGAACTTGGGTGAGGGGGTATTGTACTTTTTGGAAACTTTTCTTAAATTTCTACTTAACAGAAATTTGTAATAAAATTTTTTTTTAAAAATAACATTTTATTTTTAACAACTCTGCATTCTTTTAACCTCAGTTACTTTAGCACCAGAGTTATACACCTTAAAGGAACAAGATGTCTCATGAGTCATAAACCACCAGGTAATTAATTGTTATTATTTTTACTGCACTTTCTGCCCAGGAGGAAAATGAAAGAATTTCTTGAGAGAAACTACCCACCTTTATGTGCCCCCCCCCCCCTCCCCGATAAAGGTCCATGCATGCATCACTTTAATGAAAAATATCCCTATTATGTACATTTACGAATATACAAAGTCCTGAATATAAAAACACCATGATAGAATTAATCAGATGTTTGATGTGAAATTTAGCTTTTTTATTTAAATGATTGGAGCTTCAGCATTGTTACCTTAGACAAGTGAATGACTTATTAACACAAGCGTTCCCTCACTTGTTTTGATTTTTAACATAAGTACCCCCACCTTTTTCCAGGACTACACCACTGCTCCATGGTGATGCAATTTTGACACACGGGAGTTTATAGATAACTAAATAAAACTCATTGTTTTTATTTAAAATGAATATAAATGGAAGAATTACATAAATCAAAATATTTACCCAATTTTACCCGAAATTTTAATTACTTCAAAGCAAAAAAAAAAAAAATAAATAAATAAATAAATAAAATAAAATAAATAAATAAATAAAAAAATGAACAAATAAAATAATAATAATAATAATTCTCAATTCCTATAAAACCTAATTACCTAATAATGGAGGCTTCAAAGCTAATGATGGCACTGGAACTGAAAACAAATCATAAGTTTAAAATATAAATCATAAATAAATAAATGAAACAAAATCATAAAAGCATACAAAACGAGAATTAAAAAAGAATAAATAAACAATGAAAATATAAAATAATAAAAGTAAAAAGAAAAATTGCCATTTGGGATATAAGTTCTATTGCATGAAATTAAAATATAAAAAAATAATATTTTTACCAGTTTGTTATAAATTAAAACCAGATTCGTTTTTAATTTGAAGTAGTAGCTCATATTTTTAAATCAACTCCTGCAAAAAAACTTTTGGACTTTTAGGGAATTGTGGAAGATTTAACACAAATTTCAAATAAGTCCAGGAGTAAAGTATACTTAATTTAACACAAATAATTACAACACAACTGAACCCAACATACAGAGAGAAGAAAACATAAACTGTCAAAAAAAAAAAAAAAACAACCTATAAATAAAACAATTTGTTGCCAAACCAGAAAAGTCAAAAGTTATTAAAATGTTCAAGGCTAAAGTAAAATCAATAAAAGTCGTACGAAATAAGTTGCGGGGAGGAGGAAGTGCTATTTAAACACTATTGAACATATTTTAACTTTATACTCTGAATATATTTGTTGGATATTAAGAAGTGCATCATATGCTTTAAATTTAAACTTTAAACTTACTACATCCCTAAGCAGTCAAGCATCAACATTTTGAATAAACTTTCCTTATCAAATAAACAAACTGAATTTTGAAACAAATTTGTGTATTTGGAGTCAGCCAATTGTGAATGTATTTAATCATTCGACGAAGACGAACTCCGCCGAAAATTTTTTGAGTATTGGAGGTCTAGAGTTCCCCTACCTATGCCCAAAAAAATAAACGACTTTTCAAGGAAAAAACTATTTACATTACATTTAGACTGGAACAGCCCGGTTAATGTTGTCGTTATTCTTTTCTGAACAGGAACTATTCAAAACACAAACGTTGATTATGCAACGTTAAAAATAATGTAATGTTCTATCTATAATAAAACAATCAATGCCAAATATTGGTGGTACCACACTCATCTGGGTATGAAAAGAAAAAAAAGTATAATAATAATAAAAGAGAAGCTTCTTAAAGTGGAATGAACTAAGTCTTTATTGCTTCTTTTCCAAACTGGCTTATGATATCATTAATTTTGAGAAAACTTTGCATGTTAGGAAGAAAAAAATGTTATAAGTAAAAACTGAAAGATTTTTTTTTTTTATGTCGCGTTGCGGAAGTGCATACATGATATTTGATTTTAAATTTCTGAAATTATTTTTTTCGTCAAAATTGCACATTTTTTCTGAAAATTGCAAACACATGAAATACCTTTACAATGTTATGAAATTCTAATTTCATCGTTTTAAGCTTAATCTGAAAAAAATAACAAAAAAAAAAAAAAATAACAAATAAGGAGTCGAAACGAACTATAAAAACTGATTTCAGTTTCAAATGAATTAACCGAGACATGAAAATCGCAAGGTAGCGGATAAACAAACAATAGATATTTTCTTAATTCAGTTTCCTATGTCGTCAACAGATGGCAGCAGTCGTTCCAAAAACTTTTTAACCATTCGTCAAAAGAACGAACACGAGACACATGGCTTTGACAGTAAAGTGACTATAATGGAGATAACTTGTTTTCGCAATGCTTCAGGCCATTCTTTTGATACCCTGCACTTCAAAAACTACGAACCGGTTTTTTCCTTTAGCAATTTGCGCGTCTCTTTTACATGTTGCATGTTAGCTCGAGAATCTAGCTTGGTCCATTTCCCCCCGCCCCCAGGATTGTAGTAGTAGAAGTTGTTTTTAATGCTTGGTCGGCGCTGTTTCGATTTGCAGGTGAACTTCTGAGAACAAAATCAAATTCCAAAAAGGAACTACGATACTGAATACTTGATTCGATTCATTTTTTTAGAAATAGAAAAACATACGACCGAGACCTACGATTTCCTTTTTTATTGACACGTGAATTTTCAGCAGTTTTCGTTCATTTCTCTTTAATAGTAATTTAAATTCAACTCCTTTAAATTTGACCATACGATGGAATACATGGAAAGATAATATTTTAAACATAACTTGCAAAATTATTTGCATGCCACTGATCACGCGTAATAAGGTGACCACATTCTAAAGAAATCGTTTGATGTAAAAAGTGACACACTCTATAATGCAATTTTTATGAGTATAATGATACGAATTTTACTACATTATTTTTTAAATGTCACGAATATTTTTTGAGGCAAGCACTGAATTTAATTATATGGAAAGCATAAAAAGAATAAGCAGAAAACACTTAGACACATTCTTATAAAATAAACTTTTTGACATCGTGAGCGTGATCTATGTTAATGTAAATATGGTTTGGTAATTTGTAAAAAAAGACCTACTACAACAGCAGTTTCAACGAGTTTTATGACCGAAAATAATAGAGAGACAGAACATAATAATAATAATAAAAAAAATAATCGAATGAGGGAGAAAATATTTTAGGTCCGAGTAAATCTTGTATTCATGTTTATTTGTCTAAACTTTAAGCTTTAAAGGATAGACAAAAAAAGGGTTAAAGTTTAATGCATGCGATACTGAAATTGCCAGGAACTTTGAAATTAGAAATAAACGGAATTGATGGAGATATTTTGATTTTCATATTTAGAATTCGGCTTTAAAAACAATAGTTGTTGTTTCCAGTATATATATATCAGTGAACTCTGCATTTAGTATTTACATAACAACAATAGTAGTAACAAATTTAAGGACTCATAAGTTGCATTTCGCTAAATAATTCAGTAAGTTGATTTTCTTTTACTTAAAAAAATTGATTGGAACGAGGAAAGGAGTAAAGTAAATTTCGAATCTAAAGTAACTGTTTAACTACTTTTCTATTCTTAGATGCCACTTCAGTGATTGGAGCAGCGACATTGGGTGCTGGCAATACAGTGATAATGTGAAGGGTATATGTGCATTAATTAGCATAGTGTAGCAGTTGATCTGTATTATGCCAAGGGAGGCGGAAATGTCTTGCTGGACATCGTCCATGCACCTTCCTCTTTATTATGCACATCATTCTATCATAGCTATGCTAGAGGCTGGGCACTCTATTCAGTCTTGACGTTACTCTGAATTTCGAACACGAGATCTGCAGCTCCTTGGTTAACTAATTGCCGCAAAGAAACGAAACAACACGAACTACAAATCGCGTTCATCTTTGATTTTCAAAATTCCAATGCAACTTTACCGTGACGTGATGTATAACCACTTTCAGTAATGAAAAATATCTACTTTATTTAGCTACCTCCATTAACAGCGCATTTCTTTCTCTTCTAATGGCATCAACATTTCTCCTCCACGAAAATAAGATTGATTAGAACAGGAGAAAAGAAGAGATACCAATAACCCTCTAGCAGGACAAATGATGATAAAGTAAAACCTTCCCGAGACCTTTATCTGACAGTGTCATCGCTAGCGAATACAAATACCTTACTCCAACCATTTCCTAACCTCTGACCTCAGGTGAGGCAAGACTCCACGCAAGAGTTTTCTACTTCCTAAGTTCGGGAAGCAAACTCATGAGTATAAAAGATATCATGCTGTACTTTAAACAAATATTTCTCGAACTATGGTTTTCTCAACACTAATATGCCGGATAAGATAATTAAGTATTCACGAGAGAATGAAAATTAGTATAGGTCTTATACAATATAAAAAGGTGAAACGAAATCGAAACTGTAGTGTGGGCACCAAACCTTTCGAAGGAGGGACTTTCGATAAATATAAGGCCCTTCAAAAACTGCACGTGGAGAATCAGAACAAGCGATAAACTCATAAAAATTCAAAACATACATTTTCAGACAACGTTTTTCGTAGCTGGGCCACATTAAAAGATCAGGCAAAGATAGCAGAATTAAAATGATCATATTAGAAACAGATGAATACTACCAGACAAAATGGCTAGATGATGTTTTCTGAATGACGAAAAAATTATGACTATGTTCAACTGGAAAGCAAAGATCGGATACCTAACTGTTGGAAAAACACTGTGCGGCAAGCTTCTTGTTAGCTTTATTGCCCATAACGGCAGTGGTTCTTTAAACTCGAAGTGACCATTAAATATTTATGCTTTTGGTTAAACAAAAGTAATGGATATAATTGGTATAAAACATATTAGAACTTTGAAAACGGATTCAATTCTTCTAGTGGATAAAAATAAATCTTAATATCAATTAGTGCATGGGATAAAAAATTTCTAGTGAAGAAATTTACGAAATATTGCAATATGTATCCAATTGTTCCTCATCTTTTGAAAAAAAAAAAAAAAAAAAATTTCTAAAGTACAGCTGAAGAACAATGCCATTTTCCCCCCTCCCTTATATCCTTTCAAACTCATGAAGTAAATCTAGAAAACTAATGGGGACATACAATTCACAGTGGCAACTGCAACGGAAAATTGGCAATTAGCATTTGGTGAAATTTTTATCTAGGATTGGATCCGGATGGAGGATTCATTGTCAACATTTACTTCTTTATTCCTTCAACTCATGTTGGTAAAAGTAATTTTCAACTCAAAAGCTCAACTTTGATTAGAATATTATTATTATTATTATTAAGTATAAAAGTAAAATTACTGAGCAGGGTAGTATATCAATGAATGGTGGTAATTAACTTCCAATTTCAATGTGTTTTAATTGCATCCTAGAACAGATATACAATTTCGTACAAAGTACTTCTCTGTGAGCAAAATTTATTATTTCTGTTTCTAATGTTCGAACAACGAATAATCAAATCAAAATTTTAAGAGAGGATATCAACATTTTTGTTGGAAGTTAAATTTATTATTTGAAATTCTCTTTTATTAAGCACTGTAGGAAAAAAAAAACTAATTTTGATCCAACGCTAAAATTGTAATTTATAAGTTGTTGGAGTCAGATTACATGAATTACTTCAGGGCCATCCCTACTAAGAGCAATGGCATCCCCCCAGAGCCTGCGGAACCCTCGGAACAAGTGTGATGCCCTCTAAAAGAGAGACCCTACGACCCCCTGAATTAATCCCCCTTAAGTTTTCAATGGCGCAAACAACGTTAAGACCCTTTTCCCCAGCTTGGGGACCCCTGAGTGCAACATTTTTGTTACTGAGCATGCGATAGCAAAGCTAAATAAATGTATTGGTGAAATTCTGTTATTAATTCCAAAAAGTTTATATATCAAAACACCATTTTCCTAAACTACATTTATTCATATTTTTTAAAACTCATTTGGAATTTATAGAAGACTGAATATAAAATACGAAACATTTTTAATAAAAAGTTTATGCCAAAAGCTATGTAAGGAAGAGGAGAAAAAGTAAAAAGAACAAATTACAGTCAAATGACATAATGCAACTGTCTCCATAATTGTTTGAAATCTTTTAATAACAAAACAAGAAAAGTTTCTTTGGTAGAAAAGATATTTTTTTAAAAAATGTATAATTACTGAATCAAACTGAACTGAATTATGGCTCTAATAAACAACTAATTCATCATATTTTTTTCAATGGCGTCAATAAAGGAGCAAAAATTTATTAGAGGAATCAATTCGATTGTTCGGACGTGCGAAAAGTTCTTCGCACGAAATTGATTTGTGGCTGAAACCTTTATAATTTCAGCCGAAATTAATTGTAATTGTACGCATCATTAAACACGAACAAAAATATAGACATACTGAAATGCATATCTTATGTTGGAACAAATATAATCCTAGCATCGCAAATTATACCTTGAATGTTTTCTGACGCGTTGAAGAAGATGAGAAGAGAAAAAAATATGGAAATTTATTTGCTGAGTTTGGCAACGGTTGGAAGGAGAAACAAGAGAAAATCGACCTCTGGTTGCACCCATCAAGTGAATGCACTCTTTACAGGGACAATTTTCATTCCAAGCAGAGCAGTAAAACTTAAAATAATCTTTTTTTAAGGAACAAAATTAGTACAAAAGCACAAACAAAATTTAAAAGAAAAAATGCTCTTGACAAATTTTAATGATCGTCTCACGAAGGTTTCATTACAATGCAACGCATGTTAAAGAAAGTACAACTGTATCATTAAATTACATAAAAACATAAAAACAGGTCTTTAAGTTAACTTTCTTTTGAAATTTGTAGATTATAATTATTATTATTATATATGTAATTCAAACTACGTATAAGATGTTGCAATTCGACATTCTCTTAAATTTTAAAGGACACTGACGGTATGGTAAACGTTTAAATATATATTATCATTTTGTTTTGACATAATTATTTTTAATGGACGTATACTGTTATTAACGTTGTAATCTTATAATAATTTCGTAAATATTTTAACGCAATTACGTTGCTAAATGTGTTAGCTATGGGAATTTCACAAGCCATTTTCTGCTTTCTTCGGCACCGAAATGCGTTTTTATTATCTGAATAATAGAATATATTTTCCCACATTGCAGAAGAAATATTTCGGAATTCCAATTACTTTAAAACAACTTTCTTGGAACAAAAGGCGCCGCTACGTCCCAACAGGGAATTCGATTGAATTCCTATTTTCCTTTCAACTCTGCCAGAACTCGGGATAAAATGGAGCGCAGGAAATTAGGCTAAAAGAATTTAGAATTTGCATGGTACTCTGTGCACACATAAAACGTAACTGTGGTCTCAGGAAATTGAAGGAACTGCTCAGTTAAACAACATTATTCGGTTTTCGAAGGAGTAGAAAAGGATTAAAAACGTGAGCGAATGAAACATTTAAATTTTTACCCTCGAATTGTGTCATTCGTTTGGAACGCTCCAACATAAATAGCGCGCGGCAATAATAAACTGATTAGAGTTTTAAATTTTAAGAATACTTGAAACTGAATTCATTTTTACAATTTTTGTTAATTGAATAAAATAGATGTGATCGTTCGATGTTGCATGCGTTTCCCAGTTTGTTTCTGTGATAAAGCTTAAAATATCGTTTTCTGCATTCAACAATAAAATTGTAGTATTACATTTCTGCTGATGGCAATAGGGCGAAATGCATGCAAATGGCGCACAATGTGTTAGTGCTTTTTAGAAATGACGAAAGTATGTGTTTCAAAATTTCAAATCATACTTTATACAAGCATCTGAATGAATAGGAACATGTTTCTTGGTGTTATTGATATGACGATTAAAGTTAGGAGAAGTTATTGTACTAGAGAAATATTGTCGAATAAACATTTTGAAACCTTTGAAAAGAAAACTGTATTTGTAGTACTTTGTCAGTTATTTATTTAATTTTTAAAAAGTCGTTTTTTTAAAGTTGAGATTATTTCCATCCCTTTTATTCAATTTTTCAATTGAAAAAGAATACGGAACATATTGTTTCTCGTATCTTTGGTAGTTTTAGAAGAACAATGCACATCCTAAATAATGATCAATTGTTCATTAATATATTAATTATGTTATAATTATTTATTCATTACATTATAATGGAGAGGGTTTCTTAGAAAGAGATTTATGCTTTCAGTATTTATCTCTTTCTATTAGATCTATTAGATAATTGAAATATGTTTAAATATAGTGTTGATTCACTGGCTAGTTTATTCATTGTAGCTAGAAATACCTTAAGTAGGATAGATTTGTTGCAAATATTTCGGTCATTTTTTTTAATGAAAAAAGGAGGTATTTCTTCAGGAAAAAAAATTGTCTTCGTTCAATTTATTCAATAAAAAGTAAAGTTTTTTTTCAGTATTTCAACCAATTTTTTTTTAAATTAAAAATGAAAGTTCCTTTGTTAATAAAGCTACTGCTATCATCAGTAATTTCGCCAATTTATTGGACAGAAAAAAAGGCATTTCTCAAAAAAGAAATTGATATTTTATAAATACTTTAACAATTCATTTAATGAAAACAAGCCTTGTGTTTCGGTTAATTTACTTAACAAAACAGAAGAAAAAGTAAAAGGGATTGGTTTCAGGGCTTTGGTAAATGAAGGCATTTCTCAAAAAAGAAATTGCGGTTTTAAATAGTTACTTTAACAATTTATTTAGTAGAAAACAAGACTTGTGTTTTATTGAATAAAAAATAGAAAAAAGCATTTCCTTTAAGAAAAACATTACTATTAAACATTACTATTAAGAAAAACATTACGTGGATCATTTTAATTACTAAATAATATAATTTTTTTTTAAAGCAAATGAACTCATAATTCCAGAAGAAAATATTTCGCAACTGAAAATATTTACATTTTGTCCTGCTCGAAAATTATCAAGTCCATATTTTCCAAGAACCTGGAGAAGGAAATTGTTGGGGATGCGAACTGTGTTAGGGTCGAAGCCCAGGTAAACACCTCCCTAATTGGTTTAGCCGAGGTTAGGGTGAGACCGGTGGAAAGGGCTGATAAATATTCAGCGAACTTCATGTATAATGCAAGAGCACCTTTACATTGCATTAAAAGTCACGCGCTTCCCCCCAAGACAAGCTTCTACAAAATTATCAAGACGGACGCTTAAATCGCTGCCAGTAATTTGCACTCTCACAAACAATCGAAGACGGACGCCATCTTCAACCACCACAAGAAGTTTGAAGATATCTGAAGAGGAATTTTTCCAAGGTGGTATTTGTTCTCATAAGATTGTGTGCAGATTATGGCAGGGTCAAATAATATGGATTGTTTTGTTTGGGCAACAAGGAATAAAAAGAATCTCATGTATTTTTCAAAAGAAAATATTGATAGTTTTTGAGGAAAAAAGAACATCGAGAGAGAGACAAGTGAGTAAATCACGACATGATTTTTTCAAATCTCTTCCTAAGACAACCGAAATGATACTTAAACATCAAATTCATTATTTTTAAAAATATTTTTATGTTGATAGTAAATTTTAATTACGTTCTATAGGTAAGTTGAACTGTTCTATAGATAAGTTAAGTTTGTGGAAGTACTCTCCGCCAAATTTAACTAAACTTTCAATGCTCGTAATAGGAGGATTTTCTAAGGCAACGGTAATTATTCTGACCACCAGATTCTTCGACTTCCAAATGCCCATAACAAGCATTTTTGCTATCTCTTGTTGTGTTGAAACTTTTTAATCCTGTGGGAATCATAAATTTATTAAATTCATCAACATTTTAATTGTCTATAATAAGTTTTTAACCTCAGTGTTCGCATGAACCTTTTCAAGGTATTTAAGATTTTTTTTCATGCCTTCAAATAACAACCTTCTCATCACCAAGAAGATCGGAATGAATTAGTTGTTCTTTTTACAATGACCTTTGACCTGTTCTGAAGAACGTACAAATTGATACAAAATGGCGTTATCGATCTACCGTTAAACAGTTATATTTTCAATTTTGATTGTACATTATTTCATTGCTATTTTTACCACTCAAAAGAAAAACAAAATTTAAATAATGAAACACGTTTCTAATTTATATAATGACTACCCAAAATATGCAGTAAAATTGCAAGATGTTATTGATCTCAAAGTTGCTAAATATAACAATACTTCTAAAGAATTCATCTAAAACACGAGCAAATACCCTTCAACTAATATTTTATGAGAAACCACTTTCATTAATAAATTCTCAGAAGTTACCTTCTAAATATTTAAAATATTTCCCAAGAAATTAAAAGTTTTATTCATGTGGAAAATGCAAAATTTAACGTTCATTATACGATCAATGCAGCTGAGATCTTTCCTTAAATAAACAAGTAGCGGAACTTGCTTGTCTTTAATAATAATGCCGCGGCAAAGAATCAGGGATCACATGTTACTTGATCGCCAAGCCTAATTAATGCATAAAAGAGCGGGTATTAGATTTGTTAAACAAGCTGTGTGTACATACGCCACTTCTGTACGTTTCGCTTAAAATTTAAAATTCATGCACTAATTAATGAATATTTTAAAACTCATTAAGCTGTAGTGTGTGGGATGTGGGAGCTTAATGTATGAATACATTTGGATCGTTGTTCAAGAGGAAAAAAGCATCGAATGATAAAATTCATAACACATTAATGTCTGTTTTTCCCAGCCGAAACCTTCCTTCGTTTCACGCATGCGTCAGGACTGTTTCAATTTTATCGAAATAGGGGAAGAATAACAAACTTGACGAAGGCATTGAAAGTCTTACTTCTTTTCATCTAAATTATGATTAAATCCAAAGTTTTCTTTTTTTTAATGATTCATATAGTAAAATAAAAATTGCACGTTATTTATAGCACAAATAAGCATTGAAATGCAGATATATGTTTTGTGATTGCTTGGAATTCCTTTTGCAATGCGATAGTGGAGATTCTAGATGCAAAAACATCGCATTGAAAAGGGATTCCAAGCAATCCCGAAACTATACGTCTGCATTTTAATATGCATTGCTTATTTGTGCTATAAATAACGTGCAATTTTTTAACTTACTTGTGCACTAAGTTCCTTTTATTAATTAGCTTCACATATTGTGAATATGAAGTGGGAAATTCATCGCTAGAGGGACTCATGAGCGATCATCGTTGTCACGTGATATCCCCTCTTTGTTTACGAAGATTTTCAATTGAGTTCTACATGGAGCTCACTAGGCAAAATTAGTTCTCTTAAAATTAATTAGACTATTTTCAGCTTTTTCTGATTATAACCCAGTATTTACATTAAATTTCATCATTATAAAAGAAATTTATTAATTATTTCAATAGTTATTGTATTGTATTTAGTGTTAATTTTATGTAATGTAGAAGAACTTTATTTAGGTCTAGTTTTTAATTAGATTTGTCGAACTCGATGTAAAGCGATGCTACGGCTTCCTTTGTTTACATTGCTTTCATCGGTGCCACGTGACCAATGACGTTGCATGAATTGCCTCCATTGAGCAGGTCAATCGCTTTCCTTACAACATCAATTTCTTTCCCCCTTTATTTTTCTTATTTACCTTATTTTTGAAACTTGAAAATATATTTATATTAGAATTTCTGTTTTTTACATTTTAATTCACTTTCGGGTGACCCTAGTCAATATGGCGTCGTCCTCCGACGTTTTCGAAATCCGAACGGTACAGTAATATCAGGTTTCGCTCGCTACAGAGCAAAGGCCGTCCACGGCTCGCCTGATGGCTTGCGGCTACACCTGTTGGAATCGTCTTTCGTCCCTCTCGTAATGGCGGCCATTAAAGAAGAGTTCCGTGATTACCTGGGAGGAGACAAACGGTTTGATGCCAGCGCAGAGCAAGAAGTTGCCGGGGGAACAAGAGGAGGAGGGGGAGGGGGATAAAACTCTCTCCAAAACTGAATCTTAATTAACTCGTCGGTTAGGATAGTTGGGGGGGGGGGGAGGGGGGCGGGAGCTCTACCTATATCTAAGCTCAGAAAAGACAAGCGGGGAGAGAGTGATAATAATGAAAAAATAATAATAAAGGTAAAAAAAAACTTTGAAAGAATAGGAAAAGAAAGTAAAAAAACGCTCGTGTTAAAAGACAGTGCGTTTTTTAAATTCAGACAGTAATGATGGATGTTAAGGAGAACATTAAAGCAAAATGCGCCAGTTTTTGAAATAAAAAAGATTTGGCGTCAAATTTGGGAAGAGCGCAATAAAACGAATATTATTAAGTTGAGCTGTTTATTTTTTTAACAAGATGTTAAAGCAGTGAATTTCAAAGTTTATGTTTCTGTAAAATTATACAGCTTTCAGTATCAATTTTATTTATGTAAATCGTACAAAGAAATCAACATCGTCAGCTAACACTTTGTTATTTCTAATGCCACTTGGGTATCCAAGCTCCCCGTCGCAGAGCGCCCAGGAATTAAGGTAGAAGGAAGTGTCTTCCATTTACAGATGAGCACCACAACGGTGGAAGTACGACTTGGCTCATCAAACTTATTGTCACGTGAAGTTAGCCAAAAAAACTCAAATTTTGTTTATTTAGGTTTTTAAAATAATTTTAAAATGTCTTCTATTATTTTTAATTCTTACCGTTTAGAGCCTTACGCAACATTCCTATGTTTATTTATTTTTTTTTTGTTGTTGTTTTCACTGGGTTCACATTTCTAGAAACATTTCATTTACTATCTAGAAAACTTGTCATTGTCAACTAGAAGTTATTTTAAGATGAATTGACGTTACATAAAAACTCGTTAATGCTAATCGAATTCTACGATTAAATCACGTAACAAAATGGGAAACTAGCCGTTAATTATGACGTAAGTGTTTAAGAAACTAACTACAGGGAGCCCAACCGCACTGGGTCAATAACTAGTTTTTGCACTTTTTACCATAAATATTGCCATATGGTAAAAGGAAGTGAACTTGTGACCCAGAAAAGCCACATGAGTGTATATGTTACCGTTAAAGTATGAAATCCGTTATTTTATAGAATACCTAGTTATTCCATGAAATAACTGATGTGTCCGGTAAAGTGTAAAACTCTCTTTTATTTCATGGTTTAACTAGTTATTTCATATAATAACGATCTGCAGCCCGTTAAAGTGTAAAATAATCTATATCATATATCTCGCACGACAAAAACATTTACCTTCCACACCTACTGCATTTCGTGTAAAACCCACTGTGTCAACAAAAAATGTTTTTGTTGGGATATATAAGGATGGGGGGGGGGGGGGGGGTTATATAAGGATAGATAAAGAGGAGCTATAGGAAGTTTCAATATGATACCTTCATAAAAAGTTTTTTTTCTTTAATTTCACCATAGAAATGTAGTCTTAAAGGGTGTCAATAACTGTCCGGTTTACCCTAGTACACAACCTTTCTCACGTTGTGAAAGTAGTCCGTGATTTTCTTTCCAAGTTTGACCCTATCGCTGCCGGATCATTATTTCAAAAAAGATTGTCACCCTGCTGTAAAGTATCAAGCCAATTTCCCGGTTTGTTCTTGGGGAAGAAGCTGGAAACGTCTCAAACCTAACAGACCACACGCTTGGTGGGAATCTATAGCAGGGATGGTCGGGAAAAGAGCTGTTTTACCCTCGAGGGTCGCAATTTATCTCCAGACCCACCCTACCTGTCCTAGGAGGGCAATCCCGAGATTCCTGACGCGAATCTTTTCTCAGCGGGATAGCCTTATTCGCTGAAATTCCTTTCAATGATGAGGAGGGAATCTTCATCAATCTGGGAAAAGCGATTAAAGAAAAAGATACCGAGGGGAAGTACAACTGCTGCGAAGAACAGAAGAAATATGGTTGAGGCATTAACGGCTCGAAGAGTTGTCAACTGCGGGTTTTGAAGCTCAGGATATAGTCACGTCTAGGTAGTTGTGATTTTTCCACCAAGTAGACGGCAATTACGTCCGTTTTTCTTCTTCTACTGTTCCTAACACGTTCTAAGGTTTTACAATAAAGTCAGATTTTCATCAGTAGTTAACAGCATGTTAATAATACGTGACAACTTATGACAAAATAGGTAGTGCGCAAATACGAAACAATACTCAACTTGGCCAAAGGTGATTCACGTTTGCTTAGGGGAAAAAAAGGTTTCAATAGAACTGAAGAACAAAAAAATAAGTATAATAATTTAGAGAGTGCAAACAGTCAAAGTTAGATTTATGTTCATTTATAATCAAAGTTACTTTATGAATTGCCAATCTACTTGCGCATTTTGTTCATGCATTGACTTACATTCGAATAAAATATTAGTATTTTGAGTGGCAACAAAAAGGGTGTTGATAAAAAATATAAGTAGAACATTAAAAAACGTAAAACAGCTTTTTTTTTTTTCGAATTTTGATAAAAGCAATTTTTGACGGGTGCAGACATGAATGAGCGACATATCAATATGTCAATAAATGAAAAATGCTTGAACCCCCCCCCCCCCTCATTTTTCTTAAATATGGAACTGATAGAGCAATAACGCTTAAACATGGAAGGTATAACATAGCAATTTTGTAAAAAATGGTACACATTTCTGACATGAGAATTCGTAAAACCAAGCAATTCCTTCTGCACCAGTTTGGCTCAGAAAGCACCAAATGTAAACGTCAATTCAATGAAATTTTTAAACAAGAAAAGTTTTATTATCTCAAAAAGATGTGATGTTTCTAAGGGATTTTTACGAATTGAGTAGAGAATAGTAGCTGTTTGAGGTTGTCATAATAATGTAATATTTTTAACAGCGAAATAAGAACTGATTTTCAGTTCTGAAATTCAATTTCACAATTTCAATTTTGCAAAGAACCACTAATTCTCTTTAAAGTAAAATTAGAAAATTACATGATTTTTCTTATGCATTGTTCTCTTGTTGAGACCAAAATCAAGAAACAATGCATGAGGCAGCACATGATTGAAATCTTTTCGGTGTTCAGAACATCTGGTCTATAGGGGCAACATTTATCACAAACCAAAAAAACCATCTGTTGCTACTGTTAAGATGCATTCCAATTATTTTTGTTTGAAACGAAAACAGAGAAATCTTGTTATTTGAACTTCTCATTTGCCAAATGGATTGATTGCCACCGTGAAAAGAATAAAGCAATTGATAAAATAAGATTGTTTGTTGAATGAGAAAATAACATGCAATACAGTTTAGAGAGCTTTAAAAAAATATTCTAAAAACACAATAGTTCGTCAGTATTTTTATTAAATATTTGTATTAGATTTAATAAACAATAGTAAATGTATTGTTTTCTATTTGGAATATTTATTGTTTTTTAATTGGAATTTATGTACGTTTACTTTTCTTCGAGTATTATACTTTTTTGCAACATTAAATTGGGTTCTTGACTAATACTTGACAGGAAGAGTAGACACATCCAACAAATATTACCAACGCCATGACAATAAATTTTGAATTCGAAAAAATACTTTTACATAAAACTGAGAACATGAAAATTTTGACAAAGACCATCCTTCCCATCCCACTTCCTAAAGGGGCACTCCTTTTCGAGTAGGTGTGCAGAGCACCAGCGTTAAAGCTCTTTTGAATTTTAATTAGATTGTTTTATATTCGAAGGCACATACATTCGTTTCTATCATTAAAGTTAATGAGAAGATAAAAGAATGCTTATCCACCTACTATATATGATGTTATTGATGGTGCCTGAACACCCATTGCAGCTCAGAGTGGAGCTGAAGGGAAAGTTTCCGTGGAATTTCGTCGAAAAAAGCATTAATTAAATAGGAATTATCAAAGTTTTTTTTCGTTAATATTTTGAGCAAGCTCGTGTTTTTGCGTTTCTTTCTTTATTTTTTATTTGAAGGGAGCGAGGGATAATGATGTCTAATTCTCATTTCAAAACTTCCCCAACGTAATCCTTAATTAAAAACTAAATTATGAATTTTGATAGAGGAAATTCTTCCAAAATATATGGCATGGAATTATCAGTGTTTTTTTTTTTTGTAGAAGAACTTGTGTGCATTTATTATATTAACAAAGTACGTATTAATCTGGTACAGATTTTATCCATTTTTTTAACAATTCCTATGCTTTTTTCTTGTTTTAGATCCTTAACATTTTGTAAGCAGCAAAATGCGCGTTATGGACAGAAAAACCTTTTGATAATTAATACCTTCGATTCATTTTGATAATTAATACTATAGTAGCTCATGTCTTTGAATAAGGAATGTTGAACGCATATAAAACCAGGGGACGCCAGAAGAAGTTCGGACCATTTACCAAATTCTAATTAAGCAAAACGGACCCTTAACAAAACACCAATCCATCAAAACGGACACTTTACAGAACACCAATCTATCAAAACGGACCCTTTACAGAACACCAACGGACTATCTATACAAACGGACCCTGCACAAAATTCCGAGATTCCAAATCGTACTTTTCACAGTACTATTCATTACAAAGGCAGCAAATAATAATGATATTTTTTGCTTCATGTTTAAATTTTGAATTTCCACAAAATTATTTGATTTTTCACAAAAAATCTTTATAAAATCACAAACACAGGAACCTGTTACAAATAGTTATTTTCAACGTTACAGTGAAAACCCTTCAACAGTGCGAAAAGGCTCAGCACTCAACAGTACAGCTGCACAAGTTGGGACTTGGGTCACACACCTTTACTCTTATGTAAAGAAGCTATAACAATTTGATATAGTTCACTTTGTAGAAAGAATCCGGAAAATAAACAAAATTAAGGGTTAATCAAAGCGAAAGAACGAGATTACCGACGAAAACAAAGTCATTAGAGAAAGCGTACAATGCTGTACTTCAGTACATGTCTCAGAGCATTTTACACCAGATTAAATTTAACATGTTCCTTTTTTTTTACTACTCCCGTTGAGTTTTTAAAATACGATCCGTTTTCCCCATTTAACGAAGCCTAATTTTCCAGAGTTTGCAATTAATTTCCGTAGCCGAAAATTAAAACTCCGGGTGAAATCTCAAATTGGCAGAATTGCAATTAATCAGTCACGGTTCAGAAAACTAGGAGCTGGTTTATGTTGCCTTTAAATCTCCAGATTTTCCTGGCTCATCGGCGCACATACATTCCAGAGAGGGTTGCCAGAATCCTGATAGAGTTGATGGAAGATGCCAAATGGTATATTTTTGGCGAATAAAAATTAGATATTTACTCAGAATTTTAAATAAAAAGAACTTACTATAAGCATTTAAATAATAAGAAAAACAAATTTTTTTAATCGAACGTTCAATTTGAGAAACAGAGTGGCAATAAGTGAAATGTATGAGGTTTAGAAGAATGTAAAGAGACTGTGACAAATGTAAACGGGTAAAAATAAGGTTGAAGCAAAGGTGCTACGCATTTTTTCTATCTCTGCAAATCATAATATTTTAATTAAAGTGGAGAAAGTGTTGAGCCCCTACAAGTATAATTTCTGTAATTTTTAACAATAGAGAAAACAATAGCAAAATCAAAATGATTCTGAAGCAGTTATTTACACCACTGCCTTCGAAACACAAAATAACACCAATTATAAATTTATATGGCAAAGGTCAGGCTTTATTATCAGAAAATATTTGAGATTTCTCCAAAACTTGAAGTAAACCTAAGAGACTGTCCTTTTATTTTCGCTGCTAAACAACTTAGCGAACTTTACAAAATATATGTTCCCAATAATTTTCAAGCTAACCCGTAGCAAGTACTCGATTATTTATATTCATAATATATTTTTTATAATTCCATAAATGTATATAGATGTTTCATTTAATGAGAGATTTATGTGCGTTACACAGCTATCTAATACTGATCAAGATTAACCGATTCCGATTCCGTATCATACCAGGAAACATGTGTTATCTAGAAGATAATGCACTGGAATGAGGCAAATGGTTACTTGAGGTAATACTAGAATACTAAAAGCATTACATTTACCATCATCACAGCATCAATAAACAGTTAATTTGAATGCATCGAATATCACTAATAGCATGTTGCGCAAACTCACCTTTACAACATTGAAGGTGAACTTAATGCTATAACAGGGCATTCACTACAATTATATTAAACAATAGGATCTCGGTACAAAGACATCCCTTATAATGATATTTGCAGAATTGCAGCAACGTTCAAAGCGCGCATTGTATCACTGATCGAAATGGAAATTTAAGGCGTGAATTACTGTATTTTATCCTACAGCGATAATTTGCTGTCAACAAAATGGCTTATATAATAACTGTGCGTGAAAATTAGATATCTTAAACCAGCAAGATATTAATTTTTGTTGTTTAAATGATTTGATTATACCATGCTGCAAACGTTAAAAGCAAACTACAAGCACAAGAGAAAAGTTTTTTTAAAAAAAAGCTCAAAAGATGTATTTTTGGCATATATTTCCGTATTCTGGTGTGCGTAACAGCAGAATAGAAATTTTATTTTATGCTTGTTTTCTCCAAATGGAAGGCCTTCAGGCACTTGTACTTTACGACTTATGACATGAAAACTCAATTCATTAACTTATATTATTAGTTACTTTTCTTCTTTACAAAACATCGTGATTGAAGTAGAAAACAATCTAGCGCTTTACTAAGTTAATTATATCATAGATGGCGGAAGTGAAATCAGTTGTTTATCCTCTTCATTCCAAGTGTACCCAATTGGGTACATTTTAAAATACCGTTTATTAACTACTGTTTGTGCAATTTAAAAGCTAAAACGCCCAATTGTTTTTGAAATTAATCAACAGATAGTTTACTTCGTTTTAAACATGGAAAACATGGAAATGGGCCCATTAATTATTATTTAAATTAATTATTAATTAAATTTTTAAAAAAATTTAGTTATTTTGTTTTGTAATCATTTTTCAAATCAGAGAACCAAAAAATTGTTTGTGCTTAGTTCTGGGGTCTGGAGAGGCTAAATAGAACGTTTAGGGCTACCATTTGTGGAATGGCACTCCAAATGGAGCGGTTGATCTCCTGCTACATTGCATCCTATTTTTATTTGATTTTTGAGTTAAATTCCGCATTGTGCATTCCGCTACTACACCTGTTACAGAGAATCGCATCACGACAGATTATGATCATCACTTTTAGTACATTGCATGGAATAAGTGCTGAATGATTTAGTAAGAAATTGTAGGATATCTATGTTATTACATCAAATAATCGTTTCTAGATTGGGATTCGTACAATAACATTTTTTCCCTCTAAAACGCTTCTAACACATATGATTATGATATTATCATTCTATAACTCATCGGAGTTAGGAGAACTATTTTTTTTTTTTTTTGAGAGAGAAACCTTTAGTTCGTGTATTTGTTGTGCAGCACTTTCTTTGGAAAAATTGCAAGCGCTTATCCGTCATTAAATAAATTTCGCATCATTAGTACAGTTTCGCATTATTAGAGCTCAGGTGCCGCCATCTAGAGGGAAACTGAACGGCAAAACTCTCAAGTGGTAATGGCACCCAACGATAGTGGTGCCACGTGAAACAATGGTTGCCAGTCCCAGGGGGAATGCACTAGGTCTGCTAATCGCAATCAACCTATATGCAACCCCATTAATATAATAATAGTTCTCAAGCTTTTGTAGGAAAGGTACTCAATGTTTATTAAATTGTTCGAAGAATATTCAAAGAACAACGCATTCGTTCGTATTGTTGCTTCAATCTGAGTGCTGATTAAACATGCGCTTCAAAATTTAATGTAAAAAAATTATAGCTCAATGAATGCAAAAGCGGTTTCGCTAAGCAAAATGCTTTCATCAATTCAATTTTAATAATTGGAAGCTATAGATAAAAATACATGAATATGCATCACACGAAATCCTGTTTCACAAGCTGGAGAAGAACCAACAGTTTTAGCAATATCACTTGCATTTGCACGTACTTGCGAAAAGTATACTGAATAATTAAATCACCACTGTAGGTAATCAATCACTGACATTCAGGAAAGTTGTAGCAATTACTGAAGTATATTTCACGCCGATATGGGAATAAATAAAATTTCCACTCGCATTCGCAGCTCAAAGAGTTTCCGTTATTATCGTCTTCTGATCGCAAACTTTGAGTCATCCAATTATCATATTCCAGAAAGAATCATAACTGTAAAACCTCAAGAGGTAAATACTAGGACAAAGACCGGGGAAAATATTCCGACTGAACTTCGCTCAATTAAGCATTCAGTGCAGAATTTTCGAGCAATAAAAGCGATAATTTAACGCATGTAACAGCCCCGCCGATTTCGATGTCCTTGGGGAGCCAATCAAAGATGAACCACGGACGTACAGTGAGTCTCTTAATTGTATTCGGTTGGTGGCTTCCACTTTTAAAACAGCCAACCTAGGCTTTATTCCAGAATAATTGGCTGGGCAAACAAACGCAAGGGGCAATTGAATATTAGAGGACCAGCGCAAAACTTGATGATGTTGCAGAGGAACGGATGGAATTGCCAGGGGGCAAAAGAGAATATCCACTACAGGAGAGGAAGGATTTTGATTGTGACTCTTCGTGGAGTAACTGGTTCCTATTGTTAAACGAAGGCAACTTTGGCAGAATATCTAATTTTATTATAACGCATAATTCAATTTTATATTCTCAGCTGAAATGACTTGATTTTTCTTATGTGGATAACTTTAATTTTGTGCATAAAAATGTGTCCGCTTGGATTAAGACATGATTAAATCCTTCTGATGAATTTTAGGAATCCCCTATGTATTTTAAAAGAAAACCCCACTAATTTATTGAAATTGAAGAAGATATTCTTGATGCAAAATATACAAAAAATATGTGTAAATAGAAGAAAAATACATGAGAATTTAAATGTGAGTTAAAACACGCAATTATGTAATAAATAAAAAATAGATGAATTTTATAAATATTTAGCAAGAAAGGTAGATGTTTGTAAAAAGGGGAAAGTAATGGAGTATAGATAAATACACGAAATAAAATAAATACATGCTAGATAACTGAATTTCCAGTCTATATATATATATATATATATATATATATATATTTTCGAAAACTGCAAATGAAAATTCATTGGAAATGTAGATGAAGAGATAATAAAAAAGTTAAAAAATTTTAAGAGATCATCTTGTAAAGAATTGTATAAAAAAATGGTACACAGAAAAATCGATATATGTGTGTGTATAGTTTTATAAGCAGCAATTGATTTCAAAATACCGGTACATTACTTTTACGAAGGTCAAGAAACTGATCGTTATCGAAATAGTTATCGAAAATGCCGTAAAACAGCCATTATCAGGCAAAATACAAAACATGGCAGAAAAAAAAAAGTATTACGAATTTACGCTGCAACCTGGAAAAAAAGTGAGATAATACCTTAAAGAGTTATGGCGCAAATGCATGGTGGAAATGTTGTAAGATACCGGAAGCTGCAGGGAAAATGATCCTTCATGCAATAGCAGAATAAAATCAGAAACAAAACAAGAACTTCTTTTAGCGCGGCAAAAAGCGAAGAAGTGTGTGTGTGTACTCGCCTGTTAAACTCTGCTGTTTAATTAAACCGCTGATCGGGAAGGATTTTTTTTTTTTAATTGAACATTCTACAGACACATAAAAAAGGAGGAGGGAGGGGAAAGGGAATTAAACCAGTAAATAAATGATTGCTCAGAAAAAGAGAAACTCGACGGGCATCGAGGATTACGAATTCGTTGAAAAACTTTCAAAAATCCCTTCTGAAAAACGAGGGAGGTTTTTTGGTTTTTTTTCCCCCTAAGCTTCTGGACTTCTGCACTTCGTTAAACGGGAATGATTTGCGCAATTTTACTTCATTATGTTCTGTTTGGACAAAAAGAGTCGGATTTTAAAGTCGAATTGTGTCGATTATGTTTCAAATTGCTTGGAAAATAGTACTTTTGCATGACTAACTAATTTTACATTTTCCATTTTTAAATTTTTAACAATGATTTTTTTTTTATTTGTAGTCTTTCCTAACATATATGTTTGCAGACATTTTGATGTTCAACGTGATTTCATCCAGAGATTAGACAATTTACAAATTTAAATGGCCTCGTATAAATTTCTCATTGCTGATTAGAGGTACTGTATAGTGTATAACGTACTGTTCTATTAAAAACTTAGTAACTAATACTGAAAATAGAACGATAATAACGATTAAATGAATTAACAGGTAAGCATTTATGAATAAAAGCATTAGCAAAAGACAGTATATACACAGTAACACCTCAATCCATTGTTCTTATATTTCTCGTTTTCCAAATATGTATCGTCTTGCTTTATGCTGGACTGTATTCGTCGTTCTTTCGTTTGTGTCATTCAAATATATATATAATATATATCCCTCGATAGATCGTTTCTCACAGGACCATTCATTTCGAACGACAAAAAGGAAAAAAACCGACGAATGCGGGTCACTACAAAATAAGACGATATATAATGGAAAACGATAAATATGGAAACGATGGATCGAGGTTCTACTGTATATATCTATCGCACAAGTTGAGATTACCACTAATGAAATGGAATAATGACCTACAAAATAATATCTTTTATCATTTTCTTACCTTCTTCAACGAGACATTAAAAATTTCTATTCTTCCCCGTGAGCTCATTACCAAGACATAAACACAAAATCTCATCTTTTCAGGCGCCCGAAACGCAGAAGCAACAACAAAGCCTTGGCCCGTAAACAATAATTAATGCCCGAGTCTTGGAAGAACTCATCGGAAATCTTATGAAGTCAAAACCACCGTCCAATTAGCGACAATTACGGGGATTAAATGTAGCGGAGTTCAAGCGGCAACGATACAACACAGCTTGCCCCGAGATGGGCCTGTTCTCTTTTCTTTAACTCAATTAAGACCGTCCCAGAAATTCGATCTTTTCGCTTTTAAAAGCGAAATTCCCGGATCATAGGAAAATGACTTATTTTGTTGTGGCTTGTATCGGTTTCATTCAGACAAGCAAAGAAAAACAGTTTCAAAGATAGGAACTGCAACCGTGAAGTTTAGTTCCACTTGAAATTTTCAATAAAATAAACACCAGTGTCTGAGATCAAACGAAATAATAAAGCGAAGTTTCAGACAGTACGATTATATTTATTATTCAAGTATTTACATTTTCCATTTATTAATTTTTCTGCAGCCGATTTTTTTTTAAAGCCAGATTTAATTTTCATGGTACATGTTTAGTAATTTTTATATTTTCAAAGCTGCAAGCGATATTTAAGCTTAGACGATTTACTATCACATTTGAGTCGGAGGTATATTCTTATTATTTATGGAATTAATTAGCAAATATTTTTAAAAACTGTTAAAATGTCTCGTTATGACACTACACACGAAAAAAATGTACCTGGGGAATCATCGTAATTTTGTAGTTTCAAGTGTTCAAAGAGAATTTTGAAAAGTAAGAATCAGTTACGGCTTTAGTCATTGCAAATTATGCATTCTTGGAAGCATTCATTAAATTTTAAACATCTCTTGGAAGAATTTTCTTAAAATTATCAAAAACTTCTTTCATGGAGATTTAAAGTGAATTAATCAAGGATCACAGCCTTGTTATTTAAGGTATTATACATGTAGCCCAAGCAATCCCGAAACATATGTCTGCGTTTTAATGCTCATTTGTGCTTTAATTTAACGTGTAATTATTTTTCTACAACGTAAGTTTCGTTATTTTTTGTTGATGTTTACAACAGCACAATTTATTTTTCGTGCTTAAATAGTGCAAAACCAATCTGAGCACGCAGTCAGTTTAGTTTTAAACTGTATAAATAAAAATACACGTTTAGTTTTGATTTCAATAACTTATTCTTTCAGAAAGAAATTTGTCGGAACAAATTTATACAAGGATTTTATAGCAGCAAAAAAAAAAAAAAAAAGACTGTATCCGAGTAATCAAAATATTTATTTTCACTGATATTCGAAAAAACATCGACCATTAGAAAACCTCAAGTATCGCTAATAAGTTTTATTCTAGCTTTTGAGAGCGAAACAGAAAAGGTGAAATATTTTTTTGAAATCGAAAATTTGACCTCAAATCATTTTATTATGACATAAAAAATGGTAAAACAAAAGTTTCACTCATTCTAATAAAGGAATTAACGAATGTCAAATCTTTTTTTTTTTTTTTGACTGCATTGTCCATGAAAGCAAAATTCTAATATATATATTTTTTAATATAAGCTTAACTTTTTGATAGTATTCTGAATTCAAGATTAATTAATTGTCATTTTAAATGGCAACCATTACTTGATGCTCCTTTTTTCGACTTTTTTTCTTCCATGAATAGAAAATCCCAAGTGACAACACAAAAGTGAGCTGCATTTTAATTTCTATCATTGCTTAATGTGTTTTTATTTGTTGATCGTCGTTTGCTCTGAATTTAAATTAATGTGTACGATATATTTTAATTCTTCTTTAATTTTTTTTTCTTCTTTTTTTTTAGTATCCGAAGTTTTGCCCGTTTGATAATCTAGAATAATTCTTAGTTTTTAAATATAAATTCTAATTGGGGAAGAAAAAAAAAACAACTACTTTGTGATAAAGTTTCAGAGATTATTAGTAACTTTTTTAACAGTATTCAAACGGCGGAAGGAATTGTATTTGAAAATCACTTTTTATAAAAAGGTTTGGAACGAGAAAAATGCAATGCATTCATCTTCATTGTCTTGGAAAATAAGAGAGCGAAAATATTCTTTGCTTTTAAATGTGAAGACGATTCTTCGAAGAATCGACTTTCAGTTAATTATATTTCAAACTATAATTTCACTGCCAAAAGCGTAGCAACTTAATAAAAAACATCTATGAATATACTTCTAAGGGGAATTTTGATAGAATTTTGTGATTGTCAAATAAATGAAGTTGCAGTTAACTTGAAGATGTTTGCCAAGAAAAGCGGCAAAATTTAAAATTGAATTTGAAAAAGAAAGAAAGAAAGAAAATTTCCATTTCTTATTCATAATGACATAGATTACAAGTCAATGGAACATGGGCAAGCTACGTACTAGAAGTTTTTCTTTTACATAATACGAATGTGTGAATTTCGCTGCGTTCTAGGAAGCGCCATGAAATTTATAATCTGAATTAAATTCATCCTTATTTTTATCACGAATACAAATCATATTTGCATAAAATATAAGTGAAGAAGACGAAAAAAAAAAAAAAAAGCACTGTAATGTTGCACATTTACAAATATTAACTGCTGAAGAGTGATATGTAGTCAAATTGAGGTAAATAGTTAACCATACGAGTTTTGTTAAGCCTAAAATTGAACCAATTTCTCACAGAATCGTCTACACAAGAAAAAATAAGTTTCTGAAAACGGCTCAGGAAAACGACTACATAAGTGATTCTGATGAAAAGTTTAGTTAATATTTGTTTACTTTGAATGTTTTGTACAGTATGATCCTTTTTACGCTTATTTTACAAAAGCGCACAATGTGATTAAAAGGCATATTTCAATGTGATTAAAAGGCATATTTTATTAAATTAGAAGAAGACGCCCTACTTTTCCAAAAACCTTTTTACTGCTCGGACCTCAGAATAATTGAAATGCAAAGTTTGCTATTTATGGCAGGAAAGAAGGATAAAATGGAATAAAAGCGCATACAGAGAGAGAACAGAACCCAAAAATGGGTATGAATGGCAACATAACACACTCAGTTCAAATTTTGGATTAAAAAGTTAAAATTTCAAATCCGGCTTGCAATTAACCCTTAGAATACAGAGCATAATGGCTACATCCACTTGAATTCTTTGTCAGTTTAAATATATAATTATGCATCATTACAGCCCGCGTCGCATAAGTGCTCAGAAATTGCTCAGAAAGAATCGTGTCCCACGCCCCGAGAGTCATTGCGCATGCCCGAGCGTTTTTAAAAGCCCTCCACGTGGTTCATCTTATTCTTTCCGCAGCTCGGACAAAGGACGTTTTTGGGCTAATAGCTTCTTTGGGAGGCTTTTATTTATGTTTTGCTTTCCCAGCTCTATCTTTATACAACTCTTTCTCGAAAAGATGAAGATGCTTCCATTCAGCTGTTGCTCTTTTTATCGGGAGAAAAAGCGGATCATCATTTCGAAAGCCCGTCATCATGGACGTGTCTTTGTCATTCAGAAAAGTGCCCTTTTTTCTTTTTCGTTCACTATCACTTGTTTCTTTTCGCTCGGAAAGTGGAATGACCTCCAACGAGAGTTTCTCCACCTTTCACTAAACGATGGTCCGACGCGGATATAAAGTTTCGCCGCCCGCAGAGGGCAAAGCAGGTAAGGCACAACTTCAGATGAATCTAAGGACAGAAAATAACACTTCAATAGAATTGCTATCTATAAAAGTTAGGGAGGGTCATGGTACAGAACGCGTCATTGTAATTTTTATTTGAGGGAGGGGGGGAGGTTCAGTGGGTTTAAGCCTTCTTTGGGGAGCATCGTTCTTGGGGAGTGCTAGGTAGCTTCCTCGAGGGAGTGCGCCATCGCTCTTTGGAGAAATTTGCACCCCTGTGAAAACCACTGAGCATAGTATATATAAATTAAATAATTTTCTAAGAATTATTCAGACATAATTAAGTTCAAAAAGAAGCGAAGAAAACGTGTATTTTAAGGACCGTCCAGAAATAATGTCCCGCATTTTTCTCATATATTTGACCCCCTCCTACCCTTTGTCACATGCTACGCTATGTTGTATAAGCACGATGTCACACTTCTTGTTATCCCCTAACCTCCCCTTGTCACAATTTGTCAATTTTACGAACCCCTCGATGCATGACCTCATTTATAAATGATCTCTTAGACATCATACTTTAATAAAGTAGTAGTAAATAAACTATAACAATAAAGTTAAATTAGTAATTTTTAATAGATTTGCTCACTCATTTTTAATAAAAGTGCCCTATCATAGATTTGAAAATGAGATTTAGGAATAAAAAGTGATTACTTTTTCTAGTGATAATGTTAATGGTATGTAAAAGTTTATGATGGTATATTTGTAGGGAAATCTGAGATAAAGTGAAAAATAATATTAGACTTTTATCACACATTTAAATAATTAATAATTATTTCGATGTCTTACGTGTTTGAATTAATTTATACTATTTTCTCCAAGTGAAATTCATTGCAAGAAAAAAAGGTCATAAGGTTCTTTGAATGCTTTGATGAAAAACAAATCTCTTTTGCGCCCATTTTACTGAAGATTACCATTATAATCGGTACTTATTTTAGAGGAGTTAAGGGAGCAAATTGAACCACAAATATGGGCAAAGAGAGGCCCGAAATATGCTCATTCTTGCACAGTACGGAAACGTATAAAGATGTTTTGCTCGCATTTTGCGCAATCCAAAGTCTAGGCGACTGACCTCCAAACAGCAACATTCCCCAGGCAACTCAACTCTACTCGACACTGATGAGTTTCGCTTTCGATCTACCGCCGCTCCTACCATTGTTAGAATCTTTTATTCTTGCACCTGGGGATCTCGACCCTTCGTTTCCCATCTGCGCGCGCTTTCTTCCGACACCACCAAACGTCATTAAATGCATTATGGCGATTAAATATTTTTTTCTTACGCTTCTTTGCTGATAATAAACCCACCCGCCGCCTCCTGTGGTATGGTAAAATACCATCTCTTTAATCACGCTAAATTGGCATAGTTTGGCGAAGGATACGAAATTGGGGAAATGACCGCTTTTGACGCGAATACTATTTGTGTGATTGGATGTCTAAGGGTAGAAGGTTATTTTTGCAGACGAGGTTAATTTTACAAGTCACCGTGGTCAAACATGGAAACTGAAGTGAACATCCGTTCCAAACGTTTATACTATAATAGTCAATTACACAAATTGGTCAAGAAACATTGACCCTGTTCATATATGAAAGACGTATTTAAAATGTTCCGCGATAGTCTTAAAATTAAATGCATACGATAATAGTTTAACAGCATTTTAATTTACATTTAAACATTTAGAGGGGAAATGCATCTGAAATGCACTGGAACTAAATACATTAATAAAATGTGTTCTGTGCTTAGTTAAAAAATACAAAAACCAAACTCATTTTTCAGCAATACTGGAGAAATGACATTAAAATCAGACTGAAAAAAGAAATAAGCTTATTCTAAAACAATTTCTCAATTGTTTTAGAGGAATACAATCATTGTAAGATTAAAATATTTTTAGATGATGGCAATAGATTTTGTCGTTGTTATTTGATTTTTACTGAACAACTGAACTTTTTCTTTCCCCATATAATAGGTATGCCACTGTCACCCCCACCCCCAGCCAACAATTTCGTTTATAACGCAACAGTGAATTTGATCTTATACTAAATTACCGCAGCATTGCCAACGAAGTTCAGAAAGTGCTAGTTAGTCAATGTCGAATTTTCTATTTTGAAAGATTTATACAATGAAAATACAGAAACAGCTCAAAATCATTCATTACATAAAACAGCAAAGCAAGCGGAAAGTATAGAAAGAAAAAAATTACAACTACAAATCGCACTTTTTGTGCCCCCATGATGTTTTGTATTCTAAAACAGGCTTCGCCCTAGCCAATATTTGCATAAAGACCAAAATATTTTTGTTCCTTTTTTACAAATTTTCCCTCTCCCTCCCTCTGTAACTAGTTCCTCGAGGTATATCCTTTTTCTTACGCCAGGGAGCAGGCCTATTCTGAGAATTTTTATTTTTATCCTTATTCGAACGTTCGTCTACAAACGGAATTCTTTTCACGTTCCTGCTTGATTTTTAGAAGTCTGAATTTTTCACTTTTCGTAGGTTGCCATTTTTTTCTTTTCCTGTTCCCTTCTCTTTTTCTTTTCCCCCCTCAACTTTGCATTTTTTTTTTTTTCTCTTTGCTTCGAGAAGAAATTCTTTGTTTCTACGCCTTGGGGGAGGAGAGATTGATAAATCTAAGACCAAAAAAAAAAAAAAAAAGATAGGGGAAAAAAAATGCTTTTAGGCGATACCAGAAATGCGATAAAATGAAAAGGAAATTTACGAGACACAGAAGCGACAGTTAAGTTCGAGATTTCGAAGGTGAGATTACGTTGCTAAGGTTGGAGATTTTGACGTTTGTGCTTGAAGAGAATGATGTAATTTGGTTTCAATTTTTTGCAAAAATCAAGTTATACTGAAATATCCTCGAAATAACTAAATAATTATGACAAAAGAAAAGCTTTTCAAACAAAAAAAGAAGGACGGAGCAAAGAAAAGAGTAAATAAAACTTAACATAGGCAGTAATTTATTTCAATGCATTCATAATAGTAAAGGCACAATTGTTGCCAGAACTCGGAGTAAGTTTCGTTTGATAAATGCAGGTGTGGAGCGAAAATTTCAAAACGTGGAGGAACGTAAAGAATCAGTAACTTTATGGATATTCAATTATTTTAAGTATAACCAATGACGATACTGTATGCATTATCAGCACTCAAAATAAATGAAGAAAGAATCGCTGTCTCCTATGTTTTAAAATTTACAGCCAAGAATAACAATTCCAAAAGGCCATGTTACGTTCGAATTTTTGGTTGAGCAATTTTCTTCTCTCCCCCCCCCCCACACCCCCAGGTCTAAAAACATATCCCAGAAGGCTAACAAGCTATGATATATAATGAAGTTATGTAAAAACTTGGTGCGTTTGGGAGGAAAAATTTTACAATTAAATAAGGCAACCACGAACAATTTTTATCTTATACTTCCATTATAGAAAAATAAGGGGGTTTGCACAGTATTCCCCCCCCCCTTCGCCTCTAAATGAAAGTTTAAACCGCTTAAGCCCCAGCGCTTTCATTAATATTTGGTAATTTCTTCGAAGCTGGATCGTGTGCAAATTAAAACCAAAAATAAGAAAATTCTTCCTATAACATTTGCTAATGTATTGAAGGAAGTACTTTCCATAGAACTAAGGTTGGACCTATTCCAATAAAAAAAGGCGATTTTTATATGAGATTTAATAGAGAATGCATAATTATTCGTCATATTGTAACAAGTAATAGATGGCGCTTTATAATTTTGTCGGTGTGTCTCTCGGGAATGGAGAGTGACGAAAGAATTGTTTTGTGTGTCGTAAAATGTGTTCTCGTGTTCTGATGCAACTTTGTGTGTGTTTTTATTAAAATGTGTTTTGTAATTGAAGTGAATGGTTATCAATTACATTATTAATTAAAAGGGGGGGGGGGAGTTTCCACACCAGACACGGTTATGCGTTTGTTTTGAGCATATAGTAAATGATTAATTGCCAAACATGGTAACTCTAACATGTCATTTGAGAATGGAAACCTATTTATTTTTACGATACAAATAATGTAGTTCAGTAATAGAACCAAATGCATGTAAATCCTAAAATATTTTAGGAAATTGCTTCCATTAGTAGTAGTTATACTCGGCATTGTAAGGCTTCAGAAATCAATAGCATTTTTACTTACTTATTTATTACAATGCAAATGTAATCGTTTTTTCACGAGTTTTGTTGTAACATGAAGTCGTGCAAAATTAAAGAAAATAACGTCAGTAATATTAGTTATTAAAATGATAAAAAAAAACTGGTAAATATTCTTAAATATAGGAATATAATTTAAAGTAAGACATTCTGACAAATATGAATTTTATAAATAATATCTCACAAAAAAGTGTTGTTAAATTTATAGTACGTTTTTGCAGATAAAAGAATAGGAAAATTTTGTAATACATATTAAAACATGCATATTTTTCAGTGAAATTTTTCCAGTGTATTTAGTACAAATAAATTAAGCTATTTAAGTCACTTGATACAAGTACTCGGATGTAAACAGGAAAAATGCTTGTTCTCTGACGCTGTTATAAGCGTGTACAATTCCATTTCATTTTATTTAATCTATTCAGCGTTTTTAAAGAGTGACAATTAAAAAAAAGCTGATGAGAAAAATTCTTCAAACTCATTTCTGTGCCGCCGTGTTAGATATTTTAATGAATCTGAACTTCTTTCATGTCTCTGTTGTCGCATAGTTGGTTCTTAAATATAACACTGATGAAATTACTTTTTTCCCCAAACATTTTCCCTTCATTTCCAAACGAGGAATATTTATTAACGATTTCCTCATTTTAATAATCTTCCCCGAGACCACCAAATAAACCTTAGCAACTGGAAACCGTCTCTCTGACAGGGGAAAAAAAAGTTCTGGCTTATAAATAAATAAAAAAAAGAGGGGGGGGGGTAGAGGGATAGAAAAAGACATCATAAAAATAGAGAAGCTAATTACTTTATCAATACCATCGGGACCCATTAAAAAAATAAATGAACTCGGAAAGATGAGTTTTATATTGATTTGGAAGCCAAAGATCTCGCAGACGGTAATTTTTTTTAAAGAAAATTTTTATTCTTTTTTTTCTCCGCATTTCTCGAATTTCTTTTCATACATCTCTCGTTTCGGACGAATTAATTTTTTTACTTTTTATATCTGACCTGTATTATTATTTTACTTAAGCTCGCCTTTTCCGAAGGGGAAGATAAGGAAATATAAATAAAAAAAGTACAAAAGATTTTGATGAACTTTCATTTCCTTTTATTTATTCATTTCTTTTTCATTTTCTAATGTTTTTAGGAACTTGCTTTCAGTCTTTGGAGTAACATTCCATTTATTTTTTTCTCACTTAATTTGGAAAGCATCGGATAGAAAAAAAAAAATTCTCTGATTAATATTGAAAGTAGTTTTTTTGAACTGCAAATGAGCCATTATTAAAAGTCGTACCTGACAAAATTATCAAAGAATTTTCTTCAAAACTTTTTATAAGTATTTTAATCAAACAAAAAAAACTTGACATTCCTTAAAAAAATAAAATGCTTTAAATTTGTTTGAATATATTTATCTAATATTCATTTAAAAAACTCGCAAGAAAAATGATTCGGACGTCTAGTTCGAAATACTTATTGAACATTTTACTTCATTTATGTTTCTCTTTGAAATTCTATGCGAAATTCATTATGGCGGAAATATTCAAAGGGTGTTTCTTAGAAATTCAGAATTTACAATTATGAATTCACTAGAAGTCATCATTTTTTAAATGTTATTTGGGGGAGGGGGATGCAGAGGAAATCGGAGCCATTTTCGTAGAATGCCGTAAATGAAAAGGGAGAGGGGGGGGGGGGGAGGGAAAAGCAGCGGATAAGATTTTATTGAAAATTAACTAGATAAAACAGAAAGCATAAGAAGAAATGTCACCAAATGGTAGGAAAATACTGTCTTAATTATTTATTGAAAAAGCGAAGTTAAAATAAAAATGTTTGTTTCTTTAATGCATGTAACATACGTTCGTCGCTGCTCTGTCTTTTACTGACGATGCCCTGAAGTGAATGCCATAAAATATTCTAGAAATAAAATTACTATAAAACACATAAAAGTTTTGATGAAATACCCAGATTTGTTTCTTTTATTCAAGAAAACGTACAGAAAAGACAGTTAAAGCGAAGAAATACGAGGTCATTCCTGCTCGAATATGAATCAAGTCTTATCAAACAGGCACTAATTTTAAGCACGAAAATGATAAGAAGAAACATGAGAGGAAAGATTTTCCTCTCTCTCTTGCTCATTTCTGACAGGAAAATGAAGAAATGTATCAAAATACGAAATTAAAAAGTTACTTTATGTCTTTATTTCTTCTTCCCATTAAGATTCTTTTCTACAGATGTTCCTTATCCTCATTTTTTTACTTATTATATATTATTTTTTAAACAGCCATCACAACTTATCGTTTAAATATTCGAACTTAATCGTTTGAATATTTGGACTTAATTGTTTAAATATTTCAACTAAATCGGTATAATATTTAAACTTAATCGTTTAAATATTTAAACTTAATCGTTTAAATATTTAAACTTAATCGTTTAAATATTTAAACATAATCGTTTAAATATTTAAACATAATCGAACGAAAGCATTTTGAAAGCTTTTCTTTACAATGTAAGGATTTAACTATTGGAATAATAACAGACATAATGTCGCACAACTTCATGAAATACACTTTTTTTTCTATTATTTACTGAAACTTACTTATAATAAAATATGTACTGATTAATAAAATATACTATGTATCTGATGTTGTAGTTTCCCTAGGTCTATAACGCTCGAAAATCGTACTCTATGTATTAGTCTTACTTAGGTAAATACAGTAAAACTTCTTTAAAATGACAATTCCCAAGTCTAGGAAAATTGATGTTATCGTGAACTTAGAATAAAGATGTTCGGTGGGTGCTTTAAAAGTTCGGAACACTCATGTAGCTAGTGGCTTTATCGCCGGTGTCCATCAAGTGTAAACTCGAAAAATGGACTTTAGATATTATGGCTTTCAGGTTAAGAATTCATTTCCTTTATCACTGAACTAACACAAGCAAATTAACGGTATAATTAGAATGTCTCGTTACAGCAAACTTCTCGCAATAAAGCTTACTCGTTATATCGGATTTTAAAATAATATGGGTGCTTCCACACCAAAGGCGACAAAGACAATATTCCTCTCTTTTCTTCTCTGCGCAAAAGCGCCGAGAGTATCTTATAAAATACGCTATGCGCTTGCGCAGATGAGAAAAGAGAGGAATATTGTTTTTGTCGCCTTTGGTGTGGAGGCATCCTAATAACTCTCAAGACAGGAAACGCGACAACGCTGGGAAAGTCAACTCAACCTCTGAGGGTAAAACGTTGTCTTTCGAATAAAAGGCCTTTTGAAACAGAAAATGACAGATAAAAAGAACCCATCAAGGGTCGGTTGGGGTCGCTGGGACTGTTGGCGTTATCAAGGCGACACTCAATTTACGATGGCAATGGCACTAGTGATGCTTTACGATGGACAACCGATTAAAGATCATTGAGCGTGTATATCTATATTTATACACTGAAAAAAAAAAAAAAAAAATATCCAGAGCAAGCTCTTGCGTGTCGCCTTAGATAACAGGGCCCTTTAGGGTCAAATACTGCAGATAATGGAGATGGGAAATAAATATTATTTTTTACGCTTTTGAGGAACGTTGGTGTAAGACATTCCCCAGACGCGCTAGTGATGGAAGGTTATGGCAAACATTGCTTAAAAGGTGTCTAAGCGGAGAATTGCACATAAACATTAGAAAGTGAGAATGTTTTGTTTAAGGAAACTGACACATTGCACCATTCTCGGAATTGATTGCAGTAAAACCTTTTAACTAATAAAAATAATGAATTTAACATTTCATTGATGAGAAAAACTTTTTGACTAACTCTAAGCGGTCTCATAGATCGCTTAATAATTAATTTTTCGCATTAAATGAAACGTTATGATTAAATTACAATTAATTCTGATATAGGAACTTAAGACTTTTACGTCCGGTGTCCATAAATCCAAACATAATCTTTTCCGGGCTAATAGGCCGTGGTCCAGCCATATATTACTTGGACCACGGCCTATTAGCCCGCAAAATATCATGTTTGGAATTAATTCTGCTGCTTTATTTATTTTTTTTAAATCTGCTTTCACAAATAACTGAGTTAGTTTTATGCATTTAAAAGCAAATAAAACAAGTGATTTTCGATTTTGAGGGTGAAAATAACAGCAATGTTCTGTTCTTGAGTTTTCAAGAAGATTAAAACATAAAGAACAGAAACCCTAGTCGAACAGGAAGTCTTACACATAAAAATTGTCACATCCCAACCAAGTCGAAAAATAGAGTTTAAAAGTCTCATCAGCGTCGTGCTTTAAGGCTAACAGTGAGGGGGAAGGGGGGATGAGGTGGAATAAAAATGAATAAAAGTACGCTTCCAAATCGGAAAAGGAAAAAAAAAAAAAAAAATCAAGTGCGATAATGAAGGAAATCATCCAGGAACAACCATCAAATAAAAAGAGAAATAATAAATAAGTAAATAATAAAATGAAGATGAAAGAAACTCCGGAAAATTCGTCGTCGACTGCACCGCCATCTAGGGGCCATCCACCCTACCCGGGATCATTTTTCACGATGCCCTCTCTCGAGCCAAATCGGTTCAAAATATACGCTTTTCCGCTCCAGTGGACACTTTATATAGATATAGCGATGTTTTATTAAGGAAATCCAACAACAGCACGAAAAACTCGTCAAAACTGTCAAAAGTTTTGCCCTGGGGGGTTACAGAAGCGCTCGCGATTTGTCGCAAGCTCGATTCCTTCAAGACTCATTAGCATATAAATTACCTTTCTCTTGGAAATGATTTCCTATGAAGCGAAATGAAATAAAAGCGAATGGACTAGTTGAGTTGAGTGACAAAGAAAATACCCTCGGTTATGCTCGCCCAGTCGATGTTTACTTCTTCAGATTGCTCGGGTTTAATATATGGACTGTTGAGAACGGGTTTTCTAGAAAATTTTTGAAATTGTTTTGAAATATTCGCGATGGATATTTTTCACAAACTTTAAAAGTTTAATGCCGAATATTAATGTCATCAATTATGTTCAGCATCGATATTTATGGTTTGCTAATTTTGCGGGAACGGAAGTGAAGTGACAGATTTTATTATTATTAAAACTAATACTTTATTTTCATTTTCCGAATGCTTGTCTTTACTCTAAGATTATTTTCTTACATTTAAAAAGACGTTGCTAATGTCATTTGTCTCATTCGCGCTAAACCCGCTTTTCTTTATTTCGATCATTAAATTTGTAGCTCTCAAGATTTTAATTTATACTCGTAGATTAAAATTTGTTTTCAGACTTGTATTAATTCTGCTTGTAATACATTGAAACATCTCTTTTAAGCAGTAGCCTTTAGTTAACTCAAACTGCCTATAATTAACAAGAAACCGATAATATAAATAATTGTGAATGGAATTATCAGTAAATTGATAGTAATATAGAAATTTCAAAGCTTTGTTTAAATTTCATTTCAATTTATACATTTTATTTTACAGTTATGTTTTCTATAAAAATATGTCACTTGAAAATTCACTAATATAATGAAGTGTATTAAGTGTACAGTCGTTTTACATGTGTTAATATTGTTTTGCAATTAATATTGGAGAGCTGGGCAATTATTGCAAGTTTCAATTCAACAACCATCACACTTTTACAAGTGTGTTACTACTACTGGAGAAGAACGGTACAGTTTTAGCAACTTTCAGTTCTCCAAGTACTGAAAGTTTTAGAGGTGTTAATTCTGTTAATAGAGAAAGTAATGTTCTTTAAAGCAAGTAATCCATCATTGTGAAACATCTGACCTGTCAAAAACAAACTCTACCGTTCACTAAACTTTTATTTGTTTCTTTATTAATTTTGTAAAATTTAATGAATAAATTAAACTACTTTATAATCAAAAAATTAAAAAAAAAAAAAAGCTAAACATAGAAAAATGTGAAAAATACTTCAAAATGCTGTAAAAAAATGCTCCAAAACAAGAAAAACGTCGAAAAATGCATTATCTTCAACTTCCTGTGCCTGATTATTACCATCGTTTTCCGATTGCCGAAGACGCTGAAGGGTCGTCCGTGAACAACGTAAACCCAGCAGCTGAAACTCATCTGAATCGGCACATGTTTAATTCGTGAATTCGAAACTCGATAAGAGCAGACGATGCAGGTAGAATGGGCTTGGTCAAATTCGTGCGCGGCGGAAATGGACGCAAACAATACGCAAGCACGCAATCGAACGGCATATTCGATTGTGATCTAATTTATTTCATGGAAGGAGCATAATCGTTTTATTGATTGGATGAAACTTACCTACCATTCGTTACTAGCTGAGCGTTGTCCCAATTTATCCTGGAGTTTTCCTGATGCATGAAATTTAATGGTTACTTTCTTGAATGTTCTAAAGCTCGGAACAAATTGATCACTGACGAAAAGTATGACTCAATTTGCATGAGTTTCGGGAAAGAGTTCGCGAACAGATTTAAGTACATTTATAAATGAATGGAATTTTCCTCAGGAAAAGTAATTTAATACATTTAATTTTAGACATTTTTACACGGTTTCATTTTACTTGATTTGTCACGAAAGTTTGTTCCGTGGTTTTCGACCACTATTACTGCATAAATTATCTTCAAACTTTGCCCACAAACTTATTTTCGATGACAATAACAATATTCCATCCATTTTATAATTTATTATAACGTTAATTAGGAAAAAAACTAATAATTTTGGCTCTGAGGAAATTATCAGAATTATTATTTACCGAGTGGCAACGATAGCTTTGTTTGAAATGTAAATAAAACCGTGTAACTTAAAATTTTTTAAAAGAATTATTATTTTTATTTATTTACTTTTTTGTTAAAGAAATTTGCACATAATAACATTTATTGGTTCCTATGCCCAAATTTATTGATTACCTTTGTTGAATGTTTCAAAATTTGAAAGAATAAAACAAGTGGATCATTGACGACTTAAATTTGAACACTCAGGAACGAGATATTTTGGAAAGAGATTGTGAACACAAATTTATAATTTTTTAATATAAATAAATGACATTTCTGTCAAGAACTTTTCTTATGACTTAGTTTAGTAAATATTTTATACAAGGAAGGCACTCGAAATATGCAGAATATTTTAAATTCCAATGTATCAAACCAACAAAGCGCTGTATCAGATATCTTTATTTATTTTATTTATTTAATCTAGATGAACAGCAATGCCTTACATGCTTTGAGTACGCCCTATTCTTTAAAAGTAATGATAAAGAATTGTAGTTGCCTACAAGTAATAGGGCTCCAAACGCCTGCAGCATACACGATATTTTAGAAATGCAGTGATAAAAATGAGTCACGAAATGAAAGACAGAAGAAAAAAGTCCCAAGAGTGTTAAAAATAAAATAAGATGAAACAAAAGGACTGAAATGGAGATTTTTTTTTTCTTTGTCGACGAAATGCACTTTTATCTTTGAAATGTATTTCAAAATCAGAGTCCGCAAAGTTTTCTTGTTTTACTTCTTTGACTCCCAACAAGCCGAGAAGTTACAGTTTTTTTTCCCTCCTTTTCTCGGTGCTGTTTATTCTGTCGTCGAAAGTGGAAGTTGTGGTTGTGTTTTTACCTTTTCGTTTCATTTGCATTTCCGAGTGAGATATCAATCTTTTGGCACTGGACGGCGGCGCTCGCGTTTTGTGCCAACCTCCGCAATTTACTCTTCGTTCTCCGCCACGTTCTTCTCAGGCATTCGAAAACGGAATACAGCCTCAGGGAAGGGGTCCGTGCATAAACTGCAATCCGGTGGAAAGATAATGGAAATGCTGTCGACTAGAACCTTGAGTAAGGAGCAGGCTATGGGGAGGGGGGGGGGGGGTGGAGGCCTCGCCCTCCAAGTATTACTAAAGATTATATAAATAACGAACTTATAATTTTACCTTCTTGGAACAAATTTTTAGGTAAAATAAGCGACATTTCAAAGAAAGTGCCCCCCCCCCCCCCCCCCAATCCTATTTAAAGAGACGAGGGTGAGGAGTGCACCATGGAACGTCATGCCTTTTACAAAAATTTAACAATACATATAATTAAACAACAAAACCAAATCTAAGAATATTTTTACCAAATTGTGATAATGGTAAAAATATTCAGTGTGTCCAAGGAATTGAATGATTTATGTAGTAGGTCAAATACGGCCATTTTTTAAATGAAAAACATGTATAGTACTTCTAAGGACTGGAATACTTAATTTAGTGCGGCAAGTATGACAGAATTTGGAAATAAAAATGCATGTAATGCGATCTTATAATGGAACGCCTTTGCATAGTATTCAAAGTATGACGAATATTTAAAGGAGAAACATACATAATTTTTCCAGGGACTGCATTAACTTGAATAATATTATCAAATGTGACAATTTTTGGGTGGAAAACATAAACAATATGTCCAGGAAATATGGAATGCCTAATTCAGTGTATCAAGAATGACACATCTTTGAAGAGGAATTGAGGCACTTAGAAGCAAAAGAGATAACTAGTGCAAATGATAGAGAAAGAACTATTTTATACCGTGTCAAGAGATGTTAGTGATAGCTCTAACAGGTGCCCTGCCCCAACATGATTTAGAAAAAAAAATTAACATTAAAGATCCCATAAGATACAAGATTTGAACGCGTTTTTGCAGAATCGTATTCTGGTCACTTAATCCCTTTACTTCTCACTGCCTCAATTAGAATATGTTACTTCCACGGATTGGAATGCCGTACAAAGTGCGTCAAGTATGCAAAATATTGAACGTGTGGCGGTACGATTAGACACCTTCAAGAGCTAACTTCTGTCCCAACCATGAGGTACCTTTTGGCAAAGCATGGAAGCACTGGCTTTCCACCATTGAGGTCCGGGGTTCTATCCCCGTCTCCGGCAAACCTGCCGTCGTCGACCGCCACAAATTTAAAACATGCGTAATGTGGCCATGTAATGGAATACCAAGCAGGTACAAATTGCACTCTTCCGCGCACCGCCAACAACAGCAACATTAATCTTACAGTAGGCAAGATTAAACCGGTTAATTATGCATAGCTCGGTGCAAGTCGGTATCATAGAGCCTTCGTGGAAAATTTTGTAAAAGTGGAAGGTCTTCTAAAAGTTTGAACGGTCTTGAAATCGAAACGAAACGTCCTCCAAGATTCATTTGACAGTTTGTACCCATTCCCCAATCCTTCTTAGTAGCTATCTCTACAATGTGTTCAAACACTCGTTGAAACAATATCATGCGGTAAAATCGTAATAATAGGCGCAGAGGCATCGGTTTCATGTTGCACACCTCCAACCACCGAGTTTGTGTGATGGATCGCGAGCACAAACATTTTGACGCGCCTGCCTAATTACGCGGCAGCCCCGGCGACAGAAGCAATGCAGTCAATAAAGCTGGAATAAATAAACGAATGACCCGCGACCATCCCATCCGAAGCTGCGACCGTGCGAGCAATCACATTCGTAATGACGCAATCAATCATTCATGTGACGACCCGCGGGCCGCGTAGGACGCAACTTCTCTTCCAGGGGCTTCGTTCATTAATCAAGAGGGTGCTCCGCCGATGCTAATTACGTGTCAAATCGGTAAAATCAAGCGATTGGAAGAAGGGTTGTAACCAACTGCATCGCTGCTGTCCCGTGATTAATATCTCATTACTTGTGTCGCCCGCAGCGATAGACCAGGATTACGGGTTGCTGGTTGCAGTTGCAGTTACAACTCGGAAAGCAAAAGTAGACAAGTTCATGTTGCCAACAGGATGACAGATGTTGAGCAGCAGAAAAATCTCTCCTGTCACGGCGACTCCCGAAGTGGTGGGAAGTTTTCGCATTAAATATTTCTAATGAAACCTACAATTACAGTAATTGGTCAAAGCAAAAAAAGGCAGAAAGGTTGCGCCGTCGTAACAGTAATTGAAGTGAAGATATCAGAGGATTTTCTTCGAGCCTGAGCACAAAATCCTCTGCCAAAATATCCAGATTAATGGAACCTCAGAACTCGACAGTTCGTTTTAACTAAATTAAGACGGAAGCCACTTTCTTCGGCAAGTAATTGAGTTGAAAATTTATTTTTAAAAACGGCTGCTTATTAAGACTTATAAAGAAATGTAGCCTGGTTTGTCTTGAAAAATCAATTTATGTTCCGGAAGAAAAAAATTCTTTTCATATGATGATCTAATGGCGTATAAATTGCTTTTGAGAAGTAACTAACTAACTAATAGAGGGGTGAACGTAATTACATAACTATCCACTCTCAAAATTCTACTTTTCATTACTGGAATACGACTTCTAAAATGTATAATATTTTGACGGGTTGATTAATTTGATCCTAAATTTATGGCAAAGGTATAATGGCGTTCAATGTAAATGCTATGGATAGAAAAGTTTATTCGCGCGAAATAAATACAACGATCTAGTAAGGAAGAAATATGAAAATAACTTTATACTACATAACTTACTAAGCAATTTCTCGAAATTTAAGGAAAGTTAGGAACCATACAATTTAATGTGCTTTGTTTCTCTTAAATAATTATATCAAAAAATTATTTATCATTTCTAAATTGTGCATTTATTATAAAGTAAACAATAAAAAATGAATAATTTTACAGACATTGCTGGCCATTTAATTCACATTCAATTTGTTTTTTCGTTTTACTTAATTCCAAGATAGTAGGACCAGCAAACTTTTCAAAACACTGCTATAAATCTACAAATTGACTTTAAATGAATAATAACTATAAAAACAAAGTAAGATATAATTATATTAACAGCCAAGTAACTTGTGATTTAGCGCATATTTAATTGAAATCAGATACATATTTTTCTTGTTACAAATTAGCTGCTTTACAATTCCGAATTTACCACAATTTAAAAGGCAGTTTTACTCGAAAAATTTCTTCACGCGACTAACGTGTCCTCCCAGATGGAATTAATAATAATAATAAACCTATTAGAATGCAACTGGCAGTCAGAAGTAGAAGCGAATAAGCTACGATGAGATTCACAATAGTTACAGTTCGACCACGAAGCTCTGACACATGGACGCTTCTGCGCATGTCAGAAAAGGACGAATCCATTCGAGTTTTAGGGAAGTTCGCTTTGCAGGTGCGTTTATTAGCAGGCGAATCAAATTGTTTGCTTCTCTGTTTGTTGAAAACAACCAAATTCACAAACTGGCACGTAGCATCAGTTCGGAAGAAATCAAGTATGAGAAACGAACTAAAACGAGAACAGAAACAGCACATTCCTTACAACTGCAGTTCCTCCCTTGAACATGAATGGATTCTTCTTGACCCTCTGCCAGTCAGAGCTCTTTTTTTTTTTTGATGGTACAACTTTATGTTGGTTATGTGAGCTTTCATTTGTGTTCTGTTCCATACGAACTGAACGTGAATCGCAAAAATTATTTTTCTTCGAATAAAGAATTTTTATTTGCACCGTTGAAAACTCCTTATTGATCGCCTGATTGCACGAATCAAAAAATCGAACCCAGGATGACTTAAAACGTGGGAAGATGAGAAATGTTACTGTGACGTAATAATTGTGAACCCCCCCCCCCCCCTTCCCCGGCCATCCGTATCTTTCGTTGTAATTGGATAACCCGAGATCTAGACCCCAATTAATATCACGGGTCCCATCTGGCTTCAATATAAAGAGGCGACAAAACACGGCCAAGAGAGAGGAGTAAGGGGGAGGAATTCCATATGAATACAGCAGGAAAAAATTATGTACAGATTTTGAAGGGGTTATAATGCCGAGATCGCTTCGATGACGTCATCGTCGCATCCCCTCTCTCCCTTCCGGTTATGAGTAGCTGGATGGCAACAATTTTATCCGCAGGCTGCTACAGACAGCACGCTAGGATAAGCACCTCCCTTTTGCCACTTCCGTTAATCGAGTGTAGCATCAAGGGAGACATCGGCTATCACAGCCAGTTTTCCTTCTACGGCAAACAATTATTGACAAGTAGGGGCACTCTCTAAAACGGGATCAATAATTGTGCTCTATAACATAGAATGTACTACACAGAACGTGCAACTTCCTCATTCATGTATCTGTGCATTAAGACATTAACCCACGAGTATTCAAATGAAAAATCTTCTTCATAAATTCATAAACAATGCTTTAATCGTCTGAATAATTTCCTGTTCAAAAGAATAAAAAGCTCTACGTTTAACTTTAGTAGTTGAAATGAAACAAGGCACGTATAATAATTTTACTTAGGTAGCTGAATTCAGGCTAAACGAGTGGAGGTAATTCACCACTAGAGGGACTCATGAGCGCGATCACCGTTGTCACGTGATATCCGCTCTTTGGTTACTAAGATTTTCAGTTGAGTTCTACGTGGAGTTCACCATCAAAATTAGTTATCTTAAAACTAATTCGACTATTTTCACAGTTTTTCTGATTATAACCCAGTATTTACGTTTAATTTAATCATTATAAAAGAATTTTATTAATTATTACAATAGTTATAATGTTGTATTTAGTGTTAACTTTATGTAATGTAGAAGAACTTTATTTAGGCCTAGTTTTTAATTAGAGTTGTCGAACTCGATGTAAAGCGATGCTACAGCTTCCTTAGTTTACATTGCTATCATCGGTGCCACGTGACCAATGACGTTGCCTGAATTGCCTCCATTGAAGATTCAGTTCTACCATCAATCCGAGCAATCTGCCTGGCAGAGTGCCAAGAAGAATTCATTCATGTTTAATGGAGGAACTGCTGGTATATGCAATGTTCCGTTTTTGTTCGCGTTCTAGTTCGTTTAGAATACTTAATTTCTTCTGAACTGATACTATATGCCAGTTTATAAATTTAGTTGCTTTCAACAAATACTGAAGCAAACATTCTGATTCGCGTACTAAATAAACGCGGGAAAACGAACTCCCCAAAAACTCGAATGGATTCGTTCGTTCTGCCATGCGTAGAAGCGTCCGAGTGTCGGAACTTCGTGGTTCGAATTGTATAAAAAATCAATTTTTGATAAGTATTAGATTCTTTAGGCCGTGGGAGCCTAGTGGTTAGCACATCGGACTTCCACCTGGAAGGTCGCGTGTTCGATACCGGCTGAAGTTCCACTATGTACACTTGGGGATACGTGCATGTAAAATCCGTGGGCCCCACTACCTCGTTCCGTGCGCAAGCAATACTAAGGCCTCGGCTAACAGGTGGGTCTGGTTGAGAAAAGTATTAGATTCTTTTGACAAGTTGTAAAACTGAAAGTTTATTTTAGTCAACATCGTTTTGAAGTTACAGTAAAACCTTATCACCCACATTTCGAAGTATGAAAAATTGTGCCCATAAATGCAGTTGTAGATATAAATAACCTTAAACGATTTCTGTTCGCTAACAGTATATAGAGAATTATTCCAAAAAATCTATTGAGCAGAATTTAATGTAAAGAATACAGTCTTGAAGAAAAGCAATTTCTTAAAGGTACACCATTTGCAACACTTTCACATCCACAACATTCAATGCATGATGGCGCAGCACTGAAATCGAATTTACTATCTTGAAGTGCAATTTTCTCTAATTTGAGAAGAGAATAACTCTGATTTTACATGCTTAAATTGTAATCATTTATGCATAAAGCCCTCATCTGCACGCTTTAACTGAGGTACCATATGGGAAGCTTTCTACGGAACTCACAACCCTGAAATCTGTCTACCACTTACATTACATTTACTTATTCCTTCACCACTTATGCGACAATAACTTATTCAAGAATATTCACTCATAATTCTCTCAAAAGATTTGAAATCAGCACGTGTTACCTCTATAGCAAATAAATCATACCGAAGAAAAAGTATGAATGATACCGGAAATATTAAAAGCAATTAGTACGCTAATGCAATGCATAGCTGCGAGGCCCGTCTGGCCTTCATTAAAATTTCATTTCCCTTTTTTTCCCTGAGCCTAGACCCCTATCTGCACCAATCTAGGCGGATAAAACCCGGAGCCCAGGTCCCCCAGGATTCGTCGTCACTTGCAAGGGGTTGCATCTAAAGCAGTTCACTTTCTATTAAATAGGGCCCCCTTCGCCCGCAGCGGTCTAGCATTTAATGTGCAATGTCAACTTTCATTAGCCTTCAGTTCTTCGGCATGGGGTCCCAAGGGCTGTCTCGAGCGGGAGTTATGAATTTTAAGAAGACCGAAAACGGCTTAGAGCGTCTAACAACTGTTACTCTTTGCAGAGGTTGTTCCAAAAAGAATATTGCAATATCCCAGCTCATTACTCAAAGTCGGGTGTGATCAACGGACGCACGTTTCATAAGCACTCTAGCAAGAAAGCTTATGATGACGCATAACTGATATTGTAACAAAACTTGGTGAAGACATTTAATTGGAAAATAAATGATGTCAGGCAAAGCTATCTTTTGAGAAATAATTTATTAATCTGAAGGTCAAATTGTCGTAGAAGAAAATTGATGGTCAAGAAACAAAAAAGGAAATTTTCTCATATTGTCATATATATGCATCAACGGTACGGAGAAAAAATAATTGCAGGAATTAGCTAAAAAGGGAAATATTATTCTAATTCCCATATGATAAAGAAGTTGCCATGGTAAGGATAATTATTAATGGCAAGGATTCAAGTAAAAAGGAAATGAATATTACTCGAATTGCCATATAAATGCATTAATGGTACGGAGAAAAAATAATAGTAGTAAGAAATTAGCTGAAAAGGGATATATTATTCACATTGTAGTATGGTAAGGAAAAATATTAATTGTAAGGAATCAACTAGAAAGGAAATATTGCTCGAATTGCCATATGCATCAACGGTAAAAAATAATAGTAAGGAATTAGCTAAAAAGGGAAATAGTATTCAAATTGCCATACGGTAAAGAAATTGCCCATGGTAAGGATAAATATTAATATTAAAGAATCAACAAAAAAGGAAATATTACTTGAACTGCCATATCTATTTATGGAAAGGAGAAAATATGTTGTAAGAAATCAAATAAAAGTGAAATTTATATCAAACTGCCATATCCATCAATGGTAAAGAGAAAAATAATTGTAAGAAAGCAAGTAAAAGTTAAAGTAATATTCAAACTACCATATTTGCAATAAAAATTAGAAAAATTAATTGTAAAGAGTTAAAAAAAAGGAAATGCTTCTTAAGTTGTTAGTTCTGTCCATGATAAGGGAAAAATAATTGTTACTTGTCAAATAAAGAGAAAATCATTCAAATTTCCATATTAGTCAATGATAGGGAGAACAAGTAATTCGTAATAGTGAAACTAATGTATGATTTATTTATCAACATCGATTTTACGGCTTTGGAGTTTTCACAATATTCAGCTCTTTTGTCCTTGAGGCTAATTTATCGTTAAATTTTCAGATTTTCTTTCACAAAGGAAACCTAAGTATTTTGTAACTGGAAGAAATGCATGACTTGCACTAAAAGATAGGTTTCAATAAAAATACTCCAATATTTTGCAGTTTTTAAATCTTTGAATAAATTACAGATTTGTTTAAAATTCTTATTATTCAGTGTTTATCCATTTTCATAGTTCACTAACGTCGAAACTGATTCAAATTATTCTAACGCATTACTGAGTTGAAGTTTATTCTATTCTTCATTCAAAACCACAAAAAATTTTGTAGGAAGTACATTTTGTGTAGGTATGATAAAAAACTCAGTTTTTTTGTAAATAACATGGAAAGGAAAAAGTTCAAATCCTTTTAGGCGTCCACTCAAAATTTTTCTTTACTTTTTTATGGATTTTATCAAGCTCTCCTTCTTTATTTCTTAAAGAAATAGTCCTTTATTTTCGTGGTTAATTTTTAAAATTCACTATTTTTTCAGGAAAAAAGTAACTGAAACCAAACTTAACTTATAGCCTATAATTAAAATTAACTCTCTCTTTCCCATCGAATTTCTTTCAAAATATATAATTATTTAAAAAAATAAACTTAGGTATTAAAAAAGAAAAAACAAATTCTATGGAAATATTACGAAGAGGATGGGTGTTTAATGTAGAACTCTGCCAAAATGAAGCTAACCGAACGTATTATTAAATTCAACTTGAGCGAAAAACATTAAGTTCTTTTTATCTAAAATTCCTTTAAACGACTCATGGGCGTATTTTCCCTTTCAGCGCACAAGGAATTTCAAAAAAAAAAAAAAAACTATGGCAGGAAACACATTCCAATACAAAACCTTTTTATGACACTCCGCGAATAATGATGCCAAAACGTCCTAGTAATTTCAGCTAAAAATTAGGATGCAAAATATGGCAACGAGGCAGTTAGCGTGACGACTTTTTAACAGCTGCTCTTTTCACTTCTTTTCTGTCTGCCATAGAAATGACAAATCTGAAGGGAAAAAGGCTCTTATTGTTTTTATGATGTTGTTCGGCAAATGCATTTATTTTCAACGTTCTATCCGTACTTCTTCAAACTGCATAATTATAGCTTAGCAAATGAAATTTAAGAAATTAGAAAGTAAACGAACTGGAAACTACTAACGAATCTGAAAGAGAAAGCAAATTAGGTTCAGTTTTTTTGCAGAAACCTTGGCATTTCGTTTCGTTTATTGCCTAGCAAAAACTTGAAAAACCATTAATTTTTCTCCTCGTCAAAAAAAAAAAAAAATATTGATGAAGTTAGAAATCAGAAAAAGTTAAAACAAATTTCAGGGTGAAGCATGTTGAAAACATATTACTCTGGGATAAAAAGGAATTCCTATCTTTTTAATGAATAATAATAAAATGAAAAATACTTAAAATATAAAATAGGTCACTTCTAAAAAGTAGTGCTATTCAAGAAAATGTGAAGTAAAATACTGTTAAGTTAAAGTACTGGTTATTAATATTACAACTGATAATTGATGTCAGTACTGTAAATTTCAGAAAATTTGCGAAAGTAATAATTCTATGTCAAAATACTTATTTTAATTGAAAATCTCCCATTATCCCTTATTCTTGTAAAGTAGCATATATACTACCTGTGGTTTTCCTCCTACTTTCTATTTGTTAACAAATAGAAAATAGGGGAAAACCCCAGGTAGCATACTTGCTACTTTATGAGAATAAGAGAAGGTTTAATGAAGTTTTCCAACTTACTACACTAATGTTTTCTTAGAATGCAGGAGTATCACTCGTGCATATTTCGCAAAAATTTTGTTAATTCCATTAAAAAATTAAATCATCTAATTGACAAAGGAAATTTCAATTTGGAAATAGCTGCTGCGTTTCTTTCAATCATAGAAAAGTTAAGATTTAAGTTCTCAGTAAATTCTTTTAAAATTGAATTGAAACATTATAAGCAATATGTGTCGAATAATACGTTTAAATTTTTTCTTGATCATTTGCCATTTTTTATCTCTCAGAGAAATTATTTTTCAAAATTAAAAATAATTCTACCTAAAATCTACATTTCAGATGGATAGTTAGACTAGATTTTTTTTCTTTTTATTGAAAATGTTTTGTATTCATTTATTTGTATTTTTGTGAAATTAAGCTTTAAATTCCCTGTAAATTAATTTATCTATTTTTTTTTTTTTTTTTTGACTACAAGGATTATTATTGCTTTTATCTAATCGTCGACAAAGCAATTTCCTGTAGCAATACTGAGTCAATTATTTGAAACATCAGAAAAATATTTAAAACACATATTTGTTTTTGCAAAAACTAAAGAAACTGTTTCCTAAAATTTTAACTAAAACATACTGTGTATAAAATTGTGTATTGATTCTCTGATTCTCCTCAGTATTGAATTAGCTGCGCTATCGTTTTTTAACCTGTCAAGTGACAAAATTGCTTTCTATTATCCAATTAGATATCAAATTTTTACTCGATCGGCTTGAAAACGATATCGAAGTTAATATCCGATGTGTACAAGAATCGAAATGAATATATTTTCTTTAAAATACACATTAATTAAACTAACTTTTTTTGAAGAAATTAACTAAGCATGTATAGGCTTGCTTTTCATCTAAAAGATCAAACTGAAAAATCTTTTCGTTGTTGGAAAAGATCAAAAACATGTCTTGGCATTAATCATGATTTATAGTCGGCATTTCTTCCCTCCCCTCAAGTTACATGTTGAACCAATGTTTTGGAAGCTCAGGAGTGATTTAAAACGTTCACGCTTTGGTTCCTATTTTTAAATTTTCATTTTAACGGCTAGAGGGGAACGGTAGAAGCGTTTAATAGTCCTGGAAAGAAGTGTTTCTAATTCCAACAGGCCTGACGGGAGATAACTTAGAACAAACGCCTTGAGTTGTCACTTCAATCTGTCGGTTGAGTTTATCAGCAGAGGACACGCTCACTACTGATGTTGCTGAAATTCTATATTTAGAATCGAAGACATGGAAGACGTTTTGTTGCTACAGTCGACGATGTACAAAACTTTTTAGGCCATAAATCCGTCGTCGTTGTGATCAGTCAGTTATGAATGGGACTTGGCCCGGCTAAGAGAAGTATATATAAAGGACGCCATGACAAAATGGCACTGAAGAAGAACAGACCGAGAAATATTGTACACTGCTCCATTAGGTTAAGTGCAAGAAACGTTCAGAATGTTGACAGCTGCGGCTTCCAGTGCCTTTTAAGCTGCGTTGGAAAGTCAATAGTTTCCAAAATAAAGCAACAATGAAATGTTCCTTATTTTTATTGACGAAGGAGTCATACGTTCAAAGAAGGGAAAGCAAAAAATGTGAATTACTTTTTAAATCGTTAAAATATGGAAAAAACACCTTAATAGTAACAATTTTAAAACGAAAGTATCACAGTGTTTCTGGACTGTCTCTAATAAGTATTGCTTAGCGTTCTTCATTTGCATAAAAAATTTCATAAAATTCCGAAAGTTTGCTAATTTTTTCAAAATGGCAGTCATATTAGCAAGCAAATGCGTTTACACAAGAGAAAATGTATTTATGATGCATTTATTATCAAAAAAAAAATCATTTAGTGTTTATAGTTTAGTCTCTAAAGATTATATTTTACTTATCTACATGTATAACAATTTAGAATTCAGCTATTTTCAACAAAAAGTTTACTCTTAAAGATGGAATTAATACGAAAAAACTATACACAATGCTAAAAGTAATTTACGAAAAAAATATTTTGTTTAGTTTCAACTCAAAACATCTCTTATAGTTATATATCTTTATAGGGTTATATACATATTGCAAAGGTAAAACCAATAGATACTGGGTTTTGAAATTTGCTCTTGACCATAAAAACGTTCTAAACTTTTCTACCTTTCTGCAATTTTTAAAGGAATGAGAAAAAATAGATTTTTTTTTCTTTCAAAAATTGTATTTTAAGAATTAAAGAAAGAAGTTTTAAGACCAATATACTCTTCCACAATTAGAATGCAATTCCACCAAAGGATTTCAAGCGAACGTAATTGTCATCAGACACAAAATACAATTACTACTTCGAAAGTAATTTATCTCTTCTTGTTAGACTTGAGATTAATTAAACTCAGAACGACAAAAAAAGAATGTACCAGACAAGTGGCAAAAAGCGCTGCGCGCACGTTCATTTGCATGGATACTGCACTCCACTATGAGAAGTAATTCATTATGCGAAACTACTTTTTCAAAGTCTCTGTGAACTCCATACTAGTGATTTCCCCCCCTTTCCCCATTATTTCTAACACGTACATATAACAATCAAATTATATCCCAAAAAAGATCCCCGCTTAATAATAGAGGGGAAAAAGTGAAAGGGAATTTTGTGCAAATGGGGATATATTGAGGAGGTCCGGTCTTTTAATTTCATTAAACTGTAAAAAGGAAAGAAGGGAAAAAGGGTGAACTCTTTAAACGGATGCACGAAAAGTGCTTAGAAAAAATTGTAAAAGGTATACATCAGCACTCATTGGTCAGGAAAATGGGACCATACCATTAGTATTCAAGGGATGGGTAAGAACAGTGGAAATAATTCAATGATAGATGTTGCTTGAAGTATTTAAATGCTCACGTAAAATAATAAAAGCTTTAAAAAGGAGGGAAAAGAACTTGCTTGAGCAATAATTATGAAGAGTGAAAAATGGAAGAATATTACGATTCCAAAAAGATAGAAAACTAATGAATGCGAAACGTGAAATGTATTAGAAAGAATGAAAATAACTTCATGAAAATAATGTGAAGTGTACAAACAACTAAATTACAGAAAAAATAAACGAGATCAAACAATAAATATCCATATATTTAAGGCAATGCGTTAAAATTCAGCACTGGAGATGATAGTCTACAGAGAAGTTTCATTAAACCTACACTATTAAAAATTTTGTTCAGACAATTTTTCTGCCAAATGTAGATTTTGTCGGACTGGGTAACTATTTAAAAGACAATATGATTTCATAGGAAATCTTTATTTTAAAGTAAGACTCTTCGTAGGAAAACATCGATACTTTTCGAATATTACATTTGATTTAAGGTTTAAATGTGAAAAAAAAAAAAAAAAACTTTTTCTGCCATTCAAGAAGTTTCACGATTATTGTAGAAAACCTCCTCTTCATAGCAAGGTTTTTCTGAAGAAACCATAGATATTTCTCGAATATTGCATTGGCTTAAAGAAAGAAAATGTACATTTTTTTTGCCATCTCAACATTTTTGCAAGTACAATGCAAAAACTTTCAAATTAATTTTGTAACTGACATCAATTTTTCCCACCAAAGACTTGTAGTGACTACTTCTGCTAAAACATTATCTTACTAATAAAATCAATTTCGACAATTATACGCATAATCATTAATTTTTCAAACACTACTCCTTCTGTTACTTTCTAATTTTTTTAAACAAAAAAAAAAAAAAAAAATTTTTGTTGCCATTCCCAGTCTACAATAAGTTGCAGAAAAAAAGATGCTATCCAGTTGTAGAGGTTACAGACTGAAAGCTCTATCCTCTTCCAAATAAATCAATCTTTAAAAAATATGCAGTTTTGCGCAGACGATTAAGAATTCATTACTTTTTGGATTAATTGACTATTAAATAAATGTTCGTTACAGAAGTCTGTTTAATTTTCCTCTAACACGCAAGCGTCGAAGCGTTGCGAAAATTTGTACTATCATGTCTATACCCTGGAGACGAGTTGTTGGAAAGCCCAAAAATGTCACAACATTACTCGAGGAATGTCAATTTTTCGGCTTCGCTCCAAGTTTCGGTTTTGGCTGGAAAGAAAGGGGAGACCAGTTAAGCCTTTTTACATAATCAAGGGCTCAATTATGAGGAACACAAAAATCCCTTGCCGTCACAATTTGCACTTCCTGAAAGCGGCGGGAAAATTACCGATTCGCAACACGAAAGCTAATTTGGAAAGTGCAGAGAACGCCGGTGGATTCCATAATACATAAAGCAGCCTCACCGAAAGGATGATTACATTAAAACTGAATTTAAGAGATCATCGCGCGTCACGAAATAACTGGAGGATTAAGGGGCCATAATTTGTGCTAAGTCTTTCACGGTACAATCGATACAAGACTATCGATTGATGCATTAATCCTTCAGAATCGGAAATTTGGCTACAGACTCGGATTGACTTCTGGGGATATCTCATGTGGATCACATATATCGTTGTTTATAAATTCCATCGGTAGACTTTACAGACACTACAGATGATTTGTTGTAGTTATGGGTTTCGATTTATAATCAGTATTCTAGAACATTGATTGATGCATTAATCGTCCACTATTGGAAATTATTAGGATCGGATTAACTTCTGGCGAAATCTCAAGTGGACCACATGTATGTCGTTGTTTATAAATTCCATCGTTACACTTTACAGACACTACAGATGATTTGTTGTAGTTATGTGTTTTAATCTACAATCAATGCTAGAACATTGATTGATGCATTAATCGTCCACTATTAGAAATAATTAGAATAGGATTAACTTCTGGGGAAATTTCAAGTGGACCACATATATCGTTGTTTAGAAATTCCATACAGATACTACAGATACAATCCCAAGAGTAAACTTTGCACCACCTACTGATTTAATGTCTCATAAATACTTGACTGCTTTAGAGACGAGCATTTAAGACAAGCATTTAAGACAAGCATTTAAAAGTTGTCCTGCAAAGCAAATAAAAAGCATTTTTGTAAAAAGGACTTACCTCCGCCACGCCTCGCGCCAGTACCAAGCGCTAATTCGACAAGAAGAAACATAGAGATAATCCTAGACATCAAAATCATTGTGCTCTGGAAGAAAAATAACAATTTCAGTGAAAATATAAGCAGGTTTAAATGCAAACATCAATAATATTAAGAATATGATGTCTTCAAATTGGGTGTGAAATTATCAATCTTTGATATCATGTTGGTCAGACTATTAGAAAGTAATATCGGTAAACAAGATTTTAAAACTTCTAATCATTCACGTTGAAAGTTGCACAATTATTTTTACTTTCTTCTGTTCGTGTCAGCAAAAGTTTGCGCTTCGTAAGAATATAAAAATAAATAAAATAAAATGACATAGGTATTGTTCTATTATCTATCAAATAGTTCTTCTTTATCATATCTGTAATGTACAATGATTGTAAGCTGAATTTTTTTGCAATAAGCTGATATTCGTATTTTAAATTATCTCCAAACCAAGCAAGCAAGTATCTGCACGTGAATCAATTTGAAGAAGGAAACTGTTTTTGAAGGGAGCAAATATGGCAATCAACAGACATTAAAGAGGTAATCAAAGAGCACCCATGAATGAATCAACAAAACGCGACAATCAGAGAACGTTAATGAACAAATTAATGACGTAGTAAAAAATTACTTAATAGAATATTAGATTGATTAGAGCGTTAGTGCACTAAAGCTAACAACGAGATGACAATGAATTAATTAATTAAAAAGCATTAATGAGCTAATAAACAAAGAGAAACAATCAGTGGATCACCAATAAGTAAATAAAAAATGGTAACAAGGGGTAAAAAATAATCAAATGCATTAATGAGTTAATATATGAAGGATCCAGAATTTGCGCGGAACGAAGTCACCAAAACGAAGGACCGTTACAATCTTGTTTTTTTTCTTTGCTTCAAAAGTTATCGTGGAAGGCATGTCATTACAATCAGGTTAGTAGAGAAAAAAAAAATGTACGAAAGAACCCAATCATAGAAAACAATATTGTCATGGGGGCAGTACGCTACTCATATACGTCTTGTACAACCTACAGGTAGTCGTTGTACTTCGTATATACGTCTTGCACTACTCATCTTGAAACTAAGCAATACGTGCAGTCCAACCGACTGTGCACTGTTAAAAATCCCAAGGTGTAAAGACATCAGAATTGTAAGAAATTTTTCCCATACAAAGAATTCTACTTTGTATCGATTATCATAACAGATGTTCCGACTGGAACACCTGTCAACCCATTCCTGTTGACGTTTATGGAATGTTTAATTTCATGAATTCCAATAACACAAGAGCAGGTGCTGTGAAAGAAAGTTTGTATGAACACATTTAAAAAAGAAATCCCCCTCTCTTCCCAACCTTTTTTTGCTTTATGCTTGTTCTATCTATTTTTAACTACTAATATAAAAACATATGTTTTGGACATTTGATATTAAAGATATTGTTCTATTGTTTGATCGAAAACAGAAGCAAATTTGTCCTTGTGAATTTGGCATTTAATAATTTGCATTAATGCAACAACTAAGTTAATTTACATTATTTACATTTTTAATTCATAACCTATGGCCAAAAAGTAAAATAATTTCCTAAAAATAGCTATAACTTATATATTTTTATTGGGGACGATTATTTCTGGAAGTTATGTCATTATTATTATAACAAAACAAAAACTTTGCTATCATTGAAAGTTTACTTTAAGCTTAAATTTACAATCTTTAAAAAATGTTTGTGTCATCTCTTAAAAGCATAGCAATAAAAATAAATGTAATAAAAAAAACTTAAATCATTTGGAGAATTACATCATAGCAATAAACTCTGTTTTTAACAAAATGATCACGTGATAATGAAGCACATTTGTGCGAGGAGACGCTTAAAAAAAACACTCAGATTAATTTTGATACTTTTATTACTATCATAAATTCTAGTATTTTTAAGTAACACTTTTGATAGTAAAAAATACATGATAGAAATGTATTCTTTGAGACTACAAAATTAAACTTTAAAGCTGTTCTTGATTTAATAAAGTATCATTCTCTACAAAAAAAAAAAAAAAAATATCATAATCTACTTAAGCTTTAATCTGACAAGTGAAGAGCCCTCAAACAAAGTAAAGCATTATGCAACCTAAAAAATATATATATTAAAATAGCACATCTTTTACAATATGCGGAAGTATAAAGTAAAAAGTATGAGAAAACTATTTTGTTACTGTTACTTTATTTTTCTTTTCCAGTTTCGGAACTTTATTAAATTTCACTTTCAGTGTGTTGACAGAAAAAAAAAAGAGAAAAAGTTTCATCAGTGAATTTATTTTTTTCCTTCTTTTTTTCGATAAATATTTCAGCGGAATAGAAGCTCGATGATGCCTCGCATTAAAATAAATGGACAAAGCTGACGAGAAAATAAAAAATGGAATTATTCTTGAAGCCAGAGAGAAGGAAAAACGCTCGCTGGAAATCACAAGAAAGTAAATACTTGAAAATTATGGATAAATCTAGAAAAAAGTACACGCTTTAATATATGTTTTCCGATGTCTTTTAATGAAAAAATTGTTAAAAGCAGAGGGAAATTATTCTTCTTTTTAAGGGGAGAATAGATTGTTTCGTTTTCAGAACAATGTCAGAAGCTTTTTCCAATTGGGTTAAAAACTTTATTTTTGCATCCAATACGGATATTCGCAATCTGCGGCGAGAAGAAAAAAAAAAAAAAGATTAAATATTTATTTCTGTCAAATTTCCGACTTTTCAAGTACAAAATTTGTCTGCGTGCAAGTGCATATGTTTGTGAATTAACGTCAGGATTGCCAAACGTCCCGGATTTACCGGGACGGTCTCGCATTTTAAGAGATTGTCCCGCGTCCCGGGGGACTTCAATACGGGACGGCAAGTTCCATATCCTTGCCAGGGTATTGATTTTGCCGGATAACGAACGGGTTCTTACCGGAAATCCGGCTCTGATGTTTCAAAACCTGTAAATTCTAGGCATTTTTTATCCACAGCTTCCAAATAACTTTTTAGTTAACATATGTTTCCAAAATATTCTATATTTTTCAAATCAAAATTAACAGTCCGAAAAAGCGGCCAGATAATGGATTCCGGATACATAATAAAATGTCTAACGACCCATCTGCTTACGTACCTATTTATTTTTAATGACATTGGCAAAGTATTTTGCCACTTAATTCTTTGTTCTATAACTTTATTAATTCACTTTACCGTTGCATTCTAGGAAAAAACATCGTGCTTAATTTTTTGTGGGGAAAAAAAAAATGATTTTTTTTTTTTTTTTTTTTTGCGAGTTTATTTACATCGTTAATTAGTTTTCATATGAAGATTAAGAGAAAAAAAATTTAAAACGTAAATCGTAATGAAATAAATTACTTATGACGCTTTACTTTAGACTCTAATTTAGGTGTTTGTTTGCTTTCATTTTCAAAAACTCAGTTTTTTTAATTCAAGAATTTCTTCTTCTTTTTTTTCAATTATTATTTTTTTATTTCTTAAGTTTCTATTTTTATTCTAATTCTAAATTTTTTTTTGGCAGCGTTGGTACTTACATTTTTTTCCTTCTACAATAAACTGCTATTTTGAAGGGAAACATTTCAAGCGAAGCTCAAAAAAAGAACTTCTTATTTCTTTTATAAAAAGCGTTTTCTATGAAGAAAAATACTTTTTTTTTTAGATCTGATGATATGCGAGCTAGAAGTCAACAAAGTTTCAATCAAAAAGCGTTTAGAATTCTAAAAGAAGAAGGAGGAGGAGAAAAAACTTCTTGCGGTCAACAGTTATACAACAGAATTTCTAACTTCAATATTTAGAAGTCTTTACGTGGAGGTTCTCACTGGGGGATTTTGGCTCAACCTTCCATATAACGCAAGAAATTGGGATAGGGCTCAGAGGGTAAACTCTCCCGGGATTATCCTCGGGCATGATTCTCTACTTCACAATAATATTTGATGTTTTTTTCTCTTTTTTTCTTCGTTTATATAATGGAAAAAGTGTAGATTAACTTTTATTTCATTGTTGGACCGCTTCCACTTCGTAAAGGTTCTTTTCTTTTTTTTTGTTATTATTATTATTCTTTGTTGTTATCTTCCCACACAAGGATGATAGTTTCTTCGCCGTTTTGGAGATAGTATATATACAGAGGTGCCCCGATGGGGAGGGACGAAAGGGATCGGTCTCCCTCTCCCCAGAAGACGCGTATCCGGCTGAATTTTTAAATATCCAGTCCGGAAAGATATCCGGAGAGGAAGTGCAGACTTGAAAATCTCCCCCTAACCGATTTTTTTCCTTTAAATTTAATCTAATAGCATTTTTTTGAAAATATATGCAAATTCAAAACTTACAACGAATTTGGAACGCTTAAAAATATGCATAAACTTACAGATTTCAAACATTGCAGCCGGATATCCGGTACGGATTTGTCAAACCGGATGTCTACCGGATACCCGAGAAAATCAATATCATCATAATGTTAAATGTGTCAAAAGTGTAACCAAAATAATTAACTTAATAAATAAATGAAAATTCTTGGAGAACAAATAGAATAAAAAGAAAGCTATAAGTATAAACATTTTATGCATTCAAAAAAATAGACATGGATTGACAGTTAATTTACTTTGACAAAAATCAACCATGCAACAATGTTCCAATTTTTCAGATTACTTTTGAAAAAACACATTCGAGAATTTTCACCTAATTAACAAGCGAAAAAGCATCTTCGCTAAAATTTAAAATATTTCAATTGCTAAACATCCTAAAAATTTGTAAACAAGCAAACATATTTATGCAATAAACATACTCCGTGTCAACAGCGAGAGTGCACTTACGCATAAACTAAAAATTTGCATTGCGATTCCATTTCGCGTTGCCACTGTTCTCAGCAAAAACAAACGAGTACTATAAAGACGAAAAATGGCCGCAAACTGAATCCCAGGGTTGCCAGATTTTCGGGACAACTTTTAGCCAGTTGCGAGAAACAATTTGGCCAAAATTAGCCATTTAAATTAATTCGGTTGTTGTTAAATTAATTGCTCTCAATTCTTGTTACCACCAAAGCTCCAACTCGGTTTTTCATTTTGTCGGATATCGGATATCCGGTGCCTCTTATCTGACGGGTTTGCACCGGATATCCGGTTCTGATGTTTGAAACCTATAAATTCTATACATATTTTTAATCTTACTTGAAGCAAAGAAAAAAACAAATAATAAATTTTAATGCGGAAAAATAAATTTAAAATTAGCTAATATTAGCCAGACTTGTTTGTGGTTAGTAATTGAAAATACTTTTAGCCAGCATGGCTAATTTTAGCCACATTTGGCAACCCTGCCGAATTCCGGCAGAGTTTTCGAAAACAGAAGAGATCACGTGACTTTTTCGTTTAAATACGATTAAACAAAGGAATTATTAGAGTGAAAAATGATTCTCGTAGCAGAGAGACTCCGGCACACACGAGTTGAGTAAAATAAGTAAATAAAATTAAAAATAAAAAAAAGTCGTTCCGACGTAAACGCAGAGGAGCGAAAAAGAGCCCTGGAGCCCAAAAATCTGCATATAAATTGGGATTCAGGCACTCACGAAACTGCCACGTTAATAATATTCAGGAGAAGATGAAAGGACTGTCTCTTTCGCTCAGAAACCAGGAGGGAAAATAATAATAAAAGTATAAGTAGACAAGATCATTGGAACACTAATTATGAGTATCAAACGACAGGGTGGTATCTACTTTGCATTAGCAGAACAGGAAAAAAAAAAGAAGAGAAAGATTCGCCATTTTTGGTCATACAGGTAAACTATCTTATCAAGAAGTTAGCTTTTGAGTTCTTTAGTTATGATTTTATATGTTTGGGAAAATTTTTCTTTTTAAATGGCTTGACTACTATTTAAAGAGGAAGAGGAAGAAGAAGGGTGGTTAGAAAATAATCGAGAATTGCTAATACGAAATATCGATGAATTTACTTATGATTCGATTCCTGGTTTTCACTTTAAAAAATTATATATATATATATATATATATAACATATATACGTACATATTTTTAAAGATTTAAATCGCCGTTTTGCAGAAAGAAAATCAGCACTGACAATGAAATTAATTTGAACAATTTATTTATTATTCTATTCCGTTTGTAATTTAAAAATACAATTACTTTTTAAATTAATTTTCTTGTAAAAATTAACTGGCATATTATAATTTATTTTAAATAATTTAAGGATTTGTTAAAAAGTGTTTAATATTTGCTGATTAACCCATTAAAAAAATAAATAAATAAAATAAAAGTCTTTTTGTTGCATCAAAATAATTACTTATATGTGAAATAAGCAAGAATATTTCATTTACGGTTTTTTTTTCTTACTTTTGTGGCTTTCCTTAAAAGGATTTTCTTGGAACATAAACTGTTATGAAAGCTAATTCAGATATTTTATCAGTAATTTTATTAATTACTCTAAAACAGCAACTTTTTTCTTAACAAAATCATTTATTCAAAAAAAAAAAAAAAAAAGCTTTTCGTTTATTTGTTTATTTTTAATTAATTAATTCATAGCAAGCCACCATTGAAATAATTACGATTTTTTAAACTCCTTCTTGTAAAAACTTTTATTGGATTCACTAAAGAGAAAATTCCATTTAAATTTTTAAATGCTGTTTTCGACACAACAACTCAAATTACTCAGCTAAAAGATAGAGTTTATTTTACGGACTTTTCTCTTTTTACTAAATTCGCTGCCAAAACTCTTTTTTTTAAATAAATAACAATTAATTAAATTGAATATTTTTAATGATATTTGATACTTAATTTAGTCAAATAAGGAAAGGAGCGATTTTATTAGACACGTTGCTTTTATAATATGATAAACAATATCATACCATTCTAAAATAAAAGTAAAAAGAAAACCATGGCAAAAGCAATTTTTAAAAAGTCCTTTCAAAGTTTATTGAAAAATTCAGGAAGTCAATCATTTAATGCATCTGACTTACCAAGTCCTTCCTCCACCCCCCTAAAATTACAGTACATATTTATTTATTTAAATAAGTATGTATTCCTATTTCTTTAAAACAGATTTTTAATTAAATCTGAAAATTATTTGAAATGAATTTTAAATGGAATAAATAGTGTAACACGCTAAACATAATGCCAACTGGAGGCTTTTATTAACTAAATACTTGTGAAGAAAAACTATATAAATACCACAAAGAGAACTTTTAATACAACAACAAACTGAATAAATTCAAATGCTGCTTGAAATTCAAGACGCAATGCAACAATGCCCATTAATTACCATGCGCTTAAAACATCATTAAAAGGTAGTTGCGCGCCGGGAATGTGGCTTCTCTCGTCTCTTGGACGAGGTTAAAGTCGCAGTTACGCGCAATTAGGGCAACATATGCTATAACCTTTGAAGCGGCGCGGCAGCTAAATGTTCAGATAGAAACTAGGATGCGAAAACTAGTAGTATTAACGACAGTTTTGGCAATAGTTCTTATTTTCTTTTAGAATTAATTATTAGCCCAAATTAAGTCTTTTGGTTTAGTTTTTTCTATCATCGGTAGCAAAGTGTTTGATTACGTTTGAAAAAATAAATTTGGGAAAGGTTGCAAAAAACACAAAATTATTTTTGTTTTTGGAAAAAAGTATTAAAATACATTACATTCTACTTTTATTGAAAAATATATTTCTTTAAAGGTTCCGTAGTATTTAAACAATCCTTGTTTTTGCACATATTTACATATTTGCAAGTAAGAATACGTAATCAGGCATATTTCGGTCAACAGTAAAAATTACATATGTGTAGATGTTCTTTAAATAACACTTTCTTTTTTCTTTTTTTTTATTTCAATAATGCTAGTCAAGTAGATATTTTTTCTTAAATATTCAAGAGTGAACTCACGTTTGGCAACGGCTTTCTTTTTTTTTTTTTAGAACAATAGATAAATGAAAGAATTCCAAGTGACAGAAAATGTCAAGATAATCAGATTGATTTATGCGAAAAGTTTCCAGAATACAAAGTAACGACATTTTAGAACTGTCACGCACTTAAACGAAACTTACTCAGGAAATCTAATTAAAAAAACAGTAATTACTGAAAAAGCGGCAATGAAGTTTCTGTACTGTTCATTTATTAATGTCTAGAAATTTCTAAACGTGTCGAAAGCGTGTATTAACATATCGTATGTTGACAACTTCTAACAAGAATGTGTCTTGAAAATAATAAAAGAAAAATTCAAATGGAAAGAAATTTACTTCCACATGTCGAAACTCAACATCATTTTTGGATGAAATAGCAGGTGCGGTTGTTCGACATTTTTGGACACAATTGGCACCAAAATTTAGCACAATAGGGAAGCTTGCATTATCAATTTTGTTTCGCAAGCTATATCTTACGTCTTTTTAAAAACATCATATTTCATTTTTACGAGGAAAAAAAATTGAATAAAACAGGATAAAGTAAATAAATAAAATAAAAACCAGATCAGAAAAAAGCGCATTCATTGGGTAACGCAACACATAGAATAAAAAATATTGTATAATAAATGATATACAGTTTTACAACTAATCCTGATGTATTGCTGATTGATTACATGAAACCAATTATATTACATAAAAAATAAATGTAATATGATTTTAGAACCTTCTGTTAATTATATCATATTTAGTGCGCAATGTAGGCAATTCAAGAAACGTCATTTGTCACGTGGCACCGATGAAAGCAATGTAAACAGAGGAAGCCGTAGAATCGCTTTACATCGAATTCGACAAATCTAATTAAAAACTAGGCCTAAATAAAGTTCTTCTACATTACATAAAATTAACACTAAATACAACACTATAACTATTGTAATAACTTTATGATGATTAAATTAAATGTAAATAATGGGTTATAATCAGAAAAAGTTGTGAAAATAGTTTAATTAATTTTAAGATAACTAATTTTGCCGAATGAACTCCACGTAGAACTCAATTGAAAATCTTAGTAAACAAAGAGCGGATGTCACGTGACTACGATGATCGCTTATGATCCCTCTAGCGATGAATTGTTTCCATTATATTATATAAAAAATAAATAATATGATTTTAGAGCCTTCTGTTAATTATATCATGCTGTTACGCTTTAGCGCACAATTTAATTTTATACATAATGTATTAAGAAAAACTCAGTTTATCAATTTTAATTAAGTTTAATAACTCTCTTTCTTTCATTTATTTATTTTTTAATCGTCCCCGAAGTTGTTTCTTTATCACGAGATAATGAAAAAAAAGTCGATCTTTAAGAGCACAAATATTGAAAATTGTTTTAAGGGAAAAGTTAGATCTTTCTAAAAAGGAAGAGTAGTTTTTCCCAATTTTTAAACACTTAATAGTTTCAATGTAATTTCAACGCACGAATTAATTATATTACAAAAATGCATCTTACTTTTCCGTTTTCACAGACGAATTATTTGTACCAGTACTTTCACTCCCTTCTAATTTTCTTTCATGGCACTATTATTACAATATTTTCAATCTTATACTTTAGTTCAAGACAGTTTTATGTGTACAATTCTTGTTTTTAATAATACTGTTTCAAAATCAATATTTTTTCTAATGGGCTGCCGTTGACTTTTGTCGATTGCAGACTTAGAGCGTTCCCAAAAGATTGGTACCATGATAATTTCGATGTCCAGTTTCTTCACGTGAAAGGATGAGCACCCGACATCTGTTGATGCGAAATTGCACTAGGAATTTAATTTATCCGAACGCATCCAAGCCAAATGTCTACTCAAGGGCTTCTTTACATGCCGCGTAATCATACGACATGGGCGCAGACGATATTCTGCATCTTGAAAACCCACCGTCACTGACAGGCTCGACCTGGGGCGTACGAGTCCCGTGCCTTACCACGACGTCACCGTGCCGACTCAAAACCAATATTATCCTCAATTTTCAGTTTAAAAATATATATAATATGAATGTCATTTGAAAACAAAAACCAGACCAAACATGTCCGACCCATAGATCAAGAGCTGTCCAGCCCTTCGCGCAAAAAAAGGGGAGTGGAGTAATAGTGAGAACTCTGACACCTGCGAGAAGCGAATTTTGCTACAGACGACAGTTGCAGAAAAGTCGTCACTTCACTCCGTCATTTTGCCAGGTCATAGTTCCTTTATGGAAAGCGTCATTAGAATTCAAGAGAATGAAAATAACAATAAAATGGCGGCACGTTTCAGTTTAAAGGTGTGCACAGCGAATCTGCGTTTTTAGCCCAAACGTTTCATCCACGAAACTTTACGTGATTCGTTTACAGATATCTAACCGTCGGAGGTTGATTTGTACCTACAAAACTGGTTTCAGGTGCATTCAGTATGTCAAAAAACAACACAAAAAGATATGCTATAAGTGAAATATATTATGTTATTATGTATAATAATCAGACATTAGACAAGCCCGTCATCTCAAAATTTTTCCTTGGCCGAGGGTGAATAAATATAAAACACAATTTTACTGCTTCTTTAAAAAAAATCTCAAATGAAATTAGTAAGTTAGACATAAATAATATATAAATAATATGCTTCCTTTTTTAAAGTTTCTTCTAATATAACGGATTCGACGTTATATTGTGCGACGGTTTTAGCATTGATAATACATTCATTAGCCTTATTTTATGTACATTATAAAATTAATAAAATTTATGTAATATAAAATTAATAAATAAGTAATATTAAAAAGGGGGGGAAAGTAAACATTTATAACGAAAATACAAAATTTGAATTTTGTTCATACAGAGACTTCTAATTGCTTCAAAATAACTGCACGCAGTATGTAATTAGTTTTTCCATATTTATGCTGCAATAACGGATTCAACGTTATTTAGTGCAACGATTTTATTTTGGATACATTGAAACCTTTGTACGTTGACCACTTGCGGTGCAGCATTTTAGTGGTCCACTTAGACAAGTGGTCAAGTTACAAAGGTGGTCAACTTTACAGGTTTTACTGTAGCATATTTTTTTGTTATTTTTTTTTTTTTTTGTAAAACGATAAAAGAAATAAAGAAATATTAGAAGAAATTTAAAAAAACAATCATTTATTACGGAACTACTAATTTCACGGTTAATTAATCAAAGAAATAACGCGCGAATAGTACGCTATTGAAGCCATCGAAGAACAACCTGACCTGCCTCCGTTAGCTGCAACCGCCCGGGGCCAGTTATACGCTTCAACTGCAAATCTCTACTTCGAGCTTCGGGGCTGCAGCAAAAATACACAACTGATAATAATAAAAAAAGCATAAACATAAGAAACAAAACAAACGAAATCGAACACGAATTCTCCCGCCCCTGATCTGCTATCAGATGCCTGGGGTATAAGAAAGAACGCTTTTTGTTCTTCGACTTCCTCTCTTGTGTTTCTCGCTGTTATAACCGAGTTTCATTTTCTATTTCGCCGTCTCACTCTCTCTCGTTTTTCATGGATTTTTTACACGCATTCCATCTTTTCTCTTTTCCGAATGCAAAGTTTACCCAACTGTATAAAGAGGCGGAAATAAGATATTTTCTTTCCGGACAAAATTTCCAAGAAAAAAAGATCTATCATAAAGAAAATGAATAGAAGAATATCACGAAATACAATTTCTTTCGTTTTTTCTTAATTTTATGATAAGTATGTCAAGAGCATGTACAATAATATATCACTTTTATTTGACGCTATTAAATATATATTTATATTGCAGCAAAAGACTGGCAGCTAAAAAATAAAATAATAAATCTAAATATAATTATCCTCATTTTTCTCTATTTATTTATTTAATTCGACGCATTTAGTAACAACAAGCAAGGTAAAAACAAAAAATATGTACGAAATTTAAAGACAGAATTTGCGTCCAAAAATTAGTGCTGATACGTTTAACCAGTTCGAAGATAGCCCTTAACTGGAAATCTGATTTTTGCTTTGGGACAAAGTTCAGTGTCTGAGAAAATCAAGATAAAGATAGCAATTATTAATGAAAAAAAAAAAAAAGCATGAAAGATAGAAAGAGAAGAATAATTCAATTCCAAATAATAATAAGAAAAAGGAAAAACAAAGAGAAGAATGATTCGATTTAAAAAAATAATAAGAAGAACGATTCAATTCCAAATAATAGTAATAAAAAAGAAAAACAGAAAGAAACAAAGAAAAGAATGATTCAATTTAAAATAATAATAATAACAAAACCCACTTACTGCAAACTATCATATAGTCTAAATTGAACTACGGGCACTTTATACCCACGAGAAACACAGCGAGCTCGAAATTCTGTAAGTGCCCAGTTATCTATCTACCTTTTCTAAATCTTCGCCTGAGTCACAAATGCGAACCTGATTCATTTCCACCCTGTAATCGCTAAAAGAAAAATACCGTGTGACCCTTCCGACACTCAATTGAGCAAAGCGTGTCCGGCACCTGAAAGTCTGAAAGACTAGTGTTTATCACTGAGTTGTATAATGAAGAATGGGATCCAGTCACGTACCTAACTGATTACGACGAGTATAGTCGTATTTTAGAATTAAGTCTGAAATGTCACAAACAGAAGACATAATTATGTGTATGTCAAAAGTAATGCTTGAGACTAAAACAATTTGATGATGGCCAGTGGCCAGTAAACCCAAAAAAGTCGCCACTTTGAGCCATGTTTCAAACTGATCCCCCATCCCCACCGGGGCTTTATCTGGCGTACAAACATGTGCATACATATCCTCAAACTACACTTTGTCACAAAATTACACAAAGCCCGATTTTTAAAATAATAATAATAAATTACAAACCTTTTCTAGTCGCCAGTTTTGGTGACCGACATAACATTTTGTGGTCGCCAAATAAAAAGCTATAGTCGCCAATGGCGAGTGGCGACCGTTAGTCACGACCTTTAGTCAAAAGTATTTTATTGCAAAGCGAACACTCATAAATGATGTCACACTTCGAGGGCGGAGGGGGTTTCGTGAAATTGTGACAAGGGGAGGGGGTAACAAGAAGTGTGACATCATGCTTGTGCAACGTAGCGTGGTATGTGACAAAGGGGTAGGAGGAGGGGTATGTTGAAGTGTGACATTTTGTGACAAAAGGGCGAGGGAGTCAAATATATGGGGAAAAAGCGTGACATTATTTATGGACGGTCCCAAATAAGAAAATTATTGAAATTGTTTAATTGCTTTTTTACATATTTCCTTCTCTGCGCAATAAATGAAAAGTTCCAAGCAACTTTGAATCATATGTATGCAATTTTAATTGAAAATATCTCCGTAATTATTTGCTCATGGAAGCTTCTTCGACCATTTTAATTGCACAGCAAGAAAACAAATAAAAAGGAACGCTTTTTTCTTACACTAAACTGCCTTCTTAAAAAGGACTTAACGATTTCTATTTTAATTTTAAACATTAATATAGGTAGCAGCACATTTTTTTCGTGGTGCACGTGTAAATTTTCTAGCAATAAAAATAAATTATTTTTCGTGTATCAGCAATAAAAATTGAAAAAAGTGCCGGTTGAAAATGACGAACAACCAATGGATGTGTGTATTTCTGAAGAAGTACGTGCTAGAAGGGAAGTTTAGAGGATAATCTGGAAAGGGAAGGGACACTTAATCCCTACAGTGAGGCTTTTTTTTTTTTACTTTACGTCTTTTTTTTACATCATCAGGATTCGAGAAATCAATTCGGCTTTGCCTAAAATAAACATCTACCACTACTTTGTCACAAAGCGGGCAGTTGGGGGATACAACTAAAATTGAGCTAATGATGTTCTTCAGTTTTCCAAGCTTGTAATATTATTTTTGGAAAATAGATTTTTCGAGAGATGAGTAGGGGAAACTGCATTTCAGCAATTTCAGACGACGAGCTAGGGCAGAAGCTTTTTTACATGGTTTTTTTAATAGAATTTTTAGATTTTGTTTCACTTTTGGGATTTTTCGCACTTTCTCTCTCTCTCTCTCTCTCATATATATGTAGATATGAATTATACAAAAAATAAAGAAGCATATTTAAAAAACACATTTAAATACAAATATTTATTAATAATGGATAAGCGACAGTTAAAAAGACGCAAAACGTCTTATTTTATAAAGAGTACGCAAACTAATTTTATAAGAGTACTAACTCTACAAACAATCTAGCACAGAAAGAATAAAATTTCTTTTGAAATAGTCTGCGTTGTAAGAAAAAGCCTTATTGTTGCGGTTAAAAAAATAAATAAAAAATATTAACATGTACTTCAGTATAAAAAAATGTAACCGTAAAATAATACGAGCATTTGCAGTAATTAATTTTATTGGAATTACATCACCATATAAACGAACCAATATTGTAAAATTAGTTAAGAATGGCAGCAAACAGTCATCATTTTTGTAATTCAAAAGGCAATTATTAAACATTAATTTAACTGATAAATTATTGCGCAGACGATCCTTAAATCTTTGAGTAAAATGTTCTAATCAATTCAAATATAAATAAATCTTGAAAATTGGAAAGCAAGCAGGAGCATGAATTGGTAGACTGCAGTCTTACTCGGAAGGGGGTGGGTGGGTGGAGGGGATCGTCTGCGCACACCTATAATTTTATTAAGTCAAAGCCCTCCACTGCACGGAGACAATGCGTGACTTCTTATTTATTCATCCACTAAGTTTGTGTACATAAAAACAGTCAGCGCACGCATACGCATGGCGGTTAGCAGGTGGTGAAATACAAAATTTTATTTATAGATGCTGCGGCTTGATTTGAAACAATCATGAACCGCGCACTAGAACAACACTCGTATTGTCTTCCCCTTTTCAGCTCTTTACCAGTTCACTGACAGAGAATCTTTGTTTTTGATTAGATAACGGAACGAGAGGCAACAGAGGGGTAGGGAGGGGGGCAACATACACGGTTAATTACATATCAAACTCTTTTTCATTTTTGATTATTTCTTGTTTTTCTTTTTTCTGTGTGCAACAAACATTGTTTTACCAAACAAAGAATGCAATTTACAAAAAACTAATTTTTAATGTTTACATAATAGAAGTTTTTGACAATTTATGCTACTTCTAATAATCTTTTTAAACCTTATTTCAGAAACATAATATTTATTTATTGATACATTTACGGCAAGCTGTTAGTTTGTAATAATTTAAAAAGAAAACGAATTAAGAGTTTTTGTTTGCAGTAAATTTGAAGCCGTGTACTTAAACATTGTTCATGTTTTTTCCTACCTAGTAAAAAACAACGCTTAGTTAATTTAGTTCTTTTGGAAGCAGTATATTAAAATCCATTAATTATTTTCCTTACGATACAAAAGTATCATTTAAATTGTAGTTTTTGAAACAATAATTACTACAAAAATGCCCTTAAATAAATAAATAAAATGCATAAATAAACAAAATGAAAGTATAGATTTTTTAATTTTGGGAAAAAATTGCAGACTATCAAGCATATTTTTAAATATTCGGTCTGGGGAAAAAAGTCATGGAAATGCACGCCACCATAAACTTTTAGTTGCAATTAACTAACGTCACACCAAATAGAAACTTCGTAAAGTAAAATAATAGCTAAGCATACTCTATTGAAAAATTGCTCAGAAATCGCCATTTTTTATTTCAATTACTTTAGTCAAAATTACCATTTCTCCCCCTATATTTTTTAAGTTCGTATGCTTCAATAAAATTATCATGCAGGCGATTAAGTGTGAAATAATCACATAAAAGAGCAAAATTTTCACCACTTCACCGAGTCACCACTTTACTTAATACGTGTATCAGCTACATAACCCTACATTCTATTAATAATAACAGTAATTATCAGCACATCTTTCGACAACAAATTTATGTACGTAACTCCAAGTTTTCATTACAACCGACGCTTAGGTATCTCTTCTCCAGCGATCTATTAATATAGCACGTCGCTTGCCTTTCACCGAACCCCGAGGGGTGTTCCACCCCTATCGCTCACACACAAATATCATCGATCCTGAGCTTTCGTCCGCCCACACCACAACCCCTAAATTAGGGCTTCAACTTGAGTGGATCAATACTAAAATACTCAATGAAAAATTCTTTAACCAAATCGATTTCGAGCTAAATACCCGCAAGTATAAAATTTTCTGAGATTTTCCTTATGCTTGCATGATTTTTAGCTTGATAGTTGTTATTAAATTCTGATCCGACGCGAGTTAAAACGCTATTGAATGTTTTACTTTGTTTTTATCAAAAATTTGAATTATTAATAGATATAATTTTTACTGCTTGAAACATTTTCGAATTAATTTTTTCTATGCTCCGAATGTTCTGTGATTTTTATACACTAAACACTGATGCTTGTTTTTGTTTTTCTTAATTTTTTCTCAGATTTTTCTTACGCTTGCATGATTTTTAGCTTGATAGCTGTTATTAAAACGCTGATTCGCAGCGTGTTAAAATGCTATAGAATGTTTTACTTTCTTCAAATAAGAAATTTGAGTCACTATAGATATAAATTTTACTGCTTGAAATATTTTCGAATTTTTTTTCTATGTTCCGAATGTTCTTTAATTTTTATACACTGACTCTTGCGTTTTTTTTAAGTAAAATTCTCTCAGATTTTTCTTAAGCTTGCATGATTTTACTTTATGAAATGCTGTCCCTAGTGAATTAAAATGCTATTAAATGACTTAAGTTCTACTCTCTGAAGTTTGAACTATTATAGCTGTAAATTTTACTGTTTCAAAACATTTTCGAAGTTACTTTTTTTTTTGTTCCAACTGTTCAAGGATTTTGACTAAAATTGCATGCATTTTTTAACAGTAAAACATCATAAGGAATTTTACAATAAAACAGCTTTAAAGATCGCGTTTTGGAACACGTTTTAATTATGCATCTCCAAAAGTGATATTGGATACTTGTGAAGCACTTTTTTGATTGTTAATTTTTTAATTCACTTTTATAAAAATTCTATCAGCGCGTTTGAAGTTTAGTAATATTACATGAGATTTGAAAAACACCACCAATAAAATTACAGGAAAATGTATTGTCTTCTGAATGAGACATTTTCAAGCAGATTTAAAGTTTTTTTTTTCTCGAAATAATGAAAAGCGTTCTAGATTGATTGATTAATGAAAATGGCAGAAATGACATTTCTTTCTCTTTGAAATGATTCGGCATGGAATGGAAACATGCTTGCTGTGAGCAAACACCCCCTCGCAACCCCTGGATCAAGCTGACTCAGTGCGACCTACTCACGCTCACAGGTGGCAAAGCGTGCTTCGGGTTTGATGCAAACACATGCAGCCGCTTGAATTAAAGATCGTTCAAGGGGTGCTCCTCTGTAGAGGGGGAGAGAGGACGATACTAATTTTATGAGCGAACGAGTTTTGGAATAAGCCCGGGACGTGGCACACCTGTCGCTCAGCACATGTGAGACAAATCGATGGATTCATTTATTCACGGAGAAGAAAGGAATAGGTGGATTCGAATTATTCACGCACATATAGAATGAATGGTTATATGTACACAATATGCATCACTCTTGATGAAAATACATCAAGAATGCATCATACATAATGATATTACACATCGAATGAATTTTTATAGAAGGAAAACGTGTCTAGAACGCATAAACAAGAATTATTGTTTTCTTCTCATTATTAGTGTTTTAAAAATTATTATTTTATACAGAGCATCTAGAATGAATGCTAAACAACAAGTGAAAGGTTTTAAGTGTTAACCACATAGCCCTCAAGGCGAGTTGCTAGGTGGTACACAGTAATGGGGCTAGGACAAAAAAAAATGAGATTAAAACTTGCTTTTATATACCTACCTATGTTTTAGCTTGACAAAAGCTGAAAGAGGCCAATGGCATGATCTGGCAAGTGGCCACGTAAGAAGTGTGTATGGGGGGAGGGGCATGGTTAACCCTACAAAAAACTATTAAGTATATTTAAGTTAACTTTAGAGTCAAAATGAAAATCAAGTTACTTCGCTTTTTTTTTCTGCCTTCCCATGTTGTTTTTTAATTTACCACCAGTCTTTGCGGAAAAAAGTAACTCCTGAGGAGCTAGGGGGGCATATCCCAAGAACAAAAAAGGGTTTAACCCCACCCCTTTTAAAATTCTGGGCACAGGCTGCGAAACAGATAGTGAACAATAAGAGCTCATCGTCATTGTTGATAACACATTAGAAATGCGTATTTTCAGAAAGAAAACACGTTTAGAATGTATGGTTACTCCTGTCCACGCATTGCTCCCGTTCGCAGAAGGATAATGTTCTACAAAAAATCTGCTTTAAGCTGAAACTTAGCTTCATGAACAGTTGAAACTGACTGAAACCCCCAACAAGACTTTAACAGTCCTAAAACCGAGGAATGTTCCGTGGCCCAGATTCATTCTTCAAATTCACTCTGGCAAAGGTCAGAATTGGAGTTCGGAAGGGAACCTTGAAGAAGGGGACATTAGACACGCACTGATAGTCTTGAGTGCTATCTCTCATGCCACCCACTGGGATGGGGGAGATGATGTCCCAGCTATGTCCCGGTTTGGCCTTTTCGCTAGACAGTTCTTCTTCAGTGAAGAATGTAGCGTAGTATTTCGAAGCTGTGAGATATAGTTTTGTTTTGGTTTAAAAAAAAAGGTCGTTTTGAGATTCAAAACTGTTTAAACAATACAAGGGTACAGTTGTACCATAAAAAAAAGTGCCAAGAAGAATCCATTCATGTTCAAGGGAAGAACTACTGGTATAAAGAATGTGCCGTTTCTGTTCCCGTTCTAGTTCGTTTAGCATGCTTGATTTCTTCCGAAGAGATGCTATATGCCAGTTTATAAATTGCGTTGCTTTTAACAAACAGAGAAGCAAACATTCCGATTCGGGTGCTTATAAACGCACCTGCAAAACGAACTTCCCTAAACTCGAATATATTCGTCCTTTTCGGCCATACGTAGAAGGGTCAAAACTTCGTAATCGAACTGTACGTAATCATCTGTTAAATAACCAAATCAATATCAAAGAGCACAAAATTGAATCAAGGGGTGGGGAAATTTATTAATGAATGATTGAAAACACAAATATTGAGAACTGAACATTTTAGTGCTTAAGAAAATTTTTCAATTCTTCTGCATTTTAAATAGAAATCTCATTTCTACAGGAATTCTTACATTCAAACGAAAGCTTAACATTTCACTTGACTTGAAATTGAACAGCATTTCATGTAATAAAATATTTCCTTAAATTGAATGTCATTATTGGATTTGGACATATGTGTGTAGTGTGTCTGAATTCGCGCGCCTTTCATAAAAATTTATCTCTGTCTGTCTCTCTCTCTATATATCCTATATATAATTTTTCTCTTTTTTAAGGGAGGCGGGGGAGGGTGTAATGCATCTCTATTTTTCGCTACGAATCTATGAAATTGGATAAACAATAATATTTAGATGGAAAAAGGAAAAAATTAAGCGAGTTCTTTAAAAAAAAAAGTAAGTTCTTTATACCTTTAACCTCATAACACTTCTTTAAAAGCAATTCACTCAGACAACACGGTAATTATAATGAAATGATACACATTTTGACTCAACAGAGGAATTAAGCTGCCATGTCGCAACTAATTAGCTTTTCCTTTTTCTTTTTTCTTATGCCTTAAAAGCGTTTTACATCTTTGCAACTCGAAATAAAAAACAGAAAAAAAAGGTCGAAGAATACCGTACGGCGGAGAAAGGGAATTTTTTCTGCTCCTCCGCCATCTCTTGGCAAGCATTCAGGTGTATTCTGCGAAAATGTGATGAGTAATTCCCCTGTTCCGCATTAAATCCATAAAAAAAAGGGAGAAATCACTGCGACAGCATTATTTTCGAGCTACCTAAAAAAGCGCATTATGGGTAATGCAACATAAGTTGCACTACGGGGGACTATAAAATTGCACTTAAGCTGAAAGAAACGGAGATTTGTCCTCAGCTATCCCTAAAAACAATTTCAATGTTTCCCGGATGTGAAACACCCTATGACGTCACCTTGGGATACTCCCCCTATCCCGAACAAGAAAATGGGGGGAGGGGGGGGGGGTTGCAGAGACCAGAAAAACATGGGGAAAGAAAGTGAGCGAGTCTTTTTCCATGGTTCATCGCATCGGTTCCTCTGGTTTCGGTTGCGGCGGTTCCCTCTAATTATGGGACACCCAGTGTAGGGGCCCTCGAATTTTAGATTTAATTGGGAACCGACTGGGGGGAAGGGGCATCCGCAAAAAGGGAATAGCGCTTCGGTAATTAGAAAAGCCACAAATAAAGTCGGAATCTTGCATTCAGCAAAAGGGAAATGAGCAAGAGGATAGTTCAGAATGGGACATGATAGATTTATGACCGGGCCATTTAGGTTAAATGGGGCGGTTTAGCTTTCAAGCTAATGGGCAAAGGGGCAAAAATATGCCCTATTGGTGCAGATGACTCAAAAGTAGAGTAGATACTAGAAACATTACTGATGTCAGTACCGTGCTATATTGGCCGTTCTGTAATAACTTAATCCCACTGCCGATGAATGGAACAATGACTGATTCTTTGGTTGAGGAGAGCACGTAAAATCATTGTCTGTAACGGACTCATCACAAATTCTGCGTAACACACACATTAGGAAACATCAGAAACATTAGTAGAATACAATAGATTCGGTCGGACGTGGTGTGACGTGTAGTGTGTTAACGCGAGTAGTTCGATACAAAAACGTAATACGCAATAGCTTTTTTTTTTTCGAATTTTGCAATTTCACCTTCAATTATTAGATAATTACACCTACATTTCCAATTAACGACAAATTCGATAGAGGAAAGAAATTGAAGCATCTGATTCAGATTCAAAATTTTGGAAGAAATCAGTTCTCAAAGTGTTTCTTTTGTTTATTAATAATTTTTCCTTTAGTCATGAAAATTTTGTTCTCTGCCCTTAGATTTTTTAAATTTAATTCTTAGTTGTTAGTTTTAGTTCTTGGTTAGCATTTCACCCTTAGTCATTACCATTTTGTTCTAAATTTGCTGCATTTCCCATTTTGCACTACATTCTTTTGTCTTAAGTTTTTCCCTTAATTATTAAGAATCTCCTATCACAATTTCTCTTTGATTCGCTAGGGCTTTTCACTCACTCAATATGGTTTTCTTCATCTAATTCTTTGCATTTTATCAAATTAATGCTCTTAAATTTATAGAAATACCTGACCATATATCAAAAGCAGGTCAGGTCATTGTTAACTAAGGAACTGATCTGGGAGATATCTATAATTTTAATGTTGTCCTCCTACAATGATGACCATGCAGAAACTTTACTACAACTTAAGATTGTTAAACGACTCTAATGAGAAAAAAACATACTGTCGCAATATTGCTAAATATTGTCGCAGCTTATAAATATATCCAAATATTGTCGTGACTTATAAATGTATCTAAATAATGTCGCAACTTATATCGTTTAGTTACTCTGTATAAGTCTCACACAATTAGGTAAAAGTACAAACTAAATTAAAGAAAGGTTATTTAAGCTGATCCACGAAATGAATCTGCTTCTGCAGAATTTTCTTTTGAATCCATCTTCTAAAAGGAAGCGGGAACAAAAGGCGCTTTAGCAAATTAGATTGCTGAAAAATAAATGCGATTTATTCCATTAGAATAAGTTGCCTTTGAATAAATTGCAATTAAGCGAGTATTTATCTCCGTAATTTCATCATAAATCTCAAAGAGCTTTTTCTGAATGTCACTAATAGGGTAATTAAGATTTAGCGTTACTCAGTGTTGAAGCTTTGATCTTAGACGGAGACCACTGCTATTTTTCGCTAATTGATGAAAGACAGATGTTTGCAAAAGTAAATATGCTTGTTTGTGAGAATTCCGTAAAAGGATTACAACTTCGACTTTTTCAAGCGTCTTAAGTAAAATGGAAAAGTTCACAGGCTAGTCTATCATCGTCCAATTAAAAGGTACAATTGAATTCAAATAATCACCTTTTATTTTCAAGGAAAGGTAATGGTACCTGTTGTATGTATGAGTTTATTGTTTAACGATTTAATCAAATCAGATATAGATTTTGAAAGTCCCGATTTGCATTTGATGAATATAATTTTTCGATTTAACGATATCCTTGATTCAAAAATAGTATTTAACACTTCATGGACAATCGTTGAATCGGGGTAATATTGTACTTAATTATGGCTACGTCTTTGTGCAACTGAATTTTAAAAACATTTCTAAAATAACTTAAAAATCAATCATACAATACCTTTGATAGAAATAGAATTAACTTTCTCAGCAAAACCACTTTTCAAGATTTGGAACAAGTACAACGAAATCATTGACCGTTTCTAATTACCACACTCTCAGAAATAGAACGCTCACTTTCGACGATTCTTCAATCGTCAAGAAAATTTCGTCATTTGCAGCGATTCTTTCCTCTCGCGATCACGTGACTTAAAAAAAGTTACTACACAAATTTCGCCAAGTGGACGAAAGGTTTACGTGGAGCATTTTTCACGAAACCCTTTCGTCAAATACGACGAAAGTTTCCTGAGATTTGAGCATGCGTTTCTGAGAATGCAGGACTACAAATTGAGGGAATAACATTCTTTAATCAATTGTAAAGTAGAATGACATATCTCAGTTGGTGAAGACGAGTACTTTAAAATCATTTTTCCTAAATCAATCCTGAAAATTTACCTGGTGGAAAATATAATAAGAACAATGGAAAATAGAAAAACAAGCAGTTTGTTCTGTACGACATCAACATTGGACACCGAGACTCCACCCACCGAACATTAAAAGTCAACAAAGTCAAAAAACCGCACAAAGGCAAACGTATGAAAATTTAATTTCATACTTCTGGCTTCCGACTTCCGACTCTACCAATTGGCGATTTTTAAAAAGCGGATTGGCGATTTTTAAAAGCTGGCCACGGCAAATTAAAAAAAAAAAAAACAATATTTAAGTAATATAATTTGAAATTTTTGAATATTGCAACATCAACTTTTGTCATTTTAGATATAATTATGCACTGCACAATAAAGTAATAAAAAGTTTGGAATTACATTACGGTAAATTCCGTTCCCTGAACATTGAGTTCTTTAATTTGGAATTTTTCCAACTAAAAAAATACGTAAACGCTATTTAATCATTGTTCACACGTTGCGCTAAAAAAAGTAAGTGCTCAAGTTTCATGCAGTGCTGAAAAAAGGCCAAGATCAGGAAGGAAAATAAGCATAACAAAAAAAGGGCAAAAACAGGCGTTTACAGAATTTTTTAAGAAGAAACAGGACACCATTTGTCAACGCATAATTACTCTGTTTCCTAATTACCAAAGAGTCCTTATAAAAATCGTGAATCAACAGCTCACAACCATCCCCCTACGCAAAAAAAAAAAAAAAAAAAAAAATTCCTGCATGTCACGTGATGAGGGGTCAGCTCCGTGAATCTAATTTACCGTTGCACATTGTACAATACAAAGAAAAAAGAATGAAGTAATTGCCATCGTAATTTTAATAAAAATCCGTGGAGTTGAAGATTCGATAGAATAATTCCATTTCAATTGCACGGTTTGTAAGCGTTCGCGTGACCTATTACTTCATTTTTATTCGAAGCGCCATTTTTTTCTCTGGTGTCTCCCGGTCGTGCTTGAAATTTTCTTTCGCTTAGTGTATTTAAAACAAGGAGAGACTGAAAAGAATAAATTAATAGACGGCATACGTTTAAAAGCAATTGTCTTTTCGCTTGGTTCAGGAGCCCAATTATACAAATGAGATTTTTAAAAGTGCGTTTACTATTTATATTTTCGAGTAAATAGAGTGGAACGAAATGTTTATAGCAGTTTGCTTTTTTTCTTATGGCCGCAGGAAAAGGGAGGGAACTCATTTACATTTTAATTTGGGGATGGGGGGAGGGGGGTGAGGGAACCTCTCTAACGCATTAATTTACAGTAATTTTGTTTTCACCAATACGTTTGCGAAAATTCACAAATATGACTTCTGGGTAGTCTTAATTTTTTCATGAAATTGGATTCAATTTCAGAAAGTACAACTTTTCCTGAAGCATAATAATGCGAGCATGAAAGGTTTAGAAAAGGTATAAGGTATTGCCTTAAATCTTTCAAGTAACAGCAAAAAAATAATGTAATAAATTGATGAAGAAATAAAATGGATAAATAAATACCTGTTTATACTTGCTATTGTGGTTTTACTATTTCATGTAATACAGAACGAAAACCCGAAAACTTTAGAATCGAGATTTTAAGTTTTAACAAGATACAAGAATGACTGTTTAATGCCGATTGAGTTCAAATACCACAGCCACAAGGCGACGTAGTTTTGGATATGCAACAACTAAGAGTTGACAATTATTGTTAAATACCAAACATTAGCAGGAAGTTCGGCGAAAATGCCGATTAGTGGATGAAGAATAACATCCCGTTTACAAGAGAAGTGCGTTTTCCAGTTACTGTACAGAAACTTTTTGCGCGGATCTCACTTAACAAAATTAATAGAAGCATAATAATGCCATTGAGTATGCTAAAAATTCATTTATACTCTTATTTCTTATGTTGAAGTTCAAACACACTATAACTCACGAGTAATTGGCTTATTACAAGACATTCTCTATGGTTGTTGTATGTCTGTAAACAAACAATAACGGCAAGCCCGTACCTGTTAATTTTTTTCTTACAACTAAACGTAAATATCTTTTTATTTTAAAATACTGGTGCGTCCGTCGTTCGAGGAAAACAATGGACAATAATCTATTTCGGGAGCGAAGAAAGAGAGATAAAAAAAAAAAAGAGAGAGCGACGAAGATTCGTTCAAACAAATGATTCCTTTTTCCCCTTTTTATTTTCCTTCCGGAGTGACGAGCAGTTCCTTGTACCTGCAGGGAATGGAATCAGAAAACCATTTATCATGCTTTGTTTTGAACGTGCCGCGTAAACAACGAACGCAGATACTGTGTTCTATCTGCGAGATGTTGTATGCTGTTCCTGTTCTTGCAAGTATCTTAAGTTGCTCGTGTGGTTTCATTAAATAAAATCAATGTTATTTGTGATACCGGAATGTAAAGGTAGCTGTTACATTTTTTTCTTCTTCTTTTTTTGCCCGTAAGGATTATGGATTGCATTTATACAATGCTTCTAATATTACTGCGTCGCACGGGTATGTTACCTCAAACATAGCGTCATTTCTCAGATGGAGAACGTGCCGTACTTCTTCGTTACAATTCGTAAAAGGATCTAAGAATTGACTCGAAAAATATCGTCTGCTGTTCAGCTTTATCAGGAATAATATTTGACCTCTTTGGTTATACACGCGTCAATATTTTCGCAGACGAAAAATTGAATGCCACCAGCGATGCCTCAAAATGCTAGAAACGTTGATTAGTATTACATTTGTTAAAATAGCAACTGCACTGATTTGTCAAAACGGCAACTGTATTGTGAAACGTCAACAATGCAGATAAAATAAAACCGACTCAAAAATCTTCAAAGATTTTTGAGTATTTAATTAATTTCTCCGTTTCTTTAAATTTTCCCTCTCAGCGATGAGAATAGGCAAAATGGCTTCCTTGGAAAATCATGAATTTCTTAATACCTCACTCGACTTAACATTGAAAATAGTATATGCAGTTGTAAGAGAATTTTTTGAAAATTCTTCCAGGAAAACTCAAATTAAAAGTTATAAAAATACATTGAGCGCAGTTTCAGTCAGGCCCACCCGTTTCGCAATTTTCCAAAGGGGAGGAGGGGGGGGGGGCATAAAGGGCATATAATAGGTAAAAAAACACCAAAATAGATACACACATGTACAATTTCATTGTGTTTCTAAAAGTAGGGGAGGGGTGGGGGAGAATTGACCCCCGTCCCCATCCCTAAAATTGTGGGTGCCCGGTTTGTGTTGGTTTTTGCGTAATACATGATTATATTACACAAAAAAAAACCCAACAAAATACATGCAAATTAATAAAAATTCATTATGCTCTCAAAGCCAGGGGGGTTAATTTCCCCCTCCCAAACCCCTCTAAATGACGGGCCTGTGATTAGCAAGAGGAAGCATTCTTGAAATACTTGAGCAACTCAATGCCTCAACAGAGACTCCGCGTATTTCAAGCATTCCGATAATAAGTTACATGAAACAGCTAATAGATGGCGCAACATGTCTTCCGGATTGCTACTTTTAACGAAAATGGCGGCTCTCAAATATTCCAAAAGCGGCCAAATGACAGAATGAATAAGCATGTTGCCCGTCAAAGTCAAGACGTGTTTTACTCGTGTGAGTATGGGTGGCAAAATAAATAGGAAGCAGCTGCTCAACTGTCCTCCTCAGTCTGCGATACATGCCTTGATGGCAAAGATTTTTTTTTTGTCAAAAAAATACCCGAAAATTACGATTCACATTCTTTCTCCATATTTTCGCTTTTAGTTCTTAGGCCGCCCTTTTCCGAAACGATTTATCTTCACATTCGGAGGAAAAAACAAAGTAGGAATTTTTGAACGATGTTTTTTCCTTGATTTTTTTCATACAAGGACTGAAGAGGAAAATCCCTAAACACCTAAGGAATAACGAGTTGCGGAATACAGAAATTCTAGATAGAAAACTTTAAAAAAGTAATAGTACTCTTAACTATAACACTTGCAAATCATTGTAATTTAAGTCGAATAAATAAATCAATGCATATACATTTAAGAAATTAAATTAAAACGAACCAAAATTTATAAATTTATAGTACAGCATGACATTCAGCAAAATATATTTTTAAAATCTTATGAAATTAGACTCTTAATGGAGTCTTATCTGAAATTCCTCGATTCAACTTCAAAATGTTGAATGTAGCAATAGCACCTTTTTTAAAAATGTGCATTCAATAATTTATTGATAATAAGTTGAAATAGATTAGATTAGATTATTCAATAAGATTAAAGTCATATTAAGTTAAACTCTGAAACTGTTTGAAAAAAGTTTAAAATGAATGCTGTTACAGAGAAAAGGAAGTGGGAAAATCAACCAAAGGGAATTATAAGCTACTTTATTTTACTTAGTAATGATTTCTTCAGTCGTTAATTTTTTAATTTTTCAGATATTTATGCAAAATTAACGTCACTTCTACCGAAAAAAAGCTTTAAAGAGCAAAAAAAAATTTAGTTCTTCGAATTTCCGTAACTCTTCTGTTTTAGGCTGAAAAGTTTTCTTTTTTTCTTAATTTAAATTTGGCCATAAATCACTACATTCTTTAGCATCTAAAAAGTCCACAAAATTTTACATTAAGGCTATTTTAAAATTTTGATATTTTTTGTGATAGTTTGATATGAAAATTGTAAAAACATTTTATAGGAACTGTTTTCAGTTTTTCCTCTTTTTTTTAAACTTAGAATATTCGATTCCTAAACCTGGAGCAAACCTTAAAATTTGTTTCCAAATTTCCGTTTAGTAAGTGTTAAACACATCTACTTTTCTGAATGAATAATTTTATCAAATTCATAGTATTTTCTTTAATTATACATAAAGTACATATAAATTTGCTACTGAAAATATCTATGTAATGTCTTCCATAAAGCTCAAAATTACATTTTCTAAATCAAGATTTATAAACAACAATTTGAAAACTCTCAAGTTGCTAATTCTGGCGAAATGCAATGGACCAATCAAATCTCAAAGAAGCACGTGCAAATTATTCGATTAAGAATATCTCCACTTTCGCATCATCCATACGGCTCATAATAAAATTTTCTATTTATATTCCTGATAATAGTTTAAATCTTCTTCCCTTATTTTCGATTTTTTTATAAGTATTAATCAAATCGTCTGCTCTAGAAATACGAATAACATAAACGAACTAAAATTCTTTTTTATCAGTTTATTTTACGAAATCGACCGCATATTATCTGGGCTTAATTTTCATCGTTAACCCTAAATGAAGTGCGTATAAATTCGCCATTAGCAACCTCTTCACTTTTTCCGTCATCTTTAAAACTGAGAAATGCCCAAGTTCCCTGCTATTATACACATAATTTTGCATTTTTATATCTGATACTCCCAGCTTAATTCAGGCGGGAAACTATTTCCCAAAGTCCGCGGAATAAACTCTTAGGAGTCATTATTCCAAGATGGCCTCCGCGGAGGAACCATCTTCATTTATATTTATTTCGGTGAAAAAGGCGCCAGAAAGATAATACTCTTGTTATAGCGTTATTGCGTCCGCGGAGATATTAAGAAAGCAACCCCCTCCCCCCAGTGAGAGATTTTTTTTATTAGTGAAATAGCACATCCTTAAAAGACGGATAAAATGGGAAGAGAGAGAGAGCAATTTCGAGACAGGGTGAGAATCTCCCTTAATGAAAAGTGAGGGGCAGGAAAAATTAAGGAACCCGAAAACGTGGAGGATAAATCCATAAACGATCCCCCCTCGCCCCTCTGCCTACGAAAGAGCTAAAAGGCCGGACAGTTCCAGCGACTTCTTACGCTTTAACGATGTCATATTTCATGCCCTGAAAGGTAGAACTTCAAAGGAAAGAAGAAGAAAAAAAGAAGGTACAGAAAAAAATTGAGAAAGTTGTGTGTGCATCCCAAGGACAAAGTCTGGACTTTATCACGTTCTTCTTGCCTTTGTTTATGATCACACTTTCTTTGTTATTCTTAATTTTGGGAGGTCATAAAAAATTCTGTTCTTTAAAGACTTTCGTTGTTGACCCCGGGTATTAGCATCGAAGGGAGGTTGAAAATCGACGGAGAATTTCGTTTTCTGCTGTTTTTAAGCAAATAAACCAGTTTTAACATACATAGATTTCGGAATCGTTGGTTTTCGTTCCAAGTTGGAATACTAGAGGCACAAGTAGAATTTGTGTGCATGTGTGGGTTTTTTTTCTTTGAATCTTGCCGCACAGAGAACAAAGCAGGTTGTACAGATAACGATAATTTGTATTCATAGACTATTTCAAGAAAAAATATGAGATCTCAATATGCGTAGGAGCGGATACAGGACTTTCTGTTGAGAGGTAATTTCTCTGGGATTTTGTTCTCATGTTCATAAAAATGTGTAACAAAGAGGGAAGATGATTAAGTTATTCATATAATGGTAGTACTTGACTCTCTCCTTGTGGAGGGGGGAGGGAGACGATAGTCCCTTCTCTTAATTTCGAGTTGAAAAAGTTTAGAATTTGCACTTTTATTTATTCTTTTCATTTCGGGAAGTTCTGACGATCCTACTATGGGGCCGTTCATAAATGACGTCACGCTTTTTTCCCATATATTTGACCCTCCCCCCCCCCCTTTGTCACAATATGTCACACTTCAGCGGACCCCCCTTCCCCCCTTTGTCACGCGTCACGCTATGTTGCATAATGCATGATGTCACACTTCTTGTTACCCCTCCCCTCCCCTTGTCACACTTTGTCACAATTTCATGAACCCCCTCTCGAAGCGTGACATCATTTATGAATGATTCCTTAACAACAGTAATTGCATTAAAAACTTATTTAAGTTAAAAATTCTCGTCACACTTTTGTAACCAATTGTTAGCTTCCAAAGTTCTTTTTACACTAATGTTGCCATGACATAAGAATAAAATCTTAAAAAACTAGATTAAAAATTCTGATTAAGAGACTTATGAGCATTGTAGCATAAAGTAAGGGAAAAACTATTGGATCTTACTCTTATCCCTATGGTAATATGTCAGGGGTCGATCCAGCGTTTTTTAGCAGGGTCTGTTTTTAGTGAAATTTAACGAGATTTTTGTGAAATATCAACTAATTTTGCAAAAATTGAATTGAACCCCTGTATATATATATACATGTAAAGATAATTCTACCCCCCCCCCCCCCTCCAGAGAAGAAAATTCTGGTTGTGACACTTCTTCATACCCTAAAAATAATCTGAACTGTAATACCTTTGTATAGATAATTGCAAACGATACCTATTAGAAAGAAATTTTTCACATGATCCGCATAACCGAGTTTTCAAGAAAGCCATCCTAAGATAAAGAAATCCTGATAAAAGCACCCAATGGAGGGAAGAATGCTCGAACAGTCCGGATAAATCAACGCCTTTAATGTTTAAAAAGCCCGACCCATTTCAACAGCAAGCACGGCGCGGAGGAATATCTGCCGCGGAATACCATTTAGATGAAAGCGCAATAGGTAGTTAGCGTTCCGTTTGCATAATATACGAAGAAGGGTTTCTCAAATGCCCAGCTCGTGTTCCATCAGCGTTAAGGCGTAAGCGAGAGAGAGAGAGAACGCTTAATTGAGCTCTGTCTATCGCACAAAAGAGCGAGGAATAATTTTGGCCAATCAGAGTGGTATGTGGAGTAGAGGAATTGTTGTCCCTTCTGTGAGGAATGCACACCTAAAGCGATTGGCGGCAGCTGATTTCAGCTATTGCAATATTGAAAATGAATAGTTGTAGGAGGCGGTAAAATAGGAGTTTTCGGGGGAGGAGGGGGGGATGAAGTTCCAAATTGGACCTAGGGGCCGTTCATAAATGATGTCACACTTTTTCCCCACATATATTTGACCTCCTCCTCCTTTGTCACATGCCACGCTATGTTGCATACTGCACGATGTCACACTTCTTGTTACCCCCTCCCCTCCCCTTCTCACACTTTGTCACAATTTCATGAACACCCCCTCCCCCTCGAAGCGTGACATCATTTATGAATGCTCCCTAGACGGATTATGAGAGATTCAGGGCCGGCATTTGGGGGGTATCAGAAAAGCGCAATTGTTTCCCCCTTCCCGTTGATTATTAGAAATACAGCGTATTTGTACATGTGTGCATGTATTTTGTTGTTTTTTACCAAAATATACTCTTTGCCCTCCCCTCCCCTTGCAAAATTTTGGAGATATTATGGCAAAAACATCAGTTGATTACTTATTTTGCTACACTAAGTCATCCCAAAGTGCATAATTAGACACATTTACAGGTTTAGTTTTAGTTTAATTGCTTTACATGACACTATAATTTGTGTTCTAAAACAGAAAAAAATATTGTCAAAAGTTTATAATTAATTTTGGTTATTGAAGATGCACGTTTAATATCAGTAATAAATTAAGGTGATTTACAACGTAATGCAAAGAAACATTACAACTGTGAGCATAGATGATTAAAATAGACATTAAAACCGAGTTTTAATCGTCTGCGCTAGCTGAAATGTGTCACAGTTCCAAGCGATAAATTGAAGGAGACATTTTGACGCATTGTTAGATTTGAGAAATCCAAGAGATATTTGTGACCAAATATTTGTTGACAGAATACAACGACAAAAATAAAATTTAGATCTAACAACGATATTTCATTTTGTCAGTTCATATTTGTCTCAAAAAATTCGTAAACAAATAATTTCGCCTACTGAAATGAATCTATTTCATAGCTTCTACCTTTCTTGTATTTAAAATACTATTTACTATAAGCAACAGTGACACTGTAGTCGCGGCAAGCGTTTAATAAAAAGTCCTTAGTAAATGCGCATTAATTAATTATTCTTTTAAGTAATTTATATTAAAAATTCTTTTTCAAAAATTTTATTTCTAATGGGCTGCGTTGCATTGGTTCTTAACCGTTGCAGACCTAGTGCGTTCCCAGAGATTGGTACCAACTCTTTCAGCTGCACCACAAAGAGTGTGGTATCATTGCCGCAATTTTTGACGCTCAGTTTCCCCCTAGATGGCGGCACCTGAGCTCTAATCGATGCAAACTGCCCTAGGAATTCAATTTAGCCGAAAGTATCCACGCAAAACGGATACTCAAGGAATCATTAACATGCCGCATAATCATACGACACGGGCGCAGTCGATTTTCTGCATCTTGAAAATCCGCCGATTTAGGCCAGGTTTAATCCTGCGACCTTGGGCGTACGAGGCCTGTGCTTTACCACTACGCTACCCTGTCGGCGTATTGGAGCTTTTATATAAAGAAATTCAAATTCAACAAAATCTTGAAGTGCTTCTTCGCAAAATCAGGCACCCTCTAAACAATAGCATTTAGCTTTCAAAGATGAATAATTATACTTTTAATCTAATCATTCTTACCTTCATGATTACGTATAAAATTGGGATGAATTCCTTAAGTACAAAATGTTTTCCACCTTCTATTTTCAAAATATCACAACACGTATCACTCTAAATCAGAGCCTGCATCTCCAAATTCTTTTCCTGAAAAACAAACAGAATTTTTTAAGTTCTCCATTAAATTACCCTTAAATAAATAAGTGCATACATTATATAAATTATGCATTTAATTCTTTAAAAGGATACGGAACGCTATTACTAAACCTTAACGAATCCCACCATTTTCTTCAAACTTTCAGCACTCCTAAACGGCGATGCATCTTCCAATTCCATTAACTTTTCCTTTGTCTGGAGCCTCAAAAATACCAAAATCACCACAGCGAAGTTTCAGAACGCGTTAACGAGTACGAAAAGGAAAACAGAAACCTGTGGCTTACACATGCAAAGATTGCTAAACATTAAGTCAGTAGAAAATTAAAGCGGCCGAAACTAAATCACCATTAGCGAGCGCTGCAGTTAAATGGGAATACTGTCTGCAATACCTGGCTCACTTAAAACTTCTGCCGGCTAAATTGTGAACGTTAATTACCTAATGCGCCATCAGACTCAATATTGAATGCGCGCTGAATAGTTAAGAAAGGTGGGCTTAATTTCTTGTTACCGAGTTAGACCAGATTAACGAAATATGTAATTAAGATGCAAAACTTAAGTTTGCCAAAACTACACACTCCCCAGTAAAATGTTAGAGGGTGTAGTTTTAGTAAACTTAAGTTTTACATCTTTGTGATTTTCTTATCCAAGAAAAAAAAAAGTGGCATAAAAGAAATAAATACGTTTTTCTCAATTCAAAGATATTGTTACGGGTTCTTCGTCTTACTTTGAACTTCAATGACTATACCTCCTTGTACAAAACACACAGAGCAATTTATTTTACAAACTATTTACACTATATACAAATTTCTCATAAACATATCTCTCGGAGTTCACACATTACCGTAAAACCAACGGTAATACCGTATTTCCTAACCAAATACGAAAAAAACCAAGCACGAAGTTTGCAGCACAACGGCTCAGACTATATCAGGCACTCGGCCAAAAGTCTAACACTTAACTGAACTCGTCGAACTCTTCTAAACTTCTCGCCGGAGCTATTAGATCACGTGACAGAATATTCCAGAGTTTGTATGCTATAGCTTCTTGTTTAGTATTGTGTACTGGTGTGTGGTACCGCTTTTGGCTTATTTTTTATAGGTCTTTAAGTTTAGCATCTTGTAGCTTCTAGTGAAGTGTATTATAGGTCTAGAATCTTATAGTTTCCAGTAGAGTATTTTGTAATAGAATTGTAATGTTGTTTTAGTATTTTAGAGCTTCTCATTTAATATTTTATGTGGCTTTAATGTAATTATGTTGTTCGGGCAACATCTATTCTAGTGTCTTGTCATTTCAAAATTATATTGCTGACAGATATTTCGTTTTCAACAACTCAACAATGTTATGTGTGCAAAACAGATTTAATTACTTAAAATGTTCCATAGGTAAAATGTTGGTGCATTTAACTTCATTTAAAATTCACAAAGCGGGGATTTACTCAGCGCAGTAATTCATCACAAAGCCAACCCCTGCTTAGCACCTTTAAATTATTTCCAGCGGCCATTTCGGGAATAGTTACGAAAGCAATCCGACTGAAATAAACGTTAACCTATTTCGACGCTACGGGGTATTGGGATGGAAGTGGATTTTCGCAGCATCCGAGGGGGGGGGGGGGTGAATGGAAGGGGAGAACACTTTCCAACCGAGCGAGGGGGATCCATGCAGCAGAATTCTACAAATAACGTTTCTATTTAGAATTGCCTTCCATGCTAGTCGCAAGCTGAAGTCAGAAACATATGGCAGAAACAGAAGTGGCGAAAAAGATTGGTAACGGGATTTGTTGTAAATGAGTATGGGAAAAAATAATAGCAATAAATGTTGAAATGGGTTCGAACTTTTCCACAGCTTTTTTCTGCAGTTTGTTTCTCTATAAGATCGGAATATATTGTACGACATCTGTTTGCTTCATAATTAGTGACACCAATTACTTTCCTGTTAAAAAAGTATACAAATATTCGATCTGATTTCATGCGAAGGAATTTGCAAAACTTAATTAAAAATAAAGTGTATTACATATGTCAAAATATCATTTGAAAATTACATTAGGCAGTTATTTGAACTTGGGTCTACTTTTTCTCCTTAAAGAGTATGACCACATTATATTTCATGCATCAATAAAATCGATTAACAAAGTTGTTTAACGTTTAAAAGAAAAAAAAATCTTGTGAACGATTTTTATCAGTCGATACTTCATTGTTTTGCCCGCTATATTCACACCCTATCCAAAGATCATTCAGTGAATTAAAGTTTACTTAGAGATTATTTTAAATATTCAATCACTTTTTGTTCGGTCAAAACAGATTCTTTAATCGAATGCTTTAAGAATTGCTTGACTTTTCAAGGAAGAAAGTACCTCTACATTTCACAATTTAATGTAACTAAAGCTATAGTTGCATACAAAAGTTAACTATAGCTATAGCTACATGCAAAAGTTAACTATAGCTATAGCTACATGCAAAAGTTAACTATAGCTATAGCTACATACAAAAGTTAACTATAGCTATAGCTACATACAAAAGTTAACAATAGCTACTGCTACATACAAAAGTTAATTATAGCTATAGCTACTTACAAAAGTTAATTATAGCTATAGCTACCTACAAAAGAAAACGAAAGGTATAGCTACATTTGAGAAAATGTGTGATGTACATGAGTATATAATCAGTATTACATATTTCAAAGCGCATAAAGCAAACAAGTTCAGTTGAAGAAATGTATTCCAAATTGAGCAGGGAGTTTTTAATGAAACATTCTGGATGAACCACTGCCTAGAAAATATTTCTTTTATTAAAATTAAGTGTGAAATCTCAGTTCTTAGGCTCGATTTAATTTTCTTCTAAATTCCAAAAACATTCCGATCACAAAACCCACAACGAGAGAATAAATAAGAGATGTAGCTCAAAAATTTTTACGTTACAACACAACCAATTACTCGTGTTTTATTGCTGATCATCGTATTTTAAACTGTAAAACCAGATTACCAAGCTGACTAAAATTTAAAACCACGCGACGATATTCTTTCGCCCCTCCACCCTTTCAATGAAATTCATAAAAAGAAAGAACAAAAGCCCCGCCTTCATACATTCAAGAACAACAGACGTCCGAAAAAAAAAAGAACTGTTGTTCCGACGCAACACTCTGTAATTTTATTCCGAAAAAGAGCAAAACCTCTTCGAAAATGGCCGGGTGGGGGATTTCGAAGCGATCGGGGGGAATCGGAGACAAGAAAAGCAATGAATACCAAGAAGTTTAAAAAAGAAAACCTCAAAAACATTGAACTATTAGCTCCCTTAACCTCCCCAAGAAAAAAAAAGAAAAAAATATTGCAAGGTAATAATATCTATCATTTGAAAGATGTCACTAATAGAACAGATGGGCTTCCTTTTTTACTTATTGCTGTCCCGAGCTTTAGAGGGAAAGTGACATAAATCAACTTCGTATGTTGCCATCTTCCTTTTAATAATAGGCATCATTTTCAACACAGTAATTAAAGGAACGTTTCGAAAGAGCGTTTATTAAAAAAGTATTTCATGCAGGATTTTTAAGCTTACAAAATAAATTAATTACATTTTGGAGGAAAGACCTGTAGAGGATGAGAAGCACAATCTTAAATGATGGAGAAATATGAGAAAATTTGATCCAATTTTCGACGGCTGATGACATTTTCTAGCATTTTGTCCTAAGACTTCATGAAAGCAAAACTGCTTGCCAGTGTTACACAATGGGCATGGTCTCAAGATATATTATATTGTTCAGAAGTATGCTCTCTGTTGCAAATAAATTGAACATTTTCTGCAATAATACGTAAAAATATAAAATGTTGATAATTTAAGTTTTTTTTTTTTGTTTCGCATCACATTGTCCGATTAGGCTGCAAGTTTCGCTGTTTCATGTGATAACCATAAAATGTCTTAAAACTAAAAATAGTGCAATGCTTTTAAGAACTAAGCTGTCTAACTAAAAGTGTAATTACGTTTGAAAAATAAAACCAGAAAATAACTTTTTCAAACAGGAACAAGATAAATTTTAAAAAAGATGCAATCATGCAAATTTATGTAACCGAAAATATTACACGAACTTTAAGGATGAAACAAATTATATCCTAAAACACTGAACCGCTATTTATATATATGTGTATCAGCGCAGGTTATTCGTCAATCTCCCTGCTCAATTGCAGAGCTTTATTTAAAAGTAGATCAAGCAGAGTTAGTTTTTCCGAAGAGCAAAATTCCGAAACATTTCTCCGAAACAGCTTTTTAAAATGTATCTTTCAGATTTCGTAATTGAACACACAGTTAAATGCATCTGCTATTTAGTTATGAAACTTGGGACGTGACTTGTAATTAAAGAGATTGGCAATTGCATGCGACATACAATTGGACGAGGACTCATTCAAAGACAAAGAAACAAAAACACACAAAAAAAGAAAAGGCTCCTCATTCGACAACGGGAAAAGGTGGAGATAAAAATAAATACCGATGCTTTAAAAACTATGCAAGTTCCAAATCTCTTCCAATCGCGTCACTGTCGCACGGAACGGCAGAACCTCTTGGAGGTCCCGGCCACGCCCCGTCGTTCACGTGACTGGAGACAGGTGAAATCTGAAAATCTCTGTCAGGTAGAGAGAGAGAAGAGGGGGGTGGAAGGGAAAGATAGTAGAGTTTATAATACTTCTCCCGTCGAACTGTCAAAGCTGGGAAATCCCGATTCTCTGTTGTTGCTTAAGCGAAACGAAGTGAAGGGAGATGCAGCTGCCGACAATCTCAAGCGCAGCATGAATCGGAGGAGCATTTTCGACAAATTCCGAGGGATCGCTCATATCGCCGACTATTTTCGTTTATTTCTGAAAGATTGATAAAAGGCCTTCTCTAGTGTTCGTATTCTTTGGTATGAAGATTCGATTTTATGTGTCCGAGCTGTCGTGGAAGGCCTATTATTGCGAGTTAGAGAAAGGCCTGCATCTCAAAAGATATTGCAGTCTCTTACAATAAATATATGCTACAAAAAACTGAACCGCATTTGCAGAAAACGTTTGTAGGATTTAATGCTCCTGAAACAAGAAAAAAAGATTCCATCCTGCTTTCTACTACATTGTCTCTTAACAATAAATTCTAAAAATTATTACATGAGAAACATTTTACAACTTGAAGCATATTAGGGATCATTTATAAATGATGTGACGCTTCGAGGGGGGAGGGGGGTTCGCGAAACTGTGACAAAGTGTAACAAGGGGAGGGGAGGGGTAACAAGAAGTGTGACATCCCTGCTTATGCAACATAGCGTGACATGTGACAAAGGGGGGAGGTGGGTCCGCTGAAGTGTGACGTATTGTGACAAAGGAGGGGAGGTGAGTCAGATATGTGAGAAAAAAGCATGACATCTTTTATGAAGGGCCCCTTATATGTCGGCTAAGGGGCCACAGTAACTCTTTCGAACATTTTTTTCGTTTAACAATCAGTTAAAAAATAGTGCATGCATTTAATTCCAATTATGATCAGAATTCAGAAATGAAATTTGAAAGTAGAACCTCATTGTTATCAACCATTAATTTAAAAATTAAAAAATATTACTTCTTTTCAATTTTTTAAATTTCTTATAATTTCCTCAATTATATTTTCTTTCAAAAGATTCTTTCTTTGTAATACTTCCCAAACATTCTAGACCAAAAGTTGGCATGGAATTAACTATCTGAAACTTAGTTGAATATTAATGCCTTTCTTTTGACATATAAGTAAGTTAAAAAAAAAAAAAGCCTAATAAATTTATTGATAATCAGATATTAACCTCGAGCGGTAAAAGTTCAGACTATCGCACATTAAAAAATTTTAGTTTCAACACTTCACCAAAGAAAAAAGGAAAAATGGTGACATGGGGGGGGGGGGGGGGGTAGCTGCAACCATCATTCGGTACTAAGTAGGACCATTATATTGATGTAGTTTCACCGTGAATTTGAAAGTAGGAACCATTATAATGGTTCAACTTTTGTACCAAATGTTGGTTGCAGCTAAATTTCGCCATTTTTTTTTTTGGCCGGAGATTGAACTAGAATTCCTTACAGTGTAATAACAAGGAATTCCTTTCATACAAATGCCGTAATAACGGGAGTCTACAGTACTATTCTAGAGTACTGTAGACATGATATCAATCATTAAAAACATCCGCATCTTTCGATAGCCTCAAATTAAAACTCTGAAACACTTTCAGAATTTTCTTTTATGCCGTTATCTTCTGCAGATGCCACATAGTAGTGAAAACGAAACGCATACCTTGTGAAAATTTTGGAGAAATTTCGCACTCTCGTCTTAATGTGCGTTTCAGACCAGTGGTACTTAAACGCGATTCTTATTTTTAGACGGCGGTTATGTCGATCTGGAGAAAAGAAATTCTTGTAATGACTCTTATGCTTTTCACATCAGAAGAGCATTAGTCTTGCCCTTGGAGGAAAGAGGCCCATTTTCCCCTGCTTGGAGAGCGGCACAAATATCCATTGAGCAAAGCAGACTGGCTCTTCTGATTCGAAAGCTCGAAGCATGCCATCATCTTGAAGTTTCTTATCTTAGAAAATTCTTATCTTAGTTACATTTAGGGGTGGTTATAATTAAAGTTACCCCGTTTAGACCTAATAGACGTATGCCACTCAAGATTAAAACTGGTTGTATACGTTATATACAAGGGAAAAAGAAACGTGCAGTAACAGTCTTAGTTTCTTATCTTGGAAAATTCTTATATGAGTTACATTTACAGGCTGGTTATAATTAAAGTTACCCCGTTTAGACTTAATAGAAGTATGTCGATGAAGATTGAAACTTGGTGTGTACGTTATATAGATCAAGAAAAAAAGAAACATACAATAACAATCATTTTACAGCTTCTTATCTTAAAAAATTCTTATCTTAGTTACATTTAGGGGTGGTTATAATTAAAGTTACCCCGTTTAGACCTAATAGACGTATGCCACTCAAGATTAAAACTGGTTGTATACGTTATATATAAGGAAAAAGAAACGTGCAGTAACAGTCTTAGTTTCTTATCTTGGAAAATTCTTATATGAGTTACATTTACAGGCTGGTTATAATTAAAGTTACCCCGTTTAGACTTAATAGAAGTATGTCGATGAAGATTGAAACTTGGTGTGTACGTTATATAGATCAAGAAAAAAAGAAACATACAATAACAATCATTTTACAGCTTCTTATCTTAAAAAATTCTTATCTTAGTTACATTTAAGGGTGGTTATAATTAAAGTTACCCCTATTTAGACCTGCGCAGAGCTCATTCTCATAGACGTATGTGATTGAAGTTTGAAGCTTCGTGTATACGTTATATGAACCAAGGGAAAAATAAATATGCACGATTTTTGGCTTTTCTATAAATTGCAATTCTCATTGCCAAGTAGCAGGGCAGCACTTTAGTGGTCAATTTAGACAGGTGGTCAACTTAAAGAGAGTGAGGTAACGGGTGAAGGGCTGATTCCGTTCCTGGACAGAAGTGGTCAACTTAGACAGGTGGTCAACTTTACAGGTTTTACTGTAGACGTATGTCACTGAAGATTGAAACTTGGTGTATACGTTATATGGACCAAGGGAAGAGGAAACTTGCAATAATAAAAAATAGTTCAAATTTTTACCACCAAGTGACGATGTTCGGCTTATCTATCAATTGGAATCATCATCACCAAGTTGAACTCGTTCTAACAGACGAATGTCATTGAAGATTGAAACTTGGTGTATACGTTATATGGACCAGGAGAAAAAGAAACATATAATAATAAATAATAGTTCAAATTTTTACCACAAAGTGACGATTTTCGGCGTTTCCACCAATTGCAATTCTCATCAAGTTAATGCAGTTGATAGGAAAACCTTTCGCTCTTCTGCTGAATGCGCTATAACAAACATGTGGTTGAAGCAAATGGAAAACACGTAGCAAAGGATGACACAGTCGTTTAAATTCATTAAAATGGAGAATGCTGATGGGCTACATTTATGCGCAGAAGGTAGAACCAGAGGTCATTGTTTGAAGCTTTTCAAATCTCAGGCTAATCTTGAAATTAGGGAAAATGACTACTTCAATTGGATTGTAGGCAGTTGGAATAGTTTACCGGAGGCAACTGTTAGTTGCAGCAGAGGTAAAACTTTTAAGAAGGCTCTTGATGTTCATTGGAGGTTGTTAAATTGACTAGAACGAGCTTGGCTGGGCCCTGTGCCTATTGCTGGTTTCCCCTTTTGTATTTGTAAAATAAGGTTTTTTTTAATCTATTGTTTCCCCTTTACGCGTCCCTTTCTCTCCTGGTAACAAATAATTTAAACTAATATTTTCTTATTAAACTTTTCGTTTCCCCAAGTTCCATAAAACTTATTTATCAAGTTTCAGTAACTTAAGTCTATTAGAACGACTTCTTCTCGTAGGTTTAAACAGGATAACTTAACCACCCTTTACTACAATACACGATGCATGCTTAGTATTTTGAAATGCACGCCTTACATCTTCAAACTATGGCGATTGTTTTAGTTCTTGTGACATTCGTTTTATTTATTTGAAATGAATTAAATAAATAATAATAATAGGACAGAGATTTTTCAAGATCTGCTACGAATCCAAATTTGCAATTTATCCACGCACTTCATAATGCATTTACAAAATTCTGGGAAAAGATTTTGGATTAAAAATAAGTCTTAAGAAAGTTGGACTCCAAAGGACAAAAAATTCAGTGAAAGATTTTAAAGATTTTAAATATTAAGTGGATTTCATTTTAAATCCTTATTTAGAGGAGCAGTTGCATATTACTCGACTGCACAAAATAAACATTTCGAGAAACATTTGAAAGATTAAAGTACAATTTGGATTAAGAATGAATGAAAATGTTCTGTTGCGAGGACAAAATCTCAAACAATGCATTTTAAGGATGAAAGTTCTCTTAAGAATGCTCGCAACTCTTCAAGCCATTACGATAATAGGAAGATTTGGATAACTTAAAGGGAGGAGTAAGTTTAATTCAAATATTTAATTCTGATTTGAATTAAAATTAAAAAGTATATACATATATAACTTGAGGCGGATCTCAATTTCTGAAAATCACTTATTTAAATTGGAAATATTTGATTATTTGGATGGCATAGAAGATGCATGTATACTTGATTAATATTCTCTTAATTATTATAACATTTATTTGGATTGAAAATTATTTGAATATTTGTATTGGATTTAAAAGGTGCATATATATTTGATTGAAACTCTCTTAATTATTACAATAACTAATTTGGACTAAAAAATTATTTGATTATTTGGATGGGAATTGAAAGATGCATGTATATTTGATTAAGATTCTCTTAATTATTACTATAACTAAACATAAATGGTTACATTTATTTGGATTGAAATTTGATTATTTGGATTGAAATTAAAAGATGTATATATATTTGATTGAGACTTCTAATTGTTACAATCACTGACTTATTTGGATTGAAAATTATTCAATTTATCTGAATAGAAGTTAAACATTTCTTGCACCTAATTGAAACTGCTTTCAATTATTTTAAAAGCACCCCACAAGTAATTCTAATTTATAAAATTGAGTAAATGTAATAAAATTACATTCCACGTTCTAAAAATACTTTTAAAGACCAGTGAATTTAAGATTTTTAAAAGGTGTACACATGAAAAAATTTACATTAAAATAAAATTAAATGCTTCACGAACTAAAAAATGACTGATAATAATTGAATAAAATTTGTTGGAATAGTAAATTTGAAAAGTTTATAAAGGCTAAACAAATTTTATGAAATGATTTATATATTAAAAAGTAAATAGTTTACAAACCAAAAAGCGAGGTTAAAAATCAGAAATTAAAAGCTCATAATAAATAGTTAGAATAATGAATCTGAAAGATTTATTATAAAGGAGGTGAACAAACATGAAACAGTTTGTATTAAAAGATAAATACAGTTTACAACACTAAATAAATTGTGAGAGATTATTTAATAGAATGCGGTTAGTATAAAGTAAACGATGGAGGATATTGCGAGAATGCTCTAGCTGAAATGTGCTTGAAGGGAAAAAAAAACCTTGAAGTATGCTTCTGACTAAAATACCAACAACGAAACAAAACAATTTCAGCTATAATCGAAGTTTTAATTACGAAAAAAAAAGAGATTTCCATTGTTTTTCAAAATTTCTAAAGCAAACAACTATTTCGCTTATTGTTGTAGAACAATAAGCATGACGTCCTTATTGATTTAAGAGTAAACTTGATAAACAACATTGAAGTGAATTATTCACAGAACATTTCTGAAGAAAACAAACAGAATGAGAACTGGTTTTTGATATAAAACTTTCTCGCATGCGAAAGATATCAATTAAAATAAAGGAAAGGCCAGCACGTAATTAAAACTTTAAACATAAATATTTTCAGCGGAGAACAAAAAAGATCGTGAAACTTTCATAAACTGCAACCGTATGAAATAACCACTCCCCAAAGAAGGGAGTTTGTTCGAAGAAAGCCATGTTTTTACCATTAAGGGGAAACTAGGACAGAGGGAGTTAGTGATAAATACAGCACGCTATATAATGAAAGTCTGCGAATTCAGCACATAATAACACGTTGTGAATATGTAATTTAAGGCGCAGCAACCCTCCAACAAGTTTGTTACAAAGAAGAAAACTGTGGAAAAAATGCGGAATAAGTTTAAAAAGATTGTCTGATGTCTGAGAAGTTACGCCACTTTAAGATACTGCTTGGCAAAGAAAAGCCGAACCGCCATCCTATAAAGCGAATAATTATAAACATTGCGAAAAAAGAGAGAAATTTTTCTGAAATTTTCCTTTTTATGCAATATAATTCATATATGCTCTGAAGTTGAACTAAAAATGTCCTTACTGTTTTAATGTATAAAAAGTTGCAATAAAATTTTAACAACTAGGGCGAATCACAGAAAATATTATGGTAAAAAATAAAAAGAAGCAAAGAAATCAGCGAATAATAACAATAATAATTAAAATGAGTTTCGTAAATTTGTAGGCACATTCTCAGTAGTACAAATATGTACAGGTATTATTTCAGTGTTAAATATTTCAAATTTTTTCTTTATTGATGTATAACACACAGTATTAGTTGTACTAAAAGCAATTGGAAATTCTTTATAAATAATTTTTATGTAGACCTTCCTGAGATATGCATTATTGTGCAAAGTTCCAACGTAACAAATGTATTACGTAGGATATGTTTAACAAAGTGGAAGATCTTTACGAGCTAGAAACTCAATAAAAACATATTAAGTTAACTTTAAATTTAAAACTGCTAAAATGTGCTACTGGAAACAAATTGCAAACGATTTTTATGAAATAGAAAAGTTAAATCATCAACTGAATTGAAATACAACCCATTGAGAAACGTCTAGGAAACAAATGTTAACAATTTACAAGCAAAATCATTATTGTCATTACTATTATTATTACCATCAATTATTTATTTATAAGGCAACTTCGTTCCCTCTTAGTTTTCCTGCCTAAGATTAAATTTAGTAAAATGTACTACTGGGAATAAATTTTAAAGGAATTTTATAAAAGAGAATAGTCAAATCGTCAACCAAATTGAAATATAACGAATTGAAACCCGAAATTGAAGTACAGCTAGGAAACAAATGCTAACAATTTACAAGTAAAATCATTATTATTTTTACCATTAGTATTATTTTTATTACTTATTTATTTTTCAACTTATTATTTTTTCCCTATTAGTTCCTGCATAAGATCTTTCAAAATGATCAAATAAATAAATAGATAAATAGAAGAGCATTGCAGAAATAAGATTTCACTCTTTTTCGCACGTTTTGCAATTGTAAATACAAGCTGAATTCAATGAAGAACTTGGTACAAGTTTTTCCCCCACTATTTTAGGCATTTTTCTGTGAAAGAATATAGTGCAGATCTTAGTGAAACTCTGATTCTAGACACCGACAATGGACTGAACATTTATGTTCCTTTTGAAGCAAAAAAAAATACATCAACACATAACTGCAAGCCTAATTAAGAAATCGAAGTCAAGATGGCCTGACAGATTAATCAAATTCGCGTTAGCTAATTGCAACTCTCCAAAGGCAGCATATCACAACAGTATTCGGAAAAGGAAGGGACAGCTTAGAACGGATGATAAGGACATATCAATTGAAAAAACACATATTCTAAAACAGTGATAAAATACCCGATAGAACATTCAAGGGCAATGAGTCTTTGACCACAAGGGTGAAAACAACACCAGCTGATTCCCCCCTTCTAGAAGAAATAATTGATTGTACTTTTACCAAGATCTAAATTGAGGGCGCAGGGAGCAACTGCGGCGTGGAATCATTACGAGGAGTTCGATTCCTTCTTTTTCATTTTTCTATTCATTCTTTCTTTGAGTAACGAAAGAAAAAATAAATAAAAGAAGGAATAATGAAGAATAAAAAAGGGAGAAATAATAATCAGCAAGAAATAAGTTTGAAGAATTGTACGGGTAGCAGTACTACATAGCGACGTTAATTGAACTGCGCCGTGTTGTTAGGAGCAACTGTTGTATTCATTTAGTGTTCTTCCATTAGTTTTTGTCGATATCAACTTTTTTATTTCAATATTTATTAATATTTTCGGAATTCATCTTCTGATAGCAGCTTTTCCTCTCCTTTCACATGTGTAGTTAATATGAGACTTCCTTTTTTTTTGATTAAAAATAGCTTGGAGGAGAAATCTAGTCTGGGAAGTCAGTTTTTGCGCAAATATATAAGGTTTGAATATATATACACACAAAAAATCCACCTTTTCTAGTTTTATGTATTGCACTAACTCTTAAATATTGCCAGTATCAATATTGTTTTTATGAATATGCAAATGCAGTGTTGCAGGAATATTCGAGTTATTTGTATTAATATATTGAATACGTCTAGGGCTTTAAAGTTTGACTATTGATGAAATTCAAGAAATCAAGCCTTTAATATTTTATTTAAACACAAAACTATGATGCTGTAATTTGTGTTTTAGTGCATGGATTTTTCTAGCATCACTCAAAGATGCTTGCGCTTTCGGAGAGCTTGTGTTTTAGCAGTTTTCTGGTCGTATTACTTTTACTTAAAAATTTTGTTTGATTTTTTGTTGAAATGAATGATGTGCGGTCAATGTCAAAGCGACCCCCCCCCCTCCCCCAAAAAAGTTTTTTCTTCATTTATTTTTTTTATTATTTATTTATTTATATATTTATTTTTATTATTTGAGAAAGATGTCGGCAACTTGAACTTTTTTTTTTCTTTCGAAACGTTTCTACCTGGTCTTTAAAAAAAATTGTCTTTTAAATACTGCTTTTATTTTTATAAATTAAGGGAATCAAAGATTATAATACTAAAACATGTAGGTAGCGCAGGCAAAAGTAAAATATGATTTGGAATCAAAACTCATTTTGGTAGATAAATCATTAATTAGGATTATATGGTGTTATATTGTACTACCTTTCCCGGTGAATTTTAAAATTACAGACGTTCGATTTTCCGCATCGAATAAAAGCCAGTTTTCTTATTATCAATGCCCTCCGTGTTATTGTATTATTATAGTCATTAAACAATAAATTTTTGAAGGTAAAGTTCAAGGTTAACATGTAACGGAGATATTATGCATATTATCATGCTGAAATACGTAACTGTTTTGGGGGAAATTTCTCTATTTTGAAAGGTCACTGAGGAAAAAAAGTGGGGGATCTTTGTACTTATCTTTATTATTTATTTTACGACACCGAAGTATTAAAAATTACTTTGGTAAAGAAAATACCCGAATTTATGCTTTACCATCCCGTTAAATGACCATGAAAAAGATATTCAGTGAGCTTCCCTATTAATATAATTACCGAAAATCCCATAATTTCATTATCAGTAGCCATTGATGGTCTTTCATGGTAACTATGTTAAGAAGCTTTCAGCTTTGGCTGCTTAACAAGAATCAATCGCCTCCCTTTCCGTCCTAGTTGGCCAACCAAAGACAAACTGAAGTATCCCAGGGAAAGGCTTTTGGGTTGGTCAACCAACCAAAGGGAGAAATTTTACAAAGGATTAAGCTTAATCAGCATACCAAGTCTGTAGCGACTTTCGCTTACAACGTCGAAGGCCAGTCGTGCGGAATAATTAGACAGATTAATATCACAAATAATTACCGACGGCTCTAATTATACGCGCATAAAGTGGTCTCCGCCGCCTTCATCTGACGATGGCGGGCCCAAGAAAAGAGGTGGGGTCCAGCTGTTGTAGATGCCTTTGATTTATGCTGCCTGTTTACTAGCAATTATTCAGACTTCTATCTATCAAAAGCAATCTTAGGTGCTTGTTGTCCTCTGTAAGTTTTGAGGTTAAACGCGGTACGAAAATAATATTCAAAATATTTATATATTTCACTACTGCAAACAATACAGAAACTGGTAGTTTGTATAATGACCAGATATTAACAAAAAGGTAAACAACGTCTAATCGTATCCGAAGTTGCCCAAGGCTTGAAATAATAACTCGTCGTTTTAATGTCAGACAACACAAACTATTAAAAGGGGGGGGGGGGCAGGCAAAAATGCTTTTAATCCACTTATCTTGTTGGGGCCTCTGAAAGTAATGAATGAATGTTTCCCCAGTTCATTCATTCATTTATTTATTTTAATGCTGAGTGCATTGAATCTCGGTTCCCACTTTACGTTAAGTACAATTTCATTTTTCAATTATTTAAAGCAGAGATGCGCATTAAGTGGATCGCGAAGACCGGTGGAAGATACTTGGGGGTGACCACCTCTACTAAGACCCGCATACTAAAAAAAAAAACTCAAAGTAATTGAAATTACAGAAAAAGAGATTGAATTTTTTTTTTTTTTAGTAATCTAAAAGGTAGCGAGTATTTAAAAAAAAGTGTAGCCTGCACGACAAAGAGAACAAACAAACTTTAGAGAAAAATGATCATTTGAAATTATTATATTTGTGGCTATTATTATTATGTTAGTACCTTGCGTTTTGTTTTAAACGCGGTTTTATGAAAACTTTTTTTAATGCAGGATTAGGTAGATAAGTACATTTTTCGTATTTATTAATAAGTTATAATAAATATTGTAGACTTTTATTTTTTAGCCTACGGTGGACCTCAATACCACTGAAAAAATTACAAGTAGCACATACCCTGGAAAAGTCTGCCGACCCCTGATTTAAAGTAATAGACTAAAGTTCTAAAAGCTGGAATTTTTTCCTTTCTAGTATATATAGCGTTATTTACAGTTAGTATAAAAGGGATGTACTGAATTGATTAAAGAACACTTATCTTTTCTAAGTTCCATTACTATAAATGATAAAGTATGCTTAATGAGAAACTTATTTAATAAATAAATAAGTACTTCCGGATGGAGTATGTCTTTCTGAAAACCATCCTTAATAAATAAATAAGTTAAAAAATATATAATTACACGATTTTCATAAAGTGATACATAACACAGATAAACGAACACTCGTTTTCGAAATTTTATTACGATAAATGAAAAATATATTTAATAAATAAATGAATAATTAATGTTTAGAAACACCTTTTTTTAAAATGATTTGTGCACTGATGCATGAATTCTTTTGTTTTCAAAGCTTCAATGCGTTAATGAAAAGGGATGCACATTAAAAAGCATATATTTTCAAGTAATAATGCAAATTGCATATTAAAACGAATGTGTTATTTAAATTATTTTAAAAAATCCATATTTGTACTTTTGAAGAGACTTTAAACAAATACTGTTGTGTTTGCTATGATGATAAAATGCAAATATTTATGTCAAGTAAATATTTTAAGACGTTGGTTCTAAGAATTTGAAACGTTATTGAAAATAATATTGTTTTAGCTTAAGTAGAAGTTAAAGTTTTCAATGGATAACAACAGTTTTTTAAATACTAGAAGCAGATATTGTTTGCACAGTTCACATAAAACATTCAGCAATAAAATAAGAAAATTAAGAACCGAAGTTTAAAAATTGCTTCAAAAGACATGGTGTTTCTTTTTTTCTTTTTCTTTTCTTCTTCTTTTTTTTTTTTTTTGTTTCATAATACGAATATATTATTGATTTACAAGATTTGCGGAAATATATATTTAGAACACAGGCCATCGCTACACAATGGGAATTCGCTGCTCATAGAAAACTAAAATAAGATAATAACATTCTCCCGATATCAATGGAAAAATTATTTCGCCACAGAAGGAGAAATAACTGGATTGAAGAAATTTCGCTATTTTTAACTCTTCCAAATTAAATAAATTAAATATATTTTTTCCTTTTATCGACCCCTGAACAGATTTTCGCTTTTTCTTTGTGAAGAAAACGAAGAAGATATCTAACTTTTAGCAAAAAAAAAAAAAAACCTTCTAAAACCGTCCATTTTCTCCGAAGCAATGAAATGGATAAAGGTGATACAAATATAATTAAAAATTATCTCTTTTTCCCGGCTCTATTGGGGGAATGCGGACAATTAATAATTATCAAACCCAAAACCCCGATAATCACCAAATCTCATTAGTTTTCCTTCTTTTCGGAGGTGGAGGTAGATTCAGCAGTGTCTCCCCGAAAAACCGATAATTTGTCGAGAGAATGAATCACGTTAGACATGGACTTATATACATGTATATATCTATATATATATCATTATTAAAACACGTATAAAAGGACGGGTGCAGGCAAGAAGCCCCCCCCCCCCCCCATTAAGAACGGTATAATAAATCTCTTTCCTCTTCCATTTTGTGGTAAAAAAAAGAAAGATAAAAAAGGCTGGCAGAATAAGACAAACGGTTTCATTCGCCTTTTCAGATGCAAAACATTTTTTATTCCTTTTCTTTTAAAATTAGGGAACAATACTTGCATCAGGAAAGACAGAAACAATGGGAAGGAAAAAGTTTATAGGAAAAGGGAGGGAATAAAAGAAGAAGAAAAAAAAGGAGTTTCGGAAAGGAAGGCAGAAGATTAAAGCAAAATAAAATAAAAATAAAGCATCTCTGGTACGAAAAGGTTGGGGCTGCACTGTAATATTCTTCTTGCACGTGCGAAAACAATACGCTGACGTACCCCTTATCCCTTATTTGAGTAACAATGCAGCAGACTTATTCGAGTGTTGCCATTGTCTGATAAAAATTGTTAGGGACGAGTGGAGAGCAAATCTAAGGGTGGGTGTTCTTGAAAGAGTTCCCGGATTCTTCCAACAAAAGTTTATTACTTATTTATCGCCCAATTTTTCCCTACTTTATTTATACGGCTTCACCCATTCGGCTATATTGGGAAAAGGGATACCGGGAAGAAGTAATGAATAATAATAATGAATTTTGGTGAAGGAAAAAAAAAAAGAACTGCACGGAAAGTAGCGCAATAGCACAGAGTAGCAAGTTATTAAGACGGGCAATTTTCTCGATTGGATTTTGTAGGCGTTTCATTTGTTGCTGTTATATTATTTTCATTTCTCTTTTTTTTTTTTTTTTTTTGCTTCGTAAAAGAACAGATGCCTAATAACGGTATGGCGGAAGAAAAGCTAACAAAAGAATTGTTGTTCTAATTGATATAGGAAATATAAGAAATACTTTCCAGTGGATAAGTGTTAATACAGAATGAGATCACCTCTGATAACTTATTATGCACATTTTAAACTCGAGAACCCTTCTAATCACTTGAAAATATGGTAATAAAATTAAATTCCCGACAAAATATTCCATGAAACTTTCCAATAACCTTCTTGCATTTGAATCTATTACAACAATTAATATTAACATATTATGATTAGTGTTAGAAAGCTATTTGATCACTATTATTTTAGAAATGGATTTAATGAAAAATTTATTCTAAAAATATTTTTTCACATTACAGGATCCCCCGTCACTTCCAGGTTTGATCTTCAGACCTGCTGCGTATGAGCTCCGCGCTTTACCACGAAGCCGGCTGATATGTATATATATACATATATTACATAAAATTTTAAATTGTGATACATATATATATATATATAATTAGATCCATACCATGTATATTTACTATCTGTTTCTTCAGTTTTTCAAATAAAAATAGCAAATATTGAAAAATCTAGTATAGGAATATTTTTGTTTAGCATGAAGTAACTCCCCTCTCTCGTTATTTCCTGAAAAAAGTTAAGTACCATTTCCTCTTGGAAATATTCAATAATTTTCTAAAATTTTTCTTACATGTTTTTTGTATAGTTTTTTTCATTTTTTAAACATAGCACTTAGAAATGGACTTAATGTTTAAAAAGTGTAGAATTTTTGCTTTTGTTAAACGAACACAACATAGCAATACCAGTTCAATAAAAGTTGATGTCAAAATTTCTTCGCAACTACTATCTTTGCAAGAGGAGGATGTATCAAAATATGAATTGAGGATTTTTTCCACCAGTAACAGTTAACACAAAATACCTTGTCATATTATTCTGGATTGCTAACTTATCAAAGTGATAAAAATGTATTCTTTGCAGAAGAAAATTTGCTGTAATTGATCACAATTTGAAATATAAAAATTACATCAAGAAATTTCACATCTTATGAATGGCATCGAGTCGAAGATTAATTACTACTGAAAACTTGAACAGTTCGAAAATTTTGAGGCAAAAACTCTCAAGCATTAAGAACATTATAAATATCTTTTTCTGCCTAAGCATAATTTTTCATTTCCGTTTGAGCATAATTCTCTTAGAAGAAATCCTGATTTATCCGCCAAACTCAAAACCGCTGTAAAACTTCAAAAGTTCTTTCCTCAGGAAATGAAAAAATGCGAAAGAAATGAACATCACGCTGAAAATTACTCCCCAATAAAAGTCGGAACACTTCCGAGGGAAAAAAAGAAAAAAAGAGTAAAACGAAAGGGGGGAACTATCCACAAAATTCAGTACATTTCTCGAATCCACCACCCGTAGGGAATTTAACTTTTTCAAAAATAAAATAAATAAATAAAAGAAAATAATAAGAAAAAAACCTCCTTCAGGCTTCTCCAGCGCTAGCAGCGGAGCCCACTTTAATAAAAATGCCTGGAAAAGGGGCTCTATGGGAACGGTGGCGCCTCCAAGCGGCCGGTCGCCGAGGGAAATCTTATATTACCTCTGAGATGCATGTATTAGCCTCTACTCTGGACGTCGAAGCGAAACGGTCGGTCAGAAGAAAAACTATTTAAGAGTTTCTTGTTCCTTTATTTTTTCTCCTTCCTTTCTTTCTTCGAAGACTTTTGTGCAGAAGGTTGTACAAGTGGGCACGGGAGAAAAAGGGCAGGTTTTTAGGAGAGTAATTAGGGTCTGTCTGACCCCGGACGGTCTCGGCGTACATCATCCTGCATGAAGAAGAAGAAAAATGCCGAACTCGGAACAAAGGGATCGGACACAAATTGTGTTTTGTGGAAGAGATCCGCTGCCGGAAAACAAAGAATCTTTCATTTAATCGAGAGGTTTGTAGCCAGACGATTGTTTCACGAGGGAAAAAATATTTATAATACTGGAGCAACTACACACCCACACATTCTTCAAAACAAATGATATGTTCAATGAACATAGTTTTGAGACAGTTCATTTTAACTGTCAAAAAACTGGAGCATCATTTTGATTGTAATGACCCTAAAAAAAATTAATTTCGATTCTTATGTGTGATGGAGGAAGTACAGTAAAACCTGTAAAGTTGACCACCTTCGTAAGTTGTCCACCTGTCTAAGTTGACCACATTTGTCAGGAATGGAATTAGCCCCTCACCCTCTGTAAGTTGACCACCTGCCTAAGTTGATCACTAAAGTGCTGCACCGCAAGTGATAAACTTACACAGGTTTCACTGTATTCCTCGCGATATATTCATATAAAGGAAAATATTGTATCTTACAGTCAACCGACACACACATAAACTGAAGACTTGACTAAATCTTCAGAATTCCTTTTTGCTTTTTTCTCTAAGAGAAGGGTTTAAAAATGATTTAAAGGGAGGGGGCAGGGAAGAGAACGGAAGTCCTCGCAAGGATAGACTCTTCATCTTCAGAACTTAAAGAACCCGGAAGTAGGTGCGTAAAAACAATTGATGCTGATTGCACGGGTTAGTTTAGAATGTGCTTTAGAATAATAATAATCATGTTCCAGAACCTAATAATTTAATTCTACTTCATATTCTTTTAGTTTTTTGTTACAATTTTATTGCAGAACATGCTGAATTTACAGTATGTACCATTTTGGTACTTTTCCGTTGTGGTGGGGCTGGCGATGGTTAAATTCTTCTTCTCCAAATCAATTACGCCAATGATGAAGTCGTGATGCTTAATTGAAAAATATTTAAACATCGCCAACGGCGACCAAAATGGTATAATAGTAGTTTGACTTGGCGAAAAAAAAAAAAAATTACTATCGCCAGTTCTCCCCCGAAACGGAAAAGTACCACGATTTTGCCTCACGTTTAGTTTTCTTTGCAATATTTAAAAAACTTTTGAGTTTTTTTTTAATACTACTTTTCCTTTTATTTTTCACTCTTTTAAACAATTTCTCATGGCACATTTAGTTGAACAATAAGTTGGGCATTCATAATACAGCAATACAGAATAAATAAAACGACATTTTTCTACCTAATTGAGTATTGAGTTGATTTCTACAAAAATGTGATTCCTTTCTGATAACCTTAACGATTGGAACTGAGAAAATCATACCTTCCGGACATTAAAAAAATTCAAAAAAAAAAAAAAAACGCGGAAATTCAAATTTGGCTTACCCGATGATTCCACCTCATAGACATAATTTTTACAACTCTACCTATTCAGCAAAAAATCAGAAATCCCGTTGAAAATTCGAGATGTAAAAGAAAACGCATCAAAAAGGGCAAGCTAAGCAAAATTGTCATTTTCGTACAATTGCAATTCTTCCCTTTTCTTTGAAAATCAATAACGAAATTTCTTTTTATATATATATAATATATCTAGCGACATATCAAATCAACTTATAAGAAACTTTTCCCTATAAAAATCCCCAAATCCAGCCAATGTAGTAATATCTTCAATCATCGGCAGGGATTTCTTCGAATCGGATTTTCTAATTTCTCGATTCTAAAACGGCCTGACCGTCGAAAATTCTGCTGCCCCATCTCCACAAATCGTCGTGAATTTCATTCCATCATCGTTGTTGCCACTATGCTCTCTGTAATTCTAAAGAAGGGGGGGGGGGGGTCACGTCGTCAGTAATTGTGCCTTTCCCAGTCTTCTTCTCTTCGTGCTTTATTGTTTTATATCTACGTCGAAGATTTTTTCCAACTCCGAAATTACTCGTGCATCAGATCGGCAGACAACAGAAATAGCTATTTTAGATTTTCAAGGCCGCATGATCAGGAAGTTACGAATAAATTTAAATTGCTTTCTGGAGTTATATATGGAGTAGATCTCTGATTGCCCACGAAACTTGATTTCCTTCCTTTTTTATGGTTGCAGACATTTTCGTACAACATTTCATTCTATCTTTGCATGCTGCTGTTGGAATACTATCAGACAGTTGGTTAACAATCTGCTAGAAATATATATGTCGTCCAGTAAACTTGCATTGAAGAAAAGAGAAGAAAAAAGATGAAAAGTTGAGACAGGAAATAGCCAAGCAGATGCGGCAAAAAGTTATTCCAGTAAAAATGCATGGAATTTTCGTTTATTTTTTTTTTTTTTTCAACATTAGAATTTATGTTTCGTGAAAATCCTGCAGAAAACAATTTCAAATTTAAATTTTAGCTAGAAGTTAATTTAAAACTTAATCAGCATCGATGTTTTCGACACAAAAGGAAATCAGTGAGAAGTATATAAAAATGTATAATTATATATATCAATTAAATATTAAAAATGTAAAAATATTTAATTTTCTAATTCTAAATGCTTTTATTTAAACCGAAATGTGGTGATGTCCCAATTCTTATCAAAAACTGTCACAATATAGAGAGCCCCCTCCCCCCTTCGAAGCGTGACATCATTTATGAATGAAGCCTTTGAGAAATTTATATTTATTTCATGAATTCTTAGACATAGAAAAACAACAATGATAATAATAATTATAATAATTCCACTTTATCAACGTGATGAAACGATTTCAAAAATTTCATCATTATGCTTCAAACCAGGAGGAATGATTTTTTCAAAATTATCGTGTAATTAAATAGAAATAACTCTAAACTATTTCGTTATGCTAGTTGAACATTATTTTTTTAGCATCTGTTTTTGGCACTGCAGGCACAATCCGTGCATAGCATTTTAAATGCAAGCAGATGTAAAAATAGAACTAACATTCTAGTTATAATAAGTTTTTAATTATTTTCTTTCAGACTGCCCCAAAATTAGATTTTTATTCGCTTAACTAAATTTTTCCGAACAAAAAGTCCGAAAAAAAAAAAAAAAACCACAACGCACATTATTATTTGTTACTTCATTCAACAAATCGTTGTGTATAATTTTTTCCCCATTCTAAACTAACTAACTACAATAAAAGGGATCAGTGTGTTTCCATCAAATAATATTTAAATACGTAAAACTATTAGAAAAGTTGATATTTCAAGGACTTATTTCAAACATTTGTGGTAAGAGACGACGTTGAAAAACTGGTTACTGTAACACTCCGCATTATTTGTACTCTCGGTTCCCGAAATATCACGGTAATATTTTTTCAATCACCGGACTCCATCATGCGTAAAACAAGTAGAATAGAAGCGATATTTCTGGGGAAAAAGGAACAATATCGCTACACAAAATTCATATTTATTATCCATTGAAGTTTCTGACTGGGCTCTTTTAAACAAAAGAATTACCAGGAAAACAAGCATAACTTTTATTGGAAGTAGTACTAAGAGCCAAATGTCCATATTTTCTCCTTAGGATAGTTCTCTTTTGGAAAGTCTTTGTAAATATTTTGAAGTTTCTGACATAACTGACACGCTTAATAGCTCAAAATATGACTATGTACGGATAATTTAAAGCAGTGGTATCCAAACTTTGAGGCACTTGAATTACCACAGCGATTTTAAATAATGCTATAAACTACCGAAAAAAAGAAAAGAAAAAGAAAGAAGGAAAGGAAAAAAGTCAAAAGTAAAAAAAAAAATTCAAATATTATTTATTTTTATCATCTCAGAAAGAACAGATCACAATAATTGACAATAATCGTATTTTCCTACAGACTTTTACATTAATGCCAAGGTTGTTTTTTTTTGTTTTTTAATATCTTTCTAAGCTAGAGCTATTCAATTCGAGAATTTTAAAATATGAAAAATCAACAAATAGCCAGTAAGCATCGCGATCTGCCAAAAAAGTGTCCGCGAGCTGTGCGTTGAGGGATGAGGGGGGGGGGGGGGAGAGAACCAATCCGAAGAGAAAAGAAGACGATTTTATAATTCAGTTTGTTAGATACTTTAAATTATAATCATGGTTAGAAAAATCAGTATTATACAAAATACTGTAACAAGGGGGTCGAAATCTTTTTATGGGATCATTCATAAATGATGTCACTCTTCGAGGGAGGGAGGGGGGTTCTTGAAATTGTGACAAAGTGTGACAAGGGGAAGGAGGGGGTAACAAGAAGTGTGACATCATGCATTATGTAACATAGAGTGACATGCGACAAAGGGGGGAGGGGGTCCGCTGAAGTGTGACATATTGTGACATAGGGGGGAGGGGGGTCAAATATATGGGGGAAAAGTGTGACATCATTTATGAACGGCCCCTATACTGTTTTCTACTTTTAAAGGGTTGCAAAGCATTTTATATTTATTTTTTCGAGTTTAAAGAAGCCGCAATGCAATAAAAGACCCTGAAACAATGATTTAAAGTAATCGCGGTGCTAATCATCAATCAAATATTACAAATAACGCTAATGTTTGAACAATGTAAAGTACTAAAAAAGAATAACACTTTAACAATAACCATTAAAGCTGACCGTTAACATGAAGTCCCTTTTTTTTCAATACAAAAAAAGTGCCTTTACTCATTCGATACATCGGATTAATTGTCATTAGCTTTTCCTGTTTCTTCGTTTTCGCAAGCTTAAATATAATCCCGTTTCCTAGATCGGATCAATTTTAGCAGCTTAAAATAGAATCGCTTTGCTACTTGGATTAAACTACTTTGATTAAAATATGTTGCTTCAGAATCTATAAATGTTGGTTGCATTTACAGCACATTAAATTAATTCACATTTTCTGTTATAGACATTATTTACTTCTTTTAGATGAAAGAAGGAATTGTGTACGATTATAATTGTAATTATTTATTAATGTATGTAATATTAATAAATAATTTAAGTTATTTTAATGTATAACAGCAAGCGGTTCCAGCAAGACACATAATTCGGCGTGAATAATTGCATGATGAGTGTAGAATAAATTTAAAAAAATAAACAAAAAAATGCGTTGAAAATACCCACAAAATTTGTATTTATGTATGAATATATTCCAGAAATAATTTCCAGTTTGAAAAACAAACAAAGCTTCGGGATATTCAATCGAGTGCGGTGTAGACTTTATAAGAAAACCTCAACACATATAAAACTAAAAATTTAACCAAAGATGAAAAATACAAATTCAAGAAAAGTAAGTCAAAAGTAAGTTCCCAGAATAAAACCCCCAACGGTACGTCCTCAAAATATGTTCACTGTACACACACACACACACACATATATATATATCATCTTTTAACGCAGCTGTATTATTTGTAAAAAAAACTACGATGGGGGAAACTTCAATGCATCTTTCCATATTTCCTTTCAGAATATAAAAACTGCGGAAATAAAATACAAGAAACAAATAATATATATATAAATAAATAAAGCATAATATGAACGCCTATACCCAAAAAATAAAAATAAAAAATCTTCGAAGTAACACAATATTGACAAGGAAATCGAATTTTGTTTCACTCCGCAATGGTAAAGTATAAAAGAAGCTTCTCTATGTCTTGCTTTCCCGGAAATTTGCCGACTGCCATCGAAGAAGTCCTGGATCCCTTTTTGCCATTTTTTTTTCTTTATCTTGTAACATTTCGGAGGAACTCTCCGAGCTGTCAATCACAGAGATGGAAAAAAGTAGGGGACCTTGTTCGTTGGGTAGGGAAAATGTTCGAAATTTTAGCGCACCTGGGGACTCGGGTTTTAGCTGTAACCAGGAAAAAAGATATGTAGATTTATTCAAATAAAAATGAAATAGTAGGCCGCCGAAAGGATCTGGAATCGAAAAGTCATCTGGATTAACCGAAAGCTTGAGAGAATATGGTTTTTCTCTCCTTTTGTGAACTGCAATGGGATTTTTTTTCCCTCTATACTCCGATTCATAAGTTGTAAAATTAAAAAATATAATGAAGTTTATTTCAGTTTTGTTTGAATGCGAACGGTGACAAAGAAACCAAAGTGGAATATTCTTAAAATAATATTATTGAAGCTACAAAAAATTATTGAGATAAAACAATGTTAGGAATTAATAATTCATATATCTTTTTTGCGAAGTAAAAGAAAGGAATATATAAGGATACAGTTTGTGAATTATTTTATGCAACCGAATTATAAGACAAAATGTAAAAATATTTTTAGAAAAAATCGTTTTAATTCTAAAGCGGTCAATTAAGTCGCATTGCTTTGAAACGCATAATAAATACTTGAGAAAAATTCTTAGAAAATATAACTATCTTCATAAGTTAGTCAATAGACAACCAACAGAAAATTATTCCGTATGTATTAAAAACTTAAAAATTATTAGTTCTCTGGGACACTCTTTTTGAATTATTCCAGGTATTGTATACGTCTAAGATCTTGCTGTGCGCAAATAAAAGCATTTCACTACCAATTTTCAATAGGGGAGTCACGCTATTTGTAGGGATTTCTCCCATTTCGAAAAGTCAAATGCTGGGCACTTTTCCAAAGAAAATCTCCAACAAATTCAATGGTGCAGTACATGAACTATCCATTGACCCTATAAGTCGATGTTCCAGTGCTGAAGTGGGGAGGATTTGAGAAAAAAAAGTAGTATTACAACATGAAAAGTTCTCAATTCTTTGTTGGGCCATTTCTCAGTATTTTGTTCAAACGTAGAGTTCGCAACATGACACTTTTTTTTGTTATAACTACGTAATTTACAGCTTAATTATCACTTAATTTTATTTTCGAATAATGTGGGCCCTGTTTTGATCCGATTATTGCAGTTTTAGATAAAAACATCAACCTAATTGATCACTTGTTTTGATGATTATAAAAATGAAAAAGAAACAAAGAACTGTGAATCTTCCTAACAGCTCATAAGCTCATGTAATTGAAATAAATAACATTTCGCACAGCTGTCAGCAAGCTAAGAAAGCAAAATATTTTTTCTTTCCGTCTGCCCGTTACCTAAGAACATTGCATAAAACTAAATGAATAAATTAATACTCTTCCTGAATGGTCATAGCAAGAGAAATAATGCGTTACGAAGTTTTTATTGCACTGCTGTTGAAAACGCAATTTGAAGGAACATTTTAAGGTGAATTCATTTCAAATCACGTTAAAAAAGTATAATTTTTCTTGCACATCGAAAATATTTTCCAGAGAAATTCTCCATACAAAAGCAACTCTAATCCGCCTTTTAAATTCCTTTTCCCCAGATCGCGTTTTGATAATCTGAAGGAATTGCGCGTTGCCATTTTAATCTTGTAAAATAAAGCGCCTCCCATTAACACAGAACTTTAACTTGTCCCTAGCAGCAGGTTCCATTTCACACGAAACGCTGGGGCACACGCGCTCTTTTAGTTTAGCTCTTTAAACCATAAATATTACCCACCCGGGACGGCCATTTAAAACACTTTCAGGACGTTTTAAAGTGCTGCGGATTTCAGGTCCGCGGAGCTCGCAAAAATATCCTCGGAAAAGGAGAGCCAGTTACGCAAGTTTGCGTTTTCGTGATTTACAGGCGCCCATTCGTCACATGTCCTCGGGCAGAACAACAGCAGAAGGGCGGCAAGATATTTCATAAATTTTCCGTTCTTGTGCGTTGTTATAATATATCTGTATTAAATGCGATATAGGAATGTACTAAACGGGCGGGATAAGAAAATCAGGGTATTGCCTAACAGGTGCTGTTGTCAGGACCTAAGTTTCGACATCGAATATCCATGATAAATTGCTATTTTAAAGTAGGGTTAGTTTGGAGGAACTTCAGTTTTAAACTGTGACGTTAAAAGCATATTTTAATAAAATATTTTATCCGGATATTTTATGGACATTTATATTTTTATACTCTTTACTGTGAGACATAAATATTTATTAAAAAACTTATAAAACGTTTTAAGAATAGATCGCCAAAATCAAACCTGGAGTATAGGAGTAATGTTTTTTTGCGCAAACAACCATAAACTGGTGTCCAGTTTATTTTGTCTCATAAAAATCTTCCCTTTTAAATCTAAACGCTATCTTATAAAAGACAAAAAGTACAATAAGTACTACTTTGAATTTAACCTGTTACACATCAAATGCAATGAACATAAAACTTAACTCTCAAAATATTGGGGAATTAGCAAAATGTTTAAGCTAAAATCAAGAAATGAAAATTTAGGTTTTTTAATATTTAGGTCTGGATGTGTCCTTTTCTTCTCAACCCTACAATCAGCGCAAATAAAATCCTGTGCGTTCTGTTGTTGAGAAGTCACTGATGTCATCGTTGTATTTTTAGACCAACAGCACTGGTCTACACCGCCAACATAGATCAGTATAGATCAACAGGATATCTAAAACTTTTCAGCGAAGTCAAAAACAAGTCCATAGTTTCTATATTTCAGACCAGAATAGTTTAGGAGAAGTTGGGAAATTTAGCAAGAATTTAGAATAAATATTGCCAATACGGAATAAGAGTCGTTGTTTAAAGATACTGTTTACCCGGACACATTTCGGTCTCTGTACCAATAAAATTTTCCGAAACAGAGAAATTTTTAAAAGAGAGACATTAATTGGCTGCGTTGTGCAAAAGTTCAATGAGTCACAGTTGCAATTCGACGACTTCAGAAGTGAACACTTCCTTTTCAGCAATGTGACAGAGGTAATATTTCACCAGCCTCTTCTAGACGGATTGCATTTAGCTTACTAATGGTCACAAGATTTTACTAATTTAAGTAGAAACTCAACGCATCTGCTGCTACATAAACACATCAGTGTATTTATTTTCAGCGAAAGGACGACGATGCCGACTGTAACTCATGTGATGTTGCAGTCATTCCAAACGCAGCCGATTTTTATCTCGGTAAATCATTGCGACGCCATAATGTCATCGGCTTCGCAACAATTTCCCTACAACCGAAAAACATCGGACGCAATTTGCTCAATGAAAACTAATGCGTCCGGCGGAAACATCAGAGTTAGCCTCTTTCCCTTCAGCAGGACAATTACGGAAACGAATGAAATCGAATTAATGATGGGGTGACACAGACAGAACATGAAAAATTCGTTGCTAATCATTCTATTAGTGACACGAATCAAAAGGCTGGTCGTCTTTGTCAATTATGGATCGGTGTACTCATGTTTTACTTGCATCATCAGTATTATGTGATGATCAAATAAACGGAATTATTCCCATCGAAGGATGTGTTATACATAAATAAGCTCAAGTTTTGTGGTAGTCGAATAATTTTCGTACAATGATTTGCTGCAAGAACACGTCAACGTTTATTTATGATACTCAGAATTTTTGTATGTTGACTGTCGACAAAGTTATGAAGCACCGAAGTGTAGCAACTTGCAAACTCTTCTTTAAAATTTGCAAACATAGACCAATAACCTATTATTACACTACATTTATAATTTCTCAGTAATTAAGATGAAAACATTCTAAAACTTGAGTAATTATGAAAATCTTTACTGCAATTTACATAGCGACGGTCAAGCATTAAAGAATCGAACGCTATCTATGTTATTAATTGTTCAGATTTTTATTTTGCGCAGATTATAATAATTTGAATACTCAGAATTCACATAAAGATTGTGTATTTTTATGATTAAGTTTATAATTAAGATTAATGTCGATTAACTAGCATTTCAATTTGAAGATTAAGGTCGATTAACTAGCTTTTCACTTTGAAGATTAATGTCGATTAATTGAAATTGAATGGTCCTTGTCCTTCTGACAAATGCCCTTTTTGAGATAAATAAATTCCACATTAATAAAAAAAATGAGTATTTAAGCACAACCCCCGAAATTATACATTTTCTGAAAGGAAAAAAAAGGTTCTTCGAAGCAGTACATGTAAGGCTGACATTGGAGACTAAAAAACAAACAACATTCCATTACGTATTAATGTAACTGTAAGCGAGCTTCGTCCAAGCAAAGCTTAAATTTGGCGTGTTCATTCGTGCTTTACAATGATGAATTAAGGTATCGACAAATTTTGCACATGAGTTGGCAAACAATAGCAATTATTACTTCAACGCGTCGAAAAAAGTAACCAGTAAAGCTAATAAACGTTTAAATGTTTGATCGAGATTGATCTCATAAGAGATGAAAAAATGATACGCCTTCATGAGTTTCGAAGCTGTTTCCATTTGGATACGTCGGAGGGAAAGGAAAACAACAGTCAGAATCAGAACAATCGATTTCAGAAAGACGGATAATGGGTGAATCAGCAGAACTGCGGAGGAATTCATAAAACAATTGCAAGTCTGATATACAAGATGAAAATGTGAAACGAAGCTTTCCTTCGTCTGATATATATGATGAAAATGTGAAATGAAACTTTCTTTCGTCTGATGAAAGTGTGAAAACGAAGGTTTTCTTTAGGAAGCAAAAATTGTATAAATTACTAATTTTACTAGTAAATAATTTTTAAAAAATGATAAAAATCAATCTTTTGAAGCATAAAAGGCTGCAAAATTATTGCAGACACCTGTTAAGAGGTTCAGTTGGAACATTTTTTTTTTTTGGGTCCCCAATATACATTTAAAAAAAAGAAGCCAAATGAACCAAATATGCTTGTTATAATCAGTATGCATGCAAAACGGGCCATGGTAGCCTAGTGGTTAGGATGTCGGACTTCCACCTGGAGGGTCGCGTGCTCGATACCCGCCTAAGACCCACCACACTTGGGAATACGTACGAATAAAATCCGTGGAGCCCACTACCCCCACTCCCTCGCCCCCGGATGCAGGGCATCCCTAAGTCCTAGTGCTAACAGGAGGTTGGAGCAGAAAAGTATGCATGAAAAATATAAAACACATCGTTATTGCATTGCCCTTTCCCCAATTAACACCGCTCATTTCAATTCACTTCAAATTTCAAAACAGAATAACGAACGAAAGCATAAAACTCCCTTTTTAATAAGCCTTCTCCAATAAAACGTACAATTTCCCCTCGTTTATTGGTAATCATAAAATGAGTTCGACTTTTTTTTAAATAATTGGACAAAATATCTATATCGACATCATTAGATCGAGGGCATACGTTAACGTCAGGCTTTAAATCAGTTTTATTAGAAAGAAAGTTCTTCCTGTCCCCGATGTCACCAAGAACATAAAATCTCCCTGATAGTCATCGGCAGCAGACGATTACATCAACCACTAATGAGATGACGTAAATCATTTGTGAAACATACTATCTTGGAAGAACGATAAAGTTGGAAGTGAAGTTTATAAAGCCATTTCAGAAGATTTAGAGAACTTTAAATCTTCACTCAGTTACTAAAAGTAGCCCAGGAATTTGATATCTGTGACTAAGAGTTTTTAATCCGTGAAAACACAAAATGGAATGGAAAATTCTCTTGGAATGGAAATGTTAGAACATTACAAGTCGTTCAAAGTGAAGTAGAACATGTGCTACACATTGTCGGCATCCTCAGGAGCTTTGATATAGAATTTCAAACAATGCAATAAATTTTTGCCTTTGAAACAATGGCTGGTTGGATGTAATATTTTAACTTACAATCACATTGTTGTTTCAAACAATATATCACATGAATGTAAAAATCATGCAAATATATTTCCTTTGACTTCTTCCTTCAATCGCAGTTAGTGAGTTTATTCTTTGTTCGTATCGGCTTTACCAAAAGAAAAACTAGGTTTAACCTGTATGACATTTTTATCTGGTACAAGTTTTTAGGTAACATTTTTTTCCCTAAAGGACTGTTGTTGGTTTCTGCCATCGGCAGACCTAGTGTGTTGCCGAGAGATTGGTACCATCTCTTTCAGCGGCACCACAATGCGTGTGGTACCATCGCCGCCTGAGAATTTCGACGTCCAGTTTCTTCACCTGAAAGGGTGAGCACCCGGATTCTGTTGATGCGAAATTGCACTAGCAATTTTTTAGCCGAGAGCATCCAAGCCAAATGTCAACTCAAGGTATCGTTAATATGCCGCATAATCATTCGGCATGGACGCAGACGATTTTTTGCATCTTGAAAATCCACCGACACGGCCAGGCTCGATTCTCTGACCTGGGCCGTACGAGTCCCGCGCCTTATCAGGGTGCCATAATGTCGGCGCCATTAGTAACGTTTTGTAATGGTGATAAATCTATACCAGAAAGAAATCAATGTGACGAGTGAGTTTAAATGAGAAATTCGTACGTGTGTTTCGTGGAAAAGTAGTTATGCGACAAAAGTTGGATCAAACTTCGCAGAACTTGCAAAGAATAATTCGAATAATTTTGATTAAAAGCAAGTCTATTCAAATAACTCTTTTAGCACAAAATTCACCATCCCATTTTAGTTCATAGTCAGTATTTCTGAATGACATCCGATCGCATAATCTCAGCCATAAAATTTTACGACGAAGTAAGACAGCAGTAGTTCATTGATTTATCAATTTAGAGGTTTCATAGTCGTTAAGGCACAGAGAAAATAAGATAAGAATTATTTTAGGCCCGCTTTCAACAAATTATGTCTTAGCGCAATGCCCAGACCAACAGTTTATATCTTATTAAGTGACAATCAATGAAAAGACGTGATAATCAATGAGACATTTTGAACTCAAATATTCAGCAGTGAATGGCGCTTATTAAAAATCATTCTAATTATTTTGAACATTTTACTGAGAGATTTTCCTCATTAATAGTTAAGGTGGCTGCCAATGTACAACCTTACATTACGCGGTTTCTTTCTTTTTATTATTATTATTTTACTTTATGAATATGCAAGTCTTTGTTTACAGTGATAACGTATAGTATGTGTGCCACGAGAAAAGCTTGCGCCAAAATGTCTGTGCCTGTCTGTCACTATGGCAATCAGGTGTGTCTCATTCTTCCAAGAGAAGTTCAAAAGACTGGAACATTTTCTTTTCAACTCAGATTAGAAAAATGAGATACACCTCATTGCCATAATGATAGATAGGTATAGACATTTCTGTGTGAGCTTTTCTCGTGGCAGCCCTGACAATACAAACTTTTTTTTTCTTTCCCGAAGCATAGAAATTTCGACATGAGCTTTTCTCGTGGCAGACAGACAGTAAAACCTTTTTTTTTCCTTTCCCGAATTGCAAAGCAAAAATTTGAACTCTCAGAATGAGTATTAGAAAATTATATAACGTCTAGCTTTTTTTTTTTTTTAGAACGACATGATATTGACAGAAAAAAAATAAGGTCGGAAGTCATGATGTTTGAATTTTGTATCAATGGAAACAAGAGCCTAGTGGTTAGGATGTCGGATTTCCAACCGGAGTGTTGTGTGTTCGATACCTGACCCACTGAAAACCCATCATGTACTCTTGGGGATACGTGCATGTAAAATCCGTGGACCCTGAATTCCCGAGGGTACCACGAAGGGTAGAGAATTTCCCCATCCTTCACTCTTAGGTCAAAAAAGGTGGCGCCATCTGTGTCATCGGAATACATAAGCTGTGCTTGAGTCAAGTCGTACTTCCACCCTTGTGGTGCTCATTAAAAACAGAAGGCGCTCCTTATCTGCCTGGATTCCTGGTTACTCTGCGAGGGGAACTTAGATGTCCAAGTGGGATTAGCATCAACAGCAAAATAAGGCTAAAAGTAACATTAAAAAAAGTACAAATGTCCCGCTTCTGAGAAAAAACTTGGTTTTCCATAATAATTCAAAAACTTTTGAAGGTCTTCATCTATTGATGCAAAAAAAAAAGAAAAAGAAAGCAAGCAACATATAGCACTATATTTACCGTACTCCAGAACAGCAGTCATGATATAAATTTTCAAGGATACAAGCATGTCTTCCTCTGATTTTACAACACATCCCAAATCATAGTAGCGTATCGGCTTTCAGTCTGATTTTTTTATTTCTTTTCCTTTCTTTCTTTCGATCGCCATGCGGCGTACGTGTTCATCAACGATTGTTGTGATTTACGTTGAATTTCGTGCAGTCACGGATTGAAGATATAGAGACAGCGGCCCACACCCATGAATTTTATACCGTTTCATGTCGCGGATATTTTTTTCTTCCCTCCTTGCTTCTCTTCCGTTTTATTTTTAGAAGAATAAAAAAAAAACTAAAATATATGTCTGCGTTCGCAATATTCAATCTAATCTGTAAATGGCTTTTGCTCAAATGGTGTTCTATGCGTATACACATAAATATTTCGCATGTTGGGAGTATTCTGTTGAACGTAAAGAGCTGAAATAGAATACCATATGGTTGTAGGCTTCTAAATTAAGCAATGAATTTTTAATAATTTTTCTTGGTGTTCATTATTTATATATTTGGGTTTGAGTTTGTCAAAATTATAGTGAACCAAATGCATCTCTAACAATTGTTTTTTGAGCTTTTTCGGGGAAAAGAAAGAGAAAGATAGCAACTTATAGCATTATATTCACCGTACTGCAAAACAGCAGTCATGATATAAATTTTCAATTATTCTAGTATATTCATTTTTGGTAAAGATGGCAATATGGTAGTTAAGTTGCGGTTTTGGCTGTCTCCTACGCCGAATCTACACAGCTATGGTACAAAAAGAGATAAAGCCACGGGACGAGCATTATGAACTTAGCCCACTGTTCCCCCCACACATTCGTTTGACATAAGAAATTTAATTTTGGCTGATATTAAACCTAAACATTTTGTTTTACACATGCATTTCAAAATTTACTCTAGCCAAACGTTTTGTCCCCACGGTCGCAGTGCATTTACCCTTATAAAGTAGTGAGGGTTGGGGGGGGGGGGGGAAATCCCCTACTTTTTATGCAAGCAACAAAATTTTACTGTAACTTGACCGATTTTCAATTTCTGCTTAATTAGCTCCTCCCTTCCAGCACCTTTTACAGCCACGTTCCACTTTTTTTTGCATGATTTACTACACAACTATGCTCATTAGAATGCAAATTAAATTCAATGCAATTATTCCCAAGAAAGACAATAATAATCATTAATTGCTAAGACGTCATTTTTCATGAGGACAGCATGGGAGTGAATAAATGTCGCAAAATTAACTACATTACTTTAACTATATTTCATACAACCATGACATTTTTTTTCTTCTTCGGGAATTCATTCCATGTGTCCAATGAGTTCCTCAGGAAAGTGTGATCCATGAAATGAAGAATTAAAATGCGCATCGCGTCTGAAGAAAAGCCAAGAAGCCACCCAAGACGAAGAAGTGAACCAACCCGCTCTGAGACGAAATACCAAAGTCGACTTCATAACCCGTCTTTCGGGGAAAGCGACGCAACAGCAGCACGAGCACGAACAAATTAAACAACGTAATAAGCACTTTCTAGTCGAATTGACTAAGTACGATTTCATGCAAGATGAGATTAGTTCCTCTCCAACAGCTTTACCCTACAATGGTAGCTTGAAGACAAAATGTTCAACAGCAAGGTTCTTCAAGACCAAGACCACAACTGGTCATCCGAAAGATTTTGTCTGAAATAATTAAACTTCCTTCCTCTTCAGAGTATTTAAATATCTGTCTTAAACAGATCATGCAAGAACAACATTGCAATTATTCCATTCTACCTTTTTGAGGACTTTGCATATTGGCAAAATGTGGAATAGTCTATTGAAAGCTTAAATTTTAACCTATGTAGTGAGTGGTCAATATTTCATAGTTTGTTAACATATCATTCTGTTCAATGCGCTGTACTAAAAATATGTCCTTAACAGATCATGCGAGAACAATATTGCAATTATTCAATTGTATTTTTTTAAGACTGAGCATATTAGCAAACTTTGGAATCGTCTATTGAAAGCTTAAATTTTAAACTATGTAGTGGGTGGTCAATATTTCATAATTTATTACCATATCATTCTGTTCAATGCGCTGTACTAAAAACCTGTCCTTAACAGATCATGCGAGAACAATATTGCAATTATTCAACTGTACTTTTTTGACGACTTTGCATATTCGCAAAATTTGGAATCGTCTACTGAAAGCTTAAATTTTAAACTATGTAGTGGGTGGTTAATATTTCATAGTTCATTAGCATATCATTCTGTTTAATGTGCTGTACTGAAAATCTGCCCTGAATAGATTACGCTACACAAATATGGTACTAATTTAGACACACGTGCATGGAGAACTCTGCATACTAGCAAATTTAAAAGATTCTGAAAGATCTTCAACAACAAATTTGGTACTTAAGCTGACAATTTTCTCTACTTTGTTTTCCTCAGTATGTTTTATAACAGTTAAAAGCGGGAAGCTTCGATCTGTTAGTTTTATTTATATTCTTAAATATATATTTTTTCCATCTTAAACATACAAAGACAAACTGAAGATTTAAAGTGGAAACTGAAGATTCTGAGACTTAAATGTGCATGGTTTACATTTGCTCACTTTTATATATTCCACATTAAAGGAGTGGCAATGCTCCATAATGACACAAATAATTCTAGTTCTAAATAAAAGTTTTAATTTTGCAACTAAGTGTAGCATTATGCGCTGTTATTATCATATAATTTAAATGGGAATGTCAAAACTCCATATTGATTATCTGTAGTGAACCATCCTTCCACGGCGACACCATTGGTAATCAATACTGCACCGCCGAAAATTTATTAGCAGCCACCAATTTGAATTTAATTGCAAAATGCAATATCATAAATGAAAAATCTGATAATATTATCTGAAATGTTAACGCTCCGTGTCCATGCCATTGGTAATCAATGAAATACCATGATAAGACTTTTTGTGTGACTGCCCTTCAAACATCATTTCAGAGAAATACTCACACAAGCATTCTTATTTCAATAGTTATATACAAATTGAAAATTAAGTCATTTTAAAGCGTATTCGCTAATCTTAATTAAATGTTCGTCAAATATGTCCATATATGAACATTTAGCGTTGAACGTGCTTAGTTTCTAGTAAGTATATACAGTAAAACCTGTACAGTTGACCACCTTTGTGTTGACCACTTTTGTCTAACCGGAATTAGCCAAGGCCGACTAAGTCTTCAGCCTCTATAAGTTGACCACTGAAGTGCTGCACCGCAAGTGGTCAACTTATATAGGTTTCCCTGTATATATGAATTATATTATATATATACAGCAGCGCACGAAGGATTTTACTTTGGAGCGGGGGTGGGGGGCGAAGTCAGGATAAGGATGCATCGCACGTTGATTTTTCCTGATATTGGATATCAGGGATCCCTAATTTGACGTACCATATATCTGGTTCTGATGTCTAAAACCGATAAATTCTACACATATAATTAAGTATCCCAAAGCTTTCAAATACATTGTTAAGTTCCTAGTTTTCCATATACATTAAATAAAGAATGTTAATTAATTAAAATTTAAGAATCAAATATGGCATGCCGGATAATCGGATATTTAGTGCTGTCGTCGGATCGAGGAAAATCAGTCGGTTACCGGATATCCGGTGCCTTCTAAAAGGTAGGGTCCCGTTCGACACTCCCCCTCGGTGCGCCCCTCTTATATTGTTTATGACCTACTTCCTCCCCAGAAAAAAAAACTTCGGGTTGTTTCTCTGTTTATTCAGTAACCGTAAAAATGCAATTTTCAGTTTCGAAATCTTGTTCTTCACTTTTCACTTTTTTTTTTATTGTGCAGCAAGTAACTATTGAATTGCGAATGAAATGGAAACATGTTCGATTTTCAAGAACACAACAAAATTTTTGCACCTTTCCCCCGCGCCGAACAGCAACCGGTAACTGCCCAGTTCAAGAGGTGGGATTCCATTCTCTCACGATTTCACAGACAATGAGGGCGATTTATTTTTCTATTACTCTCGCGAAAAAGAAATAATCACAGCCTCCGGAAAACGGGGCCAGAGCGAAGGACGTCCGGAAGGTGAAGAATTACAGCGGACGTTAAGAATTAATCGCATCGGAAGATATTCATTGTTGTCTACATCTCCACAAGTTGGGAAATTGCATTGTTTCAAACTTATTTGGGGCTTTTTTACAAGAATGTGGAGTAAGACGTAAAGGAAAGCGTCGGAGTTTCCGTGGGAAATAAAGAAATTATTTTAGATACAGAAAGAGATAAAGGCATTGTACGAAGATCAAAGTATTTCAAATGCTTGCAAACCACCTTGTGTCTGACTGATAATTTACGGCAGGGGCCGGCAAACTGTGGCTGGCTAGCCGTATGCGGATCTTTAGTACTTGCATGAGGCTCTACAGAATGTATGAATATATTATTTATTCAAAGTTTATATAGTAAAATTTGATTAAACAATAAATACTCACAGCGTTGATTACATTATAACTATGCCTCTTTGAAAAAACAAAACTCCATGCCTTTAACCCCTTCCGTCTCGCTCCCATGAAAATGACGGGCTGAGGTTTCGCCTTCTATTTCTCGCTCCCGTAATATTGCCGGGCTGGAGTGTTTAAAATTTTTAAATAAAAACAAATCAAAAATTAAAAATGAATATATATATTGCTCATACACATATTTTTATATAATTTTCAGGAATAAAAAAAAGGCACTTTTAAGACCGTTTTCTTGGAAATTACCCGACCGTTTAGGGGTTAATGGTGAAATTGTCACATTCTCTTCTGAAGCTTGTCGAGCACTGATGTACAGCAGGTCGCTTAATCAAAAATGACAATATTTAATGATTGTGTTCTTTTATTTTCGTTGATAATTTTTTGGCATTTGAACATGTATGGGGGAGGAATTGGGCCTTACTCAAATTCACACATCCTTAACACTTGAAAACATTTAATTACGACTTACGTGATATTTATAACTATTATTTACTGAAGTGGTGAAGGCATAAAATTTGCATTCGGTATGAAAAAAAGTTTTTTAATAACATATCACGGGCGATCCGGCAATATCTCCTATCTACAAAATTTTCTATTTTTCTTTTTATTAACTTTATTTAACTTAATTGAAACTCCTTAACCTAATTAACGTTTTATTAACTAAATAAAGTTTAAAAAAAGGAAAATCTGAAAATAGAAAAATTTGTAGATAGGGGCCGTTCATAAATGACGTCACGCTTTTTTCCCATATATTTGACCCCCTCCCCCTTTGTCACAATATGTCACACTTCAGCGGACTCCCCTCCCCCCGTTTTGTCACGCGTCACGTTAAGTTGCATAGTGCATGATATCACACTTCTTGTTACCCCCTCCCCTCCCCTTGTCACACTTTGTCACAATTTCACGAACACCCCTCCCCCCTCGAATTGTGACATCACTTATGAATGATCCCATAGAAGATATTGCCAGATCGCCCGCGATATTCAGGCACGGTGTTTTTTATTAGCGATTCAAGTGAAATAAAATGGTAATAACGATAAATATGGCATATTAGGTTATAGATATTAGCAATGTAAAGATATGTTCTGTGACTTCAATATTAACGCAAAAAAAATTACGCGTTGAAGCAAAATTGTAATCTGAGCAAATTCCTCACGATTTCTATGCTGTTTACATGAAGAATTATGCAGATTTCGGCAAAGTAGATTTTATCTGAGGCATTAATGACATGCGCAAAATGCAAATTGAATACTAAAAAAGCCTTCATATATTCTTTAAGAAAAATTCCTCAAATTTGTTATTTATCTTTATCAACATGTGCTAATAAGTAAGATTTCGAAAACTTGTACCTGTCATTCATCAAAAAATTGACAGCTCGTTTGAAGGAAGGTCAAAAAGGGTGAATGGAGCTTGTAGATAACGGGCTTGTGGCTTGTTTCCGAATTGCGCAACTTCCAGCTCCACCCTAATAGACTACAAACGTCTGAAAATGGTTGATGAGGTTGTTAAAATTGTAGAAGAATACAAAAGAAATGGTTCAATTTCTCATTAAAGTTACAGTTGACACGGTTAAATTTTTTTCAACTGTGTTAACACAGTTACGGTTGAAAGGAAATACTAAAATAAATAACGGAGAGAGAGAAATATTATAAAACTCTTTTAAGTTGGTGAATCTTCAAAAGACATCAAGGCATATCTTTCCAAATACGTTGAACGTGATCATGACTTTGCGTATGTAGCAATAATAATCCATCACCTGATATCCAATAACAAATTATAAGAAAAACATAATTCGTAATATTTGCTTAGAAACGCGCTAAACTGAGAAGAATTAAAACGCGCACAATATTTATATGCTATTAAGGAAAAAAATATCATGTGAAATAATTGAAGTGTTTCAAAGTTACTTGAAATTTTTTTTTAAATTAATTATAGGCTTAATTACGATTTAAAGGTAAAAAGAGAACAAAACCGTAAGGATCTTTTCCAAATATGCAGTTTACAAACGGGATGCAATATTTATGTTTTGAAATAAGTAATACTGTTGGAATACAATAAACTAGGTATATAAATTGCTAAACGACACAAGATTTATACTTATTTATGAATTACGAAATACCTTCGAAAAATACGTAAAACTGAAAAATGAATTTTGAGACATAATCAATTTGACACATTTCTAAACATTATTGAAACTACATGCATTTCTATCAAACAGAATAATACATGAAATAAATGAATGCTAAACTAACTGAGGCGGAGAAAACTTTACATCATGTTTATTATTTTTAAAAGCAAAAATTAGAAAAAAAAAAGAGTATAAATAAAGCATAATATTTCTAACTTGCGAAGAAGTGGATTGTTTTAGTTGTTAACAGAACGGGGCTGTCCATGTTTAGTTTTCTAAAAACTCATAAGAAGTGCTGGAAAGTTATTACACGCAAACTTCAGAAAGAATACTTTTGAAAACATAAATGGATCCTTTTTTTTTATATGGCTCCTTTTTGCTTTTTCATATTTTTCCTTCTCAGCCATTCAAGCTTACTAGAAAAATTCTCGAAATCGCGTAATTCCCGGTAATAAAATTCACAGCAAAGTTGTATTTCGCACGGTAATGCATAATTTTCCGTCAAATTCATCTCCTGAACTCCATCCGGTGAAAATCAGCGGAGGAGTCCAGGGAGAACAAAATTCCGGAGGAAGAGAGACGGAGAAGGCGATAACAGGAGAAAATGACAAGAAAAAGTACCTTCCCACTGTCCACGAAATATATAAAGGCTTCCAGGAGGGGGTGGGGGGGGGGGGCGCGGTCGTCTGACACGCGCATCATAAATTCATAGATTTCACAGCTGTTCTCAACATCTCCTAGAATAAATAAATATAAGGCTGCAGCGAGGCTGATCCTGGGAAGTCTTCGCGAGGGTACCATGTGTTGCAGACAGAGGAAGCTTCCCCCAACAGCCATTTTGGAGCACTGCATCAACATATCGGAGATTTACAACCTTAAATTATAGATGGCCACCTGTAGCTGCAAGATTTTGTAAATATTGCAAAGAAAAATCTATTTAAGTGACGCTCATTTTTAAAATGACTTTGTGGTGCATATATTTATATATAGTCCGTAGTTCAAGATATTGCTTTTGGACTGTTCGTTTATAATAAAACTTAAGAACTTTCAAATTTACTCTGGGCCAAAGTATCTGCAATTCTGAAAATAGTTAAACCTTAATGTAAATTTTATATTTAGCTATTTCAGCAACTATAGTTGATATTTTTTGAAATGGGGTACGAAATTAGTAACAGTTTCATTCGAAATGTGTATTTTAGTCTTGTTTAACAAACAGGATATTTGAAATGTCTAAACAGATCCATTGTCCCAGCATGCATATTTATTGCTGAACGTTCTTTATTTTTAACCAAATGTACTGCAGTAATCGAATTCCCATAAAGGCTTTGCGATCTTCTCAGCTAAGTGCAGTTTGTCACGTATGTATAAAGACTGCTGCCGTTTTGCATAAAGCAAAATTTATTATAAATGGCAACGAGCAGGTCGCAGCCATTCATAGAAAGAAGACGTTGCATAAATAGTTATATATTTCACTTATCTTTATTATATTTCATATTTATTTAATATTCCGCTTTATGCATTATCAAACCTCGAGACATCATCAGAACCTACATCTTCCAGTTACGAACCTACGACCCTCCGTCGTAGCACAAGACAGAGGAAAAAAGTAACTCGATTCTCTCCCAAAATTTATTTAGTTAGTTTTAATTTCATTTATCTTTATAATACTTCATATTTATTTAATATTTTGTTTATTAGTTATCGTCTGCAGTTCTTAATATTTAAAATAATTACTTTAACTTTCAAGTATTTTAATACTACTACTTTTACTTATAGTTTGGCATTGCGTTTCCTTCGAAATACGAATGCAAAAGTTGCGCTGCATTTATATTATGTATATTAATGTAGTGTAAATGAATGTAGTTATGTGTTTGTCAGGATTTTATCACAGTATTATTCCAAGAGCTTCTACAGTATTTTAAAGCTACAATTTCACGCAACTACACAAAAACGTGAAGCCATATTACATCAATGTATGAAATGAATGTAGCATTTTACAACTTCAGCAACTGTACCAGAAATGGCGCGCGGGAAGACCGTTTTTATTCTGCGACTGTGCCGTTATCTCTTCAGATATTTGTGTCTTCTCAAGTCTTGAGGGCTGTCGGGTCTTGAATTGTTTATCTGCTGGGAAGGAAAACGGATCACTCGTTTTTCGGGGGATGATGAAGACACTAGAATCAAATATGAATGTAGATGACAGAGAGTCCAGCTTCTTGTTCCGGTGGACACCTTCACATTTCCCTCCAATCTCTTTTATATTACGGCAGTGCCATTTTATTCCTATCTGGAGGGCTTCTGCGGAGAAAAGAAAAAGTTGCCCGGAGAAATATCAGAGCGCACGAATGAAGTGACTGTGTGATGGCATCTTAGTTCACACTTTTCGATGCGGGACAAGATTATTTTGTGTTAATGTAACTGATTAGCGTAAAAATGTACACTGAGTAATTTTGCAATATAAAATGGCCTTTACAAATAATGCATCTTATTAATGAGCATCGAATAACTGGATAATGTAAACATTGCCACCTAGTAATTGTTTAACTTGAAGCTTGGAATTGAGAAACTCGCCAGTTAGAAGAGGAAGAGTGAAGAATTGGGAAATGTAAAAATGTGCACCGAGTAATTGGGCAATGTAAAATGGTCTTTACAAATAATGCATCTTATTAATGAGCATCGCACTAATTATGTATCTCATAAATGAGCACCGAATAACTGGATAATGTAAACATTGACACCTAGTAATTGTTTAACTTGAAGCTTGGAATTGAGAAACTCAGCAGTTGGAAAATGAATATCGAGTAACTGGTAAAAATGGGCACTGAGTAATTGAACAATGCAAAATGGCTTTTACCTATTACGCATCTCACAAATGAATACCGAATAATTGGATGATGTAAACGTGGACAACCAGCCATTGTTTAACTTGAAGCTTGGAATTAAGAAACTTTCAAATGTAAAATTCGGCATTGAGAAATTGAGAAACGGACACGGAAATAGAACATAATTTATCTAAAATGCAATATAAGTTATTTTCTTTTAGAAAAGCTACTTTTTTTAAGTCCTAAAATCAAAATAAGAGTTTATTTCGATTCTATGAGTCTACTGAAAGCATTCGCATAAAGTAGTTGTGTTTTTTGTTCCGAAACTTTTGAATCAAATAACATAATTCAATACTTAAATCCTCTACTTGAATCAACTTCTATTGTTACAAGGCTTTACATTTGGAGTTTTGAAAACACACTTTCAAAAGAACCAGCTTTTCATTAGAGAAAAATTCCAACGCAGCCAATGCACGAAACAAAACGTTTCACGAATATATCTTCATAAAAAGACCATTCTCAAACAAACAGAGCTCTGAATGCCCGACTTCTTTTCAAGTTGCATTGGTAAATTGAAAAAGTTTAGGAAAAAGTAGTAGATTATAATACATTCTAAAAAAAAAGTCCTCAAAATTATCATGTCCAATTTCTACAACAGAGTCAATGCTTCGAACAAAGAACACTAATACATGTTCGAAGGGGCACACCAAAATCTCTATTTTAAAAGTCCGCGTGGAAAATTGCACTTCCCTTTCTAACCAATAAAAAAGCAGTATTTGTCCCACATTAGGTGGCGTCAACTCCCCAGCCGATTCCAGCATTCAAGTGATTTGCTTCGCAAGTAAAAAAACACTTTTCTCTGAAAGCACAATCGTGTCCCTTGTACCGATTCCCTTTAGATTTGCTTTGTCACATACTTCTACATTAAAGTCATCCGTTTTCCATAGATTTTTCTCTTCGCTGTTTGTTTATTTCATTTAACAATACCAGGGCTGTTTACCCTGATCCTAACATTTTCTTTTACCTTTTCACTTTCGCTGTTTTTCTCTGCTCCGCCTAAGTACGGCTCACGTCGTTTTATGTGCGCCACTTTTTACAGAATTTAGAGAATGAAAACATGCTTTTTTTTCTTCACCTTTCTTATCGGTTAAATAAACCGTGGTGTATGGAAGAAGCTTTCTTCTTTTATTTCACAAAGTAGGAGAAAAGTTTTTTAAGCCGCGTCTTGCAGAAAGAAAAAGGTGGTAAGTTTATTTTGATAATACCAGCAGTCTCTGTTTAGATTATGCTCGGAGCAGGTAAGGATCCGCATATCTTTTGGCGGAGTTCCCTACTTTTTTCACGCAAAATGTATTAAAGCATGTCTTGTAACGGAGGTGGAAAAAAAAGAGAATTTTCCATCCTCCTCAATACTGATGGATTAGACCCGTAACTTCGCAGCCGCCTGTCTTCAGTGCAGTTCCTTTTTTTCTTCTTTCTTTCTGCTTTCATGAAGCGAGCGTAGCATAATGTAGTTCTGCTTTTCTATTGCTTGATGGAACTGGAATGAATGAAGTCTCTGATCAGTACTTCTCAAACATCTGATGGTAATTAAGAAGACGAATCGCTTAATGTCTGTGTCAAATTTCAAGATTTTTTTTTTTTTTGAAGAAAGCAGTTTAAAATGTCAAACGAGAAAGTTAACGAAAATCAAAGTGATCTATTCATAAAGAATCAGCACATACAAACACAAAATATATACATTTAAAGCTAAGTGTTACTGGTACCATGATAATTTTCGAAGTTATTTAATTTATGAATTTAATATAATAGTAACACAAATTTGTCTACCAACTTTGAAGTTGATAAAACGTTCCCTGAACTGAGAGTTCCCTGATAATTAACTGAAGATTTAGGGTATGGAATTCCACTGCATCCACTCTAAGGGTGAAGAATGAAAAAATGGCGCAAATAATGGGAAGGCTGTCGTGTCAAGAATATCGTTTAAGGGAAAACCGCAAATATTGAGGCGATTTGTTCGATAGATCAGAGCAATGTAGAAAAAAGATTTTTCTGCAGTTTTGGAAAGAAGTGATTTACCTCTGGTGCAGATTAAGTAATAGAGCTATACTTAAGTTCTTGATTAACCAAAAAAAAAACAATTTTTTAATTATGCTTCGTTTGAGGAAAACTCGACATTTTACTGATTTATAAAGCATCAAACACTCGAATTGTATCTCGAGATGCTTTAATAAAACGTTTTCTGCATAGAAAAATTCTCATGAATGCATGCCATTCTAAAAGGACTCCATTCTTTCGCTAAACAAAGACTTGAAAAATGGCTGCACTTTGCTTTCCCCGAAAGAGAAATAAACATTTTCTAAACCAAAAGTCCCGACACCTTTGCGACAGTAATTAATAGTCATTTTCGTTCAACTCTTAGCGTCTCCCCATTAATTAAAAGCTTTTACTTACACGAGATAACTCGGAAAAAAGCCGTCGTAGTGCTAAACACTAGACAAAACCAATTAATGCTCGTCTATTAACGACCGGAGGTGTGCGCAGTGGCAGAAAAAACACCTCGGCGTGCATACGTTCCATGCGCGATGTAGCCCCCATTCCAATTAGGGCCCTCAACAATGCAGGGTGCAGTATAATTGACTTTGTTATATTTAAGCGCACGCGTCCTGCCGGTTCTTTTGTTTAAGGGTGCGAGGAGATAAATTTTTGCTTGTCAGCTTGCTGACGGGAATTTTCGTAACGAGCATACGAATTTATTAGCGAGCTGTAATTGGACGACCAAAAACAAATACAGCCCGATTTAGTTGTTTCTTCCTGGCTGTGAAAGCTTACGCTTTGCTTGCGAAACTTTCAATTCGCAGTACAAACTTAAAATAACAATAATAGGCGAAACAAAAGGATTTACGTAATAGTTTTTATAAATTGTATGCGGTATGCTTTTTATTTTATTATTTTTCAATTTTCATCAAAGAAATACGTAATAAATGTTTTCTCCAGATATAAAAATTCCTCAGTTTCGCCATTTAGGGGGGTCAGAATGACAAATGAAGAAACATAAAATTTTACTATCCTATTCTATTACTTTTGTGTTTGAAGGGAATGAAATTACGTACTCTCTGTAGTTTATTTTTATATTTTCATGCAAGTCATTTTTTTTATAATTCCCTATTTTCAGTTAATCTAAAGGAAATTTACTTAAGAACGTAACAAATATCTAGTAACTTTGAATTACAAAATAAATAAACAAATACATAGAATAAGTAGATCTACACTAATAAAAATTAAATTAAAAAACGAATGAAATTAATTAATTTTTTTAGAATGAACAGAACAATTAATTAAACTTTTTCCTTAAAGCGTAAGAACGAGATTCGTAAACATTACACTATATTCTTTATCAAATTTGCTATTGCGGAGAAAGAAAACAAGCAACGTTCGTTATGAATGTCCTTCTAAATAGAAGCCAGCAAAAAAAAAAAAAAATTAAAATTAGCTTATTTCTTTGCTAATATTCCATCCTTTAATTCAAAATGAAAATGGATTTGAAATAGTTAAGGATGAAAAGTTTTAGAAGTTACCAATGCTAGAAAGTTAGTTTCATCGCTTTAGATATTCCAGCTGAAGTACTTTTAGAACAAAAAGGGAATTAATTCTTGCTAAAGGTTTCCATGAGTTTCTTTTTTCAAAGAGAAAGAATAAATAGGAATGTTTTATTTTACAAAGGGAAAAGGATTAATTGCAGAAGGAGGTTAAAGAGCAAACGTACCGAGTAATTCATTTTTAAAGTTTTATTCTTACCTCACAGATGGCGCAACAATCCAAAAATCTATTTTCTGTGTGTTCCGGTCGAAGAAAACTGACGTACAGCAAATTTATCAGTTTATATTTCTGAATAAAATAATTATATCACTCACAAAAACAATTTTTCCATCAGAAAAATACGTAATTTGTATCTTTTAAAATGATAATTGTGCGTTAATTTTAGTTTCTGCTAACTGCTAAAGTTACTAGAAAGATTAAAAATCGATTTATTATTAATATTTCATGCTTTACGTTTTTATCAAGGGGCAAAAAAAGTAAGGAAGAAAGATTATTCATTTCGAATCATTTTAAATGAAATGACAATGTACCAAAACAATTTCGATGTCTTTAGAACAATCAATACATTATTTATGAATGGCGAAGCATCTTAATCGAAGACTCAGCCAATAAATGTTGAAACTTTTCCCAACTTCCTTCAAGTAACACGCGAATAAAATATTTGCCATTCCCCTCATCGCTATTCGCAAACCTCCTCATTTTCTTATCGTATCGTTCAGAAGATTGCAATACTATTTATCTTAATCGTTGGCGACAATGATTGATCTACAGACGATTAAGTATGTTTCGGCCGAAGGTAAGAAAGAAGAGGAAAAAATAATTTCCAAGATTTTTATTTTTTATTTTTATTCCAATGAATGGATGATTTATAACATAATGGCGCCTTAAGACTATAGAAAGCATCTTTATAATCATTTATTTTTGGGAGCGGTATTTTTTTCCCCCTGGAGTAGAAAACGCTCTTCAATCTTTTCGTTTTCTCCACAATTTCCAGCGAAAACAATAAGCGTAATATTTACAGTTGCGTGGTGGCATCGAATGCGATTTCCATCTTTATTTTCGAGACCCAGTTCTGGGTTCGCTTTTGAAATATTACTTTCCCGGATTGATAAATGCTCATTGTGCCGTAATACGCTATTCAAGACCCCATAATCGGTTGCAAAGTTTCGCACCGAATGAACAAGGGAGATGAATTGGGGATTTAGAACTATTCGTTACTGAACGCTGAGAAAGTCTAGGTCGTGCAGTGCGTTTAGAGGTCTGGTATTTAGAAGCAAAAATGATATAGTTTGCGAAAATGAGCAAATGTTCCTTCTTGCTCAGTGTAATTTATTTTCCAAGATGGATTTGGGGGAGGGGGAAGAGTGATGGAGTATCCACAAAAAGGCAACCATTTTAATAAGTCACCATTTTTTACTGATAAATAAGTTCTAAATTATTTAAAACTATCAAACATATTTTTATGGATTTTATTGTTTTTTAACCTAGAGTATGCATTGAAAATATCCCCCCCCCCCCCGGAAAATTTTGAAATGATGGGCCTGAGCAATAAACAATATTACGAACACTTCAATGTGCATGAATTTTGAAGTTGATTCTTTTTGAAATAAAAAATTCGGGATAAAAAGAATAGTTCAATTGATGTTTTCTAGACATTTAACAGTGAAAATAGAATCACCTACGTTGCAAGCAGAATTTAAATTGCAAAGGAGCTCATGGAGCTTAGCTCCTGCGCTCTATTCAATTTTGTCTTCCATATTAGACGGATTTTACTTCGCATTTGCGCATTAAATTTCAAATTAATTCTGAGAATTATAGTACCCCGTACTTTATTAGTTAGAAATTAAGTCCTGGGTACTTTTGCATTTCAAACATTTCATTTGTTTTACTCGTGTACATTTAAAAGATACAATTTTAATTTAGAAATTATTTAAGGAAAGCTTCTATAATATGAATTTATGTTAAATTAACAAATACAATATAGCTAATAAGAGACTCAGACTTCGTCACAAGTTTGTTTGGATATCAGTTAGGGCTTTTCTAAGTCTGAAGTTGCTTGTGAAACAATGAGATTGTTTAAGAAGCATAAAATCAAACAGGTTGCAAACCAATAAAGATTGAATAAATAGCAACGACAGAAAAACCCCAATCGAAATCCTTCAATGTCAAAATCTCAATTAGAACACACTCCTACAGATATCCCTACTCAATATTCAAAAGGCACACAAAAACGCTTTTTACTGGCAAGTGTTTTATTGACGCAAAAAAAAAAAAAAAAAAAAAACACACAATGATAAATTGAAGTGTTGCTAAGCAAGTGTTTCTTTTCGATACACAATTGATTTTTAGCTTAATAATTCCATGCAAAAAACACAACCAGCTACACGAGGCGTGGCAGACACACTATAAGAGCTATTGTTTTAAAGCCTAATAAATATTCCACCTCTGTACAAGTTCCTCCGAGCGAAACTTATGTTAAGCTTCTTGGAGAGATATAATTGGCACTTGGCTGAATTTTAGTTTGTGAAGTATGCAAGGAATTTCAATGAAATCCAAGATTTTGATTTGAAAACATTGTAATATTTTTACTCTTTTGACACGTATTCTGTGGGTTTTTTAATTTTTATTTTTTATCAGATGTAGTTAATATTAAAAGCAATAAATGAATAAATAAAACACAATTTTTAAATTTAGGAACAAGTTTTCTGGAGAGCATAAAAGACCAGTAAATAGAAGGGGGGGGGGGGAATACGTATGCAGATATATAATGAGTAATGTAGAGTGTTGTGAGAGTTTTAATATTTAAAAATAACTTTATTTTCTTCACAATATTTTTCTTATCTCCCAGACTTTCTAATTCTTTTTGATGTGGTTTCCCTTAAAATTGGTAACTGATTAAAAAACATTCAGAAAATTTAAGGGAGAGCAAACACCTAACACGTATTATTCCGCATTATTGTTACTGATACGAGGAAAAGAAAGTTTTGAAAATTATTATAACTATCAGATGGCAAATAATTTTATAATTCGATGATAAAATTGTATAGAATTATGTTACTCCTATCAAAATATTTCTTGAATAAATAGAAAATTTTAGAATAGAAAATATTTATCAGTTACTTTTTCCAAAAATAAACGTTCTATTATAACAAATCAACTTGCAGTTTTGAGCATAAAAGCGTTTTCTCACGAAAAGTGAAAATTTTCTGCTTCTCTTTATTTACTTCTCTAATAAAATTGAATTCTATACCACCATAAAAGAACGAATTGTCAAGTCCTTTCCTAGCGTGCATCAAAATATCTATTATTCATTCGACTGCCAACAATTTCTTTCATCGCGTTGCGAACAATATTTCAATTTCCGTAATAAAGCGGCCATAATGATAGCAGAAATATTGCGCTAACGGTTATTACAGCGATTAAGAAGAACAGGAAAAATCGAATGAAGACAAATTGTCGAACAGTGCCCAAAATAAAAAAGGATTTTTACCTTCTGTATACAGAAAAAAGCTCTTCTCGGAAATTGCTACGTCTCTTGTAAAAGACATTGTATCACGTAAATCTCATTTTAAACGAAGTAAACAACGTAAACATACGTTTAAGGTTTAGCTTCATTTAGCAGTTTAATTATTTAGTAGCATATGTGTTAAATAGTGAAGAAAAAAAATCACTTTGTTTTGGTACTGTTAAATTGTTTAATGAAAATAAATAGGAGCATACCTAAGCATTTCTAAACCATGAGTGGATTCTTTGCCAAAAAAACTGTTGCCAAAACTCATTTTCTAAGTCTTCCAACTGTAAAAAATTATTTATAAGGTTAAAGGAATTAAAAATGATCTCTTGTATTCCTGGAATTGCTTTCAATGCAATCAAAAGACTTATAATTACGAGTTATTATCAAAATCCCGACCATAATTACACGAGCGCGCGCATCAATCAAATGCTTTGATTTTAATTGCAACTCTCAGCAAAATTTAAAGTTTAAGGTGCTCTTTTTAGTTGCATAAATCATTGAAAATGACAATTTAAATACATTATTAAAAATCAAGCGCATTTTTACTTTCGGAAGTTATTAAAGTGTCTAAAATGAGAAATTATATCAAATTATGTAAAAGTTACGAATATGAGTAATGTTTCTGAGAACTCGTTAAATGTTGTTGAACTCAAGAACAGTAACAGACCGAAAGTGAATGTTTTGAGTCAAAAGAATAATGGTTAATGAAATCCGTAATTAAATCATTCAATTAAAGTATAATCTTTTATTTTAGCTGGAATTTCGATAATAATTCGTACCTGTAACTAGACATTCGTTACACAGCTTTAGATCCCTTCATTGCAACATTGGCAAGAATAAAGTAATTTATACCGAAATATTTTCACAAAAAATAATATAAGTTTGCCAAATGTTGATTTTTAAATTTTTTCTTTCGGCGTATTTATATATATATGTATATACCGAAGTATTTTCGCAAAAAATAATATAAGTTTGCCAAATGTTGATTTTTAAATTTTTTCTTCCAGCGTATATATATATAGTAAAACCTGTAAAGTTGACCGTCTGTCTAAGTTGACCACTTTTGTCAGGAACGGAATTAGCCCTTTACCTTCTACCTCACCCTCTATAAGTTGACCAGTAAAGTGGTGCACCGCAACTGATCAACTTACACAGGTTTCACTGTATATATATTGCAACATTTAGTTTTTGCTCAATCTGGAAGTTTCATTATAATAGTACATACTGATGTTAAAAAAAATATTGACGCCACGGATTTCCAGAACAGATAAAAAAATAAGCATTTTCAAAACATTTTCACATTGTTTAAACAATCTAGATAGGTGAAGGTTTTATAAAATTAGAGTACTTATTTCTGCAAGGAAATCTATGAAGCCAACCACCTAAATCAGTTCGTTCTTCATGAGTGGCAACCAGTTCTTGCATCTACCAAAATAGACAGTACGACCAGTTCTTGCATCTACCAAAATAGACAGTACAACCAGTTCCTGCATCTACCAAAATAGACAGTACAACCAGTTCCTGCAACTCCCAAAATAGACAGATCAATTTCATGCAAATTCATCCAAAATGGAGCAACAGCTAAGTAGTGCTCAACTGCAACGCAACAACCACCATGATTTAAACTGTAACTGCATGACAGAAGAACACGGCGGATATTTCATGGATCGACTTCATACTACCAATGGATGATAACTTTTTATTCAGAAAGCTACAAGCTTAGGATGAGATAATTGAAAACGCTGGATTTCTACAACCTTCACGGTTGAAATTACTTCAAAGGGCTGGAAAGAGATGGATCAATGAGATAATCGCTGTAAAAAGGAAAACCATAAAATTGAGATGGACATGCATCTGTTCAGAAAGACAGACCGGGAGTCAAGTGAGTAACTGAAGCGGCAATACTGGAAGTGAAGTAACATTGATGGAGAAACGCCGACAGATCTTCAACGTGAAAGTGTGAAATCATCTGCCCTTCAAAGACATGAAGAAAAATGGATGGTGAACGAATTTGAGTTTGGTGATTCACTTGGTTCAATGAAATAGGTGATTGAACGGTTTGAGTTTTGGTGATTAAAACCTGGAATAGTGAGAGTTTTAGTTATTTCTGACTAAAAAACTGATTTATTGTGAAAAGGCAGTTTGCATATTTAAGAAAACATAAGCCTTTTCGCAACAAATAGAACAACTTCCGATATCCAACTTAGAATCTGTATAACACTAAATTGGAGGGAGTAGTAGTATATTCAAAAATGTAGTAGAATATCACCAAATCTTAAGCTTCAGAAATCATGTAGTTTTCTTATGGTTATCTTTCTCGAAATTCTGCTACAAACAGAAAGGCTGTTTGTACAGCCATACTCTCACTCCATTCTGTTGCAAGCCCTTTACAATTCATAGAGGGATTCTTTCCTATTTATTAGAACTTCCCCTTCAGTCATTAGAATTTTACTTAGTTCCTAAAAAAAATTCCATCAGTCCTCAGGTTACTTCCTTATCATTGAAGCTTTTCCCCCCTCAGATATTCGGATTTTTCCGTTCATCATCAGTTTTTTTTCCGTTGTTCATTGAAATATTTTCTCACACTTAGAATTTTTCTGCTAGTCCGTGAATGGACTTGAGAAATGAAAATTTTCTCAAACAATATGCTGCCTATTTATCAGAACTTCATCACTTGGTTATTATTAGTATTATTTTTCAATTCATCATTAGCATTTTCTCACTTGGTCATTGGACAATTTCCATTACCACGTGGTGTTTTTTGATTCTAGGATTTCATCAAATATACTTCAGCATTTATTCACTTTCTGTGCATAAGCTGTCCTTCTAGTGCCTTTCACCCGAGGGCCATATACCCATTGTGCCATTTTACAAAAGTCTACCTATCAATTTCCACGCCACTTCTGAAGAAACATGTCTTAAAAGCCTTGTCTTTCGACTCTCATCTAAATTCTAATCTAATGATCGCATAATAAAATAATTTGAATTCCATTACACTGAAGAACAGAGGGACCACGACAAGGCTATTTGCGGATCAAGATTTATTAAGAACTTATCATTCAAGACATGTGAACATCCCAACATTTCCGTTCCTCAATATATCTCTCCCCTTTGCAACGCCAGGATTCGACGCCTTTTCCCCCCGCAAATCCTCAAATAAAGGAGTGACCACTTGAAATTCAATGAGCTGTAAGACAGATTCATTCTTTTCTCTATTTTTTCCCTTTATTTCTCCCGTTTCCAGGCTACGACATCGGGCTAAAGCTTCCGGGAACATTTTTTCCCATTATTCCTAAGAGAACATCGCCATCGTGATATATATAAAAAAAACCAGACACACGCGAAAGGCTTAGCGAAGGGATTTTTCGAGGATATTTTGGGGATTATCATTACGAGTCTCGGAAATGAAATCCTTAAAAACGAACAATGATTCTTAGGTATTGCCTCACCCGGTATTCCTCATTTACATACATTACCGGAACGGGCGGGAAAAACCAAAACGAGCTGAATGTTAAGGGAAATTGTTTTGGAATGGTAGAATTATATGGTAGGATTAATTGCGAAAGAACACCATTTTTTTTTTTTTTCCCAATTACACGCGAAGATGTTTCAACGAGGAATGCTAGAAACCCAGGAAAAAATACGCATTTGAGCATTGCCGATTGTTTCTCACTTCCTCTCTACTTTTTAACTGAAACATTCTAAAATTTAAGTACAAGGAAAAAACAACTTAAATAAAACACAAATTGTCCGAACAAATCGCTATTTCGAGGCTACAATGCAACCTCTTCATCAGTGTAAGAAATAAGTGCTCAACACACAACTAGAGCTGTGAGTGCACTGGCAACAACCCTCTTACATATCTGTGTAAGTTGACCACTTGCGGTGCAGCTCTTTAGTGGTCAATTCAGACAGGTGGTCAACTTACAAAGGTGGTTAACTTTACAGGTTTTACTGTATCTATATATATATTTTTCCTTTTCGTGTTTCCCTCTATCCTTCCTTTTTCATGTTCTTGGTCTCTGATTGGTCTTCTTCATTCCTTGTCTTTGTTACCATTGGTCAATCTTTAATTCGACCTATTTGGTATAAATGTCGGCCCGTCTTTCTGGTGGTTGCCTGTTCACTGCCAACTTTCTTGTTGTGTGTTGAGTGCTTCTTTCCTGCACTGATGAAGAGGCTCTATTGCATTCTCAAAAATAGCTATTTGCATAATTTGTTCTGACAGTTTGTGCTTTATTTATGTTGTTTTTTCACCTGTACTTTAATTTTAGCACAAAGCATTTTTGATCATTTATCTTTTAACATTATAAAATTTGCTTAAATTTACGCTAGTTTATTTGAAATACAAGAAAGTGACATAAAACTTGTTCTTATCAAATGTGTAATGTTTATTGAAAAGAGAAGCATATCAATCAGTTCGTTTCACTAATTTATGAGTATGGGTAGCCAAATTTGGCAACCATTTTAGCTTTTCTACCAGCCGACACGAGTTTCACTGCACACATGTGAACACGTCTTAACTTTCATTGGATTAGCAAGTTTTTCATACATGGCGCAACCTTTTCATTTTTTTATACCAATAACATGCGATCATTATTATTATTATGTATTATTTGGCTACAATCTACAACTAAGTATTTATGATGGGTGGCTTCTTAAATCGTTGCATCAATTTTTACCTTATAAAATCTGCAATTTATCAATTAATGAACATAATGTCAAATAAATTCCATTTAGATAGAACACTGGAGTTAATGTTCCACAAGCATTCTTTCATTTTGGGAAAAACTTTTCAAGTACAATGCTGTAATATTTGAATGGAAATTTTATAAAACTTTACTGGAACACAAGAAGATAATATCACGAAAAAGAAAATGTCAAAAATATTGCTCGAAACATTTTCTCCATAACAATATCCAATCCAAAAATATACAGTATCTTTCTTATTGCTTCACTAGCAGTGCTCAACAAATATGTACTTATGTTGGAATTTTCGAAGTCTTCCAAAGCGAGGTCCTTACGTTTTTAAAAGAAAACATCTACGAATTTCCAAAATACTATTCTATTTTAAACCTGGAATGATAAAAGTTTGTGCAGAATTTAAAAACAATTTTTAAATCGCATTTATTCGGAAGCGAAACTATGCCGATCGAAAGAAATAAAAATTGAATAGCAAATATATAATGGATAGGTCCCATGTTTAATAGAAATAGAATATATACAAAGGAACACGAACGAAAGAGCAAATAACTAACCATTAAATTCCAAAACAACTGGATTGTTTAATTTTATAGTAGTTTATCAATACGTGCTTCGATTTGAAATGAGCAACAATTCATCTTATGTTAGATGTTAGTATTCGATAGTTTATTTTGAAATGTCTACGGGCTTCTATTTAAAGTTTAAGCATTTCAATTTCCAGTTATCCTATTAAACTCCACAAGTAAAAATACACTATATAAAATGGCTTTATTTTACTCAAAAAAGTTATAAACGCAGCATTCTTCTTCTTTTTTTTCCATTCCTTTATTTCTTAACCATGTTTATCTAGTTCTACTCACCTTGAATCAAGTTGGATATTTCAATTTCAGTAATAATATTTTGTTTCCATTTCTGTTTTTGAAACTTATTTTTGTCTCAGTGCATGTCTGATTATAAAAGTAGCTTGTTTAAACTTATTATGCCACAGTACTATTAGAGCTCTGAATATTTAAATTTGCTTTTCCCCCAATAAATTGGTTATCTTTACTCCTTCTTATAATAATCTTAATTTTATTTTTAAGAATGATCTAACTTTAACTTCGAAAATTTGTTCCGAATTATACCGTAAATTTTGTTTTGCTCCATTGTAATTATTTCTTCTTTCCAAATTTATTTTTTCTCTCCTGATTCGAAACTTTCGTAACGTCAAGTGAGTTTATTTTGTAAAAAATTATAAATATTTACTTTCAACTGTAAAATTTTTAAAAATTAAAATCATTTTCGCTATACAGGCGAACTGAAAAGCAGCGTGCTAAACGAGGAATAGCGGCACGCATCCAGCGGAAAATGAGCTACATGATACGGCTGTTAGGAAGAAAGTTTTGCCGCTCAAACGTTTTGTTTTTCTTCGACGTAAGGAAGTATAACATAGTATGTATATTTAAATATTTATAGCCTCGCGCTTTTTTTTTTTTGCTTCAGAAGGGAAAATACAAATTTTTTAATCATTAAAAACTGTTGATACCCGACTGCCATTTATGTGTTTTTTGTAAATTACATATGCATATATATATATAAGGGTTTGCGCCAGAGGAAATTCCGGTCTGTTTTCGGACCCTTCACAAAATTCCGGTCAATCAAAACGGACCCTTCACAAAATTCCGATCAACCGAAAAAGACCCTTCACAAAATCCCGATCAACCGAAAAAGACCCTTCACAAAATTCCGATCAATCAGAACGGACCCTTCACAAAATTCCCTGGAACAAAATCGTACTTTTTACAGAATAATTTATTAAATACGCAGCAAATAATAATATATATTTTTCTTTTACTGTATGCTTAGATTTTGAATTTTCACAAAAATATTTGATTTTTCACAAAAATGCTTTTAAAGTTCACGAAAAACTGTTAATTCAGTTAAAAATTCTGGATCTACCACTGCATAAAAATATATGTTAATTTGGAGAATTGTATTTCTGCATTTAAAAAGTTTCGGTTTAGTACTGCAAAATAGTAATAAAAGCTCAAATGTATTGAATACATAATTATTAAATAATATGCATTAATATATTTAAAAATATATAGAAAATCTTACACTACATAAACCAGCAGTTTCCGTAAGCTAAATTTATATAAAACCTTTAAATTATGCAAATTTTAACTAACGTTTAAATTAAATTATTCCTCATAAGGAACCATAACTGTCGCAATAAAATTGTAATTATCTAAATATTTTATGCAGAACGACAAGTTTAATTAAAACGTAATTAGGTAACTATTCATTCCAAAAATGACTGCAACACCATAACAAACAGCAAATACGAGTTTGAAATTCTTAGGGACATAATTAAAGTTGAAAGCAGTTCCATTCAAACTGGACGCATCACAAAGAATGTGTTACAATATCCATTAGACAACGGGCACAATGGCCGAGCTCTGAATAAAAACGTTATTAACGGAAACTCGAATCTTTTTCGCAGAGGTGGTAAATTCGCAGAAATGCAAGTTGAAATGTTAATTACTATACTTCTTCGAATCTTGCTTCAAGAACAAGAAAACAGTTTGTAATTTTCTTTTATACTGTTGCTTTGTTGAAAAAAAGATTTAATTTTTTAACTTAGAAAACCTGAAATAGTTTAAGGATGAAAAATGTTCTATTCATTACGGGGATGAATTCATGGAATATTTTGATAGAAAGTACCGAAAAAATAGTGTCATGGGTTTGAAATAGAATTTAATTGATTTTCTTGCCATACATTCAGGATTATGATTAAACGTATCTTTATAAAGTTAATTAATAATGAGGATAGTACTAATAATAAATGCGATGAAAATGATAAGCGTAATTAAAGGGATTCAATTTATTTCAATTAAAACACTACCCGACTCTTTATCGTTGTAAAAGTACAAAACCGAGTTCTATTTTGATTTATTGCATTTTTAAACTGAAATTAATTTTATTATTTTGTTTTAAGGCTAGATCAGCGAATTAAGTAAGGATATCGAGCTAACATTTCACAAACAAGGGTTTGCTTTCTTTTGTTTTCGGTTTTTTTTTTTTTTTTTTTTTTTGCTGCATCAATTCGTTTGGAAACACATAATATATAGTTCAACCACGAAGCTCTGACACATGGACACTTCTGCGCATGGCAGAAAAAGACGAATCCATTCGAGTTTTAGGGAAGTTCGTCTTACAGGCGCGTTTTGCTTGCTTGCGAATCAGAATGTGTTGCTGCTCTGTTTGTTGAATGAAAATAAACTGGCAAATAGTATCAGTTCGGAAGAAATCAAGTATGCTGAACAAACTAAAACGAGAACAGAAACGGCACATTTTTTACACCAGCAGTCCCCTCCTTGAACATGAATGAATTCTTCTTGGTACTCTTCCAGTCAGAGCTTTTTTTTTTTGACTGCAGAACTGATGTTCTATAAATTTGAAAGATTAATCTTAACTTTGAAGTTAATTTCAATTTTGAAATTGTCTGAGTTCGTTTCAAACTAAACTTTAACTACTATTAAAAATAAAAATATACTACTTGGTATCAATAGAGGCAATTCAAGCAACGTCATTGGTTACGTGGCCCCGATGAGAGCAATGTAAAAAAATGAAGCCGTAACATCGTTTTACGTCGAGTTCGACAAATTTAATAAAAACCAGGCCTAATTCTACATTGCATAAAATTAACACTAAATACAATACTATAACTATTGTAATAATTAATAAATTTCTTTTATAATGATTAAATGTAAATACTGGGTTATAATCAGAAAAAGCTGTGAAAATAGTCTAATTAATTTTAAGATAACTAATTTTGCCTAGTGAACCCCCCGTAGAACTCAATTGAAAATCTTAGTAAACAAACAGCGGATATCACGTGACAACGATGATCGCTCATGAGTCCCTCTAGCGGCGAATTGCCTCCACTGATTAGCAACTGGAAACAATTCAGGAATTCATGGTTCATATGCAAATTTACTCTCTCCCAATAAAAAACATAATATGCAAAAAAAAAAAACTAAACGTTATGATTTGCACTGCAGATGCTTTTGCATTTTTGTTAATGTAAACACTTCAACACTAAAACGATTCATCAAACTCGTTCTCAAAAAAGTAGCTACTATTAACAGAAAAATAAACCAATTTATGATACTTTTATTACCTCTAATCAAAACAAGCGAGATTAAATTTTACTCGTTAACTAAAAAAATTCGAGTTTGCCGAACAAATTAAAGCAGAATTAATTCGGAAACCTCTTTAGTTTTACAAAGTGAGCTACATCCTTCAGAAAGAGCTTCAGCAGATTACAAAACATTTATTTAATAGTATAAATTAATCACCCAGAACGAAAATTTTTATTCAGTTATAGAAATTCTTCTGAAAAGATTTAATTAGATTTCAGTTCTTGAAATTTCAGCAATTTGTTTTAGCTTCTTTCGGAATATAATTTAATGCACTCCATAACCATCGCCTGATGCATTTGTCCAAAGCGGATTTTTTTTAAAGAATTAAACTTAATTAAAATTAAGAAACATATTTATTATGCAAAGTACCCCCAAACCATAACGTGGAAATGCCTCAATTAGACATGAAATTCAAGCAAATAAAATTTTTCTGTCTCAAGTGCAGGCTTAATTTATGAAACAATTTTAAAAGTGCTAAAACATAAGATGCTTGAAAAAACAATACTTAAAATCCTATTAAATTTACAGTGCAACAAATTAATGAATGTTTCTTCCTTGTTATTTGATGCATAATGACATAGGCAACAAAATAGTTAATACTGCAAGTTTTGAAGTGTGCAATTATAAAATATAAAAAACTATTTGTAGGAAAAACACCTAATTAATTAATTTATCATACACTAAGAATTTTGAATTTAGTTGCCACCACTTTTGGTGTTTAGCTGGTGTAGAGTTGAAAATTATTCATTTTTTTGATGCATTTTAAATTCTTTTAAGTGTCTGTCTCAAAAAATACAGGCAGAAGAATGCTTTTTTAGCATTTGAAGCTCGTTAACTCCTCTATGCATCAAAAGTTCATTGCGATTGCTCATTTATCTTATTTTCATAGAAATGAGTTATCGTAATGAAATTTCGATACATAACGGCGTTAACACATTTCGCGTGCTACAAAACATTATGCTGTCTATACTTTTTTAGACAGGCACTTAAAAAATTAAAAAAAAAAAAAAAACAAAAATAAATGATTTTTAACTTTACACCAACTGAAGACCAAAAATCGTGTTTAATAACACCAAATGTGGTGGCAACAAAACGAAAAATTGTTACAGTGTACTAAAAAATGCAACCGACAAAATGGAGACAAAAAAAGTTAAATCCAGGATATTGTTAAATCCAGGATATTGTTAAATCGGGGGAATATAACATTCATCAATCCAAACCAGGCTTAAAATCTATCGCTAATTTGAGGAAATTCTTAAATCGAACATCGTTATACATATAACAACACTGGAACTATGTTATAACGTCATTCTAGTGACCGTAATATTTTTGACACCACAGCCAAATGACGTCATGGGGGATACAAATTAAAGTGCATGAAGGAACCAGAATTTCTAGTTTCACTATAAGCAAGGCCACTATAAACAAGGTCACTATAACCAAATTCAACTATATAAGGGTAGTCATATACAAAAACTCCCTCTCAAAAATTCAGTAGATCTGATTTTGAAATAGGACTCGTAGCAGAGTAGTTCTCTTAGAAAGTATATACAGTAGAGTACCATTTATACTACGATCGTTTATACGACTTTGGCATTTATACGGCGTTTTAGTGTGGTCCCAATTCCTGAATTTGGCCAGAAGGCTAAAACGATAAAACGACGTTATCGCTCATACAACGATTTTCGATAGTCCCTACGACGTCGTATGAACGATACTCCACTATGTAAGAATCCTACAAATCCACCGAAAATAAATACTTTCACTTCTACTTCTACTGCAGAAGTTAGATGTCAAATTCCTGTGCGAAAGAGGGCCGAAAACACGTGCCTCCGGCGATAAAGGTGAACAGGAAAAGGCCATTAGAAAGCTGCTATCGGCCGACGAAATGCTAATCTCATCAAGGCCCTAATGAATCCGGAGTTCGTCCCCAGGAAAAGGGATACCACGGGGACAATGAGATAATAATGGGGAGTCGGTCCGGCTCTTGACCAGATTGATTGGGAAAACGCGCTTCTGCCAGATAAATGTTTTCCAGAGGCGAATGGGATCATGCCGAATCGGCGACGAGATAATAGATGTTGGAAGATAATTAGAATTAAAACCTCACCGAACCGAAGTACGCAATCGGATGGCCAAAAATAGAGATCCGTCATGAAAGGAAAGCGGTAAATAAATGGACGGATTTCGTGTATGATGCCGCCATTTTAATTAAACCTCGTGTTTAATTACTCGAAATGGGATGATGTTTCATCTCTGAATACGCATTCTTTGCGAGTTGCGATTGCGGTTTGCAAATATTTAACAAATGAATGAATCAACAAGGTCTCTGTTGTGGAAGAACATTTTTACCGATTGATAATTAAGTTCCGGATAGATGTCCGTAACACTCGTCTCTCCGCCATTTTTCCCAGTTTTGGATTAGATGAAAAATGCAATGAATAGCACCTTAAATTGGATAATGAAATTTCGCATTCTACGATAGCAATTTTTGTATCAAGACATCTTTGGCAATGTCACAGGCAGAAGGCAGAGAATGACATATCTATTCGTAGTACAGTGACAAAACAGTTTCTGTTAAAATGACTTTGCCTACATAAATTCCACGAAGGTACACTAAAATATTATTTTCATTTTAAAAAATGCACGGAATTGTATGCATGCATGTAATTGCTTGACACGCACAATGTTAAACCATTTCATTCGTCTCTTTAAACGCCAAATGCAATTTTAGTACAATAAAACCACTTTATAAATCATAACAATCACTTTCAGGGAGTTGTATGAATGATAGAACTCCAAATACGTTATTTATTTTATGGGAACTAATGTGAGAGGAACATTTCCAATAGATATAAGTGTATTTCAGAAACATCTTGCCGTCTTTGAGATGATGAAAATGAAAGAGCTTAAATTTCAGAAGAAGGATTTAAAAAAACAATTATTACAATATAAAAAGAATATTACAAACAGAACTCAAAAATGTGTGTATAAATGTACTGACATTTCATTCAAATCAACCTATTATGCTCGCCTATGTTTTAGAATTTCAGCTGGGTGCTCTAAATTGGTGGCTATAAACGGGTCGGTAAAAAAAAGCCACACTTTATAAAATCTTTCTTACATAGTTTGCTGTTATTATTATTTTCTTAATTTTCAAAAAAAATAAATAAATAAGTCTTTGAAATAAAATAATGATTAAAACATTTGCATGACGCGAAATGGGAAGTACTTATTCCTATATAAAAAAAACTACCATTTTATTTACATAAGTGTATACTTAGCAAGAAAAGGGTTGCACTTTATGAGTTTGCAATGGAAAATGTAGCAAAGGGACAGTCGCAAGTACCTCAAAGATTTTTTCTTAAAGTTTTGAGTTGGTGGTTTTGCCTTATGGGTGCCTAAACGCGTGGAATTAGAACTTCTGTTCTATGTCTAAGAACATGTAATCATTGTTCGCAACTTGTACCTCTCAGGAACCCTTTTTTTTTTCGAATAAAACTATGCGGCACTTCACTCGACCCATTAACTGAAACTCAGCAACTGATGCTCACTCGATTTTACGGAGGCGTGAAAAAAATAGTATCAGAGTGAAGAAACAAATAACGAAAACACAACTGAAGGATATTTTTTATCACTTCAAACTGACACATACATTCCAAGTAGCAGGACGATCGTTGAGCAAAACGACCCTAACAGCCCTGTAATTTTCAAATTAACTAGGTATGCGAGCCAACAGCGATTAAGCCTACGCTTTTGATCGAAATTGCTTCGGTGATCGAAACGTCGTGGGCGAATCGAAAAAGAATTATGGAGGACAAAGCGTGAAACGACAGACCAATATTTGTAGGGATGTTAACCCATTCTTAACGCGTCATATTTTACAGCATCGCGTGTATAGCGTGAAGTTCGGCTCTGTGTGTCACAAATAGATTTAGTATGTTTTAGTTTCCATAGTTTATCATATGAGAATCACCCGTTAATTGCTTTTACTTTACAGAAAGCAAACAATAACTGAGAAAAATTATACATCAAAGAGTCCTGCGGAATTATAACGGCAGTCGCGTTTTAATATCATCAGCTTCATTCCTGTACACAGCTGTGTATTCACTTATATACCTTTACACGTTGATAAACATGACAGCGTGTTTACGTATATATAAACACGTTTAGATGAAAAGAAAATTGTATTTCCTTAAATCATGCTTTTTTCACACGAAAATCTTTGAAAATCGAATGCTCCGGGAATCCGCATGAAAAACCAAAACGCAATGTTTGGGAAAATATCACTTTTTCATTTTTGCTGTTCTAATCAATATATATTTTAATAAACTTGACGCAACTCGCGTAAGACTAGTAAACAAGCTCGCAAGAGATCGAATAGAGATCGAAACATGAGAGCGTATTTATGTATATTTAAACACGTATTAAATGCGAATAAAATTATATTTCCTTAAATCATGTTTTTTTCACACGAAAATCTTTAATGTTTGGGAAAATATCATTTTTTCATTTATGCTGTTCCAATCAGCAGAACTTATAAACTTGACGGATATGAAAATCTTACATATGTGTCAATTCGTAACGCGCGAGTAGTGCAGTAAACAAGCTCGCAAGTTTCGATTATCATAGAGATCGAAAGAGTATATTTACGTATATTTAATCACGTATTAAATAAGAACAAAATAATATGTCCTTAAATCGTGCTTTTTTCACACGAAAATCTTTAGAAATCGATGTGCTCCCAGGAATCCGCATGTAAAGCAAAAACGCACTGTTTGGGAAAATATACTTTTTTATTTTTGCTGTTCTAATCAATATATCTTATATAAATAAACTTGATAGATATGAAAATCTTACATATCTGTCAATTCGTAACGCGCGCGTAAGTGCAGTAAACAAGCTTGCAAGTTTCGATCAACAGAGATTAAAACATGAGATCGTTTCAAAACGATTTATATATAAACAAAATTATTTTTCTTCGAATGTTTCTTTTGACACGAAAAGCCTTAAGAAACGAAAGCTCTTAAGAATCACTATGAAAAATGGAAAGATAAGTTAGTGCAAATATCTTTGTTTTTTCATTTTTACACACACATCTTACACAATAAACTTGCCACATTTGTTGATCGCAAATCAAATTTTCCAAATTGCCGCCTGATGAGATGACTTCAACTATGAAATTTCGAAGTTATACGAAAATGTCGGAGAAAAATATCTGTCAGTTCCGAAATAAATTCCCCGTTTTGTTTGTTTCACTTATAGTATGCACTCAGAGGAATGTTCATTATCTCTATCTAATGAATACTAACTCCAATCGACAGCTTTCAGAGAATAAAACGAGGAATTCCATTTGAAATAAATGAAATTGATGCGTGAAGAACTTTTCGCTTTGCCCATTTAACTAAATATACGAAATCAATTAAAGAGTTTTTGACTCATTAGTGAATCAGTTGAAGAGCTTAGACTGAAAATATAAATAAATATATTTTCATCGAAAATATGCTACAGACATTTGATTTCCATTTATCTTTTTATTTTAGAAAGCATACTGAAAGTTTGAAGAGTTAATCATAATATGTTTTTTAATGCTCTTTAATAACGAGTCCAGTGAGCTTGAAACTTGTTATTTTACAAATTGTTGAAAACTTTGAATATAAAAATTTAATGTGGCATATAAAAACTATATTTTATATAGTTTTTGTTATATTTTAACGTTTAAGTTCTGTAGTTAAAGTTTTTTAAGGTGGGGTCTATAGATTTCGTTATTCCATTAAAAGTCTCCTGTTTGTTGGTAGAATTCATTTCAAAATTTAACACATATTTGCCGAAAGAGAAGGTTATTTAGACAAACATTAATAAATCCATATCCTGTTGACAAAGAAAGAAGAGTTTTTTTTTGAACCAGTAAATTTTGGTAGAATTTAAAATAATGCTAATTTCTGATGTTCGTAAATAGTTGATTGGAAAGGTCAAAAAGAAATGAGCGAATGAGTGGACAGTAAGACACGCAATTTTCTGGAAGAATCTTGCTTTGGCATATCGAGTATTTATAGTATATATTAGTATAGTAATATAATAATAATTTATATAGTATATCTCATAAGCATGGATGCATCAAAAAAACTAGAACTATTTGCGAGTTAAAATGAAAAAAAAGGAAAAAGGAAAGAAAATTCTCCTTATCAGTCATGAATTATTAATTTTATATATTATTATAGCTCTCTTTCTCCTTTAAGTTTTCTCCCCATACTCCGAAACGCATTTTATATAAAAATTGAAACGTGTATAAATGAAAATATGATAGTGCAGTGCATCGCACAGCGCTCGTGGAAGGAAATATGCCTATGAATTTTGAATAATATTGAAGGCGAGTAACGGGAATTTTAGAGCAGCTCATTTTCGGCGCTTCCTTTTCAGCGTAAATCTCATCTAATGTAACTTTCAGGCATCCATAAGAGAAAGGAGAAATTGGATGACCAAATAGGGAGGGCGAGTGTTTGGCGATGCATCACTTTGGGCTGATATACGGCTCCGAAATGAGATACGGAGTGTGGAGTTGCTTTACCGTGCATCAAAAAATATCTCGAATCGTAGCAAGATTCAAGTAAAATCTAGTTTCCCTTTGTTTGGAGAAGGGAATGGTATGAAGTAGAGAAAGCGATCTAAAAATATTTCCTACTATTAAATATTACACGATAAAACGAAGGGTTTAGTGGTAATATGAATGATTCTTAAAAAATTGAAATTGATAACAGCTTTCGTGAAAGAACATTTTCTATTTGATGTCCATAGAATAAAAATGAAAAACAAAATAATCTTTGATTCAAATGAAAAGTATGTGCATTTTTGTCCTTCAATGGAAAAATCCCCCAAAAAATCATTTTCATTACAACCAACAGCAATACTTTATTGTGGCGGTTTTAAATAGAGCTTTTTTCGTAAAGCTTTCTTTTGATCATGGGTGTATCCTGGGAGTTGGATATCAGGATATGTCCGCCCCAGTCCGAATAGGGGCTATTATCTCCCCGAAATGTTGATGTGTAATGAAGCAGGGTTCGCGCTAAGCCGCGCGATCGCGCGATTCCCGCAATATTTTTTGAAATCCCACTCAAAAAATTTTTTTTGGGGCTTAAACTTTAAAAATCCCACTTAAAATTTTGGTCAAGAAGGAAAATCCCACCTTGTATTTTTCCCCAGCGTGAACCCTGAATGAAGGGATTAAAAATAGACGTCAACAAACTGCTCCTAAGAAATATCATCCGAAAAAAATTCTAGATGCGCCACTGTTTTTCGAAGATTGGAGGGAAATATTACAACCACTTGCTTTACAACAGCTGAAGTCGGTTTTACTAATATGTAACTTACTTATTATGTGACTGAGAGGGAAACGTTAGAATAAGTTAAAAAGTGACGTTGTTTGAAAATGGAAGTACGTAAATGATAATTCTGTGCCAGAATTCTAGTATAAAATCGGGAAGTGAATCGGAAAAAATACTTGAAATTAAAATTCTCAGAAAATATATTTTCTGTGGCAAATGAGCGGTATACAATAACTTTTAGTCAACAAATATAAATAAAGAAATAATAATTAATTAATAAAAAATAGCTCTGTTTTCAAACGCTACAAAAAGTAACGCCAGAAATTGGAATTACATAATTGAAAAGAATATTTATGTTTGTAACGGTGTTTATTGCCCTGATAATAACAGCAACAATCAAAATTACTATCTTTTTGCACTTTATGAACTAGAAACTAATACAAATATGCTTATAGAGAGACATATTATAATTTTTGAGTTTTCTTACATTACTGTACCATACATTTTGGATACATTGATACAGTTAGTTAAGAATCGATAATTTTATCATTTGGTTTATTAAATTATTTTACTTCTATGTCACGGGCGCCGTCTCCGTGGGAGCTCTGTGGTGCTTGAGCACCCCGCTCCGCAATATGTTTTTAGGGGGTACTGCGCGCTCTAACATTTCTTCTACCCATAAATTCGTGATTAAAACTGTTATTATTTTTATTATTATTTGCGGGGTTTTTCTGATCAAAAAAAAAACCTGAAGTGACATTATGTCAGTACAGGGGTGCTGAGTCATGGTGTAGAGTAGACTGCGCCATTGAAATGGGGGCGTCCTTACAGGGGCATTAGGGGGGCTTGGTCTACTCTTCGACCGATCCAGGGGTCATTGAATCTGGGGGTTCCGTAGGTTTTAACGGGGTGCGCCATCGTCACAGTCCTGTGCGAATATGTGATTACTATGCCAAATTTTGCTGAAACACTTACGTTACATATTAACTCTAAAAGAGTATTTAGTCGAAACATTTTCAGGGCTTTTCCATTTATTTTCCCCTCTTTAGGGAGGAGGGGGATTTAAATAAAATTTTTCATCAAATCTGTAATCGCAAACATAGAATCACCGCAAAATTATTAATGTTTGCAGCTACAAAAGTAAAAATATCCTAAATGATTACTTTTATTAGAAAATTCAATTGCTGTCACACTAATAAGTTTCTGCATTTACGATTTTGATTTTGTCATGATTCATTCGAGATTAATGAGCAAAGGTTTGAAATATGAAAAAAAAGCAGTAAGGAATTTTAGCAATAAATGCTATATAGACTTGATTTTATTGCATTATTTACCATCTTGTAAATTACGGAAATAGATTCTGAATATGATTTAGTACTGCATACATTACTACTACGTTTCCTGTTTTCTTAGAAAGAAAAAATGGTAGAGTTATTACGAGAAAAATTACGCCGTGAAAATTTTAAAGTGCTTAATAAGTGAAAAACTGAATTGGTTTATAAACTAGCTTATCCCCCTACCTTTTTTTTTTCTTTTTGCTGTAGGAGGCGATAAAAGAAAATTGCTTTGAACTTGAGTGGTTAAAAAGAGTTCTTTTTTTTTTTTTTTTTTTTAGGCTTTTCAAGATCATTTTCTACTTTACAGATTTACCAATTCAAGTTTGTTTACATTCCTTACGAATCGACTAATTTTTAAAAATATTAAGGAAGAGTTTAGCGCTCGTTGCAAATACCAGTTTAAATATGAAGAAGAAATAGAAGCTAAAAATTTAAAACTACTTACCTACTGGAATCTTGAATATTTACGAGGTCCAAATTTAACATTTAAAGCACACTTATCACAAACACACTGAAGAAAACGGTTCGAAGAAATTCTTGCAAAATCCTTAAGAAATCCGAAAATTTATGCACACATAAGCTGCGAAAAAGTGTTGACGAAATCCAAGGTAAAAATTCTCTCTACGCAAGTTCGACTAATAAATTAAGGGAATGCTACGGAAAAGTCTGTAAATGAACAGTACTTAGTTCAGACATTAATGTAAATCATTCACAACGTCTCAGAAGCAGAATTTTCGGAAAGGATACCGAATCGGGAGCAAAACAGCGGGAAAAGTTGGCACCCAGAGAAGAAAATGTTTTCTAACTATTTGCACCTTATAAGTTTTGATCTACGAAATATTCGGTATTGTCAAGTCACAGATGTTTAAAAGAAATCACGATAAAATGCATAATCCAACAGGAAGCCGTGACAGTACGGCATTTGTCTGCAACGTCTTCAAGCATTCCATAACTTCTCTTCAACGCGATGATTTTTTCCGATCGTCATCGCAAGTTAATCCCTCACCATCCAAAACGAACGTAATCCGTCACAAAATTTCCAGGATTCATCTCCCTCCGACGCACCAGAGAAGAAAAAAAGAAAAAAAAAAATCACTTTTTCTCAAGAGAGAGAGAGGTGATTGACTTCACTTCTCTTCGACGACGTCCAAGCGGGCGCGCGTTTTATTTTTTTTTTTTGTTTGTTTATTTTATCTTCAGCAGAGCGCAGATTCGACGCTTCCAACTCCGGCGGAGCACCACGACACTCTGAGAGCGGGGAAGAGAACAAGCTTTTGATGTGGACGTTCCTCGGTTCGAACGAACGACGAAGGGGGAATGAAAGGAAAAAAATTCCATTCTCTGACGTCACTCAGAGGGACTGTACGGATCGCCACCAAGCGGACGTTTCTGAGTTCTGCCAACGAAACCACCGAAATCGGCTTGCTTGCTCTTGTTGGCTGCAGGTGAGGACGCAGCTCTTTGATAGGGAGCAAACAATTTTTTTGTGATTTCACTAGAGGTGCCCAGCCATCAGAGAGATGGCCCACCTCCTAACCGATGACCCCCCCCCCCCAAAAATAGGATAAAACCCCCGGAAAACATCCCTCATGAAATTTGCGCCTTGACCCCCCCCCCCCCCCTCCATGGGCACCCTTGATTTTACCTATCGCATAGAAGTTGCCCGGAGGAATAGTAATTTTGGAACTTTACTCATATAATCTTTAATAGTACTAGGCTATCGATGGAGTGGACAGTGGAGGGGGGAACTGCCCCCATTGTCTCCCGTATCCGAGCCTGTATTGGTGCAAGTACTGTACTACGAAATGGCGTACAGAATTTTCAGGTTGGGAAGAATGTGATATCGTTCTACTTCTAAGACGAATTAATTTATCCAACTTGACACGACATTTTTTTAGCAAGCGTATATTTTTATGCATCTTTTTGAAAGAAACCATCCTTTGAAATTGTATATTACTAGCTCTGATTTCATTACTTACGTATTGGTAACGTCTGCAATTTTTGAAGATGTTAGACTATGAAAAGTATCAGTTTTTTTTTTTTTTTTTATGCATTTCATGATAGAGAATTTATATACATCACTACAAGATGTTTACCTCTTAAAGGTCATGTGTCATTTTATGAGCATTGCCTACAGACAATGGAAGTTTCTAAAGAGTTCCTGGAGAATGGCAAGGGACACTCCAAAAAGGTGTGATGATGACCCATGAACACAAGGCGACGGATTTTAGTGTAAGGTAAATTTTGCACTGTCAAAGCTTCCTCGTTTAAGCAACACGTCACAGTATGCAATATGAGCATGAGACTCTTTGGTATTCCATGTGTCATTACTTTCATCTCTATTGGTTCAACCTACGTGTAATTAAATATACATCTCGCGAACGGCAATGTGGAAAGTTGGTAATACTTCCCTTCTTCCCTATCTACATACAAAAAAAATATATATTATTGTATTTGTTTCAGAGGGAAAATTCTACCGCACATCGTCGCAAAACTACTTGGAGAGTACTGATGTGAGGTGTTGGTGTGAGTTTAACGCTTAGACAGAAGGAAAATCCCTGTAAATTTTATATCTACAATTTACAACCTGTCGAGAAACACATAAAATGCTCATACTGAACAAGTCCTTGTAGTCTATTTGGAATATTCCATAAAATAGTTTCTTAATGTATACCAAAATAAATACTAAATAAAATAAGGAGAAGGAGTAAAATTTCTTCTCACACTTTTTTTCCTCTTAAGGTAGAATGTTTGAAAAAACTGATTAGTTTTCAGCTTTGATAAAAAACCAAATATGTTTAGTTATCTGATTTTTGAAATTAACAAAAAAAAAGAAAGAAAGAAAATGCTTCCTCGAACAACATCGAACTATTGATGTTTATCAAAAACCGTTCATGTAAATGCAAGGAAGGAAAACATACATATAACAGTTGTTGAGCATGAATATGTACTTGAAAGTACTGCACGGCCGTACATCACAACCTAACGAAATCTAAGTGACCTTACTTCCTCTTGAAGCTACCACACAAAAGACATATTGACATCTTATCACCTGACCTAGAGGCTTGCTAATGAAACCATAAAGAACCAAGCCTTGTCCACCGTGAGAGTAGCGAAGCCAATCTTTATGGACCCCAGTGCCATATATTCTTCCCATCTTCTGGAATCGTTGTTGTGCGAGCCATGTAGACTTGCCATTCATTCCAGGAGACTCCCCACACTGATTCACAGGGACCTTCGCGATTTCCGCTTCGGAAAGCAACAAACGAGTCCACGATTCTTTGGAATGGCTCCCTTTTTTTGCGTCTTTTATGTGGTCCCGTCCGCGGGTAGATTTGGGAATGGTGTGCTGCGCGAAGGTCCGATTGTTGCATTGTGGACAACAGAAAAAAAAGTGGGGGAGAGGTTTCGATATAACGATGAATGAGGATTAGATGGTTTGCCTTGCGAATCGTTATAAAATGTCGGCGACGATTGCAAGAGGGGGACATTTTCTTTAGAAATTCAGACTACTTCTACAAACGAGCAGAGGCTCTTGGCATTGCTATGAATTTACTGAAGAAAGTGTTAATATTTCCATATTAAAATTCATCTATTGTATAAATTACGATGTTATTTTCTTTTTTTATACATAATATGTAGCTTAAATAGCTTATATTGTTTATGTACTTTTTTATGTTTCTAATGGTCTGCTTTAGCTTCTGCCAATTGCAGACCTAGTGAGTTTCCGAGGGATTGGTGCCAACTCTTTCAGCGGCACCACAATGAGTGTGGTACCATGTGGTATCACCGCCGCAGGAGAATTTTGACGTCTAGTTTCTCCGCCTGAAAGGGCGAGTACCTGGGCCTTGTTGATGCGAAATTGCATTAGGACTTTAATTTAGCCGAGATTATCCAAGCCAAAAGTCTACTCAAGGAATCTTTTACATAGTGCATAATCATACGATGTTTTGCATCTTGAAAATCCCACCGACACTGCCATTGTTTATGTACATGAATTTAAGGCTTTGATAATAAATTAAAATAATTGAAATTGAAAAACTGTTCCCAGTCAACTGCTCCCAGTCTTTTTGCAGGCGAAGGCACGGTAAAGTTATGCAAATTGGAGAGGTGCTACTTATTCAACTGCACGGCGAGGTTCCCCAGCTCTGAAAGTGAGATCGCTGGGGGTACCTGCGGCGAATCAATTACACCGAATTGCGCTATCTGTTGCGCAGCATACCTTATCTCTGACGCATGCAGGAAGCTGATGGCTGCCGTTTTGCCATAAAACAGCTTCCTCCTGCCAAGCGATGATGGTCGATGGGTGGCGGCAGTTAACTAAAACCCCAGGACACTATGCCAGAGATCGTTACCACCTGTGAAGGAGGATTAAATAATGGCAGATCGCATCGCAATATCAGTTTCCACAAGAGCGCTAACGAGACTTGGGAAGAGTTCCACGCGTTAAAAAGTTGCGAATTAAAAGAGAATTCTATTGATGTATGGGTCTCCAAAGAACCTTTTTATCTCAGAAGTATAGTGGGATAAACTATTAAGCTTTCATGTTTAATTTATCAATAATTAAGCCCATCTGTAGTCGTAAAAATATAAGGGGCGATGGAGGGAGGCTTAGGGTCACAGATTCCCACCCAAGAACTCTTGGTGACGAGATATCTTCAAATATAATTTCCAAACGACAATAAATAAAATCTAAATAATTATAGTAAGATTAAATATAAAAATTAATTCATTAATATATATATATATATATACACACACACACACAAAAAGTGGAGTATCGTTATTCGACAATCGTTTATACGACGTTGACATTTATACGACCTTTTTGTGTGGTCCCAATTCATGAATTTACCCTCACTCTTCAGAAACACCTGCTCAAATCTCACGAAACTTTCGTCGTATTTGACGAAATGGCTTCGTGAAAAATGCTCCGAGTAAACGTTTCGTCAAATTGGCGAAATTTGTGTGGTAACTTTTTTAAGTCACGTGATCGCGCAAAGAAAGAATCGTTGTAAATGACGAAATTTTCTTGACGATTGAAAATCGTCAAAAATGAGAGCTCTATTTCTGAGAGTGAAGTAGGGTAAATCAATTAGACGACGTTATCGTTTATACGACGTTGACATTTATACGACGTTTTAGCAACGATCTTTGGTTTTAGTGTGGTCCCAAACCATGGATTTACCCAGAAGGGTAAATCGATTAGACGACGTTATCGTTTATACGATGTTGACATTTATACGACGTTTTAGTGTGGTCCCAATTCATGGATTTACCCAGAAGGGTAAATCGATTAGACGTTATCTTTTATACGACGTCTTTCGATAGTCCCTTCGACGTCGTATAAACGACACTCCACTATATACATTTATCAAGAGATAATGCAAGAGAAACAAAAAAGCGAATAAGATTTAAAAATTTCAAAATACAAATTTTTAAACAGCAGTGAAATTTTAACGAATAATAATGAAAAATAAATACATAAATCAGAAAGTTTGCCATAAAATTCAAGAATTAAATTATACTTTAGAGGATTATCAACAGAAAGTCTTTATTCACAGATCTATGAATTGCTTGTGAAACGAAAGTACATTTTCGACAATTTTGGAGGTGACCGTTCAAATTCTTGGAAATGCGTTACATCTTAATGCCCATCGCAATGTTATTCTTAGCTGATGATCCAATTGTAGAGCTTAGAATTGTTAGCACGGTAATAAAAATAAAACGAAATACGGTTAAAATTATTATAATCGAAAATGGGCCGCTTGTTAAAAACCGCTGAGAGCAAATTATAAAAATAGTTACATATGAAGTGTAATGAATAATATTAAATCGCCAAAAATGTTTTAAGTTACATGGTTTCATTTAAATTCAAAACATCGTTGCATAATCCAAACAAAACTATTGTTGCCAAACGGCAAATGATAATGCTGATAATTTCCTCAGAGCCAAAATTATTATTTTTTTTTCTAATTAACGTTAAAATAAATTATAAAATGGATGGATTATTGTATTGTCATCGAAGATAAGCTTGTGTGCAAAATTTGAAGATAATTTATGCAGTAATAGTTGTCGAAAACCGCCTTACAAAATTCCGCCACAAGTCAAGTTAAATAAAACCATGTAAAAATATTAAAAGAGACTGAAAATATTTCGCAGATATCAAACTGTGGATAATTGCTTTATTTTTCCTATTGTCATGTTTTTTGGGAAAGTATTTTGGCACCAAAATCTAATTAAGAACAAATATGATCAAACTGCAAAAACAGGTCCCAAATCTCTAATTATTTATTTTAAAATAATATACCATTTGACGGCTTGTTTTTTTAATCGATCCAACAGTTTCGTTTGACTGCTGACAAAATAGAGCTTACAATATCTAATACGCAAAGCGATGTTTACGTTGCGTTTTTAGATGGAACGAAAACTTTAATCATCCAAAAAGCCAGTTCTGTAATTAGAGGAATGGGAGGACGTCTTCAGTATGCACGATGATGTAGGGTGTCTTTTGTTTACATCTACAAAAAGCGTCCCATAATGCCTTAGGCCCAAAAATGTTACTATAAAACAGTTTCTTTTCCAGAGCAGCATCAATGGCTGACCACCTGCGTATCTAATTTGTTGAGGAGCATTTTCACCTTTGGTGAGCCAACACAATTCTTGTGATTTACAAGGGATCTTTTTCATTCTCAAAAAAGAAAGGAATCCTCATACACACTACAATAGATCAACGGGATGCCTTCCACACTTAGCCTGGAGGACTACATGCTTTCTCTCTACTGAGGAACACCACCTGCGGCAGTTCAGGGACTAAATTAGAGGGGCTGTACAAAGGATAACTTTTCTCTTTTCTTTAAATGTTCAAGTGTGTGGATTGTAGAACAAAAAGAGTTGCGATTTTTCCTTTCTTTCTGTTGTTCATAGCTTTGGCAAACAAAAAGTGAAAGAGAGTACCGGTTCAGGTATAGAATTCGGGGAATTTTGGAAACTGTCGGAACAGTTTGCTTTTATCTCTCTCTAATCTGTTTATTATGAATTTTTTTGCATCTCTCTTTCTTCCATTTGTTCTCTTTTTTAAAAATCAATTTTAGTTCATTTTATTTTCTTTTTCAAAGAAAATTTTCTCCCAAGTGGCAAAACTTCATTTTTATGCTACAATAGCTACTATCGAGGTATGTTCAAAATATATATAGTAAACAAACAAAAGAAAGTTATTGAAGTACTCCATAAACAGTCAGATTGAAGAGAACTAAGTTCGAAGTAGCACTGATTTTAATGGTGAATTAAGAATTATTTTTGAAAGCAAGAGGCATTCGGAATTGAGCATTAACTCGGTATAACGAAGATGAAATATTATGAACATAGTTATACGAACGAGATATTTTTAGACATTTTTGAATCAAGAATCTGGAAAGGAGCGCGAAGCAATATGGTTTTTCTCGAATCTGGAGCGGAGGAGGAGCAAAGCAATTTATCAATTCACAAAGAGAGCCTGAAAATCAATCAGTATGTGTGTCAACAGTCAAATCGAAACACACAAACAGTATGTGTGTCAACGGTCAAATCGAAACACACAAACAGTATGTGTGTCAACAGTCAAATCGAAACACACAAACAGTATGTGTGTGACACAAATCACACATACTGTTTGTGTGTTTCGATTTTGAGGCTCTCTGGATTGATATACATGGGGTTGTTCTAAGAGCAAATGGACTCCCCAGTTGCTCCTTATTTAGCAATCTTGTATACTTCTTGTCTCAAGTCATATGGTGATATACAAATATTCAAGGTTACTATAGGAACTGAATTTTCAATTACTTTTAAATAGCACCAACATTTTTAGTTTTACTTCAATCAGAAACTTGCATTATTTTATGCTTTATCCGTAAGTAATAACTTATACTTTCCTTTATTAAATATTATATTTCCGAAAAATGAGAAAATCTGGACACTGCAACTTGGATACAAAGAAACTGAAGAACATCCTTTTAATGTAGTTCAACGTATTCTCAGTAACGAAACGTTTCATTTATAAATGTATTACTTAGTGCGAAGTTTTTGACGTTATACACATTACATTCATGGACAGTTTTAAAGACTTATATTTTACGTATGAAACACAAAATATAAAAACCTTCGTGCAAGTTCTCTTTTCTTTTTTTTCCTTTTTTTTTTTCATGTTTTGGTTCGTTCTTTCTGGCAACGTTTTAAAAGTTGAATGTCGAGCTTTTTCTTTTTCCTCGAATCTTTTTTCACTAGATGCCTGGGGCTGTTTTCCTTTTAGAATAACTTTGAAGTGTGTCTTCCGGAGCGCCGTGTTTGGTGCACACGCAAACTGAAGTGAATGAAATTTGTATTCACTACTTTTCCATTTTAAAAATATAGTTTGCATATTTTTAGCAGTGTTCTGAAACATTATTTTACCGGCTAATGAAAAAACTTCAAAGAGAAAGAGTTCTTCACAAATATTTAACGTTCGAGGTAGAAACTCAAATGAATGTATACATAAAAATATAAAGACAAATGCTATCATCAAGCTATTTTCAAACATAACTGGGAAAAAAAAGATATGTATTTAAACGGCAAAAGGTAGAAAAATATCTATTTAAACTTTTAAAGACTAACTAAAGCGTTTATTACAAAAATTTCTCAAATACCATTTTTTTTCTTCTCATTTTGAGAAAACGAAAACAATCTTCCGAGGAAAAGAGTATTTTTACAATGTATCTACAGATTATTTGAACTTTGAATTAAGTAGCTTTGAATATTCGAATTTTAGTGTGTTTCTGCGCTAAAAGAAGAGCTTAACTTAGAGGAAAATAATTTAATTTTGAGTCTTTTTTTTTAGTGATTAATGCGTTTGGTACAGTGCATTGCCAGTTGAAATGTGATCGAGTTGTTATCATAACTGCCTTTACACCTAAGCAACCAAGCCATCACTAGTCCCACGCTACGCAGGGAACCACAACCCTTCAATGATACTCTTCAAGCATAGGGGTATCAAGGAGGGCCAGGTCCACACAGCAATGTAGGAAAGCTGGGCTGACTCCCAGCTAATCTACCTCCGGTCGGTCACGAGCTGTCGTCGAACTTCACTTACCCGTGCCCGGGGGAGGGCAGCCCTAAGGCCACGTGCTAACAGGATAAAGGAGTGAAGTAGAAAAGTCCCACGCTACGCCGTAGCACTTGGTAACTAAAAAACTTCATACTTAGAGAAAAGGGAAATCGGGAAAAAATAAGTTTTGTCACCCTGAGTGGCACGTACAAGAGTCTCCCCCTCCCCCAGTTTCAGCTCGTGAGATGCCCTTTATTATACGCCATTTGAATCTACAGAACTTTTCTCCCCAACTCCCTACTTGTGTCTTGAGCAGGGTTCGAAATTAGCGGTCGTTAGTCGTATTTTGCAACTAAAAGTTTCCATTTGACGACCGTGATTTCACATCCAGTCGTCACTTTTGACGCCTAAACCTTTCAAAAACTTTTAGCTTGACAACCACTATTTTCACCAACTCGTCATTTTTGTTTATTTTTAAAATCTAGCATAACTTTATTGTCATATTTTATATACATATTTCATCTAATCTGTATTTTGAGTTTTTACGATGTCTATGAAGACTATCGACCTTCAAATTTGGAGTTTAGAATTTTTACTTACAAATGAAGTAAGTAACACTGGACAGTAAATAGCACTTGAAGAAATGGTTAAACTCATATTTTATTTTATTGTGGACTGATTAAAATAGACGTTTATATTGATTCATACACTTCGGTAAAATTACCAACTTTCTTAAAAGTTACTAATAGAAATTGATGTTTGAACATTTTTCTCTTACTTATTAATTTTCTCAGTAAGGTTGTGATGTTGGATGATATATTTTAGCAATTTCACGACTGTTCTCATAGTTACCCCTTTGTTATGTCTGTCCAAGCTATTTGAATTATTTTAAAATTACGCCTAGCAGAACATTTTTGGCAACTAAAACAAGATTGTTGGGTGCCAATGACGACTAACTTTTACATCCTAATTTCGAACCCTGGTCTTAAGTAGCCTCCAAAACGACGAGATTGTACTCCAAACTTTTGGATGGCATCAAGTTTGAAAATAGAAACTAAATGAGTGATGCATCCAGAATTTTTTTTCGGGGTAGGGGGATGGGAATGTAGATATTGCCTAGGCACCGTTTCTGTTTTTTGTTTGTTTGTTTTAATGGTTTCTTGTAGATCGCGGAGTTTCTTGGTTCATGTGTCTCTATTTCTTCAAACGGGATACGTCCATGATCTCTCTCCTTTTTTCTGTCGGAGGTTAATGAGTTAAAATTTTTGTTAACAGTTGATAGAGTATCTATGGATATTGCTTATAGTCAAGGGAATATACTGATTGTTCAATATGTCCTAAAGTTTGTAGCTAATACTTGTAATATGTCAATATCACTTGTTGGTTCAGATGGGTTCACAGAGGTCATGACCTTATATGAATGTAATCAAAAATTGCCTAAAAATAGCTTTTTCAAGATGAAATATCTGGGAAGGCGTCAGAATTTCCTATTTCATTTGTGGAAAAACTTCTTCCGAGGACATCGCAGGATAAATTGTAAGCACAAATGAATTTAGAATAGAAGGAAAACGACAATAATTATGCAGTGATATTGGTTGGGTAATTTTATGCTTAACGTTTCTATTGGGACGGCGAACACTTGTTTTCGACCATACCGCTCACAACTGCAGCACAGGACGACCAGAAAAATTCGTAGCAAGCTTTTCCTTTTCACGAGGACCTCACGGGAAAATTGAAATTAAACGCACAAATTAATTTAGAATCGATGGAAAATGACAATAATTGTCCAGTAATATTGGTTGGATAATTTTACCTCCAACCTATCCATTGAGTCGGGAGCACTTGTTTTCGAGTTATCTTCCACCTAATGATTAGGCGGCACAAGCAACCCGATGCGGCGCGCCGACTAGTCGCACAAAACACTGATATTCCTGCTCCCCTGGTAATTAACCAAGGCCGTGTCGAATTTCCAATCCGCTTATCCCTTCTTTCACTACTCATGCGGAATATGCCGCCCCCCTCCGTCTTCCCTTTTCGGGGTCACCTCCACGTGAAATGGAGGGAAAAAAGAAAATCCCAGATGGTTTGTTGCGGATTCGCACGCCAACTGTGCCGGGCCCGAAAAAAGTAGCGAGATTTTCTTCACCCAAACTCCTGCGGTGCCCGAAGTCGTAATAGCGGACGCGAGAAGATGGACTGCGGGGATTTTCAAAAAGAAGTTTCGTGATTCGGGGGATGGTCATGAAGTCAATGGAATGGGAGGAGAGAGCGAATTTGCTGTGCACGAGCGTCTGGGGTATCACGAGAGACGTACGGCACTGGAGGAAAGTATATTTGAGAAAATGATAGTCCGCCGGGGATTAGTCTGCAATGGACACTGAAGAAATCAAAAGCATGAGCTTGCGCAAGGGCATACAGTGAAACCTGTGCAAGTTGACCACTTGCGGTGCAGCCGTTTAGTGGTCACCTTATAGAGGGTGGATATTTTTTGTAATTTCTTAAACTATGCATTTATACATTTGCAACTATTTAAAATATAGCTTCATCTACCAACGTTACTTTAAAATAGTAATTAGCTTTCTTTTTTTTTCACAATTATTTAAAATTTCATTGGAGAAATTTAATCTGAATGACTTACAATGTGTCCTATACAACTTTAAAAGTAAAGTGCTTAAGTTAGTCAAAATAAAGATAAATATCTTATTAATTATTCATCCATCCAGACAATTACCGGTCTGAGAAGTTATTTTAGTTCTTATTTTAGCAAAAATAGATAAATAAATATTACAATAATTAGGCGGTCAACTAACAAAGGGTTTTTTATAATACTTCCACCCAAATTTGGCGGACATAAGTGGTCAATATAGACAGGTGGTCAACTTAGGTGGTCAAGTTAGAAAGGTTTCCCTACATTATATAATATAGGACTAATCCCGTTCCGGACAAAAGGGGTCAACTTAGACAGGCGGTCAGCTTACAAAGGTGGTCAACTTTACAGGTTTGACTGTATTTTGTTCATTTATTACATTTTAAAAGGATAGGAGGGATTGAAAAGTAAGAAATTCGGTCAACGCAACAGTTGTTTCTTAAGCGATGGATATAATCGAGAGAATTGTGAAATCGTATAATCGGATATTCGAGCGATCAGCAATCGAATGATTTTAGGATCGGGAATCGAGAGATTTGTATAAATAATTTGTAATGTTTGACCAAGATGCGGACCTTCTAATCGGATGATCAGCAAACCAAAGAATTTCTCAAGTGAATTCAGAATCGGAGTATAAGCGAGAGATTTATGCAATCCAGCGATCGAACATCATGTGGATCTGGTAATCGAATGATCAGCTGTCGAGTGATTTTCGGATCGGTAATCGAGAGATCTGTATAATATTGATTGGATAACGTGCGATAACATTGATAATTATCAGATCCACATGTTACCCAATGAATAGATTATACAGATCTCTCGATTCCCGATTCTAAAATCACAGACATCGCATGACATTAAAGTAAGTTTTGCAACGTATTCACAGAGTTCAACATTTTAAAATTAATTGAAAATAGTGCATATTTAAAGGATGAAGCAATATATTAAATAAAACTTTCCCCTTGCACAATACCACATAAAATAACGCATGATATTAAACTTTTCTTTTACGTTTCGGAATTTAAAAAATAAATAAATAAATGAAAATAAATATTGATATAAGTGAACAGAAAAAATTAAAATACTGCAGGTCATATGTGAAAAAATACTTCTGTGTTTTTAATTATTATTTTTATCATCTTTTTACATTTTCCAATATATATAAGTAAATAAAATAAGTGGTTATTGATAACATTTTTTTAACCCCCCAGCTTTAAAATTTTAGTCTCTAAGTGATCATGCTCAATCGTTATGTTTCTTCGCAAGCCCTATTAAGTTTTCTCTTTCCATTACTTAAACCAATCAATGCAACGAAAAACTTAGCACTATCCCTGAGCTTGGATCAATCAATGATAAGTTTTTATTTGTTTAAAGCATTGTCATATTTAGATTACGGGGTAAGGATTTATTATGCATTCTTTCAGAGAAAATATCAATATCTTATAAAAACCACAATTAGACGAGATGCTGGGAATTTCTGAACACGTTAACATTTAAGTTTAGCTACGTGCTCAAGTGGTGGCACGGTTAGTTTGATTTGCTTTTTCCGAACAATCCTAACCAGTTGAGTGGTTCAAATTTAAAAGATTATTTTGATAGTTAAGTAGAAAGAAATCGGGTTAAAAAACATAATTAATTTGAAGTAAAAATATAAATAAACAAAGGTATTGGAAAAAGATAGTGTCCCAAGGAGGGAGGGAGAAAGCAGGAGCGCATCCAGTAAGAGTATAAAATCTATGTTTAAATTTTTGCACAAAGCAGATTCGTTTTCTTCTTCTTTTTTTCTTCTTTTCTTTTTTTTTTTCTTTTTTTTTTTTTTTTTTGCCCAGCACACCTACGAGAAACTTTTGGAATCATGTTTCTCTTTTCTTTCTTTTTCCAATTAATTCCCAGTGAATACTGTTAGTTATGTCAAATATACATCGCTAATCGAATGCATTTTAGAAAATGTGACAATTCATTTTTAGCCTACATTCTCTCAAAAGTTAAAACAAATAAATATTGAAAAGAGTTTAGTAAATTACTTAATAAATAAATTTAGTGTTTCAGGGTACGATTATCAGATGGTGAAATGTCTGTCTGTCTACCTGTTCAATTTGAACGAAAAATTTTTGTTCGAGAGACCTAGGCCTGGTTGCTTTTACATTCACCTCAAATTCATGTTTCATTTTTTTTAATTTAAACAATTTTTCGTTTACCTGAACTAAAAGGCGGATTTTAATTAAACAAATTCAATTGAAAAAGCTTTGATGCAGATCATGATCAAAATAGCGTTTTGTGATGAAAAAATTGAAAAGTATTTTTTGAACAAATAAAATACTTTCATTATTGAAATCAAACGCATTTTGCAATTTTGAATCTAAAAGGGAACATGATTACTGTGCATATGTCGACAAAATAATTTTCAATTTTGTATTTAAATAATGAACCCCTGGATGCTTGTTAATGCTTTCGTCAGTTATTTTCCATGAAACAAACATTATTACGAAGTTCTTCATATTTCCTCGTTGAATTTGCTTTCAGTTTTATTTTTGCTTTAGGATTTTTTTAATATTAATTTTTTTTACTAACCCAAAATAATTCTTGATTTAAAATGACTGTTTTTCCAGACATAGAACGAAAGAAAATGTCTTACATATGCGTATTTTTAAAATAAACTACTGATTTGGCCTTGATTTAAAAAAATTCCTAAAATGTTATTTCCAAAAGAGAGAGAGAGAGAGAGAGAGTCTATACACCCACCTTTTCCTCAGTGTTTTCAAAAACATTGTAAAATTCCAACTAAAAAATAATTCCAATAAAAAACTAAGTTTACGTAATCATCATGACCACTATGCTTGTATTTTATGTGAGTTCTTTCTGAAAAGTCATTTTGTTAACGTGACATGAGCTGAAACTTTGATTTAACTTAAACCTTCCGTCCGATGTAACAACTAGCGTTTTTTTTTATTTACATATTTGGTATATTCCTCAATAGTTAATTATATATAGTCAACCAAAGTTGAATTTAAAATGTGAACTATTAAAAAAAGAAGAAAAGGGGGAGAAGTAATAAAATAATAATAATAATAATAATAATAATAATAATAATAATAATAGCAATAACAGTATTTACACTTGTTTATAAGTTAAAAAAATTTAAACTTAATTTTTGAGTTAATAGAGTTAATTTTTTTAAGCAAAAATTAACTCTATTCGTTTAAAATATAATTTTTAAAGCATTACGCAGCTTGTTGATTCTCTGATTTATAATTAACTTCCTTATTAATTAATCTTTATACTTTTAATTGGGACTGTTTCGGCAAAAATTAATATTCTACTGAGCAAATAAACGTTGATGTTTAGGGGAAAAATAAAGGATGAAAGGTTGTATGATTATACACAAAAAGACAAACACAACATTAGTAAAATCCCCCCATTTAGGTTTTGTAAAAGTGATATTTTGTGAAAACCAATCCGTATTTTAAAAATATTATCATGCAGATGTCCTATTTGTAAACTACTCCAGACTATACCAGCGAAACAAAGCATCGCTTTGCATTGAGATATAAATTTTTCACTTATTTTGAAGAGTTGAATGAAAACAATTCGACAGGAATTTCCATATATGAAGCAACTATATATATATATATCTCCTAAAACGCTGAACAAAGTTCAGCTGTAAAACACTACACAATAGCTACATACATTTGTTCATGCGAACTGCTCTATTTTTGCCAGTTCCCCTGTAGTTGCACTCGCAAAACTCGAGCACGGAAAAATTCCCATGTTACGATGCAAAGTACACGCCGGTTCTGTAGAATAAGCAAAAGCTATATTGTAAAAAGCAGGTATTGCATTTAAGGATATCTTTTTCTGCGCATATACATTTATAGCAGGATTTTTAGAGTAAAATCTTTTATGCATGAAACCGAATGGATAGAAGAATCTTTTATTTTCCCAGCGCTTTGTTTCAATGTAGGATTCTTTCGTTTGTCGGTCTCTTGCGCCATTTTTTTTTTCCTTCGAAGCTGAAGGCTATTTTGTTTGAAACTTATTCTAAAAAGCGTCTTTCGAAAAACCGTGTTTGACGTCACACGCGAAATATGAATTCAATAAACTGCTTTTACTTTCTCTCAATTTTCGAAATGTATTTCAAATGTTTTAGTGGAATTGTACAAGCATTTTCCCCCCTTTGCCTCTTGGACAAAGCTGAAAATAAATCATTTAAAAATACTAATTGGAAATTAGCATAAACATTACAGATTCAAGGATCATTTGATTTTAATTTAAAAAAAAAAAGGTTTTACGTTCTTTACACATTCAGGTATCCTTTTTAATAGTCAGGAACGTAACGGGGGGGGGGGGGAGATGGGGCCTGCGCCCCGGAACCAGGTTTTAGGGGTGCAAAATGGACTAAGTGTGTGTGAGTATACAAATATATACACTTTTTGTGAGTATATTGGGGGAGGGGAGCTGGGCGCTAAAGAATGGTCTTGCCCCTGTTGGTAAAGACCTAGTTACGTCCCTGGTTATAGTGCATGAATAAAAAGACATCCGTCTCAATAGAAAACAAGTAAAACTTTTGGTAGTTTAATTTAAATATAAGGAAGAGGAGGAATAGAACGAATAAAGAGTTTTTCATAATTAACAATATTTACAGGGTAAATATTAATGTAAGATATTCAAAAACAATGTGTGCACACATTGCCTTTTCATTAGATTAAAAGTGTTGCATAGTCCATAGTGGATAGATTAAGGAGCCTTCTTAGGGGAAAATCGAAAAACCCATTAAATAATGAGTTCTGTCTTCACCTATTTAAGATGTATTATTTGACACACTTGGTCACAAGTTTTACAGACACGACCAAGTTTTTTTAGAGTATACTTGTTTACAATACGACCAAGAATAAAAAACATTTTTGAAATTCTAGCTTATTGACTGACGTCCAGAGTCCAGGCCCGCACAAGTTAAACAAAGTTTAGGCAATCCAATAACATTACCCAAAATTATGTATTTAAAATACAGTACAGCTAGTTCCAAATTTCCAATGTTCAACAGCAAATTCAGAAGTAAATTTTTAAAACCTTATTTTTGTATTTATTAAGTTGAGTTCTTATTAAAATAGTGATTTCTAATATTACTTCTTTAAAATAAAATTTAAAAAAAAAAAAAAAGAAAGAAAAAGAAAAACAATATTGATATGTGTACCATAATGATATTGACTCCTTACCTTTGCATCTCCTACAACTGAAGACTTGAAGTTCCATGGTAGATCCTTTGGCTGCTGTCTTGAGAGAACCAAGTAATGAAGACATCAAGTCCAAGTCCATCCCTCCATGACTAGCGATCGCTCATTAAAGGCCGGCAGAGGGCCCTAATTACCGGCAGATGTTCTGGCAGAGACAGAACGGGCCGCTTTGTAGTCCTCGCGGGGTAAAGGCGCATATGATTACTCGCTTGGCAAAATATCGACGGGGAACAAAACGTCCAATTTCGAACATCTGGGGGGTACAAACCTGTCTGTCAGTCACGTACCCGAGGAAGAAGGGTGTTGCTCGAAGACCGGTTTCCTAGAAAGATTCATATTAATTATTTTATTTGATATGATGACTTTTTAATAGGAATTTAGTTGTATTATGTTTATGCATATTTTTCGTTCCTATTATGCTGAAAAAGGAATCTTCTCAAGATATTGCTTGTAGCTGGTAGCACTAACTGCTCATAACATTTATAGAACTAATACTACATATAATATAATGAATAAAACACATTTTTTTAGCATGGGAAAAAGTCTTTATTTACCAAACCATCGATAATACACGGACGCCATTCAAAGACATCGTTCAGCAGGTGTTTCTGGCCTTATTTCTTGGAATTATTTCTACTCGTTGCACGTATATGAAGTAAAATTTGTATTGTTACATGTGTATTTGAAAATAATTATTAGCTTATTTTAAACCAAATTCTAGCTTTCGTCTAAAACAAAGACATATAAGAATAAACAGTTTATGAAAATTGGTCATTAAAAAAATCTGATCATGAGGAATTAACAGGCATATTTTAATAACAAAACTAATTTTAAATGGCAAATTTACTAAGGAGAGATCCATTTTAAGACATTGATATCAAAGGCACAAATAAACATTCTCCTTTTATTTTAAGTTAGAAGCTAATGCTTTTGCAGGACGAAGCACGTATCGGACACTCGGAACTCCGGACTTCAGAGGCGTCAAAGGAACTGCGAACTATGATAAAAAAAAGCGAGGATGTTAGGTTCCCGTAAGTCAATACACAATTCCTAGGTATCAAATAATTGAACATTTAACTTCTTTAATTTAATTAATAGCTTACATCAATTCAAATTTCACTATTAAAATGCACTGAATACACTTTTATGATAAATGAAAAGTACTTCCGTTTTTGTTCACGCTGATTTTATTCCATTTTGAGAATTCAGAGAAAACAAATAATCATATCTTAAAGAAATTCTGTTTCATCCTGCTGTAGTATCTTTTTAAAGTTATAGATTTCAGCTTTTTAGAAATGTGATCAAATGCAGTGAAACCTGTGTAAGTTGACCACTTGCGGTGCAGCACTTTAGTGGTCAACTTAGACAGGTGGTCAACTTACAAAGGTGGTCAACTTTACAGGTTTTACTGTATCCAGAAAACAAAAACAGTAAAAATTGAATAAATAAATAAAAACTAAGTAAAATGAACAGTTCAAATTTTATGAGGTCTGCACATGTGACCCTCAGGACTGATGAGAGAAAGAGAGAGAGAGAGGTTTGGTTTAGAACGGAATAACTAATTTTGCTCTTTTCTTTTAGTACGTGTCCCGCATCTTGAAAGACGGACATATTGTCTTCCAAATTCAGCTGTCAAGATTTTAGATAAAATGAACTAGCAAAACACGGGCTTATAAAAGCTTATTAAACATCCTTTTTACTTTGAAACCACTTTTCAATGCTGACAATCAAAAATAATTTTAAATGATGACAATAAACTAACTAATAAGCAAGCGCACTGGGTTGAAACCATCACAGGAGGGAGATTCCATCTAGACATCAGTAAAATTATACCCAAGAATCAATATTCGTTTTGCAAAGCTTACGTCTAACGAAAAGGGAAATTTAAAGAACTCTCTAGAGAGCAAGAAAAGAAGAATAAAAGGATGGTTGTTGAAAACGCTTTGAGAACTTCAACGTAATAGTAGAGGAGGAGTAGACATCATTCTTTCTCTTACAGTAGTTCTTTTACAGATCTCTATCTCTACTGCTTTCGGCTATGCAGGAGAAGAAACTTCATCCTCACGAGCCCTGTAATTATAGGAATTAAATGCCGACTTTTAATCTTTCCTTTATTTGTTCTTAAGGTATAGCCAAATCAAGGCTAATGTCAAAAGTAATTGTAAAACCATGATTAAAAAAATCAATGGTACAATGTTTGCGGATATCCCCCCAGTCACCCTAAGAATGCTATGCATTCCGGGTGCCGTTGCTAGCGCGGGTGTCACGCGGTGAGGTAATTTGTAGTGTCCCTCCCCCCACCAAAAAAAAAAAAAAAAAATTCGGAGGAAATAATAAAAATATTTTTTTAACGAATAATAAAAAAAATATAATATAATAATAATAAATAAATTTGTAAAAATAAGTGTGAGAAAAAACTATGTGGTAGGGATTTTTGGGCAGAACTACAATGTACTTATGGCTTACTATAATATATTTCAAATATATTGCAGGCAAATGCAAATTGCAAAACATATAAATACCTAATTACATTTTGCATGTCGACCACCAAAAGCCCCCCCCCCCCCCGTATAACAATTGAGCACAACTCGCATCATTACAATTATGTGTACATAAATCATTCATAAAAAATATCGTTTCATATTTCATTTATGTCTAAAAATAAATTTTAAAGTTAATCTGTTTTAAATGCATCACATTTCTTACAACAGTAGGAACAATCCGCACTGGTAAACTCAGTTATAGATAGTAATATTATGTAATTAACACCAGATTCACAGTACGTGAGTTCATATAAATTTTTTTTTAATTTAATCGAGCTATTAATATAACACGTGTATGCAATATATTTTCCGAAATATAATGTAATTCTGTATAGTATGTAATTCTGCCAATTGCGTTCTCATAACGTTGTTCACTCATTGGCTCAGACATACATATGCGTTTCACGATGTTCAAAAGTCCAGGCAGTCAAAAAAAAAAAAAAAAAAAAAACCCTATTTTAGAAAAAAAAAAAAAAAAAAGAACCTGACAAGCCACAATGTAACATATCTTTGTCCCGTATAAGTACATTCTTAAAATGCCCTTTTTTCTTCTCGTAAATTATTGCAGACTAGTTGAGTCGCTGATTGAAGCTGAACCGTTTGTTAGGAGAATTTAGGCATAACCAAAGAACAATTTCCGTTTAACACACATTAATTTTTATGACGTGTATGTATTAGGGATGTAACGAATAGTGATTTGGCCGAATAGCCGAATACCGAATATTCGGCCGTTTCTTCCAGGCCGAATACCGAATATTCGGCGGCCGAATATTAAAATTTCTTGAAAATCATTGAAATAGAAATAATTTGTCAAATTTAAAAGTATTCACAAACGCCAATTCCATACATAAATGTATGATGTATGATTTAATTCTGTTTGCTAAGATTCTAAAACTATCTTAAATTAATGTATTTTCTGTATTATTTTGAATGCAACTGAGAATTTCACCTGCAAGTGGAATAGAAATGACAAGTTTTAATGTAAGCATTATCATTATTTTACTAATTATTTAATTCAGATTAACCCTATGAACTCGAGCAGCATCGAATAACTAATCACATTGTGTAATATTTTCAAAGTTTGCTGTTGTCGACATATAAATGAATAAACTGATGAAATTTTACTATTTGTAAACGCTTGTTTGTTGATAAATGTTTTTAAAATACTTGTAAAGTGTTGCCGAATTTGGCCGAAATCGTCTCGAGTTGCTGGTTCGCGCAAGCGAAAAAGGCCTCGAATGTAAAAGGTTAAAGACATACTATTGCTCAGTGAACTTTTTACCTCGGTCTAAATAGTTTTATGAAGGTATTTTAAAAGTTATAAAAGAATATTTTTAGTTTATGGAGGGTTTTTTTTACATACTTTTTTTAAAAAGATCTATTGAAATAAACTGGAATATACTTTTACTTTCAGAAACCCCAAGAACTTATGCTATCTTAATATTCATGATACATACAAGGCACATTCCTCTCTTACCAAATATTCACAATAAATCAGTCTATCAAAACAAAGTCTGACTTCCACTTTGTTAATAGTAACAAAAAAAAGTCTCAATCACAATTAACTATTGCCAGCATTTGGAAGCAAACACCAAGTATAAAATACAACATTACAACTTTAAAATCTGTTTTTGTTCAGTCAAACCTAAAAGCAATGTTTAAAAAGTAGCTTTTACTAAGTTATTTTTATTTATTAAAACTATAAACCCCCAATCTGTTCTTTTGCAATAACTATAATACAGTTTTAAATGTTTAAATCTACTAATTTCTTTATTTTTTTACATTTCTACTGTAGCAGAACTATTCGGCCGAATAATCCATGAATATTCGGCCAGGCCGAATTTCATCTTACCGAGTATTCGGCCAGCCGAATATTCGGCTAAAGGGCCGAATAGGCCGAATACCGAATAGTGGCCGAATATTCGTTACATCCCTAGTATGTATATATATAACGGAAATGTAGTAAAATATTTTTGAAAGGTTTACAAATATTTTTTTTTTTTTTTAGGTTTGAGATTGAGACAAGGACTCATCAGTGTTGGTTCGTCTCAAAGAATGAGCGATGCAGAGCACCTCACAAATCCCAAGCGAAAACACACTAGAGCCGACAGCAGTATAGGGCAGAAAATCTTAAAAACAAGTATAAAAAATAAAAACTGAAATACAAAATATGGGGTTTCGTCCATGCCACAGCCCTAAGACTAAAATAAGTGCAATAAGTGATAAGTGTTCATTTCTCCGTTTTAACTTTTTTTCAAGTCTGTCTTCGTATGTATATATATATATATACAGTAGAGCCTCGATTATCCGAGGTGATGTGGACCGAAGGTACCTCGGAGAATCGTAAACTCGGATAACACGGACTCTGTCCAAATCAAGAGGGAAACATGAGTTGAAATGAAAAAATGACGTTACATATATACAACTTGTTAGTTGTCCTTTTTTGTGTCAATTTTTTTCTTACCCCCCCCCCCCTCCCCCTCTTTTACATGTGTACTTTGTTTTGCTTTTTGTTTTGGTATTTTCTGTACTTATTTTATTTCCATTTTATTCTTTGTATTTTATTTTATTATTTTGCAATTTTCATGTATTTTCACATTTTTATGCATGCTGTTGTCTTTTTTGCTTTCTTTTTATTGATATTCCTTTTTACTTCCTGTACTTCCAAATGCATTCGTTTGTTGCTCTCTTATTGGTGCCTTTCCTACTACTTCTACTTCCACTTCACACTGCCTTTATTCTCATTGGTTTACAGTTAATTCTTAAGCTATATAAGCTTTGTTTTTGTTGTTTTGTCTGCTTCATTTGGATGTTTTGCATCTAGAAGCTCCCTGTTGCATTGAAAAAGGGATTCCAAGCAATCCCGAAACATATGTCTGCGTTTTAATGCTCATTTGTGCTTTAATTTAACGTGAAATTATATTTCTATGTCTAGTATATTGTTTTCTGTTTAACGAAACTCGCTCGCTTCTTTGCTGCCGTTTTATGCAATGGTTGTAGCCGTAAAAGGTCTGTTGAAGTTGTCTCTGACTGTTGTTATAGGTCTTTATATCACCAGAGAATAAAACGAAAATGCAACTTACGCCATTGGATGACTGATGTCAGTCATTGACGCCGCCATCGGCCATCAAAAAAAATTTTTTTCCCAAGGGAAAATGTACCTCGGTTAACCGGAACTCGGTTAGTCGGGGCTCGAATAACCGAGGCTCTACTGTATATATATACAGTGGAGCACCGTTTATACGTTTCTCGTTTATACGTTTTTATCATTTATGCGTTTTTTTGAACGGCCCCGGCGAAACCTCATACAAATTAATGTTAAATAATTTCGTTTATACGTTTTCCTGAAATTGCACATTTCATTTATACGTTTTTTTTTCTCCCCAAGTCAAAGAAAAAACGCACATTTTAACGTGATTATACGCTAGCGATTGTCCAGTTTAGAAATCCCATTTGACCTTGACCCACACCTGCTGTGACCACTTACGGTGGTCACTCACCTGCCTAAATGAACAAAAGACATACCCCGGAAGAATGCGAATATCCTAAATTCACAGATAAAAGCATTCTGATTGTGGTGCTACCTAGAAATAGCAGGTGACAAGCGCTTTTCCTCTCCTACCAGTGTTGCCACGGCAGGCGCCCTTAAATTTCAGTAAGTAGCCTGGGGACTTTATGGCAACCCAGCAACACTGCTCCTACCAACTTTATAAAATTCTGGGATCTATCGTTCACTAGCATTCACGATGGCTTCGAGCTCGCGTAGTAGAAAACCTCTGTCTCTGAAAGAAAAAATGTGCATTTAAAACAAGCGAATGAAAACCAACATTTAAAAAGAGTTGACCTAGCCAAAAAATTAGGTTTACCAGTTTCAACTTTAAGCACCATAATTTATAAGCGTAAGATCATCGAGGAAACTTATAATCAAAGTGGTGCTAGTGCTTCAAAAAAACTTCGAGTTCAAAGCGGAAAATTTTCGGATGTAGAGAAAGTGCTTTTACAGTGGTTTAATCAGTGTCGTAGTGCAAAATTTCCCATCAGTGGTCCTTTGCTTATGGAGAATGCAAAAGAAATTTCGAAGAAGTTAAATGTAGAACGCGATGCATCATTTTCCTCGGGATGGCTTCATAAATTTAAGTTAAAACACGGCATAACAGGCAAAACTGTAAGTGGAGAGTCAGGACATGTTGATTGTGAAACAGTGGATGATTGGATTCAAAACCAACTGCCAGAACTGCTAAAAGAATATGAACCAAAGAACGTTTTTAATGTGGATGTACATACTGCATGAATATGAAACGTAGTGATTGTAATTCAATGTATTATTAAAAGTACTCATTATTTACTTTTCATAATATTTTAAGTTACTGTTTTGTTTTCTATTACGAAAATGTTCGTTTTATTTTGTGATTTTCGTTTATACGTTTTTTCATTTATACGTTTTTTTCGCTCGGTCCCTTGAAAAACGTATAAACGGTGCTTTACTGTAGTATTTTTTTAATAAATAATACTCGTATGCGTGTGTGCATATAATTTATTTCAAAATAATTTGAATGTAATAAACATGTTAAAATACCACATGCTGACATAGTCATCTTTTGTTGGTTTGTTATATTTTAAAACCCAAGTTACTTCCATTTTTGAAATATTTTCATTATATCTTTTGTAGCGGAAATCTTAGGGGTCCAGGGCTATTGTCCCAGAGTTCCAAGCTGTAATCTGTCTTGTTGTTTTGAGATCGTGGGAAGTTGCGTGTTCCAGAGATTGCATTTCCCTAACTATTTGTCCAACAAACCACGAAGCCGTCCCACACCTGGACAAGCAAAAAGAAAGACAAGCAGTTAATTCCAGTGTTCCACAAAGGGTACCCCACCTCCTGACATGATGCGATGCATGTTCTACCACCATGTTCAAAAACCGGAAGATGGATGGCACGTAATAATGATAATTACCTGGGCGCATTGTGTGCACCCAGATAGCCACTCCGTTTAGATTTACGGCCGACCCCTTTGGGCTTCGCCTTCTCTTTCCAAGATGACCAGCTGACCAGAGGTGTTTTCCTGCAGGAAGGATGGGGAAAAAGCGCTGAGCTTAATTGAACCCCGAGGAATACACAGGGGGTTGCTCTGCTGAAAGGATTCTAGCAGGGTGGGCTGCTTAGTTGGCAGGCTTCGGGATGGGGGTATGACGGATCGGGAGAAAAGGGGGCTAATCAGTTCCTTTGGTTCAGAGAGAAATTTCAGGCTTTGTGAGCGCTGGCGAAACTCTGCACAGGAAATACAGTTTCTGCTTGCTGTCAAATGGTGAATGGAGATTACCAGATAATAACCCTTTGAGGGTGCTTTGAGAGGTTAACGCGCATATCAGCACGACCTTCTTCTTTGAATATCTTACAAATTTAGTGGTTGTGTACTATGTGTTGAAGGTAAATTGGGTTACCTAAATCATATATCATTTTGAGGTCGTTCACAGTTGACACGTCGTCTTTCTCTTTTTGTCCTTTTGAATATGATTGTTGCATGATTATTTCACGCTGTTAATGTGGTGTCCATACATTTATTTATGTACGAATACATCACCTTGCTTTAGTATGATTAACGCCGAAATATTTTCAAAAAAAAAAAAAGCATAATTGAACTTTATATACTTAATATTACTATTACTATTATTATTATAGATTTGTTTTTAGCATTCTCCCTCCTCCTCAAACAAAGACACAAAATTTAGAGAAAAGTGAAAATTCCTTACTAATGTAACGAAATACTTTCTAAAATATACAGTGGAATCCCGTTACAGCGAATTCCATGAGACCGGAAAAGTACTTCAACGTAACGAACCTTTCGTTATAACGGAGTATATACGTTATCCTAATGGCGTTTAAAACATGGAGGAATATTTATTTCGGTGTAACGGAAGTTTCGTTGTATCGGTATTCGCTATAACGAGATTTTACTGTAGTTGGCATACAAAACAATATTAGCAATTTTTGTTAATATTGCTAATATAATGAATTTTTCAAGATGAATTGTTTGTGAGAAAAGATAATGAAATTTACTTTAATGTGTAGACATTGACAAAAAATAATATTTGTTTCTTGTAAAAATTAAAGGAACCAGAGCATCGGTAATTGCATAATTAGCTGCGATTTTTGAAAATGAATATTTTTTTTTAAAGTTCAAAAAAAAAAAGGAATTTTGACTGAAGTTATTGTTACTGTCGAGCGAAGTAAACCACAGATCATCGTTTTATGACCTCTGTAACTGTAAGCACAGCTATAATTCTAAATAGGTACCGTAATAATCGGTAAATAGCCCGCATCGTTGTATAGTCCGCAGGTAGAAAAATTCATTCTAAAAAAAATTAAGTTCGGTGTATAACCCGCATCGTTGTATAACCCGCACCCCAGAAAAAACATGGGATACAACCCTAGAAAACAATGCTTTCGCCTGTAGCACACGATCCCCAATCTGCTTTGGACCATTGTTTCGAAAGCTACGATTTATTTCTCTGCATTTTGTTTTACAGGAAAACAGATTTCGATATTTTCGAACGGTAGTTGTCCTTTTTAATAATACTTTTTTTTTTTTTTCTGAATTTCATGTATTGCCCGCATCGTTATATTGCTTGCAGGTAGTAAAAAAAGAAGTTTTTTTGCAGATAGCCCGCAGATAATTACGGTACTTTCAGAGTGTGACATGAAATTAGAGAACTAAAAACAGGAAAATACAAAGTCTGTAGAAAAGGAGATCAGTGAATAAAAAAATAGAGAACATTTTGCAAACTGACAGCAGCAGAAAATGTGTCACAGAAGTGGCGACATCTATGAATACGCCGAATTACTATTTCTGGCACATTCAGTCAAAGGTGAGTTCAGTTGAGCACACGTTGTTGTGATTCCTGTGCTTCAGGCCACTCTACCACAGATGTTTCCGGAGTTGGAAGGAATGCCTGTCGAGTGTAGGGAATCATTCATAAATGATGTCCCACTTCAAGGGGCGGGGGGGGGGGGTCGTGAAATTGTGACAAAGTGTGACAAGGGGAGGGGGTAACAGGAACTGTGACATCCCTGCTTATGCAATATAGCGTGACATGTGACAAAGGGGGGAGGAGGTCAAATATATGGGGAAAAAGCATGACATCATTTATGAACGGTCCCTAAATGTCGGCTGTTCAACAGAACTTGAATTAAACTGTACGCCAACATGCCAACAAAATATAATGCATTTCTTGAAAAGTTTTTGTACCGCTAGTCACAAATCTCAAGTGTTCAGTTTTACTTTAACTTAATCAATCTTTCTCTATAGTTGTACAGAGTGCGGAAGAACAAAAATTTTATTGAGAAACTATTATCAAGAAACTTGATTATTTAATTTCAAACAAGTTCTTCGCAAATTTACAGAAACACTAAATTTCTTTCCGTATTTTTGCAGAAATTTTTTACAATGTAGTAACGGTTCACCACTACCTACCAGCCAACTGATAACTAACTTATTTACGGAAGCCATATTAATTTCAAGGTGTTATAAGCTGTAAAAAAATAAATAGAATTAAACTTCTCCACGAATTTCAGAAGAAATAAAGTATCTTTAAAACATGCCTAAAAATAACTTGGATTCTTTGTTTTTTCATCATGGAGTACTAGACAATTTAGTACAGTGAAGCAGGGCCCGATTAAGACAGTCGGGGGCCCAAAGCACAACATTATTTCAAGGCCCCCTATGGTACGAAAAATAAAAATACTGGGTATAATGTATAAAGTTAAATAAACCTGGAGATAAGCATGGGGGCCCCTAAAATTTGGGGGCCCTAGGCCGCGGCCTAGTTGGCCTTTGCTGCAGTCAAGGTCTATAATTTCAGCAGCTCTTCTGTCCTCCTATTTTGGCATTGTCACGCGCAATTGTGTAAAAATTTATGCTAAGGCAAATATCAAAAATGATTAATAGGGCACGATAAGAAGGAAATTCCGACACAAAAGAAGATGGATGGATTTCACTGGTTTCCTTGCAGATCGTTGATAATAACTGACTTGGCATAAGCACCGGATATCCCCAACACAGTCGTGTGCCAAGTACCGGGTATCCATCATTTTTATTAGCAGTATCATATTAGTCAGTTTTGAAACAAAGGTAAGGTTTAAAATCATCCGATATTGGATGAGCTTTCAGGCTGCTTGGGTTCGGTGAGCGAGGATAGCTCAAAACTTGCCCTCTAGATGTCACGTGAGAGGTTTTTGTTTCATTGAGCAGTTCAAAGTTAATGCATTTTCGTGGCAACGATAACATCAGTTTAAAAAGTTGGAAGACTCATTTTACTTGATCAGTTTCGGAATAGATTCTTACACGTTCCGTGTTGCAGTACAAGTCAATTGTGGTTCTTTATGTAGTTCAATTTACACATAAATTTATTTCATAATGTAGAGTATTTTTTAAACTTTAAATTTTGTTTCTTGATACCACATTTTTGTTGTTTGAAGAATTGCAGCATAACAATAAGCAAATAGGATATAAAAATGGTATACGTGAGCTTCGAAGTTGCAAAGAACTTTTTTTCCATGTGGGAAAAAAACACAAGCATTTTATTTGGCATACTAAAAATAACCAAAAACCTAAAAATATGCAAAAAAAAAAAAAAAGTTTTGGGGTGACAATTGTTACAATCGAAAAATATCACTAATAATAGTCAATACTGGAATACTGATCAAAATTGTTTTCAGGTAAATTACCAATGAAATAAAAAAACAATTCACAAAAATCCCAAATGGTCATTGAATTACATAAAATAAACTACATATTTGCAGGTATGTACAGCGAAGCCTCTTTTTCAATGTAAAATTGATCACACAAGTTGTAAAATTGTGAGGGAACACCTCAGTGACTAATAAAAGAAACGTTTTTGGGCGACAATTATTATAATTGAAAAATATCACTAATAACAGTCAATACTGGAATATTGCTCAAAAAATTTTTAAGGTAAATTACGAATGAAATAAATAATCAAATCACAAATCACCAACGAACTGCATGAAGTAATTACATATTTGAAAGCACAAGGAAGCATTTTTTTCAGTGTGAAATTAATCACACACTAGTAGAGTTCTAAAATTGTGAGGGAACACCTCAGTTAATAATAAAAATAAACAATAAATAAAAAATAAAGTTTTTGAGTGACAATTATTATAATTGAAAAATATCACTAATGACACTCAACACTGGAATATTGATCAAATTTTTTTTAAGGTAAATTACGAATGAAGTAAATAATCAATGGAGGCTATTCAAGCAACGTCATTGGCCACGTGGCACCGATGAAAGCAATGTAAACAAAGAAAGCCGTAGCATCGCTTTACATCGAGTTAGACAAATCTAATTAAAAACTAGGCCTAAATAAAGTTCTTCTACATTACATAAAATTAACACTAAATACAACGCTATAACTATTGTAATAACTAATAAATTTCTTAAATAATGATTAAATTAAATGTAAATACTGGATTATAATCAGAAAAGCTGTGAAAATAGTCTAATTAATTTTAAGATAACTAATTTTGCCTAGTGAACTCCACGTAGAGCTCAATTGAAAATCTTAGTAAACAAAGAGCGGATATCACGTGACAACGGTTATCGTTCATGAGTCCCTCTAGCGGTGAATTGCCTCCATTCACAAAAATCACAAATGCCCAAAGGATTGCAACTACATATTTGAAGGCACAGGGAAGCATTTTCTTCAGTGTGAAATTGATCACACACTAGTAGAGCTGTAAAATTGTGAGGGAGCACCGCAGTGAATCACATTCCCTCGCAGTTTTGCAGCAACGATTATGAAGAGACTCCTTCACAGTCCTGAAATAATAAATCTTTGACCATTCGAGCTTTATTTACGTTGACAATTCATTTTAATCGTGACAGTCAATATTCGTTCCTCATGTTAATTTGCTGCAAAACCAATTGCAGGCAACTGCTTTCCTTTGAAAACGTTAATTTAATGCCTTTTTATTGCCCTTCAATGTCTAGTTATTTTCATTAATTGATGAAAAATTCCACCTCAGCGAATCAGCCCATTATGTCTTTTCGACTTCTTTAATTACAGTGGGTTTAGTTGCAGTACACTTTTGATTGAACCCATTGATTTCTGGCATCCGAATTACTTGGCAATTCAATAATTCATCCTATTAATTTTTTTTAATGTATTTTATAATGCCAGCTTGTTTGTCTATTTTGCATGATTCAAAATCAAAATTATATCTCTCTCTCCTTAAAAAAATTCATTATTAATATTTATTTCTGAGTATGAATACCATAGATTATTAATTCAGTTCAGTTATTATAGTATCAACAATGAATTGTAATTCGATTTCATCAGCTTAGTAATCGTCAAGATGTTACGAGCAAAAAAAATTTTTTTTGAAAACACACATTGAAAATTTTCATATGCCTGCAGATAGCTGATAGTATAACAACATTTGCATTTTCAACAAACTTCAATACATTTAAGCACAAAAGTTTACCTTTTGTGCGAGAAATGAAGTAACTAGAAAAGGAACGAATTTAAGCACAAAAATCACGAAGAGTTTCGGAATTACGAGGAAATTCTTTTTCAAAGCAAGCAAGAAAATGCAAGCTTTCATTGTAAAAGGAATTCCATGTAATTCCGAAACGCGTCTGCGTTTTGCAATTTTAATTTTGTGCTTAATGTCGCTGCTTTTTTTTCTTACTTCCTTCAATACATTTTTTGAAATATTACCTTTTGGGAGAGCATAAAGGAACTTTTTTTTCTTCCTGATTCAAGCAAGATAGGCGGCTAACTTCCTCCATCTGCTGCAAACCCCTGAAGATCAAAAAGGAAAATCAATTAAACCGACTCTGTAATAAGTTTCTGTCCCTGCCCCAGCCAGAAAACTGCAAAAACAAAGGCTAACCCCCACTGCGGCAAAGCAAAGAAGTACAACCTTTTAAGCCTGATGACAGCAAGCAAATAATATATCGGGAAAGCAAACAACGGAATAGTCTAGTCGTCATCAATTCTTTAAGTCAGTACGTCTGGTGGTGATGCCGTTGGGAGATGGATATCAGTTCTCGAGATCACCCCTCAAGAGGGACCATCCGTTCTTCCCACAGATAAAAGGGGCTGGCCACTGGTCAAAGAATGCAAAATGAACAACGTACCCCAGATGTGCAGTACTCGTTATTAGTGGTGATTCATCTTCAGTTGCTTCTGAGGTTGGGAGGGAATAATTTCGGGTTCTTTTTGAAAGAAACGATCGATTAAATTAACGAGAAAATCTTCGAAAGCATAAAGGTAATGTTTAACTATCGTTAAACAACGGAGTACCTTTGAAATATTTCAGATAATTACTCTAGTTCTCTTAAAGACATTAATCGTAAAAGTTCTTAAAAACAGAGGTTTAGTAAATGTTTAACCGAAACAAGATAAATAATTTCATCTGAACATTCAGACTGTATAGTACCATCAATAAAGTGCCAGAATTCCACAAATTGAGCGTCTTATAATAACATGTTTATTAGCGTAGTAAAGCCCCGCAACATTAATTATAGTTTTAGTAAAAAACCACGGACTGACCAGACTAGAATATAAAGAGCGGATGCAGAAAGGGGTGGCAGAGAGGTTACTTTCATTCCAAAGGAATTCTAAAAACAGAGGTAAGTAGTATTCTACAATTTTTTGAACGAACCATTTTTCCCCCCGTTAGATACCAAGATGCCCATAAAAAACTTAATAATCAGAACTCATATAAGAATCAGAACTTAATAATCAGAAAACTTAATAAACAGAAGTTTCGAAGGATGACTAAGATCACAGTTGAATATACCAATAAGAGCAAATAATTATTGATCTTAAATGCTACAACCTAATGTTTTAAGGACTACAAATAATTGACACCTGAAAAATACACTAAACTAAAACTAAACGTAGTGGCGCGCCAGCACTTTTGGGGACCATGCCTATTGTGCCCATACCAGTTTTCGAGACCGAGGGCCCTGGGGGGCTGAAGCAGAAGTTCTGCTCAAGTGGTCGGCCCGACGCGGAACCGCCACTGTTTAGTTCCCAAGCATGCTTAGACCTCATTTTATCAACCCCACTACAGGGATGAAAGGCTGGGTCGAACTTCGGACCTGTGGCATGGTAGCACGCAAGCCTACCACTCAGCCACTGGGCTTCTAAAAAAACACACAGACACAGATATACAATGTGTTGTTGTCATTCTCCTAATAAAAATGAGTATTTGCAGTTACTGATTGATCGACTTGAAGTTCTTGTTGCCACTTATTTACAGTTGTGTTGCCATTGCCGTGGTAGCCTAGTGGTTAGCCGTCGTGCTTCCACCTGGAAGGTCGCGCGTTCTATACCCACTGAAGACCACCATGTATACCTGGGGATATGTGCATGTAAAATCCGTAGACCCCACTACACCTCCCCGTGCGTAAGCAATCCTAAGGCCTCGGCTAATAGGTAGGGGTCTGGTGGAGAAAAGTAGTGTTGCCATTTAAAATATGCGTATTATGTTATAAAATATTTCAGCCTGAACATGTTTCTAAACAATCAGGGATGGGTTGCACATAAAAAATCTTTACAGTAATTTCTAAAATTTTTTTTATCATTCTTCATTGAATAAGTAGAACCTTTTTCAAATTAGAATTTTTTTCTACTTGAACTTGTGGATTTGTGGAATCATTACTCATTTGATTGCGTATTTGTAAATCCTCTGGTACGATAATAGGCAATTAATACAAATGATGAAGAGCTTTTCTTTTTATCCAAGACATTTATCATCAATTTCATTCATCAAGAATAACAGCATACGAATACATCAATACTTACTCACATGAAAACTGATCTCAAGCTCAATGGCCATTTAAGTCAACATTATCAAAACAAACCGCAAATCGTAGATATTAACCGTTGCCATTTTTAACAATACATCTCTTCCCATCTCATGTATGAGGCATCATCACCGATACCGGAACAGAAGTTCTCCTTTTATTCCAGAGAATCCCTGAATGGGATTCCCTCGACACCTCATCCACCCCCGCAGGAGCCGTAACTAATGGCCATCTCATGCCATATCTGGATGCTCTGGTCCGAGAAATCAAAAGCAGTTGAAGAATTAATGAGCATAATCGGCTGTGGGTCCACGTTGAGAGAACCAGGGGTGATGGTGGAGGATGGAGAGATCAAACCTGGAGATGGGATTTAGGTAACATCGGTTGTATTCTCCGGGGGGGATGATGGGGAGTTCGATGACCCTCGAGGATTCTCCCTGAGACTAAAGATGCGGCAATTTGATAAATATCTGTGGAATTCGTCACAAACAGTTTTTTTTTTTTTTTTTGGTTCCTTTTTTTCAAACAAAATAATGATCTTCCAAAAAATAGAAAAAACGCCCCCTAAGTATTTAAATTAAATTAAATGAAGCATTAAAAATTAATAAATAAAGACAAAGTTTAAATTAAATAACTAAAAATTAATAAAATGTCATCAAACATATATATTAACTCCTTAACGATCGGGTAATTTTCAAGAAAATTATCATAAAAGTGCCTATTTTTTTATCCCTAAAAATTATATAAAAATATGTGTACGAACAATATATATATATATTTTTAATTTTTGATTTGTTTTTATTTTGAAATTTTAAACATTCCAGCCCGGAAATATCACGGGAGCAAGAAATAGAGAGCGAAACCTCACCCCGTCATTTTCACGGGCGTAGGGTTAAAAAAAATCCTTAAAATTTTCCTTCCAGTTCAAAAAAAAAAAAAAAAACCCCTTATTTTTATTTATTTATATTTTTTGTATATAATAGAATTTTAACCGAATATAATTTATCCAAACCTTTCAATGCAAAAAGGAACTTTTGTGCCAAACACTTATTTTTCGGGTTCTTGAGAAAAATTTTATAAAGCAATAAAAACAAACAAAAAACTTCTGTATTGAAGCTTTTCACTTCTTTTCACACACCAACTGCACTTTAAGAGAGTCAAAACAAAAAAAAAGTTGCAGAAATTCAGCATTATCTTTATTTTGCTGAAGCTTTCTTTATATAATAAGGCCATTCTATTACTTTTTATTGTCTTATTTAGGAAATTTCCTTACGATTTTTGTCTTCCATTACATTTAGATAAAATACTTTCAAAAATATATATTACTGAAAAAAAAAAAAAAAAAAAAACTATTTAAAAAGATAATACTCACGTGAAATTGCAAAAATCCTCATTTTTATTTGTCTTCTAACTAAATGAGAAGTCAAAAAGAAAAAAAAAAACTTGATTTTATAATACACAGTGTGGCAAAGAATTTTTAAGACTAAGTTTATAAAACAAAACAAAAACTAGTAATTATATTTTTAAAGTATTTTTATTCAAAAGCTTCTTCGGCTACAATATATTTATTACATTTATTATTATTACGCTATCTGTGTTATCGAGCATTCGTGAAACACCTTAACTATCAGCTGATCTCCTGAAAAAAAACTCAGTTCATTTGTTTACTTTTTTTTTTTTACTTTGATGACATTGACGCTATACGTACAGCTCCGACGCGAGCTTTGGAGGCAGAGTATTGCAATGTGAGCAGGAGCAGGTATTCAAATCGTTGTTAACTGTAAAAAAATGTATTGAAACCGAAGGAGCTTATTTTGAATAAAAATACTTTAAAAATATATAATTACTAGTTTTTTTAATTTTATAAACCTAGTCAAATTCCTTGACCCACTGTGTAGAAGTTTTCAAACATCTCTTCTACAAAATTCTTTAACTTTCAGTTGCAGCCTTATAAAATTTATTTTTACTATAATTCTGGCAGCTCTTTAGCTTTTTATCGGTTAAAGTCGCCTTTCAACAAAATATGCACTGAAGAAAACGATAAATAGTAGCATTAAAAAATCAAGGGGAATAAACATTTGATGTGACAGAGTTAACACTCAGTTGAGCTTCAATAGAGCTTCAAAGAACCACGCTCATTATTTAAAAAAAAGAAAAAAAAAAAAAAGAAGAGAAGATGATGATGAAGAAGAAAAGAAACCTAGGACGATCAATATAATTTAGAAATTCTTCACACACAAATTGAAAAGAGTTTGTTCGTTTCGTTCAACACTATTCAAAGTGAAGCTTTTGTGCATTCGTCAGCTTAGAGGTATACTTCCGAAGGCATATTTCAGTTTTTAAAAATGTTCTTAATACATTTATTTTACTTGTTTTAATCAAATTTGTTCAATTTCTTTTCAAATTACTCACAAGAAAAAGAAAGATTGGATTTAACTAGAATTAAGCTGTATTTTTTTGAGAAAAAATGATTAACATGGCTCCCACTACAGGCCGAATGTGACGCACAGTTCATATTCCATTGAAGTAGCAGTTCTTTTTATGAATTATTAATTCAAATTTTACATTATTTGTCTTTGAAAGGTAAAACAATATGTTCAGAATGGCATTTTCATCATAAACGTTTGAAAACTTGTATGTATATGCATTTCTTAATCTATAACAATGCAATTACTTAATCTATAACTATATGTTTTGAGGTAAAAAGAAGACATTTTAAAATACAAAACAAAGGCCTGTTTATGGAAGAAAAGATAGGACAAAAATTTTGACATTTTGAAATTTATATGAAAGTTTTCGAAAATTCTAATTCTTTCTGATATATCTTGTTATGGAATTAGCATATAGCAAAAATATGAAAGGTTCAACAAGTTGTAGTGATTCTTTGGGGTTTTGTTTCATTTTACCGTCCTTATCGAACAATGGATGGCATATATGGAAAAAGTACGTGTAGTGACATCCACTATAAATCACGTTTATTAATATGCTGCGACAGTGGCGTAGCTAGACCCGGATTTTGGGGGGTGGCGTTTCTTCGGGAGAAGTAAGCTAATTTCATTGTTTTACAAGAAAATTGGTCAAATTTTAGATAATCTTTACCATTTCAGGGGGGGGGGATTATCCCCAAAACTACCCCCTTATCTACGCCAGTGTGCTGTGATCAAAGAAATTGTAGCATGTTCTACCCGAACGAAAAGTTTCTCTTCTCCTTCTAGGCATTTTTTCTTCAATTTTATGCATAGTGAATACACATTCTGCCTTGAGGATGGAAGCTTAAGCTTGTGTATACATTTCAATTTTGTAGGTTTAGCTTTCGTAGGCTGACAAGCACATCCAATGAGCTTAACTAAATTCCATATTCGACAAAGAATTTTCCCCTTCCCGTGTCAAACGCAAAAAGACAGACCGCATCTGGGAGAAGTTTCACACAAAGCAGAAAGCAATTCTCAGAGAAGACCAGAGATTCTGACATTTCGGTGGTGTGGAGGATTGGATAAAGATAAAAACCTTTTTTTCTTGAATATATGAGGCGAGTAAAGAAAAAAAAAAAAATTTACTCACGGGTCACATAGAGGAACTTTTTTTATATTTTTTAAATTTTTGTTAGAGAAAATGGATGAAATATAAATTGTGTTTATTGATTGTCAACAAGATCTGGTATAAAGACAAAAGGGAATCACTGCCATTGAATTGGGAAATCTCCAGCTAGACTAAATAATTGTTTTGTGTGTATGTCTGAGAGGAGGTAAGACTTATTATTTCATGGTATTTCTATGGTCCATGGCTTGAAATTTTTTCTTCAGGGCAGTGAATTAAAGTTTGTACAATGTACATGGGGAGAATTTAGGAGTTTTAGTATTGGAGGTAACATTGTATGCGAGGGTCTAGGTGTTTATTATCCCTTGAAGAGCACTAAGCAATTCCCTTAGGAAAGTTTTAAAAAAATCAATCATAAAAGACGTGTTTTGTGCTTCATTCTACTTGCCATATTCTACGAATCCTGCCTGACCACAAGTAATAAAGATAAAATTTTGGAGAATAATATATATTATTTCCTTCTTTCTTTAATTTACTCAATTTCTGCTTTATTGATATCGCTTATACAAAGAAACTCATATCTGCAAAATGGCCATTTTTCCGGAAAGGAGTTTGAACGTCTTACAATTTGTTTTATTTAATTACCTTATTTGTTTCAATGATTATTATAATCGATTTTGTTCAGAAAATAGTTATTGTTCTAGTTTTCTCTCACATGATGGGTGTTAATGATGTCAAAAAAATTAGAAATAACTATACAAAGTAGTTATTACAGTCTTGCACCAAAAAAATACAGTTGGCTTTTAGCCTTAATTTTTGAACATTTACTTACGGCAGTAATGCCAATATAAAAGACGCAAAAATCTAAAAATTTTGATATAAAAACCAAAAAATAACGATTTTTTTGCATATATGACACTGTTTATTACTATAAGCGGTATATAAAAACTACCCAAAATAACTCCAAAGAAAAGACACTGCCTACATCAACGCAACTTTATGATTTATGAACATATAGAACTCAAGGTTATGATGAAAATCGACTAACCAATGTAGTGAACTCTACTATGTGTAGTCGGAAAAATAATATAGCAGCGTAATATTAATTTTTTGATTAAGACCGGCATCTCAGTTCACAAACCTATTTTTATGGGGGAAAAGTGCGGGTGGTATTCGAGATAATACGGAAATTCATAAACCATCTAAGAATCTGAGGTTTGAAACGAGTTAATGTGAAACTTACAAATGTGGTGACTTTTTCATTAGCTTAATGAAGTGCATAAATTTACGCCTTTAAAATCATAATGACACAAGTGTTTGCGAACTTTCTATCCCATCGCCCCCTCCTTTTTCTTTTTTTGAGCTGATGAAGGAATCAGGATAACTCTGATGACCACCGTGAGCACGATAATGGACAGAGTTCAAACTTCAGCTCAGAATGTAAATTACGAAAGTGTAACTGATCTCAAAATGAACATCAGATGATGCTCTTCCAAGATTACTATCTTGGAAGAGCATGAACAACAACGATACGTGAAGTGATCCTATCTCACGTCTAAGTCAGAATTAAAGGGAGCTCTCGCTGAAACATGCTTCAGGAGTGTCTTACATCACGCGAATGTCACCACGGATGTTAAGTTCCAAACAGTTTACCCCTCGCTCGTTATCTTGGAGGGTTTAGCCAAACACGTTTCCCTTCGCCCCCAGGATTTAGGGGGAGGCTCAGACGGGCACTTTCATTCCCCAAATTAAGGGGTGTGAGGATATAACAGACCGAGAGGGGCTGACTTCTCCGACCTATTTCCCTTCCCCTTCCAAATAGGTCTTCCCACCGTTTACGTCCTGACTCACATCTTTCATTATCACCGATTCCATTCGATACGGGACTGGAGAATCGATGATGGCTATCGCATTCAGAGGAGGATTTTAATTGGTTTAGAAATTAGGGGAAAGCCTGGGATCTTTTAATTATATCACACAAGAAGGGCGGGCGGCCTAATCGATGTAGTCACTATCAGCCCCTTGTTTTTGTGCTGGCCCGAAATTAAAAGAACAGGAAGAAGACGAAGTATCGAAGCTGACAGTCGGAGATAAGATAGCTTTCTGTCTTATTGATTCGGGAGAATGAAAAACAGAATTATGCATGGTTTTTGAGGATTCGTGGCTGCTTAATCATGCACGGCACATGACATCTCTGATCAATGTCGGGGGAGAGAAATTATCGACCTCGTTGGTATTCAAGGACTGGAAAAGTTCTATAGACTCTTAATTAAGCTAATGCGTCATAAATTATGGAACACTTTGAGATAGGGAATAGAGGAAATGTATGGAAATTTGTTTCACATGATTTAATAACATGAATAATACTTGGTATAGATCGGAATTGTAGATCTCTCTGCAAATCTATTTTAGAGAGCACACCACGGTGGCATGGTAATTGAAAGTGATATCGATTTTTAGAGGGGAGAGTTTCAAAATATTGTTCATTTTGGTAAAAAGAAAATATAACCTTAATATTATAATCGGCAACAATTTTACTTTTTGCAGGACCAAGGTCGTTAGAAATGTTTATTTTTAAACAGGCGAGGAAACGGGAATGAAAATGTATTTCGTTTCAATAAAAATTAGACGCGGTTGGCATCCATATTTTGAGTGTCTGAATTTTTATGCCATAAAAAATTTAAATAATTTGTGTATTACGATCATATTATTTTTTCAGTTATAATTGTAAGGAAAGGGAGCAATAACAAATGAGTGAAATAGTTTATTCAATAAAAAAGTAAAACAATTTGTACGGAGATTATATTATTCCTTCGGTTATATTTGCAGGGAAAGGGAGCAAATGAGTGAAATAATTTATTCAATTAAAAATTAAAATAATTTGCATTGAGATCGTATTAATCCTTCGGTTATAATTGCAAGGAAAGAGAGCAAATGAATGAAATAATTAATGCAATTAAAAATTAAAATAATTTGTGCATTGAGATATTATTCCTTCGGTTATAATTGAAAGGAAAGGGAGCAAATGAATGAAATAATTCATGCAATTAAAAATTAAAATAATTTGTGCATTGAGATATTATTTCTTCGGTTATAATTGAAAGGAAAGAGAGCAAATGAGTGAAATAATTTATTCAATAAATAATTAAAATAAATTGTGTATTGAGATCACATTATTTCTCCTGTTACTTCTTATATCACTTGACGCTATATAAAATTTGTTTACAAAATGCACAACGAAACATTTTTTGCTTAACAACTTTAAGATAGTAGCATAAAATGCTTTGCACAACTATCTTTAATAAATGCATTGTTTCATGGATTTTAAAATTAAGTTACAATTTATTTATTTAAATGCTGGTATAACAAATCAGTTATGCATTTATATTATTTGAATAAATTAGAAACCATTAATCAACATTATTATTTTTTTGTTAAAGAAAATGAATGAGAAGTGCAGAGTATATTTTTTGTAAAAATTGGAAAGGTTTTGAATACACGTGTTTCAGAGTTTCAAAGAACCAGTTACACCCAAAAGCTCCTAATTGTATGGATTGCTACAGGGTGGAAACAGGATCCAAGAAAAAAAAAAAATTCCCTGATAATTAATTCCCTGATTAAGCTCCAAAAATTCCCTGATTTTATAATTTTTATTGTGAGTTACACAGCTTCATTGTCATATATAATGACAGTATCACAGTGGTGAAACCAGAAAAATTATTGGGCTGCACTATACTTTTCCATCTTAATTTTGTGCAATTCCTTTTTTTTTTGATGGTATGAAAGAAAAGAGAAAATAACATAATTTTCTAAATATAATCTGCAACTGGTAAGAGCTTTAAATCTAATGTCTTTTTTAAAGGAAGAAGACCAACCCGCCCCCACCCTCACTATTTTATGCTTTTATAACTTAATTTTCTCAAGATGCATGTTGTTCTTCAATTGTGTAAAAAAAAAAAAAAAAAACTCTGAGGGGGGAGCAAGAGGGCCAAGGGCTCTCTGTGCCCCCCCTTTTTGTGTCACTGCACACTGCAGTATCATTCACAGTACCGACGCTGGAGAGCAGTGTTTGGCTGAATTTTGGAACACGGCCAAAAATGGCGGATTTACAGAATCAAAAATGACGGATTCTCGGAAGCATCAACGCTGACACGCATCTTTTTACGCAAAATTGCAATGTCTTCTTGAGTCATAGTCGGAGGAAAGGCGCTTTCAATCAATGGGAAATCGGGAACCGAGCTGATCACTCGCAACGAAAAGAAATTTCGCAAACGAAACTCCGGGCGCTTGCCGGTTTGGATATTGAAAACGGTAATTTTCAATGATATTTAGGGAAATTTTAAAGATCCCCTGATCATTCCCTGATATTTTCCAGAACATAAAACTTCCCTGAGAATTTCCTGATTTTCAGGTTTTCCAGAGTGTGTTTCCACCCTAGGTACAGTGGTTCCTTGTCACTTCGAAACCAATGCAAAGTTTCTTGCAATTTGCGTTGTTAAATGTTGCTTTGCTCATTAGCTATTCCACCTGTGTAATTTTAGTGCCCATTTAAAATATTATTCGAAATTCTGTAAGCAGAGAATTTCTGAAATTTCCAGAAACTAATTTTGTCGCAATCGAATGACGTGGTTTAATTCCGAAGTTCGATTCTTCCAAGGAAATGATTCAATTGCTTCCCATTCATTTCCGACGCTGGCTTTTCGATGCGCATTCGAACGAACTTTAATTTTGACTCAGTGTTAACTCAAACATCTATTTTCGATAGCTTACCAGACCATTTTGGAACATTTTCGAAGCCTACGTACACAAATCATGTTATAAGGGAAAGGCGCTGGAAGGGGAACCTTACGTTTATACCAAGTTTCTTAAGCCGCATTTACACACGACAAGCTCAGTAAGCTCCCGGCAGAGCCGTGGACATAAATCAGTGGAAGTGCAATTCGAAGCTTATAGATGAAGGGGGGGGGGGGGAGGAAGAGGAGGAGAGGCAGAGAGACGACTTTTCTGCTGGAAGACCCTGTTTGCGGGGGATGGAAGCATCGCTGGGGGAATAAGTTGCAGGGATCGAAATTCCTGCTAAAGCGTTAGTGAAATACTTAGGTGGGGGTTTGTTGATCGTAGAGGGATCAGATGCCATGTAGGAAGTTTATCTCAAGTGTTCGAAATGTATTCTATAACCGAGGATGAGATGAAATTAAATTTTGATGGAAAATCTGTTGTTAAGTCGTTTAGTAGAATGATTACACAACAGAGTAATGGCGAAAAGCTGAGTGACTGAGTTAAATGCAAAAACAAAATTGCTTTTTGTTGTTTTACATTTGTAGTAAAATTATAATTAAAAAGAATGGAGAACTGATTAAATAATACCACTCCTTTCTAACTTCTATGCCTGAAACGAGTCTTTAGAATACTTTTAACCTAGAATGAACAATAAATTAATGACTATATGCAAAGATCTGTCATCAAGTTAAAAAACATTCGGTATATTTGCCTACGAAATTGCCATTTGCATCGTTGTGGCAAATTTTCAAAAAACGTACAATAAAAAATACACATACGTTCAAAATTGTAGAGCGAATTCTGTTATTCAAAAGAAAAATACTAAAAATACAATTAAATCATCTTCCTTACATGTTATTTTCGTACTTAGTCGTTTTCTTATATTTATTAGTATTGCACTTGATTTATACGAGAGCTTTATGAGATTTTTTTTTTTTTTGTTGCCATTTAACAATTTCAGCCTACTACATTACCGTTGTAAGAGTTATAAATAAAAGCTAAGAATACAGAAAGTTATTTGACCAATCATGTAGGACTATTCTTTAGAATCAGCAGGCAAATGTTCAATTTTTATTTTAATGACAACTTTACCGAACCGTTAACTTGTCATCAAATGAGAATTGATTTCCTGAGAAGATAAAGAAAACCTTTCTTTTAAATTACCGATATTTGAAGCTGAAATATCGTTGCAGACATACAGGAAATGCAGAAAAGCATCGCTTTGCGCATGTTCAAAACTGTACACAATATCGCTGTAATTTGAAACGCAATTATCACTATATTTTATATCTATTCATGAACTTAAAAATGATTGTTTTAGAGAGATTTACTGGTATATTGGATATCATTGCATCGATGTTTTACTGTGTGTATATTGCGTTATGAAAACAGAAAACTAAGTAATAAAATGCAAATACTGATAATACCTGTCATTTGTTAGTGAGTTTCTTGTCCACTAATCCTATCTCTTATTAAAATATTTCATTTGAAGTTAGAACTTCAGGAAAATGTAAAATGCATTGTAATTGTAGCTTATAAAATCGAAATAATTCTAGGGTCAAAAATCTTTGAATGATAAACATGTTAACTCTTTAAAACTCTTAAAAAAAAAAAAAAAACAATGGAATTAAAACAATTACTAATTATTTTGTATTTCTTTCAACTAAGAGCGTTTGAAAAAGAAAGAACTGCTTTTATATCGGAAAGTAGAATGTTTTTCTCAAATCTGCATTAAAACCCAAAAGTTGTAAAAGAAAAGAGAGAGAGAGAGAAAGAGAGAAGAATAGGTGTCGACATCTACTCCTCCACCCGTTCCGAATCGCAGCAAACAAGCCACAATAAAAAAAACCCCGACAATGAATCGGTAGTTTATGGATGTAAAAAAAAAAAAAAAAAACACTATATGTTTAAAGGTCCCTCACCCCCCTTGGGATTAAGGGACTGAGAATGTCAAGGAAAAAGAGGCTCTACATAAAAGAGAACAGTCCCTCTGGAAGTTTCCGAATCGGTAGATTTTTATCGGTGATCCATTTAAAGGGATGGAATTACAACAATGTTTGCGGTCCTTTACTTCCATGCGCAGGGCTCAGTGTGTGTCAGGAATTTTTTTTTCTCTGATATTTGAATACCACCTAAAAGTAGAGTAGTGTTCAAACAGGCGCAAAATGAATCGATCTTATCGTTAACTCCCACTCCAGTTGGTTGCAGAAAGGATTGCATTTCTTCTGTTCTTTAAATATTTGAACGGTAAGAATCTCCGCAACGATGATGTTGGCGAAAGTTTTGGGATTTTTGGTTGTTTGTTTTTTTTCTTTATGACAAGTATGTAAATTAGGAGATTACGTATCTTGGAGAGTTCGTGGTTTTGATTAGTCCGCGGTGTTTGAAAGAAAGCAAACTTTAAAGTAAGAGAAGGATTGTTTTTGGGAAAGCCATTACCCATTTTGAATACATTTAAAAAAAATGATGCTTTATCTCATAAGAATTGTTTGATTTATCAGTGTGAATTCCTTTATTGGCAAAAATTTAAAAAGAAAGAAACTGAAATTGTTATTGGAAAACTGTTTGCATTGAAAATTATAAAAAAATAAATAAATAAAAAGTATAAAAATGTACGGTTCGACAACGGAGTTGTGACACGTGGACGCTTCTAAGCAGGGCAGAAAAGGACGAATCCATTCGAGATTTAGGGAAGTTCGTTACGCAGGTGCGTTTATTAGCATGCGAATCAGAATGTTTGCTTCTCTGTTTGTTGGAAGCAACTAAATTTATAAACTGGCATATAGCATCAGATCGGAAGAAATCAAGTACTGTAAACAAACAGAAACGGCACATTCCTTATACCAGCAGTCCCCCCCTCCCTTGAACAGGAATGGATTCTTCTTGACAGTTTGCCAATCAGAGCTATTTTTAAACGGTGGAGCTGTAGTTCCAAACACTGTTCCCCTTTCCCGAATTAAAAAATTGAAGTGTGCAATGTAAATACAAATGCTAGTTCGGGGTCACCAATTAATTTTATTGGGGGGTTTGTTTCAAAATCATTATGGCAGCCTGGATGGTAGATAATAAACAACTGACGTTTTAAATGGAATAATCCTAATAATTAACAATTAAAATGCTAACTAGATTTTTTGTTTACATAGAGGATCAAGTTGAAAGTATGACATACGGCGTTCGGTATCGATAAAAAATGGCACAGTTGGAGAAAAATTGCCAAAATGTGATGAAAATCTGTAGTCTGTATAACTAGAATTTCCATTAAAACCGCCAAAATCTAATATTGATTGGAAAAACGAAAAAAAGTAGTAAACAAATGTTTTACAAGCGAAAAATTGTAAAAAATGGACAATTTCCATAAAAATTACAAAAAATCGTAAAATCCCGCAGGTATGACAAATAAAAAGACAAGTGAGCAGTGGAACAAAGAAGCAAAAAAGTAAAATATGACGTATGTTACGCATAAATTTTGAAAACGATTGCAGACACGTGTTTCGATGTTGCAAGGAACCCCTTTCCCAATTCGAAGAAGTGATCTTTTAGATGAAAAACATCCAAAGGAAGCCAAGAAAGTGTGTTTTTTCCCAACCCTTTCAATTTTAAGTGAATGAGCCTCAATTGCGAATATGCACTTACACCACGGGCGATGGAGACATTTTGCATTCGTCATAATAGATTGTCGCTATGGTTATCAATCTAACAACGAGGAATAAATGATATCATAGAGCAATCAACAAAGTATGGTCGTCTGGGGGAAAGTCCTTCTCGATGATGCAATCAAAATGTAAAAATGGCAAATCATTGTTAAATTAAGAAGAACCAATAATGCAGGCTGAAAGTTTCGTCACCATCGTATGGTTATCAATCAAACGAGGAATAAGTGACATCATAGAGCAATCAACAAAGCACGGTCGTCTGGGGAAAGTCTTTCTTGATGACCAAATCAAAATATAAAAATGACAATCAGTCAACACGAAGGAGTGGTCGTAAAATAAAGCGCGCTGAAATTTCGTCGCCGTTGTACATCGCTTGTCGCTGTCCATGTGAATGCAACCGAGGCCATTACTGAAGATCGTGCATTTCATACTGTTCAAATCGAAAAAGATACTTTTTGAGACCAGTTCCAACATCATATTGCACACTGCTCTATCTGCTACAATGGCCTGCTGGTTAACTGCTAAATCATAGTTTGCTTTTCTAAACAAATTCACCAAGCAATGCTTAATCCATTATAGGAATTTTGAACTGCTTTTCCGAGCAATAAATTTTTATTGTAATACACAAATAATTGAAATTTTACGGATCATTGTATCGCGTTTTCTTCGCTAACTTAACGACTTTCCCGAACATCTAAGAGAAAAATTGAGCTCCCTTTGCCGGATTTTCTCTTAGCAAACTGGGAGCAATCTGAAATTAACTCTTTGCGTGCTCTCCTTAAGTTTCTAAGCATTTTTCCGCTCTATGGCTTCTTGTTTCGAAACACGCAACTTGAACTCCAAACTACTTGTTGGTGCACATTTACATTTTCGAGTTTACTTAAGCAAAACTTCTAAATATCTTAGAATTAACGAGGGTGAAATTTGAATCATTTTTCACAAAGAGTATTACACTGGACATTTTACTTAAACACAATTTTTATTCCGTTTTCTATTCTCTCACGCACTGCGTTAACTAATAAAAGTGCTCTTGTTATATAATGAACTTTAGTAACTTTATTGCACGAAATTTCTTAAAATTCCCAAACAGAAAGATGCGATTGATAACTATCAGCTACTAATTAATCGGACCCAGGCCCGGATAATCGCACGGGCACCCGGAGCCCTTGCTTTGGGGTAGAAGTTTTGTAAGGGCAAGACATTTTTCAATAATATCATTTAAATTGCTTTTTAAAAAGCTAATATAAAATAACCGCGTTTAACTAACAATAACCGCTGTCGACAAAAAAAAAAAAAAAAAAAATCAAAAAATTATTAGAATCAAATTATTTAAATTTCTCAAATTAACGTAATTAATTAATTTAAATTATGTAAATTCCCTTATAAGTGAAAATGCATTGTTATTTATCGAGTTAAATTACATTAAATCCCATTAAATAATGTATCACATTCTCGATTCATTATTATTTTAAATTAATTGATTGACTATTAGTTATTGTTTGTAGTACAATAACAAAAATTAAGCATTACTTATTGAAACAAATATTGCAGCAGCTATAACAAGCAGCTGCAAACAAAGAAATATCACATACCTATTAGCGAGTAATATCTAAGGGACCGTTCATAAACGATATCACGCTTTTTTCCCCATATATTTGACCCCCTCCTTCCTTTTGTCACAAAATGTCACACTTCAACAGACCTCCTCCCCCTTTTGTCATATGTCACACTATGTGCTATGTTGCATAAGCATGATGTCACACTTCTTGTTACCCCTCCCCTCCCCTTGTCACACTTTGTCACAATTTCACAAACTCCCCTCCCCCCTCGAAACGTGACATCATTTATGAATGATCTCTAATTAAGATTCGCTTAATTTCCTTCTCAACGAATTTTAAACAACAAGCTTCAAAGTAGTGATTCTCACTCATGCAGATAATTTACATTTTAATCGAAAAATAATTAAACTAAATCATTTCGACTTTCAAAGAATTTATACTATGAGTATCTGAACTAAACTTCACTTTCAGTTTCTCTGTGCCCAAATCTTTGTTAAATTTTCTAGGGACTTGTTCTAAGGGAGCAAATTATCAACTATTGGGTGAAGTCAACGTTTTGCTACTATAAAGAAATTATTAATAGAATTAATATTCCATTTTCTGTCAATTATGGATTTCTATTTGCATGGTATTAATATTCCTTTTGTTCGCGGATGGGACTCGAGTTCAATATCTCCTGAAATATTCTGTATCCCTATTTTGTGTTAGTGAGAAAGTCAATAATGGAGTAAACAAGCCTATTTTCATAACTCAATATTTGAATCAGTGAGATAAAGCCGTTGACAAAGTTCACATTTTGTGCATTTGCACACTAATTGGATTTCAGGTTATTTCTTCTTTTCGTGGTTGAAAATCGAGGAACTGAAGAATTTTGGGCAAAAGGAACATCAATTTATTTTGAATTTAGGACATTCGGAATAGTGAACTGGGAAATAAATAGGACTTTTTTTACCGAATTAAACTATTGGGAGAATTTTTTTGATGCGATGCCAACAAACTTTTAACTTTCAATAATAACTCATTTTACATAGACTAGGTCATTTTATATTTCAGTTATTGAAATATTCCCAAAAGTGTTGCCACTCTAGATATTTAACTGTAAAAGCAGTTTAAAGAAATGAAATAATAATAAGACAAGAAGTTCCGTCTAGAACTATACGAGCCTACTTTCCCGTATACACCCAACTTCAAATTTATAATAAAGCTATCACTTTCTCTCTCTTTCACATTTAGCTTTAGTTCTTAATTACTTCAAATATACTTTTTTCAACGAATAATACATATTCATTCACTCAGTCCTTTATTCTTTCATTTATTCATCATTCATTTACTCATTCATGTAGTTATCACTCATTTATTTATTTTTTCATTCATTCACTCATTTAATTACTTTATCATGTATTCACTCATTTATTCATTCATTCGTTCTTTCACTCATTCATTTATTCATTCATTAATTCTTTCACTCTTTCATCGATTCAATCATTTATTCTTTCACTCATTCATTCATTCATTTATTTATTTATTGAGAAATGCCCTTAAAAATCCCGATCAAAAATTTCAAAGGAAAACAGGCTTGTTCAGTTCTTGTTGAACTTCGTATCAGTACATGTTCTACAGCATAATATCTTTCCGATAAAGTTTGTTGCGAGCCAATCCGTCGTTCAGATCAGGATTTATATGGGATTGAAATTTCCCGTAGGCACTAATGTTAATTTGGTACCTTTTTATTATCAAGGCGCAAATCTCGCCGAGCAAAATTTTTGGCGACGGACACGCAAAAGGATAACAGCAACGATATTCCGTTTGGCGTTAGTTGCATCATTATTGGTGACTTTATCGCCTGCGCCGGAATAATGGAAAAATGACGATTTTTTTTTTTTTTTCAAAACTGTTCAAAAATGAACAAAAACTGTTCAAATCAATATTTAACGCCGAGAACTTCTTCCAATAAGCTTGCAATAGGAACTTGGGTCTTGTGCCCAGAGTTTAAATAATTTGCTTCAATTTTGTCCATAGGCGCTAATAATAATAATAAAATTACACGTTAATTTAAAGCACAAATGAGCAATAAAATGCAGACATATGTTTCGGGATTGCTTGGAATCCCTTTTTCAATGCGACAGGGAGCTTCTAGATGCAAAACATCCAAATGAAGCAGACAGAACAACAAAAACAAAGCTTATATAGCCTAAGAATTATCTGTAAACCAATGAGAATAAAGGCAGCATGAAGTGGAAGTAGAAGTAGCAGGAAGACACCAATAAGAGAGCAACAAACGAATCCAGTTGAAAGTACAGGAAGTAAAAAGGAATATCAATAAAAATAAAGCAAAAAAGACGACAGCATGCATAAAAATTGCAAAAATAATAAAATAAAATACAAAGAATAAAATTGAAATAAAAATAAGTACAGAAACTACCAAAACAAAATGCAAAACAAAGTACACATGTAAAGGAGGGGGAGGGGAGGGAGGGGGGAAGGAGAAAAATAGACACAAAAAAGGAAAACAACAAGAAAACCTAGAAAGAACAACAAATTAAAGAAATTTATGCCAGACCTGTGAAAAATAAGGAGTTGAGGAAGAATCATTAACCAAATTAGAACTATTCCTGTTAATATGATAAGCTTCCCAAAAGTCAAGCTCTAAAGGGGAAGAACATTTTTGAATAATTTTACCAGAATTGAAATCAAAAGAGTGGTTGGAATTCCAACAATGTTGAGCAATGCTAGACTTATTTAACTCTTGCTTTCGTACATAACCTTTATGCTCATTTAAGCGAATTTTCAGAGCACGTTTTGTCTGCCCAATGTAAGAAAGGCCGCAACGGCAACTAATTTGGTAAATACCCCAAGTGTTAAGTTGATCGACAGGATCCTTAAGAGAAGAGAAGGAAAGTTTGTTACTAGGAGCAAAAACGACTTGAAATTGAAACCTTTTTAGGATTTTAGCAATACGGAAACTGACCGAATGAAAGAATGGTAACACAACCAAATTCTTTCTAGAAACCACATTATTGGGACCAGAAGTTTTCTTAAAGTTTGTTATGAATAGAATCAATTAAAGAGTGAGAAAATCCTCTATCAACAGCTACAGCTTTCAGACTTTTTAAGAAAACTTCTGGTCCCAATAATGAGGTTTCTAGAAAGAATTTGGTTGTGTTACCATTCTTTCATTCTGTCAGTTTCCGTATTGCTAAAATCCTAAACAGGTTTCAATTTCAAGTCGTTTTTGCTCCTAGTAACAAACTTTCCTTCTCTTCTCTTAAGGATCCTGTCGATCAACTTAACACTTGGGGTATTTACCAAATTAGTTGCCGTTGCGGCCTTTCTTACATTGGGCAGACAAAACGTGCTCTGAAAATTCGCTTAAATGAGCATAAAGGTTATGTACGAAAGCAAGAGTTAAATAAGTCTAGCATTGCTCAACATTGTTGGAATTCCAACCACTCTTTTGATTTCAATTCTGGTAAAATTATTCAAAAATGTTCTTCCCCTTTAGAGCTTGACTTTTGGGAAGCTTATCATATTAACAGGAATAGTTCTAATTTGGTTAATGATTCTTCCTCAACTCCTTATTTTTCACAGGTCTGGCATAAATTTCTTTAATTTGTTGTTCTTTCTAGGTTTTCTTGTTGTTTTCCTTTTTTGTGTCTATTTTTCTCCTTCCCCCCTCCCTCCCCTCCCCCTCCTTTACATGTGTACTTTGTTTTGCATTTTGTTTTGGTAGTTTCTGTACTTATTTTTATTTCAATTTTATTCTTTGTATTTTATTTTATTATTTTTGCAATTTTTATGCATGCTGTCGTCTTTTTTGCTTTATTTTTATTGATATTCCTTTTTACTTCCTGTACTTTCAACTGGATTCGTTTGTTGCTCTCTTATTGGTGTCTTCCTGCTACTTCTACTTCCACTTCACGCTGCCTTTATTCTCATTGGTTTACAGATAATTCTTAGGCTATATAAGCTTTGTTTTTGTTGTTCTGTCTGCTTCATTTGGATGTTTTGCATCTAGAAGCTCCCTGTCGCATTGAAAAAGGGATTCCAAGCAATCCCGAAACATATGTCTGCATTTTATTGCTCATTTGTGCTTTAAATTAACGTGTAATTTTATTATTATTGTTTACTTGCAAAAAGTTAAATTATTTTTAGGCGCTAATGTTAAAATTTTTTAAACGGTTCAAAATTGAACAAAAAATTGTTCAAATCAAGTAAAATATGGAAATGAGATGTCCTCGCCGAGATCTTTCGAATGCAAAAAGAATTTTTCGAATCGGACAATTCGTTCAAAAGTTATTAGGGGGGGGGGGGGGACAGACCGACAGACCGACAGACACACATTTTTCCCATCTCAAAACCTTATTTCAAATTTTTTATTTTTCAATCTTTATTTAATTACTTCACTTTTTTTTGACTTTTCTTTATTTTTAACGATATTTTTACGATACATTAAGCCTTCTTTCATGCTTTATTATTATTTTTTTACTTTTACGGGAAAGTAGGCTAAAAAAGGAAAACCATTGCGCTACCACTCAACATAACTGCAAAATTAATTCAAACAATAGACGCTTGCACCGATGATGCAATCTCGCTTCTGATTGGCTGCTGTTATTAGATGCTACGATTTCATTGGCTCCTGCGGCACCAGCATTAGATTTATATATGTATACTATATACTATATATACATTTATATTTTGCCGTTTTGAAAAGCTTTTAAATCTTCCCGACTTCTCAGACAATGCTGTATGTTTCCTCAAAGAGAAAATGCATGAAAATGTAGGCAAAAATTTAAATAGGAAATAAACACTAATGCTTATTATTATTGTTCATATTTTGATCTAATTATCTTTGAAATAACTTTAAGCTAAACAACAACTAAATCTGGCTATATTTTAATTTTCAACCACCTTCCTCTCCTGAATAATGCATAGTACTGAACCATTTTCCCTCAAACCACAGTAATAACGTTAAGTATTTATTTCAGGGGGGGGGGGGGTATTTTAACGGCGTAAAACAGAAGCACGTGACAGCATTCTTCCTTTTCATCTGCATCATCATCTACTAATATTATTATTTTTTATTAAGTTATTTACTTTTTTAAAAAATGTTCTTTTTTAAGAGAAAATAACATTGCTGGGAGAAGGGGTGAAATTCAGTCTTGTCCTTTCAAAAACATTTCCGGGGGGAGAGGGGGATGGCAAAATATATGTAGTCCTTAAGTAGTACATTAAAAAAACAACAAAACGCACTTACATTCATAAAAATATATTATAAATTCAACTCCAAGAGGAGGGGGGAGAGGGGAGAAGGAGGAGCAATTGCCTTTTACTCTAAATGACGGACCTAAATAAAATTATTCTAAATTATATTATCAGTGCATAACAAACATTTCCTTATTCTTTTCTTCGTTAACTCACTCTGAACATGTGAGTGTCAAAATAAAATTTAGGATTACCACTAAATATATTTGAAATGATAAGTATAAATAAGTAGCTGTCCAAATAATAATAAGAAGACATTTCGATAGATCAAGAGACTTTAATAGCACTTGAAATCATTCGGAAGTTTTCATTGAAGTTAGAAATGGTACTTGATAAGTTTTACACTTTAATTAGTGGCTTGTGATATTAACAAAGTTGATTAGCCACTTCTAAGTTATCTTTTATTTTGCTAATGACATGTAACTGTGTTAACATTCTAAACTTTGATTTTAACCGAATTTTACAACGTGAGAGGACAAAAAAATCCCAACAAGCATCTGATGACGTACAGTTTGCATTCTTATTTATTTAAAATATCTCTGCGTTTCAAAATTTCTACTTTGCAAAATAATTTATTGAACGTAATTAAAAACTGAGAATGAAAGCAAAGAATTGATGTTATGAGAAGTTCGTAATAAATATTTTATTCTCATGTCGACTTTCATGTCTTTCCCTTAAAAACTGAAAGATTTGCAGGATTTCGAATGTTTTTATTAATTTAAAAAATCAATATTTACGAAAGCAACTATTTTCAGAATTTCGTAAGAATTTATCAATTTTAAAGAAAAAAGTATACATTTAAAGGTAACGATTTTTAAGACTGAATGCTTTTACCAATTTAAAAAATCATGATTTGGAAAAGGCAACTATTTTCGGAATTTCAAATGTTTTTACTAATCAAAAAAACATATTTTATACCATGGCAACAATTTCAGGAATTCGTAAACAATGAATTAAGAAAAATCATTGTTTACGAAAGCAATTATTACAGGATTTGAATGCTTTTACTACTTCATATAGATCCTAATTAACTAAGTCAAAGACTTTCAGGATTTCGAATGCTTTTATTAATTTGAAAGATCATTTTTTAAACTAAAAATTGGGTAGATCATGTCTGAGACAAATCCACATACTCTCTCGTTCTAGATGTGTGTTAATTGGAACTATTAATTCGATTTGATAAGTAAGATTTATTTGGTCCTCTGCCGTTATATTTACTGTTTACTTGGTCATCCATTGGTCAATTACAATTGAATCGTTTATTTCGAAAAAGTAGCACTTCCGTTTTGAAAAACGAAGAGCTTTCAGTATTAATATATTAATTTTTATGGCACAATTAATCAGAAATCGTTTTAATTTACCAATATTGCATTGCTATTACCTACTAAAATAAAAGAATAAAAGATCAGATCCGTCAAGTTTTCCAACGCAGGAAGAAAAATTCATTCTAAAAAAATTAGTAAGTTCGGTGTATATATAACTCGCACCCAGAACAAAAACAATTACATAATCAAACCACTCTCTGAGGTACACTGTTTGTAAGGAAACAAGTTTAAATTACAAAAGTCTTTTAATATTTAAAATAAAATTTTTAAAGAGATTACATTTTACCATATTTTGTTTATACATGGCTACTTTGGCTACCCCCGAAAACGCGGATGCATATCTCTTCATGGACAGCGACCTTTGCTCTGGTCCTACCATCCTATTGTGGTTAAATTGGTGGGGAGGAAATAGGCTCCTATTACTACATTGCTTATCTCCGTGGTCTTCTGTCGTTTGTGCATTGCATTTTATTTATTAAAGAGCAATATAAGAAAGCACTTAAGATTAGCTGTCTTTTTTAGGAAACGAGTACAAAACTCTCATAATAATAGAATATCATTCTAATTCTGAAGCGCCATACAACTTCACGGATAAGAAAAGATCTCAGACGAAGTTTTCTCGCCCAAGTTTCTTTTTCATAGGATACACCCCTAGGAAACAATACATTCGCCTGCAACCTGACTGCGCTCGTCCATCGATATTTTTGAACGGTAGTTGTCTTCTTAATAATATTTTTTGAAATTTTAATTTCATGTATTGCCCGCATCGTTATATTTCCCGCAGATATTAAAAAAAGGAGCTTTTTTGTAGATAACCAGCGGGTTATACACACATAATTACGATACTTTAGTGCATCAAATCAATTTCTTTCTGTTATAATTATCCAGGTGCCTCACTGCAGTCGGGACCCTTTTTATTTTTTTTTGAACCATTTTCAAGCAAATTTCGGTTAAAAAAAAGCAGCTAATATTCGAGTTGAAACAATACGGGAATTGCAGCTTTTTAAATGCAATTAAAACTTTAAGAAACATCTGTTAAGTTTCAGTGCTTTAAATAAGTTAAATGTTTTAAGATAAAAACTGAAAGTACTCTTCCGTTCTCCTTATTAAAAGGCAAAAAGTAAAAGTACTCTTAATTTCTTTTTATTATAACGTAAGCTTCCTCCGAATTGAGAGATCCGGAATTAATTTTCTTGTAACAAAAAGCTAATGAGGTGTCTTACGCCTCAATTAGATATGAAGTAATTATCAAAAATCATCCGTGTGGAAAATATTTCAATTTGGAAAAACTGTGCTTCTTGTTAAGTTTTATTAATTTTAAAGTTTTCCCGAGAAAAAATTACATGTGCATAAGATGAAATTAATTAAACATAATCAAAAATTCGTAATCCTAATTACTGTTACAATACATTTACTCACAATTTTATTCAGTAATAAAATCAATTTTATGTAATATTATCCATTTTTAATAAATCTGAATACTTTTCGTTGTATAAGCGATAACATTAGTGAGTAATGCATTACTACTTAGCTCTCGTAGTACATGTTTTGGACTTATCATGAATTGCTTGGTTCAGTTTAGAACAAATTTGTATACAACTTTTTTTTACATACAAATTAACCATTTGTTTTCTCGCTAATGCACAGAATGCGCGAATCCACGAGCTGTACAAGTAATTATCGCTTAAGAAAATCCAAGAGGAATTTTGCTTTTAAAAGATTTCACCAGAGGACAGTTTTTGTTTATCAGGCAACATCATAGTGTATTCGAATTATTGTTTGACTTGCAATATTGAATGTAAGTGAATGTTCGATTGGGCAAGAGTGAACTTAAGGGAATGAATGACTGTTATAATGAGCAAAAATAAAGGTATGGTGATTGGATGTTTGACAAAGAGAATGAATGCAACTGTTTATGATGGGTAAGATTGAGTGTTTAACGAGCAAGAATCAACGAAATCAATTGGCTGTTTAACAGACAAGCATCAACGAAATCAATTGACTGTTTAACGAACAAGAATTAACGAAATCAATTGGCTGTTTAACGAACAAGAATCAACGAAATCAATTGGTTGTTTAACGAGCAAGAATTAACGAATTCAATTGGCTGTTTAACGAACAAGAATCAACTAAATCAATTGGCTGTTTAACAGACAAGCATCAACGAAATCAATTGGTTGTTTAACGAACAAGAATCAACGAAATCAATTGGCTGTTTAACGAACAAGAATCAACGAAATCAATCAACGGTTGTTTAACGAGCAAGAATCAACGAAATCAATTGGTTGTTTAACGAGCAAGAATCAACGAAATCAATTGGTTGTTTAACGAGCAAGAATTAACGAAATCAATTGGTTATTTAACGAACAAGAATCAACGAAATCAATTGGTTGTTTAACGAGCAAGAATTAACGAAATCAATTGGTTGTTTAACGAGCAAGAATCAACGAAATCAATTGGCAGCGAGAATGGATGTAATTGAATGAATATTCGATCGCATCAGATTGAACGAGACAGACTTTTTGATTAAGAGAGAATGAACGTAAATGAATTATTACATTTTGACTAAGGGAGAATGTATAAAACCTAAATTAGTGTACAATGGGTTCATTATTGACTGAGTACACCGAATGATTGCTTGACAGAGTGAAAATGATTGTGAAGATTTGGGGTTTGATGATTGTGAGAGAAAATGAAGGAAATGACTTTTTCAATAAATAAATAAAATATAGCTTCAAAGTGGTCAATGAGAATATTTTGCCAAACAATTTGTGATAGAAACGATTTCATTTACAGTACAATTTTTGCATTTTCTACGGTTTTTGGCAGAAAAGAGGAGGTCACGCGAAACGTATGCACTGCCAATTCTTAGTCCATAGTAATAATAACAATAATAATGAATAGAGAGATAGAGAATAAATACGAAGATTAGTTTTAAGCGAATTATTTTAAAGTTGCTTCTTCTTGTGGTCAGTGGCCGAGCAATTACCAGAAATTCCATTGTATGTCATTGCCCGCAGAGTTAAATTTCGTTATTCACCTTTGAGTCGATTCAAAATTAATTGTGTTGATTCTTGGGAATCTTACATTCTTCATAGCACTTTAAGCCGAAAGGAAAACAAAGGGCAGTCATTCCGTTTCTCTTTGTCCGAATGCAATCAAATATTATTTTGGCGCTCTGTAATAATAATCTCATTCTTTCTTTTTGATAATGACATTTTTATTATTCATTTAGAGTTTCTTGGAATGGGACTAATGCTTTAATGCTTAGTAATTTACACTTTCGGACTTTTCCTATAAATTTAAATTAATAAAAATGAAAACCTTCTTTTTAAAGCTACAATTTTCTTATTTTCTATTCAACAAAATAACCTTTATACGAAATGAAAGCTCGGGTGAAAGCTTGCCGCCAAAAGCGGAAACCACTCATTTCGGGACATTTATCAATTGTGTGTGAATTATTTTTCTTTCTTTCTAATGGGGTTGCGTATGGTCACTAAGCTTTGCAGACCTAGTGCATTCCCCGGCAACCGGCATCCATTTTTTCAAGTAGCACCACAATGCGGATGCCATAATAATTTAGACGTCTTGCTTATTCACTGGAGGTGAAACACCTGGACTCTGTTGATGCGAAATTGCACTAGGAATTTAATTTAGCCCAGAGCATCCAATCCAAATGTCTACTCAAGGGATCTTCTACATGCCGCAAAATCATACGACATGGGCGCTGACGATTTTCTGCAAGGCTCGATCCTATGGCCTGAGGCGTACGAGTTCTGCGCCTTACCACGACGCCACGATGCCCGTATCTGTGTAAGTTACAGAATGTGTAGTTCTATCAATTTCTTGATTATAAACATTTTAATCCCATCCATTACATTAAAATGGTATCTAACCTAGGGAGTAAACTTACAACTATTATCCCTAGTAATGCCATTTTTATTGTTGTAGGTACATATCCAATCATTCTATGAGGTTTCTTCTAGCATCGAAACACCTCTATCTGTGCATGTAAATTTCACTAAAATTTTTTTTTTTCAATATTAGATATGGTCAGTTGTACAATTCATGAGAAGACAATCATTTACATTTTAGAATTTAAATTCTTAATTTTAAATACAATGTAACAAATGCATGGATTTGATGCATTCGTGGTTGCAAATGTTACGAAGAATAACGAAGCAAACTCACAAATATGGTATCAGGTTTAGATAGCGTTCACTTATATGTATTAGTAATAACGTTTACTATAGTCTCTGTAATTAAAATAGACGCATCAAGGTCGCGTTTCCTGCTTCGTTACCATGGCAACTGCGAGAAAAATAACAGCACCAGAATATTTTGCACTGCAGTTAAGGCAATTGCATTACTACGCTCCGATTCAAAATAAATATCAGAATAATTTGTAAAAAGTAATAAGAAAGAATTTATTTTCCATTTATTTATTTTTGATGCTAAGTAAATGCAATTAAATTTCTCATAAATTACATCTAGGCTGTTTAGATAAGATTTTAACGTTTACAAAACATAAAATACAATAAATTAGGCATACAATAGCTTTCTGGAGCACATCAAAATATTAGAATACGATTTAGATTGGTTCAAAATATTAGAATACTTTAACTGATGTAATTTATTTCTGCCATTGAGAAATAAATCCGTCCCGTGAGATTTGAATCCGTCTATTATTGTTACAACTTAAACGACAAACTTATCATATTCGCCAAACCAACGTGGGAGAAAAGTTTCTAGCACGGAAACCATGGCGATCAGAAGGGAAAAAGGTCGAGTTGTGTGACCTTGACTCGCAGATTTTAATTACAAACTATAGTTAAGTTGCTTTGAGATTAGAAGCAATAACAATCGAAATCATGTCGCTCAGGTTTTGCGCTGACGCATAAAGAAAGTGTAGAAGACAGTACCCAAATGCAGAACTTTAGCGACGAAATTTTTGTCACTGCTCCTTCCTGTACAAAGCAAGTTTAAGGATGGGGTTATGTCAAAACGATTTTGTATTTCAAAGAGCTTCCAACAGGGCGTACTCAGAAATGGATCAATTAATAATATCTATTTTTTAGAATTCAGTTTTGCGAAGAACGCAGTTGAAGCTTAAGCAGCAAGCACGCATTTGGAAGTTGTAAAGAGTCCTTTCTACGGTGAAAGACAACGGATATACGTGAAGAAAATTAAAAAAAAAAAAATATCCTGCAACTCTAGTTAAATTGCATTTTTTGTTACGTGGCAAAAGCGTTCTTTGTTCTATATAAAGTTGGATATTAAACCTCTAAACAGAAAAAGCACGTCTGAAATTTGTTGTTCCTAATCCCCCTGGCATAGGAAAGCCTACTACAAGTCCAGAAGATCAATAATTCACGGACTTAGGGTGATACGCAGCTTCATTTTAGAGCGAGGAACCACGAGGGCTAAAGACTGACTTGACCTCAAATTTTTTGGTCTCTTTATTTTGAACCAGATCCTAGATGAGAGACCGTCACCTGAGATTGGCATCCCCAGAGGTATCGTTTCACTGTGAGGACTTTGGAGCCACGACCTATTTAACGCGCACCAGCCGCGAGAGGTTGTCACCCTCACAAACACTGACTTAAGTCGATATTGCTTCCCTTTCAGTGTTCTGCGGGAACCGAGCTTGGCTTCTACCGACTGGTCCACTGTGGGACAGTTTTCTTCGAGCATTTATTTTTAATCATTTATTAAGGTCGCAATATTGTTCCAAACGCACTACACTTATCATAATAAGAATACAAAATGGAACAATCAAACTCAAAGACCAAGAAATGTAATTATTGAAGGAGTATGAAGCAAATAATTTTTTCGAGATACACTTTTCTTTTTTAAGGAAGAAATAAAATACAATTGACAAAGCTCTGCGCTCTTTTAATTCCGAAACACATAGCTCGATTTTGATTGCAAATATGAACTGCACAACGTTAATTTCATCAGATGTATCTTCTACTCAAAGAGATTTACAATTCAATAATTCTTTAACCAAATATTTAGAAAGGCGACTCGTTTATTTGCAAATGGGCTATCCTTCTTAACTGATCCTAATGTATATTTGCTACCAAATATTCCTCATTAGGGTGAAATATAACCTAATTTCCAAACTCAGATAAATAAACAGAACCTCATTACTTTTAAGGACATAAAAAAAAAGCAAGATCCAGGTACAAATAAAGGGTGGAATTGTGAGTTAAGCCCTGGATTTCGGTAGCGTGTGAACAAAAATCATTGCGTGTTCTGGATTAACCGCCTACAAGCTATAAAACATAAATTGGGGAGAATTTGTTGAGGGTTTTCTTCAAAGTACAGTGCCAAACGACGTTGCCATTGATGACAAAAGTCTGCTATTTTTGCTCGAGTTGTTATTAATGACACCTTTTTATTTTAGTACCTCAGCTGTTCATTAAGGTTTACCTACCTCTGAAAATCGATGATTCAGGGCTCAGAGAACAGGAACAACTTTTCGTTTAGTCTAATGTTTATTTTTTTCCCCTTTTCTTTTGATTGTTTTTTTTATTTTGAAAAAGATGAGAACGAACTGCTTACGCATAGTAATTTGCAATGAAATATTTTTTGCAAAGGAATGAAATGACAGCACGGGAAATTTATGATTCAATGAGGAATTCTGATGTGAACAATTACTTCAATAGGGTTGTAGGCAGTTGGAACAGTTTACCGGAGGCGACTGTTTATTGCAGTGGGGTAAAAACTTAAGAAAGTTCTTGATGTTCATTGGGGACTGCTAAATTGACTAGGACCAGCCTAGCTGGGCCCTGAGCCTGTTTCTGGTCGTCTCTTTTCTATTTGTATTTGTATTTGGTGTTCTTGCACTCGTAACGAATTTTACGCATATTTTAGATGAACTGCATGCATATATTGGGGGTTGGGGGTGTCTCCAACTCTTTCCAAGTGCCGCGAAATATTTATTTGACTATTAGAGTTTGATCGAGTGATACCTTCAGAAGAAAACGATTTTATACGGAAAAGGAGTAAAGTGATAGTTTTGAGTATCCGATTGCAATCAAAAATGGAGATGTACAACTATAGAAGCCCTAAATAAAGAAATTTTGTTTTTTGCGAGTTACTGTTTTGGAGATCTGTGACAATAATTCACCGATACGTACGTACTGGTATCCGGAAGAACAACCAGTTGCAACCAAATACCAAATATACGGACGCTAAGGGAAAAAAAACAAGTCGAAATTCACTCATGGGTGATTTATGTGGAAATTTTGATTGAAATTTGAGTAGGAAATTTTTCGTGAATGCAATTCTTCTTCATACAAGAAAGTAAAAAGCGGAAAGCAGTGCATTGGACAGAGTGAAACCTTAATCAAATAGTTCATGAGAAACAACGATAATTTTATTCATAAAGCTGTCTGTCTCTTGACAGAGGCTTGAGAGAAAGTTTGATTAAGATTTAAGTTAAGGAAAGCGTTAAAGAATCTACTAAAAAGTTATCAGCTCGTGTTCTAATTAACTCACAAAGCTCGAATAAGCTCCATCGCGTGAAGAAATATCATCGTTTTCGATTGATGTACCATGTTAATATGTGCAAGACAATTTTCTCCCTCTTGTAAGGGAATTTATGTGAAAATTTCGTAGAAAATTGGAATAAAAGAGGAACCAAGTGGAATTGTGAAAAATGTACCCTGCCAGGTTTTATTCTCATCGGCTCTTGATATCTGGGTAAAACTTCAAGGACCTCTAGAGGTGTGTGAAAATTGAATTGCAAGATTTGATTACCCTTTTCCCTACTGCACTGGTACAACTGTTGTGTCCGGCAGTGGACCAGTCGGTAGAAGCTCGGTTCCCGCAGAGCACCGAAAGTGAAGCAACATCGACTTAGGTCAGTGTTTGGGAGGATGACAACCTCTCGTGGCTGGTTCCTGTGGGTCGTGTACGCTAAAGGGAGCTGGTGCACGTTCAATAGGTCGTGGCTCCAAGTGAAAAGATACCTCTGGGGGTGCCAATCCCAGGTGACGGTCTCTCATCTGGGATCTGGTTCAAAATTAAGAGACCACAAATTTGAGGTCAAGTCAGTCTTCGCCTTCGCTCTAAAATGTAGCTGCATATCACCCTAAGCCAGTGGGTTATTGATCTTCTGGACCTGATAGTAGGCTTTCATATGCCAGGGGGATTAGTAACAACAACAGCAACTGTTGCACCAGTAAAAATTGTCTTTTGGCCACCAGGCTAACCGCATAAGTAGAGCATCCAATGGAAATTTTCCCCATAAGTATTATGGCTATGTGGATAGAGATTGTGCTTCATAAAATTGCAGAGGTTAAGTCCTCACAGTAACAATTATATAATAGCATAAACATATGCTAACTTCGTTTTGCTCTTCAAGTGCTTGCCGTAGCGAAAACGTTACATCAGCGATTCTCAACCTGTGGGGAGCGCCCCCTTAAGGGGGCGCGAGTATATCCAAAGGAAAATATTATTTTAAATAAATGATTAACTGAGTGAAAAGAAAGCACACATATACATAGAAAACGAAATACATTTCGACATATTTACTAACTTCTTAAAGTAAAACAACTTACTTAATCAAAACATCGTAAATTAAAAGCAAATTTAATTGCTATTAGTGACTTCCTCGGGCCTGTCTTGCAAAGCAAAGTTTTTCGAAGGAAGGCTTAATATTCGAAAGAGCCACTTTCAGTTGTTTCTATACTTAGCCGAGATGTATAGTTTGTCTTCAAAGAGGCAACAGCAGAAAATCCAGTTTTACAAAAGTAGGATGTTGAAAATGGTAATAGAATGCGAAATGCCCCTGTTTTTAGTGCAGAAAAAATCATCCACTACTCCTGCCTAAAATTCAAATCATGATTTATTATTAAATTAATTTTATTACTAAATTACTCGCTTGTATTCTTGTTTTGCAAGTTAGTTAAAAATAATTCAGAAACAGAATCTAAAGTACTCAATATACATTATTGTTGTATACATTTTATTTTAAGTGGGGGGGGGGGGGGGCGCAATGAAAATTATAATTGAAAACTGGGCCGCTAATACTGAAAGGTTGAGAAACGCTGCGTTACATACAGGTGAAACTAATAAAAGCGTAATTAAAAGTCCATGTTTTCAGGAATAAGGCAAACATAAGTGATTAAACTCTTTAAAAAAAAAATTTAAAAATGAAGTGGAATTGATTTTCTGCGCGATCAGGTTGTTATAGGTTTTCTGACGATTTTATTCTTATTATTTTTTTCAAAGCTTTTAGGTCTTCACTGAAGGCCAAGATATTCTTTCCTCTAACCCATCCATAACTCCTATTTTATCTTATAGATCATTTTTTTTCCCAAGCATGCTATCCGTTCTAAAAGAAAGCCTAACGTCTTACCCTTCGGTCCACTTACAGATCCTCATATTCTAAGGTCTGCGAAGCGCAACAAAAACTTCTCCCGCGCTTTCAATCAAGTCGCTTGCCACTCACAAAATTTTTTCGCCCTACACTTTGAGGAACTTATGCCAGAGCTTATTTTGCATAGTCAGCTATACGGAAAAAAAATTTGATTGTAAAAACATATTGGATAATGATGGAAGCTGCGGAAAAAAAAAACTAAAAAAAAAAAAAAAAAAGAACAATGCCTCCTTTTTTGCATACCTTGGTCGCAGGGTGATCTGATTTTCTTTATCTTCGTCACGTCCTTACATATTAAACGTGTCTTCCTTATAAGAAGCCTCTCAAAGCTTCTTATTTTTTATGCGTCGAAGTTTTTTCTCCTTTTTTTCCCTCCATTTTGTGCATTTCCCCCTCTTTTTCAGAAGGCTATTCCAGAAAATTTTACCGTGATATTCTTTGTTTAAAAGAGATGAAACTTTCCTCCTCTTTCGCTTTTACTTACGTGTTTTGGCTCCCGCCTTTAGCAGAATTTGATTGTGAAAATAAGATTGCATTAGATATTTTCCAATACGCACAGAAGAACTAATCTTTTATGCAGTTGAAGCGCAAAAATAACTCATAGCGATAAATTGGCAAATAAAACAATATATTTTGTGTTTTGCACATTAGAAAGAAGAACAAACAGCAGTGGTGATGACGGGGACTAATCCAAGATGATATTATTCTCAAATTCATGTCTTTAAAATAAATTTTCCTGGTTTTTATTGAAAATAACCAATTTAAAATTTGCACTTAAACTTTAATGATATCGTAATATTTGTACGTACGGTTTTTTCCTTTTACGTAACAATTTAGGAGATTTTTTTTTTCTAAAATCAAAGAATGATGTCGAAGTAATTGGTCTCAAAACAAAATGTTCTCTGACGGCAGTATCATTAATTTTTTGCTTTCTATAGATACCTACGAATAAAATGGATGTGAATTTTGGACATACGGTATTATTTAGTTGCGTTTAGCAAGGTTTCAATAATTTACTTCCTGTTACATATTGTCGAAACATAATTTCGTAATTTTGTGGTTTGTGGGAGCCACACAAATTTTCCCCCTCCGTTAGACTTAAGCGGGCACAGTACCTCTTTCCAAATTTTTTTTTGTTTGACAATCAGATAAACAATAATGCATGCATTTAATTCCAATTATCATCAGAAAATAAATTTGAACGTAGAACCTCATTTTAATCTAGCATTAATTTAAAAAAAAAACTGCTTTTCAATATTTTCAAAAGACTTTTTCTTCATAATATTTCCCAAACATTTTAGAGTAAAAGTTAGCCTGGAATTAACTATTTGAAACTTAGTTGATTTCGAATAATATTTTTTTGTTGAAAACTCGGAAAAAAGATCTACAAATCCAAAAATTCTAATTCAACAATTAAATAAAAAAAGCTAAAAACTTCAGAGTCAAAGCCATGATGTTGTCATTGTCGTCGTGTCCTAGCACTTGGCGAGGAAGAATGGGTACGCTGCTTCTGAGTCTAAAGAGACCCTTATAGGCAGGAGTCCGATTTCCGCCCCTTTGAAAGGTCTCTTAATTTTTGAACCATCTCCCAGATGAGAGACCGTCACCTGGGATTGGCCCCCCCAAAGGTACTGTTTCACTTGGAGGACTTTGGAGCAAGACCTATTTAACGTGCACCAGCTCCCTTTAGCGTACACGGCCTCACAGGAACCAGCCGCGAGAGTTTGTCACCCTCCCAAACACTGACCTAAGTCGATGTTGCTTCACTTTCGGTGTTCTGCGGGAACCGAACTTGTACCGACTGGTTCACTGCGGAACCAAAGCCATGATACTTTTCGTTACACATACTCCGTGAAATATACATACAGAGTTTCAAATCTATCTTTAGCTTAAAAAAAAAAAAAAAAAAACCTTTAGAGATTTTACTACACGTAATTGGTCAAAAATGCACAGAAAAAAAAAAAAAAAAAACCGTTTAAAGACTTTAAATGCAGATTGAAAGCAGCTAAAGTCATTTACAAAAACCAGAATATCTTTTAAAACAGCGATCACATATGTTTGATATTTTTCATGTTGCTTTAAAACAGTTTTATCTAACGAAATATGTATTAAATAAAATTCGATGTTTTGAACTTTTTTGGGGTACTAAGACCACCTTAAGATTGCATATTTTCAAATGGAATGATCTGTAATCACTGAGTGAAAAATATTCGACAATCGAGATCTCCCAAATGTAATTCAGGGGATAAAATTAGCAATTATAAATTTCAGAACTGAAAACTTAATAGTTAGCACTAAAATATAGTTTGTCTTGAAGTCCTTCCTGGAAATATATCTTCTTTTCATTGGGCTACTTCACGCAGTGAAATCAGTCGGAGGAAAGTTTTTAGAATTTTGCAACTTCGGATTTGCTGCACAAGCTTACTTATTAATTAATTTTGTAGCTACGACTCACCTAGTTTTTAAAAAAATCACAAAAGTTACTTCCTAAAATTTGTATTCAGTTAATTTATACATCAAAAGCATCGGATTTGATGCAAAAAATTACTTAATTATTAATTAATTTTGTAGTTACAATTCAACTAGTTTTTTAAAAAATCCAAAAATTAACCCTTTTAAAAATCCCTAGTCAGTTAATTTATACATCAAAAACATCGAATTCGATGTATAAACTTACTTAATTATTAATTAATTTTGTAGTTACAATTCAACTAGTTTTAAGAAATCCAAAAGTTACCTTTTTAAAAATTTCTATTCAGTTAATGTATACATCAAAAACATCGGATTTGATGCATAAACTTACTTAATTATTAATTAATTTTGTAGTTACAATTCAACTAGTTTTTAGAAAAATCCAAAAGTTACTTTTTAAATATTCCAATTGAGTTAATCTATCCATCAGAAATATCGGATTTGATGCACAAAATTAATCAATTTTGTGGCTACAGCTCAACTAGTTTTTAGAAAATTCACAAAAGTTACTTCTTTTATTCATATTCAGTTAATTTATACATCAAAAACATCGGATTTGATGCATAAACTTACTTAATTATTAATTAATTTTGTAGTTACAATTCAACTAGTTTTTAGAAAAATCCAAAAGTTACTTTTAAACATTCCTATTGAGTTAATCCATCATCAGAAACATCGGATTGATGCACAAAATTAATCAATTTTGTGGCTACAGCTCAACTAGTTTTTAGAAAATCACAAAAGTTACTTCTTTTATTCCTTTTCAGTTAATTTATACATCAAAAACATCGGATTTGATTCATAAACTTACTTAATTATTAATTAATTTTGTAGTTACAGTTCAACTAGTTTTTAGAAAAATCCAAAAGTTACTTTTTAAAATTCCAATTGAGTTAATCTATACATTAAAAACATCGGATTTGATGCACAAAATTAATAAATTTTGTGGCTACAGCTCAACTAGTTTTTAGAAAATTCACAAAACTTACTTCTTTTATTCCTTTTCAGTTAATTTATACATCAAAAACAGCGGATTTGATGCATAAACTTACTTAATTATTAATTAATTTTGTAGTTACAATTCAACTAGTTTTTAGAAAAATCCAAAAGTTACTTTTTAAATATTTCTATTGAGTTAATTATTAATTAATTTTGTAGTTCCAATTCAACTAGTTTTTAGAACGATCCACAAGTTACTTTTTTAAAATTCCAATTGAGTTAATCTATACATTAAAAACATCGGATTTGATGCACAAAATTAATAAATTTTGTAGTTACAATTCAACTAGTTTCTAGAAAATTCACAAAAATTACTTTTTTATTCCTATTCAATTAATCTTTTTTTAAAAAACATGTTTTTATTTCCATACTTTCGCATTTTTAGTGTTATTTTTTTTTGAAACCATTACACGTTACACATCATTTTGGTGGTTTATGGGCTTGAAGGAGCACTATTTTGAAGAATAAAGAGACGTTTTACTAAAGACCTTTCACAAACTGAGGGAGATGATGCGCTCTTTTGGAACGAGCAGTGCTGGAATCTCAAGGTGCTTTCAAACCAAAGGCGACAAAGACAAAAAACTTTCCTTTTCCCATCTGCGCAAGCGCAGAGCATATAGACCGAGGATGGTTAACCTTTTTGAGACGTGGGTCAAATTTTGTGTTCATATTTTTTTAGTACTAGTTCGTGGGTCACTAATGCCCATTAGCACTAAAGTGAAGTTTAAACATTTTTAACTGAGTTTTTTTTATAAGCGAAATACTTTTAAAATTCAATTGGCTTACTGGTAAAAATGAGAGTGGTTTGACGATTTAAAAACTTGGTTAAAAATTCTCAAGTGATTGGTGAAAATGGCAATAAGTGATTGGTGAAAATGGCAATAAGTGATTGAATGAACAAAAAGTAACGAAAATTACATACATTTTACCTGTTATGTGTTTTGGTTTGTCGATTTTTTTTCAGCAAACAAAATGTGACTAAAATTATAAGGGAGACTTGGGTAAAATGGACGCCCCCCCCCCTATTATCTATATTATTACTTTCTTCTAATGTTTCATATTTTGGTACATAGATAGTAGCATTAAAATAGCGATAATTATTTTGCAACTATGTATCTAGGTGACAATTCAGCCATTTTGTTCTAGAAAGTTGATTTATGCTTAGCAAAAGTAAATATTTTCATAAAAAATTATATTCTTTTCTTCATTAAAGAATTATGATTTGAAAAGATATTATGCAGTACAATAAAAAGATAAGATCATATATCATTATATTCAATGTAACTAAATTAATTTAATAAAAGATTTGTTGTTTTTTGGCAATTTATGTTAGACTTCCACATGGGGTAAAATGGACCACGGGCCATTTTGCCCCATTTCTGTACTACATGTACTTTTTCCAGTTGATATCATGTGTGGAATTAAAAATTGATAAATTATTCATTGTTAATGATTAATTAATCAATGATTCATTTGGAAATGTTATATGTGTATTATACTTTTAAATTTAATCCTAATTAGACCTAAAAGAAGAGTAAACAATTAACCGATATAATACTTCTTTATGTTTTGTACTGTTAAGGAACGTACTGCATTAATTCATTTTTAAAAAAGTTGCCTGTGGTCCATAGTGCCCCATGCCATGGACCATTTTGCTAGTGGACAATCTTACCCCGTACACGGGGTAAAAAGGTCCACTTTCTCACTTTCTATTAAAAAAAATATATTAAAAAAAGGGTGCACAATAAATAATTTTGATTGAGTATATTATAAAGCCTAATATATAGGTAATGTGCTTGGATATTTTCAGGCTTAAAAAATCATTATTTTGAGTGTAAGCACTCAAAATTGTCAAAAGTGGTAAATTTTACCCCAGTCTCCCCTACACTTCATTTGACATTTTGTAAACATTTTTGCTTTATTTCAAATACTACAAACGCATTTGCCGTCATTTACGTAACTGTGATGATCAAACTGAAAGCTATAGACAGCATTTAAATTGCTTTTGTGTCAATGCAGTGCTTGAAAAAAGAAAAAAAAAAAAATTACACCCAAATTAGAGAATCTAAATATACCAGCGTGAACAAAGAAATGGTAGCATAGCAAACGTGGGTCAGTTAAAAATCGTGCATGGGTCAGTGTCTGACCCACGGGTCATAGTAGGTTCGCCATCACTGATATAGACTATTGAACCTATTCCCAATAGCGTTACTAGCAATTATTGTACTTATTTGAAGAATTCAGTTTTTTTTTTGCCACTGTACATTGTTTAAATACCGCATCAGGTGAAGAAGAATGATAACAAAATAAATTAATTAATTAAAAAAAAGGATGAATATTACATCTTGCTTTATAAAGGAGGAACCATAGAACCTTAATACTGCATTTGTTACAAAAAATGTATCGACCTATATACCGAAAATCCATTTGTTAAATTTCATCCCCTTCTTTACATGAATCGATCTGTTGCGTTGCTATTCTCACAATAGTTGTACTTTATGGGATACAGAGTCGAAATTGTACAATTACGCTTGCAATCAACCATTGAGGAAATTTTATAGTTCACAATGTACATAGCTTACAATTTGATCAATGATTAGGCATTCTACTATGGTTTTAACGATTTTAGAAAATATTAAACTATTTTTTATGTAGTTGCTAATTGTTTCATTAGTATCTGTGCTGCGGGACATTTAATTTACATGATCTAAGTAACGTCTTAAAGTGCATTGTGCTAATTTCAATGTATTTCACACTTCGTTTTTTAATAATAATGAAAATGATTTGTTGGTATTGAGGGAGAAACTTTTTAGTTTATTAAATTTTTAGCAAAGATTATTTATTATTGTAGGCTAATAATGCACAATTTTCAGTCGTGGTGCTTGCAAATATTGCTAGAGAAAAGAACATACATTTTTCTGCTTAAGTCCTCATAAAACACTTAAAATACTTTCAAATAATGATTATCTCAAAGATTTTATTTCAGGAAGAAAAATTCTTTTTTCAACAGACGCAAAAGAAAAGTATTGATTCTATTCAAGCATTTTTCTTTTTTTTTAATTTTTAAGTTCAGAAGAATAAACAAAATTTGAATAGTCTTCTTTTTCTTACATTTTACTATACTAAGAAAAACGAAGGCTTTACGGGTAATATTTTGTACATCTATTTCTGAAAATATTTTCCAGTTTACGAGAAAAATTTTACTTTTACATTATCATTATGCATTGTACTTCAAGTTATCAAACTTTCATGAAAATGTTCACACAGATTGACGTTTGAACTGAAATTTCAGTTTATTTGATAACTGCGGTTTTTAAAAGTTTTTACTACAATCCAATTAGTAGTTTAAATGGTAACAAAACACATTTTAAAGTTTAGCGGGTAAACGTTTTAAATTATCAGTATGCATTGTATTTAAAACTGCCAAGTTTCCATGAAAAGGTTTAAGCAGATTGACATTTGACTTGAAATTTCAGTTTATTTGATAACTACGGATTTTAAAAGTAACTTTTACATTATGCATTGTACTTAAAATTTTCAATCTTTCACGAAAATGTTTACACATATTGACGTCTGAATGGAAATTTCAGTTCATTTGACAACTACGGGGTTTAAGATTTTGTATAATAATCCAATTAATTAAAATAAAAGCAAAAAATATTTTCAAGTTTTACGGGAAAACTTTTACATTATAGTTATGCACATTGTATTTAAAGTTATAAAGCTTTCACGAAAAGGTTTAAGCAGACGGACATCTGAACAGAAATTTCAGTGATTTGATAACTACGGGTTTTAAAAGATTTTATAACAATCCAATTAGTTTAAATAGTAGCAAATGACGCCTTAAAGTTTTATCTGTAGAAATTCTAGTTTTGAAGAATTAAGTTAATGATTTTCTGATAGCTTTGACAACGATAACATGATGAAAACACTAGTATTGTGTCGCTTTATTCCTTAGTAGTCAAATGGTCTGTGAATCAATACAACTTGAATAATTTAAGGTATTATAGGACCATTAGTTTATTAATAGAGTTAAATGATGCTTTGCATCATTAACCTTAGGAAGAGAATTAATGATTGCTGCTTATCGCATAATCATTCCGAAATTTGTTCGAAGAAGTTGACGTATTTGGTATTTTTGATCGACATTTCGTTAAAAAAATCCGTAAGTTGTATTTTAAATTCTGATTAACTATGATTTCAAATGGCATTTTTTTCATCATGAGCAAAAATATCATAACAGGATCAGTATTGCATGTTATACAGCTATTTGTGTACATTGAAAAATATTTATTTTTAACATTTGAGCTTTGAAAGACTTTGCGTTGAACTTCCTGTTTTTTATTGCAAACGTAATCAAATGCGTACACTTTTAAAATCACGGAAAAGCTAACAGAAATCGGATTTTGTTTCGTTAATTGTTTCGTATCTACAGTAGCTAGTTTAGATTACATCCCCCCCTCCTCTAAATTTTTAGGACTTGGTAAATCAAAGATACCACTGAAAATATCACGGAATTCTCAGAAATCTAAAAAAAAGCAAAAATTTAGCGGCACTACTGGTCATTTTAAGCTTTACGAAAAAATATTTTTATGCTGGTTTAAAAAACTTTTCCATAGTTAATGTTTAAGAATATTTCTGACAAGTCAATTATTACGTGTAAGTAAAAGAGCATTTTGATTGAGTGTTTACAAATTTTTTTATGGAAAATTCTGTCGGTGGTTCTATGAAAAACATTTAGGATATATTATTGACTTTTCTCTTTTAAATGTTTCAAATTCCCCAGCAAAACTTAAAATGAACTCCTTTTAAGTTTTGACATCTTTTAAAAAATAAAGGCCTTCCTATGCATAATTCTTTCATGTGCTTTAAATGAACAAAACGAAAAATTGACTCAAGAACAAAAGGATAGATGAGTGGGAAACTTTTTAAAAAGGCACTTCTCTCCAAAAAGGAACCAGATTGTCCTAAAAGGCATCTATTGCGTTCCAGAAAGGATTCTTATCTAACATTCACGATCACTAAACGTTGAGCCTGGACTCTTCACAATCATAAAACGAAGCCCTCCCGAAATTACGCTGAACTCCCGTTACAACGAGCCCCAAGGAACCTTAAAAATACTTCGTTGTAGAGGAATGTTCGTTGTAATGGAATGTACATTATTTATTTTGGGGTTCTTCATCACTAAACCCAGAAACCGGAGCGCAGACACTTCACAATCCTAAAAACGAAGCCTTCCCGAAATTACGGTGGAATCTCGCTGCAACGAACTCCAAGGGACCGGAAAAATACTTTGTTGTTTGTAACGGAATGTTTCTTATCCTTTTGTGGTTTAAAACGGGATTTGTTTTGTTGTAACGAAAATCACGTCGTATCGGCATTTTCTGTAACAAGATTTTACGTATTAACTTTCTTTAGCACAGTGTTTCTATGAGAAAAGTAGCATCTTTGAGCAAAAAAGGGACTTTGTTTTTCACAGGAATAGTAACAGTGGTATTTTTTAAGGGCAGTTAAGGTTGCAGAAATCTCTTCAAAATGGCAGCAAATCACTTGAACAATGGCAACAAAGCGCTTCGAAAAAGACAACCAAGTACCTTAGTTACTGCCTCTGGGAGCTTTAAATGGGCAAGAAGTGGTACACCCTATCAAGGTTAGAGTCACCTCTAACCAGATTAAGCTCATTGTCTATGATTTTACACTATGAAATCTAGTACTTCTAGATCAAACTTTAACATCAGATTAACTTCTCATGTAAGTAATCTGAATACCTCTGACAGAAGCGTCAATAGAATTCCTTACATACTGAAACCCACTACTATATTCATTGATAAATAGATTCCTTGCAACCCTGAAACACGTGTACGCCTGTGTTGTAAACCGTTAGATTGCTCATCAGTTATTTTAACCGAATGTAAGCGTTTTATTACAAATTTTACCATTGATTACAAAAGTAACAATAAAATAATTTTTATAAAAAAAACAGAACCGACTTCAAATTATAAATTGCGCTAAAAAGAGAAAAATAAATTCATTCTATAAACAACATCGATGTGACTTTTAAACATAGTTTTAGAAGTCGGTATAAAATTAGAATAGATAAAATCTTTTGTAATCGTGAATCAATTACAAATATATATATATTCCCAGAATTAGCAACAGTTCCAATATGAAGCAGCAAATGGTATAATGGTAATTAGACTCATAATTTTGCACCGATTTCTAAAATTATGTTTAAAAGTCACATCGATGTTGTTTAAAGAATGAATTTATTTTTCTCTTTTTAGCGCAATTTATAATTTGAAGTCGGTTCTGTTTTTTTTATAAAAATTATTTTATTTTATTCTTTTTAGTGTAAATACATTTTTTATATAAATACTCTATTTTTTTAAAAAATCCATATCAAAGGGCAAAACTTCTTTGAATTAATGGCACTAAAAACTATTGCATGATAAATTCCCTTTTGAAGTTGATTTTAGCAAACAGATTGGATTAATTTTTGCCACAGAGAAGCCTTCAGTCAAACTCTTGCTGTAATTTCTTTTAATATTATACCATTGACAACAAATATGTTTTTAACAATGACTTTTATATTTATTAATAGATTTCCCAACAAAGAAAAATCAAGCTAAGTTTTTCCAATTAAAATAAAAAATAGTTATTTTTCACCCGTAAACGTTTTTTCTAAAAAACAAATGTAGTCAAATTGATTTGCAATATTTGAGTTAGACGACCCTCCATCGATTAAAGAAAAAATCATCAAAATCGGTTCATTTAGTCAAAAGTTATGGATGAAAAAACAAAAAAAAAAAAACAAAAACAAAAAAAAAAAAAAAATACTACATTTCTAATAATAATTTTTTTTCTAATTATCGAATATGGTCAAACGAAAGTACGGGACCTATGGGAAACCACCCTCGATCGAATAAAAAAAGAATCATGAAAATCGGTTCATCCGGTGAGAAGTCATGAGTGGACAAACTAACAAAAAAAAAAAAAAAAAACAAAAAACGACATACATACAATATGAATGTATAACCTCCTGCCTTTGCGAAGTCGGTTAAAAAGTGGAAAAGTTCAAACAACACATTAGAAACCACTCTCTAAACTACTCCTAAAGCACACACTAAATAATTATAATAATAAAATATGTTTTACCGCGCGTATTTAGATAATCACAAAAAGTCTCTTTTTACCAATAGTCTTAAGAGCTATAAAAATAAGTGCAAAGTAGGCATAATTCTACCAAAACAACCGCCCGTTATGGAGAATTGCCTGCTCCTCTTACATCCTCTAATTCATCCACCAACTTCCAATATGAACTCTTCCCCCCATAACTACCTTGAAAGAAAAAAAATAAAAGCAAAAACTTTAACAAGGAGGAAAAAGAGAACTGATCTTACAAACCCCGGTCGGCCACAAATACCTCTTTATGTATGAATGATATCCAATAATAAGTTTAAAAAATAAAAAAGGTCTAAGGGGGGATGCGAGTCCATCTCCTATTACCAAGCGAGGACCCCCTTATTCGATACAGTACGATGACGTATCACCCTCTAGGGATACATGAAGTCGTTTATCATGATGCATCCATCATTCTGGGCTGTTATTCGGAAATTGACGGGGTTGAAAAGGGGTAGGGTAGGGATGGCCGTCTAGATTGGGAACTGGAGGCATAAATATATATAGATATAATATATATATATGGCATGTATGAAGTCATTAAGGAAACGAGCAGCGTATAAGTGATATTATATTGTAAAGATCAGTGGTAGCTGGGTTTTTAAATGATATTTGACCCCTCGCTAAGTGCGGGAGCCATTAGTTTTGTCGTTAATGGAATCATAAGGTTTCAAGTTGCGCGTTTTTGTTCTGAATCCCATGCATGAGAAGAGTTGATTTAATGTAAAAGTTTTGAAAAATGTAAAATCATTTTGTTTGAGATGGAAGAAGATACCGTTCATTTGGCGAAGAGTAAAAATTTATTATTTCGTATTGGATTTCAGTAAATTAAAAGGAACAAGAAACATCACGTGATATTATTAGAAGATAAGCACTTTTAAAGTAGCAGGGCATGAGTATCTATGATATGGAGATGTATAGCTTCCGCATATGTCCTGACGACCGGCAACCACTTGCTTTCTTGAGACGCTTGCTCAGGTCTGCACTGTAAAGAATTCTAGGTCAACCTTTCACCAAAAAAAAAAGAGGGAAAAAATGGTGAAATTAGCTGCATCCAACATTTGGTACTATGCTGAACCATTATGGTGGTGCAATTTCACCGAGTGTCACCATGAATGTAAAACTAGGAACCATTATAATAGTTCAACTTTAGTACCAATGTTGGTTGCAATTGCAGTTAAATTTCACCCTTTTTTTACTGAAAGGTTGAACTACATTTTTTTGCAGAGTAGAAGCGGCTGAAGGAATTTTCAGACGAAGTGCATTTTTTAAAATTTTTTATTTATTCACTTATTTGTAATTTAACTGAAGCGACAAAAATGGCCCAATGAAGATACTTAACATTATTGTTTGAAAACCTCCAAGAAAAAACAGATTACACTCGGCTCTGAAACTTTTGTGGATATTTTTTGAAACAGATTACCGTATTTATGCGAATCTAATGCGCATCATTTTTGGCCAAATGTAGTATTCAAAATTGGGGTGCGCATTAGATTCGAGTGCAAAACTGGTCAGCAGTTCGCCGATGACTTCAACCAAATTTATTCGCCGACAAACAATTTTTTAGTATTTAAAGTTTTAAAATGGGGATGCGCATTAGATTCGCATAAATACGGTATATTTGTTAACATTCACTGCTACAGCATCCCCAAATGCACTAAGGAACACACCAAGCAAAGTCCAATGAACTACTGTTATTCTTGTACTTGTTAACCATCAGTAATAGAATCAACGTCATCGCAAAACATAATCGAAGTTTTAATCTCTTCTCTACAGCTTTTGTGAAAAGTTTATTATTTGCTGTCTTTTGGAAGAGTTAGTGGTTTTATGTACCAGTGAAAATACTGTTATAGTTAACTCCCCATTTGAAACTTTGCTCACTATGACAAACGGAAATTTATTTTCGGCTTAGGCTTTGAAAATATACCAAAAATGGCCCATTTGCAAACGCCCTTTTTATAGGGTAGGCTATCCTTAAAGCAAAGGAAAGCTATCATTAAAGCAAAAATTAAAAATCAACGTAAAATTTAACGCAATTTTGCAAATTTTGTGCTTAATTTTTGCATTGATTTTTAATTTTTTTCTTTGTATCACAAATGTTTACATTTTATATCATCATTAAAGCAGTTTAAATGAATAGGATCCTTATTGAAGTGAAAAGTCTGTGCAGACATAACCAAACCAAAATTATCTATAAATAAAGGTAGAGTGAAATAAATTTTTTCAAGATATCGATAATTTTGAGTTATCGAAGTTCAATTTGTATTCTATGCTTCAAGTCTACCAAAAAGAATGTAATTTTAATAAGCATTGGTCTCTTTGTTTCACAGTAAACCTTTCCTAACGGACATCCCTCAAACGTAGACACCTCTCTTAGGGGCCGTTCATAATGACGTCACGCTTTTTTCCCATATATTTGACCCCCTTCCGCCCCTTTGTCACAATATGTCACACTTCAGCGGCCCCCCCTCCCCCGTTTGTCACGCGTCACGCTATGTTGCATAATGCAAGATGTCACACTTCTTGTTACCCCCTCCCCTCCTCTTGTCACACTTTGTCACAATTTCACGAACCCCCCTCCCCCCTCGAAGCGTGACATCATTTATGAATGATCCCTTAGGTGAACAGTTTTTAAGTTCCCAGCAGCAAATCATTGAGCCGAAAAAAAAAATCCCCCTCTTTAGCGAAGACCTCTTTATAACGGAGAATTTTTTTTTATCCGTCTGGTATCCGATGTAGAACAGTATTACTGTATGTGCTTATATTATATTTCTATCTATATATATATTTCACTTCGACAAGTTACGATTAAATTTTGAAGTACGATGCGATACTGACATCGTGCAGAAAATAATAATTTAACTTTGTGCAAGTAAACAGTAATAGAATTATAATTTCACGCTGAGCTTTAAATTAACGTGAAATTATAATTCTATTACTGTATCGTGCAGAAAACAAACTACGGTAAAACGATATTTAAAAATTTGTTTAATGATTAGCGTAGAAAAGTATCATAATATTTGTATTTATTATCGCACCTTACGGATTTAAAGATTTATTTCTATTTTTTAAAAAGTATTTCTATTTATAACTCAATTTTTAATTTCCGATTCTTTGGAGGGGCAATACCTTAGTTTGTTTATATCTAGCGGTCATTCTCAAGTTTGATTGTTGAACTTATAGCCCGCAGATATTCTGCGAGGGATCAGCTAGTATATATATAATATATATATATAATGTACCTTTCATTGAACACAGTAAAACTCCACTATTGTGGAAACCAACAGGACAAAAAGGCTTGTGGTGTCCACAAAATCAGTGATTTGCACGGTGGAGGGAGGTGGGGGGGGGGGGGGGGGGGGCCAAAGGTGTCCGTTAAGAAGGAGTGTTGCTGTATTATTATTTTGAATTTATGTCTTGAAACACCAGTACAGTAATCTGATCGAGCGAAAATAATCACGTGCCGTTCAAACAAACCGAATTACCCGAGAACTTTATTTATTTTAATCGAAAGCGATGCAGAGAAAAAAAAAAACTAATAAAGAAGCAAACTTTAAACAAAATTTTACAATGCGATGTGACATATTTCATTTCATACAGTTACAAAAAATCATTTAGCAGTTAAATGTTAAGGATTTATGCGGAAATTTTCCTCATGTGTAAGAATATAACCGTTGAAATCCATTAAAGTCTTTGCGCTCAAGTACTGACTTATGCCAAATATTTTAAAGAATTACTGGGGGAAAATTTCACCGTAAAGCAAATATAGTTTCTTCTACACAAAATGCACTTTAACAAGTCATTGCAAATGAAGATAAAAAAATATTCTCCATCAGAAGCGTGCAGAATTTTAATGCATTTCGCATTTCCTTTAATGGATTAATGGCTATGGGTAGATAGAAATTCACTGGAAACAAATTTTTAAGGAAAACGAGTTTTGGGTGTAAGAGCGGTGCTGGAAGCTTCTCATTTAAGTCAGGTAAAAGCTTGTAATTACAAGTTTTGGAGTTTATAGAAGACATTAAGAGACACGAAATTAAACTTTTATCGTGTTTATGAGTCGGGTTTGAACCCGACAATCGTTTAAAGTGATTTTAAATTATTAATATTTAATGCTGGATTTCTAGTAAATGCATTAGGCGAGGCTTTGCGACAAATGTCATTAAAGGAAAAAATTCAAATTATAATGAGTTTGCCTCGCGAAGTCTAACAAAGAGAATTCACTCGAATCTGCGACGTAAGTTGATTGAAAAAAAAAACAATTCTTTAAAGGTTATAAAATATTCTACGTCATTGCACTTTTTAAATAAAAAACCTCGTATTTATTCTATTCCTTTAAGTAGTTTTTTTTTTTGCGTTTGTTTAAGGAATTTCCGCGTTAATTATTTGAACTCGCATAATTTTTCGAAGAAAGACTCGATTACTGTGTTTCCTGAGGATTTAATGCCTCGATCAATTTGCCAAATAATAGAAAACGAAGGTCAACGAAATAATCGGACATTAATCACAAAAATCATGCAAAGGGTTAAAAGTATATAGCAAATTAATAAAATGAACACGATAAAACAAAGAAATACTGTCTTTATTACGTTTGTCTTATGGATTTTCTATTATTATACTGCAATTTTGGTGAAACATGGCTAGGTCTCGAATGCAAAGTTTCCGAAATTTTAATACCTTGATGAACTCGCCAAGTAGTAGAAATCGAAGATAGATGAAATAATTGTGTCATAGCTAAACATGATTCACCGAAATTATGATAGAGCTCTTGAATTAAAAGAAAAAAACAAAGAAAGGTTCGCGATAAAACAAAGAAGTAATGCTTTTTATCAAGTTTGTTTTATGATTTTTTAAAAAACTTTCATACTAATTTTGGAGAAGAATGACTATATACGTGTCTATTACTTTATTTTTGATATTTTAGTACCTCAATTAATTCACCAAATAGTAGAAGGAAGCAAAGATGGATGAAATAATCGATTCGATTAATTCATAAGTAGTAGAAAGCCAATTCACGTTACACCCTAAAATTTTCCCATCTTTTAAAAACCGTCTTTTGGGCTGGTTAGAACAAATTGTATACTATACAGTAAACAACTTTAAAGAAACTGTTTCAAAGCGAAGTATTGCAGAGAATGGTAAAATACTTTTAATTGAGGACATTTACTGTATTTTTTGATATTTTGGAACCTTAATTAATTCCCCAAATAGTAGGAAGCAAGGATCAACGAAATAATCGATTTGATTAATTCGGAAGTAGTAGAAAGCCAATTGACGTTGCAGTCTAAAAATTTCCCACCTCTCTAAGACCGCCTTTTGGGTTCGTGGGGGAAAATTGTACTCTATACAGTAAACTTCTTTAAAGAAAACTTTCAAAGCGCAATATTGCAGAGAATGGTAAAATACTTTTAATTGCGAACATTTACTGTATTTTCTGCGACTGGCACAACCAATCGGTATTTTTTAAAACGCACAGACACCCACACACACATGTAAATCTATATATATTTATATAAGCACGTTGAGGAGATAATAAATAAATAAAAATTAGCTAAGAAATTCATTATTCATCAAAAATATACCTAGTATGTCGAATATAAAACCCAACGCCACACACACGCCATTCAAGCTCAATGTAATTGAATATTCCTGTCAAATTTTTATGAATGGTTAAAAATTGTTAATCTTCGTCATTAGATTCTTGAACGACAAGGCAATTTTAAATCACGGAAAAATGCTTTAGACCAAGGTAAAAGGGACCATTAATCTTCAGCCTACGTTGGAAGAAGATAGACGGAGAGTTATCGTCATGGCACCCGATTGTCTAGAATGAACTTTAAGAGCATTAGCGACCTTAAGAAAGCTTATAGCTCTAAGTAACAGGAAGAGAAAAAAAGTGGGGACGGGCCAAAAAATACAAGCAACAAACAACAAAATCGACAAACAAAGGAAGATCGAGAAAGCGAAAGCAAAAAAATACGCGAAAGGAAAAAATGATCACAATCCAATAGCGGTCCTCAGGTCAGAAAAATAGCGCTGACTCGTTGTTTGTCCCCGGTCTAGTGCGACACAAATAAGGAAGAGATAGGGAGTGAGAAAAAGGAATGAAAAAATATATATATATATACAGCGTTCAAGAGAGAGAGAGAGAGAGAGAGAGAGAGAGAGAGAGAGAGTAGGGAGGGGGGAAAACTAACGAAATATAGATACTAGAATGGGAAGAGAACAAAGAGAAGGAATATATAGAAGAAAAAATGGAAAAAGATAGAGTGAGTGGAAGCTGAAGACTGAAAAGAAAGTAGGAAAAAATGATAATAAATGGAAAAGAAAAAACCGAGGAGGGCATTCTGTTTCTTTTTCTTTTTAGTTTCTGCGTTGCTTGAGGAAGTCGCCAACAGGAATCGCCAAAAGAAAGTGAGCGTCCACTCCCTAATGATTCCAGAGCGCTTTATAAAATGTTTTGTGCAAACGGAACAGAGAGATGATCACTTTTTTTTCTTTTTCTGAAATGTATGGTTTATTGAAATGCTATAGACATAATTTTTTTGCGACCGTTTATGACTCTCACAGAAGCACATTGCGTTTTTCATTAATGGCATTTTGAGTGAAACATTCATGTATCCTATGATAGGTAGACATTTTTAAGAGCAAACATTTTCTGGCCATTCAAAGCCAATTAAATGTAGAGCACATATAAAGTTTCAATCCAAACCAATAAATTGTTATCGGTTCAAAACCAAAAAAATTAAGATCACATTTTAATGTTAATGACTGCTAAATATATACCTGTTTATAGGTATATATTTGACTTCGAAAAATTGCGGAAAAATTGAGTTTTTTCTTTATTTGTAATATTATTTGTATTTACCTAATCTTTCAAAAAAAAAAAAAAAAAATGCTGCTTTCATTATTTCTTCAGTCAATAGAAAGGAAGAACATACAGGCGGGAGGGGGGGTGCAATTATTTTTTAATGGAGGCAATTCACCGCTAGAGGAACTCATGAGCGATCATCGTTGTCACGTGATATCCGTTTGTTGTTTACTAAGATTTTCAATTGAGTTCTACGTGGAGTTCACTAGACAACATTAGTTATCTTAAAATTAATTTGACTATTTTCACAGCTTTTTCTGATTATAACCCAGTATTTACATTTAATTTAATCATTACAAAAGAAATTTATTAATTATTACAATAGTTATAGTGTTGTATTTAGTGTTACTTTTATGTAATGTAGGCCTAGTAACTTTAATTAGGCCTAGTTTTTAATTAGATTTGTCGAACTCGATGTAAAGCGATGCTAAGGCTTCCTTTGTTTACATTGCTTTCATCGGTGCCACGTGACCAATGACGTCGCTTGAAATGTCTCCATTGTAAATTTATTTTCCCCACACAAAGTATACCAAGATTCAATGACGTTCGTTTATTAGAACAAGCGTTCTAATAAACGAATCTAATAATAAATCTGATAACGAATCGAAATAAAACGAATCGTGGTAATAAACGAATCTATCTACATAATGTCAAAACAGGGCAAATTTAATTCTCTGACTACACACAAGCATTTTTTTTTTTTTTTTTGAATTCTTTTTTTTTTTTATACATAAAGTTATGTTTTCATGTACGAAGGAAAAGTTCCTTACAATTACGAAATACTTAGCGGGAATTTCTTTTCGGCTCTTAAAATGGTTCAGCCGAATCTACTTATAGATCAAGAAATGGAAGTTTACTTGTGCCTGTTAACATAGTTTTATAGAAAACATTTGAATTCTAAGTTTCGAATTGAATAAATATACAGTCAACGCTCATTATCTCGAAACCGTAGGGAAGATATGCTTATTCGAGATATCAAAAACGAAGATAACAAAACTTATATGAAAGTTATTTCGACAAAAAAAAACGTAGTGCTATGTATGTGTAGTCATGAAAAAATAAACTCAAAATGAACACTTATCATGCTTTTTAAAATCTATTCAGAACACTTTGAAAGCAGTACTTTCCTCTTTTGGCATCAATTATTTTCCAAATGTGAAAGGGTTTGTGATGTTCCTGTGGTCGCTTTCATTCAATAAAATCCCGTATAACATTTTTATTAAAGGTTAGCCTTTTTTGAAAAAAATGTCTTTAGTTCTATCAAAATGGTAGTTTTGAGAGACTGGAAATAATAAGCAGCCGGAAGGAAAGATACAAAGAATTTCAGTGAATAAATAAATAAATGAATGATTTATCTATAATAGAATTGTTTATTTCGAAAAGGTAACCTCTACGTTTTGAAAAAGAAAAACTCTCAGTATTAGTTTTCATGGCATAATTAATCAAAAATCGTTTTAATTTACCAATATTACATTGCTATTACCTAGTAAAATAAAATAGTAAAAGATCAGACCCGTAAAGTTTTCCAACTTTTCATAAGCCATTTTTTTCTATCTCCTGAAAAACATTTTGCTTTTCAGAGTTATTACCTTTTCGTAATAAACGATTCAATAGGAAAGAAAACTTTCGAGAAAAAGAGACACAATTGTATTGAAAAGTAATAATAGTGACGAAAGAACTTGTGGAATTAAAAAACAACAACAATCCGATTTATTGCTTTTATCACAGTTTGAATTAGGTCGGGTTTTGATTGTTTTTTATTGATAATATTATTGCATTATGACATTGCTGCCTTTGTTCAACACTGATATAAGATATGTCGGTTTGAGATTCGCGCTGCAATTTAGGAATTTACCAAGGAAAATAAAGTGTAGGCATCATGCTTGTCTTACACTGTTGGTTCAAGTTATGTAATTTCAATTTAGTTACAAAATAAGCCACTTACATATATATATATATATATATATATATATATATTTATATATATATATGTTTAAAATGGCTCCGTATTGAGCTAGAGCAGTGATATTTAGATGATCAGGAAAATGAAGTGTTGAAGCGTAAAATATACATACACAAGTGGGAAAAATGCAATGAAAAATTCCATTAAAATTACGGACGAAAATCAAATGCGTAGAGAAGCTCGTTTAATGTTTTTCAAAGTAACTATAATTATAACATTAGTTAAAATGCTGCATACTTGGCAATATACCCAGCTCTCCTGAAACTTTTGTTAAAATAAGTTAGTATAATATTGTGTCATTAAATGTACGATTTCCTATCTAATCTAGTGTAGTGATGGAAAACTGAACCACCAACTAAATTAACATTTACACATTTATAGACCAATTCCTCCTGTTAAGAAAATGTTTACTTGAGAAACTAGGGGTTAAAACGAAAGGTTGTAGGGAAACGTTATTTAATTTATTTTTTTTAAATTTAACAGAAGATGTGTGTTCGACAATCGAATGGACTTTGACTTGCTTATGAATTGACTTGTACCGCTTCAAACTTTCGGTTTGTATTTTCTAACTTTTAGTCACTTTTCAGTATTCTTCTGTTTCTTTTACATCTTCTATCCATATCTTTTTGTTCCCGAGCGACCATGATTTGCGAAAGTTTCAGTTGTCACGATCTCCCACCCCCCATCATACCTTTATTACAGGTGTCCCAAGCATTTTAACTGATAGATTCAAATTTCGGCATAACTATTGTGGACTTGGGGGAAAAAAAAGAAAAGTTTTAAAATAGTTAATTTAACGTTCTAAAGGAAATGTTTGGATTAAATTACAATTACTTTTAATTTATTTATATCAATTTTTTGGACAAGCATAATTTAGTTTTATGCAATTTAAGTCAAATAAAAGGACGCAATCTATGATTTCTCTAAGTGATAATAAGGATACGAAATTGTTCTGCGGTTTCGCAGACCGCACACAGCCCTTGAAGGTTAATAAATTAATTGTTTTTAACTTACATCTACAAATGTTTTGCTGAGCAAAATGCTTATTCTAATTTAATTCACAACATGCTCTTCTCCTTAAGGGCCAAAATGTTTTTCATAACGTGCTTTTCTTTGTACTAATTGCGTTCCGATTACCTGAAAACCGGCCCGATCACTACTTTAAAATAATTTATGTAAAATTAGAAAGTTTAGTTTAATTGTAAATGTTAACTCAATAATTAGTTTCCCGACTTTTACTGGTCTATAATTAATTTCATTAGAATCTGGTAGCCAAAATTGTTTTACTTTTTCAAAAGTAGCATTAGGTATTTTTAAGTTATGTGTGTGGGTTGCCATAATATGTGACTTTAAAATATGTAGTCATTGGAATTTACATTAGAAGAATCAAACGAAAGAATGACAAAAAAAAAATCTATTAACAAAAGTTTTTATTTGATCCGCATAACACGTTGATTGCATAATATAGCATCCAATTTTTCTTTAAAATTTGTATTATCCGCACTTCCATACTTGATACTTGTAAACAAATTGTAAAATATGAAATTAGACGCAAGTATTTATTAAAATATCGCGGGCGATCTGGCAATACCTCCTATCAAATTTTCATGAAATTTACAGGAACCACAAAAAATCAGCGCAACCCTAATAGCGAGCAGTTACAAGAGGGATATTTCATCAGGCGTTTACCACGTTTTATAAATGTTTTACATTCACGAGAATTCTAGCTTACATCTAGCGAACTAAATGAAGTTAATAAAAAGGAAAATCTGAAGATCGAAAAATTTGCAGATAGGAGGTATACTGCAGTTTTATGAGTTAATGGTGGAAATAACGATTTAATAGACAGATATTAAACACCATTCTGCAAGGGCAAGTAAAAAACCGTTCATAAATGATGTCACGCTTTTCTCCCCTATATTTGACCCCCACCCCCATTTGTCACAAAATGTCACACTTCTACAGCCCTCCCCCTTGGTCACATGCCACGTTGTTGCATAAGCAGGTCACACTTCTTATTACCTCCTCCCCTTGTCACAGCTTGTCACGATTTCACGAACACCCCCTCCCCCCTCGAAGCGTGACATCATTTATGAATGATTCCTAAGTATGCACTAGTTTCTCCAACTAGTAGTAAGAAATAATTTTCTACGCAAATTTTTGATATTTGTCGTTTGATTTTCCTGATTTTCTTGCCAATTTTATTTTAAATATGTATGCTTTTTTTGTTTATTTATTGCATGTTTATGCATTTCTGCATAACATGCAATACTTCTATTTTCCTGCATCTTGAATTCCTCCTCCGAAATTCAGCTGCGAGCTGCAGAGGGTTGTTGGCGATTTGTCGCCAATGGTGTCGCACGCTCCATTTGATGGAAGAAGACTGTCAACTGAGAGTGAATCTGCCAAGGGAAAACACAAGCGTTGTCACATGACATATGTGATGCCTCAGCACCCTCCTTCTTCGCCCAGAGCACATATGTACTCCGACGACCAGACCCAATCATTTTTTATATTTCTCCGTCCCCATTTTTATCCGGTATTCTTTTTATCCGCCCTTTATGTCGCTTCGAAATGTTTTACTCCTTAGCAAGGAAGACCTGTTCAAACATTTTCTCGTTTTTGAAGTAAATAACCAAATAAAATGTCACGTTCCGGAAGTGGATCCTATTTGTAAATCTTGGATTTTGTAATGTTTTTGAATGTTAGTAATAAAACGATACAACGATGCACAATTGCACTGCTGATGTACAATTATACTGCTGATTAACAGAAATATTAATGATGCACCATTACTATAGTGATTCTCAGTTGTAACCATAGTGAATAGCTATAAAATGGAAATTCCAAGAAAAATCTTTAGCTATTCCTTTTGGAATTTTGTTTGGATTTTAGTAAGAAATTTCAACCAATATTAGATTAGAGAGACATTTCAAAATGGCAACTAAATAAAAATATATTCCATTTGGTAGGTATCGGTTCATAATAACGAAGATAAAAATTTTATGAATGCATTTCTTAAATTTTCACGTTATGAATTTTATTGTAAATGATTGCATTTGCGACGAAGACACTCATTTAAAAATTTGTTCTGAGAGGGAGGGTTGACCCTTTAAACAACCCTCTGGTTCCGCTTCTACGGTTACTCTTACAATCTTTACAGATCTCGTGCTGAGTAGATTTTCCGAGAATTTATTGCACGAATATGTTTAGTATATTCAGGCAGGAATATAAATACTATAAAACAAATAAATAAATTATAAGAAAATCCACACGAAATATTACATTAAAATCTACATAACTTCTAATATTAATCATATTAAAGCCTATTCAACTTTCGAAAAAGAAATTTTATCCCCCCTCCCCTATGTTGTATTTTAAGATAAAATCCTATTCGTTTCAAATTCATCACGCAGTAGCTTTCAAGAGTCGATTTTTTGGTGCGCTAATCGATTTGATGTAATAAATGTGACATACTGGTTTATTACTTTTATACCATAAACGCCATGTCTCAAAGCCCAAAGTCCAACAACACCTTTAACCGACGTAGTCCGTTATAGGTTACGTGTTGTGCAAGAATAACCGTTAGAGCATTCTTGAATTTACTGCAGCTCGAAAAGAACGAGATATTTTTTCTTCCGTAAAAAGTCACATTATCTTTCCACATTTCCCAATTCAATTGTGACGTCAATTCCATTGGAATACCTTTTTAAAACTTAAGTTTTCCTAGAATATGCCATTTAGAACATTTCGTAAATTGCAATTTTGTTAACGTCTCTAGAAAGGGGCCGTTCATAAATGATGTCCCGCTTTTTTCCCATATATTTGACCCCCTCCCCTCTTTGTCACAATATGTCACACTTCAGCGGACCCCCCCTCACCACCTTTGTCACGCATCACGCTATGTTGCATAATGCATGATGTCACACTTCTTGTTACCCCTCCCCTCCCCTTGTCACACTTTGTCACGATTTCACGAACCCCCCTCCCTCCCTCGAAGCGTGACATCATTTATGAATGATCCCAAAAATGATCCCAAAGATTCAGGAACTAATGGTCATGCTTAAGGGTTATCTCCAATATGAACATTGATACAACTGATAAAACTGAAAACCACACAGAGTGAAGAATTGTAATTTGACTTCTATTGCGCCGAAACATTAAAACATTGGTTGACTAACCTTTCTGGATTATTAAAATTTAAAATATATGAAGTGAAGTTCGGTAAAAATCCGACTTTGAAAAACCTCTGTTCCATGTAAACTACATGTTTTTGGAGTACAACAAATGTTAGATTTTAAAAAGTGTGTGAAAATTTTTTAACATTTTTTTAATATTTTACTACAGTCTTCTGAATTACGTTTCTCTCCCCAAATAAATTTCTGGGGTATTTTCTATCACACTCTGTATTTGAGTGTTGTCTGATAACGTTTTATCACCAAAACAGCCACTGTTATGTAACCACACACAACGTGTTGGGGGATGATTGACGGAAATTCAAGTCGACCCTCACGAACAACTGTCTCGTATCTGGCTATCTGTCTGTTTCTTATCAATCCCCACTTCCAAGAAAACAACAGGAAAACACCCCGGAGAAGAGGTCCTAACTTCGCCAAATTTGAAGGAAATTCTCTCCTTTTAGCCTCTTTTCACCTCTGGGGCGAAAAAACGGGCGAGAATTTGACACATCGCTTATATTTCCGACATATTTATGTAACGCGTCCGTCTCCCACCATGTGGCGTTCGGTGTCGGATTTCGGGTCGCAGCACGGGTAATGGCAGCGATAATTGCGAACGAAAGAAATGCTGAGAAAAAAATTCAAGATATCTCGCAGGATGTTATTTCGAGTCGGGATTTGAAGCTTTGGAGGGTGTTGAAATGTTTTAAGTTGGGAGTAACTGTTTCGGGTTTTGTGAGTGATTCGCGTTTCCTGTCGGAAGGAGTTAAGATTAAGATGTTGTGTCTGGTAGGCTTATAGCTTTTCTTATATCATTTTCTCTGACCTCGTTGCGTTTCTGACAGCTTTTGATGCTTGCCGCGGAAAAGCTTTTGTATTTACAAAACAAGGAAGCACATGTAAAAGCGCAAAAATTCTGTCGGGTTATATGATTTCAGCTGTTGGAATTTCTTATAGATTTGTTTTATTTTGAAAGAAAGCTAGAAAGCCACTTCGAAATAAAGTAATATTGCTGGTTAAATTCTGATTTTGGATTATACGGTGAAATACTGTGTAAATAGCATTTTGAGCTAGTGCGATTATGAATGTTGTTTTCATCTAGACCCAAATGGAAGTGGGAGAAAAGAATGAGATAAAATAGACAAATAAAAAAGAAAATAAATAATAAAATAAATTTCTGTATTGCGTCTCCCAGAGACGAGCGTTTATGTTCATAAGCAATTCATGCATACACATTTAATTAGCATAATTCCGAACACCACCCACCCCCAAATGAGACCCGTACCCTTATTTTTGTGGGGAAAGTCGGGAGGGACGGAACACCTGCAATTTTTTCCTAAAACAAACAATATTTTTAAATTGTGACTCTTCCACTAGATGAAGTGACCATAGCCTCATTCTTATTCCCGTGGATCATTTTAGGTGCCGGTTTCTCCAAGTGTACATAAAATGCAGAAATCAATAGTGAGGGGGCGCTTATGGTAAAATTTTAAAAAAAAAGGAGGAGTTGTGCCTCAACTACATTACCTATCAAGGAAACTGATCGAATGCTTGATCTAGAAAGTCATACGGACATCTTGAAGATGGCAACGAGAGTTTCTTTGATTGATTCTTTGCCGAAGAAAGCGCATCGCGTGCTGCAGGAAAGAAACGTTTACGTTCTTTGTGTAAATAAGTGAAGGGTCCACTGGAAAAACGACCTAAGTCACATACTACTTTTTGAAATTTGCTTTATGTCTTATTCAATTATTTTGTAACATAAATGTTGATTTTAACTATACGAGCCTACTTTTCCGTAACACCCAAATTCAAATTTATAATACATATATTTATGATACATAATTTATATTCATTTATAATGCATAATTTATAATAAAACATAAAGCAAAGAAGTAGTATGTGACTTAGATCGTTTTTCCAGTGGACCCTTCAAGTTTCTTTTCCTTTGCTTACGTGTGTGACAATTAGTACATTAAAAGTTCTATTTCTGTATATTATTGGATAGCAGAAACACATCAAAGCTCAATTACTACGCCTCATTTACTAGCGTATGTTTATTTGTTTCTATTTTAGTTTTCAATTAACATTTTGAAAGATCCAACATTAATTAACTAAATGTCAGATCATTCAGAAATTTTTCATAAATTCATAAATTTCTATTGCATCCTGAACATTCCACACACATCACATTCTTTCGAGTGATTGCGTGCATCCACGGTTTATTACACAACAAATATTTTAAGAACAGTATTTTTTGGACTGAATGGAAGCTTTCTAATAGTAAGGGAGAAAATAAGCTAAAAAGAAAGGAAAAAGATCAATGTCCAATTTCGTTTATATAGTAGTAAAATAATGAGTACGCTCCGACAGAAATTACGTTACTCATAGACGAAATAATAAAGCTGGAAAATTCCATCAATCTGATTAAAACCTTCCTAAAACAGGATAAATATAAATGACATATTAAATCTGATTTCTCTTTCAGTTCGCAAAGCAAAAAAAAAAAAAAAAAAAAATTAAAAAGGTAATTTCATTTACAGTAAGAAAAAAATGAAAAAGAAAGGAAGACAAAGCTTATCTAGCTTAAAAGAAAAATTCCTGCGATAGATGACTGGCTTTGCAGCCTTCTTAAAAAAACTGAAAATAAAATAAAAGTGCCTGAATGCAAATATGACATTGCCTCCCAAAGCGTGTGCTTTGTCGCTAAGTCAATTAAAACCAAAAATTGGATATACTGATAAAATAGCGACAGCACGCTAAAGTAGAAGAAATAATTTGATTTAACCTTCTCTGTGAAACATAGAGAGAGGAAGAAAGAGAAATGCGAAACAACAATTTCGTTACAGAGCTCAATTTAATAAAAACTACGGCTTCGAGGAAAAGCTCCAGGAAGAAGTAAAAAGCTTGCTGGATTTAGCTTTAATTTATGGACTCAAACTATTGAGGAACGTTCGCCGATGAAGCGCAAATAGAAATTGAAACGTTTGACAATATTGTCGAACAAAGAAAAATATATTTATTTTTTTAAATTCATGTTAAAGATGAAACAGAAAGATTCAGAGTTCGAATGCAAGTGAAGGGCGAAAGAGAAAATTTTATCCGTTCCCTCATCAAAGCAGGAAAGCACAAAACCCACGAACAGCTGAGCATATTGTAACTGAAACAAATTATCGCAACAACCAAACAAATTGTTGCATTCTGAAAAGCAACGAATGAAATATACCAGAGAAAGATTTTATGTTTTTTTTTAAAATTTTACCCTTTTACATGATTCATAATTGGTAACGTTACATTGTTTATCCTAAATATTTCAACTAAAATAAAAACAAACATTTTTACTTCTAAAATAGAATTGAAATAAATTTGAAAAACAAAAACAAAAAACTCAGCGATTACTATTCTAATGCCACATGTGTTCGAGGCCAGTGGCTTTCCCCCGTAATAACCTCTACAAGATAACCTTCAATACCAAACTTAACATGTAAACTATTCAGTGGTACGTAATTTTCGGCACTATCATGGGAATTGAATGTAACGTCATTCAGATATTCCCATTGCATTCATTCAAATGTTTCTGCTTTTTTGCATCAAATCTACTTTATTATATCAGTTTGTTTTTTCAGGATTTTACCCCAATGGAGGCAATTCACCGCTAGAGGGACTCATGAGCGATCACCGTTGTCAAGTGATACTCTTTGTTTACTAAGATTTTCAATTGAGTTCTACGTGGAGCTCACTAGGCAAAATTAGTTATCTTGAAATTAATCAGACTATTTTCACAGCTTTTTCTGATTATAACCCAGTATTGACATTTAATTTAATCATTATAAAAGACATTTATTAATTATTATAATAGTTATAGTGTATTTAGTGTTAATTTTATGTAATGTAGGAGAACTTTATTTAGGCCTAATTTTTAGTTAGATTTGCCGAATTCGATGTAAAGCGATGCTACGGCTTCCTTTGTTTACATTACTTTCATCGGTGCCACGTGACCAATGACGTTGCTTGAATTGCCTCCATTCGGCGACTTGAAATTGCTTCAAACGTGCATATAGTACCTGAATTATTTTAAAGGTTCTGTTATTTTTCTTTTGCAACTTCTGTTCTTTCTTTTCGCACACACCGCAACAAGGATAAAATGCATTACCGACGATATTGGACAATTTATTCTTGCTGTTTCTCCCTCAACACTTCTCTATTTCATTTTACGTCATCAACCAATTAACAGATTATGGTACGGAATGCAGTTGCGCGAAAGTATATTTGAGCCAATGAGCAAGTAAGTGATCTAACGTGTTAATTAAATTTGACCTAACCATGGATGATTTTTCGAAGACTCATGCTAGCTCCAACAGCTCTAAGTGTTGGACTATTTTAAAATCTTGAAACTTTCTACAACGGCAACAACGATGAAGGCAAATATATCAAGGGTACTTTCACATCAAAGGCGACAAAGACAAAAAAACTAATTCTTTCTCTTCTGCGCAAACTCAGAGTATATTTTCGAAGGCAAAAATACGCCATGCGCTTACACATCATAAGGCAAAAAAGACAAAAACTTGTCTTTTCTCTTCTTTGCAACCATAGAGCATATTTTTGAAGACAAAAATATGCATTGCGCTTTCACATCAAAGGCAACAAAGACAAAAAACTTGTCTTTTCTCTTCTGAGCAACCACAGACCTACAGAGCATATTTTTGAAGGCAAAAATATGCCTCGCCCTTGCGTGATGAGAAAAGACTACTTTTTTTTTTTTTTTTTTGTCTCCGTCGTTTTCGGTGTGAAAACACCCTAAAGTGCGTGCGCGCAGATAAAGCGGCAGCAATTTACGGTTGGTGGGGAATCAGCATAACTGTTTAACACAAAAGGAAGAAAATATTTCTGTTGTTCGTCTCTTTTCATGAAATATTTAAAAAAAGGAAAGTTTTGCTTTGTGTATAATCAATCTCCTACCCTTTCCAATATTTCTGTAAAATTTACATCTACATAAGGATAAACTAAGATGTAATTCCTTATAGCGTAATAAATTACCAACATACATTTTCGACTTCCCACAATCTCTAGGAAAAGTAATTCTTAGAGAAAATCTACAATGCCTAATCCGAAACTCTACATTGCTATACTAAATATAAACAAATAACGATTTGCAATATTTCTGCATCAAGGCGTTAACTAGTAATACCAAGCGCAAAAATCAAGCATAGTACCTACAAAGTATTTTCGGCTAAAAATACTTAATTGGAACAACATATAAACTGCTATGGGAATTACCTTTCTTCTTAAAAGGAATCGAACAAGCTTAAGTATAATTAACTTCAAGGATTAATAGTTAATCAGCTATTTGAAGATAGGCTCTTAAAGCTGAATCAACTATTTTCCTAGCTAATTAACTGCATTCTTGGGAATGTTAACCCTTTAAGAGGGAAATCTGTGAGGTTATCGGATTTTTCCTGAAATCCTCCTCTAACAAATCGAAGCTCAGACCAATTAAATTTCCTTCCTTCATAAATGATGAAATAGTCTAGACTTTTATGCGCTGCTTGACGAAAGAGAGTTTTCTCTCCAGTATTCAGGCCGTTGCACTTTGCAAGAGAGCATTCTTTACTATAATAAAATGCAACTATTCTTAAAAGTTGAGTTGAATTCAATGGAATGATTGGGGGTCATACATTTTACTTGGATATTTTAAGGGTTTCAGTTTCCATACTCGTTTTATAATTTGGGATTAATTTATTTTAACACACAAAGTTTTTTTTATCCGGTGCCCCTTGAAGGACGACGCCATGGGAAAAACATTCCGGAAACCGACTATCTGGGAGACATAAAACCATGGAAAATTCCTTGGAAGAATAGGTAAATTTCGACCCCGTAAAATATTTCTATTTTGACATCTAAATATGGATAAGACAATAAAAAACCCCTATAATTCAACAACTCCAAACTAGGAAAAGCAATCATTGATTCTTAATTAATTTTTAAATATCCCGAATGCAAAAAACGGGGTGGATCTTAACGCGTCAGTCCTTGACGTCACACTTTACGTGTCACTGTAGACTTTTCGTTGCGCACACAAAACAAGTTTACTATCATCTCATCATCATTTTATTATTACATTGAAATTATTACTTCATTGTGGACTCTATATTTTTAAAAGGTCAATCAAACTACCTTAACTTTACACCTTCATCAGTTTTGACCATTTAAAAGTCGTACTTTTGCAATGAGACCGAAATCCACCGCTCCGCATTACTCGCCAAATTTGTTACATATTTGTGAGGAACGTAGAAATAATGACTTCAATTTAAATTAAATGCTTTAAATATTTTTGAGCTTTATAATCATCATTTGCGACTAAAACTTATCAGCAAGCTATAAAAACTTCAGAAAATGTAAAATTTCCTTAAAGAAAAGTACGATTTCAAAGTCGAAAAAGCGGTTAAAAGTTCGTTTCAATGCATATTATCATATGACAGATTTGTAAATACACAAAAACCAGAAAAGATTTGAACTATTCTTAAACTTACTTACTTGTATTATTTATTCCTCCGTAACAGATCATGGCTGCACTTGACTATAACCATTCTGTATCCTAAAAAAGACATTTTATGTTTGATTAGTTGATAGTTTTCAAATTTGTGATGTAGTACGTTTCAAATCAATGAAGAACAAGTGCTAGAAATACTTTAAATCATAAAAGGAATGGTTCAAAGTACAGCATGGATGACAGAGTCATGAATAATTAGGCATCAGGATGTGAAAAGAAATGCATCATGTACTGACAATTTTTATTAATTTTTCCATTGTAGGATAGCTTCCTAGTAATAATAATAAATAATTAGCTAAAACGTGTGTGTACTCTTTTACAACCAATTGAAAGTTGCTTACAATATTTTGATTTTTATTTAAAACCAAAGAACGTAATTGAAATACAACCAATTTTTTTTTTGAAAGAGAACACAAAATATCAAAGACATCTCACAGGATATTAAAAATGCTGATACTAAAATAAATAATAATGCTATAGAAATAATAATGCTAGATAAAATGCTATACTAAATATAAAACATCAGAAACTTACAGCAAAATTTTATACAATCAGTGTACGAAAAAGCATTCTTTAAGTAAATAAAATGCCATCTAGAAAGAATTCAGAATCAAAAAAATATTTTAAAAGCTTCGATATTCATTTGTTAAAGATTAAATTTTACTAAATGCTTCCCTCGTACTTTCAAACGAAACAAAAGATTGGAATCGTTGAATTTCAATTTCGTTTATCCTAGCACTAAATACAAGATATTTAAGCGGCAATCGTAGAGGCTTATGAAAGTAACCCGCCGGCATTTCAACGTTTTATTTTCAGGTTAGGTACTTAAATTACCATAAAAGCAGAAATATTCCGCGCGAAATCCTTCGAACAAGTAAAAGATCGAGCCATTTTTTCTTACTTGTTCCGAAAATTGAGGGGGAAAAAATATGCAATACTGAAAAATTTGAGCACTCTCTATTAAATTAAGCAAACTTAGTAAAAGTTACAAAAGCACTATGAAAACACTCACAGCAAATATTAGATACATTGGCTAATTAAGTTTACATGAAGAAATTCATGGAAATAAGAAAAAGAAAAAAAAGTGATTTATCCCTACAGGGATTTTAACTCATTCGCTTTATTGGAACAAAAGATTCTACACCTGCCCCTGCAGCGATTCAGGAGTTGATTGGATCATTTTTTCTCTCATCTTTTTACAGCTGGATATCTGTGCGAACATGTTTCAATTTTTATTTCTACAGTCATTATGTTTCATTTCGAAGCATTATTGGACTTTATGATAGATTCATGAAATACATTGTTTTCCGAGATAAAAAACAAGTGCATCGTTGGGGAAAAAATTGTTTTTAGTTACATCCTGATTTATTTCATTAGTAAATATGTTTTACCATTAACTGCATTACTATTGATTTCATGCGAAACTGTTCTATTCCTTTTTCTGACAGTTACATATTTCGCAACATGATTTTTTGCCAATACTTTGATGTCAGCTGGAAAGAAGATTTTTTTTTAAAGTACATTTCCAAAATACTACTAATGAATATGAAGGTTATTTTTTTGAATATGACGAAATTTCTGCCATTTTTTTTCCTTGAAGATTTCTAATATCAAGAATGGCGGTAATAATTTAATTATCTCAAACTTTTGGAGGCTAAAAATAAATAAGGAAATTATTTGATAGTTATTACAACAATTTTTACATTGTGAGTATAAAGACGAAAAAGAAAAGAGGAGGGGGAGAGTGTAAATGATGAAAGCAAATAATTGACTGATTCATCTTGCTATAATTGTAAGATTTTTAAAAATGTGTTACGTTCGTTACAATTTGGGTTAATCCGACCAAAAACGAAATTATAATTATAACGTTCGATTTTGGATTCCGCAGTTAAAGGTATTTAGACCTTTTCTAACACAAAAAACAAATTAATTAATTATTAAATGGTATTGATAAATAAATAGATAATTATATTTAGGTAATAAATAAATAATTAATTTTTTAAGGCAAGAAATAAATAAATGTATTTATTTATTACCTTCCCTGGTCCCCCCCCCCCCCCCTCGGTGCTCGAAATTAGATATTTATTGATAAATAAATATCTAATTTCAAGCGATTTCTTAAGAATTTTTATCATATATATATACTTTTTATTAAATTAACTAAATAAAAGAGTGAACAATATGATTCCTATTAAGTTTATCCGGAGCACACACGGAACGGAGTTGAAGCGGTGCCGGAGCAAGAACTTAAAAGTTGGAGCAGAGCAACAAAAAAAAAAAAGGTTGCGTTTGAGTTAATTGCTGATGAATTAACTAAATAAAATCGTGAAGAATATGATTCCTATAAAAATTATTCGAAGTACACGGAGGGGTGCCGGAGCAAGTACTTAAAAGTTGGAGCAGAGTAACTAAAAAAGTGGTTGCTTTTGATTCCTGTTGCTTTTTAAGGTAGGAAAAAAAGACACCATTATTAATTGCAAGGCATTTACAGTTCACTGGTAACAATTTATGGAAAATAATGCAATTTTTCGGGGACTTAGATTTTCATATTTAATAAACCCAAAATATAATTTTGCCCTCACTGAATAAAGAAGAAATACTCTAATTAAATAATCCATAAGATGCTTTAAAATTTTTTTTTAAAAAGTTCATTGTTTCGTTCTTCAAAGAAAGCCGATTGTTCCATCAATAAAAACATAGAAGGAATTGTAGCAGGTGTTCAAAAATGCTTCAGCGGATGAGCGAGGAAAACAATGAAAGACTAATGACAAAATGAAAAAGAAAGACATTTTACTTCAAGGAGGGAAAAATTATCACTTCGAAGATATATTGCATCATTCCCGAAAGAACCTTTGTGAGATTTGAAGTGATGTGCGGTCTTTATCTGCAGATATTTCAAAATCATGTTATTTCTGAGCATGGAATGCTACTGTTAGAGCTCCATTTGTCTGTTTTCTTTTCTTTTTTTCTTCAACGTATTAAATCCAGTTTGATAATTTACAAAAAAGTTAGTGTTCTTTTACCAAACAACTGATTTTTGAAAATTCATTCTCCTGTATGTAAACACATACCTGCACCTTAGAGGTGTGGATATCTGAACTACTTAAACGATGCGAAACACATACCTGCACCTTAGAGGTGTGGATATCTGAACTACTTAAACGATGCGTATCGCCGATGAAAGGTGAGGAGATCAGAGGTGAACCCAGTGAGAACAGCCATCTCTCTCTGTCTCTCATGCATATATATATGCACTCATTGCCATAAAAATTTGCGCACCTAGAATCAAATCTCGGATCGTAACGAAACTTGGTATGAAAATACGTGTCAAGCAGATGGGCAAATACAGCCTGATTGGGCTGCGTAATGCCGTCAGAAGGAGTTGAACTTCAGTCTCCGTGGAGTATAAAACAGTTAAGCAGAGCTTGTTTACGCGTGTGCAATTTGTTGCGGAGGAAGTTTTTAAGTAGATGGGAGGAACTTTTTAAGTAGAGATGCCGTTACGTCGCCATCGAAGACAATAGGAGCAATTCTCAGTCTGAGAGGGGGAAAAATCATCTGGATAATGGAAGCCGTGTGGTCATAGCCCCGCATGGAATCCGTTCTGACTTTACAGGGATGTGGTCTTGGCACCAGTGGACAAGAGATGGGTTGCGTACACGGCGACCAGTCTCAGGACACAGTCGACAGACCAACAGTCGAGAAGAGCGTCGCATCATCGACACGCACGCATTGCGCCAACTGCCTTATTTTTCGCCATCCGTCACAGGCAGCAGCACCTTCATTACGGGTGCTTGTGTTTGTCCGTACCATAGCAAGGCGCCTGACAGAAGAACATATGCTAACACGGCGCCCATTACGAGTGCTGCCAATGACCAATGACACCCATTTACCGTCACCTGCGTTTAGAGTGGTGTCAAGCTGGACGGGACTGAACTGCAACCGTATGAAACAGGTCATCTTCCGCAACGAATCCATATTCAATTTGGGCAGTGATCACCGTCTTTTACGTGTGTGGAGCACCCGTTGTGAGCTCCACCATCCTGCCTTTGCTTTACAGCGGCACACCACACCCTCAGTTGTTTTGAGGGTATGGGATGCCATCCCATACGACACACAGTCACCCCTAATGTTGTTCCATGGCAGAGAAGCGGTATGTTCGCAACATCCTTCAGCTATCTATGTTGCCCTTCATGGCAGGGCTCCCGGGAGCCCTTTTTCAATAGGAAAATGCTCAGCCACACACACAAGCAAGGGTGTCATCCATGACTGCATCTCTCCCATTCCTGACCCACTCAATTCCTACCCCACATTTCTCTCTGATAGAGCATATATGGGATCACTAAAGACGGCAAGTTGGGCAGCGTAAGAGTTTACCTTTTTCGTTACATTTATGACGCTGGCTAGTTAACCAAGACGGGAAAAGCAAACATAAAAAAACCTCGTCCTATATACATAATTTATTAAATGTTTACCGTATTCATGAAAACCAGTTTTAAGAAATTTAGCAAAAATTAGTTTTATGTAACAATTGTAATTACTTACAAGGACTTACCGTATGCTTTTTTAACATGAAAAAGCAGTTACATTACTATGTTTTCCTTTTTAAGTGGCGCAATCAGGCCGAATTCAGCAACTTAACAACGATCAGATACGCAACTGCAGTTATTTCACCATCAAGAAGAAAGTGTTTTTGTTACTGTTATTAATATCTCTCGGAAAATAAAACGTTATGCGTTTATATCTCTCCCCATTCAGTCGGCAACCTCTCTCCTCCCCAATTGCATTTTCCTCAGAAGGGGAAAGGAAAAAGATGAAGATTAGAGGCCATAAAAATCTCTAAATGACTAACACGATTTTCTGATTTATCGCCTCTCATTTGTGCCATACTAAGTTGTTTGTATACCTCAGCAAAAAGGAAGGATGGTATTAACAGTTTATCGCCGATTCCATCTAGAGATTAATATCCGTATGCAGCTCCCATATAGCCCACGTAAAAGATGAGCAGTCAGTTATTAAATGCCCTTTTCTTTCTTCAGAAATCACAGGAAACGTTGCCAGTTATTTCGGAGAAGATTTCGTATTATGTTGTAATTTTTTATTGTGTCAGTTAATGTCCGATTTGGTTACGTGAAAGAAACGTGCCTAATTTGGAGGATAGGGTGGACATAAATGATATACCTATGAACTGCTGTTGATTCTGTTACTGATGATGGCGATTATTTTCATGATCATACGCAAAATGTTTTCAGTGAGGGACAACATTTAAAACACAAACAATTTTTACTATATACGGATTTTTTATTACTATATTTACTATATATATTATTATTACTATATGCAATATTATGTTAATCTGGAGCCAAATTTAGTGGATACTATTTTTTTAAAAAGAAATTGTCTTAGAGGGCATGTACGAAAGTGGTCTACCCGTGTACCATATTACCTGTAAAAACTTTACCAATATTTATTAAAATCTTGAACTCCGTGAAACTGCATAAAACAGTATTTTTGAAAAATTCAAATGTATATATATATCTCCCAATTTCAACAACTTTGGCAGTTAAATTTCCCATAAGAGAGACATATATTATACAAATGCGAAGTTATTTGGGAATAAAATAGTATTCTGATCATTCGCAGGAAGATTGTAATTAAAAAAATTCAAAGATGCTTTACAATTTCACACAATTTTTATATAATGAGAAAAGAATTTAATTTAACGATGCCCGAATAATTCATTCTCATACAAGAAGGTACACGATATATGCCTAACCCACGAGCATAAAAAAGGGATGTTTTTTTCTTTTTATCCTATTTCAACACCAGCATTCAGAATTGTTTTTTTTATAGAAGCTAATTACTGTAGGCGAAAACTGAGAAATGTGGTTAGTAGCTGGTGGCCGGTAGATTCAGTTTTGTTAAAAGCCACTTTTTTAAATTTCTAATAAGAATTGGAAACTAACTCTAAAATCGTTTAGAAAACAAATAAATTATTGTAATAAAACAAGAAATATGCAAATTTGGATTAGCACATGCAAAAAAAATTTCGAAGTTTTAAAATGATTTAAATACATACAGGATGCTGGAAGATTGAAAGTTCAAATGTGACATGAAATTTTCGGCGAAGCATGTGTTCAATATTGGCAAGTTTCCAAGAAATAAAAAAAAAGGTGATTCGCTCATAATAAGAATTAGAAAATGAAAATTCAATTTATCTTTAAGATGTTCATTAAAATTATTCCAATTTTCAAATAAATAGATAAAAACGTTTACAGTATAGATAAAAACGTATGAAGCAGTTAGGAAAGGAGTGGATGAGTGGCGATAGATCATGCATTGTTTAATCTCTACGTTTACTACTTTAATCACCAGAATGGCGACTGGCGACCGCTAATTTTCACCTATACCAATTACCCTAATGCAGACCAACTTTTGCGCACGATTCGAAAATGCAATTTCAAAAAAAAAAAAAAAAAAAAAAAAAAAAAGCTCTACTTGAGTTACATTTATCAAGACGAGCATAAATAAATGTCATATAACCAACGATAACTCCGCAAAGTTTGACCTATACCTGCTCGTGATCTTATAGCGAGTATGACCTGATTAACTAAAAAAGAAGTAGTATTTATGCTAAGATTATAGTTAATATTGTGTTGTTTGACTATGCTAGTGTCTTCGAATGTCGTTATCTGGATACTTTCATACCCTTTACTGACAAAAAGTTTGACATCATAAAGATTGTTTTCTTAGAATTCTTAATTTTGTTAATTTATTATTTACTTCTCCTTATTAATTGCAGAATTTCCATTACTTTTTTAGTTCTATGAATTGTACTAGAATTGGAATAGAAATTTCCAGAACTGCAATCAAAATGCACGGACAAATTAAGGAATTACGAAGGTCACCAGTTGAAATCGAAAGTTATGTATTGTAAAAGGAACTGGAAAAATTAGTGTGGGAGAGGGGGGGGGGGGTACGCTTGAGTTAAAATAAAAATGTAGGAAGACGTCATCCTAAAGTGTCCCCCTTTCACTATAGCAGGGCTCGAAAAATCTTTAAAATTTTACATGAACTGGCGGGCATGTTCGTCTAAAAAATACATGCCCGAATTTTTTTTTTTACATACCCAGAAGTTGTATTATTGCATATCAATAAAAACATTTGAATTTGTCATATATCATTAATCAGACAAAAATTTAAATTAGCAGCTTTTTGTCTGAATCAAGAATTATTTTAAGGTTAATATAAAGTATTAAAAAATTACAAATAAATATTTCATAATAAGTCGTTGCAAAACAAAATTTGCAAAATTTAAAAATTGTATCACCAATTTTATTGTTGTCATGCATGTCCGGCAACATGTGAATTTTGAGCTCCGGTAAAGATGCGGTAATTTTTCAATAAGATACGAAACAATAAAGTTTTAGGAAGAATAATTTAATTAAAATATTACATGCCCTGGCGGCATGTAAGAGTAGAAAATTCATGCCGGATCGTAATTTTTACATGCCCCGAGCAAGTCGGGCAATACAATTTTCGAGCCTTGGACTATACCATTGCTTTCCTCCAGCAGTTGATTGATAGCGGCTACTAATTGTATACATATCTAATTGAAGAGACAATTTTAAGCTTCGAAATATACACAATAATATAATTCCTAAAAGTGACAAATATGTGACGTCAGAAAAAAAAAAAGAATAGATTTCAGAAAACTGTCGTAATGAGAAATGCAACTACTTAGAAATACACATTAATGAAAAACGATAGCACTGTTATTTTGACAGTTCTCTTTTGAGTTTAATCGGGAAGAATTTGCTTCGGCATTCGCGCCATTTTTCCGTCAGTGGAATTTTAACTTTTTGTTTCAATGTCCTCATTACTTTTCGACACGAAACTAACGTGAAAGATATGTTCATTTTTTGGCATGACGAAATAAAATATTTCATTCGGCAAATTAATACTGTCGACAGGGTGGCGTAGTGGTAAGGTGCAGGTCTCGTACGCCCAAGATCGCAGGTTCAAACCTGGCCCAAGTCGGTGGATTTTCAAGATGCAGAAAATCGTCTGCGTCCATGTCGTATGATTATGAGGCACGTAAAAGATCCCTTGGAGTAGCCATTTTGCTTGGATGCTCTCGGCTAAATTAAATTCTTAGTGCAAATTGCATCAATGAGAGCTCAGGTGCCGCCATCTAGGGATAACTGAGCGTCAAAATTCACATGAGGTGAAGGTACCACACTCATTGAGAGGTGGTACCAATTTCTGTGGACCGCACTAGGTCTGCAATTGGGGAGAACATAACTCAGCAGCCCCATCAGGAAAAGAAAAATTAATACTGAATCTCCTCGACCTGTTGTCTAAAGTTGAGTCAATAGCTTAAAAATGTAGTGCACGTGTAGAAGTAGGCGGACCTGTCAAGCGAATCACCTTACAATACACTCGATTTTTTTTCCTCTGTCTCTTTCGCACTCTTATTGTAAGTACAACGCTCTTTTTGCTTCAACCCTTCAAATCTCTCCCTTTCAAACAAGAAGATAAATCCTTTACCGCTTCTCTTTTCCATGCTCGACACGTGCCAGCGTACGGATAATAAAACTTCACGTGGGAAACTCAATGACACCCCCTTTCCCTACAGAGAGAGGAGGGAAAAAAAGCACCACAGTAGTTGTAGTTACCCTATCTCTCCTATTCAATTAAGAAAAAACCAATCCATTAGCCGAAAAGGATGATACAAAGTGTTGCTGCCGAAAGCCTCTCATCTTCTGCGAGCATCTCTGTCTATATAATATATTTATTAGGGAAAAAACTGCTGCGGCTATCGACGAATCTTTCTTCTGGCCTCTTTTTTTTTTCGGCAAGAGAACATCGTTTTGTGTGATGTGTTACCTTTTGTGTTGTCACTAAAAGGGTGCACGAGCGAGATAGGGTTTGTGGCGAGAAAATAGAGGTCTGTTGTTACCGGTGAGACGCATACTTTGAGAACAAGCATATGGGGTGTTTCGGGTTTCTTTTGAGGAGGTCTGCTTTGTGATTCGTGGTAAGATGAGAACAAATGCTTTGTTAAAAATTCAAGCAACATAGGGGAATTTGTTTTTAATTTTATAAAAATGCGTGTCCATTAATAGGTAATGTAAAAAGCTAGCTTTAACTGAAAGTTGAAACTCTTCTTAACTGAAAGTTGAAATTCGAGGAAAAAAGCTTCTATGAAGAAAAAAAAACACCAAAAATTGTTGGGAATAGTGATTTGAGTAAATTTAAAAGAATACTAGAGATTTGTTCAACTTACTTGGCTATTGGTTCAAGTTTGCGATATAAGGGAAAATGTGAAACAGAAAACTAACCATCCCTAATGTATTTATTGAAAAAAAGAAAAAGAAAGATAAAGGCGCTATTATTCTTATAAAAACGAAAAAAAGTGCTTGTACTTAAAAATTCAATGATTATTTCATCTGACTTTCCTATTACTATATATAAATTTAACTCTATTTTTAATTAGGAAATAGAGTTAGTTTCTTAGTTTTCTTTTATAAAATGTCAAATTACAAATATCCTATAAAGAGAAAGGTATAACTTATATTAACCTTTCGTCATATGGGGGAACATTTTGCTATAAAATTTGGGATTGTAATTGCGTTACAACAGAAAACAATATATTAAACGAAAGCTAAGCACTCGTTCATTAGATAAGTCTCTAAGAAAGCGGAGGCAGGCAACATTTGTACAAAATACCGTTTTGCTTCCTACATTTGGTTTTGAATAAATGGCTTTGAATGTTGTTTTATTCAAACCCATAAATGAGCCTTATCAAGGTAAAGTACCTGTAGTTTTCCTCATAAATAAATGATATGATCTAGATATTGATGCCACAGAAAAATAATTCCAAGTCAAAGTACTATTAACCAGTCAAAAACAAAAGCATTAACTAGTTTCAAAATGTCTATAAGATTACATATGCGAGCAACAAGAAAAATCTTATCTGGAAAGGACTTTTATTCTAAAAGGGTTGTATAATACTATAAATATATAATTATTACAAAAGAATACAATTTAGCTATATGTTTATGGCAAGAGTAACGTTCCACATAGCTGCCAACACATTTTTAAAAAATATTCTGTTTGTATGTGCGAAATCAGTGAAATACCTTCTTTCAATTTGTAAATGATGATATAAAAGGTCCGGGGGAGAACCTAAAGTGGTTTTTCATGACGCTTCCCCATCATGGAAAATCAATGAAAATGAATGTAAGGAGAAAACAAACTAATATCCTACCTGGTGTGGTTCTTCCCAAAAGATGCTTTACTACTGCGTGGTTTTGTATGAAACGGGGATGTTTGTCCTGGGGTATGTGTATACCCAAGAATTTAATTTCATAGAAAATGTGAGCATGGGATCATTCATAAATGATGTCACGCTTCGAGGGGGGAAAGGGGTTCGTGAAATTGTGACAAAGTCTGACAAAGGGAGGGGAGGGGGTAACAAGAACCGTGACATCCTGCATTATGCAACATAGCGTGACATGTGACAAAGGGGGGGAGGGGATCCACTGAAGTGTGACATATTGTGACAAAGGGGGGAATGGGAGTCAAATATATGGGGAAAAGCGTGACATCATTTATGAACGGCCCCATAGTTTTTCCCCTAATCTACATTCCACGTATGTAACATGCTCCAAATTTTACAACACACAAGTTAAAAAAAAAAAAACTATTCTACTTTATCAGGATTCCTACATTATTCTATGGGGCCGTTGCCAGATATTATTACAGGCCCCTCGCTCTTTTCGTTCGATTTTGTCTTTCTTTTCTTTTCTTTTTTCCTCTCTCTTAGTTTAAGTCTAAACTAAATATTATACTCTCTGTGCTTGCCTAAAGAAATGTGATTTAAATGTGTTGCAAAATTCTTAAGTAAAAATACTACATTATTTACATCGCGAACAAAAGAAGAAAGATCATCACTGCTGTGCACTTAAAAGGAGAGAAGAAGAACATTCTTAAAATATTTCGGAACAGACATAACTAAATTCTCTATAAATAACATTATTATAAAAACATTTTTAATTTGAAAATACTTAATTTCTTTCGATAATGTTCACATTTGAGTTGCGTTTTTTTTCTTCTTTAAAGCAGCAAGTATTTTGTTTTTCGAGTAAACAAGTGGCTCAAAACAGCTACAGTCACTCAGGGTAACTTTTGAACAATGGGGGTTCACTTTGAACCACGCCATGTTTTTTAGTATATTTGACTTACTTTAGAAATTAGGAGTAGAAAACTGATTTTATAACCTATTTAGCTGAGTGCAGCACTGGAACTTATAGTTTTTTTTTGGGTCAAACATACTAAAAGATAAAATGTGGTTCAAAGTTATCCCCAATGGTTCAAAGTTACCCTCAATGACTGTATCATCAATGCTCTTGTACTTCTGGTAAATGTATCATATTTAATAATGCTACTTTGTTGATACTAATTGAAAATTATATCAATTTTTTTCATTCAATGCAGACCCACGGACCCCCTTGAAAGACGGGTCCCGTTGCCATGACCGGGGCCCGACTTGCAAGTTTTCATGCTCAGGGCACTTTCAAATTTTTACTGCCCTTATGAATGGTTCACTTATTTTTTTTATCTATATAATATACATGTGTGTGTGTGTGTGCTAAGGTCAATGGAAATGATTACTATTAAGAATAACCTGTTATTATGAAAAATTTACCAGCGGTTATTATTAGAGTCATTTGGGGTAATTTTGAACCATGGCGGTTAACTCTGAACCACGTCATACTTTTTAGTATATTTGGCTTAATTTAAAAATTAAGAGTATAATCATCTAGTTTTTTTTTTTAGTCAAATATAGTGAAAGATATATAACGTGGCTGAAAGTTACCATGAATTACTGTATTTAAACTGGTTATGAATTAAAAAAAAAATTCTAATTGATATTATGGAAAAATTTCCTGCCCCATAGAAGGTTCCTACCCAGGGTACGGACCCGATAGTCAGGGCCTGGCCATGACAACAATAGCGCCAGCATTTTTTCTGATGGGGGGGGGGGGGCGTTACATAATCATATTAGTACTATACTCTGAAAAATTTCCAATTACTAAGGTCTAAACTTCCAACTAATAACCATAATTTGTTTGTTTGGTTTTTGAATAATTTATTTCAGCCTTCCTTCTTCATGGAAAAAAAAAAAAACACCCCTGCAGAATGAGTCAGAAGCAAAAAGAACCAAATTACTTTTAGAGCATCGTCTACTGTCAAGCATGCGCTCGAAAGGGAATCTCGTTCGATATTTATTTTCATCGATACCAAATCGGAACGTCGGAGAAGCTTCATTGTGCGGAACATCTGGAACACAATATCTGAAATCCATATTTTCTTTCTGCTGGTCTTCAATATACATAAAAATGTTCCGCGAAAATTTGGGAAATCTTTGCCAGGTCAGGAAAAAAGTTTTCGCTTCTTTCCCTCTACAATGGAAACCATATAATGCAAGGAATGGAATCCTTATTTTTCATTTTGAAATGCGTTCTATTTTTTTTATTTTTGCGTTCTGAATATAAAAAAAACTTTCTCTTTAAATATTTTCTAATTCACTTACAGTTATGTTTAAACATACGTTCAATGGTAGAATGGTAGGAATCGAAAAATCCCTTAGACGAATGTATGAGTTCTAAGTTTTTCTTCAAAATTTCTTTTTCTCGAACAACCATTGGCAAAATCTGAGCCTAAGCGATGCTTCTTTTGCTCTAACTAAGACTGGTTTATCAACACAGGATTAAGAACAGAACTATTTGTTCTCTTCATATCATCATCTTCAAGTTATCTTCCCTTCAGTACTTGAATGCAATCTAAATTAGATTAACCAATGCATCGGTTCATACGAAAAGACATGAATCATTCGCCATGTGATCAAACAAAAAATGCTTAAGATAATATGAAAACTCTATTTTGGAACAGTGGTTCTTGCATTTCACCCTGTGCTACTCATCATTCGAAAATAGAACTTGTCATCATCTTAACGGAAGTGCGTAGCAGAGGCATAACTTCAGTTGTCTTGTCAGGCAAGCCTATTTACTGCGAAATTCCATTCAGCGAAATGCCATCCATCCAGAAAGCGAGCGGACATAAACTCCAGTTTCGTCAGTCTTTGTGGAATGCAGAAAAAATGACAAAACAGAAGTAGATGACACAACCTCTAACAGTGCCAACAAGCCGAAGAGTTACTACTCATTCTGGATTTTGGGAGTTGAAAAATAAAAAGTGAAGAAATCCAGTCATTCTGAGTCTTTTTCAGCAAAAAAGAGGCGGAGATTTAGAGGATAGTTCCATTTTGTGATCGACGCGACGCGACGCCTCTTCCGAGTGGATTTGAGTTGCGATTTTTTTTTTATTTCGAGCTAAGAGCGATCAGGTTGAAAATAATATTTTTTTTGTTCTGTTAGTGGCAGATTGTCTTAGCTACGGTTTCTCAGGGTTGACTGAAAATCCGTTTACTAGTTGATTAGATAGTGTTTCAGAGGGAGTTCTTTCCCGCTATTGGAAGGATGGGGGGGGGGGGGGGGTCGTTCATAAATGACGTCACCCTTTTTTTCCATTTTTTGACCCCCCTCACCCCCTTTGTCACAATATGTCACACTTCAGCGGACCCCCTCCCCCCCTTTGTCACGCGTCACGCTATGTTGCATAATGCATGATGTCACACTTCTTGTTACCCCCTCCCCTCCCCTTGTCACACTTTGTCACAATTTCACGAACTCCCCTCCCCCCTTCGAAGCATGACATCATTTATGAATGATCCCTTGGGTTCAAAATAACAAGATTATTATACACAGTGTGTGAAAGAATTTTTACGACTAAGTTTATAAAATAAAATAAAAACTAGTAATTTAAATTTTTTTAACAATTTTTATTCAAAATAAGATCATTCGGCTTCAATACATTTCTTACAACGGTTTAACAACGATTCGAATGCTTGTTCCAGCTCACATTGTGGGACTGCCTCCAAAGCTGTTTGTATAGCATCAATGTCATTAAAGTAAATAAAAAACACATGAACTGAGGTTTTGGAAGTAGATAAGCCAATATAGTTAAGGAGTTTTACGAATACTGGATAACACAGATACATTTAGTTCCAGCTGTAGTCTTAAAAATTCTTTGACTCACTGTTGCACAAACAGCTTCGACGCGAGCTTTGGAGGCAGTCCCACAAATGTGAGCTGGAACAGGCATGCGAATCGTTGTTAAACCGCTGTAACAAATGTATTGAAGCGAAAGGAGCTTATTTTGAATAAATACTTTAAAAAAATATAATTACTAGTTTTTATTTTATTTTATAAACCTAGTCTTAAAAATTCTTTGACACACTGCGTATGTATCATGTACGGATTGGTAAAAAAACTATCAGTAAAAATAATTTATATCAAATGCAACATAAAAAACCAATCGTTACGTCCACAACTAACTACAAACATTTTGCTTCAAATTACTGCGAACGTTAATTAATTTGAACGTAAGAATTCGATATTCTAACGTGTTCTCGCTCTTGAAAAAAACCGTTGAAAGACCAATTCCAAAACCTCTTCAAAGATTTCAAATTCTGAACACACACGTTGAATTAAGACTCGGTTTACTAATTTCTCACATAGACGACAGTCTCACACTATTACTACTGCATTCCGTTGATGGGCGAATTTAGAAGCGTTATCTCACGGCGAGAATTTCCACTTGTCCCAGCAATCGATCGGTGAGAAAATTACGGTAAAACAAGCAAGGTGAGTTTCCTATCCAATTAATTAGGAAAATGTGCTCTCGCGCTTTAAATATTTTTTATTCTTTACTTTTGTTTTTACGAGTAATATATTAAAAATACCTGATCAACAACATAACATCATGCATTTCTAAAGAAATGTAATTACATTTAAAAAAGAAAAATGTATAAATGCATTTTCTTAAAAATAAAATGTATGAATGCATTTCCTTAATAATAAATGTATAGATGCATTTTCTTATTATGAAAATTTATGAGCTTCCGAAACAAAATTATTCGAAATACTTGCGTTTAAATTGATCTATATCTTTGCTTTCTATAGTTTTATTCAGTATTAATAAAAACACCTAAACAGAGTGATATATTTCTAAGGAAATGTAAAAAAAATAATTTTGTAGCTCAAGTCAGAGAACAAAGTTGTAAAAGAAAAAATATATTTTATAAGAACATAAAAAACTAAAAGAAGTAACTTATACCTTTTGAGCAATTTAAAGCTGTTTTTACTAATTTTTATATATTTTGACTATTAATATACGCACAAAAAATAGTTTAATATCGCAACAAATTGTTTTTGGCAAATACAGTTCTTTTAATACTTCATATTGGCAACACAAAAACATAATTTTTGATTTACTTTTATTTAAAAAAACATTTTTCTGCGTACTTTCTTTTCTATTTGCGATACAAACACACACACACACAAAGAGCACACGCAGTAACATAAATATAATTATACATACTTTAAGAATTTTTATTATTTATTTAAGATGCTGCATTATAAAATAAATTTCGTTTTATTTATTCAAAGTGCAAAAACTAGTTCAAGCTGTTTCAAAAAAGTCTTAATTTTAAAGGGTTTGAAGACTATGTAATGCAATGAAAAGCACAAAAAATAAATTTAAATAACTAAACAAACATAATTTGGAACCTTGTCTTTATTCTAAAAAGGAATAAAATTCTTCCTTCAAAAAATCATGAATCGCTGAGGAAACACGTTCTTTTTTAGTTTTTAAATAAACATCAATTAATTACAACATCAGTATTTAAAAGTGTCTCTGAACTTTGATGCTAAAATATGAAAAAGCAAAAGCTGCTAATTTGCTATAATTGTAGTAATTTTGCTTAAAGTGTAACAGTTAATTCAGGTCTGAAGAAAAAATCATGCAACAAAAATTAACACATAAAATGGTGATAGAAAATTCACCCCGAAAACAAAAACCTTTCACTCGCTGTATGAATAATTTGTTAATACTGGCTGATTAAAATTAGACTGAGCTGAAGGAATGAAAACAAAATTTTTTTATTCCTGCAACATTTTCCGCCGCATATTTAACAATGCATATTTAGCTAACGCTGAATTTTTCGTCTCGCATTAAGTAATTGAGTTTTAAAGAATCCTTTTTTTCCAAGCTTTCCATAATTAACAAGTGATAGGAAATTTCATTTTTTGAAAAATTATCGTCTGCGTTGAGTCAATAGTAAGTCTCCATCAGAGTATAAAAATGCAATAAACATATCAATTGTATAAAATAAATGCTGCCTCAGTTCGATTTTTTTTAGCTTAATGGCTGCATATTTCTTTCCTTAAGGAAAAATATTTTAATATGAATGAGTTCGTTGGAGAATATTTTGTTCGTTCTAATTTTCATAGCGGAGAAATTAAATTCCAAACTAAAAAGGTTCGTTTAATAAATATTCATGAGGTATTAGTTTATTTATGATTTACATATTTGTAAAATGGCTGGCTCACAGTTTTGTTGCTTTTTTTGAATTTGTTCAAGAAATAATTTTGATTTAGTAAAAATGTATAAATGTGTTACGAAACAAAATGAAAGCAAAATAATAATAATATTAATAATAACGAAATAGTTTGAAAAAGTACTGAATAATTTTTGTTTTCAATTTTATGAAAGTAAAAAAAAAAAGAGGGATGATAAACAAGTTTTTAAAAGAGTTGCTCTTTGTCTTTGATATTATGAAACGAATGTTATAAACGGCTGTTTGATATCGTTTTGCTTTTACTTTCTATACGTTGTGAAAAGTTTACGTTTATAAAGATTTTTTTTTAATAGAGTGCTTGCTGAAAAATATTTTATATTTTACTTGTAATAATTTAAAGTGCTAGTTAAACGTAGAGTATTATTGTAACTTTATACAAGATGCAGGACTATGTATGATTTCTTTTAAAATCTCATTACTGATTCTGAATCATGAGATATTAATTTTACTTTAACAAAAGAAACGAAAAGTTTAATCTTTTTTTTTCCACATACACAACAATTTCAACTCTGTAATCGTGGGTTTCGTTTTTAGCCTACTTTCTCGTAAAAGTAAATAATAATAATAAAGCGTGAAAGAAAGCTTAATGTATCGTGAAAATATCGTTCGAAATCAAGAAGAGTCAAAAATAAGTTAAGTAATTAAATAAAATTTGAAAAATAAAAAATTAGAAAGTAGGGTTTTGAGATGGGGAAAAAGTGTGTCGGTGGGTCTGTCAATCTGTCTGCCCCCCCCCCCCCCCAGCTAATAACTTTTGAACGAATCATCCGATTCGAAAAATTCTTTTTGCATTCGAAAAATCTCGGCGAGGATATCTCATTTCCATGTTCTATTTTGATTTGAACAATTTTTCGCTCAATTTTGAACAGTTGAAAAAAATTTAACATTAGCGGCTATGGGCGAAAATGAATCAAATGATGTAAACTCTGGGTACAAGATTCAAGTTCTAATGAATAACTTACTGGGAAAAGCTCTTGGCGTGGAATATTAATTTGAACAGTTTTTGTTTATTTTTGAACAGTTCAAAAAAATTAACATATCACTTGCTGTAAAATTTCAATCCTATATAAATCTAACGGACCGATTTGCTTAGAACAAACTTGATCGGAAAGCTCTCATAACGTAGAACATGTACAAATAGAAAGTTCACAAAGAACTAACGAGCCTATTTTCCTATCAAATTTTTTTATTGGGATTTCTAAGGATATTTCTCAACGAATAAATGAATAAGTGAAAGAATGAATGAATGAACAAATGAACGAGTGAAAGAATTAATAAAACATCAATATAAAATTTGCCTAAACTTCTTTGTAAGTTAACCATATGGGAAAACTACTATGAGCACTCTTTTATTTTTCAAATATGTTTTTTCATTTTTCTTTTATCTGATGTAGCCACTTTGAAAAATTATGTATTTTAAGGAATCTTTACCATCATATATGTAACTTACAAAATTAATAAGATATTTATCTTTATTTATTTTAACTAGGTACTTTTCTTTTGAAGTTGTACGGGATACATTGTAAGTCCTTCAGGTTAAATTTCTCTAATGATATTTTAGATAATTGCGAAAAAATAGCTAGTTACTATTTTAAGGTAACGTTAATACAAGAAGCTATATTTTAATGAGTTACAAATGAATAAATGCATAGAAATGAAAAAAAAAAAAAAAAAAATCCCCGCCCTCTATAAGTTGACCACCTGTCTAACACTGTTAGAAATTTCATTATGAAATTACTGTTAAATGACCGGCAGCAGTCTGTCCATCTAATTCACCGTTAAATTTACGGTTTGGAACATTTTTCTATCTTTACGGGACCTAACCATTTCCAATCAGCTTGCTTAAAAAGCCGTAAATACAAAAGTTTACGGTTTTGTAACCATTTAAAAATGGTTTAAAAACAAAATTTTTACCGTTTTTGAACCATTTCAAGGCGTAGAATCTCCGAGACATCGAAACCGTAAACGAAGCTTGCAGGAATTGAACACGGGTGTAAGCCATATCAACCTTGCTCTCTAGCCATTCGGCCATCTACACCACGTGAAGCGGCCGTTTATTTATCAATAAATCTTCTTTTTCAACAGGCAAACTGCCTTAAAATTGAGATTTCAGTTTTTGATTGGATCCAAAGTCATTTTTAGTCTAAATTTACTGTATATTGACGAAACTCATTTTATTTGCTGCAAAAATTAAAATACAATCAAGCTTCAGCAGCTCAAAGATGGATTCGCTTATTCGCAAACAGTTCGGGAATCCGATGTCTCCAATTTTGATTTATTTTTCTTCTGTTTTTATAAACACATGCAGATTTGAACTGATAAAACTTTATTCCTATTTTAAAACAACGTATGACCGGTAAGGTTTCGCAGCCAAGATGGACGCCCGATTCTTATTGAGCGCTTGAAAATGACGGTTAGTTAAACGTTCATTAGGATAAACAGAGAATAAACGATTTTTTTCGCAACCAGAGGTTTGAGTACCATCTTTTTAATGGTTATTCAACTGTTGTAATTAAATACGGTAAAATAACAATCAAATAAATGGTTATTTTACTATTTTCTTACGGAAATTTTTAACAGTGAAGTTGACCACTAAAGGGCTGAACCGTAAGTGGTCAACTTACACAGCTTTCACTGTATACGCATTATTGATTTGACAATTTGTGCTTCATTTACGTTGATTTTTACTTATACTCATATTTTAGCAGAAAGCATTTTTGATCATTTTTTTAATAATAAATCTTGAGTTGTATATTTCAGAAATTAAATAGGTGCTTTGAATTGGAAAATCAAGTCGAATTCATCTTAGCATACGCTGTATCCCTCGTGTAGAAGAACGAACTCTTTGGATATTTTCAGGCAGGAAAAGAATATGAAATGGCGAAAAACCGTAACTCCAGCATGTGCTGTTAAAAAACAACTTTGCCCAGATTTTATTTATTTGATTGTTGTTTTTCATTACCGATTTCCGTTCTTGATCTCGCGCTCCAGGAACATAAAGATAAGGCTGAACCCGGCCCAATGACCGGAAAACGGTCGTTATTGTTTTGGATCCGGAAACGGGATTTTCCGGAAACCACAGCAGGGAAAACTTCAGACAGAAAAAAAAATCCGGCTCTCTTCGTAGAGATAAATGACTCGTGACATCTATCCTATTTTCTGGAAAAATTTCATTTCGGTTCTTTTTTGCGTTTTTAGTTTTCGGGCATTTGTTTTACTGTTTTTTATGCCGGTGCTTGAAGACGGGGGCGTTTCCTTTTGTGGTTCAGCGAAATCTGGAATTGCCAGAAATATGCTGCGGATGTAATTTTTTACTGCTGTTTAGCTAAAATTCAAGAATAAAAATGTGAAATTTTGCCTTGAATCATAAACATTTTTATTCTTACTTATTTTTTTTCTTGTATTGCTTACGACTTCCATCTAAATGTCTAATACCATTAAAAAAGATTTGGCTGTTTTCAGAAATGCAGGGTGCGGAAAGAATTTGTGACTCATTAGAAAGCATTTGACGAACATTTTAAGAAAATTATCTTCATGAAGAATTTCTTAAAACTAATAAACGATTAAAAGATATGAAACGTATGTTAGTGATGACACATAAGCTTAATTGTTTTAAGAGTCTCCATAAGAATGTGCAGATGTCGAGTAATGGGGGTACCGCTGCCCTGGGAGTTTAGAAAAGTCCCCAGAAAGTGGCGGTTCGAGGGAAATGTTTTAAGATTTACACGCGAACGAGGCTGTTTTAAGCCATATGAGGTATGAAAATACTAAATCTAATACGATTTTCAAATTAGTTATCTTTCTTTTAGAGGCGGGGGCTTCCCGGGGAACCGTGGTACCCCTGAGGCCCTCAGTGTGCACGACTAGAAAATATTGCGGTTCCAATCCCGTCATTTCAAACATTTCCAGGGGGTGGGGGGAAAGGGTATAAACTCAATGTATATTGCATTAAAAAAACAACAAAATACATGTACATACATATAATACATGTACATACATTATATTCCCGAAGCGGTAACGTTCACGATAACGTTAAAGATGTGAAAATGCATTGTGATAGGCATAAAGACCACTTTATCTACATTAACGGCTGTTTCTAATTTTGTAAAAATTTGCCCGAACTGAATGCAATCTATTTTTTGAAGAGTTTTAAGTTTTTCAATTTTTCATGCAGAACCTAAAAGGGTAAATGGTCAAATACTTTCGTAAGCTCAGAAACTCACTATTAACTTTATCGTGTTTTTAAGTTTTTTTCTCTCAAATGGTTTTGATTAAATTATTGAATTTATTTTTAAATAAAATGTAGATCTCAAAGAGAGGAACTTAATTTCATTGTAGTTCCTAGAACCTATTATACTTTTAAACTCAGATATTTAAAAAAAACATCAAATAAGGCAGTGAGAAGCAAAGGGATGTAAGTGCCAAAAAAAAAAAAAACGATTCCGAGAAAAACGCGTTCAGTTTGGATTCTGTGGGACCTTGATTGCTATTTTTTTCTAAATCATGTTGGGTGGCAGCACCTATTAGGGCTACCCCTAACATCTCTTGCCACAATATAGAATAGATTTTTTCTTATCATTTGTAGTATTTGACACCAAACTTTCAATTTTGTCACTTACACTCCTTTGCTTCTAAGTGCCTCATATCCAAAAAACATCTCTCATATCACTTTTTAAACACGCACTCACAATATTTGCATAACCGGATTTTTTTAAAATTAAATTTGTAATAATAAAGCCTGAATTAGTGAAGGGTTGATGATTCGAATATTAAAAATATTTCCTATTGTGCATTAAAGAATATTTCAAATAAAATTTTGTTATTGTGCATTGGAAATTATTCCTAAATGCATTTTGCACACCATTAACATCTCTCTTCCCTGTAATTTGTCGGAATAAAAACTTTTAATCAATACATCTCAAGAATATATTCTTAATTTTGAAAGATCAGAAAATAGTGAACTATTTTCAATGGTTAAGGGAAACATCTAAGATTAAATTTCAAGCTTTAATGCGTGATATTCATATTTCAGTTCTTTGCATCACTAGCAGAAACGAAAAACTTTCGGCAAAATGCAAAGAACTGCGGCAAGGAGAATAAAAGAACAGTAACAACAAGAGAAAAAATGTTATGCAGAAAAATAATTGCATTCGTCGGCATATTTTATGTTCCTCAAATTGATCCGGTGCAAAAAAATACTGCGCATGGTGACGATTTTATTGTTCTGTTTGGTACCACATGCAAATTCCCCATATTTTTTTTTTCTTTTTGCTTGCCTGAATAATGCAAAGAGGAGAAAAAACCCCACATTTGGTAGCGCTTTATTCACAAAGAAATCACTGTGATTAAATCAGTCTGCGTTTGATAAAAGGGAGAAAAGAAATTCAGGAAAATAATTAAATCGAGACGACTAGGAAGTTTGGCTTAAATACGTTGAAAGTATTTTTTTCCAATGAGTTTTGATAATGAAAAATGAGTTTTATATAAAATACTCAGAAGGAGGGTGCCTGCAATGTTATATATTATATATATATATATATATATATATATTAAATATATAACGCCAGGCCCAGTGGCTAGGTAACCCTCCGTACTATTGGGTTGAGCTGTTTTCCAGCAAATGGCGTTACCAGAACTGATTGTGTCAGTTTATGATAGTGACATATCAATTTACAAGTAGTATAAGCATGCTTGATATTCATGGTATGTCATTTCGCGGAAGGGCAAACAACTTTATTTTTCATTGCGTCAAATATGTCACATTTCGTGCCAAAAAAAGAGTTCTGCGGTTAATTTTACTGCACTATTTTATTTTTTTAAAATCTGCAGTTGAAGCTCACAGAATTCTTGTTGAGACTTACGGCGATCATGCTCTCTCTGAAACAACTTGTAGAGATTGGGTTTAGACGCCTTAAAAATAATGATTTTGATCTTGAACATGGAGAACGCTCTGGCCCACCGAAAAAGTTTGAAGACGAACAATTGAAAGCATTACTTATGACGACTCATGTCAAACGGTAGTTGAGCTTGCAGAATGGTTAGGAGCTCAGAATCATTAAAAGTTCATTATCAAAACGGCTGCTATAAGAGCAGAAACACGACAAGCTCATTTTGCAGCATGAGAATGCTCGGCCGCATGTTGCAAAACCTGTATAAACCTACTTGGAAACACATAAGTGGGAAGTCCTACCCCACCCGCTGTATTCACTGGACATTGCCCCTTCGGACTACCACTTGTTCCTGTCCTTGACACATGGCCCGGCTGAGAAGCACTTCCGTTCTTTTGAAGATGCTAGAAATTGGGTCGACTCTTGGAAAGCTTCAAAAGACGTGTTGTTTTTCCGACGTGGAATTCAATTGCTGCCAGAAAGATGGGGAAAAGTAGTGGCTAGCGATGGACCAATACTTTCAGTAACCTGTTTCTTCTTATTTTTTTCAAATAAAGCAATAATTTTCACAAAAAAACAGCGGGAAATTATTCAACATCCCAACACCTTGCCACAGATCTTGGGTTCGATTCCCGGGTTGGGCAGGGTCGACTCAGCCTTTCATCCCTTCAGCGGGGTCGATAAAATGAGCACCAAGCATTCTTGGGAGCTAAACCGTGGGTGTTCCGCGACAGGCCGACCACTTGATTGGAACATCTGCTTCTGCACCCCAGAGCCCTTGGTTTCGAAAGCTGGGATGGGCACAGTAGGCCATGGCCCCCAATGGGCTGTCGCGCTATTCAGTGACTTATATATATATTTAAAACCAGGATCCATCGTTCCCGCATCTATCGCTTACCTTTATACCTTTATGTATCACCTTGTTTAATGGTCTCGTCATGAACGATATCTAATAAAGTTTTAAGGTCTTAGATCGTTTCCAAAACTACATTGTAAGAAAGTTTTGCCCGAAAAGACATGAGAATCTCCTGGAAACCATCTACCCGGAGTGTAACGTAAAATTAGAGACTTAAAAACAAGAAACTACAAAGCTCTTAAAAAAGGAAATTACAGAGAATAAAAATCAGAGAACATTCTGCTACGGTGGGCCGAAAAAACACTCCATTTTCTATTACGGGTACTGTAAAAAATTTAGTGGTAGGTTGTACCAAAAAAAGGGTAGACATTTACTGGCTACAAAGGGTGATGCTTAATTTTACCAGTGGCGTAGATAAGGGGGGGGGGACAACCCCCCCCCCCCGAAATTTTGACTTAGATACGGGATGGCTTAGAGGGACCCCACCGAAATGTTGGTGTCCGAAAACTTTTTTGAGACCTTAACTCTCTCTACGCTTTATAGTATTCTAAAAATATTTAATTTTGATTAGAACACTGCTAAAAAAAAGGCGCGATACATGGCAAAAAAAAAAAAAAAAAAGACAATTATCGAACCTTTGGGTTGTAGGGTCGTACTAGGTCGTACATAGGGTTGCAAATTTGTCGCAGAAAAGACCCCGAAATTCGCGGCAAATTTCACGAAATGCTCGCGAGAACACAACTATATTGTAATAAAATCTAGGATATCTGCAATGAAATTTATTTTTTAAGTAAGAAAGTACATAAGTGAACAATTTTATTTCTTTCAACTTTATGCAATATTTAGGTATTTATTTAAATGTACAGAATTTTGGTACTCGCTATGGCTTAATACGTTTTTATATGTAGAGAAGGACCGTTTAGCATCTGCGCTACTGACGGAACTGACAAACATCGAATTGCCACTTTGGACAGGTCGGGAAAACTTTTTCTCTTGAATTTCCAAAATTGAATTGCCCTCCTTCAACGTGTAACTCATTTGGGGGGGGGGGGGGGGATCATAGGGTTATTGTTAAAAACGGAAGAACTATCAACTTCGTTAAAAAGATTTAAATATTTGTATTGATTAGGATCAAAAACTTCTTCTAAACATGAATGTGATTATCTATAACTACTTTTATAGTTATTTTTCTATTGATGAATTTTTCTAAATTTTAGGGAAATCTGTTATACATTTTAAAACTTCAGAACAGTATAAATTGCCATTAAAATGTAAGTAAAAAACAACAAAAAAAAAGTTTTACATTTTAAACAATTTTCGCACAAACCGTGGAATTTTTTAAAAATCACGGATTTTAGGAAACAGCTTCAAAAATCGGGGGAATTCGCGGAGCGACAAACTTGCAGCCATAGTCGTACCACTTTCCTAGGAATTTCTCCCCTAAATACCTCCACCACAAACCCCTATTATACACTAGAGATGAGTTTGGGCTCACTTCTGAGCCCGAGTGATACTGTTCGGCGTCAAAGACCGAGCCCTCCCGACCCCGAAATTATTTTATGAAGTGTTGTTAATAGATATGGTGCTACATCGATTAAATGTAGGTTTTTGTTGCTATCGCAATTGGTTCTAATGATTTTTCTTTTAATTTCAAATAAAGAATACAATATATTTTTTAACTATCATCAAATGTTCCAGTTGAGAATAAATTCTGGTGAGCTAAAATGAATGAAAAATGATGTTTGAAAATCTTCGGTTTGGCAGCATTTTCGGGAAGTTTTTGATTCGCAGTCGAACAAAACTGGAATATGTTCAGTGCAACTCTTTCAGTTAGGAGAATTATTAATAAGAAGACCTATTAAATAAGATGGGTCTCTATAGTCTGGTGCAAATTGAAAATGAAAGTGGACACAGGACTAGCAAAAAACCATTATTAGAATAAAAAAAGGAGGCTGGAAATAGCTTTCAAATGCAACCAAGCCGTACTTTTAACGATAAATTTATCTAAACTAGAATCTTTCCCATGACTGTTCACAATTCTCCTTTCAAAGCTTCTGTTTAACAGTTTAACAATTTTATCAGCCGTCCCTCACTACGTTTCATGCCCAGAGCGGAAGAAAGTCCGTTTTATGACTTCTTCCTTTTAGAAGGTGCTTCAAGCACCACGGGGGTTTGCGTTAATTGCTCTCCACTTTCAACTGAACCCCATTCTCTATTGACCATTCAATAATAACGCCTCAACCGAACAGATATCGTTTACTTTACATATATACAGAAACAGATGCACTGAACACGAAGAAAGGAGATAGTAAAGTGATGAATGTCATTCTCAATTTCTCCTCTCCCCTAACAAATAGCACTGCAGCCATAAAAAAAAAATTCTCACGTTCTTTAACCCTCAACTATTCTTATTTAAATGGGTTTTTCCGCCAATGGTTGTTTACTTTGCCTATAGGTTAATGTATGAATAATTACCATGAGCAGAGACCTCCCACTTTTCTCTCGTGCGTGCATTGGTGGGTCAGTCTGTACTGATCAGGTTTTGCGCATTTTTTTCAAACCCAATTTATTTAGGGAAGTGCATTGAATGAGGAGCAATAATGAAGTAAGCAAAACCTTACAAGCATTTTTAAGCCGAAAGAGAAAATTGATGACAATTGTAATAAAAAGAGAAAGTTGATGCCCTCTGAGGAGTAGGAAGTACAATCTCCAGAATCAGAATTAGTTTCACTAGACACTTCTGAAGGTAATATTTTATTTTTGCCGCTTTTACTACTAATGCATTATCTAACAAGAAGTTCCGTCTAGAACTATGCGAGCTCACTTTCTCGTATACACCAACTTCAAACTTATAATCCAGCTATCTCTCTTTCTCATTTAGCTTTAGTTCTTAATTACTTCAAATACCTTTTTCAGCAGTTAATACGTATTCCTTCACTCACACATTCATTCTTTCATTTATTCAGTCATTCATTTACTCATGGTATTTATTCACTCATTTGGTTTTCAATTCATTCACTTGTTTATTTATTTTATCATTTATTCATTCAAAAATATCCATAAAAATCCCGACAAAAAATTTCATATGAAAATAGGCTCCCTTAGTTCTGTATTGTACCTGTAAACTTCGTAACTGTACATGTTCTACGTCATAACATCTTTCCGATGAAGCTTGTTCCAAGCAAATCCGTCTGTTATATCGTCATTTATACAAGATTGAAAATTCCCCGTAGGCGTTATCTTAGTTTTTTTTGAGCTGTTAAAAAATGAATAAAAATTGTTCAAATCAAAAAATTTTTCACGTTAAAAGCTTCTTCCAATAAGCTTGTTCATCGGAACTTGGATCGGATAGAGTTTACTTAATTTGCCCATAGGTGCTATTGTTAAGATTTTTTGAACAATTCAAAAGTAAGCGAAAAATTGTTCAAATCAAAAAGTCAAATATAAAAATGAAATGTCCACGGCGAGATCTTTTGATGCAAAAAAAAAAAAAAAATTCGAATCGGACAATTCCTTTAAAAGTTGACAGCAGACAGACCGATAGACACAAATTTTTCCCACCTCAAAAGACTACTTTCAAATTTTTTATTTTTCAATCTTTATTTAATTACTTCACTTATTTTAAACTTTTCTTTATTTTTAACGATATATTCACGACACATTTAGCCTTCTTTCATGCTTTATTATTTTTTAAACTTTAACGGGACAGTAGGCTAAAAATGATAATGGAAAAAAAGTTATCAGTTGAAAGTTCTATGTTCTCTGTGACAAAAAAAATATTCCTGTAAATTCATCAAGTTAGGTACGTTTTTTTTATTATTATTATTTGATTATAGTTAGGGGAACGGAAATGTATATAGTCTATACAACGCAACATTGTCATATTAAATACTGTCCCTGCAATAAGAAACGAGTGCAAACAAAAAACAAAATCACGTAAAAATTTAAACTTTTAAAAGGAAAAGTGTAGATTTTTCCTTTTAGAAAGCAATTTGTCTTTATTATTAACCGACTTTCCAAAATAGGACGGTTATTAATTGATATCTATGCATGTTTTTTGTTTGTTTGTAAATCGATAACTTCTCATTTCATAAACCGATTTTAATTATTCTTTTTTTTAAAATCTATTGAGGATGGTCTTACATAGATCCCATACTTTCCTTTTTGCAATAAACCGTATACGATAATTAAAAGAAAAAAAGGTCTTGGGAGGAAATTTACTAATTTTTGTGCTTTTTCAACCATAAAGTTTGACTAAATGAACCGATTTTAATATTTTTTTAATTCATAGGGAGAGGGGGGGGGGGGGGTTTCGCCTGACTTAAATCTCGTACCTGGGTTTGACTACAATTGTTCTTTAGAGGAATCGAACTTCCTCCAGAAGAAATTGGGGTCTAGCTACGCCACTGAATTTTACTGTAGTTTGTTGCGAACTTGCATATGCTGCATCAAAATATAGTAAAATTAAGCGCCATCCTTTGCAATAAGCAATACTTTGTACTTTTTTCCCTTTTACATATTTAATGGTGCATATTAATTTGCACTACTTTTAGGTGAAGCTAAATTTTTTACAGAGTAGTCGGAAAATTTGACCTTTTTGTGGCACAAAGTGCGCGTAAAAATTTTGAGGCTTGTAAGACAATTTCTTGAGTTGCAGTTCTTTATTACTCTACGATACTTAATTAAGTCAGACTTAATTCTTCGCTAAAAGTTATTTTGAGTCACTATTTAACTAATTTTAAGTCAAAATTAATTTGGAAAGATTCAACAAAGTTGCTTTAACAAAATCAATTTCACGTGTATAGCGTTTAACAAAATTCTTTCTTCATTTAGAAAAAGTGTTTATAGAGCTAATGCCCTTTCCCATACTGAGTATGGTGTCTGGAGTTAGGTCATTGAACAATAGAGTCGTGTGCAATAATGTATAATAACATACCAACATTTCATTTCATACAAAGCTTCATTTTGGGGTCAAGACACCACCGCGGAAAAGAAAAGAAAAAACACCGACTGTCATCGAATCAACTTTTCTTTCCATAAATTTACGAGGGGCAAACAATTTATGCTTCCTACCATCGCAGGTACTGGCAAGACCTCCCGTACCGGTTCTTCTCAGCGGCATCATTTATTTCCAATTTTACTGCCGTACCGTTCTAGAGTTCAGGTCGTGTAATGAATTCTATTTCTCCCCGCGGATAGAAGATCTGGATAGAGATATATAATTTTTTAAGGCAATATCTTTTTATTTTTCATTTTTTTTTTTTTTTTGAAACTTAGACTTTGTCTTCCTTTTCAGTTTATAATTTATAACGAGAAACTGAAGGATTTACAAGCGAGTAGTTACCGTGAATTAAGGGGCACATTATGGGTTGTTCGAAACAGAAACATTTGATGCATCGTGACTAGTAATTTCAATAAGAGTTTTTAAAGAAAAGTTTTGCTCAGATGGAAAACAAACCAAAATAAATGATTCTTTTTCTTAAATTAATGATATTGCCAAACATTTTTCGATGAAGTATACTAAAAATACTGTTCATTGTACTGTGCACCTTGGTCTAAAGATGAAAAATTATCGGTAATGACATTTTGGAAAATATTCCCAAGAATAATCTCTTGATGGGGAATATTCGAGATTATCCTGATGGAGAATATTCGAGAATACTATCCTAATGAAGATTGTTCGAGAATATTTTCCTAACATTTAGTATAAAAAAATAACATGACACTGTTCTTTAGATAAGATAGAGATCACAAAAATGCCTAATGAGTTTAACAGAACAAATATTAACTTAAATATAATTTTCAAAATTTTTCTTTACGCAGAAGTAGCTAGCTATTCAAAGAGTTAAAATTCAACAATTGGGTGAGATTGCGCACAGGGTGGTTTACACGTGTGGGATATGGTACCCCACTAGGTTATACTAGGTTTTGTTAATACGTAATAGTTGCAAGTAAATTGTCTGAATAGTTGCAAAAGCGTTTGCTTAAAGAGTATCTTGCATTACTCACATCACAAGAAAAATCATAGGAAAAAAAGGGCATAAGGGCATGAAATTTCAAGCCCTTACAATTGGAAAGCAATCAATCAAAACGACGATGTGTCATACATTTTCAAAGAAAAAATCTGAGGAATACAAGTAGACACTCTGCTGTTGTGGCTGTGCAGCTACCTGAAATCACGATGCACTCACACCTTTACTACCCCCTCAAAAAAAAAAAAAAATCAAGTGCGGCATCTTTCCGACCGCGCCATCTCACCTTGTACATCACATCTTATTTTGTAGACATACCATTAACCCATTAATGACTACCGTCCCTTTTTAGGGACAGTCTGAAAAGTACGTCTGAAGCCCCCAAAAATACACATTTCAACAAAAAATTGCTTTAATGCATTCCTAACCTTAAAATAACTGGTTAGGAATTAAATTAAAACAATTTTTTGTTGAAATGTTTATTTTTGGGTGCTTCAGACGTACATTTCAAACTGTCCCTAAAAAAAAAAGTCAGGCATTAATAGGTTAAAAGAATCTCCAATTTTTAGCTCTATGTTTAAAACTATGTCCTTTGTCACTAAGTGTGACACTTCAACATACCCCCTTTGTCACAAGTCATGCTATATTACGTTCGCATTAAATAAGTTTAATTTCCTGTTTTTTAGTGTTTTTATAGAAATCAAAATGTCACACTTCTTGTTACCCCTCCCCTTGTCACAAACTGTCACACTTTTTTGAACCGCCTCAAAGCGTGACATCATTTATGAATGACCCCGTAGGGCAATAATGATTTTTTGATTAGTATTTGAATCGAACGTGAATAACTTACCTATGTAACATTCTTATCACAACATTTTTTTTTTTACATTTTTGAAATATATTGAAAGTAAATAACAGGAGCGTGCTCAGAGAGAGCATTACATTAAAAAATCATTAGAAACAGGATTCAACAAAGTATTTTTTTTCCTCCACTCACTTTAATAACTAAGAGAAATGATTAACGATAATTGCATACATTTAATTATGTTGTCTTCATTATATGTTTTTTTCTTCCAAATAAAGATTAAAAAAATGCGTATGGATTTTTTTTTCTTGAAGTTGGGAAAGATTTTTTTTTCATTTAAAGGTCTAAATCGATGTAACGATTTCCTGCATTCTGTTTTCTACCAAACGCAGATAAGAGGTAAACAAATAGCGTTTTTATAAAATTTAATAATTGTAAATATCATATTATTATGTGTTGTACCGTCGGCGTTCTGGTAGAAGTTAAGTTCATAACTCCAGTTTTGAGACATTATCAATTTAAAATTTCAAATCATTATAAAAAAATAGTTAAAATAATTTTGGTTCACGGATCTCAAACTCTTACAATATTTTTTATTCCTTCTTTCTAATGGGGCTGCGTATGGTCATTAACCTTTGCAGACCTAGTGCTTACCCCGGTAATCGGCATCCATTTTTTCAAGTAGCACCACTGTCGGTGGATGCCTTTGGCACAGAATTTGGACGCTTAGTTTTCCCTAGAAACTCTTATAATATACTTACATATATGTAACTTTTAAATTTTTCAATTGGTTTATACCTTGAAATAAGCAATTGTGAATTCTAATCCACTGGGCAGTTCGTCATTTTTATTAACCGACTTCACAAAGGAAGGAGGTTATACATTCGTATTGTATGTATGTCGTTTTTTTTTTGTGTGTTTGTCCATTCATAACTTCTTACCGAATGAACCGATTTTCATGAATGTTTTTTAATCGATCGAGGGTGGTTTCCCATAGGTCCCATACCTTGATTTGACCATATTCGATATTTAGAAAAAAAGTTACGGGCTGAAATGTGGTCATTTTTTTGCTTTTTCATCCATAACTTTGGACTGAATGAACCGATTTTGAATATTTTTTCTTTGAGCGATAGAGGGTCGTCTAACTCAAATATCGCACATCAATTTAACTACATTTGTTTTTTAGAAAAAACGTTATGGGTGAAAAATAAGTATTTTTTTTCATTTTAATTGGAAAGGCAAGGCTTGATTTTTCTTTGTTTGGAAAATTGTTAATAAACATGAAACTCATTGTTAAAAAAGAGTTTGTTACCATTAAGATGTAATATTAAAAGCAATTATAACAAGAAATAGACTGAAGGCTTCTCTGAAGAAGATATTAAATCCAATAAGTTTGCTTGCTCTAGTGACCTTTTAAAATCGATTTCAAAACGAAATTTATCATACGAACGGTTAGTTTTTAGTGTCATTTCCTCAAAGAAGGTTTCCCCTTTGATATGTATGTTTCAAAAATAGAGTATTTATATAAAAATGTATTTACACTAAAAAGAATAAAATAAAATAATTAAAAAAAAAAAAAAAAAAAACCGACTTCAAACTATAAATTGCGCTAAAAAGTAAAAAATAAAATTATTCTTTAAGCAACTTCGATACGACTTTTAAACATAACTTTTGAAGTCGGTGCATGATTGATTCCTTTTGTAACTATGAACCAAATACAAATACAAATGGCGTAGAGTTTGCAACAGTTTCAATGTAAAATAACGTATGGAGTGATTGCAATTAGACTGTCATAATTTTGCACCGACTTCAAAAATTATGTTTAAAAGTCGCATCGAAGTTGTTTAAAGAATAATTTTATTTTTTACTTTTTAGCGCAATTTATAGTTTGAAGTCGGTGCTGTTTTTTTTTTTTTTTTGAAAAATTATCATTATTTTTTTTTTTGGCGAGCTAATGACTTTTACTAGGACGCTGGCGATATTATTTTAATATTCATTAAAAGAAAGGGAAAATAAATTGCCTTTATTTAGATGTTTTTGCTTCTAGAAGCTCCATTATTGCATTGAAAAAGGGATTTCAAGCAATAACGAAACATATGTTTGCATTTTAATGCTCATTTGTGCTTTAATTACGTGCAAATATTTTTTCCAGTTTATTGCACAAAGTTCCTTTATTATTTAAAAAGTGCCTTTCTACTGTAACTACTGCTCGATTTGGTCTAAAAGACGGAAGAAATCGCATAAGAATCTCGAGAATTTCCCCCAAAGAGGGTAAAGAGACTTACAATCTTGGTAACGAAGTCAAGAGATGAATGGGTCTGATGAGTTATTCAAGTCTCTTTTTTGTTTTTTGTTTTTTTCTTTTCCTACTTAACTCGCATTTTTTACTACGCTAGGTTGGCTGGAATGCAAAATAAAATCCAGCTCATGTGTTCCAAAAGTCTTGAGATAAACGAGTATTAATGGTCACAATTTTTCGTTATAGGGATCATCTTTGATTTAATGAGAAAGGTTATTGATGGCAAAGATTCCCTCGATGCTTTTTTTTCCCACGTGGGGGGCAACTAAAAAAAGAGGATCCATTGGAATTCCTGAATTGATTTATTTTATGAGTTGAGTATTGTAGTAATGCAAAATATTTCTGAGTGAGCACTTCGGAAAGAGAAAAAGAAGGAAAAACCACTTGAACTTTCATTCTTAAAGCTTTGTTTAGATGTAAAAAGAAAAGAAAAACATGTTTTATTTGTTTGATTTTTAAAACACGAGTCTTCTATTTTCTTTCGTTAAATATGATAGGGTTCATAGAATCCTCCGTCAAATTAGTATAATTGAATTTACTAAAAGTATTGATTTTAATGAAAACTTGCAAATATGCTCTGTAATATTAAAAAATATACATACATTGAAAGTGAAGTTGGGTAAAACTTTTCAGTAAGTTATGAATTTTTCTTCTTAATTTTCAAGGGTATTTCAATTTTATGGCCTTTTTTTGTCATGTTTTTTTTTTTTTTTTTTTTTTTTTTTTAAATTTTATTTCAAAACCTCCACAAAAAACCGATACCATTATAAGGCCTGTTTCTGTGAAAAATAGGCTAAAAAAAAAAAGGAGTACCTTTAATTTAAAAAAAAAAATAATAATAATATGAATTAATAGTATATTATAAAGAAAAAAAATATATCTTGACAGTTAAAATTAATACGAAGGTATCCTTAAAAAAAAAAGCACATTATAAGAACAGAGAAACAACAAACGCTTATTTTTTCTGCGAATATTACAACCAAAAATAGAGACATTTTTATTCTTAAAATGACTTATAAAGTACTTTAATTAAGAGCGCAATTAAAAAAAAAAGAGGTGAGAACTTTTGTTTTTTATATTAAAAAAGGTATTTAAATAAGGAGTACATTAAAAAAATAAAGAATACTTCTTTATTTTGTCGTAGTGTAAGTTTTTCTAGGCATTAATGGGGAAAAACTCATGAAAAATTTTGTATTCTCAAAATCAATAGGGTATAAGGTGAAAGCATATTGGAAAACCAAAAAAAAAAAAAACCCTTCTTTTTTTAAGAGTTTTAACACAAATTTAATTAAATACTTTTTATTATCAAAATCAATGACAAGATACATTCTAATTAAGAGCCCATTGGGAAATTAAAACACGAAGTACTTTGCATTTTACATGCATTAATAATAAAATGAAGACGAATACAGAAAATATTAGGAAAAAAAATGAAATCATGTTCGTAAATATGTAATTGAGATAATTTATACAACATGTAGAACAAGATCTTTCTAGTTCGATTCGGTTTAATCAGTTACAAAGGCGCAACAAAATTAAATTCATATCGCAAGCGCGCATTTATCAGACGTATATTCTAATCAAGTACACCCTGTTTGATCCCTACACTTTTATAGTTTAAACTTCCATTCCTTCAACTGCAGCTCAGATTTCAACGGATTTGCTTCAGCGCACGATTCCATTTAATTTAATCAAGGAAGGAAGTTAGATTAATTTCAGTGGAGAGATATTTTATCTGAACCTATATAATATTTTAACTCTTTTGCGTTTCAGAAATCCTGAGCTCCAAAATTTGCATACTTTGCAAATTAAATTTTCTCCGCGTTCGTTTCTATTCGAATGCAAATTCCGCATCGATTTAAGAATATCTAGAATTAAAGAGGAATAAAAAGGCGAGAATTGCCCTTTACGTTTTCTCTGCCTCCTAATTAAGGAGTAATCTTATTCAATTTTTTTAAGAAGCGGATTTCCTTTCATGCTTTTCTCTTTTTTTGAGCTCTTGGTATTTATAAAAAATTGTAAAATAATTCATTATGCAGAATAGATTCAGTAACATTTAATAAATATCAATCAGATTTTAGAAAATAGTGTTAGTAAAGAGGAATTCAGTTCAAGAACAGGTATTTTACCTATAAAAGTGGAAAAAAGGCTGTTTGAGAAAAAAACTGATATTTTAAGCGCTTCCCTTACAAATTTTTTGAAAAAATTGAAAAAAAAAACATTACATTTTAAAATTTTATTATTAAATACAAGGAAACGAAACAAAACAAAATATGTAGGTTTTAAGTTGAATTTTCATGTTTTTACTCGTGTAAAGGCATTACCTTGCATCACATTTTAATATTAGTTTATTATCCCGAGTTATCTCAGGTAAATGGAAAAAGTTAAATATTGGTCTGTGCATGGTAGTTTTTGAAACAAGGGACCGCACAGCAAACCAACAAGACTTGGAAAACTTCCAATCAAAGCTGAATATTTCCTTTGACAAATTCTGCTTCGTCCGAGTTTTCTCGGGATAATAATTAACTGCAATATACACGAACCGCGATAACTCGGGATAATCAGGCAAGCGGCTAAATTCACTATCACTAAATGCAAATGTTTATTTGCTATTGCGACACTTTCGCCTGTAATGCCCGTGTAAATGACTGAGGGTACTTCAAATGAAGCCGCAATTTGTCGCAATTAAACATATCCCAATCGCAGCAATGCTTTTAAAGCATACAAAGATTTTATGGAGGAAATTAAGATCATATTCTATGATTGAATAAAGTGTTATGTTTCTAAATTATAGTTCTTGTTCAAATTATGATAATAATTCAGTTGTTCAACGAACTTTCTTATGTTTACAGTGTTTTATAATTGATTTTTATGGGGGTGAGCCCAAGTCGGTGGATTTTCAAGATGAAGAAAATCGTCTGCGCTCATGTCGTATGATTGTGCGACATGTAAAAGATGCCTTGAGTAGACATTTGGCTTGGCTGCTCTCGGCTAAATTATATTCCTAGTGCAATTTGCATCAATTAGAGCTCAGGTGCCGTCATCTAGGGGAAACTGAGCGTCAAAATTCTTATGGTAGTAATGGCATCCGCCGACAGTGGTGCTACTTAAGGAATGGATGCCGATTTCCGGGGAATGCACTAGGTCTGCAAAAAGGTTAGTCATATGCAGCCACGTTCGAGAAAAAAAAATTGATTTTTATGAGTTACATTTCCCCCAGCTGTCAAAGTTCGAATTTATACTCAGAGAACTTACTACTTTGTTCTTGCAATTCTTCTCTCCCATGATTCATATAATGTGTAAGCAAAGTTTACGCAAAATACATCTAGTAGAAAAAGTTTTTTGCAGGTCAGGATTTTTTTTTTTTCAGTTAGCATTTTTCTACAGCAGTTATCATTTGTAAGCTTATGTATAGCAGTTTTTAGTGTCAAATTGTACGTGTCATAAACGGAAAAGAAATAACAATTTTTGTAGATTCTGCTTTATGCCAATCGCGTAAAGTTTGATACAAAAGCAAACTTAATTAAAATGCATTAAGCTCTTGTAACACATTAAATGAAGGAAGATTTTTGAAAAAATTACTTTGAATTAATCTTTAAAAAATATTTGCTTTTTTCTGTTAGTGGTCATTTAAGACATGTGTTGCATCAAGAATTCATCACGGTTTCCGGTCAGCGTACACATTATTCACATTTTGAAATGCGTTGCGACTAATTACTTTCTACAAACTACAACGATTTGCGAATTCTCAAGAAATTCTTCGCGGATTTTCGCCATTTGTTTCAAATACATACGCTGCGTTGTTTAGCAGAAAATAATTTACAATTTAAATGGGGAACTGTTTCATAAATTTTCTTAGAACTTTTAAACCACCCGCAGCTAAAACAAACGCCGTTTTCCGAGAGAATAAAGCATCGTAAAATTTCAAAGAATAATTGTTATTGGAATGGAATTTTATTCCGCGAGAATCCATTAATCAAAATCCATGCAGCGTATTGTTCCATTGTTCGGAAAATTACGTAAGCATTTCTTGGGGCCATATTCCCTTCTCGATTCGTTTCAAGTTTAGCCAGCAGACGATAAACATGCTGTTGCCATACCGACGCGGCTTACGTTTACCCAAGTCCCTTGTCGATGCCAGTTTCAATTTCGAATCTCTTGAAATATGTCACTCAAAGTTTAAAGAGTTCGGAGAATTTTGGGAAAGCGCAGCCGAGTTCTCCAAGAACGGTTTATGCACGCGAATATTTAATAGAATTCTAAAATGTTGTATTAGGGTCTTGTAGTAGAAATGCTTTCAAAGATGAAGTTTGCTTTTGAATACCAGAAATACTTTCGTTCTTATGTGAATATGTCATGTTCAAACTACTAACACACTTCGAAGTTTCTTTAAACTTTACAATTGTTGTGCATCTTATTTACTTATACTACTACAAATCAATTATTGTTATAATACTCATGTCAAAAAATTATGAATACATTATTTCTTCATTTGGTTTTAAAACATTATACCTTAACCCTTTAAAAGGGAACTTTGAAAAAAGCGCATTGATTATTTTTTATTTTAAGGTACATATCCAAATTTATAACATATACAATATCAATCACACAAAACCTACAAGCTTTTTCAATCATAAAAAAAAGTTATGATTTATCCGATATAGTGAACACAACGCGAAACATTTAAATTTTATGGCAAAAAAATAAGTTCAAGTAAAATGATTTTTGCATGTATTAAGTAAATTACCGTATCTATTTAAAATATATACTAAAAATGACCTTTAAACCACAATATTAAAAAATATATATAACTTTTTACTACTCAATTTTTCGTACGGCCGATGTGATTGAAAAATGAACGCAAAATAATACAATTGCCAATTTCTCGTTGAAAAATTTGATCACATATAATAACAATAACAATAAAGCTCTCTTATAACAATAAAGCTCTGAAGAGTAAATTAAAATAAATTTGATGACTATAGCTTTAATTTTATAGATGCTCCACGTGTTAATGTCCAGTATACCTGCCACCTCCACCAGCTGCTCCACGCTTCGGCAGGCCAAGGCTTCGGGTAACAGGTTCGGGTCTGGTGGAGAAAAGTATACTGCCACCACATCTGAAAGAGTTAATAATGATGACCGAAAAAAAGAAGAAGCTAGAATGGAGATTTTCTCTGCAGCAATCGTTTGGGGAAGTGCCCTTATAATTGCGTCAATATTGTACTACGTTGAAATTAGTAATGTCATACATTGATAAACATTTTGGTGATGCATGTCCATTTGATTTTCTATGCAAGCGGGTGATCGCCACAACATTACGGCCCGTCGGAGAGGATGAAAAGATCTTAAAATATTTGTAAAAAACACTATAACTAGGCGGAACATCTCGTAAAATCTGAAACATTGGTGACTAGATTTATTATATCCTGTCTCATGTAAAACAAAAAGCAAATGCACTTGTGGAAGTCGGAAGTTGTTTGTTAAAAGTATTACTGATACACTAAAGTAACTTTTTATAAAAAAATAATATAAAAGAAAAATATATTTACAATGTGTACAAGATGAAACGCTATGAAACACAGTACGAGAACTGATGCACTAAAAAGAAGACTATTTTAATAAATCACGAGCGTGCAAGCTTTTGAGCAATTTTTGAATTCATGCAACAGGTGGAGTTGCATTGCTGCTGCATACTCTTTCGTGTATCACTACAATGAAAGTGGAATAGAAGAGTATTTATTACAATACAAAGTAGAATATTACATTTTGATGTATGGACAAAACTTGAAAGATCCTGTGAAGGTATAGCATGCTATTTGGCAGTAAAATGAAACAACACCTATCTATATGTTTAGTCACGATAGCAGAAATATGCCCAAGTTCCTTGGAAAGATTGCTGAAGTTTCTATACTGGTTACTAAATAGGCATTTATTTCCACATTCATCTGCAGTTATTAATTTAAGGAAATTCCCACTTTTTCTACGTTATTTACATTCTCCAAAGAAGCACTTCCAAGGGCGTGAGAGTTCAAATTATGGCAGTTCCTCCCTGTTTCTAGTCACGTTTTAATGAAACTGGATGTGATTTCAGGAAGAGTTTAAAACAATTAAAAGACCTTAATTGAGCAAGGAAATACGAAAAACTTTTAAATAATGCTACATTTCAACTTTATGTATTTAGTTTTTCATTCTTTAGGTAGATAAGAAAAATGGAGCTATCAACATTTGTGATATTGAAAGAAGATAAGAGTTGAGCTAAATTTGAGGTTGTATATTTTTAAACTAGTTTTTAGCTAAAAATAGATAATTGCGTAAAATTGCCATTTTTTTTACTAATACGAGTAATTGCATTAAAAATGAATAAAGTAGCATTTTAACTAAAATTTAATTAATTTCCATTATTTTTTTTACTAATACGAGTAATTGCATTAAAAATGAATAAAGTAGCATTTTAACTAAAATTTAATTAATTTCGAAATTTTAATGCTGCGAGCAACTTGATTAACCCCTTCCCTCTCGCTCTCGTGAAAATGACGGGCTGAGGTTTCGCCTTCTATTTCTCGCTCCGGTGAAAATGACGGGCTGGAGTGGTTAAAATTTCAAAATAAAAACAAATCAAAAATTAAAAATGAATATATATATTGTTCATACACATATTTTTATATAATTTTCAGGGATAAAAAAATAGGCACTTTTATGGCCGTTTTCTTAGAAATTACCCGACTGTTAAGGGGACTTGGCACCTTTCAAATGTAGAAAATGGATGAAAATACCGATTTTTCAATTTTTTGCTTAAAATGTGGTTTGACTCTGAGCGAAGTTTTGAAGCGATACAACCAATAGAAATGTGGTTAAGAAGTAAGAGAATTCATATGTTTCTGATGTTTTAGTAGGGTTTTGAATTCTTTAAACTGCGTTTTCTCGGTTTGTGTTTTTTCGCAATATTGTAGTACTTAAAATGCTAAAACTTCTACATATATTCACGTATCATTTTGAAATTTTTTGTGTGTGTTCAATATGATGTGCTTGATAAAATTAAGGATGGATTTTGCTATATATTTAAAAAAAAAAAATTAAAAATTAAAATGTAACAAAAGTCGTTTTTTTTCTCTGTGTTCTATCATCGATGTAACTTCAAAATTTTTTTTCTCAAAAACGAATTAATTAATAAAAAAAAAACCCCCATCCCTAAAATTGTAAATCATATTATAATAAGTACTTTAAAAAAAAATTGGTTAAAAAAAAATCAAGAAATGAAGAAGAAGAAGGAAATTTAAAATCGTAGGAAATTTAAAATCGTTAATTTATTTTAACAAAATTAAATTTTAAAATTTCCTGTTAGTTGAATTTGGATTTTTCACGTGAAAATAATTTTGTTGAACAATAGCACTTCATAATATACAAATTAAATAGGTAAAAGTTATTAAATAAAAAAAAATTGTCAAAAGGTGCCAAGTCCTCTTAAGGGGTTAAAGCAGTAAAATCAAGAAATGAGAATAATATATTGATATTCTTCTTATTCAAAAATCAGAAATAAATACATCATAAAAAGAAAAAGATAAATAAGTGCATCTAAAAGGAAAATGCAAACATGAATCTATTATGAAATAAGGAGAATAAAGCATATTATCTTTTTTTTCTCTCTCCCTATCTACGTATGTATATATATATATATATATATACCTAAGATTGAGAAAAAGATATTCGCTAATCCCACATGATACGTGTTTATTTTGTGTGCTGAGCGATCTCATCATCCGGGTAACGAACAGAAATGCACAGAATATTTTTGAAAATTCAAGAAAATAACTAACACAAAACAGAAAGTGTAGAAGAGAGATGGTTAGTAACAGGCTTGGAGTAATCGCGATTACGTAATCGTAATCGGCTGTAATCGATTACATTTTGACAAAATCGTAATCGTAATCGTAATCTGATGATGGGATATTCTCGTAATCATAATCGAAGTTGTGTAATCCCGTAATCCTTTTTCTCCCGTAAATTTTAATCGTAATCTTAAGGAAAAAATCCGTAATCTGCTAGTCCTGCAATCGTGTAATCTTGACCTGCTGAAAGCTGAAATTTTTAGCGCTACCCTTGGATAGAAGAGATAAGATTACAAGAAAAAGGATTCAAACTGTGTACTGAAGTCCTATCCTAAGCGGTCTGTAACCTACGGGCGATCATAATATAAAAGGTTCTGTGTGGCGGTCGCAGAGCCTTGATGGCAGGACCATATAATAGTCTGCTAGAGAAGCTTGTTGTCCTACTTGTTGCGGTCTCTCAGAATCCTTAATTGCGGCTCCACTCTCTACGGGGAATGGCTGGAGAGCCCGAGAAGAAAGGGAGTCTGGTCTGGATATGTCACTCGCATCGCCTTGGGGCTCTCAGTTGGGGGGGGGGGGGTCTCCGGTCTCCTTGCGTCGTCCAGTTTCGGTACAAGAGCGGTAATCTGTCCGCAAGTCACAGATTTCGGGGTAGATGTCTATAAGGACCAAATGCATCGGTCATTTTGCTTCTTTAATTACCCCTTCAAAACATATTCAAACGGTTGGGCAATAGGCGAGAGTCTGGACGGGACTCTCTCATTAGGGCTTTGATTGATGGGCTATTAAGAGAAACTCCAATGTGAAGAGGTATTTTGCAAGGGGACGACTTTTGCGGTAGACATGAAAGGCGAGCAAGTTGGTTGCTGGCCATGGTTTATTTAAATGCCATGAATTTTTCAAATGCATACATTTGTTGCAGTATTTTCTGTTTTTTTTTTTTTTTTTTGCCGTATATAACTGTTTACCAACCTATTTCAAAAAAAAAAAAAAAAAAGAGGGTGGAAAGAGGGGGGGGGGGGGAAAAAGTAATTCTTAAAAATAAATAATTGCACATTAAAGTGTACTGTAGTGTAATAAAAGCTCACTTATCAAATCACGGGAAAAGCTAATAACTATTTATATTAATAAAATGATTTTTTAAAAACATTTTTAAGAGAACAAAACATATTGTACTGATTTTACATTGGACGCGCAAATAAGATTACAAAAATTGACATCAAACAGGCGAACATAAAATTTCAGTGTTTATATTATGCAATAAATAAAATAATTAATAAAAGCTTTTTCACATTCTCACGTATTTATTCCAATCGCAGTTTTATAAACAGAGAACAAATATTTCTGCATTTCGATGAACGCAGAAATATCTGTTTTTCTTATTTCACATCTATAATTTTATTCCAACTTATTATTATTACCTTGTTTATTTTTTAATTTATTACATTTTTTCGCTGCACATAATTAACACTTAAGAATTATTTGCTTCCGAAAATTTATTTCGAAATTGACATCCAATGCTTTGTAAATTCGGAACGGGGAAATTCTCACTTCGAGGGGGGGGGGGGGGGGATTTCAGGCAATGGTGACAGTTTGTGGCAAAAAAAGGGGGGGGGGTAGAGAGAGGGAGCGTGACGTCAGACATCACATATTTTGGTTAAGTTACAAACGTTTAGATTCAGCACACTAGATATTTTTAATTTACTTGTTTTTTATTCTTATTGAAAACTCTAAAAAGTAAAACTAATATCATTGGCGTTCCTAGCATGGGCGTGAGCAATGCGGAAATTTGTGCTATCCTCCCCCCCTCCAAAAAAAAAAAAAACTCAGCTGTGTTGTACAAATTTGTAGTGTTGTAGTTTATATTTACAGCAGTGCAAAAAAAAAAAAAAAAATCTCAAGAAATTTTATATTTTATTTATTTGGTGCAACTCGCATTAAACTACATTTCTAATCAGCAAAGAGATGTTGAAACGGTACCAGTAAAATCGAAAAATGCAAGTGTATGTATTTTTAATGAACTCTTAAATTTAATTTGGGTGTAATTCCCCCCCCCCCTCCCCCCCGCAGTGACGCTACTGCTAATATCATGGCATTTTTTCTTTTTATTATTCAATCTGTTGCGGCAAACCAGTGAAATTAAATTGGTATTGATAATTTGAGGAATGGGGGACTTTCCGAATGAATTCAAAGTGGATGATATACTTAAAAAACAGCCCATTCAGTTAGACATTAATTCAGAAACACATGAAGTATGAATTGCCAATAATTCCCCTGATTGCAGTTGTTAATGGTAAAAGGACTGATAGGAAATTGATTCTAGTTAAACCATGAAAACCTCAAGATGGGGCCAGGATTTTTTTTATCGCGGTCGGAATAATCCGCAGTGGAGAGGTCCCAAAGACAGCTGTGCTCTTTCACCGCAAGAACAAATTTTTCGGTATCAAATAATAACATATCTTTATTAGACATTGCTAACTGGTCGGGTCTGGTCGGTTCTAGTGCGGCTACAGTGCCTTGTGCTTGAAGAACGCTCTCTGCACCGACTCACTATACAGATCCGATTTTGCCCCGACCGAAAGTCTGACCACGGTCGTGCAACAGAAGAAAAAGCAAGTGCGGAGAGCTCAACACATATTCGCGTATAGCCCGTCGGGGATCATCAATCACAACCCTAATGAGGTGGGGGACATTGGTCTGGTCTTGGTCGGGTCTGTAAGTGCGGAGGAGGCCTAAGAATGGGCGACCCATTTTCCCTTTCAATAATCGAAATAGACTGCCCCCCTGAAAATCTAGTGTTGGTACTATCACCTACACACATAAAGAGACATGAAATGACTTTTGTGTTTTCGCCTTTCTTTAATGGCAGAAGTGAAGAATTTTTCTAAAGAATAGCACATTTACACTTCAGCAATTTAAGAGCAGGCGTTACATGATGCTCTATGCTTAAGATGCATGAAATCTTAACCCTGGTATGTGTGATTATTATTATTTTTAAAAATATGTTCTTTGAATATTTAAAAAAGTACACATACATTTAAATCTTAAATTTATTTATATTTTAATGATAATATTCTTTTTAATTAATAGGTATGTAAAAGAAAATGATATATGTTCAGACATTTTCCCAATTGTTTTTTACATGCATGAATTAATATTTAGGAATTATTTAAAAAAATTAATTATCTTTTTCTTCTTAGAATTACCTCAACAGAAATTTGTATTTCAGTTGAATCTTGTACGTTAAATTTGTGCTGTAAAATTACTTGCACTTCATTTTTTTATTAAAACAGTTAGTACATGGAAAAAAATATATGCTCGTGCATGTTAAAAAAAAACCACAAAAATCATATTAAAATATTATAGTCATTCGTATTATAATTATTCTTCATATTACTTTTTAACGATTACTAATTTTGCTAAGAGTTATTTGAATGTTCATGTTCAAATTTTTTGAAATTATTCTAAAATGCAGCATTTATTTTCAAAAGATTATTTATCTCTTACACTATCTGAACATTTTGTTATCACGTGCAATTCATGCACATCTTATAAGTGATTTCATAAAGAATCATAGAAAATTATTATTTTCAGTAAACTAATTGGTGTTATGTGAAATATTTGCACAATTCAAACTAGAAAATAAATACAATGGAGAAATATACATTTTCAGAAATTGCGGCCAACTAAATTTTGATTGTATGCACACAAAATAACAATGAACCAGGTAAATCACTTATGCATTATATATACATTTAGCGCATAGTCTTTGCTTATATACAAAATACGATCAATGTAGTTATTCCTCACATGAGTTTTAAATATTCGAAAAATACTGAATGTGCCTTTCCTGATTATACATATATATATATATATAATGCAAATTTTTCATTTCTGCAACGACGTCATAATTGCAGAACTGTGATGTTGAAATTGTTTCATTATAATTGCATTCATCATCATTTCAGTTTTCTCTTATAAAATTAAAAATTTAATTAAAAATCATAACTTTTTGATTTATGACAGTTTTGTGAAAATGAGAGTTGTATGCATAAAATCGGATAATTTTATGCTAATCTAATCGTAATCAAAATCGTAATCGGATGTCATAATCGTAATCGATTACATTTTCCAACGACTGTAATCGCTGCCGTAATCGTAATTACTTTTTGACAAAGGATTACAATCGTAATCGTAATCATAATCTCTCAATTTCTCCCTTTGTAATCGTAATCGTAATCGATTACGTTTCTTTGTAATCGACTCCAAGCCTGGTTAGTAAAAATATGTGCGTAACAAAATACAACCTTAGCACTTTAAAGAACTATTAGTATAAAAAGAAGAGAAAATGAGAAAATTTCAGATGTTGCAAGGCGTGTCCAAAAATCCGTTAACTTACGTAAAACAGCCAGAACTATCAAATTTGAACTGTACGGCATATTTATGTTACATGGAATTCTTGTTGATTTATCGATGCAAAAAATATTGTTGTTCTCTGCCAATTACACTTCAAACATTGTTTATAGTGACTATATGTAAACTCAGATTTACATTTCCTTACAAGAATTACTTCCGATGTAAATAAACTTGGCCCTCCAATAAATCGCTTCCATTCAAAACAATAGAATTAATGTTATTAAAGCATGAATTTCAAAATTATTGCACGCACATACTGCGGGTTTACAAGGAGCCACTTTTTTAACGCAGTAAAGTGTTTGAGCTTGATCACTGCTGCTTAGCGTCAGAAGCTCAGAAGGTTTTCTGAATTGGAAAAAAAAAGGCTGTTTATAACCAAGCCCATCATTTAGGGGGAGGGAGTTAAGAGGGGGCAATTGATTCCCCCTTGATTTGAGAATACAATAATTTTTTGCGAATGTAGACAGAATTTGTTGTTTATTTAATGTAATATACAAGGATAATATACCCCTTTTCCACCCCTCTCCTCCTTTGAAAAATTCGAAATGACGGGCTTGTTTGCAACCTCGAAACTCCTGTATCCAATCATTTTTCAATTCTGAACTCTAATGACGTTGATTTTATCATTTAGTTGGTGTACAAATAAGCAGACTGTTTTATTTCTGAGTTTAATTACGTTCACCTTTTGGCTTTTTAGCCTACTTTCCCGTAAAAGTAAAAAAAAAATATATAATAACTAGCTGTACCCGGCCACGCGTTGCTGTGGCTCAGTCTGGTTTGATGGAAAAGCAAGAAAAAGTACATATTTCTAATATGTTTCATTTGACAATGCTTGTTGTTTCATTGTCTGAAAATATAGATTGTCTGGTTTACCAAATTCTAGAACACGCAATATATAATTATACACATGAGAAGATCTAAACTGCTCAATTTGATTGGTTGGTCCTGAGCTTTATGTTTTTTCACAATGCTTGCGGGCAATTTTTTTTCCAATGTCTGTCAAGATTTTTATATTGTTTTATCTCGGCACATTGAAAAATTCCAACATAAGCCTTATCCAAACAGAAGAAACACGAACGCAAAAATTCTAAATTAAAAAATTGCCGTTCAAAATAAATAATCTGTGTCTTAAAGTTCCCTTAATCGTTAAGTTCAAAAATATTAAAAAAAATCCTTCAATACAAACAGAAAAAACACAAAATTTTAGCATCAGAATGAAAATAGCTAAATGAAACTGTTAACATTCAAAATAAGTAATCTTTGTTTTAAAGTTCCACTTAATCTTCGAGTGCAAAAATACTAACAAATACTTCAATACAAACAAAAAAAAAACGCAAAATTTTAAAATCAAGAAATCGAAATTAAGAAATTGAAATAAAAAGCTTATAACTGGCATTCTTATTGACTTAGAAACTTCGAACAAATTCCCTCTTGTGCAGAAAAATCAGCGCTTTTGATCAATATATTATATTAATATGTGCAAGGTTTTTTTCACTCCAATATTGGGGAATTTATGTGGAAATTTGCGGAAAATTGGAATTAAAAAACGAATTACCTGTCGGATTTTTTTTCTAATGGGTCTATAAACCTTCCTCTTGAATCACTCTGTCTATTGATAAAAACCGCATTAAAGTCCGTGAAGTACTTTCGGAGATTTGCGGTTATGAACAAACGAACACTTGCATTTTTATTTATATAGAAGAGTGAAAGAAGGCTTAATATATCGTAAAAATTTCGTTAAAAACAAAGAAAAGTAAAAAAAAAAGTAAAAAAAAAAAAAGTGGAGTAATTAAATACAGAGATTGAAAAATAAAAAATTTGAAAGTAGGGTTTTGAGATGGGGGAAAATGTGTGTCTGCCGGTCTGTCGATACGTGATAACTTTTGAACGAATTGTCCGATTCGAAAAATTATTCTTGCATTCGAAAGATCTCGGCAAGGACATCTCAATTCTATATTTAACCCATAGGAGCTAATGTCAAATTTTTTTTAAACTGTTCAAAATTGAACGAAAAATTGTTAAATTCATTGTTATATGGAAATGAGATGTTCTCGCCGAGATCTTTCGAATGCAAAAAGAATTTTTCGAATCGGTCAATTATTTCAAAAGTTATTAGAGGGGGGGGGGGGCAGACAGACCGACACACTTGTCCCCCCCCCATCTCAAAACCCTACTTTCAAATTCTATGGGCAAAAATGAAGCAAATTATGTGAACTCTGGGCACAAGATCAAAGTTTCTATGAGAAAGCTTATTGGAAAAAGCTCTCAGCGTGAAATATTGCTTTGAACAATTTTTGTTCATTTTTGAACAGTTCAAAAAAAAAAAAAACAACCCATTAACGCCTACGGGAAAATGTTAATCCCATATAAATCCTGATCTAACCGATGGATTTGCTTGCAACAAACTTTATCGGAGAGATGCTACAATGTAGAACATGTACAGATACGAAGTTCAACAAGAACTGAACGAGCCTATTTTCCTATGAATTTTTAAGGATATTTCTCAATGAATAAATGAATGAGTGAAAGAATGAATGAATGAATAAATCAATGAATGAGTGAATGAGTAAATGAATGAATAAATACATGAATGAGTGAATGAATGAATAAATACATGAATGAGTGAATGAATGAATAAATACATGAATGGGTAAATGAATGAATGAATAAGTGAATAACTGAATAAATGAAAGAATGAATGAGAGAGTAAATCAATATGCATTATCCGCTGAAAAAGGTATATTAGGAGGAATTAAGAACTAAAGCTAAATGAGAAAGAGAGAGAAAGAGATAGCTAGATTATAAATTTTAATTTGGTGTATCCGGGAAAGTAGTGTCGTATAGTTCTAGACAGAACTTCTTGTTAAAATTTAAACTATTAGTTAATAAGGTTTAAAAGCAATTTTTAAGTACACACAGTGATACAGTTATGATTAAAAAAAATGATGCAATATACCAGGTGTGGCCAAGCTCCTCTATAGGCCGAGCCATTTTTCAAAATTTAAAATTTTTCGCGCGCCACAATTAAATACATATTTAAAAGGCATCAAAAAATTATTTTTACAGAAATTTTACTTATTGTAAACATATAAATAAAATTACAAAATATGTATATTGAATTTAAGTATTAAAAATTAAACACATTTCTTTTACTTCTCTTGCTAATTCTTTAAAATTTGGTGAATAATTGGTGACAGCACTTCTCAGTAATTTTTTGAGATACTGTTTAGTTAATACTGATCGGTGTTTGGATTTCACGAATTTTAAAGTGGAATATGTGATTAGACATTTTGAAACGCATAAGGAACGATAATAATTTTTTAAAAATATAATAGCACAAAAATGAAAAGGGAACTCGGGTACATTCATAGAGAGCCACAAATAATCCTTCAAAAAGCCGCATGTGGCTCGCGAGCCGCAGTATGGCCACCCCTGCAATATACGTTTGTTTGTTTGTTTTCTTTTTTTCAGAGAAAGAAGCAAGAATTTTCCATTAAAATAAACAGAAAAAAAAAAAAAAAAAAAAAACAACCTTCAGTAACACGAGTTTGCAATTTTCGTTTCTATGCGACGGCAAACTTATATTTTAAACTTCAGTAGCAAAAGAAAACATGTCTAAAGGTTATTAAGTGATAAAAATGTCTCCGAATAAAGAGAAGAAAAATGTCACGTTTTAAAAAGGGCACCCACACAGAGGCATAGTGTAAAGAAACGACGAAAAGGAACGTCGTGTGTTACTATTCCACATTTTTTTCAATTTTCTGGTTTTCCGCTCTTGAAACGTTTCTTGAAAGTTGCGTTAATAACGCAAAAAGAAACACTTTACTTGAAGAAAACTGCAGTTGAAACTTGTAGAAAAAAGAAAATATCAAAAGATATGTTAGGGAAAACATGACGGGGAAAAAAATGCTGAGGCGTCCTCCCTCAGATGATCAAAATGCGAAAATTGTTATTTATGAAGGGGACTTTTTTGCTGAATTGAGCATACTTCTAAAGCCTTTTCCTACTTCTCCCCGGACACAGAAAGGGATAAAAAAAATTATTTTCCTCAATAAGGAATTTGTGTGTAAAGGCGAAACTGCAAATGAAAACGCAAAGAAGAAGCAAAAAAAAAGGCCGAATCGTGAGACCGAATCGGAAAATCTTACTGGTAGTCCTCCCATAAAATAAGCTTTCGAAAGCAAGATCAGGAAAATACGGAGTCCATGTTCGATTTCTGATCAGTTTGTTCCCAGTGGAACAGAGAAATCGTCAGCACGTCCTTTTTTATGAGCTTTTGCTGTCCAGATTGAGCAGCTGGTAATTTTCCAGTTGGACTAGAAGCGGGAGTTGGCCATTTGATTTTTGGAGATTCGAGTCAGAATAGCTTTTTTTATGAAAGAGAAGCACGAAAAGCCCGGCATTTATGCCAAATGATGGCACAAAGTTAGGAATTTGTGTCCGTTTTCTTAAGAAGACTTTAAAATATAACAAGCGAAACTGATATACAGTAAAACCTGTAAAGTTGACCACTTGTCTAAGTTGACCACTTTTGTCAGGAACGGAATTAGTCCTACATTATAAATTGTCGGGAAACTTGTGTACCAACTAACTTGACAACCTGTCTATGTTGACCATTTATTTCACCAAATTTGGGTGGAAGTATCATAAAAAACCTTTTTAAGTTGATCCCCTAATTATTACCATACTTATTTGTTAATCGATTTTTGAAAAGATTAAAAAAACTAAAATAATTACTTCTCCAGGATATTTCTTATGCTATAATGTTAGACCAGTATTTGTATGGATGGATGAAGCATCAATATAAAGTATGCCTAAACTTCTTTGTAAGTGAACCATATGGGAAAACTACTATGAGAAATCTGTTATTATTTAAATAAATTATCTCCTTTTTTCTTCTGTCCGATGCATCATTTTGAAAAAATATGTATTTTTAGGAAATCTTTACTATTATATCAGTAACTTACATAATTATTAACTAATTATCTTTAATTATTTTAACTAAGTACTTTACTTTTAAAGTTGTATAGGATACATTGTAAGTCCTTCAGGTTAAATTTCTCTAATGATATTTCAGATAATTGTGAAAAAAATAGCTAATTACTATTCTAAAGTAACGGAAATACATGAAGCTATATTTTAATTAGTTACAAATGAATAAATGCATAGTGTAAGAAATTACAAAAAAAAAAAAAAAAAAAATCTTCACCCTCTAGTGGTCAACTTAGACAGGTGGCCAACTTATAAAGTGCTGCACCGCAAGTGGTCAACTTACACAGGTTTCACGGTACATTGTATCCCTTCCCCCTGGTATTCATTTCGTTCTGCTTTTTTTTTGTCACTACAATTACTTTCTGAGTGTATATCGTCATAATCTTCATCATATACAATAGCCTCTTCCTTGAACAGCCTAACTGATATAATACAATTAATAGCGCGTTCTTATTCTAATAACTGGAGATGCAAAATTCCAAGCAATAATCCTTTGCGTTCTTCCTCAACATTTAATTTCTTTGATGCGAGGAATTCTTTTTAAGGCAAGTTCCACCGTGGAGCCCGTGCTTTTTTCAATTGTACTGCTGATGGAATATTTTGTAAATAAATAATTTGCTATAATATTGACCAGCGGTTCCCAAACTGTTGTACTCGAAGCCTCTCCAGGTGGTACGCGTGCAGGCGAAAAAAAAAAAAAAAAAAAAAGAAGAAGAGAAGGACTGGTGGTATATACTAATTTCTAATGTGTTTTGGGAGTACGTATTAAAAGTATATTTTATATATTTCATACATTTTACGTATCGAGCTTTGTTTTAATGAACGCCTTTTCTGCCTTAATAACAATAAAAATGGTGTGATTTATATTACCTAGTCGTCCTAGTATTTTTCTGTAATTATCATTATTATATTCTACATAATAAAGTTATATTAGTAGTGATACGCAAATGGCTTACAAGAAAAATGGTGGTACGCGAAAAAAAAGATTGGGAACCGCTGATTGACAATTGCATAAATTTATTATCTAATGGAAATCTAAAAATAACTCCAAAAACCGTAGAGTCGAAAATTATTTAACAACAGACAATAATGCTTGAGACTAAAAAAAATTGATGGTGGCCAGTGGCGAGTAAACCCAAAAAACTTGGTCGCCACTTAGAACCATATTTCAAACTAATCCCCCCTCCCCAACAGGGGCCTTATTTTGCATACAAACATGTACATACATATACCTTAAATTACATTTTGTCACAAAATTACACTAAAGTCGTATTTAAAATATATAATAAGTTACAAACCTTTTCTAAAAAATTAAATTTTTCATCTCCGTTGTTTACTATAGCTTGAAAGTTATCTTCTAATATTAAAATATAATAATACATTTCAAGAAGTATTTCAAATTCTTAACCTATTCTTAGTTTAGTTAAAATTTCTGAACATTTCCGATTCCGACATTAGATGGCTACTCTATGTATACATATAAAAATTGCCAAAATGTCTTCCACATTTGTACAACACTCAAAAAAAAAGTAAACAAATATGAATAATAGAATTATATTTCATAAATATAAAATAATTAAAACTCACATCGTTAATAACTTAGAGCAATCTGTAAACAACTACCAAATAGTGCATTCATCTAAATCTCCAGCAGGATTTCGTTTCCAAACAGTTTTAATCAATACAATTTTAAAACTAATTAATGCGGTGATCTGTCATACCTAGTCATCCCTAATTTGTTCAAAGAAACTTTTAATATGGTACAACTCATTCATTTCAAAACAGATATTCTCATTTCATCTAGTCAAATTGAAAAGCAATAAACCTACAAAGTCGTCATGTAAAGTAAAACGACGCGCGCTATTTTGAAAACACGTTCTTTTAAAAATAGTCCGAAAATTAGAAATTCAAATAAACATTTTGAAACGAATGAAAATAAAAACTATTCAAGGAGTTTAATAGCGGAAATTTTCAATTTTCTTACTCTTACTTGAGAAGGTCCATTGAGATTGAGATTGCGATCGCGATTTGTATATAATTATTACGCTAAAATGATATTAATTAAGTTTTATTCATTTCTCTAACACCTGAGTTGAATTGTTGACGTTGAAGCACTGGATAGAGGTATGCCTTCACTGATAAATTTTGAGAAACGAGACGATGCCAACAACTCGGTTCAGGTACATATCACCTACGCTACCACAGAGCTCAGAAAGCTTTATTTCCCTGTTTATTTAAGAGGTCAAGGAGTAAATATGAGTTCAAATTCGATTCCAGCTCGGGATAAACCTACATCTTCAAGCAACAGCTTAACTCAGCATGAAGTCATTGCAGAGTTTGAACGGATCAGACGTCATTAGCGTCATCTGTGTGCAGAATTGGCAAATGTGGATATCCGCCTTCATTAAATCAGGTAAAGCTTTGTTTATTCTTTAAAAAATCAGAAAGATTTAACAGGGGCATTAGTCATGAAAACGATCATTGAAAGGGCTTATCGGGTATAGAAGGCCCACATCGGCGACAGTTTACCAAATTGTCGCCAACACGAATTTTTTGAATGTAACAAAATAAGCACCATGGTACTTAACGGTTAAAGGGTCAACCTTTACAACCTTTTTCCGAATTCTCGCCAACCTGAACTTATCGTTTAAAAGAGCAACTGTGCTAAACTCGCCAAAACATATTTACGTCGCTAAACCAAGTGTGACCAAAAAGCGGTACTTACGGAAAAATCGGTTGATCATTTTCGTCAAATGAAGCCAAGAGCGCAAAACAAAGCAATTTTTCTCCAAAAAAAAAACGAAAAACCTTCCTTGAAACACAAGTGAATTTATGAAACATTACTCTGTTGTAAAATCGCCAAACTTTTGGCGAACTTTTTTGATCGACGGAATTCTCCGTAAGTACTCAACAGACAATTTTCAAACAATATCATTTTAATTAATCTATATAAATAAAAATGTAAGTGTTCGTTTGTGCAAGCCGCAAATCCCCGAAAGTACTTGACCGATTGGTTTGAAATTTTGCCAGTTAACAGAGTGATTCAAGCGGATGGTTTATAGACCCGTTAGAAAAAAATTCGACAGGTAGTTCCTTTTTTATTCCAATTTAAGGCAAAATTTCTACATTAATTTCCCATTATGGGGGTGAAGAAAACCTTGCACATATTAATATAATATATTGATCGAAAACGCTGATTTTTCTGCATAAAATGGAATTTGTTCGAAGTTTCCAAGTCAAAAAGAAAGCCAGTTATAAGCTTTTTAGTTCGATTTCTTAGGCTTACCTTGATCCAAAAATAATAATTAGCAGTTTCCTCAACACCGGGTAACATAAGCTATGTAATTAATAATGTAAGTGTTTGTTTGTTCATACAAGGCTGAACGTGATCCAGTTTACGGTTACGATCTAGTTCAGCCTTGGTTCCTAACCTCAAATCTCCGTAAATACTTCGATTCCTTTGAAATTTTATCAGAACATGTGTTTTAATATATCGCTTTTAATTTATTTCAACTTTGATTTAAATATTTCGGTTTTTAATGTTTTATTAAGGAAAATGAGCCAATGCAACTATTGGCAGGGTACAGCTATTTTCATTTTGATTTAATATTTTTTTCTGTTTGTATTGAAGTATTTGTTAGTATTTTTGCACTCGAAGATTAAGGGGAACTTTAAAACAAAGACTACTTATTTTGAATAGCAACAGTTTAATTCAGCTATTTTCATTTTTTTTTAAATTTTTTTAACCGACTTCACAAATGAAGGAGGTTATACACTCATATTGTATGTATGTCGTTTTTTTTTTATTTTGTCTGTCCACTCATGACTTCTTACCGGATGAACCAAATTTTCATGATTTTTTTTTTTAAATCGATCGAGGGTGGTTTCCCATAGGTCCCATAACTTGGTTTGACCATATTCGATAATTAGAAAAAAAAGTAAGGGACTGAAATGTGGTAATTTTTTTGCTTTTTCATCCATAACTTTTGACTAAATGAACCGATTTTGATTATTTTTTCTTTGATCGATAGAGGGTCGTCTAACTCAAATATCGCTCATCAGTTTGACTACATCTGTTTTTTTTTTTTTGAAAAAACGTTATGGGTGAAAAATATGTATTTTTTCATTTTAATTGGAAAGGCTAGGCTCGATTTGTCTTTGTTGGGAAAGTTGTTAATAAAAATGAAACTCATTGTTACATTAAAGGCAATTATAACAAGAAATAGACTGAAGGCTTCTCTGAAGAAGAAATTAAATCCAATCAGTTTGCTTGCTCCAGTGACCCTTTAAAATCGGTTTTAAAACGAAATTTATCTTACAAACGGTTAGTTTTTAGAGTCATTCCGACAAATGTTTCCCCTTTGATATGTATGTCTTAAAAATAGAGTATTTATATAAAAATGTATTTACACTAAAAATAATAAAGTAAAATAATTTTTGGAAAAAATAGAACCGACTTCAAACTATAAATTGCGCTGAAAAGTAAAAAATAACATTATTCTTTAAACAACTTCGATACGACTTTTAAATATAATTTTTGAAGTCGGTGCAAAATTATAATGAATTTTGATGCATGATTCCTTTTGTAACTATGAACCAATTACAAATATAAATAGCGTAGAGTTTGCAACAGTTTCAGTGTAAAATAACGCAGGATGTAATTATAATTAGACTGTCAAAATTTTGCACCGACTTCAAAAATTATATTTAAAAGTCGTATCGAAGTTGTTTAAAGAATAATGTTATTTTTTACTTTTCAGTGCAATTTATAGTTTATAGTCGGTTCTATTTTCTCCAAAAATTATTTTATTGTTTTTTCCGTTTGTAGTATATTCCGTTGAAGTATTTGTTAGTATTTTTGCACTCAAAGATTAAATGGAACTTTAAAACAAAGATTACTTATTTTGAATGTTAACAGTTTCATTTAGCTATTTTCATTCTGATTTTAAAATTTTGAAGTATTTTTTAATTATTTTTGAACTTGACGATTAAGGGAACTTTAAAACACAGATTATTTATTTTGAACGGCAATTTTTTAATTTATAATTTTTGTGTTTGTGTTTCTTCTGTTTGGATAAGGCTTATGTTGGAATTTTTCAATGTGCTGAGCCAGACAATATCAAAATCTTCACCGACAATGGAAAAAAAAAAAAATTGCCCGCAAGCATTGTGAAAAAAAATAAAGCTCAAGACCAATCAATCAAATTGAGCAGTTTAGATTTTCTCATGTGTACAGTTATAAATTGCGTGTTCTAGAATGGGTAAATCAGACAATCTATATTTTCAGACAATGAAACAACAAGCATTGTCAAATGAAACATGTATGTGCTTTTTCTTGCTTTTCTATCGAACCACACTGAGCCACAGCAACGCGTGGCCGGGTACAGCTAGTTTAATAATACAAGATAAAAAATGTTTTAAGTTATACGGTTTTATTTATCTAGGCGCCTCTTCCGCTGCTTCGCAGTTTCTTTTTTCGCCATGATTTGAGTATTTTAAAATTCAAAACATCGTTGCATTTTCCAAGCAGTTCCAAACAAAGCTATCGTTGCCATTCGTCAAATAATAATTCTGATAATTTCCTCAGAGCCAAAATCATTATTTATTTTCCTAATTACCGTTATAATAAATTATAAAATGGATGGAATATCGTATTGTCATCGAAGATATGCATGTGTGCAAAGTTTGAAGATAATTTATGCAGTGATAATGGTCGAAAACCGCGTAACAAACTTCCGCTACAAATCAAGTTAAAAAAAATATTCTCCTTGACTTTAGTTGCCAAAATATCAATGTTACACATTTAAAATGCGAATGAGTTTCAAAAACATTGTATTTACACAGAATAAGCATTAATGGTATATTTTAAAAAATCTTGTTTTTATGGTTTTTCTGCAAGCTAAGGAAGCTATTCAAAGGATTAGAACTAGAGCTAAACCTTCTTTGTTCCAGAACATTCAGAATTGTTTTAAAACAAATCTGGGAGAACTGAAGCGTTATCAAAAATAAGACAAATAATTCTTAGAAGCAGTTCCGGGAGTTTTTATGTATCGTTCTGATAAAAATAAGTTTTTAAAAAGAATATTCTTAGAAACTAACTATATTTAATCGTTATAACTAATCATTAATATATGAAAAATGCTTCAGAATGCAAAATCATTTGTAGAAGTAAACATTTTGTAATTTCTAACCATGTGTTTTTGTTAAATGGATATCTTTCTTAAAAGCAGCTATATCCACAGACTTTTTCTTGTTTTCAAATAAATCTTTATTACAAAGCATTTACTCAATTGACCAAAATATTTAACATTCCAAAATATTTGTTCAGATAAAATTCTCTTAAGTGAAATTACCAGTATATGGCTAAATAAAAACAATAATAATCTTATTTACATGTTTTGACAAAGACGAGATGTTTATACAAGTTTTATAATTACTTTGAAAAAAACAGGAAATTCTTGATTACTCTCCAACTTTCAGCTTCAGGAGAATATTAAGTGAGTTGGGAGAAATACATTAGCACAGTTCCAAGATAAATGAGAGTGATTTAGTGAGCTTGAAGAAACACTTTTCAAATATATTAACTCTGAATGTATCCAAACATTTGAAAGACACATAAAGATAATACATATCCATCCTTTTAGAACGATGTATTTATCGGTATTTTTAATTTAATGTACCGAAGAAACAGGAACGTTCTTCATTTCCCATCTTCAATGTAAAACAATATTGGGGCTTTTTCTACCAAAAACAAACAACTCATTATAAACGATTAATGGAGGATATGAAACAATAAACTACTTACTAATAATGTTGCCGGAAATATTCTTGTATTTGCTGAATAAATATAATAACTACGACTATTCATCCCATTAAGTTGATGTTACTAAGTTTAATAGTTTTTCAAACCTTGGGCAATTTAATAGCTACACTGCTAGTATGTTTTTATCCCAGAACAATGGTTGGCCACAATAAAATGTTGCAAGCATATTTTTTAAAAATCTCCCCCCCCCTCCAAAAACGACTATCATTTCTTTCTAATTAAAAAATATGAAAAAGGCGAAAATATTCCAATAGCGTTTTTTCGCGAAAACATAGATTTATAAACGATTAATGGAAAATATGGAACAATAAACTTACTAGCTACAAACAATAAATTTAATAGCCACATTGCTTGTATGTTTTTATCCCAGAACAACGGTTGGCCACAATAAAATGTTGCAAGCATATTTTTTAAAAATCTCCCCCCCCCCTCCAAAAACGACTATCATTTCTTTCTAATTAAAAAATATGAAAAAGGCGAAAATATTCCAATAGCGTTTTTTCGCGAAAACGTAGATTTATAAAGGATTAATGGAAAATATGAAACAATAAACTTACTAGCTACAAACAATAAATTTAATAGCCACATTGCTTGTATGTTTTTATCCCAGAACAACGGTTGGCCACAATAAAATGTTGCAAGCATATTTTTTTAAAATCTCCCCCCCCCTCCAAAAACGACTATCATTTCTTTCTAATTAAAAAATATGAAAAAGGCGAAAATATTCCAATAGCGTTTTTTCGCGAAAACGTAGATTTATAAACGATTAATGGAAAATATGAAACAATAAACTTACTAGCTACAAACAATAAATTTAATAGCCACATTGCTTGTATGTTTTTATCCCAGAACAACGGTTGGCCACAATAAAATGTTCCATACATATTTTTTGAAAAGCCGTTTCTTTTTTAATTTAAAAATATGTAGAAGGATAAAATATTTTAATTGCGTTTCCTTCACGAAAACATAGATTCAGCATTTTAAATTGCTTCTGATAACATTTTCTCCCGAGCAATATGTATCGATTCTATCTCTTTTAAATGTCGTTACGTAATTGCAATTACATTCTTTAATTTCACCCAACCTTTTCAGACACAATATTGCTTCCTTTGATAATCATTCATTTAGAATGATGAAGCGAAATTAAAAGAGAGAATAGACGATAAAAATATTTCGAAGGATACCTTAAAAGATTCAAAGAATAAGTAAAAGAAAAAGTTCGTACAACACAGCAAAAAAAGATCACGTTACCGCGCATTTGTAGTTTGTGAGATATTTATATCTTGAACTTATCTTCTTCCTGGGAATTACTCTATAAACCTTATTAAAATTTATGGTAAGTATTTCTTATAAACTTATGGATATTTTCTTGTATTTTGCCAACTTAAATTGTGCTATTTAGTGCGGTTGTCACGGAATTACGTGTGACAGATTCTTTCCCAGTGACTCAAAGCTAAACCTCAAAACTAAACATATATTTTATATAAAACAAGCAACTTACACTATATACAAAAACTATTTACACGATACTGCTTTCAAATATAAGAGCTTTTATTAACGGTGGCGATCTCAATTCTGTTTAAATTATCCGCTTTCTTTCTTTTGAAAAAGAAATCAGTCGTTCAAGTTGAGCAGTTCGTTTGATGCTGTTTAATGATTCACTCAACAGCAGTTGTGCAGTGGAGTTATTGGACGCAGCAAATAGGCTTTAAAGGAAGTTTTATCCTATATCATGATATAGTTTTAATGATATAATGCAAAAGTGAAATCATTTTTTTTGCTGTTGTTTGGTTCTTTTTTTTCTGCGAGTGTAGGGATACATTACCAATTTGATTAAAGACCTTTATTGGCTGGATGGATTCATCAGGTTGTTTCCATAAGTCACAATGAGCTACTGTTGGTTTACAAAAACCACGACTACCACGAACGAACGATTCTGTTTGTCACAGAGGGGATACACATGAGCGCTTTCCGAAGTGATACTTTAGGCGCGCATTTGTTGTTTATTTCGTTTACACGAACTACAAATAATACATTTAAGACAGTGAAGTTATTGAGAAACTTCAAAGCATAACCAAATGAAAAAAAAAGTTAGCCATGCAGCCAGAAAAATGCCATTTAATGAAAAGAAAAGAACGTGTTTCTTTCAGTATTATTTTTCGAAATTTTGTCTTTAAATAAAAAATAGAATATATAAGGTAAATGACCCGGTAGTGGACACAGTTAAGAAACTTTTCGTACTCTTTTGCGTGGCAAAATTTTTTCAAGGACTTACATCAATATTTGCATATTTAGCTTAATCGCCAACTATTTCTCTAAAATTTAATTACCAATAAAATGTCATTTGATGAAAAATTAGGATTTTTACGTAAAATTTACTAAACGCTTAATTTATATCTATAGTGGACAATTATAAGACACGTATTTGCATTAGTAGTGGACAGAAATTAATATCATCTATTTTATGCTGTTAACTTGGAGAAATAATTTTTAAAATGACTAAGGGACCATTCACAAATGATGTCACGCTTTTCCCCCATATATTTTCCCCAAGTCCCTAACCTTCTTATTGATAGGTTTTAGTAAAGAGCAGCAAATGTTGTGGAGGCAGCTATTAGATATTATGCTCCATGTACTTGCATAGATGCTCCACGCCGAATTTAGTTCTATTAACCAGCGCTAGGAATCGTTCGCCTATAGGTTCTGATAATTTCATTCAAGTTCAATGCTACATTCGCTTATTTTAGGAGCTTAAAGATCTAAGTGTCCACTACCGGCTCATTTACCTTACTTCTCATCCCAAGTACTTGCTAATTTAAGTTCTTATTGGAAAACTACATTTAAATAATCTTTTCATATAAATTGCCCCTGATATATATGCAACTTTGCAAATTAATGACGTTTCAGTGATACTACAAAGCTCTCACAGCCACCGAATTTATATTTTCATTTTTAGAAAATTTCATTTATTATTAGACATGGTACCTTATCACACGTTTGTGTATAAAGGATAACATGTCTAAATAAACATTTTTGTTGAAAAACCAGCATGACATTTACTTGCTACTAAGATGTAAAATATCCTGTGCAATCAACATTTTTGTTAAGTATGCCCTGTGCGCAGGGCCTTATTTACCATTAGGCCCGTGAGGCCCGGGCCTAGGGCCCGCACTTTAAGAGGGGGCCCCTAATTTTGGTTATTATTATTATTATTATTATTTTTTTGTAATTTGAAATTTTTTAGAAAAATATTTAAAAATAGCATCTTTCAAAAACAAACTGCTAGTGTTCTGTTGCTTCACAGAAAATTTGTATTATTAAATTATTTTAAAACCACAAGGAATTTTCACTTTGGGGGGGGGGGGGCACAAATTTTATTCAAACATTTTGTAATTTAAAAACAAAATAATTTTGCACTTTGGGGGCTCCCAAATGTTAGTCTGACTCTTTGACATTTGAAAAACAAATTAGTTTTTGCGCTTTGGGGGCCCCCAAATTTTGGTGTGACTGGCAAGTTCTACACACACGTACTAGATGTTATGTTTAAAAACTTTTTGTTGCGTGAGGGGCCCCAAACATGAGTTGTGCCTATAGTGATTCAAAATGTAAATCGGGCCCTGCCTGTGTAGTCAGAACCTAGCTGCGTTCCATAATTAATTTTGATCCTAGAAAGTTTTATGTGATTAGCTCTCCATTACAATCTCTTAATTTTTGCAAGCACCATCTGAGAAAATCTTAAAAATTTTCCCAGATGGACAAAAGGAGAAGGGGAAGGGGGAATAATACGACTTTGGAAGAAATAAAGAGTGACCACCTTAAATAAATTTCGGTGTATCTACTTACTCGAAAGACGTTAAGCGTTGCAAATAAAATTAAAAAAAAAAAAAAAAAGCAGAAAATGAGCTAGAAAATATTTCCTTTCAGATTTGAAACCTCAAATGTTTATCAGATCAAATATCAATGCATTCGGATGAGATCAATATGTGAAATACAAAGTCTATCAACATACGAGACTGCAATTTAAAAGGAATGGGCATTTTTTAAATATAATTACATACCTTTGTTTCTGTGCATTGGAATGTGCTTTTTTAAACAAAAATATAAGTGCAGGAAGCAATAAATAATTTAAAGAGAGGCTTAGAACTTAGAGAGAAAGAACATTTTTATTAGAAACATGTGTACAACAAGAAAGCATGTTAAACTAACGTTTCGGAACAGAATAAAGAAGGATACGAAGCTCATTAAAAAAGTTCTAAAAGTTGGATTCCCTTTTCCTCTCGATTACTTCACTACACTTGAATGCAAATCAGAAGTCGCAAAAGATTTAGAATTCATTTAGGCTACGCAAAGCAGTTGCCGATAACAAATTCCGTACACGCAAACAAATAAGTTATCGCAGGAATATTTTTTAAAAAAATCTATCAATAAAAAAAGGATATTTCCTTTATTTAATTAAATTATTATTTTTTTGTGACATACACATATTTACTTCTTTGCAGCGATATATCGCGTGCTATCTGGTAATACTTCCTATCTGATTTTCTGATTTTAACGACATTTATATGAGACACAAAGAACTGTTTGAATCCCTAAGAGTGTGCAATTACAATAGGATTTTATTATGCTTTTTTCACGTAATATAAAATTTTTACGTTCACAAGAATTCTAGCGTACATCAAGCGCGGAAAATTTGAAAATCGAAAAAATGTGTAGATAGGAGGTATTGCAAGAACGCCCGTGATATGAATTCGGGGCAGTATAACTAGTAAAGCGCATAAGTATCTAGGTATTAACAATTAAAAATCAAACTCGAACGATAATGGGGCAACTTCCGTTCTTCATATACTTTCTAATTTTTTGAATAAATGCACAGCACAATTCAAACTTTTTATTATAACCTACCTTTATATAAAAAAAATGCATATAAAGATCTCGTTAAGTTCGTCAATTCGTTCGTTAAAACGTACAGCCGATGTGAAAGTTCATTACAATCGACTGTATTCTAGGCGAGTAGGGAATACATTCTTCATCTACAATGGACGTTGTTGTTGTTACTAATCCCCCTGGCATAGGAAAGCCTACTACCACGTTCAGAAGATCAATAATCCACTGACTTAGGGCGATATACAGCTTCATTTTAGAGCGAGAAACCACGAGGGCTGAAGACTGACTTGACCTCACGTTTTGTGGTCTCTTAATTTTTAAACCAGATCCCAGATGAGAGACCCTCACCTGGGATTGGCACTCTCAGAGGTATCGTTTCACTTGGAAGACTTTGGAGTCACGACTTATTTAACGCGCACCAGCACCCTTTAGCGTACACGGGCCACAGGAACCAGCCGCGAGAGGTTGTCAACGTCCCAAACACTGACCTAAGTCGATGTTGCTTCACTTTCGGTGTTCTTCCGGAACCGACCTTCTACCGACTGGTCCCCTGCGGGACTTACAATGGACGTTTCACGAGTAATCATAATGGAGAATAACATATACATTACGTAAAATTTTAGAAAGCTATCTCATTTTTCGACAGGAGCAGTTGACTGTTTAATGGACATGATTCAAACTATGTGCGAAATTTGAATTTGTTTACTGCTTACAAATTTTGCTCACATGCACGACAACATTTTTTTTTAAAAAATGCGCCTCCGAAAAACTTAAAAACTCGAAAATGTGTCATTATTTCTTGCAGTTGATAAAAGGCTCTTTTTGTTTTCAGTTTATAGTATAAACTAAAAAAAAAAGGGGAAAGAAAAGAAAAAAAGCACGGGAGTATTTTTGTATGTTTTACTCTACTTAATTTTCTGACGTTTTGCAAAATCGACAATAAATAATGCGACAAACATAAATAATAATAATAATAAAAAAAAAAACACAACTTCCATTTTGTTCCAACCAACTTCTATTTTGTTTTTAACAAACAACGTCTCGTCACTGTATTTTATTCGACACTTTGTCATCCACTAATCAAAGTAGTCATGGAATATGCGGCAACGAGTGCTCCGCTGAAGCGCACATGAAGTAATTATTTTAGCCATGACAAAACTCGTTTCACGTATTAGTAAATAACTATTACAATTTTGAGAACAATACAAACATGGGAGGCTTTAATTATTAATGAATCCCAAACGATTACAATCTGATGGTTAAGTAGTAATAACAATTCAAATGTCCTCGTCGCTAAAAACGGTATATCATTATGTATTTAATGAGTTTGCGAAGCACAGAACTGGGGATACTTTAATTGCAGCTATTTAATCCATTTTGGCGAGAACCATCTTACCATTCAAGCCTGTATAGTTCTATAAATATTTAAAACGTACTAAATACATTCATTTACGAACAACTGTAAAACATTTTAAAATTTAAGTCCGTTGTATAAACATTATTATTATAAGTGATTTATAATGTAATATGGAGCGATGACCATCTCCCTCAGTGGAATAGTGAGTAAAAAAAAAAAAATAAGTTTCAAGTCGATAACAATTCAAGATCTATGACTCTTAATAATAGCCTAAGAAAATATATTTTACAACTGAATATCATCAGTATATCTAAAATACTGATGTTTAAAAAAGTTGATAAACGGGTAGTTGTAAAATATGTAAATGAATAGTTTACAGTTGAATAATGTTGAGTATCCCATATTGTATTTGTATCTAAAAGTGCGGGAAAACAGTATCCATTTATGTTTTTCATCACGAACTGAAGACCGTTTCTCTAGCACAGCGTTTCTTAAAGTGTGTTCCGCGGAACCCTGGGATTCCTCAGAGATCACTCAATTGTTATATAACACTTGCAGACTTTCCCTTCATAACATTCAAAAAAGGCATTTAAAAATCAATACAATTTCGAATAGCCGTTATTCCAAATCCAAATTAAACAAGAAGTTCCGTCTAGAACTATACGAGCCTACTTTCCCGTATACACCAAACTCAAATTTATAATCTAGCTACTCTTTCTCATTTAGGTTTAGTTCTTACTTACTTCAAATACACCTTTTTCAGCGGATAATACATATTCATTCACTCACTCGTTCATTCTTTTATTTATTCAGTCATTTGTTTATTCATTCATTAATTCTTTTACTCTTTCATTTATTCATTGAAAATATCCTTAAAAATCCCGGTCAAAAAAAATAATAGGAAGATCGACTCGTTCAGTTCTTGTTAAATTTCGTATCTGTACATGTTTTACAGCGTAATATCTTTCGGATAAAGTTAGATGCAAGTAAATCCGTCGGTTAGATCAGGATTGATATTTCCCGTAAGCGCTTATGTTAATTTGGTACCTTTCCATTATCTCGGCGCAAATCTCGCCAAGCAGACTGTTTGGTGACAGCACGCGCAAAAGGTTGCCACCGGCGATATTCCGTTTGGAGTTGGCTGCATCATCATTGGCGAATTTATCGCCTGCGACGAGATAATGGAAAAATGACCCCATTTTTTTTTAACTGCTCAAAAATAAATAAAAATTGATCAATCACGTCGAGAGCTTCTTCTAATAAGCTTGCTCATAGGAACTGGGATTTTGTGCCCAGAGTTTACATAATTTGCTTCACTTTTGCCCATAGGCGCTAATGTTAAAAGTTTTTGAACCATTCAAAATTGAACGAAAAGTTGTTCCAATCATAAAAGTAAAATATGGAAATGAGATGTCCTCGCCGAGATTTTTCGAATGCAAAAAGAATTTTTCGAATCGGACAATTCGTTCAAAAGTTATTAGGGGGGTGGGACAGACCGACAGACTCACTCCCCCCCCCCCCATCTCAAAACCCTACTTTCAAATTTTATATTTTTCAATCTTTATTTATATACTTAACTTATTTTTGACTTTTCTTGATTTCAAACGATATTTTCCCGATACATTAAGACTTCTTTCATTCTTTATTATTATTATTATTTTTTTACTTTTACAGGAAAGTAGGCTAAAAAGTAGAATAATAGCTAAATTTTGCTTCCATAGTTAACTTGAATAGTTAGTGTAAATGCAACTGTTAGTCGTCGCGAGTTTCTTGATTTGGATATAGAGAATCGTAAAGAACAGGAAGTACTGGAGAATCTCCTACATACATGGTTATAAAAGAGGTCTGAGTTTAAAACCTTGTTTGAATATGATATATGAAGTTACTTAAGTTATTTTTGTCTCAAATATTTTTGGACTTATTTTTGGATACCATTATTAGTTCATGCAATTGTCATTCTGATTGCAAATCATTTATTTCTAGAAAATTTTATTAATATATTATACTATTGAAGAAAACGGGAGATGCACGGTAGACTTGAACTGAAAAAGGGTGCAAGAAATTAAGGAACTCTGCGTCTTACACAATTGAAGTCATCACCAGGGTCCGATTTACATTGTAAATAACTATAGGCACAACTCATATTTGGGGACCCCTCACACAACAAACATTTTTTAAACATAACATTCAGTATGTGTTTGTAAAACTTGCCAGTCACACCAAACTTTGGGGGCCCCCAAAGCGCAAAACCTAATTTGTTTTTCAAATGTCAAAGAGTCAGACTAACATTTGGGAGTGCCCAACGTGCAAAATGATTTTGTTTTTAAATTACAAAATGTTTGAAAAAAAATCTGGGGCTCCCTAAGTGCAAAATCGATTTTGTTTTTCAAATTTCAAACTGTCAGACAAAAATCTGTGGGACCCCAAAGTGAAAATTCCTTGTGGTTTTAAAATAATTTAATAATGCAAATTTTCGGTGAAGCAACATAACACTAGCAGTTTGTTTTTGAAAGATGCTATTTTTAAATGTTTTTCTAAAAAATTTTTAATTAGAAAAAAATAAATAAGTAATAATAACCAAACTTAGGGGGCCACCCCTCAAAGTGGTGGCCATAGTCCGAGCCTCGCGGGCCTAATGGTAAATAAGGCCCTGGCCATCACTTCAATTAAAATGTATTCTTGTTAAATGTATTCGAGTTAAATCTAATCCAGTTAAGTGTAATCTAGTTAAATGTATTCGAGTTAAATGTAATCCACTTAAGTGTAATCTAGTTAAATGTATTCTAGTTAAATGCGTTAGCGGTACAATATGCAATAGTTGCCAAGAATTTTACCTCTACAAAAATGTTCTGTGTATCTTTGCTTGTTCAATAAACAATGCTCTAATTTTAGATGAATGAATAGTATGAGTAAAACGTTAAAATGTATTGGCTCCCAACGGGTCATTTACCAGGATGGCAAACGCCAAGCACTTCCAGGGCGTAACTGTTTTCAGCCCCGAACCCTCAAGGGTTTTAATTAAAAAGGAATTTCTCTTTTACCCTTCCTTCATATGTAGACAGTCACGCATTATAGCTATACATAGTCATGCGTTATAACTAAGAGATCCCCATACCCTAAAATATAAACGTTTTTCTACTTTCTCACTCTTATTAATTTTTAAAACTCTCAAACTAACAAGATGTCTTTCATCGCATGCAGAAAATACACTTTATACATAGACTCATTAATAAATTCAATATTTCACCCCTTAAAATATTAATTTCACGAATCGAAGAATTTTCCAACTGTATCTTCATCAACAAGCGCTCTCCTGCTCCGAATACAAGCAATCTATAAATTTAGCAACATATAATAATTAAGAAAGCCAGAATTTGCTTTCGTCATTGCCTTGTTCGGTATTTGAGAAGTTTTGTTAAAAATAATTTTTAAAACTGATTTTAGCCAAGTGTATAAGGTATAGTGCCCTGTAACAAAATGCTTGTTACATCGCGCGTATCTAGTTATTTTAACCGAATACTTTGGTTATTCGCTTAGATCTTGGTGACAAGCCTTTGCATTTTTATTCACGGTTCCTTCGGATTAACCGCTAGGCGTAACCACGACTTGTTACCTCTTTTTTAATTGCCTACGCGATCAAAAATTTTATACCATTTTATTCTTTCGAAACACCATTTTAAATAATTTTTTTAATTAGTTTTTTTACCCCATAGCTACCCTTTAACCACTGTTTATTTTCCGCTTGGTTCCGTTGCTTTTCGACTTTACAAATTCAAATAATTTTAAATATGCGACGGGAACTATTTACTCTCGCGGATTAATTCTCCCCTTTTCGCGCCTTGCAAGTGTGCTATCGCTGACGAATTCTGCTTTTCCCTGGCATTACGACTGGTAGCGTGTGTACTTGTATGACGCGAACCCGGGATTGGGGGCTTTTCGCCTCTTCTCCGGGTAAGCAACCGTTATGCCATCAAGTTTTATTTTAAAGTGCTCTTAAGTTAACCAGCCCAACAATCATTATAGATTTGTGTATCACCATGTCTTCTATGTGCTTTTGATCACCTGTTATGAACTTCACTTTGTTCGCTTACGGAAACATCAAGTACAGCATAGGCGATGTTTGCCTTTTAACAAGTTTTTGTTTCTAAATGTCAATGTGAGTTCGGCATTATCCTTTATTTAATCAAGTCATATTCTGGAGCCGACGGGCTACCATTACCTCGATCAGCAATTTAAAAAAATGGAAGTAAGCTTAGAGAGCAGCTACAGAAAAAATCGGTGCTTTCATAAAAACCGTTGAAAATCACGCCAGCTAATGGTTAAAAAAAAACGTTATTTAAAATCGCCATCTCGTTCCAGAATGCGTATTTATCAAATCATCTTCAACCGAAACTTGCAAAATAACGATTTGATTTAATTTCGCCAAAAGGGACTTCCAGATCTTGTTTTCATCTTAGTACGAATTCTTTAAATACTTTGTGCAAGAACTTAAACCGGAAACTAGATGATGAGCTGCGTTCATTTCTACTGAGGACTCCACCTAACAACCAATGTGAATGTAGTTCGTATGTATGAATTTTAGTACATATATGTTTATATATCCCAGATGAAATATTTTCAGTTATAAATGTTTTTGATGATTTACTGAAGTAAAAAAAACATAAGTAGTTGGTACCAATTTAATTAATTTTCTACTATGCCTAATATGTAAAATAAAAGTTTATTCAGAAGTACATCATAGCTTTGCTATTATTTGATAATTGTCTGATCTTATATTTGAAATAGTTTGATTGAAATATCTGCCACTCTAACTTATGATATATAAGTACCAGTTTGGCATAAATGCTCTAACACATTTTATATCTTAACACAACGCAATATGTACTTTAGTAAACTAACCACTAAACCCCACCATATGCCCTAAAGAAGACACCCATAAAACAGTTCCTAAAGCTGACACCCTCAAATAGAAAAAAAACAAAACATTTAAAGTATTACCAATTTAAAGAGATTTGAGAAGTGAAGGGATTTAAGAAGTGATACCATTCAAAAAGAAAAATCTCATTTTAAATTATTTTAGGGAATCGGCAATATACTAAATGTTTTTTTATTTCAGTGTGTCAGCTTTAGGAACCGTTTTTTGAGTGTGAGCTTTAGGAGCTCGCTTGTTTTGTGCAGCGGCGTCCTTAGCTCTGGAGCACATATTTCAACATTTATAAAACCAAGAATGTCTGTGATAGAACGATTTCGTATGGATTATTACAGAGAAATGGAAATTATGCATTCGAAATGTAGCGGAGGGCATATGTATTTATCCACACGTCAGAAAATGTAATAAATAAAAACATACAAATAGAAGAAAACATACTTCCTACAGTTTTAATTAATAACCAACTATAAACAATATTTATTTATCCACTTGTTTTAAAAACTAAGGGTAAACATTGATTAGAGCGGTTTAAAATTTTCCAAAACTTATTTTGGACTTGAAACAACTGGTCTCGAAAAATTTCGATTGGCTGCTTAGATGTGACGGCCATTTGATCGACATCATATTTTACAGTTAATCTCAACGTGTATATTTTATGAATAAATAAAAATTGGTTAATTAAGTGATAATTTAAAATGTTTAATTTTGCTATTAAATCATCAAACCCCGTGGGTCGCCATGCATAAACCATTTAACGAAACTTATTGCTACATCATAGGTTTTTAAAACTATATTTTTAAAGAATCTATTAATTTTTCTCTTTCACAAATGAGTCACAAAATCATTAAACTATGGATGAATAGATTAAAAGGGACGATACATTGTACCTGTGGTTTCCAATCTTTTCTGCATTTTTACTTTTTTATTAACAAAAAAAAGTGCTTCCTCTTTTAAAATGATATAAATTATATTAAGCAATTATAAAACAATATACCATATTTTGTGCCTGTATTGCACTTTTTCTTCAAAAAATATATACTACTTACTTGCACATGTGTAATATAAATGCAGCTTGCCAGCACAAAGAGAAGCAAAATAATACTAATAATATTAAAAAGATTGTATTCGCAGTTCTCTTGTTATTCTGCACACCAGAAAAATATAAGGGCATAAAATATTAAGAAACTTTTGACTGAATGAATAGGTTCAAATAAATGCATAATAAAAAATTCCGTTTCTTTAGATAAAATTTCAAATTATTCGTTTTCTCCTTTATAAAATTACAAGGTTTGCATTCATTGCCATACTATATAACGATCCGTTAAAACAAAAAATAGAATGAATAATAAATAAAAATAAAATCGCAGAAATTTAAAAATGTGGTTCTAGAAAAATAAAAATTTTCATAAATAAATGTATAAATGAATAAATGAAATGAATAAAATAAGTGAACAATCAAATGAATAAATAATTGTAATAAAACTTTTAGAACAAACCTTTCCAAAGATTTTCATATTTTACTTCTTACCGTGCTTTCAATTTTATTAAACTTAACGCCGTATACGCAGACGATATTTTTTATTTATGTGTTAAAATATTTTCATTGACATTTTCCGTTGATTCTTTTTTATTTTCACGCAATTCTTTGGTCGATTGCGATGAATTTCAAAACTAAGCGAACCTTCATTTCGTTTTGTTAAAAAAACAAAATGTTTCAGTTACTAAAATTGGCAACAAATTTCTGTTCGTGCAGTATTTAGAAGCTACAAAGTTCTGCAAAAGATAAAAAATACGGAACTTTATTCACATTCTTGTGTTCTAAATCAACAAATCGAATGATTTGGATGTGTTTTGAAATTTGAATGTACATTTATGACTATTACCGTTTACTGAAGTGCCAATTGTGGTGAAGACATTTTAAGATGCAAAATATCTTATGAGGTATGTACATCATTGTTTTATTTAGAAAAACTTGAGCTCCATAATACAAGTCCGACTTCCATTATAAGTACCCCATCCGGATTTCACTATTTGTGTCGTTATATCAAAATGCCGCATCATGAGATGAGCCGATAATAATATTTTAATAATTGCTTTTTTTGACAATTTGTGATTAAAACATTACTTTCAAATGAAAAATTAAACGTACAATATGAAATGCAGTTTTTTATATGAAATAAATGTGTTGAATTTGAACGCAACAAAAATAATAATTAAGGAGATACAGTATAATTTTAATTAAGTTTAATCAAAATAATAATTTTACGTGACAATTCGGAACAGTTGCCCTATTAAATATATATTGTGCAATTTTAGTTACATTAAGCATTAGTAAACGAAACAGAATTTCAAGTGAACTAATTTTGAAAATAGATATGAACAAGTTACACTTAAGTATCGTGCGGTTGTTAATATTTTGAATGATGGTGAGCTTTTTTTCTGTCTTTATTTGCGCCATATAAATTTAACCATTCCGAATTTTCAAAATGGGAAAACCACTTGTCAATTGATTCAGACCCATTATATAGGTCAGCGTTTCCCAACCGGTGGTTCGCGAACTCCCAGGGGTTCGCGAAAATAATATTACAATGGCGGATTTTTTTATCACTAACGCAAAAGAAAAGACGAAACAATAAATTTACATACGTATTAAGAGAGAGTGCAAAAATGATTTTTGTTTTAAATAGTGTTTTCCAGGTAATGCAGAAAAGTAGTGGACTGACATAGGAGGCATGCATAAAAATTCATGCTTTCAAGTGCTTTTCATGCGTTGAAATGCACTCATTTGAACTTTTGCCTGATTTCTAAAATTTGGAGCACAAATTGATACCAATAGATATTTATTGATTTATTTTAAATTTTAAAACTTATATTTCTTCTACCATTTTCCCTCCCAAGAATGAGTCCGAAATATAAAATTTACTACATAAAACGTAAAATTTTCCATTACTTTAGGGTTTGAGGAATTCGCTTAAAGTGGAACTGGAAGATATCTATTCATTAATTTTAAATTTTATGCTCTCATTCATCACATTTTATTCCAACTTTCCTGCATTATCGCAAATAGAAATTTGAAAACATGTAACTTTTTATTTTTCTTAAAATTTCCCAAAACTTTACCGAATTTTGTATATTTAAACAGGAAAGTGGAACCTATCGGGAAAATAATTTAAAAATTTTTTAGGAATACATATGCTTACTGCCCTAATAATTATTAAAAAAGAACAAATAATGAAAAGGTAATACAAATATTTGTAGCTGTATTTTAATTTTATTTGAACTTGGATGTTTTACAATAATTATGCTTTCATTTCATATTATGAAGTATTGTACAACATGGAAAATAGACGTGCTACCAAATTTTATAGTTTGGTCACCCGTTACTACAGAAGGAGGTTAGCCATTTTCTTTCGGATCTTAGAAGGGGTTCGCAAGGGAAAAAAGGATGGGAAACACTGATATAGGTCATTATACCAAGCGTCGTGGTCCTTCACCAGGGTCGATACAGTGCGAGTCGACTTTTTTTGTTTGTTTGTTTCATATATTCCATAACTGCTATTTCACAGTATTTTGTCCAAACGTGTTCCCGTTTATTATTTATCTATTATTATTATTTTGAAAAGTTCTGCATTACAGATAAATAAATATATAAATATAGAATATTAAATCATCCTTAGAGAAAAAATCCATAATTTTTTCTTGTTTTACCCTCTGAAGAGAAAACAAATTCCTCAACACTATTAAGCTTGATAATTTGCAATTCACTTTTTTTTTTTTTTGTGTTTGCAGATTTATTGACGAAGAAACATCAATTTAAAATTCTCAGAATTGTATACCGTGAAAAAATAATTTAAGAAAAAGTTAATAAGAACACAAAATGGATTTACAGGGGTTCCTGGAAATTGTGTGTCAAGTTAGAGAGTTTTTGGCCCATTGAAATTACATTGGGTCAACCATTAGGGTGGGGAAATGTCGACTTACCGAGGTAGTCGACTTATCGCGTGTCGAGCTACCGAAGTTCCACCTCATTGTTCAATGAAAAATGTGCAAACTTTAAACCAAAATAAAGGGTGCAAATATTCTAGCAAGTCTTTGCATATTTTAATATAGATTAGTCATGGTATAACCAGTTGTCGCAACACATGGAGTGCTATACCTACTTAACTAGTTTAATTAGTTAACATGCTACTAGTTACTAGTTTACCGGCTTTACTATTGTAGGTTAAGTGCCGCTTGCTAATTCAATTGATGTCTTTCGTTGCCTGACATGTAGTCGCCAAGGTGGTCCAGTTATGCATACGATGCATAGTTTCGCTTGTTCAGAGCAGCCCAGTGCTGTACAGAATGATGCTCCATCTATATATATAAAATGAACTTTTGACGTTGTGGCTGCGCGCTCTACAGCAAAATCTACGCAACGTACGATTACAAAAAATTGCACAAAATTCTATTATAGCCTGACGCTTTGCAAGACGAAGCCTTTTTTTTGAAATTCGACCTAATATTTTTAAATTTAATAATTAAACTGTTAATCTTCCAGTATTTTCTTCACTCCTTACGAGTTGTTCGAAGAATTGAAGTGAAATGGATTAGAAATTCCGCGGTTGAATGTAAACATTGTTTGAGCCATGAGGCGAGGGCGAGGGCCCTGCATGTAACGAAAATCTGTGTTTTAATTGACCCATTTTTGAAAAGTATTTTGAGATTTGATCAATTATTTTAATGAAATTTATTTTTTAATGATGAATAGTACAATCCATTAAAAATTGCAGTTACCAAAGGTTTCCATCAGTAGCAAATAATGTTTACTGCATCCATGCAGTCCATGGGTGATTCTGATCCGAAATTCGGGTGAATAACGGTTTCCCGAAAACATTTTAATGTATTAATCTTGAGATTTCTTTTACAATTAATATCTGCTTTTCTTTCTACTTTCAGACAAGCAAAATAGTTTGTACTACTTTTAAAAAATGTCAATATAATTTTCACCAGAAAAAAAAAAGCTTCTGGAACTGACTTTTCATTTAATTACTTGAAGAATTATTTTTGAGCTTATATATGTATGCATATGTACTGTTGTGTTGAGAGGGGAGAGGATTATTAACCTATATACTTTGTTTTAAATTGATGGTGCATACTTTTTCCCAAAATTTTGTCTGAAGTTCCGATTTTTTTTTTTGCTTAGAATCACCCATGGTTTACTGGAGAGGCGAAAAATTTCTTTTTGAGAGGTGATTTTCTTTCTTAGAATGGTTGTTGGGCCTACTTAAACTATATATCGATTTCAACTGTTATTATTCAATTAAGTGACTCGCCCAACCAGTTTAATTCAACTAGGCTAAAAAATTTAATATATTAACAGATTATCGAACTTATTAGTATCATAGTATCTATTCATAAAAATAATATTCATTAAATACAAAAAACAATTAGCAAACAACTTTCACTCGATTGATGAAGAATTTAATTTTCCTTTTGAACATGTTGACGGGGGCATTGCTTCAGTGATGAATTTATAGGGATGGAAGGTTGCAACCTCCCATGATACACACATTCAAAATAAAATAAGTACATTGTTTTTGAATAAAGAATTTTAAAAATTGTTGAGGCATTATGTAAATTTGTAATGTTTGCTTAACGTTTTGTGATTACTTAAATATTCATTATGATTTCCAAATATACTCACTCACTTGAATAAATGTGCAGCGTTCACATAATTTTTAAGACTTCGCCTTTCATCATTTGTATTCAAAAAGTATAACTTTACAACAATTTCAAGAATTCATCATTTATCGTTATTTTAGCATATTATATGTGAAAAGTTTTCATATCTAAAGTAAAACCCCGATGTATCTTTCCACCAATCTACGTTTTACCTGCATTTTACGTTTTTTTCATCAGGTCCCAGTTTTTCTGTATCCTAATTGATGTTAAAATATCACAAATTCTAAGTTTGTTATATTTACCGAATTCCACGTGTTTTATGTTTTCCCTCGAAAATGAAAAAAGAAAAAAGTGTTCTAAAATTAGCCATATTTTTCCTTTTGTGCTTTTTTTAGAGCTTTATGCATATTGTTAAAAGCAGTGGTGTAGTGGAAGGGGGGACGGCGTCCCCCAACCTTTTTATTTGAATACAAGCGTTCCCCCAAACTTTTTACATTTTAGCAAAAGCGTCCCCCCACTTTTGATTTCAATTGCTTACCTTCTTCTGATAAGCGTCCCCCCGACTTTTTTTTCAGGACTACACTGCTGGTTAAAAGTTAATTATTACTCTCTCACAAAATAAATTACAATCAAGGATTGTTTTTGTTTTCAAGAGTTTTTAAAAAGGAGCTATTCGAGTTTATCAAGATTGCGAGAAAGTTCGTATGCTTCCAGTATTGAACTAGAGAAGTTCGTTCTTTTTGCCATTTTATAAACCAACTTCTTTTTTTTTGCTTAGAATCACCCATGGTTTAGTGGAGAGGTGAAAAATTTGATTTTCTTTTTTAGAACGCTGCTGGGTCTACTTATACAATATATATTGATTTCAACTGTTATTATGCAATTAAGTGACTCGCCCAAACAGTTTCATTCAACTGGGCAAAAAATTTAGCTGTTAACAGATTATTAAACTTATTAGTAACATAGTATCTATTCATAAAAATAATATTCATTAACTACAAAAAAATAAGTACTACTCAATAACTTTCCCTCAATCCATGAAGAATTTTATTTCCTTTTGAACATGTTGACGGGGCATTGCTTCAGTGACGAATTTATAGGGGCGGTTGGTTGCAACTTCCCATGATATACATGTTCAAAATAAAATAAGTATGTTGTTTTTAAATAAAGAATTTTAAAAATACTTCAGGCATTTTAATTATGTAAATTTGTAACGTTTGCTTAATATTTTGTGATTATTTAAATATTCATTATTATTTCTAAATATACTCACTCACTTAAATAAAGGTGCATCGTTCACATAATTTTTAAGAATTCGCCATTCATAATTTATTGTTATTCTATCATATTATATGTGAAAAGTTTTCATATCTACAGTGAAACCCCGATTTAACATTCCACCAATCTACGTTTTCCCGCATGTTACGTTTTTATTATCAGGTCCCAGTTTTTCTGTGTCCTAATTGATGTTAAAATATCCCGGATTCTAAGTTTGTTATTTATCGAATTCCCCGTATTTTATGTTTTCCCTCGAAAATGAAAAAAGAAAAAAATGTTCTAAAATTAGCCATATTTTTCCTTTTGTGCTTTTTTTTAAAAGCTTTATGCATATTGCTAAAGGTTAATTATTACTCTCTCACAAAACAAATTATGATCAAGGATTGTTTTTGTTTTCGAGAATTTTCAAAAAGGGGCTATTCGAGTTTATCAAGGCATGAGAAAGTTTGTTTCCAGTATTGAACTAGAGAAGTTTGTTCTTTTTGCCATTTTATAAACCAACAAAACTCCAACACTTTGAGTCTAAAAAATATTTTGTTAGCAGTCACTATTATGTGCTACACTGTACTCTTATTGGACAGAACAGCTTACTTATAGTGGACATTTTACAACTAGTGGAAAGCTATTTTCTTTCCCATAAGGGCTAGGGAAAACGCTTACTATGTATTTCAATCCTGAAGATGCAGCATTCACTTTGAACTCCAAGACTAAAAAACAATCCACTGTTATGAATTATTTTCAAACTAAATGCTCGGATTCGTAATTAAATGCGTTAAAATGGTTTGTAATTTTCTTTTCGAAAATATAGATATTATATTTTTTAAAAGAGTTCAAATCTGTCATTCATCATTTGTTACATAAAAGGATAATGTTAACGACAATTTCAAGAATTCATAATTTGTAACAATTAAATTGCTACAGTTCCATTGAAAATGCCTCGCCCACCTATAATGAGGTGTTGTTTACAGAGTCGAAATCAGAGCCAGTGAGAAAACTTTCACCACTGAATTAATTAGCTGAGAGACACCACTAGAAAAACAAATACAACTTGAGTGTAGGAGAATCTTTTCCGGAAAAAAACGTATGTTTGAGTCAGAACGTCACCCTGATTACCATTTTTGTGGCATTGAATGCGGTAAAAAAAGCAATACTCCGCGTTCTGCTCATAACTAAAAATCCTATACATCCCATTCACATTAGGAACTGTAGGTAGGATTCCGCAATAAGAATTGAATTTTCCTTGCATTTTTAGCGTATTAATTTAGTAACATTCTTTTTTAGCTTTGAACTATAAAATTTCCCTTTTCAGCATTCACATGCACTTTCGAATTTGCTTTTGTCAAGATATGTCTCTTAAGCGATTTATATCAGAAATTGGCGTCGTACTCCAAAAGCAAATTTGAAAAAACAAGCTGGCAATTTCAAAGAATTACATCAAATCTTCATCCTCACTGCACAGAAAAAGTGCATAATGCACAAAGAGCAATTGACAATGTCTTACATTTTCAAGAATTACTCAAAATCTTAATCTCTGTAGCACAGAAAATGTGGGTGACACAAAAATCGATTTACAAATGAATATTCTACATTTTTAAGAATAACATAAAATTTTCATCTTTGCTGCACGGAAAATCTGTAACGACTGAAATCAATTTACAAATAAAAGTCACACATTTTCAAGAATTACACAGCGTGGAAACACAACCAGGAAATCAGGGAAATTTATATTCTGGAAAATATTAGGGGATATTTAAAGTTTTCTGAAATATCAGGGAAATTATAGTTTTCAATATCCAAACCGGCAAGTGTCTTGAGTTTCGTTTGCGGAATTTCCTTTCGTTGCGCATGTTCAGAATATGGGGCTATTCTATTATCAAACGGGGAGTGAACAGTGTCTGTGGGGAAAATTTTAGTTTTAGAAGGTGGGCATATATAATGGGGTATCTTATAAGCAGGATATTCCATTATTTGCTATCAAAGAAATGTCTATTTGCCCACTGTTCTTTATTCCATCAGTGGCATAGCTGAATGGGGGCGGTCCGCCCCGGTTGTGACCCATATAGGTGTGACACCCCGCCACGACGGAGAAAAAGAATGAACCTTCAAAAGCTCCATAGAATAAAAAATACTTAAAAATGGGAGAAAAAAATATCCAATTTAACTTCTACTTTGATCTGAGCAAAGTGTTTCCTTTACAAAATATATTCACAATGTTTTTTAACCGCTAATCATAACCATTGCCCTCAAGAAATACTTTAAATATTTGATGCAAATGGTGTTCTTCTTTTTCAATGCTGCAATTAAAAAAAAAAAAAATCATTATATTTCATTAAAACGCATACTTCAGTGCTTACATTATTATTTTATTATTATTATTTTTTTTTGGATAGGGAGAGCGTAATCTTTTCCATGGGGTGACACTATTACTACCCGCCCCGGGTGTTACCCATGCTAGCTACGCCATTGTTTTTTTTTATAGTTCATCAAATTGATTACATATATATAGTCCAGGATGTCTTTGCCGCAGCTTTTGCTTTTCTTGAATAGGCTATGGATGATCAGTAACTGTTAGATTTTTCAGACAATCTTTACTAAACTTTGTCTGATCAATTTATCAATTCCACATTTTCTGATCAATTTATCAATCTCCCCAGATTACTTTAATTTGTGACAATTAAAATTTCATATTTTGAAATAAGTTCATTTCTCCTATTTGATTTCAAAATGTATGTTTATGTATAAAGCTAATAATACACTTTATTTTTTACTTTTTGTATCACAATTTACTCTTTTGATTGGTTTAAATAAACCTTTATGAAATAATATTTATATTTTAAAATTCAGCCTCAGAAAGAATGTACTGCTATCTATCAGAGTAAAAAAATGTTATGTAATAGATTTGATGATGTGATAAAGATAAATATGCCACAGGATATAAATATAGATCAACAAATATAAGTTATTAGTGATAGATTGAAATAATTTTATACCTAAGTCAAGGTAGGTATACATTTATGGAAAAAGACATAGGCTGAAATAAGTTTTTTATCCGCTGAAAACCGACTTAAAAGGTCGCCTTCGGCATTTTGCTTGAGAAAAAAAAAAAAAAAAAACAAGTTGTGCCGCAGGCGCCGCTATTTTAGCCCTTTGCACGGGCAACGCCGTTGCGGGTACCGCTAGTTTAATTATATTTTAGTGCTTTTTTGCGCATGTTGCGCCAAAGTTTAGTATAAATGAGCACCATCCTTTTTATCCAACAAATTGGAATCATCTTTTGGTGCAGCATACTGCAATACTTTTTACAGTGTTGACTTATTTTTTGGATTAAAATCTCCCAAAACGAGTTCTTAACCCATGCAAAAATCTTTCAGCTCCTGAGAGAAGCGCAACAGGCTGGAAAACACTGCATTACAATAATAATTTTACAGCATTTATATAATAATCATTTACAGGCTGCTTTTTCGTTTTGAAATATAAAAATGGGAAGCATTTTCCCCTGAGATACAAAAACATCCAAAAATATTTTATCGCGAAGATTGCGCATCATAACTATTACCATTATAATAAATGTACGCATTTACCTTTACATTATTGCTATTATGTCAAGTACTTCATAAGATCATAAGTGTAAACGTAAGTTTAGAAAAACATTTCTGCTTCTCACAATTTACTAAAAAGTGATACATTGGGATTGTCTTAGGGAAAAGGAAACGGAAAATCAAAATAAATCCAACTGGGAACAAAATTTTAAAACGATCTCTCATCATGCGATTGAAAGAAGTGGGCTATCTTCCCAGCATTCATGGTGGCGCGAGAAAAAAGAATTTTGTTATCTTCGATAGCTCTATATGAATCCAAAGCTTTTACCATTCAGGTTGAAGATTAATATCACTATACGCGATTTCAAATAACATATCTTCTGAATCTGTATCTACCCCCATTTTACAGCTATTCTTTTCTTTTAAGAAAATTTCAACCCATTTTCGTCGAACTCCTCCCTTTCCCTCGTTCCAGTTTTTCTTTTAGAACCCCCTATCGATGTCGTATATATTCCCGCCCAAGACAACTTAAGCCGCCATCTTTTTTCCCCTTACTTTTCATTTCACTTCGCCTACTTGGCGAATATGGCGTCTCTTTTAGAAGAAGGGCCGGAGTTAAGTTGAAAAACAAAAAGAAGAATAGAACGAAAGATAAAAGGAAAGATAGAATAAAATTTACTTCATGTTATTTTCTGATTAGGTCATAAATAAAATGCGTAAAATGACATGGATAGATTTTGCCCTTCGCTTTCTTTCGGATTTTCCTCCCCTCCACAAGAGTTCTCAATTTTATTTCTTAAGAAAGTGCTCCACTTCACAATTACGGTCTCAGATGATTGATTTGACACGAAAAGTTTTAATGCAAATTCCATATTTTGTGACATCTTCCGAAAGTTAACGCCTTGAAAATTAAAAAGCAACGTAAAGTTAAGTACAGTAAAACCTGTACAGTTGACCACCTTGGTTAGTTGACCAGCTGTTTACACTAAAAAATTCTAGTTCAACCTTTCACCTAAAACATGGAAAAAATGGTGAAATTTAGCTGCAACCAACATTTGGGATAAAAGTTAAATCATTATAATGGTTCCTTGTTTCCCATTTAAGGAGAAACTAGGTGAACCTTCACCATTATAATGGTTCAACTCATTTATGGTGAAACTAGGTGAAACCTCACCATTATAATGGTTCAACTCATTTATGGTGAAACTAGGTGAAACTTCACCATTATAATGGTTCAACTCATTTATGGTGAAACTTCACCATTATAATGGTTCAACTCATTTATGGTGAAACTTCACCATTATAATGGTTCAACTCATTTATGGTGAAACTTCACCATTATAATGGTTCAACTTTTATCCCAAATGTTGGTTGCAGCTAAATTTCACCATTTTTTTCTTGTTTTTGGTGAAAGGTTGAACTAGAATTTTTCACAGTGTAAGGTGACCGCTTTTGTCAGGAACGGAATTAGCCCTTCACCCTCTATAAGTTGACCACTAAAATGCTGCACCGCAAGTGGTCGATGTACACAGGTTTCACTCCACAAATTTTGTAAAGATTGCAGACACGTGTTTCGAGGTTATGACGATTCAATTTTTCAATGCATACGAGTGCACTTCTGGGTGAAAAACATCCATAGGAACTGCAAGCGTTCTGCTTCAGTTCTGCACATGTTCTTATGTTCTCAAAAAATCTTCCCGATAAAGTTTGTTGCAAGCAAATCCGTCTGATTAGGATTTACAATAAATTTTTGTGAGCTGTTGAAAATTGAACAAAATCTGTTCAAATAAAAAATATTCACTGAGTTTATATACATTGCTTCATATTTCCCGGTAGGCGCCAATGTTAAGATTTTCATTAATCAAATTACTTTTCAAAACTGAACGAAAAAATGCTCAAAATCAAAAAGTAAAACATAGAAATGAAATGTCCTCGCCAAGATCTTTCGAATGAAAAAAAAAAACATCTTTTGAATCGGACGATTCCCTCAAAAGTTATTGGGGGGGGGGGGGGGGGGGCAGACCGAAAGACATATTTTCCCCGTCTCAAAACCCTACTTTGAATTTGTTTATTTTTCATTCTTTTTTTAATTATCTCACTTAATTTTGACTTTTCTTTGTATTTAACAAAGTTTTTGCAATACATCATAAGCGTTCTTTCATACTTTTTGTAAAATTTTTGACTTTTAAGGGCAAGTGGGCTGAAAAGAGTAATTTTTGCTTAAGAATTTCTTATGCTAAAAATTTTCCGATTGCTTTATCTTAATTATTATTTTTTAAATGAAACACACGTTTTGGACGCGATTGCCTACTTGATTGGAACAAAGAGACCTAAATTTACTGGCCCGAAAGCACTTGCGTAGAATAAAATCACATGAGTGATGTCGACTCTGGGATTGATAAGACCTGCTGTCATTAATGATTTACTAAAAATTAATTTCAAAGTTTTTGCGAAATGTGGTTAACTTATGGGTGTAGAATTATTAAAGTCATGGAGTCTTTGTCTAAGAACATAACACGAATCTAAATATTTTTCACTGGTTTTTAAGGTAGAACGTTAAGCCTAAAATTAATTTAAATATAACTTGAAACCTTTAATATTGTAGGTAAGTTCAAAGCTCATAATTTATCAATGTTTGTTACTATTATTATATACTTCTATTAGTCACTCACTCATTCGTCATTATTGATGCATTTGTATTTATTGTCGTTTTATGACCATAATTCCATAAATTATATCTACGAACGGCGGTTTGGATTGTTTCGTTGATTTGATCATAATATTTGGATTGGATTACCCAGAGTCATTTATCAAGTTAGATATGAACACCGACATTTATACATTTCATCAATATCCCAACAGATATTTCACACTAATTATGTTAATCCAGCATTAGGTATATTATGGAAAAGAGAATTGTGTTTGGTAAGCAGTTTAAGGCAATAGAACAATGCTCATATAACAATATGTACGCATTACTGAATTAATATCGGGCGTTATTATTCATATGAAATCGTTACATCTGGATGTAACATTAGCGAACACATATTTGAAGCGCTCTTTTCTTTTGTTTTCCTCTGTTTCATTTTCCGCTTGCGTATCAATTTAGAACTGTTTTCATTAGGGCTCGGTTTCACGCGTATTTACGTATTAAAAAAATATTCTAGCATGCACATTTATAAAAATACTTTTGTATTTTATATAAATAATTCGTTAAATATTAATAAGGGGGATTTTATTTTAAAACGAAGTCAAATCAATAAATATTTGCTATTTTTATAATGGACAATTGTAGCAGAGGATCAATACATTATCAAGGAAATAGTGAAAAGTAAACAAAAATTCTTTAAAAATTTTTTAATAGCTGTAAATATTCAGAAACATGTTATTTACTGATTATTTAATTCACACTTTATTATTACTTAAGCTCAAGCAAACAAATGCAAAAAATTTTAGTCCTCTAGTATTATTTTCAGGAGGGGAGAGGGGGGGGGGGGAGATTATAATGATAAGTTTTTGAAGTAGTATTTCATGTATATATACCTTAATTATGACATACATACAAAACGTGCAGGCAATATGAAATAGTTGACTACAGGGGAGCGCCGACAGGGAGGGACGAACGGAATCTATCACCCCCCGAAGAGATCGGATATCCGGCATCTGATCGGACAACTGCACTAAAGATCCGGTTACTCGACATGTCAAATTTGCTTTTTAAAATTTATTTCATAAATCGTTGTGTTTTGAAAATAATATCTAAATTAGAAACTTACAACGCATTTGGAAACTTTCAGATCTTTTTTTTTAATGCATTGATTTTATTGATTTTAAACATCAGAGCCGGATGTCTGGTACTCATGCATCAGAAGACGGACAACGAATATTCGATACCTAGCAAAACCAATAAGCTATGTAACGAAAATTCTCTGAAGCAAAATGTACCTTTTAATTAAGAAAATTGAAAATAAATTACCTTATTTTAATTTTTAAATCATTACGGTAATTTATCCGGCTAAAACCAGCTTCATTCCTGCTTTAGAATTCTAAATGCAATTGATCAATATGACGAAAAAAACATAAAAATTAATTTTATTAATACGAGAATGAAATTTATCAGATGTTAGAAAATCAAGAAAAAAGCTCCGACTCTTTAAACAACAAAATACGAGGTGCATTCAAGTTCTAAGGCCTCCGATTTTTTTCTAACTAACTACTCACTCGAAAACTATGAAATTGGTGTTACTTCTCGATGTAATCTCCCTGCAGACGTACACATTTTTACAACGTCGACGCCATGATTTCATGGCCGCGGCGAAGGCTTCTTTAGGGGTCTGTTTTGACCACTGAAAAATCGCTGAAGCGATAGCAGCACGGCTGGTGAATGTGCGGCCACGGATAATGTCTTTCATTGTTGGAAACAGCCAAAAGTCACTAGGAGCCAGGTCAGGTGAGTAGGGAGCATGAGAAATCACTTCAAAGTTATTGTCACGAAGAAACTGTAGCGGTTGTCCGTCAGCATTCGTGGCAACCACCCGGAGGACACTTTTCGCATTTTCAGGTTTTTATGCAGGATTGTGTGCATTTAACCAACGGAAATGCTAACACTGGAGGTGATCTGTTCAACAGTCATTCGGCGATCCCCCAAACAAGTCTCTCCACTTTCACGATCATGTCATCAGACCGGCTTGTGCGAGCCCGAGGTTGTTTCGCTTTGTTGTCACACGATGTTCTGCCTTCATTAAACTGCCGCACCCACGGACACACTTTCAACACATCCATAACTCCATCACCACATATCTCCTTCAACTGTCGATGAATTTCAATTGGTGTCACACCACGCAAATTCAGAAAATGAATGATTACACGTTGTTCAAGTAAGGAAAACGTAGCCATCTTAAGTATCTAAAACAGTTCTCATTCTCGACGCTACTGCTAAAATTCCTTCTGTCCTATAGTGCTGCCGTCTCTGCGACGAATTGACAATGAACGCACGTTCATTTTAAACCAATGCACATGTTTTTATCTCTTTCCAGTTTGGGGAAAAAAATCGGAGGCCTTAGAACTTGAATGCACCTTGTAGGTTTCAATGAAAAGAAATCATATCAGCTGTTTGTTATTACATTATCTACACTAAAAATCGTTGATGTACTTGTAAGTAGCGGACACACGCTGAAATCTGCAGATTTTTTTTTCGTTCTTATGGGCTGCAGTATTGGTCCTCAACCCTTGCAGACTTAGTGCGTTCCCAGAGATTGGTACCAACTCTTTCAGCGGTACCACAATGAGTGTGGTACCACTGCCGTTATTTTTTGACGCTTAGTTTCCCCTAGACGGTGGCACCTGAGCTCTAGTTGATGCAAACGGCACTAGGAATTTAATTTAGTTGAGAGTATCCACGCCAAACGGATACTCAAGGGATCTTTTACATGCGGCGTAATCATATGACATGGACGCAGACGATTTTCTGCATCTTGAAAATCCACCGACTTGGGCCAGGTTTGAACCTGCGAACTTGGGCGTACGAGGACTGCGCCGCACCACTACGCCACCTTGTTGGCGAAATCTGCAGATAAATCTGTTAATTTAGTGTTTTTCTACTTTAGAAATCGCAACTTTGTTTCTAAATTGATCTGCAAAGGTTCAATAAAATAATACATGAGTTGCTAAGGTTGAAAAGGAGACCCTTTCTTTTCATTCATTAACATCTGTACATGTTCTGATTTTGTTTGTTTGGTCATTTAAGTTGACTAAACACTATTTTAATTTTTTTGGTAGCCTTCTGAATTTTTTTTTGTTTCACCTGTGTAGTTTTGAACTTCATTAATTTTGAATCCTGCATAAACCAAAATCTTGTTTGTATGGTCGCATATTCTGTTCATGAAGCAGATGTTGTTAAGTATTCAGTATAAAGCCTTTGCGCAGAAGTTGAATGTAAAGAGAGAGAGAGAGAGAGAGAAATTCGAAAAAGCGCTAAATTACTTGTAAACTCATATTTCGGGATTATAAAGAACTCTTTCCTCGTAAACGAAAAACTGAGTTTCGGGACATAAATTGATACTTTGGCTTCATTACGATTTCTTACCTCCTGAGACTCATATTTTTCTCCTGTCATTGATAAAAGAGTTTCTTGTAACCCGAAACAAGTGTATGTAGCTCATTTTTCAAGTTTTGTGCATCAGATAATTATTAACCTTTATACAGATTTCACTGTTGCAATAAACATGATTGCGATTTGGTTGAAATCTTAACAAGTAGGTGAACTTGTTGAGAGACCAAATTGCAAGTTGTCTTGTTGTTGCTGACTTTTTTTTATTTTTCAATACATTTATAAAAAGTTAGTAATTTTTTTACTTAATGAAATGTTTTGTACAATATGTTTTAATTAAATTGAACTATCGTCTGGAGATCCACAAACTACAAACAGCGCTGGCAGTCAGCGTGTCAGCAGTCAACGTGTTAAATCGGTAGCAATACTATGTATAAATTTGCTCACAAATCATAAATTGGCTCATTTCGAATTTTCCCAGGGAGTGGAGAGGGTAGATACACTCTCTATATATTACATTATAAAAATAACAAAAAATGTACACATTAAATAACATACACAATAAAAACACAATACATGCGCAATAAATATACATGTTCTCAAAATCAAGAGGACTCTTGTCGTCCCTAAATGGCGGGTCTACTCATAAACGCGGCTTTTTGTCTTTCTTTCAAATTGTGAAACAAAATGCAGTATCACAAATACACGACACATTACTAAGTCTAAATTTATAAAAAGGGGAGTCAATTCAGTGGCTGAAATACCTAAATAAAGTACTTCCTAACTTTTCATTCATTCCTTCTATTTTTCTTGAAAAAAAAAAAGAAAAAGAAAAAGAGTCAGTAGACTTCAGCGCCCCCTCTGAGCTTAGTGATTGATAGCGAACTACAAAGCGTGTCAAAAGGGCTGCCAGATTCTTCGTTCACATTTTTAAAGTGCTGAGCTATGCAGCTTTTTATGCAGTCAACTAATAAAAAAAAAATCTACCAGCCAGATAAAGACTTAAAAAGGCGAGAATGCGTCCTTTACTTTTTTGGGACTTTTCTAGAACATGAGGAGAAAGTCGATGAGAAGACGACTTTTTTTTGTGCAAAGTAATCGTTTTTTCTTCCTCCCTGATATTTTCCGAGATGAGCTTTTCGTGATTTTTATCAAACTTTGATTCGAGTGTATGATATTAAAAAATATATAGCTCGATAATTAAATTTGATTTCTTTTTAATTCATGCGTCAGGCATAAGATAGTCACTGATCATTATATACGTAAGCATTTAGTGATAATTCTAGTTGAATCAAAATTGTCCTTTAAAAACATTAAAAAGAAATTTAGAAATTTGTAATTTAAGTAAATGGAGAGATACCCATAAATAACCCATTGAACATATAAATAAATCGTTTCTTCTCTTTCAATGATTTGGCAGCACAGGGTGGGCTTTGGCCTTTTTCCTGATAGGTGTTTTCCAATCCTTGGTACCGAAGATTAGGTCTTTTTCAAGGCCATCAATCCATTTTAGAAAATAAATAAACATAAAAATAAACAAATAAATATGAAATTATTAATGAAAAAATTAAAAAATCTTTGTCGAACATTGAGAAGTTTTTGCACTATATTTGATTGATTACACCATCAATGAGCTTGCAAAATTACCTAATAAACTAACTTCAAACATTCCATGCCTTCTAATCAAGTCTTTTGCTTCTAAAATTCGTTTTTACACAAATGCAAATGTTAAAACGAAATAATATCATTAGATCAAAGCACTTGAAATTGGCCTCTTAAGTTTCATACGGACTACGCTAATGATACTCTATACACTGACAAAGTTATGGATGAGGCCCAGGCAGTGCTTCAAAGCCTCTCAATTGCATTATCTTCTTTACTTTACACTTGTTGGGACAAGGACACGGCAACAGCAGCAACTTCAATTCATAACTTTCCGCGCAAGGCAAATATTTGTTAATTTTATTCGCACTTCCTAAAATTCTTTTGCTCGAATAACGTTTTATAAAAATTCGTTTTCACTGACAAAAATTGGTAAAGCACTCGAAATCTCTTCTAACGTTTTTTTTTTATTTTGCTATAATAAATTTAACATACGGTTTCTTCTGTTTCGTACTGGATCATGTAGGTACTTCAGGTTTAGATCTGCATCTAAATTTTCGAAACAAATTTAGTTTCCCCCATTTCATGTTTTATCACCTCATGTATTTTCTTCCTGTACCTGAGATTAGCTTAAATGAAGTGGATTTAATTTCTTCCTCTGAATATTGGACTAGTTATTGAAGACTTTTTTTCTGTAGCTGAGTTTTCTGCTAAAGTATAATTACTCCAGTTTCTATCATTTCATGTTGGATCTTGATTGGTTCAGCTATAGGGCCATTTCACAGTATTTTGTATAAACGTAGAGTCCGCAACATGACATTTTTTTTGTTATAACTACGTAATTTACAGTTTAATTATCACCAAATTTTATTTTCAAATAATGTGCTCAACATATTATTTTTAAAATAAAATTTAGTGATAATTACACTTTAAATTACGTAATTATAACAAAAAAAGTGTCATATTGCGGACTCTACATTTTTAGAAAATACTGTGAAATGGCCCTATACTGAGTGCAAATTTTGCTCTGATTGGTGACGTATACTTTTTTCTGTTTTATTAATTGATATACTGCATGCCCTCAAATGATAATTTGGTTAAAGCAAAGTGAATTAATTTCTTTTGTGTTGTACAAAGTATTAAAAATTTTTTTTACGAGTATATACGAGTGTACGTGTTTTTGTAGAGTATTTTGTATACGAGTTTTCTTAGAACAAAGATAATTTAGCTGTTTCCATTTCATTTTGGGTCAGTCATTTTATTTTCTTTTCGACGAGTATTTCTAAAGCAAAGTGAATTATTTTTTTTTTGTTACATGTTGAACCAGCTATTATATTTCTTACTTGTATCCGATAGTTTCAGCAGTCGAGTTTTTTTTTTCGGCCATCGGCTCTCTACCTAAGGCTTCGGCTAAAAGGTGCAAGCGTGTCCGATGGAGAAAAATCAAGTGAGTTTACAGCCTTTTTCACTCACCCCCCCCCCCCTCGATGCGAACCTCTTTCAAACACTAGAACCACCGATTTGAGCGATCTGATTGGTTGAGGAAGACTTTGGTTGATCTGTAGTTCGAAGGTCTTCAAATCGGCTTGTGAATGAGACCGTAAGTTTCGTTCATTTCATTCTGGACCGTCATATTTGATTTCTATATGCAAATTTTGTAATATAATAGGGGTTCTGGTTCTTTCTTTTCACAGTGGACGAGTTATTATGATTCTTTTCTGTGTGCGAATTTTCTTAACATTAAACTGAATTTTTTCTGTTTATTTTGCTTTTATTGACCTTTGGGTTTCACGTGGTACAATTCCTAATTTCTGTTCATCTTTTTCTCAAATGCATCGCATTGCTTGCGATTACTTTAATGATATCAACATTTACACCTAAAGCGATTCAAAATTTCGTTACACTCGTTTTCGCATGCGGCACCAAATAGGAAAGAACGAATTTTTTTTCATTAAAGCACAATAAAAAAAGTAACTGTAATCAATTTCTTCTTGATATAAGGCCTTTTAATACCAGACCCGAAGAAAAACGATAACAAATTTCCTATCATATATACGAACCTTGTGACAACATCAGAAAAGACACAACCCACGTCACTCATAAACATTTATATTCGGGAAGAGGTAAGGAAAAAAAAATCTCAAAAATCCCTCTCATAAATCATTACTTGAAATCGTTAGGGAACTTGGTTCACAAAAGAACCAAGATTCCGCTCACAATGGGGAAAACTTGAGATTGAAGAAAAGCAAAAGAACAGCTTATAACAGGTAAGGGTATATTACTTTTCTTTCGCTTTTGAAATATTTATGGCACACTTTGCCAGTTACGAAAAAGTAGCAGTAGAAAAGAAGAGAAATTGAAACTCCTTAAGAGAGAGTTTCGATTTTTGCTTTGAAGTGGTACAAGTCGGGAAAATAATTTAAGTTAAATCAATTTGGGTTTCATTAAGTTTAATTTTGTAGATATATATTACTATACACCTTTTGTAAGGTAATAGCGGATTCCACACACTAAACTGTCACACTTTGTATTGTTGCATTTAATTGTTTTTAATAATAATAGTTTAGACTGATTTTCAATTCCGTGATGCATAAAATGAATCCGAAACATCCAGACAATATTAAATTGTGAATGTAAACTTCATGATTATACCACATAAAGGACATCGGGGTACTAAGAGGCAGAGAGAGGGAGAGAAAATACATTTTTAAATGAATATAACTTTTTTCGCTTTGCTACAGGTAAGGATAACTCTCTCCTGACCCTTTTTTTTTATCCCTCTTTGAATAATTTTAAAATTGGTACATTGAATAAATCTTTCTAAAACATATTTTAAAGGTTATTAATAAATAACGTTTATAAATTGAAACTTGCCCTTGTAAGAAGGTTTAAACAATAATAATAATATTTTTTTGTTTTAAAGTTAGTTACTATTTTACGAAAGCTGCGACTACCACGCGCAAACTATTCTATTCGGAAGAGGGGGTTATACGCTGAGAAGGATAGTTTTCGAAATGACAATTATGAGCCGCATTTGTGTTTTGTTTTTCCACTCTCCATTAATTTGAATCTAACGTAACAGAGGAAAAAAAGAAAAGAATAAAAAAGAATACAGCTAGACTATTTTTCTTCATAAGAATTAAACTTGCCCTCGTCTTTATCTCATCTCTCACCCCTATTTTGATGAAATTGGAGCGGACATGACATATTTAATGATCTGAAATCAAAGCTGAGTTTAATTTAGTTCCAAAAAAACATTAACTTGACAAAAATTTTAAAAATATATTTATTAATTTGGGTAATGCATATAATCCTTACATTTTTGCACGGTTCAATTTGTATTTTTAAATATTATGTACTAAGTTTAGTGTTGGTTTACGCATCTGGGATTTTTCTTGATGTAAAATCATTGTTCATCATTAAGTTTACATTCTTTTGTACTTAGTTGAGATTTGGATGCTATTTCTACGATATATTTTTAGTTTACTTTACAAAAAGGATGTATTTTTGAATTATTTTTACATCGTTTAACACAAAAAATTAACCATTAGTTTTTTATAATCGATAAAATTTTCTATTTATGTTTTAAGGTGCTTTTAGACCAACAGCAACAACAACAAAAACTTTCAGGACCTTTCATTGGTTCTACATAACTTGCTACCCACACCTTCATATTGACTGATTGGCGTTTTTCATTGCGTTATTAAAAGTGACTTTCCTCAGACGATAGCGGTTTATTGATTGCAGTACGCAAGGGGAACGTCATCACTGGTTGGAAGTATCTAACCATAGCAACAGTCTATTACGACAGAGACAACATGTCTACTTCACTTTCGGTGTGAAAGCACCTTAGCCTATCAACAAGACACACATGTCCCAGCGAATAGAATGTAGTAATTATCAAAGAAGGTAACAAAGTGCTGGTTCAGAATAATTAGAACTACCTGTGAGAGCTAACATTACCGCTATTTAGGGGCCGTTCATAAATGATGTCACGCTTTTTCCCCATATATTTGACCCCCTCCCCCCCCTTTTCACAATATGTCATTCAGCGGAACCCCTCCCCCTTTGTCACAATATGTCGCACTTCAGCGGACCCCCCTCCTCCCTTTGTCACACGTCACGCTATGTTGCATAATGCATGATGTCACACTTCTTGTTACCCTCTCCCCTTGTTACCTTTTTCACAATTTCACGAACCCCCCTCCCCCCTAGAAGCGTGACATCATTTATGAATGACCCCTTACACATATTTAATACACATTTTGTACTACTCCCCTAACCCTCTCTGCCTCATAAAACGTGATTATCATGAAGAATTATTCAACCGAGCTAACAGGTTTTTGAGGAAAAAGGCGCGAATTTCAAAAGACTTCCAAAGTTTTTTCTTTTTTTAAAATGGGGGGGGGGGGAGTGGGGCTCAGTATTTGAGTCAATATTCACTAATCCCTCAAAGAAATTATGTTTTGTTTATCCCCTCAATGTTTCATTTCTATCCAATAAAGAACAGTTATCTACAATAACAATTCAGTTTTATTTTATGTGAGCTTTGCAGGTGAAAAAACTTCGTTCTATTTTTTAGTGAACACTTATTTAGAAACCAATAGATTACATCTTCATCCAAAACTTTGAAACTTACATGATTCACAAGATCGTTCGATTATGCACGGTAGAAATCCGCAGCTGCTTCAAATTTATGCTTCAAAATATCTCGAAGGTAACATGTTAATATTAAATGATCTCGAAAATCTGCTTCGTCATCCAACAAGTTGTATTTCTGCAAGTCCATCACAATCCATTTAAACCAATTACGTCGCGCAATGTCTTAAAAGTCAATCGCGGGGCAAATTGAGAGGAAATATTTTCTTGCCGAACTTTAACGACCAAACAGTATGTGAATGGGGTTTGTGTTCAGGCGCACTTTGACGGCATTTAAAATAAATCTTTGTTGGTGCCAAGTTCAATAAAGCACACTTGCCCCAAACAGCAGTTGTTCTATATATGGATAGAATAGCTTGTAGAAAAGTAGCAGCAGCTCTTAAGAACATGAATTCATTATAAATGTTGTCCTAAAAAATCATATGGTTAAGTAATAGTATGCAAAACGTTACACAAAGGATCAGTTCTTTTAGTTTCTTTTTTTGGAATAACGTAAAATGTAGCATATCTTGAATGTCGAACATTCCTGTTCGACTATTTTGATCCAATTTTGTTTTGACGCAGACTATAATTATTCCAGGTGAAAATATAAAGGAAGGAAAAGTTGCTTTCTAAGCAATAAAATTTTTCTCGCTAAGACTTTATTTTGCATTTATATCGTTGCTTATTTCTGTTGACAATGCTAGTATTTGACAGTGGCACTAATAAGTGGCGCTAGGATAAATAAATATGTCTAAAAATCTCCCTAAGTTATGATTGCGATCCGGCAGAAGTCCTGCTGGAGCTGTCATATAACTTATGGTATCTACAATGTATCTGTAAATTTATTTGACAAATGCATTTCTGAGAGTGTCTGTCAAACGCTGATTTACCTATAAAATACTGGTACTTTCGTCCTAACTGCAGGTGAAAAAAGAAAACGTGAAGAATGCGCAGGATATTGAAAATTTATTTTCAGAATTTGACCGTAGAGGTAGGTTCCAAATCAGATTTTAAACACGGTGCAACATGGCTTGAAACGAAGGATTAATGAAGTCATGTTTAGGAAATTTGTGCAAGTTACAATCTGCGTTGAAGGTGTGCAAACATAAGTTATAAATTTTGATATGCTTGATCGTAAATTTAATCCATGACAACTAGTTTTCCAATTTGTTGAGATCTGGTTCGTATTCGTCAGACCAAGGGACAACGCACTCTCAGAAACGCCTGCTCAAATCTCACGAAACTTTCGTCGTTTTTGACGAAATGGCTTCGTGAAAAATGCTCCGAGTGAACCTTTCGTCAAATTGGCGAAATTTGTGTAGTAACTTTTTTTAGGTCACGTGATCGGGCGAGGAAATTTTCTTGACGATTGAAGAATCGCCAAAAGTGAGAGCTCAGAGCTATATCTCTGAGAGTACGCATATCCGGCAAAGTCAATATACGGTGCCCCTAAATCTTATCCTGACACTGATTCCTCCCTCCTCGAAGCAAAATCCTTATTGCGCCACTCCCCCCCCCCCCCCCATCAAGGGCAAGTAAATAAAATTTCAGTTTTCAAAGTAACCCTCGTAATTATTTGTAAATTGTCCTGAACATTCAACATGGTGTGAAAACTATGAGGAGATGAAGCATTAGCCAACGTACAAAAATCAAAGTTAGCGATGAATGCCAGCCAGTCGACATCGGAATTGCCAAATGTCCCGGATTTTACGGCATTTTGAGGAGTTTTCTGGCGTCCCGGGGCACTTCAACATGGGATGGCAAGTCCCATACTCTTGCCGGGATATGTATTTTGCAAGACCATTTTTGACCATTATGTGACGGATATTCGACTCTGATGATTGAAACATGTAAATTCAACACATATTGTGAATCACTCCACAGATTCCAAATACGTAATAAGTTTGTAATTTACATAATACGCTAATTAATTAGAAATTCATAATTAAAATTGACATGCCAGGTAATGGGATCTTTCGTTCAGTGGCAGGATTGGATTCCGGATATTTAAAAATCGGCTGGATACCGGATATTTTCCGGGGGGGGGGGAAGACCTACGTTCTTCGCTGCCCCATATTTGCAGTTTTTAAATTTGGCAGCCCTGGTTGACATACTCATTGAAGCATGAACAGAACTTCCTCTTCAGACAAAACTAAATTTATGCATTTTTTTGTGCCGCAAGATTTCTTGAATTGAAGTGGTTTGAAGAACACCGTTTGTATCACTGAAACATGTTACTGTTTCAAAGTATTTACGTCATCTAACAATTATTTTATAATTGCGGATATTTTGCGTAACAACTAACAAAGCCTGACTAACCCTATTTTCCCTCTAAAGACCTGTCACACTCAACGCTTATCCCTTACAGAATGGCAGTCATTGATTCCACCTTGAAACTCTATAATCCTTATTTATTTCAGTGTTTTTTTCCCCTTGCATTCACATTAAACGTTGGGCATAAAAATAATGGTGTCAGTAATTAGGGGGCTAGTTCAAGAGTTCGCGGAAAATAAGAATAAAAAAGTCTTATTCTTTCTCCTGACTTCAAAAGGTACATATTAAAGAGATTCGCTTTTATTTATATTTTTGAGCACGATACGATAAATTGTCAGCTTTTTTTTATTGGAACTATTATTTGTCTTTTTAGAGAAGCAATTTTTCGTAGCGTATAAATTCAGGATATTGCGATAATAAATCGCGCAGTGGAAGTAGTAAGCGGATTGGTTATCAATAGTTTTTAGCTTTCCTTAGTTCGGTATTTCGAACTAATTGATTTTGGGGATTAATTCAGGTTCATTTAAACTAAAGACAAACAGTTACCAGCTTCTAATGAAATTTTTTTATGCAGTATCCTTAGTCGACTCGGACAAACAACAAGTCTTTTACAAAAAGATTACTATATTTACACATAAAACAAATGCGTGCAGCTTTGAGCGAAAATAAACTTATTTCTCTGGGACACCAACTCCAATAATGTTGCCATGGTTACATGAAGTTAGCCTCTAAAACTTGTTGCCATGTTCAAAATTGTGATATAACTCACCATAGGGGAAAATATATTACAGATACGTCAAACCAAAAAATTACTTTTTCATTAATTGAATACTTAATGAATTTAGTAAAACATTCTGAACACATTAATTGCTGATTTAAGTTGAGACTCATTGCACCACAAGTGTGCGCAAGGGGGAGCACTAGGGGTACCAAGGAACCCCCCCATAAAAATGAGCGCTAATACCAAACTGATAAGCTTTTTGCTTTATAAATTCACTAAAGGACCTTTCATAAATGATGTTACGCTTTTTTCCCATATATTTGACCCCCTCCACCCTTTGTCGCAAAATGTCACACTTCAACATACCCCCCTCCCTCCTTTGTCACACGTCATGCTATGTTGCATAAGCATGATGTCGCACTTCTAGTTACCCCCTTTATCTCCCCTTGTCACGGTTTGTCACAATTTTATAAACCCCCTCCCCCCTCGAAGCGTGACATCATTTATGAATGATCCCTAATTCCATACCTCAGATGCATCCCGATGAGTCTCTAACCTTCGTCTCTTTTAAAATAGTGCATGTAATCACCGGGGGAGGGGGGCGGGTATCTCTTCGATCATAACACTTTCGATTGAGGTAATTTCGTAATCGTTTTACAACCGCAATTAAATGATTTTCATCTCCAAAGTTGTAGAGGATTAACTAAGTTAATGACAGAGAGAGATTTATTCGTAATTAACTCAAATCTGATAATACATTCCGGTGTGTCTATTCATTATGCAATTTAGATTATTTAACTATGTATGAGTTTAAAAAATAGAACAATCTTTTAAGTGAAACAAAAGAAAAAGTTTCATCCGATTTTATTACTAATATTTACAATTACACTGACGATTGATTGATTTTAAATTAAGTAACTACTGAAAGTAGACTTTTAAAGAATGATTACTTGCTGATTTCTCCCCTTTTTTTATTTAAAAATTTTTTGCGTGTTATTGCTTTACTGGAAAAAAGGATGTCGTGAAAAACATAAATGGTTCCTTTTCAAAATATGCATACATATACTGTCCCACATTGAAAAAAAGTGATCTCAAAATATCTTAATTTAAACTGACTATGCATATCACATTTGTTTAGGGTGCACTACGCAACATTTTCAACAAAAAAATATATTTTGCATATATATACTGCAAAGTACAGACTTTTGTATCTAATAGATTAAAAAAATAGTTGTTCCCTCTTCTGTATTTTATAATTCCGTAACGTTTTTTCACTATTAAAAAAAAGGGACATTTTATCAGGTAAATCATCATTTTTCTAAATTTCTGCGGTTAAAAAATTTTTTGTAAAGTAATTCTACAAAGCATTTTGTCAAGTCCAGTTTCCCAATGTCAAAATTTAGTGCTTTCTTTTGCTTGTATATTATTTGCTCGTTAATTTTTTAGAGGTTTTGGTTCGTTTCTTAGTGATATTAATTAGCAAGTAGATTTTTGAAGATATATCGCTGTTAATGTCAAGTCCGTCCCCATGCAGCTAGTAGGTACAAAAGTCTGTATCTTTGCGGTAAAAATATGTAACACAGTCTTATGAAAAAAGGTTGAAAATTTTACCAACAGATGATGTTGGTATGTCAATTGACTTTAGTATTTGATGTCAACACATTTTCAACAAAAGCACTTATACTTGTAACTTGTTAAATATTTTCCTGTAGCCTTCTTTTTTTTTTTTTGCACTTTGAAAACAACAGTGTAGTCGTGGATACAATTTATTATAAGGTGAGTATTTTCATTCAATGTCAAGCCAGTTGTTATCTAAATTTTTATGTTAAAACCATATATTTAGTGCTTTCTTTTGCTTGTATATTATTTGCTAGTTAATGTTTTAGAGGTTTGGCTTCGTTTCTTAGTGATATTAATTAGCAAGTAGATTTTTGAAGATATTTCGCTGTTAATGTCAAGTCCGTCCCCATGCAGCTAGTAGGTACAAAAATATGTATCTTTGCGGTAAAAATATGTAAATTATATGTTTTTGTATTAGAAATATGTTGTATAGTTTACCGTAAAGAAATGCAATACTTACAGTCAGTTGAAATTAATATATTCTGAATACAGTAAAACCCCGTTAACACGCGGGTGTCGGGGGACATGTTTCGCACCAGCGTTATAACATAACCGCGGTATAGTGAAAATGTACCGCGGAACCATATTCACGAAATAATACTCGCTTTTGTTGCATCATTTTTAACTTTAACAATTACTCGTAACTTTTCTTCTATAGTATACTTTTTTCTTTGTTCTTTTAGTGTCCTAGGTTGAAAGACAGAAAAAGCGTGAAAAATGGGCACATCAGGAAAATAAAGCCTTATTACAATAAGGCTTTATCATTTAGCTGTTAGTGTGTGGTGGAGGGATGAGAGCTCTTTGGCTAAAATGTTTGTGTGCTCGGGCTGGCTTTATTTACAATAGTAAATAAAGAATCACTTTTAAATAGCAATGATAGAGGGTGGTTTAAACTTCGGGGGACATGATAGTCACCGCGGTATACTGAGGTGCGGTATAGTGGGGTTTTACTGTATTATCGCTTTTTTCGCTCTGGGACAATATATGTATGCATATTTTGAAAATGACACAAATAAGCCCAAGCAATAGCTTTTTAAAATCCAGCAAACTATTTGGTATACACTCCTTTTTGTGTCAACATTTGTCTTCAACTGTGTCAACAATCCATTGAAGATATTTCATAGTCATAGATTAAGTTCTAATGAAATTCTTTCTTCACGTTGGAATTACGTTGACTCACTTCCTAATGCTTATTAAACAAGGAGATATTGGTGTGTACGAGCCTACTTTCTCGTACCCACCAATATCAAATTTATTATACTATCTAGCTATCTCTGTCTTTCTCATTTAGCTTCAGTTCTTACTTACTTCAAATACAACTTTTTCGAAGATTAATACTTATTCATATACTCATTTATTAAGTTATTCGCAGTGGTGTAGTCCTGAAATAAAAGTTGGGGAGACGCGTATGCATACGAATGTAAGCAATTGGAATCAAAAGTGGGGGGACGCTTATGTTAAAATGTAAAAAAAAATGGGAGACGCTTGTATTAAAATAAAAAGGTAGGGGGACGCTGTCCCCCTGCGCCCCCCCTTGACTACACCACTGGTTATTCGGAAATATCCGGATAAAAAAGTTTCGTAGTAAAATAGGCTCCTTCAGTACTGGATGAACTTCGCAACTGTACATGTTCTACGTCATGAGAGCTATCCGATAAAGATTGCTCCAAGCAAATCTGTCAGTTGGATTAGGATTTATATAAGATTGAAATTCCCCCGTAGTAGCGCTTAAGATTTTTTGAGCTGTTAAAAACTGAACGAAAAACTGTTTAAATAAAAAATATATATGGAAATTAGATGTCCTCACCGAGATATTTCGAATAGAAAAAAAAAAAAAAAAAAAATATTTGGAATCGGACAATTTCCTCAAATATTTTTTTTTTGGGGGGGGGGGGGGAGGAGACAGAGACCGACAAACAGATTCCCCCCCCCCCATCTCAAAACTTTACTCTCAATTCTCTTGAATTTTCTTTATTTTTAACGGCGTTTTTGCGATCCATTAAGCCTTATTTCATGCTTTTTTTTCTTAGTTTTACGGAATAAAATCAGTTAAATGTAATTTATAAAACATAACCCAAGAAAACAAATATTAGCACAAATATTTTAACTGAAATTTGAGTGAAGTCGATCGTTTCCCTCTTAATTTCACACAATTCATCGTCCAAAATTTTCAGTCTTCATGCGTGTGGGGGAAAGTGGGAGGAGATCTTCTTGCTGTATCCTTGAAAAAACTAATATTACAGTCCTTTAAGTGCAATTTTCAAAAAATTAAATGCAAATCTTACGATAATTCAGAGAATTTCATACATAAACCTAGTCTTAAATTTAGAGCCTCATATCTCCGTTTGAATTAAAAATTTTCCCTGCAAGAGTACTCCAATGAAATCAATTTTGAACTCTTGTTAGCTCCTTTTAGAGCTAACAAGAGTTCAAAATTAATTTCATTGAAAAAAGATAAAATCCATTGTCAATTCACTTGTTGACGTAGGATAACAATACACACGATTATCTTGATCATTACAATAAACCGCCTTATAAAAATTTTCATTAGGTTCATCTAAAATTGTTTTCAATTAAATTTTTTAATGCGATACTGTTATGAAAACAACCTTAAGCTGTTCCTGAAAAAAAATAGAGTTACAATAGTATTAGGATGAAAATACAATTAAAATTTCCTAAACATGGCTTTGTTTTAAAACTTGGTCTTAGATGTCTAATGCTATAATAAGAAAGCTTCTTCTCTGAACTAATTTTAAGAATGGTAAGCAAATAATCATGTTTCTTCGGAAGAGTTCTTTGATCTCAGTTATTATTTTTACAGAACACGCTTCGTGAGTGTTCGAATACCTGTTCAGAAAATGCATCTTGCCCATGTTTTTTATGTCGATTATTTCAACAGAAAGATTGCCGTAATGTTCGCAAACTTCCAAAGCATGTTCGTATAATTTTTACGAAAACTGAATGAACGTCTTTTTTTCGACCCTGGATACAGGCTAGAGGTATATGGACGATCTTATTATAATTAAAAATATTACCAATTATTATAGAATAGGCTTTGACGTACGTACGCGTCTGAGCCATTGTCAAGCAAATGGTTAATGTTCGGGTAAAGCAGTGAATTATAAATTGCAGTTAGTTTTTCCATGATACGAACCAATAGAACAATTTAAAAGTTACAAAACTAAACCTACTGTCGGAGTAAAAAAGAATCTGTAAAATGATTTGTACTATTTTTCTCATAACGATTTAAAGATTTAAATTGACAATGTCTTAAAACTGGAGTTATGGACTCAGCGATTCTTACGAGAACGCCAACGAAATATAACATAAACAATAATTTGAAATTATAAATTTAAAGATTTAAGTTGATAAGTTGACAATGTCCTAAAACTGGAGTTATGGACTCCAGCGGTTTTTACGATAACGCCAACGAAGTATAACATAAACAACAATTTGAAATTCTAAATTTAAAGATTTGAAGATGATCTAAGCTTGATATATCCAATGCTCTCGGCACTACAAGAGATAATTGAAAAATAAATAAATAACAAACTTGAAGACAGAAATGAAGACAAGTAGCTTTCCGAAAAAGTTAGAAGGATTACTCAATCGATTAAAATAATTTCCAACCTCAAACTGATACATGTCACTGAAAAGAACTGTATATTACTATAGCAGAGGAATTCAACAAGACAGGCATACAACCAGCGCCCCCTATATCTAGGAAGCCTTTGCACGGGAGTAGTCTAAATAATGTCACGTGGTTTTGAGGAGGCCATCAAATCTGCCATTGCAGTGTGTTGTGTCGCTACCGGTACAGTTGTATGTTTGTTGGTTATCGTTTCTATTATCTTTATCTTCTTGTAAACAATTTTCAGTTTTAAAATGCCTTACAAGTGTGGCGTTTACGGCTGCAAGGGCAATTATGCTTCCGGACAGAAGGTGTCAATTTCAAAGTTATGAAAATTCAGTTCTTTTAAAAGTGTGGACATCAAAGACGAGGAGAAACAACTTCAAACCATCGAATAGTTCCAGAGTAAGTAATTAAATTCGTTAATTTATAGTTCGCTTTAAGAATATAGAAACTGTAAATATATAAATCATGTTTTAGGAAGGTGTTTCGTTTTTGAATTGTGTCACTGTTCTTGCCAGTGTGCGATGTGTTACATTATCATTTGTCATTAATGTTGTGGATTTAAAGTTTTATGGTTAACAAGTTTTAATTTTCATGAAGGACTTTCATCTTTCCTAATCCTGCAATTTGAAAGAATACCGACTTGATATATTTGTTAGTTTGTATGTCATTTATGTGTGACAACAAGGTTATACTATGCTTATCATATTTTATGAAGTTAGAAAACTTGATTTTGGTTCTTGATCGTTTTGCATACACATGACATTTAAGTTAAAACTCAATACTAAGCTGTTTTATTATTCACAATATTGCTATTTATTAACTAAAATTATTTTTGAACGCTTTAATGTACAATTACTTTTAACGCTCTACTCTTTATTCATTTCTTTAGTGTTCATAATTTTGTTTAAGAGTACGGTTACCAATAATAAGTGTGCTCTGTTTTATCTATAATTTAGGGGGTAGGTTACTCACTGACAGCATAGGGATCATTCATAAATGATGTCACGCTTCGAGGGGGGGTCGTGATGTAGCGACAAGGGGAGAGGGTAACAAGAAGAGTGACATCTTGCTTATGCAGCATAGCGTGGCATGTGACAAAGGGGGGAGGGGGTATGTTGAAGTGAGACACTTTGTGACAAGGGGGGGGGGGGTCAAATACATGGGAAAAAATCCTGACATCATTTATGAACGGTCCCATATTGCTTTCTGGGTGCTTCCACCTTACTTTTGTGTTACGTGCGGAACATTTTTGAGCAAAATTCTGTTATATTTATTTAATTATTTTTAATTATGAAAATATTAATGCAAAGTTTTCAAATTTTTTTAGAACATTTTGTACAGCTGGAGCCACATTTTGAATATTAAAATTTTGTTTCGCACGGGACATCACAAATCTCCCGTACTTATCAAAATTGTAATATTTTTTAAATAATAAACTATTGACCCTATTGAAAAGAAATTTTGTACCTCTGTTGGCTCCAAATGTACGGACTATAATAAAAATTTTTGAAAACTTTTCATTAATATTTTCAAAATTAAATACACCAAAATTTTGTTCTAACATTTCCAGTAGGTAACATAAAAATGCTGTGGAATGACTCTTCTATGTTTTATTTTAAAAGGGATTTCAATATTTTAAAGATTTCAGGGGCCGTTCATAAATGAGGTCACGCTTTTTCCCCATATATTTGACCCCCCCCCCTTTGTCACAATATGTCACACTTCAGAGGACCCCCTCCCCCCCTTTGTCACACGTCACGCTATGTTGTATAATGCAGAATGTCACACTTCTTGTTACCCCTCCCCTCCCCTTGTCACACTTTGTCACAAGTTCACGAACCCCCCTCCCCCCTCGAAGCGTGACATCTTTTATGAATGATCCTTTACCCACAGCTCAAATACGAGTAGAACACAAAAATTAAAGGGACTTTTGAGAAAAAAGGTATTTATTCTAATGATAGGAATTTTCTACATAACCTCCCTCACAAGTTCATACATAGTCCAACGTTTCACAAGTTTTATTACACAAGGTAGATTATATTTGTATAAAGTGTATTCTTTTGGCTCGAAATCAGTTTAATATTATTTTGAAATTTAACAGTAAATATCAAATGGTTGTTTAAAACACAAGAAAAAAGAAAGAATCATACAGCTTGTAGTAAAACTTTTACAAACAATGTCTAAGTTTATTCTACACTTTTAAGAGTTCTGATAGAAATAGTACCGAATTTTAGGTTATAACTTTTTTCCAAGTGTTAAGTATTAACATGAACTAATAAATTGCAAATTCATATAGGATGTTTGAGAGGATAATTCCTTCATGAAAATATGAGAGAATGTCAATATTGGATTGCTTTTCAAAATAGACAAGATTTTATTTTTCTTATTAAAGAAAAACATCATAGTGTAGATTAAAAAAAGGCTGAAGGTTAAATTAAAAATGGGTTAAGATGAAAAGTTATCAACTAATGAATTTAAGATGAGCGTTAAAAGAAACAAATAATGTAAAAGATATTTTGGAATGACTGAATTTTTGGTGGTTTTTTTTTTATTATTATTATACATAAATTCACAATTATTATTTCTAATTATTCTGTTTTTTTTCTGTACAAATATTGATTTATTTTAAGTAGCAGTCAATTGAAAAGAAATAAGCGCGAAGCGAAGGGTCTTTCTCACTCGTGTTTAGCAACGGAGACTGAGAAACTGGCCTTCTGCTGATCACGTGACTTGCCTGTTAACGGGCTTCCTGATGCAGAGGGCATTGATACAACCCATGAACGTTAGAGCTGTATATTTCCAATATTTTTAGAAAGCGGATGATGCTTCCATTATCGAAGTATCTGGTGGCGTATGTTCCTTCTCCTTGCATATTACATTAAAAAAGATCTACATGCATGCACATTCATAAACATTCCTTTTTTCAAAACCCAGGGGTAGGGGTAGATTCCCCCCCTGTTGGCCCCTATAAATAGCGGGGAAATCGCACAAATAATTAATATAAACCACACAAACTTTTACAGATAAGCATAAGATTTTAAGAGCTATGGGTAACGTATTTGGACACAATGAATACGATTTTAACAGCTATTATATTCCAACCATAACGTACGCGTATTTCCTGTGCACTAACTTCAAGATAAACAATTTAAAAAGGGTAAATATTCCCCGGTGATGCATTTATGAAATTCTCTAAGATAGAAACAAACAACATATTTTTAAAATTTCCGTAAATTGCAGGAAGTATAATCATTACTTAATCCGTTTTATATGTGTGCGGCTCTATCCATTTCCAAATAACATCATTAAAAATTATAAAACAATTCATGATTGTACCTTTAGTTAACGTAACAAGAAAATAAAATGAAACTTTGATGATCATAATAAACGCAAGTGCGAAATATAACTGTCTCTAATTCTAAACTAGTAGCATTTTGATTTTCAAAAGCACTGAACTCACCTTTAATATTATCTTAGATAAGCAAAGTTGAATAGTAGAGACAAAATTGAAAAAAATACTATTTCTTTTTCTCAAGCAATGATAACCTTTCAATATTTAATACTTCATCGTGTATTTTAACTACATGGTGCCCGAGAAATATTGAACATGTTTCAAAATGAAATTAGAAAAAATATAGAAACAGTAACAATAAAATTTAATCACTCACTTCAAGTATAGCTGTAACAGTAAATAGATTTCAACATCAGATCCCTCAGTGGCTTATAGTAAGTCTCATCAATTCTGGATTTCATTACATGCATTTGAAATCACCCGAGTAGCTACGGGGGGTGGGGGGGGGGGGATGAGCAACAGCTGTTAATTCCTTTCTTGAGTTCTTTATACCGGCCGACCATTTCAGGTGACATACATTTTAGAGTATACAATGCCTCAAACTCAAGTGCACGGTGCAAGACAGTCCGATAAAATATTTCGATACAAAGAGGTAAATTTCAAAAATACACTCAGGGGACAGGACGGGAATCGAACCCTTCTCTTCTTCACTGTGCGCAGGCAGGCACTGGATCCAGTCGCTTAGACCTCTCAGTCACTGAGTACTTTTACATCAGCACATAAAAATAAGTAGTAATATACACGAAAATTTTGAAGTAATGTTACAGGTTGAAGCATGTTGAAACGACCAATTGGTTTTTTTATGACTTATTTTATGAGAATACTCGAACTTAAACACACATTAAACTTTGGCAACACGGCTGCCTGTGTTACTGTTTAGGAATCGAACATGGCTGAAAATCAAGCCGGGGGGGGGGGGGGGGCTCAGTGGCTGAGCGCTCAAATCGACTGGCTCCGGTGCCTCTCTGCGCGGAGAGAAAGAGGCGTGGGTTCGATTCCCACCTTTGCCCTGGGCGTATTTCCTTCTTTGGGTATTAAAATATGTTGTGCTGTCTTGTTCTATCTGTCATATTGGACGAGAGTTTGAGGCTTATCCTTGAGAATAGCAAATAAACTCGAATATTTATGTGACCTGAAATGGTCGTAAACAAACAAACAAACTTCCAAGTGTGGAAGAGGCGTAGGGTTCGATTTTTACCTTCCCAATGGATTTAATTTTCAAGTCTTTTCTCTGGATGTCAATTCATAACGCTTCATCTAATATTGGACGAGGACTTAAGTGGATTAAACTCACAGTTCTAATGTGAAAGTTCTGCAAGAATTGTTCGACTCTTTCAAATCCGTGGCGTCCTCTAATCAACTTCGTTGGATTTTATATGGATATAAGATTGTGTTAAAAATTTTGTAAAAGATACTGCTAAAAAGTCCTGAAACACAAGATCTCTATAGCAAAGAGTCACCGTTGAACTTATTTCATAACTATTTGTTTCCAGGTCCTCGGAATTAAATTCGAACATTGATCAGAGGGACTTGTAGCCGTCGAGAGATCTCATACGAAAATCTGTCTACTCTTATAGCTGTGTTTCAGGTAAGTGATGACATTTTATTAATGTTTTTACATTTTTTTTTGAAATTTTGGAAATCGCAAATTTTATATCTAAAGTGAAAATAGCGTTCTTATTTTTGAGCGTTATCATATTGCATTTCGCAAATATTGTTTCAATTGATTTTATCACAGGTATTATTTTTTGTCAACAGGTACTACATGGTTTTAAAAATAGATTAAAACTTATTTTTACCTTCTGCATGCTTTAAACGAAAAAATAATTGAAATGTGTTTTAACTTTTGTATCTAGTTTTTCATTATTAGTACTTCTATTAGAGGTGCTAGCAAACAATATTGTGTTGTAGGAGCTTATTACAGCTGTTATACATAGTCGAGTGACTATAACATTGTCCGGACAAGAATGACCGTTCTGAGTAAAAACGTTTAGTGTTATGCATATTTTTCAAATGACCTCAGATACGAGTAAATTTAGCGTAACTTTTTTCAATATAATGCACTGCATTTGAATTATATAAAACAGTGTCATTATAAATGAATTTTATGCAACTTTTCCTCCTATTGATTGCTATGAAAAATCTTTTGAGTGATCTTAACATTTTACGCGTGTACGTAAAATTATCTTATCTATAATTTGAAGATGCGTAAAGTTGATATGTAAACAGTCTTAGACTATGTTTGTCAGTTTGTGACATTGCAATTTAAAGAATAAAAGTCCCTCCCCATCGAATTTCAACACAAAACTATCATTTACGCAAAGGTGCCCACCAGGGGAGGGGGACATGGCGCAGATACGGGGGATGGTTTACAGAGGGTTTTGACCGATTTTTTTTTTTTGGGGGGGGGGGGTCATTTATTAGGGGGTCGCAGCGTTTTAGAGGGTTCGCCCTGGCCCTGACATGGGTGGGAACTGATTTATGTTATTTATGTTTGAAATTTAAATTCTGTTAGTTTTCCGTATTCTTTTTCCCCGCAATTTCAAAATCAATATTTAATTTGGTAGATACTGCCTATGCATGTCCTGTGATAAAATAATGACATTTTGGGAAATCGTGACGCCAAATAATTTGTAGAAATTTTAGGTAAAAGTAAACAAATGAGCCGAACCTGAGGGGGGGGGGGGCAGGGATCTGTCTCTGCATGTAATACATCGGCATGCATAATATATTCGATTGCGAGTGACGAAATAATGCTTAAATTTAATCATTTTAAGATTTAGTAATTATATTAATTTAGCATTTGCCATTCTTTAAACGTGTATGGAAGTATCTCAAACCCGAAGTACATTGAAATCGTCTCTAGTTGCCTTCCTGAAAGAAACAACACTGAGCTAAGAAAAATTAAGGTAAAAAAAGTATTATCAAGTGTTACACATATTACAGTATGCTACTAACGACCACAAGATATGTGAAATTTAAAATGAAGTCATTGATTGTGAATTGTCGGTTTTGTAACTTTTATAAATATCAAAATGGACACGTAAGGAACATGAAACGCATACAGTACCTTTATTCTATAGCTATTAGGGGGGGTCCGTATTACGTAAAAAAAAATTGAAGTTTCTTGGACAGTTTTTTGATTTCGCGCAAATGCGTAGAAATTTCGGGCAAATGCTTTTTTTTTTTTAAAAAAAACCATATTTGTAAATTTTTTTTTTTTTACTTTTTTAATGATGGTAGCGGGAGAGCTATCGGGGCAAAAATGCCATTTAATAAGTTCACATAGTGTAGAATAATTCCTTTAAATGCGTGGAAATTTCTGTAAGTGAAGGAAATTATCCTACACAATTGAATATTTTATGTAAGCGTTGATGGGTAATGAGGAGGTCAACACTATTGGGTGTTAATGACTCCAACAAACAAGGCACCTTTTCCTAGCTGTAGTTTTTTTTTCGCCTCATCGTTTTATATATCGTTCGATTTATAATAACAAATCTCAAGTTCTCAAGTAAGGAGCTCAAAACGCGTACTCTCCTTCATTCCAAAGATATGTTACATAATCTTATGAGGGTGTTCTACAATCGTAACATTGTCCACCGGAAATCCAAAAATATTCTCCAAAATTAATTTTTTTTATGGGTCTAAAAGTGTGTATTAATCGGAGAAAATAGGAAGGTTTCTGACATATGTAAACAAAGAACCATAAATGACTTTAAAATTCCGTGGTCTCTTAAGCAGTGTTAATGTAAAGTGAATTAAAAAACTATTACTTGAGTTAAAAGGAAAGTACTTCTGAAATTTCTTGAGAGCAGAAAATAGTTCACGGAAGTCTTTTTCTGCTAATTAAAACGAAGAATCAAAGATGTTTTAAAAATATTCGCATAAGCGCGATCTCCTATTAACATTACACGTTTTAAGTAAATTAAGTATACTATTTAATCGGAAAAAGATCTTTTATTAAACTGCAACGCACCAAAAATTGTAAGAAAAATTATCAAATATGCATTGTGATAAAATTTGTGTACAAGGAAAAACAACGTAAATAAAGCACAAATTGTCAAAACAATAAAGCAAATGTTTTGGACAATTATTTGGGGTTTCTTACCTTGTACTCCTACCATAAATTTGGTTTTAAAGAACTCCTATTGCCTCGATCTCTTATTAACCAGGCTCTAACCGAGTGACTTAAACATTTCTTATTTCATTTGAAGGAAAAGTTTATTTATTTATTTATTTTTAAATTGATTGTTTTCAAAGTTCTCGAATTGTCGTATATCTAATGAACGGTGATCTTAAATCAAAAATCTGTTATTTGGTTTGGAAGAAAGGGGTTACCGGTTAACCCGAGTAACTTGCCACATCCGGGGTGAATTTTCCCACTTTTCAAATGTCCGCTTGTATCATTTCTGAAGCTTGACAACTTCCCCGCAAAAGGTTGCTAGTTGCATTGAATGAAAGGTTTATATCTTTCGACGAGGTTAGTTTTTCTCGGAAATGATTCAAACTAGTATTTGAAAAGTGGCCAAGTTCACCCCGGATGTGGCAAAGTCACCCCGGTTGACAGTATCTTAAGCTGTGGAGAACCAAAAGTTGCTCTTAAAAGTACTCGTTTCAATGTGACTTCATCTTAACCGTGTTCTTTCATAAGTGAATTCAAAATTCAATATTTGATTTAAAAAATGATTTTTTGTAAACTGTAGCGAGCGAAAGTTTTTAAGTGCTGGTATTACCGTGATCCTTATTAACTGTGCTCTTCATGAGAAAAATAAAAATCCATATACATGCCTGTAAAGTTGACCGCTTTTGTAAGCTGACCACCTGTCTAAGTTGACCACTTTTGTCAGGAACGGAACTAGCCCTATTTTATATAATGTAAGGAAACCTTTGTAACTTGACTTACCTAATATGACCACCTGTCTATATTGACCACTTATGTGCGCCAAATTTGGGTGGCGGTATTGTAAAAAACCCTTTGTAAGTTCACCGCCTAATTATTACTATATTTATTTGTTTATCAAGTTTTGCAATTATAAAAAAAACTAAATTAACTTCTCTACTATATTTTTTATACTGTAATGTTAGACCAGTATTTGTCTGGATGATGAAACATCAATATAAAGTTTGCCTAAACTTCTTTGTAAGTAAACCATACGAAAAAACTACTATGAGCACTCTTTTATTCTTTAAGAAGGTTTCTTATTTTTTCTTCTATCTGATGTAGCGATTTTGAAAAAATATGTATTTTTAGCAAATCTGTACTATTATTTAGATTTAAGTAACTTACATAATTAATAAGATATTTATCTTAATTTTAACCAAGTACTTTACTTTTAAACTTGTATAGGATGCACTGTAAATCATTCAGGTTGTTTCTCTAATATTTTAAATAATTGAAAAAAAGAAATCTAATTACTATTTTAGAGTAACGTAATACATGAAGCTATATTTTAATGAGTTACGAATGAACAAATTCATAGTGTAAGAAATAACAACAAATAATTAAATCTCCACCCTCTATAAGTTGCCCACTAAAGTGCTGCACCTCAAGTATTCAACTTACACAGGTTTCACTGCATTTGATTAGAATGATAATTTTTTTCTTAACTGAAGCAAACCAAAGTTGGTTTCATAGCACGCACATATAACAGTGATCTCTTTCTTCTTTTTCTGTATAAATAAAAATAATATATACATATATTACTTAAAAAGTTCCTATTTTTACACACTAGGCGAAGGAAAAATTGCTTAAAAGTACTCGCATTACCGTTATCTTAACAAAAGCACCGTTAATAAATAGCGGTGGTCTTGTTAAGATAACGGAAAATCTAATATTTGCTTTCAAAGAACAGTACCGTAGCAAACCAAATCTGGTCTTAGAGTACAAATTGTATTTCCTTATTCCGTAATTTATTTGTAATAGCGTATTAAATCACTTTAAATCTATTTTTCGATTTGAAAGAAAGGGAATCTAACTTAAGCTATGACTTCAAAATACTCGTGCCTACCGTGATTCCATTTTAATATTGCACCTCTTAGGATAATTAAATATCCATTATTCGGTTTGAGAGAAATTTTTTTTACTCTAGCTAACCAAAAGTACCCGCACTGTCTTTAATTCCTATTAACCCTTTAACTACCGGAATATATTCACAAATCTGTTTGTCTGAACGCCAAAAAAAAGTATCCAAAAATTGCATAAATGGCGATACATCTATTGCTATGTCATGAGTTTCTTACATGAACTTCCGGCATAGCAAATTTTGTTATTGGCTAACCAATAAAAATAGTGAATTACGTCAATTAATGTCAATAAATTGCTTATTGACGTTACCCGTACCACAGAAAAGTTCAGAAAAGTTTCACCAAGTCGTCTATTGACGTTATCCGTAGTTAAGGGTTAACAGTGATAGCGTGAAGGAAATTAAAGTTTATTTGCTTTGAAAGACCACATTTTTCTTTTTAACTACGGCATTAACAGCAAGGGATACATAATTATTACCCTGCGAGGACTAAACTTCGCCTCCCAAGCAATGTAAAATTTTGAACAGTATCAAATGAACTTTATCCTTTCGTTTATGAAAAGGGAACCGAGCAATAAGGCTTCATATTGCTAATTTTATTCTCTTCAGTTCTCCCAGGATCCCATGACTGAATCCTTAATAACAACTGATGGAGTTTTCAGCATTTGTAAACACTTAAATTTGGTAGCAGGGGAATTCATTTGCTGATATTTGCATACCTAAACCGGAAATTCTCATTTTCGCATTCAGGGTAATAGTGAATTAAGAAGAGAAATCTTTTGGCCTTTATTATTTGCAGTTCCGAAGCTTTAAAATTGTCTGAAAATAAACACGTATATAAATCCATGGGGATATATATATATATATAAAACATAACAGTTACGAGCAGCCGTTCATTTAATCGAATGTCTTTCTGTAACTCAACATTGGCCGAAATTAAAGGCATCATTTGTTTATTTGAAGGTTGAACATATTAAATACTTATTCCAAAACAACAAGAAGAAGAGCACAAAACATCACATTCTACACAGTATTTACAAGTTCGAATCCCCAGAAATTTCTTGCGAACTCGCTTTAAATAATCTTCCGAGGCTTCGGTCACGTGATGAAGCAGCGATTTTTGCATTGGCTGAGCTCTGCAACCCATCTGAGCTCACGTTACATAATTCTTTCCCGGGTTAGAAAAAGTAACCGGGTTAAGGGAACTTATATAAAGTTTTTATGTTTCAAAATCGAAACCTAATTTAAAAAAGGGTTTGAAAGAGTTTTTTTTTTTTAATGTTACTCACACACACACATATACATGAGGTGGGACAATAAAGTAATGAGGCTCTTTTTTTTTCTACAATGTGTGGCAACAATGCAGTTTGTGAAGGCACACTATCTTTGAACTTGATGTTATGTTACTCTGACTCCGAGCAAAAAACCGAAGCAGCCACTCATTCGTAATTTGTGCTGTATCAAGTGAACACACGTTTTAGGGACCTTTCACACCAAAAGCGACCAAAAAAAAAAAAAAAACTTTTTTCTCATCTACGCAAGCGAAAGCAAATTTTTGTTTTGGATTAATTAAATTTTAAAATTTTTTGAGCTGGATGTCTCCCAACACGATTGAACAAGTTAATTTCACACGCGAATCCTTCAGGGTTAACGAAAAGTTGCTTAAAAAAGGTTGATTATTAAACTTGAAAATTTTCAAATATTATTAACTCTACTTCATTATGTGCAAATTGAAGCAGTTCAAGCTCATTTTCAGCAATGATTTTATTTAGAAATGAAGCTTAATTATTAAACTTGAAAATTTTCAAATATTATTAACTGTAATTCATTATGTGCAGATTTAAAAAGTTTACGCTTTTTCTTTTGCAATCATTTTATTTAGTAATGAAAGCATATCGAATTTCAAAAAGTATTGTTTGAAAAACGTAAATGCAAGATACGTTAATTAAAACTCTCAAAAACAACAAAAGATCACTAAACTTTTTTTCCTTCTTCGTTTCTGTTTTCACCTGTTATTAATTTTAAAATTAAATCAACTAACCAACTAGCTTAAAATAACAAGTAGTTGAAATGAAATTAACTACTACAACTATTATTAAAATACTTTGTGCAAACATTATATTCCACAATCAAAATTATTTGAGCAGATTAAACGCGTTTAGTATCGAGCAGCCCCATGCAAAACAGTATACACAATTTATTCAAGCTAAATATGACCTTCCTATTCATACCGAAAAAAATCCCCCAGAAATTTATTAAACAAAAGCATTCGTTTACTAGCGGTTAGTTAAATGGCATTCGAGCTATGCGCGCGCGCTTCCGCGTTAATTTAGTTTGTTTAGTTAATTTAGCCCCATACAAACTGGCTGAAAGGAGCAAGTCCTTTGTAAACATGATTCGAGTTATAATGAAACGAATTATTTAGGAGGATAAATATGTATAACCTGCGATAGAATTACTACACGGGGCGAACAATGCTTCCTAGTTCTCAAAAGCATTCAAATCGCGTTGATGGAATGGGCTTAGTAATAGCACTGTAATACCCCTTTAGGGCTTTCATTGGATTGCGCTGTTTGCATTTAGCGCTGCGCATTATTCAGCTAGAATCACAAATGAACTAAAATTTCTTCATCGTGTCAATGACTTCGAATTGTTATGTTATTATACTTTAGGTGTATTGTCTTCGCAAAGGTTAGAAACTCACGCTACGTAGAAACAAGATTAATTTTAAAATTGCTAATTGATTCTTCAGTGCATGTAATTTAAATGCAAAAATGTGTTTAAAATGTAAAAAAAAACCTTGTAGAGTAAAATACTAAACGGTGGTTCATAAATGATGTCACATTTTTATTCAATATATTCGACCCCCCCCCCCGTTTGTCACAAAATGTCGTACGTGAACATACTCTTGTACCCCCCACCCACCCCACTTGTCACGCGTCACACTATAAAACAGAAACATTTATAATGTCCCGCAGTGGACCAGCCTAGTGGTTAGCACGTCGGACTTCCACCTGGAAGGTCGCGCGTTCGATACCCACTGAAGACCACCATGTATACTTGGGGATATGTGCATGTAAAATCCGTAGACCCCACTACCTCTCCCCGTGCGTAAACAATCCTAAGGCCTCGACTAACAGGTGGGGGTGTGGTGGAGAAAAGTATTAAAGTCGGTAGAAGCTCCACCAGCTCCCAGCTTCGACGCACCTAAGGCCTCGGCTAAGAGGTGTACGGGTGTCTGGTGGAGAAAAGTCGGTAGAAGCTCAGGGCAGTGGTAGCTTAGTGGTTAGAGCGTCGGACTTCCGCCTGGAAGGTTACGCGTTCGATTCCCGCTGAAGACCCACCATGTACACTTGGGGATACATGCATGTAAAATTAGTGGACCCCACTACTTCGCCCCGTGCTCAAGCAATCCTAAGGCCTCGGCTAACAGGTAGGGGTCTGGAGGAGCAAAGTCGGTAGAAGCTCGGTTCCCGCAGAACACTGAAAGTGAAGCAACATCGACTTACGTCAGTGTTTGGGAGAATGACAACCTCTCGCGGCTGGTTCCTGTGGGCTGTGTACGCTAAAGGGAGCTGGTGCATGTTATGCACGGTCATGGCTCCCGAGTCCTCCACGTGAAACGTTACCTTTGGGAGTGCCAATCCCAGGTGACGGTCTCTTCATCTGGAATCTGATTTAAAAATTAAATGACCACAAAATTTGAGGTCAAGTCAGTCTTCAGCCCTCGTGCTTCCTCGCTCTAAAATGAAGCTGCATATCACCCTAAGCCAGTGGAGCTCTCCCAGTCAGTGGATTATTGATCTTCTGGATCAGTAGGCTTTCCTATGACAGGGGGATTGGTAACAGCAACAACACATTTATAATTGCAGTTCAGAAACAAATCACTAGGGTATAGATCACATGTAAAATTTTATTTTTCAGATTTTAGTGACAGTTGTGATCATAACAATAATAATACTTACGTGTGTGATATATTAGTATATGATAGTAGAAAATATTAATTGTTCAAATTCTGTAAAATTACTTTCGCTATTGGGCCTTAAACGCTGAAGTACGAAAGATTTCCTTTAAAATTTAAAGTTTTAAATAGAAGTTAATTTAAAAATCTTAATCGTCATTAATGTTTTCAACGAAAAAAAAATCGGTGAGGATGCAAAGTAAAAAAAAATGAACATAAATATAAAAATATTTGATCTGCTGATTTTAGGTGTTTTTATTTTCACCAAAAATGTATGATGTCACACTTCTTATCACTCCCTTCCCTTGTCACAAACTGTCCCAATTTCTCGAACCCACCACTCGAAGTGTGACATTTGTGAACGATACCTAAGCTGAAATTTTACAACTTTATTTTTTCAAAGCAAATTTTAAGCAGTACAGATTCATGGGCGTTGCCCCTAAAGGACATTCCTCTATTTCGCGAGATAATTTGCAGTGCTGAACAATATAGAGGACTCTGCCTTTTTTGGAGGATTTTAAAAGCTCATTGCATAGGAGAAAACTAGGAAAACTGAAGCAAATTGAAAACGTGACAGAATCTCCTTGCGGATTCGTTGACTACCTTGCATTATGTGCGCAGAAACAGACTGCGCATGGGTCGTAACTGGCCTCCGTACGTTGCGGAGCAGTCTGCAGGTAACTTAAAATTTTAACCTTTCTAAAGGCCTTTTTAACGTGTTTAACAAATATGCTCCAAATGGAAGCTTATATGAAACGAACCTTTAGATATTCAAAACGAACCTTTACATATAGAAACTTATAATTGAAAAAAATATTTTTTTTCTGAATTATCTATTTTCTAGTAGAACAGACGTGTCAATTATTGCAGTTTTACTTATAAAGAACTAAGCTTATGAAAATCGTCAGCGTGAAAAAAAAAATTAATTTCTTCAAAACTTTTCTCAATAAAATTTTCCTTTAAACTCAAAACATCACTCCATAATACTGAACTATTTTTTATAGAAAAGTTCTTTTTATAGGAAATACTCAGTAATAAAATTATGACTTGCTTTGCTCAGAAGGGCAGACAAAATAATCCAGCAACTGTAATCACGGATTCTAAAACTGGAACTTGTTTTGTATTGAATGAAATATATATTTCGTTTTTCTGTTCGAATTCAAAGAAGTCGGGGAAGTTTTGAGAAACAGAGTTGTTTTGAATAATTTATTGAAAAGGAGTCATAACATCTTCAAATAGCAAAAGTTCTTGCACGGCATAAAAGGAAGTGAATTTGCAGGGTCATACTAAAACTAGTCTAACTAATTCGATTATGAAAAGGTAATGGGAAATTTTTTTCCAATACTGAAGGAATAAAATATTTTGGGATGCGCAAATATTTATTAAAGAACTAGTAATGAAAAATTTCCTTCGGAAAGAAAGCTGCATCTTGAAAGATAGTTGACGAAGAAACAGGAATGAAATAAAATTATTGAAAAAAAAAAAAGAATAAAATAAGCGTTTTGATTTGAAGAGGAGAAAGAAGCAGAGCTAAGAAAAATCTACGCCAAAAATAATAATAGTAAAATGGGTAATAAGATTTGAAAAGAATTTTACCTCATTCCGGTAAACTTTTCTTCTGGTTGCTAATCCCGATGGTTCGAAATAAGAGCAAAATTATTTACTCTTTTTTGCTAGAAAATTAATTATTTTTGGAACCTTTTTGTTTTACTTCGACAAAGTCATAATTATCAAATTGTTTCTTAATAGTTCTATTTTTATTCATTTTATTAATTGAAATTATCTAATTAATTATTTTATGATATTTATGTGCATGAAAGAATTTCTCTATATACTTTTTTAAACTCTATACACGTCCCGCAGTGGACCAGTCGGCAGAAGCTCGGTTCCCGCAGAACACCGAAAGTGAAGCAACATTGACTGAGGTCAGTGTTTGGGAGGGTGACACCCTCTCACTTTTTGCTGCGGACCATGTACGCTAAAGGGAGCTGGTGCACGTTAAATAGGTCCTGGCTCCAAAGTCCGCCAAGCGAAACGATACCTCTGGGGGTGGCAATCCCAGGTGGTGGTCTCTCATCTGGGATCTGGTTCAAAAACTAAGAGACCACAAAATTTGAGGTTAAGTCAGTCTTCAGCCCTCGTGGTTCCTCGCTCTAAAATGAAGCTGCATATCGCCCTAATCCAGTTTATTATTGATATTCTGGACCTGGTAGTAGGCTTTCCTACGCAACAACAAGTAATAACAACAGCGGGCAATGCCGGGTACTTTTGCTTGTTTTAAACTTTTAAGACCCTTTTACTGTTCGGATTTATCAGATTGTTTTTTACCGCTGCTGGAAAGTAATTTTTTATGAATGGGGAAGAAACACATGCCAGAAAATTTAAATTTCATCCATTAGTGCATATTGTCTGTCATCGGAAAAAAAGGCAAAACTCTAATTAGCAAAGATACGTGTCCTAAATTCATCCCATTTTTTGACATTTTCAAGCGCTTAAATTCGAATTTTCACGTCACATGTTTAATTTTTATTGTATGTAAATCATATTTTCTGTATCGTTTCTTGGAAAATAATAAAATGTACCTTCATAAGAAAAAGTATCTCTTGGAAAAAAAAGTGTGATTCAAATTATTGCAAAAATACTGGCACAACTTTACGTGCATACAACAGTTATTTTAGAAAATATTTTCTGCGTTATTACTGATTCCACCTTATATTGAGAAGAATTTTGCTGCGTTTTTGAATTTTTTGTGTTATTTTTCATTGCATAAAAGTTTTTCCTTAAGTTAAGGGCTAGAAAGAGAGTTCAAAATAGGAATAAAGATTCCCGAAACTTTAAATGGAATCAAAGAAATCTGAGTTATCTATGATGGATTTGCATCATGTCAACTAGCATCTGTCATCTGCAGAAAATCTTGGAAGAAGATGGAACAGCGAACAAATTCCTTAGACATTTTAACAAAAATTAAATGAAAAATCGAGTTGGCTTCACTTGCCATGAATGACATATTGACCATTTAAAATTTTCCAAAGCTTTTTGGAAAATGGATTTTAGGTTTTTGTTATGTGCAGCATTCAAATTCTCTTTCATTTGGAAAAGTTTAAAATATTGGCATTGAACTCGCCATTTACTTATGTAATAACTTCGATTTATTTAAAAAATGACTTTTATTTATCGTTCGAATCATATTTCAAAGAAAAAATATGTCAAATTCTTACCCCGGGAATACTGTTAACTGTCGTGCAGAAACTTTATTTGTAGGTCACGTGGGTATGATAAATATATCCGGATTGGGGGGGGGGGGGGGAAAGCAGGATCTTCATCGATATTTGCTCTGTAAAATAATAATACTAATATAAGAATACGCGCAATAGGGGAGTGGACTTGCTGCAATAACCTAATTTAGACCTAGAATTCGGGAAGTCCATAAGTACTTCTTTCTTTGATTGATAGTTCATCCGAGCGATTTGATACATGTATCAATTTCAGAAAATTGTTTGGCGAAACTTCCATTAGCAAAGATTGGGCTTCAGAAAAAATATCAGAACACTAATTAGCGAAGACAGTTGTCATGAATTCCCACCAATTTTGGGTATTTTCAAGCACTTAAACTTCAATAATCACATCACTTGTTTTGTGTGCATTGCATGCAAGTCATGAATTGTTCTCTTATTGTTCGTTGGAAAAAAAATTGTTCAGATCAACCGCGAAATAAATAAAAAAGGTAACTTTTCTAAATTTAAGGGCGTGTATGTTTTTTATATTTAATTAATACAGATTTCTAATTACAAATTTTAAATAACAGAAACATCAAGCAACGAATGCAAATTAAATATACGAGTATTAAACTAATTTTATTCTATTACTGACCAAACTTTGATTATAAGTAACATGAGTAGTTTAAAAATCAATACGGTGCTCATAGAATGTAAAAAAGAGAAACTAGAAATATTATAATGTCGGCCCTTTAGTTAATACTTTGCTCTTTTTGGGGTTTCGCGAGCGATAAGACCTGTATTGTGTGCAATTTTTTAATAAATTATCTCAGCAAGTAATGATTATATTTTTATTTTGCATCATCAAGTGCATGTCCCTTAGCAACTACCTTACTCTTAAAACTCGTGTGTTTTCATGAATCTAAAAAAAAAAAAAAAAAATCATTCATTTAAAAAAATAGCTTTTGACTTTCATCATTCAGTTTCTTGATATTAATGATTGACTTTTGCGTATATTTTGAGAATCGGTAAAATGATCCAGCTTAAAAATTCTAAAGTTAGTAGAAGGGTCTAAAGACAAAGTTAAAAGCGATTGGAATTTTTAACATGTTGATATACTAATAAATTGTTAAAAATTGTGTGCATTAAAGTCTTTATTTCCAAGGGTGTCCATCCCCTCAGAGCGATAGCGCACCCCCTAAAATCTACGACCCCCCAAAAAGACGACCTTCCAATGCGCCAAACAGTCAACCAAGACCCCCAAAAGCCCCCCGAAACGAACCCCCCAAAAATCTCAACGGCGCAGTGTGCGCCAGTTCCCCACCCGCTGTCACTCCTTCATGCACTCACACATTGCATAACTTAAACATAAACTCTAGACAGAGAAATTTTTACATTGAATTTATTATTGAAACAGCATATTTGTATTATAACGACTTTTACATGTGATACACGATGTAAAAGTTCTTAAAAGAAGTTTTTTTCTGAAAAAAAGAAAACAAAACAAAAATCGCTTCTTATTAATTAACCGAAATAAGAGTGAGTGAAAGTAGCTTGTTATACTAATCACATTAAACTAGAAAAAAAAATCGAATTATGTAATCATTAATGTTTGGACGTGCATTAATCACTTAACGCATTTGCCCGTGTCTGACACGGGCGAAAGTTAGCGGCAAATTTGCACATGCCCGTGCCTCACACGGGCGATCTTGTACCTCGCGTTATTTTATTTCTAATGCCCCTCTGAGATCCGTTGGCACTTTGCTTGAATAATAATTTTTTATATAACTTTTACCCCCCCCCCGCTTTCTAGCCCCCCCCCCTACAACTGAAATTTCCAAAAATAATTTATACTATACCTATATATTCATTTTCTGTCACCCCCCCCCCCCCCCAAGTTTTTCTGAAAAAAAAAAAAAAAAACTCGTGCTTCAAGGGGTTAATGAAGCAAGCAAATCTGCACACAGATTTCTTAACTTGTTACTTGGATATATTTAGGAGAAACATTCGCATTAAAATCTTGATTTTCCATTTCTTTCAACTTTTCATTCTCTCACTCCCAAACACGTTAAAATAAGATTTTATATTTGTAAATACCCAGTTTCCAATTGACGTCTTATGAATATTTATTTCCCGTGCTGCATGTGAAAAGAAATCAAGAATTTCTTTTATCGAAGCAATATCATTCTGCCGCTATTTAGAGAGCTAATACGTGATTGTGCTCTTGTGTGAATTGCAAATTTCTTAAATCGTGCAATAAAAGTTACCCGCAATTCAGGAGAATAAAGGTCGATATGTGGTCACTTAAGCACGTACACTAAAGGAAGAATCATACAGACGCATTTGGAACGCCTAATGGTCATTACGGAACAATCACCTAACACTAAGCTCTTAAAAGAGAATAAAGGGAGCTTCACAAATTGCGGAACACTAACAAAATGGAACAAAAACAACCAAAGAAGTGATCAAATAGAGAATATCTAGATCGGACTATGTATTTTCTTTGAGGACTACCCCCGTCCCCCCAGTATACCCCTTCTTTTGTAGTTCTCTGCTCTTGATTCAGCAATAAAAATAAATACCGCCCTTATAACGTCGATAGAGGTTTTAAAAACATAAAAATATTACTCCAATTTGTCATAAAAATGGCTATACACTCCTTGTTTCTTAATGCCGCTTCAACCTAAAAGCTGTGCAACGAAACGGGACTGCAGCTCTATTATACCAAAAAAGTGGCTCATTTTTTCTACCTCGAGCACTCATAATAACCCAAAGCTATTGGAGAAGCATCGGATACTCTCAACTCCTCTTATTCTGCGAAAAAGAAAGATGGTTTCGGATTTGTTTCTCGTGTTCTTTATTTTCCTCTAGATTTTATAGCTGCAAAGAAGGCGTTTTTCACTGCAGACAGCGAATAATGCTCTGTTCCCAAGAGTAGGTTTTGGCGGCTTGTTATACAAAATCAAAAAACAAACGTTTTAAGACTAACAAACTGCACTTTTATGTATATTTAAATTTTTTTTACAAAGAACTTATATCGTTTAGGCTTCAGTTTTATTATGAGATGACGAATTACAAGAAAAATTATCCTTGATGAATTCAATCTGTCAAGACAGAAATTTGAGGGTAGTAATTTTCACATGCGCGAGTCACATTATGTAAAAAAAAAAAAAAAAATCTGAGTAATGAAGTATTTCGCACCGCCTTTTTGAATGGAAAAGTAATAATGCTTGAAAATATAAAGTTTTCCGTAGATGCGTGTGCAAAAATACAAGAAAACTCTCCTCATTGACGAAAATGAAACATGAATTCATTTGGACTCTTAGGACGTTGAGTAGGACTTGACCACACAAACATCATTCGTAGAGCGGAAATTGTTTTGTAATAACTTGCCATTGAGGTAGAGTCACTGTTTATTGGAATCTTCCGCTTATTATTTTAAAAACTTGTTATAGATCGCGCTTCCAATTTTATTTTTAAACTTATAATGACATTTGTGAGCATAACAATAATGATGTGCACTTAATTTGTATAAAATGAAATTAAGGTTAGAACAAAAAAAGTAATTAATATATAACAGTAAAAAACAGTAATTGTTCAAATTCTGTAAAAATTACCCGCCCTATTTTGTTTTAAGGGTATATATGCTCAAAAAGATTTTCCGTTTAACTTCAAATTATTAACTAAAAGTTTATTTAAATCTTAATCAGCATCGACGCTTTCGGCACAGAATGAAATCAAAACAAATTTTTTTCAAAATAAAATACATATTTGATCTTTTGTTTTTAAATGTTTTTGATTTAAAAAAATATGTATTGTCACACTCATTGCTATTCCCTCCCCTCATGTCGCAATCTGTCTCAATATCTCGAACCTCCCCCTCCCCCCCAACAGCATTTGTGAATGGTCCTTACACTGTACATGTAAGAAAGAGTTTTTGTGCAGAATTTCGCTATCATTCCTGACTAACTTTATTGACAGAAATCTAAACATTGACACCCGGGGCGGGTATTGATGGTATCACCCCAGATAAAAGATTCAGCCCCTCTTCCCACCTAAAAAAATCATGTAAACGTGAAGTATGCACTTTAATGTAAAAAATAGCAGCTTTGAAAAAAAAAAATAAATAAAAAAAACATTCGTATCATGGGCGTCACAATATTTAAGGTATTTGTTGACGGCAATGGTGTGTTTAGCGTTAAAAAACACTTCGGATATATATTGGAAAGGAAACACTTTGCTTAATTCGAAATAGAAAGGAAAATGATAGAAAAAAATTATGCAATTTTAGGATTTTATTTTATTTAATGGAGCTTTTATTGGTTTATTTTTCCCTGTCATGGTTGGGTGTCGCCCATAAGGGGCCGTTCATAAATGATGTCACGCTTTTTTCCTATATATTTGACCCCCCTCCCCCTATGTCACAATATGTGACACTTCAGCGGATTCCCCTCCCCCTACGTCACAATATGTCACACTTCTTGTTACCCCCTCCCCTTGTCCCACTTTGTCAATTTCACGAGACCCCCTCCCCCCCCCTCGAAGCGTGACATCATTTATGAATGATCCCTAAACAGTTAACACTCGGGGCGGGCCGCCGCCACTTAGCCACGCCACTGAATCTAAAGACGTTTCTCTTAGAACAATTAAACCCTCAAACTCTTGAGCTTCCACTCTAAACAATTTTGCAAACATAATTTTTCCAAACAAGAACCTATTAACAAATGCAGCCATTTCGTGAACAATTTCTTCCCACAAATTCGGCGCAGCGATAGAGTCGAAATGCAACGCGACAAAAGGACTGTGATGGGAGCTATAAAGCAAATAATGAAAAGTAGATCCATAAAAATGGATGCCGAAAAGTAACAAGTACAAGTGAAATTGCAGACGAATTACTCGTTTGTGAACAGTTCGTTTGTCCTCTAGATTATGCTGGACACATGCCAGTCTTAAAAGCTATGGCTATTTATCGGGAATGGCGTCCTTGAAGTTTTATGAGCTGTTCTGGCGCGGCAACAGTTGAATCGTAAAAGGGGAATTTCGGAGCCGTAAACAGAGAAAACAAATCAGCTTTTTGACTTCCCACATAGGGACAGGGTAACAGCAACTGATTTTTAGAAATTTAGAAGACTCGAAATTAAAAAGGAAGCTCGGGAATGATGTTTTGGACGTATATGAAAAAAAAAAAAAAATAATTTTCTGATTTGCCAAAAATACTTTTATAAAAGCATTAAGAATGGAGGACATTGAATTCGCGCAATAAATGACGCAGTAGCAACTTATATTTGAGAAAATTTTGCTAAATTCAATCTAAACCGGAAAGAAAAAAAAATATTATAGACAGATTTTAGGAACAATAGTTTTTCATGAGTGTTATACTTCAAGATCGTTGTTGAGTGGTTATTTTGAAAATCATTAGCTGAAGTAATTCTTCTTGAATTTGCTTTTTTTTTTTTTTTTTTGCCGCGCAGCCGATAAAACAATTTGATCTGATGGATGAAAACAGTACTGATAAATAAACTGAGATTGAAATTCAAAATATCTGTTTTACTAAAGGATAAAATAGCAAGCCTGGGGAATGAGTAGGAAGATTCATTAAGCACAAAGCTATTTTTTTCTGTACATTTTCGTAGCGAAAGTTAATCGAATTGATAAAGGACAAAGAGTTGCAATTAACTCAGCACAAAATTCGATTAACGCTGAGTAATTGAATTTATTTAGAATCGATTTTAGTCTTTCTTTAGGCTCGTCAGAAAAGTGAAACAGTAAAATTTTTGGATTTCTTCATTTAGTTTTTGCTAGGAAATAGTTGTAGAGAAAGTTATTTTTTTTTTTTATCAACTTCACATTTTCTTTTCTTTTTTTAAATTTATTTTCTGTTTTACCCCGATTTAATTAGATTGGTAAGTGGCGCTTTCCAAATGAATCACTTTATACAAATTCTTGTCGATGCCTAGGTGCGTCAGTTTTAAAAAGTGTAATTATCCGCAGGCTAATGAGATGTTTGCAATATCGAAAGTTAGGACACTTTTTCATCGAAAGAAAATTTGGTTTTTCAAACCTAAAAGCAACCAGGAAATTCAATTAAAAGACTTTTTTAGACTTTTAATTAGTCACTGTTTATTAATTGCAGGATGTAAAATGAGGAGCCTGATAATTTATAGTAAAATATATGAATACTAAATATTATTAAGGTTCCAATTAAGCAAAACTATTAAGGTATTCCGAGGAAAATATTTATTAAAAAGTATTCCTTTTTTAAAAGCATGTAGTTCTACTTTCAATAAATAACAACATATTTTCAATTTTATCGGACATAAACAAATATTGTACTGGAATGTAACATTGAGATATTACAAAATATTTACTATAATATTACTTTATGTTACGTTTGTTGCAAATGTTGCAATCTCTTTTTGTAATATAGGTTTCTTTCTTTTTTTCCTCCCCTTTTTGTACAGGATCTTCTCTCGGTGTTTTCTTTTCTTTTTTTTTTTTGCGTTTTTGCAAAGGGAAAAACATCTTATGCAATGCAATTTTTTTTGTTAGCTCTTCATTGCCGTCTGACTCCAATGAAAAAATAGAAATCCTATGTGCTATCCTTTGTTATTTGTACTTTGTAACGAATTCATCGACCATCTTTTGCCCTAATCTTTGTTTAACAGGCCGAACATGAGTTGCTTGTAAAGCTGCACTGCAGCTGAAAAGGGGCCCGGAACTACTAGACCGATAGCGTGAGAGCATTGTGCTTTTACCGCCTGGTTTTCTGGGAAACTATCTTTTCCTAATTAATAAAAGGAACCTTGTGCACAAGTAAAGTTCAAAAATTGCACGTTATATAAAGCACAAATTAACATTAAAGTGCAGACATGCTTCGGGATTCCTTGGAATCCCTTTTTCAATGCGATAGTGGAGCATCCAGAAGCTCCACTAAATACCGTGCAATTTTTGACTATCTTTTCCTAATCGTTCTTGTCTGACATGTGTTCGATTCCAATAAAAATCACAACATGATGAAAAGTTTCCAATTTACTCCTAACTTATTTCTACTCTAAAAATAATTTGAAGGGCGGAAAATTGGTAGAGGTACTATGAGCCATGTTCTTTGCACCACGAAGCGTTTTTTTTTAAATTCGAGTTTTCTTTTTTCTTCTAACTTTAAACAAACAAACAAATTTGCTAATTTTAAGACGAAATTAAAGGTGTCACAATTACATTATTGTTACCAATCAAACGAATTGAATGTTTCGCATATTAGGAGATTAGTACCACAAAGCTTCTAAGTTAGATAGAATATCAGTTACGTAATTTTCAGTTCAAATTTTAAAGCTTGGCAGCTTGTGCAAAGTCAGCAGATAATTGATAAAAGTGTTTTTATTTCATTTTTCGGGTGATGCCATTCCACTGTATGTTAACAAATAAAATTTTAATAGCCGATAGTACAATACATTTTGAAATTTCGCCAGCGGCAAGAGACAATTCTAAATTACCTTGTCTTGCTTATGGTTCTTCTTTCTTTTCCTTCATCTTTTTTTTTTTTGTGATTTAATGTTGTTTCTCCGATAAAAGCGAGGATTTGAAATATATTTACAATGTCCCGCGCAATGTTTCACGGTGGATTGTATAATAATAGTACAATATGGTTTAGTAACATACTTTAGATTATTCAGACCAGGGTTTCTCAACGGGAGCCACATGGTTCGCTTGGGGGTCATAAAAATGTAGGGGACCACAGGAGAAAATAAGAAAATAGGGGAGCCGTTGACCATGTCAAGTGGGCCATGACTGACATTCTATAGAGCTCCTAAAATCTCTCACCATAAAGGTGAAATATTCCATATACATTTTTACCGAATCTTTCATAGGCGACATAAAATTGCATGTCTTAATTCTAAAAAAAAATCCCGAAACAGGGCCCTCACTTTTTGAACTTCTGGGTTCGGGCCTGGGCGCACCGAAAGGAAAAGTTTCGGATGTCCTGTGTTCCAACCGCTTTGGAATCAGATCCCACCACTGTACGAAAAATTCGGTTATCCCGCAGGCGAAATTTAATTTTTTGAAATCAATTGATTAGCATGTTTTTTTTTTTTTTTGGAATTTTTGAATATTTAAAAATGTGTATGGAATGTATGGGTCTCAAAAATCAGAGTCGGATATCCAGGGAGGATCCGTCAGACATGAGAAGTTGAAAATCGGGACATGCGATGCACCCCTTCAACCCCCCATCTCCCAAAGAAGAATCCTAAGCGCATTGCTGACTATGGTATCTAAGGGGAGCCACGGAAGAATTTGGCGCTTCTAAGGGGACCACAAAAAGGGGAAAAAGGTTGAGATACCCTGGTTTAGGGCAACAATTGCATTACTTTGCATATATTTAAGTAAACAATTGAATCGTGTATTTCGAAAAGATAGCATCTCCGTTTTGAAAAAGAAAGAACTCTTAGTATTAATTCTTTAATTTTTTTGGCGTAATTAATCAAAAATTGTTTTTATTTACCAATATTGCATTGCTATTAGCTACTAAAATAAAATAGTAAAAGATTAGAACCGTAAAGTTTTTCAACTTTTCATAAGCCAGTTTTTCCTATCTCTTGAAAAAATTTTGTTTTTAAGAGTTGTTACCTTTTTGAAACAAACGATTCAATTGCTGTTTACTAATTTTCTGCTAAAAAGAAAGTTCTGTTGAGAAATGAATCACATAATTCAGATGTAATATTTTAAAATGTACGTGATGGATACTCTACTTGATTTTCGCAATGTATTAAGCTGCCGCTGATTATGAACGAACGCAAAGAATTTTAATCATCATCATCGCAAATAACACTTTGTAACTAACACAGAAAATGCAAGCACAGCCATAACCAATTATAGGTTACATTTTTCTTCGTTCCATCCTAACATTGCATCTACGAGTAATAATGTATTCCGACCGAACAAAAGAACGGAGTAAAACAGAAAACAGACATTGCTAATGATTTCGCCTTTCCCGATGGAACAAACAGCTTCCAGAGGAAATTAATTGTAAAATCCTGTGGAAATTAAAGAAACCCGAAGAAAACTTTCGACCGAGGCATGAAAAAGAATGAAGGGAATAAATAATAAAGGGAAAGTATTAAGAACATATTAACCCTGACCCTTTTCCCCTAAATCATCGACGCTGAACGGATGGCACAATTGTAACTATTTCTTCTTGGGGGGAACATTCAAGTCTTTATACCTGAGGTCAGCTATAGAGCCATAAACTTTTCACCTGGCAGAGAATAAAATATGAGTTGAAAGATTACTTCATGAATAAAGTTTTTGCGATGGGCTATCTGTTTCATTGTTTCGACGCTCTCATTTCTTTCTTCTGAGAGTTTATTTTAAAGAAAAGCTTTATTTTAAATTATTAAAGAGATCGGAGGGTAATATCATGAAAGTGAAGGAAGGGGAATTATTTAACCCTCTCATGCATGTAAGCCGCATATGAGGTGACATAAGTTTTTGCTTCGAATTTTTATGCAGATTCGTTTTTGTTCTTTAATTTTCATGTCTTCATCAGGAGACTCCAAATAGTTCGTGGAAACCCCAAAAAGTTTCATAGGGTATTCAAGGCAGTTTAAAGATTAAGATCTTTTTATAAGTCCGTGGAGGATTCAAGAAAGAAGAGAAAATCTCAGTTTCGAATCAAACTCAGTTTATTTATTTCGAAGCGTGCATTACATTACCGGGAAGTTTGGTATTATTTTATAGCTTTTTATTCCTTATAAATGAAGTTTGAATATTCCGTTTTGCCATGTTTGTTATTATATTGAATAAATGTGACAAAAAAGCATAAAACGTCCTCTTACAAGGACACGCATTTTTGACTATACAGAACAAAAATTTCCAAAATTAAAAATACTACACTACAACCCCGAGATACTAAATTGGTTTGTAGCATAGGAAAGTTCTGTTTACAACACAAACAAATAAATGCATGCATGAGAGTGTTAAACGGTAAACTAATTTTCTTGCAGTATTCTTGCTGAAGTTGTTTATTTTTACTGTGAATTTTTACTAAATGTAAAAACTAAAACGGGCGGGGATGTTTAAATAATTTAACACCACACGTCGAATGTTCATTACAAGGAATACAGTGTTTAACAATCGCCATTATTTCCGCTGTTATAAATAAAATATGTTGGGTAGATGGAATCCGGGGGAAGATTCCAGGTCTATTACTGTATTTATTTGTTTAGCTCTACACTGGCATAGTGCTGCATCAGTTGAGCCCGATTCATCCGAAGTGGGGCCTAAACCGAACTCCCCCCCTCAAAAAATTGTGAGCTGTGAAAGGGACGGTACGTAATTACTGTGCAACAAAATTCGATAAATAAGTGCAGTTAAACATTTAAGAAATTATTCTTATCAACAAATATCAATTAAGGAATGACTTAGTGATAATATTTAATGAATGCATTCACACGCTTGCTCCACTTCACTTCAAGTTAAAGAAAAAGAAAACCTCAAAATTTGGGGGCCCGGGTCCGCGTCTTCGTTAGAATCAAACCCTGTGACAACGACGATGAGGTTAGAGCAAAATCAATCAAAATAAACTTCTCTAAACGTATCTTTATTAGAAACAATATTAATCATTTATATCATCAAGAATTTTCATATTATTAAAGTTTTCCACAATTAACACTTTTTGTCACACGAATAAAGCATAGAAGCTCAGTTTTGACACGTCACTCGTATTCTACATCAAAACTCTGACTAAACTTCCCATTTCAAATTGACTTCAGTACTTGGAATAAACAAGTTCACGGTATTTATTTCACCGAGAAAATATTAAATATTTCTAAAATAGTTTTCCACATTTTAATAATAAAAATAACAGTTATTCACCGTGCACCGCAAGCGATTTATAAAATCTCCCATTTTTTAAAATAATTAACTTTAAGAAAAAGATCATTTTGTAGTAGTCTGGTCCATAAAGCTGGCTGTAATCTCTGTAAAATACGTCCATAGAATTTTCAGACTTTATTTCTACGTATTCTGAAATGTATCCTGATCACAGTACAGGAGGATGTACTAAATGTCAAACGTCATAAATTATTTTTTAAAATTAAGGTTAGATAACCTAGCTTCATATAGCACTAAGCCCTGCCTTGCGTTCCGTCATAGTACCAGAACTTTTAACCATTTTTTTCATTCTCTGAAAAAGTTGAATTCTTGCCGGAACAATGCACTGTTCATTGAAACAATAACAGTTTAGCAACGAATTAGATGTTTACATTTATGTGATTAAAATCAAAATAATTTTCAAATAATCTCAACTTAAACAGCATTGAAGCTGTATTTAATCCAAAAATTTAAATTCATAGAACGTAAAGTAGTAGAAGAATCTTCAAATGTGGTAATATCACAGATAACAATCTGCATTTTCTATTATGTTACGTACTTTTCCGTAATCCCATTTCGCTCCAGTTGAATGCAGACTTTTGAGATATTCATGCTGTATCGTAATTTCTCCCGCCCACCATAAGCTCATAAAAACGTCGCATGACACGATTTAGTTAAAAAAGGTCATCTGAATACGTTGTTCGAAATAACCTATCATTTTACACTACTGAAACGAAAAGCACTTTAAGTGTTCATAAGACGAAAAGAAATTTCAGGAAAACTCCTTAGATTTTTTTATATAAATTTTCTTTCTTACTTTCGGAAAAGCATACCCAGAAAAGAGCAACATTTCCATCTCATGCAGTTTATTTTGTCTTTCTTATATTTTTTTTCCATAACAGGGAAGGAGAGTGGGAAATTGAAATCTGGCAACGTCGCAGCGTGCAGAAGATTTTTTCCCTACTCTCTGTCAAAACGGCGTCCTGCGGAAAGCTGTGCGAAGAATCAGAAAATTATCTTTTTCCTTTTTTTCCTTCTCCACCTTTCTCCAAACCTCAGCTGGAGTCCGAAATATTTTAAAAAGAACGAAATAATCGCTTTTTTATGATGTGTTTTATTTTACGATTACGTGAAGTGCTTTTTGTCAGTGATGATGACCTTAAAAATTGTTCAGTTCGGATTTTCTTTGTTGCCTTGACCTTCATTTTCTTGCTTTTTTCCGTGTTCGAAATCCATAGGGATGAACAATCTCTCGTCAAACGAAAATACATTTCCCGATTTGTTTCTCACTATACCCATGAAAATAAACAAACCTATTTTGAAATCAGTATTTCGTTGAAGTAGCCAACTTGCAATAACTCAAGTTTTTCGATATCTCTAAAAAAAGTTCTTCCTTGCACCTTTATTACTTTTTAATGTAGTTTTATCTCTTTAAGTCGAAGATTTTCTTTCATATCCTCGGAATTTTTTCTGAGCTCAAATTATTTTCTTTCTTGCTTCCGGGTTCTTATTTCAAATCGCTCTAAACTACAGTTTGCTAAATGCCATCTCACTTAAACCTCGAATAATCGGTTGCCGCATTTCATCTTTTAAGGACAGCTGCCTAACTTTTGGTAATGATACAATCTAAATAATTGATGCCAAAAGAAAATATAATACCCAGTTCTAAATAAATATTTTAAACAATGCATTTATGCAATTTTCCAAAATTTTGATAATTTTCAAATTGCACTTCCAGCGAAAGTAGTTTGCAGTTAGGCCTCATCTCTACCTCACCTTCTCTCCTTCTATATTTTTTCTTCATTAGTTTTATCTCCTTGATTTTCGTCTCTCAAACATATTATTCGAAGGCAAAACAGCTAAAAAAGCTGTTCAGTAGCAAATTAAATATTTTTCGAATCTCTCTCTTTTTTTCGTGAATTTCTTTAGTTAATCTTATGCGTTTGTTCAATTTCGCAAACAGCAAAATGCGCTGAATTTTAATTATCAAGATTCGTTTAGTTATCAAATTGTTTGTCCAAATACCACTCTCTTTTGGGCTTTCCCGCTATCAGTAACTATGTTAAATTAATTCCATGTGTCTTTTGTCATGTCCATGTGTTTTTTGACTTGTACGTGTGTTTTTTGACTTGCCCATGTGTTTTTTGACTTGTCCATGTGTCTTTTGACACAACTTTTTTCGTTTAATTTCAGGTACTAAACATTAAATTTTGGTGTGCTTAGAAATCTTCTTGCCTAGTTTTAAAATGGCGGAAGAATTTTAGTCGAAGAAATAAATATTTTGAATTTTCAATGTAAAAGCATGCCGTGACAGACACGACAAAAATGGCCACGTCTGTCATGGCATACTTTTACATAATACTTCAAAATTTTGTTTATTAGACGAAACTTGTTCCGCCATTTTTAAAGTGGACATGAAGATGGGCAAGCACACCAAAATGTATTAAGTTATTCTAATATTTTATACCCGCAAGTAAACAAAATGTGTTCTTCCATGTGTGTAACAGTTACGGTTAATGAACTTTAACTGTTACAGACGTTACAGACATTAGGTTAATTAACCTTAACTGCTGATTTCAGTTCCGTTTAAAAATATAAAATGAAATTGAATTCTAAATGACGCAGGCTATCGATGATCGTTCGATTATGTTATTGATATATTATAGTCAAAAATATTTACAAATTGAATTCTTTGCATTTACAATTACAAACAACTCAATCTGCTTCCCCTGCAGTTCTGTTTTCCCTACTCTCCAATGCTTTTAAACTTTTCTTCCGCACCTCGCGCAGGAAAATAGTCCCCAAAGTACGCATTATGTTCGAAAAGCACTCCCTTATAAAAATTCAACCATGGACCCAGAGATTTTGCTGCGCCAGAAGCCGTTTTTGTTGGGGAAATCTATGTAAAATAAAACGCGAAATCCAAGCTTTTCTCTTCTTTAAGGCAAGACAATTTGAATATATATTGTACAGCTTAGAAACGAGAGAGCGTTTCTCTGTAAGGCACGTGTGTGTATATGTATATATGTATACACAGCTAAAAGCCTACAGGGCGATCTTGCGAGTATTCCCTAAATACACAGAGTGTACGGTATGTATAGTGGTTGAAGAAAAAAAAAGGGGGGGGGGAGCCTTCAAAACGTTTTTTTAAAGAATTGAAACGACACTTAAAGCAAAAGATCCTATTTCTTCAGCAGAAGTGGAGCATGGAATTGGAAAGGGGGCGATATTTTCTTCTCGTGGGCGATTAGAGAATCAAAGGAAGCTATAATAAAAAAAGAGAATTTTCGATCTCCACATTGCACTACTCAGATTTAATAATATCATGCTATATGCTGCATGAGCTAAAATTATGCTCTCCAGCTATTTCAATATGTTTTTAACTGCATCAAATATAAATAGAAGACTTTGTGATAGTTAAACTTTGCAGCAAATAAAAACCCTTTTGCTAAATGCATCAAGGATAACTAGAACTCTTTATCAGTTGCAATAAAGAGCCAAGAGTGACTTTTCATTGCTACAGTTAAAAATGAAAAATCATTTATAAAATATATGTATAAAAACCCTACACAGCTTTAGTTGCTACAATAAGATATGATGAAGAGATATACGAGTGATGGATATTTACATAGAAAGCTTTTGAATAGCTACAGCGAGACATAAAATAAAGCATCATTATGAGTTACGAAAAGCTAAAACGAGAACTTTTCAAACATTACCAATATTGGAAGCTAGAATCATTTGTAAATAAAGAAAAACTATATGGAAAACCTTTTAAGTCACAATAAGGAAAAATAGCACTTTTTTAAAATTATGAAAAAAAAAAAAAAAAAAAAACCTTGGCGGATTACGACAGCTACCGCAAGGACGATGGAGTCATGTATAGAGTTTAAAAAGCTATAAAGAGAAAATTCAAATAGCTGGAAATTATTATTTTTTTATTTTGTGAAAAGTAACATAGAGAATTCTCTAATAGCTAAAGGGAAGGTGAAGGAAGTATGCTACAAAGAACTAGATGTTGATGATCCCTGTAATGTATATCATAAGGAAATATAATTCTTCAATGACAATAAAAGGACACTTATAAGCAATAAAAGACTATATAAAAAGCCCTTCAGTTACTTAAAACTTAAATGGCTTTTTCTTTTTTCTTTTCTTTTTTTAAAAGTTATATATAGTTGATACGAGTAAAGTTGCTGTAGAGAAATATAGCCATTTTTAAAACTTTAAGTTTCGTCAACTCAAGAGATAGGTATTAAAAATCCCGGTTTGGATTTGGTAAATATCACCATTTCTCCGATTCAACGACCTATATATATTATTACTCTAGCCTGTTTTTTCTGTCGGTACGCGAGATCTTCCTTACTCCTTTATCAAATTTCATGATTTACCCCTCAATTTAAAGCTTATCGTCCCGGCTAATGACGAAAATTAGACCCACGGTCTAAAAATGTACTGCTTCTTTTAAATTTGTAGTTTAAAATCATCTAAGAAGAGTCCTTTAATGGATGCCAAATTGGTGTTGTGTGTGCTGGCGCCATCATTGGACAGTTTTAGCTGCGTCTGTGTGTTAAAATTATTCGATCGTTAGGCTCTACACTCATTTATATTACGAATGTGTAGAGCCTAACCAAACAACAGTAACTACATTTTAAGTGGAACTGTTTCGTTAGTGTATGTTAATGCTGTTGATGCTATTAATAAAAATAATTATCATTATTATTGCGATTATTTTATTTTGAATATCTAAATAGTGGAGAAAAAATTGCAACAGCTGTTTGTATTGATGTGTACAATTAAATGTTTTCTTTTTTACCGACACCCGCTTTCTTTTTTCCATTCTCCTTCATAATCTCCTTTCTCACAAATTAGTGCGTAATTCCGCACGGGTCGACTAGTATCCTTGATTTAACAATAGAACTTGACGGTTCACAAACAATCGTTAAATCGGGAGCTGTATAAACCGAGACGAAGAACAATTCTCCGGATCTTTTCCTGTTAGTTTCTGCTGCCATACATATTGTCAAAAGTTGAAATTCTGCGACATGGCGCCGACCAGCAGGTCTTCCGGGGTGAATGTTCCTCGAGATTTATTTCAGGATCGAGACACCCTGATGTGTCTCCCCCTCTGTTCACTTCGTTATCTTATCGTAATTTGTCCTTTTTGCCGGGAGCACATTTCATTCCGTAAGATCGCCTTCCACGAAAGTGGAAATTTGTGGGTCTTTTGGTCTAGTGGGCTATTCCAGTCACGCTCCTTTTCAGGTAATCTATGTTGGAATTGTCTGTTCGATAAGGTTTAAAAATGTTCTTGTAATTTGCTTTTCATAATTAACATAGTGACTGGTTCGTAACGGGTCGAACCAGCCGATTACGAACTATTTTGCATTGATTATGTTCGTTTCAAATTTGAAGTTTTCTTTCCTTTAACTGCAGTCGGAATAAATTCCAGGTATCAAGCATCTTAGTATTTTCATCAAGTGTTTTAATCTTACAATTTAATTAATATAGGCTGTAAGTGCTTAATAAAGAAGATTAAACTTAGAGTATAAACCCAAGAAAAGGATTCTTTTAGAATGAATGATTGACAATAAATTAGGAATGAATTAGAGAAGGTCTGGAAGGCAGAAAGATTTAAATCCGAGGGGAAAAGGAATTTGTAATCTTAGCAAAAACTGTTACATGGGCCCAATTAATTTATATATATCGATATATATATATATATGTGGTCAACTGTCTAAGTTGACCACTTTTGTCAGGAGCGGAATTATTAGAACGGAATAATAAGCATTGGTTATAATCCTAAGCACAAGAAAAGAGAAAACAAGCTATATTATTACTAATCACTTACTTTTAAATTCAGTTAGATATGCATTGCAGTTTTATTCATTCATTCATAACTATATTCCAGTAAACTAGAAGTAATAATTAAAAAAAGAATCCTTCAACAAGACGAAAAATAAAAAACAAAAGAATGCGGAAAATGTTGAATATTTTTCTTTCACACGCATTTTCAAAATACGTAATTTGTGAAGCATAATTAGATATCAATTCTGCATGGAAAATGTCTCTAATGATGTCCTATTTAGTATAGAAGTAATAAGTCATCTATTTCACGTACTTTTTTTATTCCTGAAAAGAGAAAGAAATACCTACTTATAAATCGAAATATTTCAAGCATTAATGTTTTTCTTTTAAAATTTCACGTTGCATTTACTGCAATCTATTTTCTCAGAGTTATGGAATTCCATCAAATTTAATGGTCTCTCAAAGTAAGTTCAATAATACTTGGAATAGATGAAATAGTTTAGAAACGTGAAATGATTTTGCGCTTTGTTTGAATATTCCAAAACTTCTGCATTCCCCGATTCAGCTGACCTAATAACTGACCCTTGAGTTTAAAAATAAAAATATATTCCCTTAAGGCGTCTTTTTTAAAAACTATCACAGTGGAAAAGTCTCTAAACGTCGGCTTTAAACTGTTTATACCATTTCGTAATAGTTTTTCTTCGAAAACAAACTTCAAACACTCAAAGCGAAAAATACCTTTTTGAGAAATATGAGCACAAATGATAGGTCAAGTAAAGAAAATGTTACGAATCAATGGTTTTGGCAATTACAGGTGACAAAAGCTGGACATGGTTCTATGTAGAAGAGGAGGAGAAAATGGTTTGTTTACAGAACGGCTAGGCATCGCTGATCCATGAAATGGGCTCCTTCCAGTATAATAGAATCTTATTCTGCGAAGCAAAAAAGGAACAAAAATAGGATTAGTTCTCGGAAACTTCTTTTAGGAAACCATGGAATAACTATGTATTCTTCTTCTTTTTGGGATATTTTTATAGCGAAGTATTGCCATCTTGTTTTACCTGGAGTAACAAACATAGTGCTTATAATCTTTTTTTAAAACGTATGAAGGGAATCGGTCATTCGAATCGGTGCATTTTCAAAAATATATTTTGGGCGAAGGTATCACTTAAAACGTCAGACGGAACAAAGTCAGGGTTGAATTCTATAATAATCGTTATGATAGCTGTCTCGTTTTCCAAAAATGTGGTATTTTCAAAAATCTAGAGGAGTTTTAAAGGAAAATCAAGAAAATACTGAAATGTTTTTTTTTATTTATTCACGGATGTAATCTAAAAAAACCTCGTTGTCTTTACATGCTCTTGTATAGAAATAACTATTTTGAAAATGCTTAATAAATTTTGCACGTATGTATTTTGCACTAGGTACAAAATAGTTAAATCCTGGAACCCTTTAGTGAAAACGACGCTACATGTTTCATTATGTAAGCATAATTCATTTTTGTATAAATATTATATATAACACATATATCATTCATATTTTTTTTTAAATTGTGACTTTAAAGAAATTACGAATGCTAATCAATAAATAATTAAACACTATACCAAGTATAAATCGTTATTCTTTTTTAAACATCAAGCTGTATAGAAAACTACACAATGCATTTTTAAAACATGTTTATCAGTAATAAAGAGTTAATGTGTTTTTTGGCAAATTATCGAGATATTCTCTAAAATCCATGACTTTTCCCTATATCTCTTGTCCTGCTTGGATTCATTTGTATTTAGCTTATCCAGAAAATTAGCTAATCAAAATTACCTAATACTGCATTTGGCCATCATCCCAAAGCTTTTCACCAAACCCGTCATTTAGGGAGGTCAGGTCCCTCCTGCATTGAGAAGTGTAATGTATTTAAATGTATGTTTTTTATTTTTGTTGTGCAATATAGATTGAGTTTGCACCTTTGATCCCCCTTTTTTTTTTAATTATCGAATATGGTCAAACGAAGGTACGGGACCTATGGGAAACCACCCTCGATCGATTAAAAAAAGGATCATGAAAATCGGTTCATCCGGTGAGAAGTTATGAGTGGACAAACAAACAAACAAAAAAAGACATACATACAGTATGAATGTATAACCTCCTTCCTTTGTGAAGTCGGTTAAAAATGATAAAAACATTACAGTAACTGACGCAACATGACACAAACATAGGTACTGGAAAATACAAAACACATTCAAAAACCTGTGAATTATGAACTTGTGACAAGGAAATGTTAATTTAAGTGAAAAAGTAATGCATGCTTAAAAATATGTACACTTGTGTTATTATTTGGTGTTAGGGTAATTATTTATGCATACAAACAATAGTAGTAACTGATGAAACACAAAAGAAAAACGTGCTTCTAATATTCATCTAGGGACAGCCAAATTTTTTATTGTGAAGTTTTTTCTCACAAGGGGGGGGGGGGGGGGAGGAAGAGTGCTTGTAAATAAATTCTGTATCCCCAAAACATAAGAAAGTAATACAGTTGAACTTTCTTAATACGAACACGGTTAATACAAAATCACGGCTAAAATGAACTTTTTGTTCATTAAGTTTGGTTTACAGTTAATTACACTAAATACCTCTCGCATATTACGAAGGCTAAACAACAAATTTCGGCTAAGGAGAACAAAATTTCTGACCTATTCACGAAAAATGTTCTCGATTGCATATTTTTTAAAACAAATTGTTGTTTATTTGGAGTCATTGTAAACCGACAAGTACGTATTTCGAATCATACGTTGAATCTTTCTCGGTAGAGAATAAAGCTCATGCTCGTGTTGGCTTTCGGACATGTCAGTCTGCTCAGGGATCGAACCCTCTATCTTCAAATCATTCTTAAATAGTAGTAATTATTTTTAAAATATGAACAAAGCATTTCTGATACTCTTTTTACACAATTTTACTTATTCACGGTTGTTACGAATAACGGCTAATACAGTAGAGCCTCGATTATCCGAAGTAATGTGGACCGAAGGTACCTCGGATAATCGAAAACTCGGATAACACGGACTCTGTCGAAATCGAGAGGGAAACATGGGTTGAAATAAATGAAAATGTCGTCAAATATGGAATGAAAAAGGCATTTACTGTACATATTATGAAATGAAAAAATTACTTTACATATATACAAATATCTAATTTTACATGTACACATCAGTAGAGCAATTAAAGTTGTTTCTTGAAGAAGTCTATATAGTATATACTATATAGTACTATACTATATTGTTTTCTGTTCAACGGAACTCGCTCGCTTCTTTTCTGCCGTTTTACGCAAAGGTTGTAGCCGTAAAAGGTCTGTTGATGTTGTCTCCAACCGTTGTTCTTGGGCTTTATATCACCAGAAAATAAAATTAAAATGCAACTTATGCCTTTGGATGACTGTCGTGAGTCTGTGACGCCGCCATTGGCAGCAAAAAAAAAAAAAAAAAAAACCCAGAGCAAATGTACTTCGGTTAATCGGGAACTTGGGGGTTAATCGGGGCTCGGATAACCGAGGCTCTACTGTACGAACAAATTCGCGAAATTTCAGCATTTCGTATAAAGCGAGCTACTGTACTTGTTAAAATTTTTCGTTATAATGTTTCCCAAAGATGTCCACTTTTACATATGGAATTCACCTATCAAGACGTTTTTCCAGGCATTACGAACGTCACAACAAAATAACGAGCAAAATTCCCTTGAAAAGTAAATTCAGAACTTCAACAAGGATGAATTCCATTGAAATCCTCGAACCGCGTAATAAACTTTTCCGGCGAATAGCTTATGGGGAAGGGAAGACATTAAGAAACTCGCAGCGGGTTGTTAACTGAAAAATATTTCGCTAATTACGTCTTTGTTTCTGGATTGCTTTCCAGTTTAGTATTGAAAATTCCTTTTCAGCAATGAAGACGTCTGGAATGTTCTACGCATTCCTTAATTTTAAATAATGCCATTCACAGAAGTGGGCAAAATTTCTCGCTGTTTTAAGTTCGCTGTATATTCCGATTGAGCTTTAATTTATTATTAATTAAAAATTCTCCTGATACAATTTAACGAAGTGATATCTGGCAACAATGTTACAAGTTTTAAGGAGGTGTAGGAATTCGTTCCTGAAGCTTTGCGTAACGTTACTTATGTGATTTTGAAGTCTGAAAATAAAACATTTTATCCTATTTGCATTACAGTGAATGGTAAAAGGAATGTTTCAGCATTATTGAAAAGAGCACTTCAAAATTTCTTTGAAAGTTTATACATCAAACAAACGTTTTCCGTGTAATACTCTAATGGTAAAATAATTGAAACTCTATAATTAGGTATTTATTATGATCAACTTTTAAGCCTACTTCTTGTCAATAATAACAATAATACATAAATATAAATAATAAAGGTAAATTCATAGAAATAAATGAAGTGCTAAATGACACACAAAATAAGGGTAACTAACCAAAAAAATAAAATAAATACCTGTGCAAACGTAATGCTTTACTAGAAGTAAAGATCAAATGATAAAGTAATTTAAATAATTGAGTAAATATTGATGCCCAAAAGTACCCGAACAGAATGTATGAAGAAATGTGTAACGAAAGCAAAACAAAGTATAACTTTCTCACAAAACATCACTAAATTTAAAAAAAGCGAAATTTATTGGCAAATAAAAGTGAGATAATGGGAAAAAAAGAAGAAAAACATTATCTATGTTCAAATCTACGGCAAAGCTTTCGTGGCTGTCTCATTCTGTGTGAAACAAGAATACGACGCTAATTCTATTTACTTTTATAGGGTCAGATGGGGTAAAATGGTCACAAAATCCACGTTTTTCAACTTCGCCAGTAAATATAAGAATTTGTTCAAAACCTTCAGATTTTTGCGTGATATTTTACATTACATTATTGAAGAACATATTGCATTAAATTTTAAGCAGAAAAAATGAAGTAAAATAATTTTATAACGCCTTCTTTCTTGGATGTATTTATGACCACTTTACCCCACGGGGTGGGGTAAAGTGATCATAATTGAAAAAAAGACCCTATAAAAGTATTAATAATCATAATATTACAAAATACTCAGTAAAGGTTTATTTTAGAAAGGAAATAACTATATTTCCCCCAATTGAATTTATTAAGGCCCTCTATTAAGGTCAAAAGTTGGTCTCATCTTTCTAACGTCTGGTAAGGTATTTCAGGCTTTTCAGCAGCTGCATAGATGGTCTTAAAACAAAGTTATGTACCAAATCATTTTAGGATACATAACAGGTATTCTTATGTTTTAATCCCTAAATATTAGACTGTATGTCTGCCCTGTAATTTAATACATGTAATAAAGCATAAATATGAAATTCAAAATTTTCCTTGAAAAATTTTAAAATAGTTTTTCATGAATGACTAAGTTATCTAATTTACATATTAAGGAAACAATGCTAGTAAGAGAGTTCTGAGATAATTACAGCTTATTAAAATTCAAAATGGGAGAAAAATACGTATTTTAACCTATCTGTTTTTAATTCTCTCTCGCTTCACTGCATTATTCTTGTTCGAAGTACAACTTTGTTCGAAACATTTGCAGATTAATAATATTCATAACAAGTCTGTTTAGAAATGGATTATTTTATTGGGATAACTTGCAAATTGTTTCATTAAAGGTGCTCCTAAAAATTTGTGAATACTAGACACATCATTGTAAGACGACTATTGTATAGTAATTTCAATCTCGATTGCATTTGAGCTCAGTTGTGTTTAATCCTTTTTACTAAAAGTAAATTTAAAAATTATATTTTAAGAAATAATACAGTATTAGTGACATTAATGTTTAACTAACATCTGCCTCACGGCTTAATTTCAAACAAAATAAGTGCAGAGTCCTGTAGTCTTCAAAATTTACCTTCATGCGTATTAAGCCCGAATTCCCTCTAATAGTTAAAAGTTCGCATAAAATTGCAAATAAATATTGAAGATGGGTTCCAGTGAGCTTTATGTAAGTTAAGTCCTACTCTACTTCATAAATTAACCTAAAGAAATTTTAGAGCATCGGTGCATGTTAAGCCTAATACTATGACCACTTTACCCCATCTTACTTACCCCATCTACTGTAAAATAATATATAAACTGAATCTACCTTCATGGTTAGTGAGGAAGTATTTTTGAGATCTGTGCAAAGCTTCCTGCACCGTCAATTAGATGCCAATTCTTTAAAACAAAATGTTAGAGAGCAGTTAAAAGAGCTGTTTCAATTTCAAAGCGTTGTATAAACAAACAAATTGACTGTTTTCTTCACCTAAAAAGTTGCTATCAAAACAATTTTGAATGTAAAATTTAATTCCTAATTATTAAAGTCTAAAATGAAAAAATTATACCAATTCCTTTATTTATTTCCAAGCTATAGCCTTTTCTTTGCCGTATGACCACTTTACCCCATTGACCACTTTCCCCCTCCTGACCCTATAGTTTTAAATAGGAAATCCTTAATGGAAACTATCAAGCATTGAGACACATATTAGCTTATTTTAAAACCATAATAAATGATTGTTATAAAAAACCCATATTAAAAAGTAATGCTATGTCGTAATCATGAAAATATAAGAGATGGAACCCCAAATAATGGTCAAGTACCGCAGCACTTCTATTTTTTACGTATGTTGAATTTTTTTACTTATTTACTTCCATTTACGTTTTCTTACATTGATTTTTTACTTACTTCCATTTAGTTTTCCTTACGTTGATTTTTTACTTACTTCCATTTACGTTTTCTTACACTGATTTTTTACTTATTTAATTCCATTTACGCTTTCGTACATTGATTTTTTACTTATTTACTTCTATTTACGTTCCCTTACATTAATTTTTTACCTATTTACTTCCATTTACGTTTTCTTACATTAATTTTTTACTTAATGGTTATTAAACACATGTACGAGCTGCTATTATTTATTTAATTGAGTGTAATGCATTTGCAGAACTTAACAATTATTTACTAACTCAAAATCATTAACCACTTTAGCTTCGTCTTTCAGTGGTCCTTAAACCTCGCATGCTGTTGAAGGAACCTGTTGCTATCTCTCATTTTTTTTTCTAATTTATTTTTTCCTTTACATACTTCATGGTGTCGCCTATCTTTTCCCTTCAGAAGAGCAAGTCTAAGGTCAAGAGGGACGGGGCCCCCTTGTCTTTTCGTTCCTACAAGGTCATCAATTCATTAACTTGTACGGAAACTTATCTTCGTGAGTTCACACGAAGTTTCACGTGTTATTGCCTAGTTGTGTGCAATAGAGATAGTATAATCGACCATGTACCTGAAATAATCGTAGTCGTAAAAATAATTATGGATAAGAGATACAACCGATCCAAATTCCTTGAACGGAATACCTACTGTAGTTGTATGCAAACATCGTTACAAAATTAAATAAAATGAATAAATAAAAATGAAAAAAATAATTTTATGAAATCTTTCTGATTAGAACTGATTTTACATGCAGCGCATTCTTTACAGATATAATTTTCGGATATTGCTTTAGAATAGCCGTCTACATTTTCGGGACGAAATAACTACTGCACCTATTTAATAACATCTTTGGGGGCAGAGGGGAGGGTAAAATTTCAGTAAGGTCTAACAAACTAATTGATTAGAGCTGACCTCTCATTAAAATCCAAAATTATCGTTAACAATAGCATAAGGCTTAACATAGCCGTTTTGAAGAAATAAGGTTCTGGGTCGGGGATCATTCATAAATGATGTCACTCTTCTAGTGGGGAGGGGAGTCGTAAAATTGTGACAAAGGACAAGGGGAGGGGAGGGGGTAACAAGTGTGACATCATGCTTATGCAACATAGCGTGGCATGTGACAAGGGGGTATGTTGAAGTGTGACATTTTTTGACAAAGGGGGGAGGGGAGTCAAATATATGGGAAAAAAGCCTGACATCATTTGTGGACGGTCCCTAGTAACTCATGTTTTATTTACTCTAGAGTTTTCGAATAGACTCTATCTGAAATTTTTTTTATTAGTTTTAAAATGACATAAAATTTCAGAAAATGAGTTTTATAATAATTTTTTATATTTTTCAATGTCGAAGCCAAACTCAGAATTGGAATAAAAGAAACTCATTCAAAATTTCGAATGGGAGTTCGTGCGTTACTTCAGAGGATGTTTGAATTTTGTGCCAAATTTCATTCCAATACTGGAATTGGTTTCCAAAAAGCGACTATACAAACATGCACACACACGATCCCTTTAATATATATAGTTTAAAAGAATTTTAGAAATTAATGGATAAAATTTCTTCAGTAAAATTAAAACCTTAAGTCACCCTTTCAAAAATGTGACACAGGTTTATAGCAAATATTTCTTAAATTAATTCCTTTTTAAATTAATATTTCTTTGCTCGAAAATATTTGTAAATTATTTGATGCCACACCCATGACTTCCACTGTACATAGAGTTGGCAATAAAAAACCTTCTGAAATGAATGTGCTGTCCATGCAAAGGAAAATAAATTTGCATCTGGTCGAATTAAGCCGATCCTGCACAGTGCGGAAATTAATGTCATTAATTTAAAGAACATCCAAATGATTGCAAAAACCAACGTGTATTGACCATGGAAACGATTACAAACATCCATTTAAAAAGAGCTTTCCCGAACAGTGACAATTTAAGCGGTTTTTGCGTTTGAGCACGCACGTTGCACCCTTCAAAGAAAATAAGACAAATTGAATTTCGCTGCGCCTAAATTAATTGAAGGAATTTGAAAGATTAGAGGTTAGTCCACCGGAGTCTGCGGAAAGGGTGGGTGATGCATGAACAATTTCTTTGTTTACTGGGAACCAGGAAATTTGGGAAGTAATTGCTGGTAAACAATTTTTGTTTGATGGATTCCTCTTTCAAAGTTGGCAAAAGAAAAGTAATGATATGCGTTTTTCTTTAGAGAGCAACGAAATGAAAATTGATAAATATATATATGTACACTCACGCGCACTCACAGTAAGCTCTCACTATTAAACCAAAGGATCGACCAAAGAAGGAAGGTATCTGCCAAAAAAGAAGCATTAACGGGAGAGACACCTACAGGGTGGGAATAATCAGGGGTGCCCCCCTCAGAGCGATGGCGCACCCCTAAAAAGTACGGACCCCCCCCCCCCCAAAATACGACGTCCTCCAAATCGCTCGAACAGCCGACCAATCCCCTCCCCAAAGTCACTGAACCCCTCCGCCCAAATCTCAAATGGTACAGTCTGCCCCATGACCCCCTCTCACTCGCCTCTGGTATAATTGAATCGTTTATTTCGACTAAAAGGTAACAACTCTAAAAAACAAAAAAATTTTTTGAGGAGATAGAAAAAAAAAAGACTTATGAAAATAGTAATGATTAAACTTTGTGCAAAGTAATAGAAATAAAATTTCACGTTAAATTAAAGCACAAATGAGCATTAAAACGCAGACATATGTTTCGGGATTGCTTGGAATCCCTTTTTCAATGCGACAGGGAGCTTCTAGATCCAAAACATCCAAATGAAGCAGACAGAACAAAAACAAAGCTTATATAGCCTAAGAATTAACTGTAAACCAATGAGAATAAAGGCAGTGTGAAGTGGAAGTAGAAGTAGTAGGAAAGGCACCAATAAGAGAGCAACAAACGAATGCAGTTGGAAGTACAGAAAGTAAAAAGGAATATCAATAAAAACAAAGCAAAAAGGACAACAGCGTGCATAAAAATGTGAAAATACATGAAAATTGCAAAAAATAAAATAAAATACAAACAATAAAAGGGAAATAAAATAAGTACAGAAAATACCAAAACAAAAAGCAAAACAAAGTACACATGCAAAAGAGGGGGAGGGGGGGGAGAGAGAAAAAAATTGACACAAAAAAGGAAAACTAACAAGAAAACCAAGAAAGAACAACAAATTAAAGGAACTTATGCCAGACCTGTGAAAAATAAGGAGTTGAGGAAGAATCATTAACCAATAGGCTATATAAGCTTTGTTTTTGTTGTTCTGTCTGCTTCATTTGGATGTTTTGCATCTAGAAGCTCCCTGTCGCATTGAAAAAGGGATTCCAAGCAATCCCGAAACATATGTCTGCGTTTTAATGCTCATTTGTGCTTTAATTTAACGTGAAATTTTATGACTTATGAAAAGTTAAACTTTACGAGTCTGATCTTTTACTATTTAATTTTAGTAGGTAATAGCAATGCGATATTGGTAAATTAAAACGATTTTTGATTAATTATGCCATGAAAATGAATAAATTAATACTGAGAGTTCTGTCTTTTTCAAAACGGGGATGTTACCTTTTCGAAATAAACGATTCAATTAAAGTGGCCTTGTTTAGAGGGCAACTTATCTGGAGTTCGTTCTAGTAGGAAGCGTACGATATTGGGCGAGTAGTAATATTCATATGCAGGATATTGAAGAAAGTTTCGTGATGGCCACAACCGACTACTTCATATTTGGAAATTTTCCCAAACAAAATTAGCGGAATTTTATTTCGAAGGACAAACTGAACTATTTTTTACAACGTTTTTCTTCACTCGCTTTCTTGTCTGTCCGCGGAATTTTGCAATCAAATTTTCGACCATTTCCCGATTAGCTATTGTTCTGAAACTTTACATATAGCTCAGAACCAGATGACAATGCAATATTCTACCACTTTTAGCATGATTTGATGAGTTTCTGAAGTATATCCAATAGAATTAAATATGGCGATTAGTTCCGAAAATTGCCACCAAAATTTGGCAGCGGCGCGGCGATCGTCAAAAGTGCGCAAGAAAAACGTTGTTTTTTATAATTTTTTTTAATAAACTATAATTATTTGGATTTTAAACAATTGGAGATCATGTAAAAAATATTATCAGAACACGTTTATTAAGAGTAACAGAGTCAGTGGTAGGTTCAAAATAAAAATGTACAAAAAACTAAACCCTTCTTTTAAAATACTGTTATTTACAATTATTTTAATAAGCGTAAAATATTATCATAGATTTTAAATAGTTATTGCCTTTTGTATTTATACAGAGCACTCAAGGTACAGTAAAATAAAGCTTTTAAATAAAGTTAATCAAAACCATTTTCCATCTTTCTGTTTATTTAGTTCTTAAAAAGACTCATTAATTCGATTTTACGATTATTATATTTTTTGTTTTTATCTAGACAAATATTTTGGATATTATTGTTCAAATATTCAGAATAGCAAAGAAAAAATTTCTGCTAAAAAATAGCGTCCAAGATCCAATTGAAATAAATAAAATGATTAATAGTCAAGCAGAAGAGCTTAAATGCGAGCTATCCAACTCATTAGAAACACTCTTAAGGCATAAAATAAAAACTTAGAAGTAATTACTTGCAGAGTAATTATTATAATTGGTACTTTAAAAAAATATGTTCAGAAAAAAAAATCTTTTCTCTCTTTTTTTAAGATTTTAATTTTATATTAAGATATTCTTGAATTGGAGATTTTTTTTCGAAAATAGCATTTTCTATTGATGCACTCGAAATGTACAACGGTGTAAACAATCGAGTACAACGTAAAAAGCATGTAACTTTTTCACTACTGCAGTGCAATAACGAAAATGTTTTTTGTGAACTCTTGATAAAATAAACAAATGTATATTTTTGAATATGTTTTATTATGATGACTTAAGATTATAACATTTAATTTTGATTGTTTATTTGGGAGACTCATGTTTTCAAGTAGTTTGTTTTTGAAGATACGCGCACATGCAAACACACACTATCAAGGTGGTTATAATTAAAATCGTCCTGTTTAGAACTACGTAAAGTTCGTTCTAATAGACACATGCCATTGAAACTTGATGTATATGTTCCATGGATCATCGGGAAAGAACTGCGATAAGAAAATATTAGTTAATATTGTTTTAGATTTTCTAAATTCACCAAAATTGCTTAACTTGTGTTTGATTTGGCTATATAAATCTGACCTGGCGAGTTTAGCACGGTAGGCTCTTTAACCGATAAATACCACGATTTCTGTATCAATGTAGTAAAAAGGGTAAAAATCTTGAAAGAAAAATTTGAATTATTTATTTTCGTATTGCAGAATTATTTTCCATCACGCTCCATGAAACGAACGTACAAACGTTTAATGATATACGTCTACGTGAACAAGCTCTATGTAGATTAAATCCGGGGATATGTAATTATAATCTCCTATGACATATAAATGACGGCACGGTGGCGTATTACTTTGTTACTGGCCCTCCTATGCCCACGTTCTCGGGGTTCAAACCTCGACCGATGGCGGCCTGTTTTCGAGATGATGTCCATGTCGTATGATTATACGGCAAGTTAAACATCCCTTGAGTATCCATTTAGATCGGAAACTCTCGTCAAAGTTAAAAATTCCTGGTGCAATTTCGCATCGTCAGAGTAGAGGGTTTTCACCTTCCAGTGAAGAAACTAGACGTTTAAATTCTCATGTGGTAAAGGAATTCGCCGATAGTGGTGCCACTTGAAGGAATGGATGCCGGTTTCCGGGGAATGCACTAAGGTGTGCGAATGTTAGTGACCATACGCTGCCCTATTAGAAAGGGAAAAAACCCATTTAAATAACTAACTAAATAAATAAACATATACATACTCCAAAAGTCGCAAGTGGTAAATATTCAATTGATAAAGATCTCGGTTCAAGCCATTTCTTAGGACTGCTAGTTTTATGATGGCGAAAGTAAAAAAAAAAGGTCTAAAATACAAATGCAATGAGTAAAATTATTAGGGAGCAAGATTTATGCCAGGAATAGAACAACACTACCACTGGCTATGTTTTACCACGAATTAATTGCATCATTCAAAGCTATGACACAGATTTAATGCGCAAGTGATCCGTTTGTTGCCTTTTTCTTGTGCACAAGTTTAAATATTTTTTTCCTTTAAAAAATCAATACATACAGGAAAAATAAGAATAAATTAGTATAATCATTAAATTAGTGCTTCGCAATTATACTGAAACAGAATCAAAGAGAAAAATGCACTTTGCTTTAAAAAATGCACTCTAAATATTATCAAAAATTTACAAAACTAGGATGAAATTATCTTTAGTACTAAATCTGACAATAACTTAGATTCATGCTTGAAATTAACAAAAAGTTAATCATGTAATCTTATAAAAACTTTGTAAGCCGCTTCAAATATTTGCTCTAAATAATTAACATGTTTACTACTTGAAGGAGAATTATTTTTTAATATATTTTTTACATAAATGTGTGCGATGTGCAGGATTCAATGAATTAGATTATTTATTAAATTGTAATTGCATCTCTTTCAAAATTTGTCTGTCTCCTTAAACGGTGAAATTGGCACTTTAGCTTCCAAACTTTGCCGACCACTGCCATAGACAACCGTTAAAGGGGCCGTTCGCAAATGACGTCACGCTTTTTCCCCATATATTTGACCCCCCCCCCCTTTGTCACAATACGTCACACTTCAGCGGCCCCCCTCCCCCCCTTTGTCACGCGTCACGCTATGTTGCATAATGCAGGATATCACACTTCTTGTTACCCCCTCCCTCCCCTTGTCACACTTTGTCACAATTTCACGAACCCCCCCTCCCCCCTCGAAGCGTGATATCATTTATGAATGATCCCAAATGGGGGATATAATAAATGCAATTTTCTCCCAAGCTATATTTAAGTTTTCCATTATTCTTATTAATTGCCTAGATAGTTGAGCTAATAAAAAACGCGAACTAAAAAATTTTGCTATTTTAGATTTTACACTTACGCTATAATTTGATTTTGACAACTACCAAATAGTCCTCCTTCCTCTCCTCCGGAATTTTCGTACTCTGCAGATGCGTCATTGAAAAAATTTAACCTCATAAATGTCATTCGTGAGCGCCGTTAAACATTTATTCAGGAGATAACATTAGAAATGGCAAGGCGCAGCAATCGTTTTGTTCGTTTGACATCTTTTCACTCAAATCATGATTTAAAATCTTCCTGTTCTCCAAAAGACCTTGCTTTAATAATCCAATGCGCAAGCGTAATCCTTCCTTAACAATGCCATTTCCATCCGCTCCAGTGAGTCTTTCTCTTTAAACTCATGTAAAGAGATTAAGGTCTTGGCTTTTTCGGTTTTAACTTGAAGATTCGGAAGAAGAAAAAAGTATTTGCGTTTCTCACCATTTTCAAAACATGTGCAGTTCAGTTTTAGGATGGAATTTCGGAGTTAAAAATATATTTTGGGACAAATGATGAAACAAATGTACTTTTTTTTTTCAAATTTAGATAGCATTGGTAAAATTTAAATACACGCTATTATGTTTTTTAATGTTTTTTATGGTGGGCATTGGTCTGCCCACCAGAATAAATATGTAATTTTCGTCTATATATCATTTTAATATAATAAAATATTAATATTAAAAATAAATATTTTATTATTAATATCAGTGATAATAATATATTTTGTTTTACTATTAATGTTTTAAAAAATAAAATATTTTTAACTCGTTGTCTTATAAACAAGGCGTTTATTACCTTCTCGTGCAAATTTCACCATTGTACTGTTTTTTTTTTTTTTTTGTCAATTCTAAACTTAATTTTAAAATTAAAGCTCTTCATTTTGGATTGAATTACCATTTAAAAATTAAATACACTTTTATGCTTTTTTTTTCGATTATTTTGGCATTAAGTACTTTTAGTTCATCACCATATGAAAAACCTGTTTAATATCTCCTCTATCAAATTTTAACATTGCGCATGCTTTTATGTAGATTCTAAATTTAATTTTGATTTTAAAACTTCTCAATGTTCAAGCAACCTGATAAATAACTGTATTACTTTATCGGAAAATATTGCTTTATAGATTCAAGAAAAACACTCTACCGCATTTAGTTGGTGTTTCAATGTAGTCTCTAAATTTTCAATAACCAAAAATTCTCAAAATGTATAATAATGACTTGAATAGTAATGATTAAACTTTGTGCAAAGTAATAGAAATAAAATTTCACGATAAATTAAAGCACAAATGAGCATTAAAACGCAGACATATGTTTCGGGATCGCTTGGAATCCCTTTTTCAATGCGACAGGGAGCTTCTAGATGCAATTTGGATGTTTTGCATCTAGAAGCTCCCTGTCGCATTGAAAAAGGGATTCCAAGCGATCCCGAAACATATGTCTGCGTTTTAATGCTCATTTGTGCTTTAATTTATCGTGAAATTTTATTTCCAATGACTTGAATATTGACTAAAATTATAGTGATTTTTCTTGTTATTGCTTGAATTCATAATCCGTTTAACTTTCCTTAACAACGACGAACATGAAAACAAAAGATGCAGTGTGTCAAAGAGACAAATCGGATTGTTAATACTTTTAAGTAATATGGTTTAAATTTTTAAAAAATAATTCAGGAAAAAAAGCAAATGAGAATTAGAAAGTTTAACTTCGTAGTTTTATAAGCCAATAAAATAGGGATGAAATATCGCAGTCTTATGTTTTTTTGAGCATCGATTTTTTTGTTCTAGCATTGATGCTTTCCCAACACATGTATTGATCTGATATTTTTTAAATGCTTTCTTTTTGATGATTTTCCATTACAAAGAACAATTTGCTCATTGCATTTAGCACGAAATTAAAGGTTTTGGGCTGTATTCCTGGAAACCTCTTCCATCTTATTATTATAATCTCAGCTGTTGTTTTGAGAAACGAAAAGATGAGGTAGAAGTTATGACACGTTGTCAAACCCTCATCGAGTTGCCTGGTGGAAAATTTCCTGTTTTTTCCCTATTCAGTGAGCAAAAGCGGCACATTATCACTTTCAGAAGTCATCTAAAAAGGCAGCTTTCCGTATGATATTGTTTGTCTGAGGAATCAGGAAATCAACTTCTGTCCATTGTAACCTGTTAAGGCTTTCAAGTCATTAAACTCAAACTTTCCATCATATTTTCATATTTCAGTTAATCTCTTTGTTTATACAGTCGAACCCTCTTAATAGAACATCGGTTAAAAGAATATCTCGCTTAATATGATATAGCGTACGTACAACTACCGTTTTTCCACGTACCAAAGCATAGTATTGTTTCAAGCATAGTTTCTGTGATCCCGGATAATGGAATATCCCGCTTATTAGAATAATTTTTCTTGCAAATTGGCTATTGGATTAAGCGGGCTCGACTATATGTATGTATAATGCCGTGGTTATTGTGGCTAGACCTCTTTATAAATGTGATATCATTTTGCAGCACATGGTACAAAGAGTCTTATCAAATATAATTCTGATAAAAGATACAAATATTTTGTGAAATTTTAATTTTTTAAGCTGAGTTCACTTTTGATTTGGTACAAAATATTAGTCTTCTTACTTGTTTTATAATCAGAAATTTTTTTATTAACTACTATAGTGTTCGAATTAATTGGGACCAAAAAATGGAAAAAACGTTTTTTCTGAGACATTAGGTTTTAATAATTACACACATTAAGAAGACTGATAAATCAATCTCTATATTAGTATGAAGTATGTCCTCCTTTAGCAGAAATGACCTCTTCCACACGTCTTGGCATTGACTCCACTAGTGTAGTTCACATGTTCTTGGCATCATCATCGAAGAATCACACTCGTATGGCACTCTTTATCATTTGTTCTGTTGTTGTGCAATCCATCTTAGATAAGCGATTCTTGAGAATATGCCATAAGTTCTCATTGGGATCTGGATCTGGTGAATTACCAGGCCAATAAGTACTTTTATTTTATTTTCCCGCATAAAAGTCTGGACGAATTTCGAATTGTGACAAGAAGCCAAGTCATGCTGAAATGTTCCGCCAAATGTTTTCATGAGAGGAACAATCCTACTGCGCAATATTTATATGTATTTGGCAGAATTCATCAAGCCTTTAAGAGTAACTAAGCTTCCAGTGCCATTTGTTGTGAAAAAACCCCAAAATATCTGTTTAGAAGGGTCATCAACTCAGACAAAAAGAAACATGTTTGTCCCAATTAATTCGAACAGTATAGTACTTTAACCCCTTAAAACACGAATTTTTTCCCTGAAAAACTAGTATAGTGTAAGTTATTCTTTGCAACTTCAGGTTGTGGGGGGTGACTAGGGAGCGGGAGGTGTGATAAAAGTTACATAAGCAAAATATATTATACAAACAAAGTGTAAACGGATCTCAAACAGGCATTTTAAATAAAATGACGCACGGGCATGGGCAAACTTTCCGGTAACTTTCGGCCGTGTCGGACACATGAATGGGTTTTAATTGGTTAAAAGAGAAAATTTGTAGTTCAGTTATCTTTAGGGTAACTCTTCGTCCCTCGCCAATTCTATGCTGGTAAGCCATTGCATGACAAGTACAGGGGTAGTCAGAAGTATAAATCGATCTAAAAGTTGTCTGTAAGGCATGAAATACGGAACAATAAAGAATAGAGAAAAAGTGACAAATGATAAAACACTAAATAATAAACATAAATTCACTTTGAATAATATATCTAGTTAAATTTGTCTACAGAAAGGAGGAAAATCGAACTATATGCACGCGCAAAATGTTTCTGCGCACGTGGTACAGAATAAATAAAGAGGATAATTTGTAGAAATCATGCATACCAATGGGATGGTGCACTTTAACAATGTTAGATAGAGAAGCAAAATTATTTTTTGCTTCTTCGAGTCAAATGCTTTATCCGTTGGAACTTTTAAAGATGCCCTATTAAGCAGCGAAATATTCCGTCTGACACTTCTGAATAATAGTTGCTTTTAAATCAAGTTTCTCTAGAAAAAGCAGAAGAAAAATTTAGTTTTATATTCTCTTTTGAAAAAGCAAATCCAAAAGATAAAGTACGAAATGGAGCATTTACTTTCCGATTCTCAAATGCAAGCGATCAAACGTTTAGAATAACAAAACTTCTATTCATCATTTCGGAAATAAATTTTTACAGTGCACTTACTTAAATTCCAGAAAGCCAATCTTCCATAAATTAGCATCTTCGTATATCTAAAAAAGATTTCGTAACTTATTGCTGTCTCGAAAAACATGATGTGGAAAAAATTTTCTTTGCAAAGACACATTCACTTCAGAATTTGCTGGAAGTCATTTTTCACCGCAGCCATTTTCCCCATCCAAGCGATTTTTTTCCCTTTCGATTTTTCAACCATTTCATTTCAGTGCATTTATATAACATTTTTTTCCGCACGATCTACAATGAGATTGCCAGATTTCTTTCCATTTCTTACACTGTTCTATTTTATTTTATTATTTTTTTCATGAAAAAATCATTTGCTGCGATTCGAATATTTATGTCACTGTCACTTTGACCTCAGAAAAATTCTGATGCTGTTCTTTCGTTCCTTTAACTTCTCCAGAAACTTGTAGTTTATAAATAATAGGCTCAGGCAACTCTTCTTTACATGAATGATGGGAGTTAGAGCAATAGATGTTCTAAGATGGATATGGATAGAAAGTCAAGTCTAGGTTGATGTTTCGATTTGGAGAACAATTTCCATTACAAAATACATGTCTAAAGCACATAGAGGAGATTTCTAGTCACGATATATGGGCATTGGACCATTCGGTCACATTATTTTTTTTCCACAATAAGTCAACAGTGCTACTTATTTATTGAAGTGTCTTAGTTTAAGACACATCTTGGAACAAATGTTTACACGTTTGAAAAATGGTCTTTCAGTTTTATGATGCATATGTGCATTTACGCTTGCAAAGAAAAGTAGCTTTGAATCTATTTGTATAGCAAATGGGGATAGTATGTGAGTTTTGAAGCTTCAAGGGTTCAAATCAAATGTTATGTCATTTATTCTGTAAATTTAATTTCGCTTTAGGAAATTTGAAATGTAATTTGTTTGAATGACTTTAAGCGAGTTAATTGTAGCAAGAGATTTTGTTCGATAATTGCGACTGAGACCTGCATTGCAAACGCAAAATCGACCTGAGAAAATATGTTTATCACAGATTGGACACTTCCAGTCACAATCGTACATTGTCTAAGCGATTCTACGAAGATCAACCTGAAAATCGACCAGAGTGTATGCAAGGACTTTTGTCTAGAACTATACAAGCCTACTTTTTCGTACACACCAAATCAAATTGATATTCTAGGTACTATCTCCTTCTCATTTAGCTTTAGTTCTTAATTACTTCAAATGTACCTTCTTTAATGGTTTATACATATTCATTCATTTATTCATTGAGAAATATCCTTAAAAATCCAAACCAAAACGTTTCGTGGGAAAATAGACTCGTTTACTTCCGAATGATCTTCATATCTGTACGTATTCTACGTCATAACATCTTTTTGATAAAGTTTGTTAAAAGCAAATCCGTCTGTTAAAACAAGATTTATATAGGATTGAAATTTCCACGTAGGTGCCAATATTAAAATTTTAAAACTTTTTCGAACTGTTCAAAATTGAACAAAAGATTGTTCAAGTCAAAAGTAAGCCATAGAAATGAGATGTGTTCGCCGAGATATTTAGAATGTAAAATATATATATATATATATATATATATCGAATTGGACAATTCCTTCAAAAGTTATTGGGGGGGGGGGGGGCAGACCGACACGCACATTTTGTCCATCTTAAACCCTACTTTCAATTTTTTTTATTTTTCCAAATTTATTTACTTCGCTTATTTTTCACTTTTTCAAAATTTTAACGTTATTTTTACGTTACATTAATCCTTCTTCCATTCTTTTTTTTTTTTTCATTTCTTTTTTTTTTTTTTTTTTGCTTTTACAGGAAACTAGGCTAATAAAAAAAATTGAGCAACCATTTCTTGACATCAAGTTCACCTTTGACTTCAAATCGCCAACTTCTTATTACGGGTGCAACTCTGAAATTTCTCATGCATGAACTTGAAATAATTGCCTTTAAAAACGGTATGCATTTTTATTTTTGAATACAGTTCTTTTATGGTCAAATGATATTTTTCATAGTAAATAGTTACAAATTCCAGCGGTTTTTCTCGTAAATTTGCAACTAGTAATAGTTTTACTGAAAATTTGTGAATCTCCATTTTGTGGATATTTTAGGCTGGCGAAGACACATCGTTTATCAGAGTACGAATTCGTGGTCAAAATTTATATACGTGTCGGGAGCCTTTCTGCTTTAAAATACCACGTTGATTTAGCAGTTGACCATGCCGTACAAACTTAAAGGTTATTATTCTATATTTATTGTTTTAGTTCTCAATAAACATACTAAACAATTGATGTAAATATTAATTTATAACATGCAAATCCAATAATGATTTATAACAAAGTATAAACATTTACCGCTCGAAGGATTGTCAGCACTACTCCAGAAAATGGTGTAACCCGGTGTAACCCAGGATAGCTCTTCTTTCTTTTTGGACAAAGGGAGGGAGAGAAGCTGCAAGATTATTGTGTAGTTATTCTGATATTTTTAATGGATATAAATGTATTTCTTTTAAATATAAAAAAATATTGTAAACCTTGCTTTATATTACACAAATCTAATAATTTCACTAATGTACATCAACCAGAATTATACTTTTTGTAAACATTTAGGTAATTGTATTTATTTATACAATTGGTCAAATTTATATAAACTGTAAATGACTCATACGGCCCCTGGAAAAACTTAAGTAGGTCGCATAGGGCTTTAAGGTCGTAGGTTCCACATCCTTGTTAAATACTTATATTAATAAACTACAAAGGAACTGTTACTAAATGGCGTGTAACTTCAGGTGTATGTCACACAGATTCAAAACAAAATTCTGTGACAGTAAATAATTAATGTATTTTTTATGAAAAAAAAAAGACCTCATTACGATATGAGTCGTCTAGATTCAAAACCAGATACATCCACTGTTTTTTCGATTTCAACTTTTTTACACTTTCTAATAGTTTAAAGTAATATTCATAAGGTGTTAATTTTTTAAGTTTCTAAAGGCTAAAAAGTGTAAAAGTGTGTTTGAAATGTGCCGGTTAGTTACAACACCAGACCCCCCCCCTCCCCCTCATCGACTGTGCTTGTCAGCTCTTCTTTTTTTCCCTCCAAATATCTTCCAAGGAAAAAATATTTTTGTGTTAAAATTTCAGCACGTTAAAAGTCTATCCCAATGCTCTTACCTAGAAATTCAATTTTCTAAGTTTTTTGCCCGTCGTGAAAAATTTCATTTTTTGGATGTAGTTGGTTTTGAAACTGGAGGACTCAATGTATAAGTAACTAATTTTGATTTTATTGATTTATAAGTTGATTAACTGAAAGAAAAAAATTATAGCTTTCAATATCTTCATGCAATGCTAGGTGAGGGAGAGGGGTGCGGGAGGGAAACACGAAAGCATTTCGGTTGAGTTTAAGATGCCATGCGTGGCTTTTTAAATTTTCAAAAACAAAATTTTAAAATTTCAAAAAAAACAATAAGAAAATTGAAAAAACAATCAAAAAAGAAAAATTGGAAAAAAATTTAATTCAATTCATTCTTGCATGAGCATTGATTGTCCGCACAGAATTGAATGGAAATGCTGCTGAATCACTCATAATGTGATAAAGTGCAGTCACCAATTCGTGATCCATAATGCGTCCAACTCTGGCTTGTCCAATAAGCTATTGTAAAATGTAAACTGATTGCAATCAAAGCAAGAAATTTCTTCCCTTCTCTTCTTCGGCAAGCAGCAGCAGACGATACGTGATTCCACACGACTGCCTCAGGCCGAGTCATTTCATTTACTTGTTTGTGCATTTATTTATTTTGTTCTTCGTCGGAGCGTTTAGCTGTAGTGCCGTTTCCGTAGATATCAAAGGGGTGGAATAAATTTTCGAACATATTATTCTTGGACAAGAACGAGCCTTGTGTGCGTGTTCGGGCTCTTGTCGAAACCATCGAAGCGTTGACGTAAGCGATAAGGAAATGTTTGTATGCGGGTGGCATGTAGCGAAGCGGTTACAACAAATGCGATTTTTACATTTGAATTAAACAAATCAAATAGACTATAAAATTATTCTTTTTCTTAATACATCTGTATATATATATATATATATATATATATATATATATATATATTAGGAATGCATCGGTGCGCACTTAGACAGATTACCGATTAATCGACCGCCGATTATTTGTAATGATACTCAGTTTTAATGGACTACCATTTTCCATCGCTATCATTTTTGTTTACAATTTTAACTTTAAACAGTTAGCTAACAGTTAATTCCTGTGAGTAAAGGTTTACTTTGTCCCATTTTCATAATGTAGGTAATATGTCAGATTTATTCAAATTTTGTGAACCAATTTTCTTGTTGATTGTTAACAAAATCAGCTTTTGTTTAGGTAGGCCTAAAGATTCGAATATTTAGATACAGTGGGCAGTAGACACTTTTAATTTAGTAGCACTATTTCTATTAGCACACACTTTATCCAGGATTTTTATTATTTGTAATATCTGTAAAGTGATCTTAAGCAGTATGCTAAAGCTAGAATATGAAGGAAAGTATTTATACACGACTAATGTTGCACTAGAGTATGCCCTTTTATGCAAATTAAAAAAAAAAGTGTCAGTGTGAATTCTTGTGAAAGAAATTTAAAGCGTGTACACATAAATTTAAAACAATAAAACGATTTTTAATAATAGTAAATTTTTTGCTGAGTGAAAAAGGGGAGGGTGTAGCAATTTGAAAAATAAATTGCTGAATGTTTTTTGAAATTTATCTAAAAACTAAAAAAAAAAAAAAATTGTTTCAACTGGAGAATTCTCTCAAAAGTTTGGAGAAAGGGAAGACCATCAGACCTGTTGCAGAAAATTACATTGACTAGTTGCAGTGTTGCCCAGAAGGGAGAAGGGTCATGAAGCAGATTCCATTGTTGAAAATTTTTCGGAGATGTTATAAAATTAATTTAAACGCTGCAGAAATTCCGTTTTCCTCGTTATATCTTCTATATATTTTTTAATGAAATCATATTTCAATCAATGTTACTCTGATACTTTTCTTAATTATTTTTTGGAAAAGGGGGGGGGGGGGGAATGCGCGCTAGCTCTAAAAAAAGAAGGGTACTTCTGCTATCGTTAATCAATTAGTTCAGCATGTTTTTTTTTGTGTTTAGCAAGTAATTTTTATATTAAAAAAAGTTCTTCGCTATTATAGGCAAAAATTGGGCCGATTATGACGATTACTGACTACTTCTGATTAATCGGTGCATCCCTAATATATATAGGTATATTATACTGAGCCATTACTGAAAATGTGTTTTTCAACGTGTTCTTCTCTATTGGTATTTCGCTAAAATTACATATTAAAACTAAATACTTTAATTACCATTGCAAGTCATAGAATTGAACATTATATAAATAAAAATAATTGGGTGTAAAACGTATCTTTATAAATAATATAAATCCTTGAATGATAGAGTCGATTAAAATGTAACAGAAAAAGAGAATAACCGTAAAAATAAAAAAATATTATGGAGCTTGTTTTTTGGATTGTGTTACGTATTTTTCCCGATATTGATGTAACACGCGCAAAGAAATAGGTTGAAAGATGCATGAAAGTAAAACATTACGAAAATAGCTGTTATCTTCAGGTAATCCCTTTGCACGCAGTGGAGAAGAGATTTTTTGTAACTCCGAAACACGAGTATACCATTTTCGTAGCAAGCTTCTGAGATTTTTTGTAACTCCGAAACACGAGTATACCATTTTCGTAGCAAGCTTCTGGCTTATGTCCTTCAATTCAATTAATAAATATTTTTTTTTTGTACAGCTAAATTGAAGTTATAAAATTTCTCCAAAATGCATTTAAACCTAATAATGATTCAATTTGAGTTATTAATAAATTAAATTGCCTAATGGAGTCATTCCTTTTCTAGTATATATTTTCTAGTTTTCTAGTATATTTCTGAATATATTTTCTGTTGACTGAGAAATTTTCGTATTTGTAATCTTTTTGGATTTCTTTAATCAATGAATGCACTTATGAGTAGAAAGTTAATTTTTTAAAGCTATCTAAATGCTGAGAAAGCTTCGAAAAATTTAGCACGTCACTAAAATTACAATAAAGAAAAACGAAAAAAAAGAAAAAAAAAAAAGAAAAGGAAATGTGAAGGTATAGAAGGCCCCCCACGCCCGCTTTTTTCTTATTTTGAATTGTTTTATTTCTAGCTCGGAAAAATAGAGTACTTTCAACCTTTTTGAGAAACTTCATTTTGTAATTTTTTTAAAAAATGAATTTTTTAAATAATGACAAGTAATTAATCATCCCGTTTTTTTATTAACGTTTTTGATTTTTATTGGTGAAAGGGAAAAAAAACTACAAGCAGTTTTATTTACTTATTCATATTTTTAAAAAATGCTTCGAGACAACTATTTGAAGGCATTCAATTTTTTTTAGGTATATATACGGTAATATTTTTTAACTCGTGATTTTTTGCAAATTCTTTTCAAATAAAATTTATTTGTTTTCAAATATTGAAGTAAATAAATATAACCTTTATCAGGGGGCTAGGTTTTAAGTTCAGCTGTAGCAAATTGCGTATGGTTTACGATGAGGGCGAGGAAGTAGGACTTTTAATTAAGTATGTTCAGTTAATTGAATGATGAGAGAAAGCGCGCCAACTCGACAACAATTTATTCTCCTCTTCAACGCCATGCATGAAGCGCCATACAACAACGCTATCAATGATGTGGGATGGGGGAACAAACATACGCAAAAGGGACGAATATTGAAAGCTCGGGTGTACAAAATGCATAATGAGCTTTGAATTTTTGGCACTTATAATCGTTTTGACTTCAGGTTATTTCTTTATAAAATTGAGTTTAAGTTTTATATTTGTTTGCAGAATGGCAACACATTTAAATTTATCTTCACTGCCGTAGTCCGCGCCAAACATGTTCAGCGTCGTTGTGAGAATTTTACTGAACGCCTTTTTTTAAGGGTTTAAGAAAAACAGTTTTTTTTTCGAATAACACAACTTGATGTTTTTTCGAGTTTTATTGGTGGTTTTCTTTCGAGTTTAATTAAGAATTCGTCGGGTTTTGTTGTTTTTTTTTTCGGGTTTAAATTACACAGGTCTGCGATGAAAAAATTGTAGCATATTTAACTAGTGGGTTTAACAGTATTTCTTGTGCTGATTACGAAAAAAATAGTAAAAAAATTCCATCACCCTTAGATAAGTCAGAAATTTCAACTGAAGTTTTCTTATTTTCAGGGGTTTTCAGGTTCAGTATGCGTACGATTTTTCAATATTATAACCTACATAAGTGGTAAATTTAGTCTGAATTATGGAGCTTTCATGGTGAACAGGTAACTAAACAATGTGAGTATGTTATTTGAAAAAAAAAAAAAAAAAAAAATATTTTTATTCTATTTATTTGAATAAGACAATGAATCTAAACTGGGAAAATCCAGTTTCTACTGGAAGAAGACATGGCTACCAGAGGATGTGTCAACTCTCCTAACTGTTTCTGTTATATTTGTGGGTCTTATACCATCAAGAAGCAACAAAGGAACATTTCTAATTTTGTTCAGAAGGTGTATTTTGCATACTTTGGTGTTAAATTAGGGGACCAAGATAAATCTTGGGCTCCCCATATAGTGTGTTCTGTGTGTGTTGAAGAACTGAGACAATGGTTTCAAGGTAAGAAGAAATCATTTCGTTTTGGAATACCCATGATTTGGAGAGAGCCTAAAAATCAGAGTGATGACTGTTATTTTTGTTCTTGTTCAGTGCAAGGTTTCAATTCAAAAAACAGGAAGGACATTTCATACCCAACCAACATACGTTCGGCTATTCGCCCTGTTTCTCATGGACCTGACTTGCCTATTCCTTCACCTCCAGACATTCTGGAGAATATTTTAGACGATTTAGACCAAATGTCACATAGTAGCAGCGATGATGAGGACAGCTACGATCCAGGTACCAATGACCCTAAACTTATCTCTCAATCAGACTTGAACGATTTAGTACGAGATATGGGCCTAACAAAGGATTCAGTGGAAGTTTTAGGGTCTAGACTTAAAGAAAGACATATGTTAGCCTCCGGTGCTTCATTTTCATGGTACCGATTTAGAGAAAAGGAATTTGTTCCTTTTTTTACACAAGAGGGTGACCTAGTTTTCTGCAACAATGTACCTGGGATCATGGAAATGTTCAAAATCACGTATGAACCAGAGGAATGGAGACTTTTCATCGATTCATCAAAAAGGAGTTTGAAAGCTGTACTTCTTCACAATGGTAACCGATATGCTTCTGTGCCTGTTGGACACTCGGTCCATTTGAAAGAATGCTACAAAAATCTTGAGTTTGTTCTTAATAAGCTTGGCTACTCTGACCATAAATGGACCATTTGTGGGGATTTGAAAGTTATTTCCATGTTACTAGGTCAACAAAGTGGTTACACAAAGTTTCCATGTTTCCTCTGTGAATGGGATAGCCGTGACAGGAACCATCACTGTCAAGCAGTGCTGGCCAATCAGAAAGGTTCTTATTCCTGGAGTTAAAAATGTTGAAAGACAAAGTTTAGTGGATCCTAAAAAGATCTTACTTCCACCACTTCATATCAAATTGGGGCTAATGAAACAGTTTGTGAAAGCATTTCCCAAAGAAGGAGAGTGTTTCAAGTATCTTTGTGAACAGTTTATTGGTCTATCCGATGCTAAGCTGAAAGAGGGAGTTTTTGTTGGGCCTGACATCAGAAAACTTTTAAAAAATGAAAGCTTTATCACTAAAATGGAAATGAAAGAAAAACGATGCCTGGAATTCATTTAAACATGTTGTAACAGGCTTTCTTGGAAACAAAAAAGACCCAAACTACAAAACTTTGGTTGCTGAATTGTTAGAAAACTACAAAATGTTGGGCTGCAACATGAGTGTCAAAGTCTATTTCCTTCACTCACATCTGGACTACTTTCCAGAAAATCTTGGGGCTGTAAGTGAGGAACAAGGAGAACGTTTCTATCAAGATATGAAAGGAATGGAGCGCAGATACCAAGGTCGATGAAATGTCAACATGATAGCAGACTACTGCTGGATGTTAAAAAGGGAAAATTCACAAGAACATAGCCGAAAAAGTACCAAAAGAAACTTTGATGGAAAAAGAAAACGTTATTACAAAGACTTATAATATATTTGCAACACATGTCCATCACTATTGTGCTCATTTTAGCTAAGTATCGTTGTTTTTTTTTTTTTTTTTTTTTTTTTTTTTTTTTTTTTTTGCTTTTATTTCATGTTAAAATAATAAAAACAAATCTGAAATTTTCCGGTATTTGAACTTTTCCCAAAAACTTCAACTTTATTTTGTAGGCAAGCCTTACGTGATAGAAAAAAACCAATGTGTTTTTTGAAATCAGCGCAAAAAACTACATAAAGATCAGTTAACTAAATCAAAACAATTTTTAAAAAGTTTTTTTTGCAGACCTGTGTTATTTTTTGTTAACCTTTTTGAAATGGCTCCGTCGTTCGTCGCACAATCGGGGCGGCGCGGGCCCGTTTGTAATGCAGTTAAATTCTCCGTGCTCATGATGGAATACTGCACAAATGGGGAGCTTGCCGCCTTCTTGAATTTTTTAAGCGAATTTACCGGGTTCCGGTACACTACTGTCATTGTTAAATTTTCACGGTGTAAAGCAATTTACAATAGTTTTTAGTGTTTCTGTTTAAAAACAGTGTAGCAAATACAAAACTAAAGGATTTGTTCTTCTGGCTCAGCTAGTAAACTTGTTGGAGCATTTCAGAGTAAAAATGTTTACCACACCTTTACTAGTAAATTGTACCTCTCGCGCTGCTGCCGAAGAATGTTCTACATGTATAGTACGAGAAATTTGAGACGGCTTGTGGAATTCAATGTTTTACTTAAAAAAACCAAGGCTCATGCTTTATTTACCTGTCTAATACAGAAGTTAATATTGGTCAATCTGATACAGAAGGGTGGAACCGAATAGAGAGAGAGAGAGAGAACAAAAGACATAAGTAACAATGCAACTGTCTTGTCCTTGTCAAATGTACAGCTTTGAAGGTTAAACCATATTATTTTCGATCTAAGTATGTTTCATTTTGTCTATTTCCAAACGTCCTTTCGACTTAAGACTTTCTCTGTTAAGCCAAGAGCTGTCAAAATGTTCACAATATTGAAAGAAGAAAAATAAAGAAAGGGCGGTTAGAAATAGGGACATTTTTACGTTATGATCCCCAAATTAATTTCATACCAAGTATTAGTTCATGTAATTATAATAAAAAATAAGACTAAAATTATTTATATAAAGGTAAAAAATAAAATAAAGTATCAATTCATTTTTAACTGACGATTAAAATTCATTAATATTCCTTCTGTACTCAAATGATTAAATGTTGTACTTATACGAAAATTATATTTTCACTATTTCCTCTCGTCAACTGTTTGAAATAACAGCTTTGGTACTGATTATTTTGATCGGCCTCAGAAAGTTGTTATGCTAAAGGAAGGTCATTTCTCCATTATGAAGGTCGTTTTGACGTCATTTTTACCACGTTATGAGAAGCAATTATTCCAAAATGCCACACATCTTGCCACTTGGGTGTCCCGATCATTGTCGGTCTGGGGAGGTGCGGTCAAAGGGAGGTTTCAAAGAGAAAAGTGAAGAAGAAAGTTGTATGAGAGGAATAAGTATGAAGTTAACATAGAAAGTTGAAGCCTCCTGTGTTACTATCACAATCTGATGCCTGCCAAATCTTCAGATTACTAAAATTAGTGTTGAAACGCTACTCGCTATCATAGTTTAAAATATAAACTACTTCTATAATACATTGTTTTTAAAGTTAAAGTATTCCAACTAAAATTTAAACTTCGTGCAGTAGAAATAAGTATTGATTAAAAAAAAAAATGTTGGTTTCTTGACAAGAAAAAGTTATTTGTTGGAACTTGAAGCTTTGTTCGCAGTTTCTACTCAAATTGTCGACATTGCTAAAATTGTTGACTTCTTCCTTCATACATTTTCTTTCCTCCAACGGGGCTGCATATGGTTACTAACCTTTTTGCAGACCTAGTGCATTCCCCGGAAATCGGGATCCATTGTTTTAAGTAGCACCACTGTCAGCAGATGCCATTACCATTCTAAGAATTTTGACGCTCAGTTTACTCTAGATGGTGGCACCTGAACCCTAATTGACGCAGATTGCACTAGGAATTGAATTTAGCCAAGGGCATCCAAGCCAAATGTCTACCCAATTGATCTTTTACGTGCCGCATAATCATACGACATGCACTCTTAAAAATAGAATCTTCATTTTCGACGATTCTTCAATCGTCAAGAAAATTTCGCCATTTATAACGATTCTTTCCTCGCGCGATCACGTGACTTAACCCTTATTCTCATGAAGTAGCATATATGCTACCTGGGGTTTTCCCCTACTTCCTATTTGTTAAGTGACGTCAGCGCGTATGTTGCATTGTTATTTGCTAGCCCTTACTCTCATAAATTAGCATATGTTACTTTATGAGAATAAGGGTTAAAAAAAATACCACACAAATTCCGGCAGTTTGACGAAACGTTTACTCGGAGCCTTTTTCACGAAGCCATTTCGTCAAATACGACGAAAGTTTCTTGAGAGTTGAGCAGGCGTTTCTGAGAGTGTGGGAGCAGACGATTTTCTGCATCTTGAAAATCCACCGACTTGGGCAAGGTTTGATCCTGCGAACTTGGGCGTACGAGGCCTGCGCCTTAACACTACGCTACCCTGTCGACACCTTCCTTCATAATTGGCATCGATGTGCTGGAACTTTTTCGTCGAAATCGAAACCTCCGTTTGAAATTATCGCTCTTCTTCTGAACAATTACCACTGTTCTATTGAAAGTTGCAACTAATGCTTCGTGTGCAATCAATTTTTACAAACAGAAGAATATTTATAATTTATTAGGTGCTTGTCTTATCTAGAAATAATGCTATTTTCGTTATTATTTTAAATCAGTTGTATAAATGGATTTTTTTTTTTTTGAAGAGGTCTTTATTGTGAGTCGCTCAATTTGTTGAAACTATTGATTGAGCAAATGTATATAATAGGCCCTAAAGTTAGACCCTTAATTCGTTTTCTTCCTACAATTTCGTTAATATTTAAAATGAACTAGCTTGTCCAATGATAAAACGTGCTTCATTTAGTTGCTCCAGATCCCCGTAGTAGTAAGCTTCATGTAAAAAAATTGTGAGTTGCATTTTTGAATTTAGTAAAAAGTGGGGGAAATGTTGTTTTTAGGAAAGGGATCCTAATAAGGGCCGCTCTACGTTTTGAAAAAAAAAAAAAAAGTCCCCAATGTAAAAATAAAACAAAATTAGGGCATATATTTGTTTATTTATATTTGTATATTAATGCGAACTAGGAAGCGAAAACATGTTGAGGAATTTTTTGAGGTTTAATTTTCTTGCCCTTTCTCATAAAGGGTTGCCCATTCCAACCGTAGTTTTTTTCGCTGAGAATTTGAAAATTGTACAGGTAGAAGATACAATCTACTCATTCTCAGTTTCATTTCATAATTAAATGTATTTTTAGAAATATGCATCCAGGGAAAATGCACATAAAAGGGGCTGGTGAGGAGGGGGGGGGGGAGTTCTACTTCGGAACGCATAGGGTTTAGGCTGGTTACAATTGTTACAATTTTTGCAGTTAATATTTCACACGTAAATTGTTTCAGGCTTGCTGCATTGTTTCTCCGTAACACTTGAAATATTTTCAATATTTCTTTCATAGAAGTGCATGATTAAAATTTGTTTACCTATTAGTATATTTCGCAAGAAACTCGAAATGTTGTTGCAGTACTAAAACCGCCAGGAAAAAGATGCGGTTTTCTGGTTTGAAATAGCTTATTACCGCGGCGCCAATCTGCCACACGTTTGTTGCCGCAGGTCTAAAAAGCAGCCAATGTCATCGTGTCAATTTACATTAATAGTATTTCCGAGACTAATCTCTCGCCAAGGGTCGAAATATATCTCCATTGGTGGTCTTCTATACGCATATTGGTGGTCTCGTAGCATATCTGGAATAAATAACTTGAAACATGTCACGGGGGAACTTCTCTCTCCTTTCTCTTTCAAAAGTTACTCATTTCTCTTGTTATCATGCAGCTACATTTTTAAAACATATAAATTAATGAAGAAATCCAGGTTTTTGCTTTAAGAGGAGAGGGAAGGGTGGGGGAGACAAGATCAGGATTAGGGATGTAGCGGATTGATTTGGCGGACATCAAATATCCGGTGTTCCTCGCTTGAAGGATCCGCACTGGATATCCGGCTCTGGTGATTGAAACCAGTAAATTCTATACCTATTTTTACACATCGTAATGCTTACAAATCTTTTGGTAAGTTTTAAAATTTACCTACATAACTTACGGAATATCTGTATTTTAAAAACAAAATTTTCCTTTGAAAGGGAACTTGTTTGCTTCTCCTCTGCGGATATCTTGCCAGATATGTCCATCTTGCCATGGATAACCGAATCTTTAGTGCAGTGGCCAGATCCGATTCCGGATATTCAAAAATTTGGATATCGGATATCCAGTGCTTTCTGGAGGGGTACCAGTTCGTCCCTTTCCGTTGGTGTGCACCCCTTGCTTATTATACACACTGGGTATGTACATTATACACTCCAGGGGGGGGGGCACATTTCTTATTATACACACTGGGTATATACATTATGCACACTGGGTATGCACATCATACACTCTGGGTATGTACATTATACACACTGGGCACACATTTCTTATTATGCACATTGGGTATGTACATTGTACACACTGAGCACACATCTCTTATTATACACACTTTATCATGCAAGAAACAAAGAGGAAGTTTCTACGTTATCTGACTTAACCCATAAAATAGGGCAAATAAAAGAAATAGTAAATTTCATTACATTTCAATTGTATGCAATTGCGTGTTTTTCCCTTGAATAGCTGCGTCACTGCTTAATATGTAAACCAATTTAACTTATGGAACTAAACATTTATGAAAAGAAAAATTCAAGTTAAGTCCAGGAAAATGTGGGAAAAAGTATATTTCTAGAAATATTTAAATTGCCTATTGGTATTTCAAGAAATGCATGGTTTGATAGTTCTGAAGCTCGGTCTTTGAGATTCATCAAAAACTTGGGATTTCCAATATCATTTACCCAAAACTAAATTTCCTTTTTGACCCTTCCATTTTTAGAAAAAGAGTGAAATCCATAAATTCTCGTAGTTTTAGGTATACTCGCAGACAGGCTCCCAAAAGTGGTATTTGTTCTGAGTGAAATATTCGTTTCATTTTTCCACACCGCAGCACTGGAAATTAGGAGAAAGCTTCAGTCCTTGGCAAGGATCAATTTTTCCTCAGATGTGGAAGTTTGTGAAATTCGCTAAAAATTGATTTGTGTAGAAATATTGTTAGAATTTGGAAATACGTTTTCTTTGAACTTCTCACTGCTGTTAAAACTTATTATAATAAACTTTTCGGTACATTGGGAAAATCTGAAGCAAAATAAAGTAAATAAATGACGTAAAGTGGAGAGAAATAAATGGGTGGTTTAGGGACTTATTTTGATCTCAAATAGTTTTAAAATTTTGATCTCCTCATCAAAATTCTAAATTGTTCTTCTGTTTTTAATGAAAAGTACATAAATCTAAATTATTCCCTTCATTTAAAAATACATTCGTTACAGTTAATTATCTGTTAAATATTTCGGAAATTTAATTAAATTTTGACAGTATATGAGGATGTTATCTTTGCTTTTCAGAAGCTTTGTTTTCGTCGAACAGAACGTGCCGTAGTTAGCAGATTTACTAAGTGTTTAAAACATTACATTATTTCTACATTTTATTTTTAATGGTGAAACCGCAATTGCTCGAACTCAAAGATTTGAAAGGAATTGGAAATATTTCATAAAGTCCGTAAGTTAAAAGCCATGGATATTTTAACTTGAATGCAGCCTAATTTTTTAAGACTATAGAGAAAATAAAATGCAAAAAAAAAAAAAAAAAAAAACAAATATACCATAAATTAGTATATTTTGGAGTCGATAATTTTTTGTAGTAGAGAAAATGAAAGCACATCACTTTTGAAGAAAAATGTGAGGTGAGAGAAATGCTTTAAAACTTGCACGGGTTAGCCTCTCAGAACTATTATCGAAATCAAGCAAATAAAGAGCGCGCCATGCTTCATGGATATAGGTTTTAAAAATTTATATCCAATTCTTTCCCAAGCATTGTTTGATAAATGAAATGAAAGGAAAATAATGAAATCTGTGAAAGTGAGACTGCTAAATCCGAGCATTGGAAGCATAATTTCACTACGACCCCCAAAGCACGACGGAATCGGTCAGCGTGCATAAACAGGCAAATCAGTAATTAGGCAAGTCTCAGTGTTGTCTACCCTCCTTCTGCCCATCCCCTCGCAACGAAGAAGAGAAACAACGGGTAAAAAAAATAAATAATAAGAAATAGTCTTGAGACAAAGTGGGAAGGGGAGGTCAGACAATATCAGCTATTGGGCGGGCAGAGACGGAAGAATCCCTCTTGCGGCTACGTACCTCAGCCCACCCTGGTAGATGGAAAAACATGATCTTCCAGCAAGCATCAATACAGCATTGCAAAATAATAACAAGAAGAAAAAACTCTGAAGATTTATAGAAGGCACTTAATGAAGACATTATTAACCAGCATTCATCAAAAAGCATGCTCGAGGAAAAATAAAGAAGCAAAAGAAGAAGTTTTTAGTTTAGTTGGGTCATTTATGCAAGCAAATGCTTTTGATGTCTGCAAGGGAAACCGACTGGCTATTAGGCCCGTTTTTGTTTCACTTTCTCCGGTTCCTCGAGTGCTTCAGGTTTTTCTCTTGCTTTGTTTTAAATGTGTTCGTATATTACTCGGTTCTGCGGCAGAATCGTGAGCCTTTGCGCTTGATTCTATTCTTCGGGGATGTTTTTCTTTAAGCAATTCGAGAAGAGCTATTAGTTGCTAAGTTTTTATCTGTCTCGGATTTAAGTACATAAGTAATTACGTAGTTTAAGGAACATTTTAAAGATGTTTTCCGAAGGGTAATAGTTAAGTATTTTAATGGGGTTGTTTAGTTTCAAGGCGATGACAGTGTAACGACTATTTTTTTTTTGCTTTCCCTCGGTCTTTTCCTTATGTTTTCCGTTTAATTAAAAGCTCCCATCTTCAGCTGGTCACTGGCTAATTTCCTCCTAATTTGAATAATAAAATGAAAAGAGAAATGTCATGGATGTTAAACTGTTTCGAATTTAGTTGCTGAAAAAAATCCTCCTCATTTTGTCGTGACAGAATAAAAATTGTTGCTACAACTGCAACATTGAGTGTGAACCAATATTGCTCTTTTTTTTTTGTCAAAAAAGGCAATAAAATGATTTACTCAATTTCTGTGAGGATTTTTTTTTTGTTCACAGAAATAGTTATCATCTAACACAATATAATTTTTTTCTCACTCAATTTTTTAGTATTGCAAAGTTCACCTTTAAATAAATGCAGAACAAACGCAAGTTCTTGTAAAAGCTGAAAGTTTCCTTCATAAATGAATGTAGAGTTACATGCAGGGGAATGTTTCTCAAATATTTTCTGTTATTCTTGAGCACAAAAGATGATTCACTTGAAGAAATATGTGTATCCTCTAATTAAATTAGATTAAAGGAATTTCTTTGTACGAAAAAGTATTGTTAGAATAAAATACTTGAGTTACGTTTGCTTTTATAAAGTTTTGTGAATGTTTGTAATTAAATAATTTTGTGAATAGGGGCTGCTTTGAAATTTTTGTTCCCCGAGCTATTCTGAAGTTACAATTTCATATTGTAATTTCATTTTAAATTTAGCGTTATTATTTATTAAATTTAATTTGCTAATGTGAGAACGTTTGGGAAAAAACGCAGCACTGTTTAAAGGCTGTAGTGCGTTTATCCCTTTCTTCTTATTATACGTTCTTCTTATTTTTTCCATTCACTCTCGTTCTAAAAAAAGGAAAGGTCAAAAATAAAAATTGCCTTTTGCATAAATGATAGTAGTAATTTCGAGTTTTTAATGAATCTGAAAGACCGTGCTACATTGGCTATTCTTATAGGTACATCATCATTACCTTTTATTTCCACTGCTCTTGGCCTTTTCTAGCTTTCTTGATTTGCTATGGTATGCAATTTTTGAATTTCCAATTAATCCAATCGATTTCCTTAAATATTTAAGCAATACTTATACATCGTCGACGCCCTGGTAAAATTCATAGGGTTCTTAACCCTGATTTTGAGGTATTGTAAATTTAAAATTTCAAATTGCTGAGAAAAATATAAGTAAGTAGAATTGACGAACACCTAGGTAATAAAGTAGTTTTATTTGGGTAATGTATAAATTATGTGATTGCTTTATGTATTGAAGCAACTAATTGCAAATTCCAATTCACTTTTAGCTCGTTGCACACTAAAAAAAAAATCGTTGTTTAGTTGCCACCATTTTTTAAGTTCAGCAACACTAAAGTCGAAAATTATTCATTTTTTGATATATATATATATATATATATATATATTTTTGTGCTTGTCTAAAAAATATAGCCAGTATAGTATTTTTTTTAGCTTATGAAGTTTTTTAACTTTATTACCGATCTAAAGTTCATTGCGATTGCTCTTCATTCTATTTTCATAGAAATTAGCAATCGTAATGAAATTTTGATACTTAACTAAGTTAACAAACTTTATGTGCTAAAAATATTTATACTGTCTAAATTTTTTGCAGGGTAGCAGCAGCTCGTTGCTTTTTTTTTTTTTTTTTGTGGACTTTTTGTAGAACTGCGATGAACTATTATATCGTCGGCTTACAAGTGAAACACACTAAGTCAGTCATTAACGCAAGGTTAAAACAAAAATTTATCATTTTTATCATCCCCAAATTAAAGTTAGACGTTTTAAGGAAATAAAAATGCGATATAGAATATTAAAAATTATTGACAAACAATTTTGCGAGTATTGAAATTTTTATTTTTTTCTTCTTCGGTTTTGAAAAATTAGGTTTTTTGACTTCGTGGGTTTCACTTGTATGCCGACGATATGTTACGTGCTGATGTGGCATGAATTTTTTTTTCTCCATCATCCGAAATCAAAGACAAATTCACTTCAATTAACAGACCTTTCATCCGAAATTCGTGGTCATGCCAATTGAAGAGTCCACTGGAAAAACGACCTAAGTCACATACTACTTGATGAACTTTGTTTTATTTTTTATTCATTCATTTTATCATAATTGTTAATTTTAACTATACTATAAACTAGATTATAAATTTGAATTTGGGTGTTACGGGAAAGTAGGCTCGAATAGTTAAATTAGCATTTATGTTATAAAATGAAAGAATAAAACATAAAGCAAAGTTCATCAAGTAGTATGTGACTTAGGTCGTTTTTCCAGCGGACTCTTCAATTGTCATTCTCGCAAAAATTAAACAATGCTAAGACTTTTGAATCATTTTAAATTTTTTTTTCATTAGCATTGCCTTTTAAATATTTTGTGACTTGATTGCGATGAAAATTGAAAATAATTTTCACTTATTTTGGAAAAGAGAATTTCTCTCGTCGGTATAATTTACAACCGTAAAAAGAACATTTTGAACTGCACTTTTCAGTCGAAAAAATAACGTCTCGAGAGTTTTAATGAACGACGTTTCCTTTTCTTAATTAAAAGAAAATCACAGACATTCAGTTGTCAGGTAGAGTCACACGTAACAGACAGTATGACAGATGTTCTGGGAAACAGGTAGAAAAATAAACGACAAAAACACCCCAAATCATCAGGGGAAACTATTATTCCTTTGTTTTGTTCGAGCATCTTTTTCTTTCTATTTTAACCCCGAGAGGGGAAAAAATCTCATTTACTCAAACAGCCACATTTTCTCTCTTTTTTTTTATTCATTTGTTATGTAGGTTTTTGACGTATGTTGTTACACTCTGGTACATAGCTCGCATAAATAAAGTTTAGCCCACCAGGAAAAAAAAAAAAAAACCTTCCGTTGGCTTTTAGTCTGACGGTCGTAGTAATTGAATGATAATAAGGTAAGAAATGCCACCAACGAAGCATTGACCAGGTAATTAAGTTCAAATAATGGAAGACCTTTGGCATTTAAATTGAATTCTTTTCTTTAGGAGACATTTTCCTTTTTAATTTTTCTTATATATCTCATTTTTTTCATGCTCCATGAGTTTTCTTCATTGTCTTTTCTTTGTTCGTGGCGATTTCGTCACGGAATGTGATGAACAAAACATGTTCGATGCTGTGTAAAAGGAGACTAGTTGACCTTTTAGAATTTTATGTTAACTAATTTTGGTAGAGAATAATAAATTCAAAGAAGAATAGCGGGGGTGCAAAAGAGCATCTTTGCTATAAAAACGCCATTTTCATGAAAAGTTAATCCTTATCATGTTATTTTTTTACCATTGATGCAAATGTTTTGTTTAGAATGGAAAACGTTGAAATAATTATTTCAACTGCCGAATTTAACAACAAGATTTGAATTTCAATTTATTCTTGATCGCGATTTAGGCCATTTATTTGTTCATCTTTTTTTTTTTCGTATCGAATAAGTTTTTGTTGTATTATTTTTATCAAAATATTTTGTAAAAAATATTTTACATTTTTTACAAAATATACAAACAGAGAATAATTATTTTATCTGTAATCCACCCTTGAAACTATGAAATTAATATAATGTCAAAGGTAACTTTCGGAATTTCTAAAGATAACCCGATCGATAGTTTTTTTTTCTGTTGTCGATAATATTTTTGCCCCAATATAGCGGAATTTTCAGTTTGATATGTTGTCAGCGTAGGCGTGCGCACGGAGGGCACCATATGTACCATGGTTCCCCCATTATCCTCCCACTCCTAAAAAAAAAACATAGCTAATATAAAACTCAATATTTTTTCCGCATTAGATTTAATTTTTTCATACCTCATGACACTTAGAACTGCACCTTTTTATGCGGAAATCTTTACTTTTCCTTATAAGAGCGACCTATTCAGCCCCCAGCGCAGTGGTACCCCCTTACTCAAATTCCGTGCATGTTTATGTATCGCACTGTGGTCAGCATTAGAAGTATTTATTATAATAAATGCATATGAATTTCTAAGGCGAGACGTTCTTTAAATTTGTGCATGCGTCAGGTCTCTTCGATTTTTTCTAAGTAAGGGTGTGAAGAGGAATGACAATGTGGAAATATTAATTTTCTATGAAACCAACTGCGTTCTATTTCTTTTCCTTTGTTTCTGTATTAAACATTTAAATCAAAAATGGAATAAATCAACATCGGGAATAAACGAAAATATTATTTAGAAAAGTGTCAATCCCGGCTTATGTTCTTATACCGAATAGGACCGTTCGCGACGAGTAGTCGCACTTTTTGTAAATGAACTGTATGTATATATATATATATATATATATATATATATTTCATAAATATAATGAAAATATGAACGTAGAATATACTTAGATGCATATTTTTAAACAAAAAAAAATTAATCACATTAGTCAAGTTAAAAATGTTAGCAGTATTAAATTTATTTACTCTTAATTAAAAATTCTGATTAAAAATTCTGATGGAATTGAGTCAGAAAGAAGTTAACATTTTTATGTTTGTCGGAAGAAAGTAGATTTCTCTAATCTTTTGTTATCTGACAATTTTTGAAAATTAAAAATATTTCCTTATTAATTAATCAAATTCAATGGAAACTCAGTTTTCTAAGTTATAAATGTATACACAAAATATGCACTCGTAATAAATTGGCGACCTGTATTTGATTCCTTCCGGTTGCTTTCTTTTCTAGAAACGTAAATTAATGGAAAGTATGAGTTTAATTAATTGAGAGTTCAAGACAACTAATTTTGTGAAACATTATCATTATGAATAATGTTTCACAAAATCTATTTTTGTTTCTCTAAAATATTAATTTCAGAGAAACAAAATCTACTTTTTTCCCCGGAAATATTAATTTCATATTCAGTGCATAGTAGCCGACTAATCGTTGTTTCGAAAATAAGTTAGGAAAGGTAGCTTTAGGGCACCCTAAAGCTGACCCCCTCAAATAAAAAAACTGAAACTATTACCAATTAAAAGAGATTAAAGAAGTGATACCATTCAAAAAGAAAGAAAATCTCATTTAAAATTATTTTAAGGAATTGATAATACTTTAAATGTATTTTTATTTCAGGGTGTCAGCTTTAGGGAACTTTATCTTATGTGTCTCAATTTTCTTAAACGCAATAAAAAATTTATTTCGTTCATCTTAGAAATATTTTTTAATAACCGCTCAAGGTAATTATATTTTTTTACGAAAGACAACAGATAACATCGAAAAAAATCCAGGATCATCCGAAGTTCAATGAACGAGAAACAAAAAACCCTCGTTCACTGATCTGTGAAATATGCCGCATTTATCGCCCTATAAAATTTAATAAATTGACCCATACCTTGTTTACATCTGAATGGCAATAAAGAAAAGAACAGGTCACGGAAGCGAAAAGAAACAGAGAGCCTATTGTAAAAAATGGCTTCTCTCCAGAATGGACCGACGCATTCACATATGAATGAATGAAGGCGAATAGTGATTTACTTACAAATATGCACGTTTTTTTCTACTCAGAGTTTCATTGGAATTTCTGATCGTGCTAAACTCTTGTACGAAAAGTTAACAGTTTCTTCGCATCCGGCGACTTAGCCGGCCATTACTCGATATTGAACAATGGCTCATCAATCAGTATGATAGCTCCTTTTCTACATGCTCTTTTATTTGTTATTTTGAAACATTTTTGAAGGGTGAGATTTAGAAGAGGTACATTACATATTTTGCATATTTCACGATATGCGGCAGTGAAATACTTCGGCTTCATTTCGAAGATTTTCGGGAAGTATCTTTAAAAAAATTCTGTCAAAGAACGAAGCCACGAAATAAAGCTTTTTTGAGCTTGATTTCTGGAATTTTTATTCTATTAACATTTCGAGTTTTTCTATTTTAACAATAATCTTTGCAATTATTTTTACTTTTCCCATAAATTACTTTACTATTTTTAATGTTTTCCGGTGTTTGAGAAATTGATACTGTACAAGACGATTTTTGTTTAATATTTCAGTTGCGATTTTTTTTTTCAAATTGAAAGTTGCTCTTTCGCTGTGAGTTACTTCGGCTACATTAAAAAGAATAAAAGTGTGTTAAATTCATGAAATCCCGCTTTGATCTCAGTTTAAACATTCCTGCATCCAAACATAGTTGAAAATAAATGAAATAAATAAATATATATAATTTAAACTGGTTAAAGTTTTAACTGGTTAAAACTGTTATTTAATAATACATGACATTTTAAAATTATGTATAGCATAAACACTACATCAGGACACTAATAATAGAACATTTTGACTGTAACGTAGTTACTCCAGTTGTTTAAAAATAGTGCTCACTTAATAAAAGCTAACTCTTAGTGAAATAAATTAACAAAGTATAATTTATAAATTGAGAGGAGGAGATAACTAAATATATCGACAGAAGGAGTGCGATTGATGTCTAGTTTCAAACATGACTCCAATAAAAAAGTTTAATTCATTAACCTCTTCAGAGCAGAGATGTACATCATTTCTATCGAAAGCATTTTTCTTTTAGAAGTCAAGGTTCTGGTATTTTTTGCCTTTACAATCGGAGAGTTCTCTAAAAATTCAATGGCATAAATTCCTGAGAAATTACCTGCTCCTAGGGTCTAGAATCATCAGGGAACCATGTTCTAACCTATCTTCTGGTGTAAAGCATTTTTTTCCAAATGTGCATCCTCTTGGAGTAGGTTAGGGATATTCCTCCCTAGTAACAGGTACCACCTGAACCCCCTAATTAGAGGTGTGGTAGGTAAGAAATAGTTAAACTCATAGAAGTGACGCTTGGAAAGGTTGCTGTTTTCTTTCCGAGCACATAGGTACAAGAAATTCATTGTTTATTTAGTGCCATGTTTGAAATTTTGTTACAACTTAAATATTCGTTGAGAACGTTTATCGAAATAAAAAGCTTATCAAAAATAAAAGTAGAGAAACTTGTTTTTAAAGTATTAATTTCAGAATATTTGAATTACAGATTAGATTTCACATTACATAATTTTTTTATATTTTTTTCTTTTTGGAAAAGCGTCAGAATTGCTTGAGAAAATATCAGTAGAAATGTTTAGTAGAAACCAGAAAACTCTGTGAATAAAAGAATGAAATAAAATAATGAAATAAATAAACTAACAATATAATAAAAATGTCCTTATTGTTTGTCGTCATTTTGTGCTAGACTCAAGGGAAAAAAGCGCAAAAATTAAATGAAATTACAAATTGTGAGAAATGCCAAAAGACTGAAATAAAACTGCTTATGTTTAAAGCATTTTTTCTTATAAAATGATGTTTAGGGTATTGTTTACAGTTTTGATATTTCACTGTTTGTTTTTCCAGCTTCTTTAAAATACTGAGGACAAACATTTTTAGCTATTTTTTTCGTTTGCATCGCCTTAATCTTATTATTTTTATAGCGTTTAAACACATCTAAATTTGAGAAACAAAATTTAAATGATACTAAGAAGGTTAAGATAGTTATTTTCATTAAGTATGTAAAAGTTATTTCTGATATGTGGTTTTTTGAGAGTTTAAAATCAGAAAACACGGGTTACAGAGCCAGCTAACTCAGAAAACTTCGTATATTTTTTGCCAATAAACACGAGGCACAATTCTTTTCTGTTGGATATATCTAGCAGAGAGAATCAGTATCTCTACTAATAATAAAGCAGCAAGTATGTGTGTGTGTGTCTGTGTCCGGCGTAGGGCCCAGACCGTCCAACGGATTTCCATAAAATTTGGCACGAAATTAGTTTGGAACTTGGGGGTGTGCACCTCGGAGAGTTTTTTCTGAAATTCGAATTTGTTCTTCTTTTATTCCAATTTATAGCCGAAAGTTTCATAAAATAGTCATTTTCTATGGGAAGGAATTATCGCATCGCTTCGAGCTTGATACCGTTGAAAAGCGCGTAAAAAACTACCCCGGAAAGAGTTTCGCTCTATGTGCGAAAATTCGAATCCTCTAAATTACCTAGAAAAGTAGTTATAAGCATTTTTCTCTACAGTTCGAAATTATTTTTTCACGGTAATTAACTTTAATTTTAATTGTTACCATGCCGACTGACTATTAATCCTGTTTTCTTTTAACAAATTAAAATTTATTGCTTGCGGTTTTTAGCATTTTGAGGAGCAGCCGATTTTTACTTTATTTATTTCTTTTTTTGGATTTTGATTATTATTTTTTTAAAGCGAATTGAAATTTATTACCTGCGGCTCACAGGGCGGTTGGTAGTTTCATTTTGATTTCCTTATTTTGACCTGTATTTTACGGGACCATTTTCCATACTGCACAGCGGTTTTTAAAAGAAATGTTATTCTTTACTGATTTTTGTTATTCCAGCTTATTATTAATATTTATACTTTCATTTATTTTATCTTTTTTTTTCTCCTGTAAATTAGCACATATGTTATTTTCCTATTTGAGCTCGGATGAAAGGTTTGTTCTGCTTTCAAGGCTTTGCTTGCTGCTGTTTGTTTCTGCAAGCTACAAAATTTCGTCTTTCTGTTTTAAGCCGGGTCCAGACGCTACGTTTTGCACAACTTTTTGTCTCCGCAGTTCAACACGTTGCAGATAAAACGTTGCGTATAGATTGGAAAAGTGCGCAGTTTTGAGTCCGATGCGAAGACTGTACAGTTGCAGAGATAACTGAGCTAGAAAGCATAGATGTCTTTGAACTGTGCAGACAAATCGGCACATGTAGACGGTATCACCCTTTTCCGATTCATTTTGTTTCTCAGTTTCAATTCGTCAGGCGACAATGGCCGACTTTCGGCAATGTTCTCGGGAGTTTCTCACAAAATTTATTGTATTATGCGAAAGTTTCCCTTGCATTTGGCGTGTCAAATCCAGGGAGTATAGTGACAGGGATAAAAAGGGGGACGTTTAGTGGAAAAATTCAAAGAAATTGATGCAACCGCAAACAGAGAAACAGTTGTAAATAATTAATTCTTTGAGAAGTGTTTACCGTAAAGAATTGGCAAAACTTAATAAATCGATTCGATCTGGGGCTGGAGACGAAATCTACAAGCCATCTCTCTGGTATTTTGATTTGTTACATTTCCTAAATGATCAAGAGACACCAAGGCAGTCTAGAAATACCATGGATGAAAATTAAGAGATTGCAGTTATCGAACCACCAGAACAGGCAACAAAAAATATTTATTTTATGTAATCATTTGGCCACTTTGAACGCCGGGTACTTCTGAAACGTTCCAGTCTTTTTTAAATCATGACACCATGCCAAAATTGACCAGAGTAGTACCTCCTTCATGACGATATCGCACAAAACTGAGTGAAATATACAGATATCTCTGCACCATGTAGACACATAAAAAACTGCAATGTTATCATTCAGTATTAAGACTGCGTAGACAAAAGGTTGTACAAAACGTAGCGTCTGGACCCGGCTTTAATGTCAATAAGTAATAGATAAAATTTAATTATACTAAAAATTTATTGATTAAAACTATTATAATTTATTATAATCGTCCCTTTTGTGTGAGTACTTGAACTAAACAAACAAAATGCGTTTACTTTCAAATATTTTCTTTTTTGTTTTGTTTCGTTTCTATCTTTCCTTTTTTATTGTGCGTGTTTTGTAAAAAAAAAATGCTTAAATGTGTAGGATCTCTGGCTGATTGCCGTGGGCAGCTAATTTTTAATTATGTGGAATGTTATACATTTTAATAAAATAACATAATTTACACCTAAAATAGTTCACTATATACACAATGGCAAACCGACTGGTCTTTTCATTTTTTTAATACGGGCATAGCAGTGCGGGTACCGCTAGTTCTCACATAAAATAAGATTTATTCTGGCTTAGAATTAAACATGGCAAAAAGTAACGTAATAAACTGTAACGTAAATTTAAGACACAATACAAACAACAAATACATGAGAAACGTTCTACAGACTACTTGTAATGGAGGCAATTCACCGCTAGAGGGATGAGCGATCATCGTTTTCACGTGATATCCGTTCTTTGTTTACAAGATTTTCAATTGAGTTATTTATTTATTTATTTATACCTCATCAATCACCACCGTACCTACCCTGACGAGGGTTTAACCGGATGTGGTGATTTGAGAGGAAAGAACAGATAGAACAAGACAGCACAACAGATTTTAATATACAAAGAAGGAAATACACCCATGGCAAAGGTGGGACTCGAACCCACGCCTCTTTCTCTCCGCGCAGGGAGGCACCGGAGCCAGTAGATTTGACCGCTCAGCCACTGAGGCCCTTCAATTGAGTTATACGTGGAGTTCATTAGGCAAAATTAGTTATGTTAAAATTAATTAAAATTTTTTCACAGCTTTTTCTGCTTATAACCCAGTATTCACATTTAATTTAATCATTATAAAAGAAATTTATTAATTACTACAATAGTTATAGTGTATTATTTAGTGTTAATTTTATGTAATGTAGAAGAACTTTTTTTAGACCTAGTTTTTAATTAGATTTGGAGAACTCGAAGTACAGCGATGCTACGGCTTCCTTTGTTACATTGCTTTCATCGCTGCCACGTGACCAATGACGCTGCTTGAATGGTGTCATGCCAGTTCCGGACGGTCAGATGCGGAAAATTGAGAGGGTGGGTTATTATCAACAATGGGACAAGATTCGCAAGAGTCAAGCGTTGCATTCCACTTGTGCGGACAGACAGATATGGGTGACCAAAAAGAGAAATTTATCGCGTCATTTAGGTTTTGTCTTCATTTTCCCGCTGCATATTTTCTCATACGCTTTTCTCCTTTTTCTACATACAACTGATTTTACGCTTTCATACTGCGGCGTTTCAGCAGAAATGAAAAGCAATATGTTTACTGCACCACAATCAAGCATCAAATGGAGAGATGGTACACATGTAGTACTTATTACTATGAAATAACAAGTGCGTGAATAGACAAATGCTGACCAATAAAATGTGTAAACTCCCTTTTCGACCGCAAATGAAGCAATTACCTCTCCGTTCTAGTCACCCATAAAAATGTTGTAACCATGTGAAATAGAAGTGACTGCTTATTTCCCTTAATCCCACTGTTCATTGTTCGATTCCGCCGCCCGCATCTGACCTGTCCGCAAGTGACATGTAACCGCTTGAATTTCCTCCATTGCGAAGAAAACATAGCGCATGAGTTTTTAAACAATACTGTTGCCAATACTGAAAAGCAAGATAGCAGAATAATATTGTAAGTTATTTGCATAATGCTGACTGCCTAATAACAATAATATTAAACCTAACATTTTCAACAAAACTACTTATCTGATTCTCACATTTTTAACATATCGTTTATGTAGATGTGCATGAAGCTATTCCATTAATTCAATATGGAATACAACGGAAATAAAAGGTTCAAATTTAAGGAAACATGTATTAAAAAAATAAATTTGAAAAGGTTGTAGTTAATAATAAAATTACACGTTAATTTAAAGCACAAATGAGCAATAAAATGCAGACATATGTTTCGGGATTGCTTGGAATCCCTTTTTCAATGCGACAAGGAGCTTCTAGATGCAAAACATCCAAATGAAGCAGACAGAACAACAAAAACAAAGCTTATATAGCCTAAGAATTATCTGTAAACCAATGAGAATAAAGGCAGCGTGAAGTGGAAGTAGAAGTAGCACTAAGACACCAATAAGAGAGCAACAAACGAATCCAGTTGAAAGTACAGGAAGTAAAAAGGAATATCAATAAAAATAAAGCAAAAAAGACGACAGCATGCATAAAAATTGCAAAAATAATAAAATAAAATACAAAGAATAAAATTGAAATAAAAATAAGTACAGAAACCAAAACAAAATGCAAAACAAAGTACACATGTAAAGGAGGGGGAGGGGAGGAAGGAGAAAAATAGACACAAAAAAGGAAAACAACAAGAAAACCTAGAAAGAACAACAAATTAAAGAAATTTATGCCAGACCTGTGAAAAATAAGGAGTTGAGGAAGAATCATTAACCAAATTAGAACTATTCCTGTTAATATGATAAGCTTCCCAAAAGTCAAGCTCTAAAGGGGAAGAACATTTTTGAATAATTTTACCAGAATTGAAATCAAAAGAGTGGTTGGAATTCCAACAATGTTGAGCAATGCTAGACTTATTTAACTCTTGCTTTCGTACATAACCTTTATGCTCATTTAAGCGAATTTTCAGAGCACGTTTTGTCTGCCCAATGTAAGAAAGGCCGCAACGGCAACTAATTTGGTAAATACCCCAAGTGTTAAGTTGATCGACAGGATCCTTAAGAGAAGAGAAGGAAAGTTTGTTACTAGGAGCAAAAACGACTTGAAATTGAAACCTTTTTAGGATTTTAGCAATACGGAAACTGACAGAATGAAAGAATGGTAACACAACCAAATTCTTTCTAGAAACCACATTATTGGGACCAGAAGTTTTCTTAGAAAGTTTGTTATGAATAGAATCAATTAAAGAGTGAGAAAATCCTCTATCAACAGCTACAGCTTTCAGATAGTTGAGTTCAATCTTGAGAAGCTCAGGAGAAGAGCAAATATTAATAGCACGATGGACCAGAGCATTAAAAGCCGAATATTTTTGGTTGGGAGGATGAGACGACAGTCTGTGAGGAGGTAAAGAAACAGCAAAAGGTTTACGATAGACAGAAGTAGTGAAACCAGACTCACTCTTAGAAATAAAGACATCAAGAAACCCGAGGCTACTATTAAGTTCTTTCTCACAAGAAAACTGGATATTAGGATCAATGGAGTTCATAATAGAAAGAGCATCATCAATACCTAACAAGTTACTGTCCGTTAGGACAAAACAATCATCCACATAACGAACATAAAATTGAAATTGCAATTTCTGGAACAGTTTTTCCTCAAAATAATGCATATAGAAATCACTTAAAATAGGACTAAGAGGACTTCCCATTTTTTTTAAGGTTGTAGTTTACAAAATTAATATAGCTCGCAGTCAAATAAATTAATCTTGATTCGCTTGGCTTTCTTGATTGAGTGAATATTTACCATTACATTATTTCATTAATTTATTTGAATATATTTTAAGTATTGCTTATAGTATACGTTTTCGCTTTCCCATGAGCTGATTGCTATTTAAATTTTCTGAAATAAGAATTACGAAATCTTTTTCAGGGAAGTTAGTGATTTCCTGGAATAAATTTCCCTAAAAGTAATTCAAAGCAAAAATTGCCTTCATTAAACTGTTTAAGAAAAACGTCAAAGGAAAAACTGTTATCAAAGCAATTTTTCAAAGACTCAATCGGCCGATTATTCAGTTTCACGCAATATTGCACACCCGCTTTTTCTATGACTCGAAATTAAAGTTATGAATATTCAGCAATTCCGTGTAGGCAAAAAAGAAACTCGCCAGTCTTTTAATAAGAATTGCTCCAACAAAAACATCTCGACTGCAATTTCACAACAGATCGCAGAATTCATTTTCTTAAATTCAAGAGAGAAAGAGAGGGATTGTTCTAAGCAGAAATAAATTCAAAAGAAACAGTAACTGGATTGAAATGATGAAGTCTGCAATCCTTTGAAAATAGGTTCTCAGTTCATTTTGAAAACAATTTAAGCGAAAGAGTAAAGCTGAAAAGGAAACAAACTAAAAGTAATGTAAAATTCCCGTCCTCCCTTCTTCATATCATCACTTTAACAAAACGTGTCGATTATCAGTTTTAATTTTTTTTTATTCCTAACAGACAGCGACTCGGATCAAAATGCTCCATGGTAAAAGCGTAGAAATAAAATTTTTGGATCTGGCAACAGGAGATGAAACAAATGAAACGGAAGCAAGCGACGGATGTTTTTAAAGTGGCTTTTTCTTTCTCTGAAGTCAAGGGAGCCATTTCTTCCGAATGTAATTTAGCAGAGGAATAGGATTTAAAATGAAAATTAAAACTGCGCCCGAATATTTATTTTTGAATGATTCTACGTCGCAGTTATTGTCTCAGTTTAAGCGTAGAGGATTACGACCGAATATGCAATTCATTTTTTCTTACATTGAGTTATTTAACTGTGTTATTGTAAGAATTTTCTTCAAGGATAAACAGTTGCTTTGAAATGAAATCTTAAATACATGTATTTTTAATAACATGCGTCTCCCCAATAATTAAATATAAGAACATAAACATGTTTTGGAAGTAATTGTTCTACCGAGTAATGAATTTTACAATTTATTTTATTTCTTATTCAAAAGTGTAAACTACATAATTGGCTCAAACAACAAGAGAATGATGACGTATTCAATGACGATTTAGAAAATGAGTTTTCAAAAAAATGAAGTAACTTTTTAAGATGCCGGAATTTAGGACATGGAAAAAAAGTCATTACGAAATATTACTAAACACTCAATCTTTAGTATATGTTTTCTTTTAAATTGTCTTCAACTTTGAATAATAAACGAATTTTCAGTTTCTTTCAATCAATACGGCATCATTGCAATTCATTTAATTTCAGCTAGATGTTGTACTATGAGGGTCCAAGGGAAGCAATGGACTGCATGAATGAAAAGCGTTCAGCGTTTCACGCGTCGATCAGATACTATGTTGAAGTTTTTCTTTTTCAAATCTGATTTTAGAAATACAAAGTGATTCAAAGAGAAGTATACGAATTATGAACTATAAAACAAGAACAACGTAAGATATTACATGATTCCTGCGACAGAATTGTAGGGGTTTACTTTAAGTTTTCTTAGAGACAGTCAAAGATGTTCTATGTGTGACCCCTTAGTGACACGACTCACATCAAGCCGGAAATCCATTGGGGCTCAAACGCGTGTTAAGGCTCCTGACTTAAGTCCATCATAGAGGCTGTGATACCATTCTGATACTTTAACATACCTCAACACGGGTTTGGATAGAAATGGATTTTCGGCTTGATGCGTGTCGTGTGACTAAGGCGTCACACTACTGGCCATTAAAATTGCTACACCAGGAAGAAATGCTGATAACAAAATGATATTTATTGGACACATACATTATGTTAGAAATAACAAATGATTACATTTTCAAGAAATTTGGGTGAATAGATACTGATAATTTCATTTGCATATCACAACATCTTCTTCCTGTCGTTTAAATTTCATGTCTGTAGCATGTCACCTTCTTGGTGTAGCAATTTTAATGGTCAGTAGTGTAGAACATCTGTGACTTTCTCTAATTAAACTTAAAGTAATTCCATACAATTATGTCGCAGGTAACATATCTTATATTGTTCTTGATTTATAGTCCATTGAAGTTTTATACTTTATCTCACCTGTGTTATGCAATGCCTAAGTACAAACTTAGAAAGTTTGAGTCAAACTTTTAATATGGAATTACTTTAATTAAGTTAGATAAGTTAAACTTCTAACTAGGCATGCGAATAAAAATAATTTAACTTTGTGCAAGTAAACAATAATAATAAAATTACACGTTAATTTAAAGCACAAATGAGCAATAAAATGCAGACATATGTTTCGGGATTGCTTGGAATCCCTTTTTCAATGCGACAGGGAGCTTCTAGATGCAAAACATCCAAATGAAGCTTCATTTGGATGTTTTGCATCTAGAAGCTCCCTGTCGCATTGAAAAAGGGATTCCAAGCAATCCCGAAACATATGTCTGCATTTTATTGCTCATTTGTGCTTTAAATTAACGTGTAATTTTATTATTATTGTTAGGAATGCGAATATTTAAAAATATCTGCACCTGAGCCGTAGTATCTTAAGTCCATTTTTCGACTTTTTGCGAGTTTATACTTAATAGCCATGCAATAAAGTACCGACGGCAAAGTCATCTAGCTACATGAGGGTTCCGAACTTTTAAAACTGTTGTCGGACATCTTTATTCCAAGGTTCTCACGGAAAAAGTCTAGTCTTATAGTACTAAAAATGTTTATTTTTTTCCTTCATCCAGCTCGAAGAATGGGCTTAAGATACTATGGTTCTCAGGTAGAGATATTAATAACTGATCTTATATATGAGCAGCTTATATGTATGTTTGTCGCCGATAGCTTATTGGTTGCTTGCGACAACTGTAATGCAGTTGCCATTGTTGTAACACATGTCAAATATACTGATAATCAAAACATTTCTCTAGCATTTTGAGTGAGGCATCGCTAGATTTGCAGTCTCCGTTAAAAATGAATGTAAACGCGAATTTAATTTAATCCTTCTTTCTTTGTTTTAACTTATTTGTCGTCTGCGCTTTTTATATAGATTAAAGTGGCAGAGCTCTTTTTTTCCAGTTTCGTTAAAACTATTGATTTGACGATGATTATGTTGGATATAAATAAATATTTTTCACGAACAATTTGATATTATAATAAATAATATTTTTATTTTACAGATTATCATAACTTAGATATTTTTTTTTCGGTAAGAATATTTTTTTCCGAAATTATTATATGTTTATTATTTATTTATTAAACTTTACTGTTCTATCTGATCTTTGATTTGATGTGCATTTTCGTTTACTGGGATAATTGTATATTTATAATATGTAGAACAGCGGTCATTTCGTACGACCGCCGGGCTTACTAGTAATATATACATACAGCAAGATATTTTACATTTTCAGTATTTTAACAATTCCTTAACAGTTATGCATTAAATAAATAACGTACGAGAACGCATGTTGTGTCTAACATGCCTGATCTGACGCATGTTCTCGCGGGTTAAGAAAGCCAAATTCAAATTAATGCCATGAATATGTTCCAGTTTCCTTGATAATCTCCCCCTTTTTCCCAAATTCGAAAGTAGTCCAACCTTTCCGCGCCTCCCCTCCACCCCCTCCAAGCTCTCATCAACATTTCTTTCAGAATTCACAAGAACGAACAACTGCCGCCGAATGCTTAAACGATGAAGGGCGCTGACTCCGTCCACCCATATCTTGCCAGACTGAAAAATTTTACCACCAAACATTGATTGATGACGATTTAACTTCATCGATAGAAACTTTTACTTCTAACGACGTGGTCGTTAAGGTTATATTTCTTCAAGGCACTTCGCGAAGGTGGAATTTGATCTTTTACTGAATTACCGCTTTTGCATTAATAGTTCAGTACTTGGCTGATGTCTAAAATTGCTTATCAAGCATTGATGCATACATAAAAAAAAGTTTTTTCTTTATGTATTGTGGTACATTTAATGCGCGGTCGTTTGTAATAAATAATCTGTTTTGCAATGAAAATATCACCTGCTAAAAGGATTGAAGTTAACTGAGAAAGAACCTTTTATTGCACCTAAAGCATAAATGACGCAAAACTTTTACTAGGAAAAACTTGATTATAAATATATTTTTTTGATAAGTGAGTTGTTCGTGAATGGGATGGTTAAGAAAAAAAGAAGTAACTTTCAAAATGCTCCATTCATAGACATTAAAATATTTTTCTTACAAGGTCAGAAAGTCTATAGCACCTTATATGTTTACTTCTTTAGTAATTTTCGAGTTCTGAAAAATTTCACAAGCTCATTATACTTAACTAGTAAGAGCTTAAAATACTCCTAGTTCAAGAAGACTTCCCGCTCGTAAGAACTCTTTAGACATCGGCCAAAAAAGCATACTATAATAAATTTGAGCAAGAGAAAACTGTACATGAAGGAAAACTGGACACAGACATGAACAAAAATATTCCTTTCGATCGCTGACAGAGGTTGACAATAGACTTTCAGTATTCCAAACATTTTATCGATACTGTTATTTGGTAAAGGTTAAAAAACATCGCAAAATTAAGTACAAAATTTGCAAAAATTGCCCACACGCGTATCGAGGTTGTAAGGATCCCCCTTTTTTAAATGAAAAGGAGTGAGCTTCTAGATGGGAAACAGTTAGGTGTTTTTCATCTCTTTTGCACTGAAACCTTGTTACATCGAAACACTGCAATTTTCGGAAAATTTGTGCTTAATTGTACGTTGATTTTTAAGTTTTACTTTGTAGCACAAAGTTTTACATTTCATTCCACTATCATTAAGGTTTTCAATGCTACTTATTAATTGCGGGGAGAGAGGGGATAATAATTAAATAAAATAACTTCTCTTCAAAAAAAGAAAACAAAACACTATGTTTCTTTTTTAGTTGATGAAAAAATGAAAAAATGCATCGTAAGATAAAAATAATGAAGATATGTATAGTAAATGGTGAAAAGCCTCATTATAGCTTCAAAAAAAAAAAAAAAAAAAAAAATTCATTATTTTTTCAGTTTTCGGAAGAAGCATGAAGCATGAACACATTTATGAATTTAGAATTACATAAAAATCAGATTAAAAAATATCAGTATTTCTGTGTCGGCAGAAGCCCTTACTGAAAATAAGTTCACTGCGTTGTTGACGTAAAATTAACTGCATTTTAAAACCGTTTGTTTAAGGACTAATTCTAAAATTAGGATGATTATGCAAAATGTTTTTGATATATTCGGTTCTAATCTAGATTACATTTGTAAAAAAATCGTTCCAAAATTGCAATTTTTTAGCGGCAATTAAATTTTTAGTGTTGCTCTCTTGATGTTTACATGAAAAGGATCAAAATGAAGTTGTTAATGTGCATTGAAATAGATGAATGTTATTACATGCAGACTTAATGTAAATTTCGAAAGTGTATGCCTGCGTCAGGGTAACTTCCGAGGTCAGCTAAATCTTTAAGAAAATTTCAACTTGAAAATTTCGGTGGTTTGTTGTAGTGTTGACACGAAATAGCTTTGTAAAATAGCTTTCACGTAATTTGCAGAATGCCTACTTATTACTGCCCGTAAAACAAGACTGAGAGTACCCGAGGGAGAAATTATGGGAGAATGATTTTAATATATAAATATTCGGTGCAGTTATCCTCATTTATGATACATATTTTTTTTCATTGAATAGGTATCTTATAAGACTTTTCACACTAAAAGTATGAAGCATTTGGAGCCTTTCGTTCATAATTATCCAAACTTGGCAGCTCATTGTTAAAAAGTTAACTTTATGACTTAACCCTCTAATTCCCAACTCCGCCTCAAGGCGGACGACGATAACAAAACTTGGGCATTAGAGGGTTAATATCTCCAAAAGGACTAAATTAAATTTTATGAAATTTTTTGAGAATAATCTTCTTATAGACAAGGTTTAAGTATATTTTGCGTTACTTTAAAAGTTTGTAGTCAAACAAAAATTTTTATATCACCATGCTATGTGCAATTTTTCTGTACTTCTGTATTTGAATACTATTAAGAGAAAAGCGAAATCTCAAAGTTGAAGTTATGCTCTTCCTTCACTCTTCGTGATTTTGATGCATCGAAAAATTATTGGGATAAAAGCCTGTCTCCGCCACAAAAGAAATGGTGAAACTCATTTACAGTTGCTACTTGAATTTAAAATTCGTGATATATCATATTCTGGCAAGCGTGTGGGAACAAAGAAAGCATGAAATCTTGCGGAGTTCCTTGCACTGGCTTTTAAGCTTTTCGTCTCGATCTGACAGCCTACCTTACTTCGTAATCAAATTTCGGAAAAGAACAAAATGAAGTTAAGACTGAAATCCCTTTGAAATCCTCACTTTTTTTCTTGATTTGGGGGGGAAAAGGGAAAAATAATACGGCGGAGACAAAGGGAAAAGATAAAAAGGGGAAAAAGCACGAAATATCTTATTTTTACTACCCTCGCTTTAGTATCCCAATTTAGTTACGCTTTTACGTTGCCAGACTCAATTTATCTTCCACAGTTCCCCCGCAAAAGGCAAACTACTCAACTCGGCATTCGATCTCTTTTTTTCTGTTCTTTTATGTTATGTGTTTTTCAGAATGTGCTCCAAAACCGCGGGTGAAACACCAGTTCAATTATCTTAAATATCTCACTCTAATCCTTTCAATTAGTCCGTGTAGCTGGCGGGGGATTTATAATCAAAAGGGAGACGTGTTGTTTTTTAATTATGCTTTCAAGCGTTGTGGGTTCAGGGTGTAATTAAAATTAATTAGAAGCATTTAATTGCAGCGATTCTTCGTTGAGGGCGATTTAATGCAAAATATGCTTTAAAAGACAGCATTTTTGAGGAAATATCTTGAGGTGTCATGATATTTCATAGAGCATTGGTACACAAAGGTTATTTTCAAGGATAAAATTAGTATTCGTAAGTTGTGACTAGTAATTTTCATTTGACTCTTGGATTGCATGTGTGCGAAATTGAGTTCTTTTTAAAACAGAAGTTAAAAAAATATATCTTCCCCCACCAAACGCATGCAACGAAAATGCAAAAACGTTTCTTGTTTGTGATTGCAGTCATGTTAACCAGCGTAGATGAAGTGAAATCTCAATAAAAGCAGAAGAGATGTATTCAAATCGAACAATGTACACTGTAAGAAACTAGTTGAACGTTTCACCGAAAAATTGAAATTTAGCTACAACCAACCATTTGGTACTAAAGTTGAACAATTATAATGGTTCCTAGCTTCCCATTCATGATGAAATTTAGCTGCAACCAACATTTGATACTAAGGCTGAACCATTATAATCGTTCCTAGTTTCACATTCATGGCGAAATTTAGCTGCAACCAACATTTGGCACTAAAGCTGAACCATTATAATCGTTCCTAGTTTCACATTCATGGTGAAATTTAGCAGCAACCAACATTTGGCACTAATGCTGAACCATTTTAATCGTTCCTAGTTTCACATTTATGGTGAAATTATGAGCAACCAACATTTGGCACTAATGCTGAACCATTTTAATCGTTCCTAGTTTCACATTCATGGTGAAATTTAGCTACAACCAGCATTTGGCACTAAAGCTGAACCATTATAATCGTTCCCAGCTTCCCATTCATTGTGAAACTAGGTGAAACTACACCATTGTAATGATTCAACTTAGTACCAAAGTTGGCTGCAGCTAAATTTTACCATTTTTCCTTTTTTTGGTGGAAGATTGAACTATAATTTTTTACAGTGTATTGTAAAAAATAAACTTTTTTACTGCACTTTCTATAATGCTTCCTACATACCTTTTATCATAATTAGTCATTTTGCTCGAAATTCTTTTCCTTTTATCCACAAAAAAAATCATATATTTCATAGTTTTTGAAATCCGATTTTTGATGCATTTACTTATTTGCACACGATATAAAGTGTTTTCTAATGCTCGGAAACACTGCATAACTAATTTTTATGACAAATGAAACCTTTAAAACTTAAATAATGCTTTTATCTGGATGCGTTCTTTAAGCATTTCAGGAACAAATATAAATTTCATTTAATTTCACAGCAGCTAAGTTTCATTGGTTAATACTAATTTCTCCGCACTCCACATTTTAAACTTAATTTGAAGAAATAATAAAAAAAACTTAACTAGTGACATTGTGATTCAAAAAACAAAGAGTGACACGAGGAATAGGGTGTAGCTTTCACCTGCATTGTAAAAAAATATACAACTTTTCAAAATGAAAAAAAAAAAGGGTGAAATTCAGCTGCAACCAACATTTGGTACTAAAGTTGAGCCATTATAATGGTTCCTATTTTCATTCATGGTGAAACTTGGTGAAACTACACCATTATAATGGTTCAACTTAGTTGGTGCAAATATTGGTTGCTGCTAACGTTCACCATTTTCCCCATTTTATTTTATGCAAGGTTGAACTAGATTTTTTACAGTGCACAATTATAATTAAACAAACTACTTTTGTGGTAAAATGTGTTAAGCAACTCATTGCAGATTGAATAGTTTGAAATTTTTCAATACTTATCAGCAACTAGTTTTTCCTCAATACCACGGGAGTTTTAGTTAATTTGAAACGGGTTCCTACTTATTGTGAACATTTAATAAACAGTTTTGTGCAAACCTTTTGATTTCTTAATGTATTTAGTCGAATATAGGGACGATTATGGAATACTCATTTTTCGAATGTTCCAGAGTTGTACACTTGAGCATAAATCTTTTCTTACTTTTTTGGCGACGTTCATCTTGCGTCATTTCCCATTGCTTGTAAAATGACTTGTTATGCTTATGGGAGAATCGTTTGCATTTTGCTGTTTCTTTGTTGCCATTCTTTTCGAATAAATTTCAGTCTTTATTATTTTTCGACAGTTTTCTAAATGCTTGTTTTTCTAAATTTGCTTTCTACCCTTCTTATTAATTAAAGATTACTCTGTTAAAAGTCTTGTACGATATTTTTCTTGAATAAGGCAGTTTTTCACGTTTTTTTTTCTTGTGATCTTGATGATGTTTGTTTTTTTTCTTTCTAATGGGACTGCAGTATTAGTCATCAACCATTGCAGACCTAGTGAGTCCCCAGAGATTGGTACCAACTCTTTCAGCGGCACCACAATGAGTGTGGTACCATTGCCGCAATTTTCTTGACGCTTAGTTTCCCCTAGATGGGGCACTTGAGCTCTCGTTGATGCAATCTGCACTAGGAATTTAATTTAGCCGAGAGTATGCATGCCAAACGGATACTCAAGGGATCTTTAACATACCGCATAATCATGGACGCAGACGATTTTCTGCATCTTGAAAATTCACCGACTTGGGCCAGGTTTGAACCTGCGATCTTGGGCATACGAGACCTGCGTCTTACCACTACGCCACCCTGTTGACATCTTGATAATGTTATTTACTTCATTTTTTTCTGTTTGCAAGTCAGACAGGATGTAACATACAAAATACGTTTCTTCTTCTTCGTCTTCTTATTTTTTCCTCCTCCTCCTTTTTTAAATGTAACTCCAACCTCCAACGTTATCCAGTTTCATGTATTTTTAAAATTTGTTAAAAATAATTATTCGAATGTCATACAATTATTGTTAAAGCTGATAATATAAATATCTTATTTTTTGTACTTCATTCATGTGCTCTCAAAAAACTGTTATATTTTAGTTGCTGTATAGAGGGCAAGCAAATTCTGATTATAATCGATAAATAATTGCGTAAATCTCTACTTAGAAGTCCTAGTTTAAAAAATGAATGAGCTATTATTGAGAAGTTAAGTGAAGAAAATGTTTTCGGTTAACAGTAATGCCGAAATAACAAAATATGTTTATCGGATACGGTAATTTCCCTTTATTCCCTTAAAAATGCCCTTCTGATTCATTGCCTTGTAGTAGTCTTACTCATGAAATGGTTTATTTCAAGCGCTCTCCAACTCTCTGTCTACTTTTAACATTACCCACAGCACTCGAGAACTCTTTACTTTTCCCCACCAACACTTCAATCACATTAGAGGACACGATATCGTTTTCTCCAGAATCCAAAGACATGAACCGGTTCTTATATTTGTCAAGGGGATCGCCAAGAGCCCTTAGATGACTGGTACAGGGATATCTTGTATTGGGCAGTATCCTTTCTCCTCATTGTGTTCACTCCAGGTGGAAAACCGGCATAAAGAAGACTTGAAAGGGAAGAAGGGAATTTTCCAGCTCTCCAAGAGGGGATTTATTTCAAATAGAGTCCGTCCCGGGAGAAGAATGGTTTGGGTTATTGACAGACCGGACGCCACAATGGATTTCTTTATTTTGTCCTCCGGATCGGGTTGAGGCAACTCCTTGGATGGAAAAGATTATTTTTTCTTTTTAGGAGCAAAAGCGCTTTCCGAAATACATTTTTGAAGGGATTTCACCTATTATAGGTCGATTTGGAGAAACGGAAATCAGTTTTTCTCCTTCCTTGACGGCAGCTCGATCATTTTACAATAAGTTTAAATAGCGACAAATCGGAGAGACTTATTTCTATGGGGCACATGCCGATAGGTAGTTGAGTGGAAAATGAAGTTCAACATAAGCCAAAAAAGATTAGCAACAGGTGTTCTGTTTCTTTGCGTTTACAACCCTGTTTAGCTGACAGAAAGAAAAGCCCTATTACACCAAACGTTGAATTAACAGATTTTGAGTTCAGTTAAATTTGCAGCATATAGTTATGAGCTTTGCATTAAAAATGTAAGCATCGACAAAACTAAAATAAATATATCCAGGTTTTACCATGTTGGATAGTTCTTTGGTTTACTCATTATATGCCCTGGGCTCTAATTATCCTTTTTAGAGGAAAAAAAATACCAGGAGCATAGTGAAAGATTCTTGTCGAAGCTGAAGAAACAAATTTAAACTTTATCTATGTGCATCAAGATCTCTGAGATTCATTTAAAACTAAAGTAATCAAAGCAGACATTTAAAAAAAAACCATGCCGCGCAACAATTTTTAATATAATGTAACTGTATGAGTTATTTAAATTATATTGTCTCCCCAGTTATACTTATCTTTATGACCAATGATTTTTTAAGGTTATTTATTTAAATTTAAACTTAAATGTACTGATTTTTTTTATTCGAGTGCTCTTAATTAACTTAGCACAGAAATATCCCTATTTTTTTCCTTACGTGATTAAACGAAAACTTTTAAAACTTAATTATTTCTATCCTGACGTTTAATAAGTCATGAGGTTGGATTTTTCATTTCTGTTAACATATTTGTCTTTTAGAGAGCGATATTTAAAATAGACCGTGACTTAACAGTTAATGAGTCTGAAGAAAAATTCGCCAACTTTCTGACATTTTCTCTTTTCCTTGAGGAGGCTGAAAGTTTTGGTAGAAGTGTAATTATTGAGAAAATAAAAATGTTACTCTGAAATAACCCTCGTTACATAACGTAAAATATAATTTTCCTTTTTTGTTTTCATTAACTGTAATTTTAGTTTCTCTTTGAACTTTAAAATCCGTCTTTTATATATAGGAGCATAAATTGATCATAGTCGATGAGCACGGTCTCTGCAAAGTTGTACTACTAAGAAATTTAACAAACTTTAAAATTTTGTAAGTGTAAAATGTAGAACAGTTCTTTTAGCCCGAAATACATAAAATTTATTTCAATGTACTGTGCAAAATATTCCATTCAATCAAAACCCTTTTTACACGGTTTTATTTAACTTGATTTGTCACGGAAGTTTGTTACGCGGTTTTCGACCACTATTACTGCATACATTATCTTCAAACTTTGCACACAAGCTTATCTTCGATGAAAATACAATATTCCATCCATTTTATAAATTATTATAACGTTAATTAGGAAAAAAATAATTTAGGCTCTGAAATGACCAGAATTATTATTTGTCGAATGACAGCGATAACTTTGTTTGGATAATGCAATGATGTTATTAACTTGATTTGTTACGGAAGTTTGTGACGCGGTTTTCGACCCCTATTACTGCATATTAGTTTTTATTTAAATAAAACCGTGTAACTTAAAACATTTTTAGGAGATTTAATATTTATTAGTGTATTACAACAGGAACGAATTTTAAAATAGTATTTTTCTTTGAACAAAAAACATGAATAGTTAGTGGAATAAATGAAATAAAAGTAAAATAATTTAATATACTAACTGAAAGCTCGAATAAGTTTGTAATTTATTTAAATTTTGCGAAGTTAAAAGCACAAAGTAACTTCACACCTGCTTCAATTGAGTTACACATTTGAAGCAACACTATTAAATTGCAAATCAAGAAATAGTTTAGTTTTGTTACACAGTTTAATAATCCAACTCTCAGGAGAATGAAACACATAAAATTAATTAGTTACAATGTCTCCCATTTATACATATTATGCTCTTTTTCATATAAAAAATTAACTCGTTTCAAATGTGATTTTTTTTTATTATTATATAATGTCCATTTTTGCAATTGCTGCTGTTATTGTACTATTCTGCCTTTCTTTTGAAGCACTTTATTAAATACAGTGAAAATTATGTAAGTTGACCACTTGCGGTGCAGCACTTTAGTGGTCAACTTATAGAGGGTGGAGATTTTTTTTCTTTTGGTATTTTTTACAATATGTATTTATTCATTTGTAACTAATGAAAATACTGCTTTATGTATTAAAGTTACTTTAAAATAGATTTTGGCTATTTATTTTTTTTCACAATTATCTAAAATATCATCGGAGAAATTTAACCTGATTGACTTTCAATGTATCCTATACAACTTTAAAAGTAAAGTACTTAGTTTAAAGAAAGATAATTAATTATCTTATTAGTTATGTAAGTTATTTAAATGATAGTAAAGATTTCCTAAAAATACGTAATTTTTCAAAATGGCTACATCTGATAAAGGAAAATAGAAGAAGCGTATTTAAAGAATAAAAGTGTGCGTAGTCGTTTTCCCATTTGGTTAACTTGTAAAGAAGTTTAGGCAAACTTTATATTGATGTTTCATCCATCCAGACAACTACTGGTCTAACATTACAGCATAAAACATATCCGCGAGGAGTTAGTTCAGTTTTTTAATCTTTGCAAAGGTAGATAAACAAATAAATATAGTAATAATTAGATCGTCAACATACAAAGAGTTTTTTATAATACTCCCATCAAAATTTGGCGTACATAAGTGGTCGACTTAGACAGGTGGTCGCATTAGGCGGTCAAGATACAAAGGTTTTCCTACATTATATAATATAAGGTTAATTCTGTGCCTGACAAAAGTGGTCAACTTACACAGGTAGGCAGCTTACAAAGGTGGTCAACTTTACAAGTTTTACTGTATATATCTCTCCCCTAAGGATCCGAAATCTGCTTTATCAGACACGAGGATAATGCTTTCGGCACCTTTCATAGGAACAATAGTGATTTGATGACCCAGGAAATCGAACGGATTAGGATAAATTCGTCATTTGTTGCTGGATATCCTTTACAATGGGTATTAGGTGAAGAGGATTAAAGCACAACAAACACCCCTCTAATTCGGATTTCTCCCCTTCTTTAAGGATTTGGGAGTTCGAGTTCCTTAATAAAAGGTTTCTCAGCCGAATTATATGCAGGGAAAATTTTAGGAATTTTAAAACCAGAAGTCATCTAAGTGAAATATGTAATGATTGAAAAATAGTAATAATACGTAACACAATAATAATAATTAACAAAAAAATAAATACACAGAACTTTTACTTCTTGCACCGTAAAACCCTTAGACTCCCAAAAAGTCTTTATTGATTTTCGTGGATAAATTAAAAGATGACAAAAATGGGATTTTTTTTTTCTAAACTAAGTAATCGATAGAAATGTCTAACTTAGATGAATAAAAAAGCGATCAAAGAACAGTAAATAGCTAATTAAATTAAAACAAAATAAATTCTTATTTCTCTAATAGTTTTGAAAAATGAGAATGCGTACTGTATTTTCTATATAAGTCGTTCTTTTCTTTCTCTTTTGCATTTTGGCGTTTCAATGAAGTATCCTCCATTTCATTACTACGAGTGGTAGTTTCCCGAAAATGGAAAAAAGTTATTTTACCATTTATTTCTGTTTGATCACACTCGATTAATCGATGTGAAGTTAATTTGAAAGCAATAACATCAATAAAAAAATACATTAAAACACATTTACTAATCAACTTAAAATTTTACTTTTTATTTGGGATATTATTCTACATTACATATTTAAGTTACTCTACAAAATTCTTTGTTTCAAGAATAACGTGTATAGGAGGAAATAGAAAATAATAGATTAATACAACTCTTAAAACCTCTTTAGACCATGTTTATATGTATAGTAAGACCGTATATATACGTCGAAATATATTTTGCCAACGTAAAGCCGATTTTAGTGGCCAAGGTTAAAAATAAATAACCTACTGTACAATGTTTTGTCTATTTTTCTCTATATTCTGCCTGCATGGGAGTCTATTTCCTACGATTAAAAGCAGTTAAACGTTTTGTCGAGCATACAGTCTATTGTCACATGTCTATAGGATTAAACTCGCGATCGCTTTAATCGGAGGTAAAGCGATGAGAGTCGGGGCAGATGTTTTAAAAAGCGATCTGTACAATGGCAGAAGGGGATAAAAATGGGGAAATTTTTTGGGGCTTAGTTTTTTGAATTGATGGGAAAAAGAACGTATGTTTTTTATCTCCTTATTGTTATAAACTCCACTCTTTGTGCGAAATCCGATTAAAAAATTTAATTAATCCGGTTCAGGAGAGGAAAAACACAACTTGGATGTTGCATGTACTTTGTTGAGAATTTGCCATAATTTTTGTTCCCATGAACCCATGCTTCTGGATAAAATAAGAAAATTATTGTTGTATATTTTTTCAGGGATCAAGATGATTTTGATTTGTGATTATTTGCATCCTTTTTTTTCTACTTCTGTTTTTGCTAAACTTCTAAAAATTTATGAAAGGTTACACATACTCAATTCACTATATTTCCTCTACTATTTTTGCTTTTCGGTTAAAATTCTTTACAAAAACCTTGCCATCTTAAAAAGATTTATTAGGAGATGTACCCTGTTCAAAGCTGTTTTCTTTCCTTATTGACATTGACTTTTCATTTTTGATCTAATGGTTTGTCGTGCTTTCCTTGTATTTGTTTTGCTCGTTTTTTGTTACATTTTTTAAAAAGCGTTTCTGACTTTATTTCTTTAAAAGTATATATATTATTCAAACTTTATATTTATTTTATTTAAACATTATATCCTCACGTCTCACGCGCATTTTGTTTTTTTATCTATTTACTTTTTTATTTAGGGATCATTCATTAATGATGTCACTCTTTCAGGAGGGAATTTCCTTCGGGAAATTGTGACAAATTGTGAAAAGGGGAGGGGGTAACAAGAAGTGTGACATTTTGTGACAAAGGGGGAGGGGGTCAAATATATGGGGGGGGGGAAGCGTGACATCACTTATGAACGGTCCCTTATTAGTTTTCTTACAAAATTGGAGAAAAACAAATATTTAAAAAAAATCCTATTCTGGCATTTCCCTCATTTAAACCCCATTATTAGTCTTTTGTCTTGTTATATTCCCCTTTAGCAAGAACTTGACCTCGGTGAAACCCCCCCCCCCCCCATAAAACCCAGCAGCGCCAACGAACCAATCAAACTACGTATATTTTAAAACATTAAGCGTTGTCTATGCTTTTATAACGTTTTTATGTTTTCGCATCAAATTATATAGTTGGATAAATTATTCAAAACTGGCGTTTCAATGGGTGTATTCTCAGTTGAAAATCGGGTCGCGAGGTTTCAAGTTCGATTCATATTGTTTGAAACTCTGCTTTGAGGAAGAATAAAAAATATGAAGTTATGTATTGTTAATATAACTTAATATGTTGTGTAGAAAGAATGTTCCTTATTTTAAAAGTAATCATTGTAAATTACTCTGTGTCAGTGACATAGTACAATTTTTCTTTAATTCTATTACATGTGTGTGATATTTTTAAATAGAAGTTTTTATTATTTTATTGTGAGTTTTTACTTAACACTGTTTAAAACAAATATTCATACTTTTAAGGGGACTTGGCACCTTTTGACAATTTTTTTTAATTTAAGAACTTTTACCTATTTCATTTGTATGTTATGATGTGCTATTGTTCAACAAAATGATTTTCACATGAAAAATAAAAATTCAACTAACAGAAAATTTTAAAATTTAATTTTGTAAAAATTATTTAACAATTTTAAATTTCCTTCTTCTTTTTCATTTCTTGACTTTTGTTTACCAAATTTTTTAAAAGTACTTATTATAGTATGGTTTACAATTTTAGAGATGGGTTTTGCTATTAATTAATCAGTTTTTGAGAAAAAAGTTTTTAAAGTTACATCGATGGTAGAACACAGAAAAAAGCGACTTTTGCTACATTTTCATTTTTAAAATTTTCTTTCAAAAATATATAGCAAATTCCTTCCTTAATTTTATCAAGCACATCATATAGAACACACACAAAAAATTTCAAGTTGCTACATGAATATATGTAGAAGTTTTAGCATTTTAAGTACTAGAATACGGCGAAAACACACAAACCGAGAAAACGCAGTTTAAAGAATACAAAATCCTACTAAAACATCAGAAATATTTGAGTTCTCTTACTTCTTAACTACATTTATATTGGTTGTATCGCTTCAAAACTTCGCTCAGATATACTAACAGAGTCAAACCACATTTTAAGCAAAAAATTGAAAAATCGTTATTTTCAGCCATTTTCTACATTTGAAAGATGCCAAGTCCCCTTAACGTGTTATAGAAGTTGTATTCATTAATCTTTGCCTGAAATTCATTTTAAAATTTATTTTGATTATCAGTGGTTCAGAAGGAAATAGTTTAGTTTTTTGTGCGAAATATAAACAACGAACTATGTTAAAAGCACAAAGCAAACTTTGTTTTTTTTTATTTATTATCAGCAGTTTGTACGATCCTCATATTAGGGGAAGGGTGATCGGGCCTGGAGGGGGCAAGGAATGAAAAGAAGACAATAGAAAAAAATAATAATAAAACTCCCATTCTTGTAAACCTATTTCTAAGCTTGACAAAAATGGGAAGGGACCCGTAATAAAAATGCGTGAATAGCGGATAATTTGATTCATAATTTATGCAAAAGACTCCATCAGTGAGATTTACGAATTTGGAGCTGTTTTTTAATAAATCTAGTCGAAATAAATACATTATTCTTACTTTTCAATGAGATTTACATATTTATTAAAGCGTTTTTCTCTTCACTTGTAATGTCATTAAAATTATTACTTTTATCTTTTATTCAATTTTACTGTCTGAAATTTATTTTAAACTTTATTTAAATTATCAGTTACCTATAAAGAAATACCATATTCGCTAATAATTTATGCAATAAGTTTAGTGCAAAAGCTTAGAACTCTGTGTTGCTCGATGCTATACATAAATGTATTTTCATTAAGTGCGATTTTATTCGGTAATATTTCTTAAAACTGGTATCTTAAGGTATAATCCTTTTAAGATGACATTAAAATTTGTTTGAGTAATATTATCGTTTGATAATTTCTACAAAAGCTAAATGCCTCAAACTGGAAATTTCGAAGTGTCTGTCATTCAATGAGAGCTCAAACCTAGCAAACTCCCGACTGGTTCCACGAACATTCCATTTGGTAATCAATAATGAATTAATGATTTTGGGAGATAATTCGGAATCCTAAATAATTCACTCGTAAATAATCTCAACTGGGAGTCCATTAGATTTGGAATCAATATAAACTGTGCTATTACAGGATGTCTGAAGAAAGCTTTGCGGAAATAGCTATAAAACCTTCGCTGTGTGTGGCTATAAATATTTACGTATTTAAGGTAGTTGAATCTGTAACACACATTAATATTCTTATTTCTTGATTTTTATAAGTTTCGAATTATATTTTTATATAAAACTAGCTGCGACGCGGTCCATCTTGAATTTTATTTTGCAAATTCAGCGATGCCTCATCAAAATGCAAGAAATATTGATTATTATTTTTGGATTTGCTTAACAATGGCAACTGCCTTGATTCGTTTGTTCACACGGCAACTGTAACAATTGTTGAAACGATGCAACAATGCAAATAAAATAAAACGGTCATCATCTGGGTCAAATTAAATTAAAGTAAATTACCGTGAAAAAATAATTTCGAACTACAAAGAAAAACGCTTATAACTTCTTTTCTAGTTAAATCTAGTTAAATTAGTTTAAATAGGCTTCGAATTTTAGTACGTAGCAAAAAACTCTTCCCGAAGTAGTTTTTTACGCGCTTTTCAATGGCATCAAGCTCGAAAGGATGCGACAATTTCTTCCGATAGAAAGGACTATTTTATGCAATTCTCGGCGTTTCGCTCCTATTGGTCTTAGCGTGATGATATATAGCCTATGGCCTTCCTCGATAAATGGGCTATCTAACACTGAAAGAATTTTTTAAATTGGACCAGTAGTTCCTGAGATTAGCGCCTTCAAGCAAACAAACTCTACAGCTTTATAATATTAGTGTAGATATAATACCGGTTTTAACTGCTATTGGTTCTAACAACAATTTGGAATTATAATGAATTCGTTATCTCGAATTTGAATATTTTGTTCAAAAATAACATTGCATTAAAAATATTTTTACTGCTTTACCGTTTAATAAACAGGAAAGAAAACATACTAGCAGGTATTTATATATATATGTGAAGATTTTGCAAAATGTAATGCATTGGACAAACTTTAAACCAAATTCCCTTATGCATGATCCAACACAGGAATGATGTCATAAATATTTAAAATGTTTTGAAAATTTCCAAAAATAGGAGAAGGGAGGGTGGGAGGGGGCGATTCCAAAAAATAATTGAAAGAAAAAATAAAATTCCTGCAACCGACATCCTAATATTATCACGGTTTAAAAAACTTTTTGAGACTAATTGGATTGCCGAATGGTAGTATTTTGAATAAATAACGAGCACTTAATTGAATTTTAACGCGTTTTTTTGCTGGTTAATTTTCAATTAACTAGCGTTTTTTTTTACTTGTTCAATTCCTTAGACATTTCCTCATTTAAAACGATTCTTTTGTTGCTTTTTATATTATGTAAAAGTTAAAAAATGCCATTTTACCTTATACATCAATGTCATTTTATAAACTATAGATCCTTAAACTGTGTTGAATTTCCTTAATACTTACTCATTAAGTTAAAAAACACATAAAAAAAATTTCTAGTTCGTTTCACGCATTTTTTCTTTATTAACGTTATATCGCTACTAAATAAAATACGATTTTAAGACCGAAAATACTAAACACTGTTTCTTACTATACAGTAGTCAAATTGAGAAATTTTCAAAAGAAAAAACAAAACTTGCTGTTAAAACAAAACTAGAAACTTAAACTTTTACAAATTTAAATAATTATTTACTTCATTAAAGAACACTGCATTACTTTGTATTTTTAATGCTCTTTGAAAGAGCATGATTATTTTTTCTCTTCGTGAAGATTGAGCTAGCAAAAAAAAAAAAAAAAAAAAAGGATCGAAGAGCATTAAGTATTTCACTTCATTATAATTCGTATTTGTTCCTCATTTCATATCTTGTTAGAAATTGGACTTAATTAAAACTGAGGCAATCCATTTGCAAGGTAATTCAATTATGAAGGAAGGCCATTAAGTTACAACTCAATGTGCATGCAAAATCTATTAAGAGCCTTTCAGAAACTAAATAGTGACACTGCTTGGAGTAAGTAAATTAAATAAAAGTTTTTAGCATAAAGTGCGGAATTTAATAATTGAATCTTTTATGCTAAAAGGCACTGCAGTTTGGATCGAGTTAGAACTATCTCAACTTTTGATCGGATTTAATACCCGAAAACTGCGAAGTTATAGTATTTATATATATAATATATTATATACAGGGCCTTATTTACCATTAGGCCAGGGAGGCCTTTGCTTAGGGCCCACACTTTGAGGGGGCCCCTAATTTTGGTTATTATTAATCTTTCGTAATTTAAAATTTTTTAGAAAAATATTTAAAAATCTTTCAAAAATAAACTGTTAGTGTTCTGTTGCTTCACAGAAAATTTGTATTATTAAATTATTTTAAAACCACTAGGAATTTTCCCTTTGGGGGCTCCCAAACTTTGGTCCGACAATTTGAAACTTGAAAAACAAAATCCATTTTGCACTTTTGGGGGCCCCCATATTTTATTCAAACATTTTGTAATTTAAAATCAAAATCATTTTGCACGTTGGAGGCTCCCAAATGTTTGTCTGACTCTTTGACATTTGAAAAACAAATTAGTTTTTGCGCTTTGGTGGCCCCCAAATTTTGGTGTGACTCTTTGAAATTTGAAAAACAAATTAGTTTTTGCACTTTGGGGCCCCCAACATGAGTTGTGCCTATAGTGATTCAAAATGTAAACCAATCCCTGATTACATATATATATATATATATGTATAAAGTTTAAATATGAGCATTAAACGTTATTCAAAAAAAAAATGCATATATGCATCTTTTTATTTTTTTTAGGCTCTTTTCATCATATTGCATATTTTATTGTTGCAGAAGTAATGCCCGATTTCATATGTATTTCCTACTAGAAAGCTATAAAGATAAACTGTCGTATTTGAAAATGAATAAATAATAATAATAAATAACTAAATAAATTTTGGATGAATGAACTAAATAAATTTTGGATGAATGAATGAATAAAAAACAAATAAATAAAAAAAATTCAAGATTATTTTAACAAAATTCGTTTCACAATAAAAATCTTAGTTTTCCCTTTATTTTAAAGCATATACTGAACAGTACCAATCAAATTAATTATTTTTACTATAATTACTTTTATTTTTCATTCTTTGCCTTTAAATGAGCTTGTTCTCTTTCATTTAAGAATTTAAGCACATAATTAATAATAATAATAATTAATCTCACTTTTTCTAAAATTGAATGCTGGTTTTTCCCCCACAATAATAAAAATTGTCCTGTTATTTTTATTCTCGGATTTATTTATTTTTTTGGGCAAGAAAAATGTTGCCGTTTATTGCAGTGATGGAAAACTTAATGCAAATGTGTTTAATTTCAGTGAATAGTTAAGAGAAAGAATTGTTTTGTATTCGAAATTAAATGAGCATACAGATTTATTTCTTATTTTACATTTAAAAAATATATTCACGTGATAATAACGTACATTAGTTGAGAATTGGTGCTTGTTCAATCGAGCATATTTTGGACCTCCCTTGAGATATCTAGAACCCAAGCTGATGTGATGTTTGTTTTGTTCTCCACCAGGATTTTCGCCGAAGTTATGGTAACCATAATATTTCAAACATCTCGCCAACATGGCTGGAAATTTGTAGTTCTTCTGTGAGAGGCTAATTTTATGCAAAAAGAGAACTTAAGAAACTAAAACTTCACTATTATAGGTAAGGAAATTGATATAAATTAAGCTTTTCTAATTTTAATGATGGAAATCATTCCAAAAATGTCGTCTTAGTTTTCCAACACAAATAATGTAAAATGTGGAGTGATCATACAAAGAAAGAACTATCTCAATAGAAAATGTGAGATGTAGTGTGAGTCACATTAATAATTAAATGATTTATTTCGAAAAGGTAACGATTCTCAAAAACAAGCTATTGACTTATGAAAATTTGGAAAACGTTTCGTTAGCTGATAAAACGTTAAAAAAATTTTTAATGATTTTTTCAGCTTTATCCGAAATTTGATTATTCAAGAACCATCGTTGTATTCAAAAACATGTAAAAAAGAAGAAATTCCCTTATCTAAGCATAGTATAAAATGAACCTCCTCAATATAGCGTGAGTCGCATTTGCGTGCAAAACATATTCATATGGTAAAATGAATGAAGTTTGTTATAACTACTACAAAATAGTTGTCTAACTAATAACGTGCAATGTAAAAGCAATAAATTTCAGATTTAAACTGATCTGGATTTCGTTTTAGTACCATGATCTTTTTCACTTATAGTGTGAGTCACGCATGGAACTAGCCACGAGTAAAATGTGACTTTAAATAAAGGGTAAGACACTCTTGGTATTTTTAATTTTTAATTATAGTAATGCTAAAGTCTGTGACTTATTGGAAGCTGATCCAAGCACTGAATTTTTTCACCGCCTAAGAGAGGTCCTGAATCAATATCTCTTTGATCGGTTGACAACGAAGACTGATAATGGCAACATATCTGATGTTTGTTGCGTAATTGAAAACGCTCGAAAAGAACACCGCGCAAAAAATTCGATATCCATCCTCAAAGAAAGCTGCAGAGATTAAAAGGAAGATGCAATGCTCGGTAGGGGGAAAAGGGGGGTGGGGGTGAGTTCTAACAAAATTAGAAAATCGAATTGGCTTGTCAGCAACACGGCTTTCGATGCAATCCTGACACAAGCCGGGTAAGAATTGAAGTATCTTATTACTCAAGAAACATTCCTTCCCATTAAACCGCTTGTCTCGCATATCCTCTTTCGACCTGCTGAATAATATTAGCGATTAGAATTTTAAAGACGACTGTGTGGCACAGGGGCTGGGTATAAAATGTCAACATTTCCAAGGAGCGTTATTTTGTTTTATTTAGGAGGGGGGACGGGTGCGAGAAAAGGTTGTTATCCGAAATGAAATTGCTGTCGTGTTTTGCTATTGTTTTGATTTTAAATATTAGTTACTGACGTTCTATTTCATGTTTTATAATAAGTAAGAACTTCTAACTTAAGAAAATGTCACTCTCGCTATTTTGACATTTAATTATTTTATAAGACATGAATAAAGATGTACGATGTAAAGATGCACTGTTTTTCATTCTTGTAGTACTTATCATAGATATTTCATACACTAAGACTGAGAACTGATTGGTTCTAAAATTCTATGTGCGTTCCTTCCTAATAAATTGAAAGTTTGGCCAAAAGAAAGTGCTGTAATTGAACAATTTTCTGGTAGTTTCCTAATGCTTAAATATGACAGAAAGTCTATAAAATTTTTCTTATTGCTTCTTATTCCACTGAAATTTTGCTCAGAAATTTGTTTCTGGTAAAAAATATGCATTCAGAATTTCTTCTTTTTTTAGAATTAGTAATCGATGCCCGTAATTAAAACGACTGAAATTTTTCCGGTAGACGGTGAATTTAAGTTCAGTTTGAAAAATCGTGTTAAAATGGTTCAGTAAATAAAAACTATTTTATGTACGTGAATGGTGACTGAAGGTTCTTTCCATCGGATGAATTTGATTCGTTTTATCAAAACCAAATTCATCTGTTTCATCAGAGGCTATAGAGGATTGAATTTACCTCATAGACACTTTATCTTCTGAAGAATTTTCATATCCTAAAACTTTGTAGTATTAGTTAAATTCACGTTTTCCTTAATTACGATTCCTAATTATTTTTTTTACTGCGCTTTTAACTAGTAGTATTCTAGCATTTCATTTCATAATTTTCCTTCCTAGTTTGAACTTGCATAGCCATTTAAATAAATGTGAAACTGAGTGGTAATATTTTTGTAACAGTAAAAAAAATGAGACTTCAATTGTTTTGGAAAAGATGTTTTGAGTAAAAGTGTTGTTTGAACGAATTCCCTGCAAAATATTAGGAAGATGGACAGAATAATGCATCAAGTGATATATATTCGCCCATTAGCTTAATATAGATTTTTTAAATCCATATCGAATTATTTTTTTCTCTTTCCTTTTTTTTTTTTTTTTTTTGCTATTTTTTGATGGAAGATAACCCACTTCCACAGTTACTGTATTTGGGGTTGGACCTTTTTGTTGATTGGATATCGGATTTTAACTTTGAAAGTCTCATATGCTTAAAGGTAATTTTTAACGGCGTGTCTTTCTACGAGCTTTGTAAAATAATTATTCTCTCCTTCAAAATATACAAATCAAATCTTAAAATCTCTTTTTACAGCTGCAAACATTTTCTGTTAGTTCCTCATTAATATAATTAGCAAACTAGTTATCTTTTTCACAATGCTCATTAAATTAAATCAAAATGAAAGTTAATATATTTCTAACTACTATTCTTTATTAATAAATATATATGTTTTCAGCATTTGATTTACTTTACCTTTTCCCTTTGAAATGATAATTGAAGTAACAATACTCCCTTCTGAAGAATTTTCATATCCTAGAACTTTTTAGTAATCGTTAGTCATTTATTTTCCTTAATTACGATTCCTAATGAATTTTTTTTTACTGTGCTTTTATCTGGTAGTACTCTAGCATTTCATTTCGTATCCCCCCCCCCCTAATTTGAGATTTGCATAGCCATTAAAATAAATGTGAAAGAAAGGCCTTTAATTGTAATTTCCTAAAGTAAATTTTTAAATGTAGCGAAGTCACTTTTTACTTCTGATTCAAGAAAAAAGTTTGCAATAAGTTGTGTGAAAAAAATTCCTAATTAAATTTTAACTGCAGAAATTACTCATTAGTTCGTCTTTGAATAGTAATGTACGTTCATTTACTTAATTATAAAGCTGTTTATTTGGTGATCATCATATGATGAAATTCTTTTCAAAGAAGTTACTTATACATAACATTCGTTTTTTTAAAATTACGTATGAAGTTTTTCTTGATTTGTAATTCGATGAAAATGCTTTCATAAAGTTCTGAAGAATCAAAGAAAAAAAAATGAATCTGTATATTTCTGTATGTTTAATAGGCAATAAGAATATCTTTCTAAAATAAGTACCAAAATCTTTCAGTGCAACTCACGAAATTTTTACGTAAGGAAAGTTTAATTTCTAAAAATTTTCTTCTTCATTTGTAATTTGATAAAATATTACGCAAAGAAAAGATATTTTAGGTTTTTACTTTACCGAGTATTTGCAAGAATAATAGTTAATACATTAGGATTTTTTCAAAGTTGATGTATTTTTTTTAATAGTGAGGTTTGAATTATAATAGAAAAATAAAATAATCTTTTTTGTCTTAAGGCCCTTTTAGTTCTGTTGAAAAATAACTTCATGCTCCATGCTTAACATGTTCTTAATTATTAATTGTTGTTGTTTACATTATGTTGTAATAATAGCTTTTAAAAGCATTCAAATTTGAATATATTAATAAAAAAGAATTTTAATGAAAAATTAATTGATTGGCGAAAAGTACTTTTGAAGCTTAAGTAACATTAACTTGACTTCGTAAGTTTACGATTTTAATTCTTTAAAAACGTTGGACAAATTTTGCTATATTCGAAATTGCTTACGTAATTTTCAGATAGCAGAGTCAATGTAATACGCACTTTCAAATATAAATTCTGAGTTTCAACTACTTATATTTTGGTAGTTTAGAGAGCACGTACACTAAGTGACTTTAGATTATTTTTCAAAGAGCGTTTTCAAAGTTTAGTCTTTATTTAAGACTACAAATTTGTTAAACAAACATTCTGAAATCTTGGCATTGCATGCGTCAATGCTTCTGAAAACGCTCACATTTGCAATTAGTGAAACTCTGCTATAGCGTCATTCAAGGAACCGCGATATTTATGACGCTATAGCCAAGTGACGCTATAAGCGATCACGATTACTATTGATGGACGAATGAAGGGACTGGAAATTCTTGACGTTATAAGAGAATTGTCGCTATAAATGATGTCGCTATAACCAAGTTCAACTGTATTTACTTGTTATCTTCTAATTCATGTACTTACTCCACTTTACAACATAGTGTCACTTACCCCCATCTGTGAACTAAGCCGTCGATGTTTATATTTTCAAAATATTGCATTTATTTTTAATATTTTCTTTCAATCTATCAGAAAATATGGTGTTAGATATTTTGTATGTGCATTTATAACGTAATATTGAATTTTATTAAATGCAGTTTTTAAATGTTTTGTTTGGCATTGTGAAAGAAATACACATGTCACTACTATTGGTGTTTTCGACCGAAGAATTTATTGTTACTACCAGTTTTAACCCCTTGAATAAGGGGTGCTACCCCAGGACACATTTACAATGTTTTTTTCTCCTACTTATTTTTATACATTAAAGAAATATCTTTTGGCTCTAGTTCTACTTAGAGTTCCTTTATAAGACGTAGTCTTCAGAGTAACGACAGATCGGGGGAAAACTGCCTCCGGACGAAAAACAGGGTTGCCGCCGAGTGCAAGGTTGGCTTCATACTCGCTCACGGATTTCCGCTAAACGATAATCGTTAACGGGAAATTTTGTCCACTTGAAAGCAAAATTTCTGTTTGAATTAAAAGCTACTTTTTGCGTAAGCCACAAACGTTTTTTAAAAATATCTTTGGTCTCAACAAGTCCAGGATAGTTTAATCATTCGCAGCTGTAAATTACGTTATGTTAAATATGAGAACATGGAAATTGTTACTCTTTAATTGATTCAAAAATAATAATCATATTTCTAAATTTATTATTTTCAATATAATTTCTTGGATTTTTAATTCTGAAGGGTTTTTTTTTTTTTTTTGTGTGTGTGTGTGTGTTGATAATATTGCATTAATAAATCATTAAAAGATTACTCGTTTTTTTTTTTTATTTCTTAGGGAAACTAAAGGAAAATTTAAAGCAGTAATGCTAGAAATATATGAATGGTAAAATAATGAATTGGTAAAAAAAAAAATTGGAATTATTATTTAATCAGTGATATTTTTATATAAAACTCGTTATGTAAAAGTTATGTTAAAAAATGTTCTAAGAAGAAAGAATTTACTTAGAGACCGTTCATAAATGCACGCGTTTTTTTATTTTTTTTTTATATATTTGACCCCCTCCCCCCTTTGTCCCGCTATGTTGTATAAGCCTGATGTCACACTTCTTGTTACCCACCCCCCTCGAAGCGTGACACCATTTATGAATGATCCCCTTATGTGAAAAAATACATTTCCCCATGAAGGTATTCATTAAATTAAGAGCAAATACGGAAAACTTTCTCCGAGGCCGAATTCAGCTCCGCATATGCGCCCTCCCCCCTCGTAACTCCCTAACTCCAAGTAATTTAGTAGGAAAATGAAGATGACATTATAGAACATTTTTGAAATTGCTAATTGGTTTTGAAGGGCAGTAAAACTTGGCCTCCTACACAGCTAACTACCCTGCCTATTTTAAAATTCGGCAGAATAAGCCGCTTATATATAAGAAAATCCATTCGTAACTGACTGACAAGAATGTGTGGAAGCGGCCGATATGTTTACATTCCAATAGTCGCCAAGCATAAGCAAATCACGCCAAGTCGAAGATACAAAGTATTCGTTAAAATAACTTAATTTTACTAAATTTAAACACTTTCTTAATCTTGAAGCGATGTTTTTTAATTACTTTAGGATACTAGCTATTTATTTATTAGGGAAAATGACAATTAGGGCCAAAAATAGCGGGTCAACATGGAATATTAGCATTAAGAAAGCATGCACTTATTTTAACAAAGAAATAATTAAATAAATAGGAGCATATGACCCAAAATAAAGCTACATTCCCATATTTTAAACATTTTAGAACAATAATAAAAGAATTTTAAAAATGTATTTGCCTTTAATTTTACGGATTCCCGTGTTTTTTCATGGCATTTAATCGTCTCCACGTTAAAGCTATGGGACGAAAGAAGGCACTGCCTCGGGCGGAGGGTTCAAACCTTCCACCAATAGGAAAATGATACCGCTTTGACGCTACTCTCGCTAAGATACAGGGACTCTAGTTCTACTATAGGAAGATAAGAAAGATAATAGTTAAAAGGCGCATTGTTTGCAAAATATTTTCATAGAAACTACAGAAGCTCTTCTTTTTATGTCAGTTTCTCCATATTCTGATCTTGCTCCTTAGCTCAAATATATAAAATCATAGCTCATACATTCGAGATGAATTTTATTCCAGGACGCTCATAAAATTTCTTGTATAATTATATATGTAGTGGGGGTTGATCGGGACTCGTTACCCCGTTTTTTTTATTTTTTAAAATTCGTAATTTTACATAAAAATATTTTCAAAAAATAAAAAATAAAACTTTATTAATTTACTTTCTAACAGATGCTTTAAGTCAGGAAAAACTGTTAACGGATTTCAGCTCCCTTAAAAGCATCTTACATTTTAATAATAAAATATATATTACAGTTAAATATATAAAATCATAGCTCATACATTCGAGATGAATTTTATTCCAAGACGCGCATAAAATTTCTTATATAATTATATATGTAGTGGGGTATGACCGGGACTCGTTAGCCCATTTTCTTTTTTTTTTTAAATTCGGAATTTGACATAAAAATATTTAAAAAAAAAAAAAAAGAAAAAAAAACTTTATTAATGTACTTTCAAGCAGATGTTTTAAGTCAGGAAGAACTGTTAACAGATTTCAGCTCCGTTAAAAGCATCTTACATTTTAGTGATAGGCTCCGTTCCTTACAGTTTAATAATAATTCGTAGATATTAAGATTTGAGAAGATTAGTTTTGATTTAAGATTTCTTTCTAACTGTGTTTTCAATTCTTAACTTAATTATGAACTGGGAAATAAATGTGACTTCTAAAAGGAGTTCATTTTGGGGAGATGGAATAGATGAGCTAAGGTCGAACATCTGACGACCAACTTCACAAATTTTGTTTTTTGCTGAATGTACAGTAAGAACTCAGACAGTGTTATGAGTTCAATAAAATAATTGCACCGCTCAATTCCGACATAGAATTTTCAGGTACGTGTTTCAAAGACGCAAAGAAGTTGATATAATAAACTGCTCTTTGGCTACGTAAACGCTGTTCAGATGAAAAAGCTTCTTGAAGCAATGCAATATAAAACTACAGAATTATTTTTCAAAAACAGGCCTGGTTTTTGCGTTCACGAAAACAGTTATAACCAGCGAATGCAACATGGCAGGACAATATTGCAAATATTCTTCTAGAGTGATTTCAGTAGAAATTGCTGAGTTTTCTTCAACCTCTCTTCTTCAAATGTATAAAAATTCTTGTTGCTGTCTCGTTTCGTTTTTGTTCCATTTTGCGATTAGTAGTCTAAATACATTTTTGTCCGTAAAACATTCTCATTTTAGAATTTCAGACAAAGGTTTCTTTTGGAAATTCTGTTTAAACTTCGTTTAATCTCAGTTGTTTCCTTCTTTTCTAATCCAATCCTTTTTTTTTTTATCCAGAGTTTTCGTCCTGCTTCGCCCTTTTGCAGTTGTTCAATGCAAATTAAATTTATTGCATCAATAACACTCCTGTAACCAACGAGCTATTTTTCTCTCAAAATCTTCAGTGTGCAATTTTCAATTATTATACTCTTAAACCAGGTAACTAAATTAGTTTTTGGATGGACCCTCATCTTAAAAATCGAAGTCTTTCCAATCATTCCCGTCAAACCTTCAGCAATCTAGATGCCAGTATCATCCCTGATACCTGACACGACTTCTAGCAGAATCAAAATCATGCGTTCCCCGTTCCGACCCCCTCTCTACTCCAGAAGAGTCATGTAACCCAAGCCTGGCCTCTGGTATCGTATGATCAATTATGCTTTGCTTTTAACAATGATACACGTGTACAGGTGGACAGATTCGCATTAAGAGCCGTCCTTATTGTTCGGATAGATTGCGATAATGGAAACCAATGGAGTTGTGTGGTAATCTTTCCCAATAAGAATAATATTTTAAGCTCTCGAATCAAGTCAAAAATAAGAAGTATTACACAGAAAAAAAAAAAAAAAAAGAGGCTACTCGTGAAAGCAAATTTACTTTTGGGGGAATTGTTTTGCGTAATGAACTACGAAATGTGTTGTAATTGTCAGCAAGCATGAGATTTGAATAAAGGTAACAATTGCTAGACAGACATAATTTGAAGATTTTTGAAGCCATTTTCATCCCCAGCAGCATGAACACGTTATAAAAAAGAGCATTTGTAAAACGTCAAATTCAGAGAAAGTTCGAATTAAAAACAAAAGCAACCTATATCACTTACATTACTTGACTAGTGTTTATTAACTAAAGAATGTTATGAAAAACGACTATAAAATGCGAGATGACATTAATAAGGTTATACTTTGACAGGAAAAGAAATAAAATGCAAGCACACCGCAGTCATGAAATATGGAGGGTTCAGAATGCAAATGAACCAAGTCCATAAAATGTTTCTTTGTGCTACAGAGGTTTAAAGTTAACAAAACAAAATTACAACATTGTTACTTTATTACAAAATTACCGCTTAAAAATTCTCTTAATTATAAATTAAATTTTAAAAGTTCAACGAGAGACTTGGTTCAGTATTGCGCTGAAATTTTACCTAGTTTTAGAGCCTGCTATTGCGCTGCTGACTAAAAATGACAAAAAGTGGGCTTGGTTCACTTGTATTCTGAACCCTCCATATAATACAAAGGATAGGTGATACCTGGAACACGCGTTATTTTTCATTATTATTATTTCTTAATCACTGATATTAAAATGTATCAGAATAGTCATCTTGCACCGCTTTGAAGAGCAAGTGTGCTAGTACTTGTTATACAGGGGATAATTTATATAAAAATATAGTGATGCTTATTAAAAGACAGTCATGTTTGCACCACTTTGTAGAACAAGTGTATTAGTCAAACGTTAGATGGAACGCAGTTATCCACTTTTAGTAAGCAGTATTTCCTATCATTAAGAAACTAGTTCTTTTTCGGTACCCAAGAAGAAAAAATTTGCTTAACTCTCTTCACAATTATCGTACTTATAAATCTGATTTAAAAAATCTAAAATACAAATTCAGCACTGGCCCCAAGACTTAACTTTCTATTCCAGATCTACTCTCCCAAACAAAAAAAAAAAAAAAAAAAAAGAGTATGGTTGATGCTCTTGTGTTTCTTCCCCTCCTCTTCCTTTATAGATACTCAGCCACCTACGTGAATTCAGGCTGAATTAATTAAAAACATTTTTCTGGGGAAAATTCCATGATAAATGGACCGGTTTTCTGTAAAAGGGAAAGAGCCAGCTCCGGGTTTTTCCCCTCCGGCGGGAAAACGATTAATAACTTGCTTAGAACGAGGAAGCATTCCCCTTAACTAAACTTATTCAGAAGCATGTTTCGATTTCGATGAAATGCGCTGGATATTCGATATTGTCCTTGGTTTCGTTGGTAATTGGAAGATTTCTGATGTTTACGAGATCTTCTTGGAGGGATTGCTTAGCTTTCACAAATTTGTCAATTTGAACTTGGAATTTCTCTTGCGCATAACAAATTCTAAAGTAATAAAAATGTGAACACGTGTGAAACAGTGAAATTTGATAAATACGATTTATTGAACTACTGTTGCAATATTGAATTGACTTCAATGGAAAAACGTAAGGAATGTTTCATTAAATTAGAGAAAGAAATAGCAGTTGTTCTTTAGCAAAGTCAAAGGGTTAATTTATATTAAAACTCAATTCCGTAATAAAATATGTGGAGTGTGTTATACACTCGTGACAAAGGGCTATTGTTAATAATATCACGAAGATCGATTCCCTTTTACTGAAAAAATGATATCAGTGTAACTCCAAAACCCGAGGATGCCAATTTTTATTGCAGAATTTATCCCCTACTACGTTAGAAATGTTAACTTGTATAGTAACACTATTCTAATTTCTTGCAGTGTTGTACCTTACTATCTTTTTGCATATATTACTTGTTAATATTTTTACAAACTGCCATACAGCTTTATGATTCTTAGCAAAAATGCAGTTTGCATCAATTAGAGCTCAGGTGCCGCCCTCTAGGGGGAAACTGATCGTCAAAAAATGCGGCAATGGTACCATCACTCATTGTGGTGCCGCTGAAAGAATTGTAACCAATCTCTGGGGACGCACTAGGTCTGAAATGGTTGATGACCAATACTACGCAGCCCTTTAGAAGTAATAATTCTTAGTAAAATAAAAGATCTTTTCCATCAAGCGAAAGATTGAATTTTATGGATTTAGATTAGAAATCTTGTCGAAGCGCTCTTATCTAACTCCAGAGTTTATAATGAAGAGCAGGTTTTGCACTAAAGCAACTAACTCCAAAGTTTATAATTGCCAGCTGATTTTGCACTGAAACATACTACAATGCTTTTTACAAGCGTTACAACCAATGAGTGGTTTGGAATTTAAGATTAATCAAATTCCTACAATCTGACGTTAAAATATTACTAGTTGAAGCTAAACATATTTTAAATTTTATGCAAGAGTTCACCTTAAAAATTACAAGAAATTTAATTAACAAGTTCAAATCTAGAAAATTAATTAAATATGTTAAATGAGCATATTTAATACTTTCTTAATGCAATATGAAAGAAGTGTTTTATGTCGATTGCAATCTAAACTCTGATGGGCTTTAAATATATTGCAGTTTAATTCCTTCTACTACTCAAACTCTGCATGTGTGCTGAGCATAGAATAATCCAATGCCACCGACAGCTTGTCAGCGAAAATTGTAATTGGGAACGTCAGTTCTCCACTGTTCAAACACGCGTCTATAGCATAATGGGATTAATAGTTAGCGCAGAAACCTCTCCTCCACAATTCCATAGATGCGTTTAAAATGTATTCCTGAACGTGCATTTGTAATCCTTTGTCAAGATTAAAACGTGTTTTGATCAAGTTAACCAGTAGTCAGTGCTCTTTATAAAAACCGAATAATCTGAATTTTTATTAAACATATGTATCCTATCTTTACTTTAAACGTCAACTTAATAATCTGTTTCAATACAATTTGCTCCGCATATTTTTAGAAAATATGTAGGTTTATAAAAAGGATATTGAGGATTTTGATAAATGCAGGATAAATTATGAGTTTCGGTAGCTGATAAATTATCCTATGGATATAATGTGCTATAAGAAATTTAATTGTACATCAAAGAAAGAAATAATTTATCATTTTTTTATTTTTTTTAATACGAAATGAAAAAAAAAAAACTGCACACTTTAAGCAATTTTGAAGAAGAGTGAAATGTGCAATTCAGTAAATCCATTTGATCACGGGGTATGATTTTAATTGACAAACAATAACGATTGAAGACTAGTTAGGGATGTAATCTATGCGTTTCACAATGAGAGACTTGCGTATATTAGTCCATTACTCCACTAAAGCTCTTTCCAGCCATGGATTTTTTTTGAAGAAAAAAAAGCGGGCAGCGATTCATTCGCCTAGCATTTCCCAAGTAACTTCATGTCCTAATTAGTTTATGTCAAGAGAAAGAGCTATTCATATGATTCCTTTAACGAAAGGAAATCGTCCACCAATGTAACACGTTGTGGTTTGTGTCTATTCAAATAAAGCCTGGTACAAATATATTACATTTATGTAAGAATACACGGCTGTTTCAAGTCCAATGCTTTTTCCAGCTCACATATTATAGGTTAAGATGAACTGTAAAACAAAAAGTTGATTCATGTTTCCTGCCCACTCTCTGCAGGTAAATGAGTTATCAGTACAACAACATTAGTGTTATTAGTTGTACTTTCTCTTGGGGGCCGTTCATAAATGACGTCACGCTTTTTTCCCATATATTTGACCCCCCTCCCCCCCTTTGTCACAATATGTTATACTTCAGAGGACCCCCCCTCCCCCCATTTGTCACGCTATGTTGCATAATGCATGATGTCACACTTCTTGTTACCCCCTCCCCTCCCCTTGTCACACTTTGTCGCAATTTCACGAACCTCCCCTCACCCCCCTCGAAGCGTGACATCACTTATGAATGATCCCTTGTTACGTCTTTCAACCATCTTTTCTTTGGTCTTTCAGTTGTTTCTGCTTGAAGGGCTTCTAAATTATGCTATTAAAAATCGATGAGCCCATGGATATGTCACCGCCTTGACGTTGGGACATTTTTACGACCTTCACTAATTTGCTCTAATTCAGTAATTTTTGCTTGCATAAATATTTTTTTTTTTTTTTTCGTTTTATAAACCCAGAATTAAATTTTACAATTATTTTGAGATTTCTGTTTTACTGTCTCTCTAAGACCGGAAAAGAAGAGCATTCGCAGAGAATATCCATTAGAACATTTACTGTGGCTTTGTTAAGTATTATTACGTATAAGGTAATGCTCAATAATATGAAATGATTTTTTACATGCGAAACAATGTAACTTGAGAGAGAATACCTCGATAAATTAAATATAGTTTAAGACCGAGTTCATAATTACGTTTACCGTAAAAAGGATATCTAATGACGTAAAATGGTATTTGTTTACTTCATGGAAAAATTCCATTACAAAAAAAAAAAAAAAAAAAGGAAAAACTTTGAACGTTCCTAAATTTTAAAATATTTTCATGATTTATGAATTATCTGTTGTCGAATGAAAAGGTAACAAAACTGAAAGTTTCTCCCTTGCAAAAAAATTACCATATATTCGTAAAATGAAACTAAAAGTAAGCTTTCGCTTGCTTTCCAACTAATGACATACCCACAAGATATTATCATAGAGTGGGTAGATGAAAAAGGAAGTGCGCTGGGACTGAAAACAAGTTGAAAAGATTTTAATTTAACGATTGAAAAAAAAAGTTATCCCCGTGGCTTTTATAAATGAAATGGTCTCACAGCAACAGTATGACTTCGCAACGGTCTTTAGAACTCTCCAGACGAAATCCAATTTCCATCAAATCCAATCTTGGAGAGAGAAGAAGAAAGCTTCAGAATTTCTATCTATATAACTTGGAACTGTAATTACTGTAAGGTTATCGTCCGGCTTTATAAAAGCACTCGGTTGCTTGGCGAAGTCTGGGAAGCACAATTAACTCTCAATCCGCGGTCAGTGAAATCGAATTAGTGAGCTGATAGCATTCAGTTTAATTATGAGTCGGGTCTTGGCACGGATCCCCCATGATGGAGAACTGATCGCCCATGATACCGTTCTGTGTGACATACACTTCCCAAGAATTGCGTCCCAGCTGAGTTGAAAATCCTGACGGATAATTCGTACTCTATAGAGATGCTGCTCATTTCCTTTTGAAATTCGGTGTGTTAATTTAATGGGATCTTTTCAGTTTTTTTATTTATATTTATTTGCTTTGCTGGCAAATTTATCATTTAAAACGTGTACCCTTCAACTGTTGGTAGCTTGAAATAAATGACCGTAAATGGTCCCCAATTGCAAAGAAAATTACGTAATTTTCAATTACGATAAAGCTTCTGTGAAGCAGTGAAGAAACAGATCTAGACGGCAAAAATAGCGAATTTAAGGTAAAGAATAAGATATCATGTAAATATTTACATTTATCTATTGAAAAACCATTCATAGATTGATGTGATATTTATGACAGCTTTTGTCGTCCAGACAATATAGTATTAGGACACTCAAAATGTACCTGAAGCAGGCCCCACCCCCTTGGAACATAATCCTTTCTCTTTTATTAAACCTGAGATACATATATGTAAATGACCCGGTAGTGGACACTTAGATCTTTAAGTTCCTAAAATAAGCGAATGGGACATTAAACTTGCATGAAATTAGCAGAATCTATAGCGAACGATTAACGGTCAGTAATAGAACCGGTCAGTTAATAGAACTAAAGTTGGCGTGGAGCATCTATGCAAGTACATGGATCATAATATTTAATAGCTGCCTCCACAACGGTCACATTTGCTGTTCTTTACTAAAGCCGATCAGTAAGAAGGTTAGGGGGATTTGGGTAAAATGTATGGGAAAAAAGCGTGACATCATTTATGAATGATCCCTTAATTATTTTTAAAATTATTTCTCCAAGTTAACAGCATGAAATAGATGATATTAATTTTTGTCCACTACTAATGCAAATACGTGTCTTATAAATGTTCACTATAGATACAAATGAAGCGTTTAGTAAATTTGACGTAAAAATCCTAATTTTTTATCAAATGACATTTTATAGATAATTAATTTTTAGAGAAATAGTTGGAGATTAAGCTAAATATGCAAATATTGATGTAAGTCCCTTGAAGAAATTTTGCCACGTAAAAGAGTACGAAAATTTTCTTAACTGTGTCCACTACCGGGTCATTTACCGTAGCTGTAATACATCCTCAAGTAGTTCTGAAATGAAAATACTCAAGAATGTTTAGTAAACAAAGTTCGTAAAAACTTGGTGTGTTTTTATTTCTAATTAAATAAAAGTAGATGCAGAGGAACTGAGACAAATCTAATAAAAGCAGATTTCGGAGTAAATTTTATGTATTGCAAGTTTTTATACAAACTTTTTCTGCACACTGCATTTATCAAACAATACATATTTTTCCTAGCTCGACTGCTGGATTGCTTAAAATTTTATAACGTACCACCTCCCTTTTCGATTTAGAAAAGTCTACTATATCCAAAAACGATTTACTTTCATGTGTATATGAAATATATGTGTATATGAATAGATTAAATAATTTGTTTCAAGAAAAAAAAATCATAAAATAAAAATACCATATTTAAACTGATATAAACAATATATGAACTGAAATTAGTAAGTTATGAAAAGTTTACAAAGTTGATTACCTAGGATGAAGATAAAGTATCAGGCGAATTTTTTTTTAGAAACATTTTCCGAAAATTGTACTTTGAACTGACGGCTTAAGGAATCCACACAGATTAATTACGATAATCTGCGTACATTATTATAGCAAAGCACAAATACGCAATGAAAAATTAATCTACGGTAGCTTGAACATAGGATTAATTGCCAACTCTAGACTTACTTAAACGATTAATTTCCTTCCTCCAACCTTTTTTTTACCGTTTTGTCTTGATGAATTTAAACTTTCCTTGTATACACATACCCCTTTCTAATTCGGCAATCTCTTTAATTAATTGCCTAAATCCAGTTAAGGAATTCATGTTTACATTGCTCCACAGTACAATGCGTCTATTGTAATCCATGATTAGGAACTTTCCAGCGAAGAGAGCATTTTAAAAGGAAAAGAGCTGAAAAAGGTAGAAAAAATGTTATGCACGAACCATGCCTATCACTAGGTTCTTCGCTTACTTCTCCAATATCCGGTCCTCGCCAAGGGAGTTGTTAATTTTACAGAACAAAGAAGTCAGGGCATCTTATTTTCTACATGACTTTTCTTAAATTGATCAAGCTGACGGTTCCCTTTATTGGGACCTTCCGATGCGCAAATAACTCTCCTGAAAAGGATCTACGCTGATCAGTCTTCTAAAGATGATTAACGCCTATTTGCGTTAGAAGCTGCGAGAACAATGGCGAGAAAGCAACGCCACGTGGAGGGAAAGCTGATGAACTAGAAAATACATGATTTGAGAAATTCGTAATGATAGCAAGAATATTTGAATTGGTGAAGTACTGCAATACTAATCCCTACATAAAGGTAAAGTATGAACGCTTCTGCCTGCAAAGGTTTCTAAAAGGTTTTGTCAGTCGCATTATTCGTGTCTGGTAAATTGAAATAGAAACAAGTAAGTAATTAAGCACCTTCCAACAATAAATTAGCCCTAGCGTCAATGACCTTCGCAACCGGGTATCTTTTTTCGACTTTTATCATAATTTTTATCATTTTGAAGTAGTGCCTTGGCAAATTTGTTTTTAATCCTCGTTATCACTTTTAATCCTTTGAAGGAATTTTTTCTCCGAAATTCAACATGCAGTATGGTCATTGAACGTAAGGAGGGTATTTAGTCATTGACGTTAGGATTAAAGATAAGAAAACCATGACCATCAACTAATTTACTTTTTAAAAAAAATAATAACTAATTTTAAAAGAAACCTATGAAATAATATGGAGCAGAAGCTTTGTGAAGTTATAAAACCAATGTTCATATTTATGCTTAAACTTGTTTATTTTCTTGACGAATCAAAAGTAAGATTAGGTGAAACAGAGGAAAATAGAGTTCCATATTTGGACACATAAGAAGGGGTATTTTTCTTGCAAGTCAGATACGAAAAATTGAATGAACACAATGGTAAATCAAAAAACATAGTTTGTTGAATGTGTTGGAGTGGTTATTGGATAATTTGAAATTGAGTATCAGATTAAGTGCTCACGTGGAGCTAGTATTGATGGGTCAAAACTCGGTTATTTTTCTTATATAGATGGACTTAGAATCCCTCCTACGTTCCAAAACCGTAAGGATGAAATTTTTTTAGTCGTGGCACCTAAACCTAGTCTTGATACCTAAACCTAATGAACACAAAGCCCCCCCCCCCCCCCAGTTAAATGTTTCTGATTCTACAGCAGCTCTTTTTTGCTGCTTGATGAGTTCGAAGCTGTTGAAGTATAACTAAAATACCAGTAAAAATCCTCCACCCCATCTACTCGACATTTATTTATTTACTTTCCTTTGAATATTTATATGCTACTGTTCATTTTCGTTTCGCAGACCTAGCAAGGTCGCGCGGTTCCACTTCAGAAAGGGGTGATAGGTACGTGGATGGGCACAAGCGTGCACTTCTTATCTCCTAGTTTTTTTTTCTTTTTCTTCCTCAATGTTACTTTAATTTCCTTTTTTTTTTTTTTTTTTTCTGTTTAGTCTGTTTGGTTTGATGCGACTTTAGTTTTTGGTAGCCTGGCGCTACCAAAAAAAAAAGTTGTAGCAGGGATTTTGAGTTTCTTTGCTTCATGCTCCGAATAATTTTAATAGATAATATTTTTTATATATTTTTTTAAGTTATTATTTTTTTAATGTGATAAAAAAGTAAAAAGTGGAAAAAAATGGAGTACTGGAGCGCAACAAATTTCTTTGCTCCGGCTATGTTCCAAGTTGGAGCAAAATTTCGTTACTTCACTGCTCCGTGCTCCTGCTCTACGCTCCGCCCCAGATCCCTGTTTGGGGGGGGGGGGATTTTACCTATTTTTCCCCATATTTAAGTTTTTATTGTAGTTGGGGAAAGGTGAAAAAGAAGGGAAAATAAAGTAAATTTCTGAGAGTAATAATCTGCAACCCCTTTAAAATTCTCCCCCTTTCCTTGCCTACAATTTAATGCTTTATTGAATAAAATAACTTTGTTTTTACCAACACGCTTCCATAACTTCTCTTGAGCAGGGACAGTAGTGCCCGCGGGGGGGGGGGGGGGGGGAGGATCATGGTCAGAATTTTTGAAGAAATTTTTTTTTCGGAAGATAATTATTTGCTGTGTGAACCGGATTCCTGATATCCGACAAATGTTTAAATAACTGGAATCTGATTCTGCCATTTGCACGAAATATCCGGCAATCCGGCATGTGAAATTTGATTATTAAAATTTAGTTAACTAGCATGATTTGAAAACGTATCTAAATTACGAACTTGCTACGTATTTGCAAGCATGCAAGCTGTGGGCTGTGCGGTTTTGGTATTAAAAATATGTACAGAATTTACAGGCTTCAAAAATTAGAGCCGGTTATTCGGTATATTTTCGTTAGGCAAGGGAATATTGTGAATACAGTACACGGAAAGTCATTGAACTCGATAGGAGGAGCGCAAGGCCGTAGCCAGACTTTGAAACACTTTTGTTGAGGAAAGTTTCAGGGAGGAACATATGCTAAATTGCGAAAAAATATTAGATTTCGGGGGGGGGGGGGATACGACCTTGGGAGGCGGGGGACCGCTGATCAAGGATCTGGAGCAGCCCACTTTTTTGAGTCACTCCGCTCCAACTTATAAATATTTGATCCGGCACCACTCCAGGTCCGCGCTGCGCCGTGCTCCAAACAAATTAAACAGATTGTATTATTAATCCCTTTTTTTTAAGTTAATTAATTTTATTGTCTAATAAAAAATTTAAATATATTTTTTAAAACAATCGATCAGTGGAGCACAATAAACTTCTTTGCTCCTGCTTCATTTCAGTTTCCAAGCAAAATCTCGTTGATCCACTGATCTGCTCCAGATCTATGCTCTTGAGTAAATAAGAACAGTTTTGAAAATATTTCAAATCATCATTGTCAGAGCGAGGGGCACGGGCCCCCATTATGCCTCCTTCTGGTTGAGCCACTGATACTCCGGTACAGTGGCGTACGCAAAGGGAGGGTTTAGGGGTTTAAACCCCCCCCCCCTTGAGCCCTAAATAATAGTGCTTTATTATATACTCGAATTTCTTTTAGTAGTTTCAGAACATTATGAATGCCCTTGAAAAAATTCTGCGTACGCCACTGCTCCGGTAACTCATCCAAAACAGGTCAGTAAAATTTCCAGGGTTAAAGTTCGCACAATTAAAAAGTTCGCATATTAAACATTTGAAGTTCAAGTTGAAATTATTTATTAAGAAAATGCATTGCGGCAGCATTGATGAAAAGTTTTATATAACTTTCCAAGATCCGCTTAGAAAGGGAAATAAAAAAATAAACCAATGAAAAAAAAAAAAACCTTCGCACAAACCCACGCGCGTTATACTGAATTAATATAGGAGAAAAAAAGAAAAGGAAAAAACAAAACACTCATCGCAATGTCTCATATCAACCTATCACCCCTATTTCGACAAAATCGAAGCAGACCTGACGTATGCGCAAATTCTTTCATGGCTCTACCAAAAAATTACGAACAGTACATGTGCATGATTATTCAGATTAAGTGCTATTTCTTTTAAATAAAACATAATTTGTTTGAGGTTTGATAGTATTTTCTATTATAGTATATTTCTTATGTTTATACATAATATTTCAGTTTCAATGACACTCTCAGATTGTACCCTTAGAGTAGTAGTAGGTTTTTAAGTCTCCCAAGATGGTCGGGCCATTTGGGTTACAACCGAAGTACCAAGTACCAAGATGTTTTTGTAACTTTGTACCTAAAATCAGCATTGAGTTTTCTTTCTTCCCTTGGCTGCTATATGAAAATTAGTGTCCATTTGCTTCTCACCTTTTAAGCATCATATGATAGGTAAAATATTAAAACCCAAAGCACTTTTAAACTTATTTCAATGCATTTTTAGAATAATCGTTATAGATAAACTTTTTATTTTAAAACTGTCGTTTCACTTTGTCTCTCATGAATAATGTTTCTGTAATATACCGATGGTTTATTTTGGTAATGATTGGGGACTGTAAAAATATGAGTTTTTTAATGGCAAATGAAGAAAACAAATTTGCTTTTATTTGTTACAAATTAATAGTTTGAAATCGAACATTTAACTGTTATGAAACAAAACCCTTGCAATTAGTGCAGGAGAATATGTATACTTCAGAAAAAGGAAAACGAATATGTAAAAAATTCTTCAATAAATAATTAGACAACATTGGAAAAGAAGACGATAATCAAACCCAAGTAGTGAGAGGATAAATTTCAAGTTAAGGGTTTGAAAATTCAACAATGCAATTTCTTAATAGGGGGAACAAAAGCTTCTTCAAGACATCATTGAATATTCTGAAGTTAGAGAGAGCACAGATTTTGTGCATTTGTAAGTAAGTCTGCTCTCTAAATGAATTTTTCTTTCAAAAGTTCAGTACAAAAATCCTTATCAAGTGAACATTTATCAACGATTATATTTTATCAATATAATTTAACCCGTTGATGGTAATAAATCTATTGGCACGTTATTAAAAATATATCTCTTCCCAGGAGAGTTTTAATTAAATGCTGAGAAATGTAGCTTCAAACGGATGACCTTGATAGAATATGATTCACATTCATGAACTTTTCATGAATGAGATGGTCATGAATGTCAGTTACTTTCATGAGCGCTTCCTATAATGTATTAACGTTAATTAAAATGCGATTTCTAATAATATTGAATTGATTTCATCTGAAAGTGAAGTTATTTTTTTTCCTAAGAGCAAGTGCGACTGATTACTAGAAAGCATTATGATAGGAATCGCGAAATTGCGTAGCGATGACAATAATCATAACTTTAACTGTTGCAATAACATGCATGAAAAGAGAACGATAACCGATTAAATTAATTCCTTGCAGCCATCGAAAATGGATGTGCAATGACATTGCCAGAATGATGTCATAAAACGACTTCGGCGTAAATGTCCAACCGCATCCTGTATGAATGCATGGCAGTCGATTGAGCAATCACTGGAACATAGAAGATGGCGAAATGGCCGAAGGTGGAACGACAGTAATTTGCATTCGAAGAGGCGTGTCTGCCTATATTCAAAGCAGATTATTTACGTTGTGTAGAACAATGCCAGAGTCAATTAGACTGCCGAGAGGATTGTGATTGGTTATCACCGACTCGGAAATCTTTCTGTAATCCGTTCTTTGGCTGCAGATTGTTATCTGGAAACTTTGTTGCGATTGCACCTGACATTATGTAGCTACTGAAGCTCTCTTTTCATAAAGAGATTGCTTAAGCTCTCATGATTGGCCATGTACTTGGTGAATGGTCTTTTAATTAAAGTGGTAGTTCTTTGAATCTATTAACTATGCCTTTTACCACATTGCAAGTGTTTCTCCCTGAACGCGGAACTTAATTCATCTTTGTTAGGAGAATTATCTCTCTCTTTTTTTTTTTGCATAATTCTTATTAATGTTTCGTACACCTTGGAATTTTCTGTAACATTTACTCCTCGACATTTTAAACAAAATTACAATACCGGGCTTTAGATACTTTGAATTAATCAAAAGCTGCTTTTGTAATGTTACTAAATTTTTAAAAATTTGCTTATTAATATTCTTTATTGTTTAAATTTTATTTTTACTTATATTAACTTAAATACTCAATATGCTACTCATAATGATTTTTAAATCACGGTATCTTTTGAATGCTTGTCCTTTTATACCTCTTGTTTTGTTTTTTTTCTTTCTACCATTTGTTTTACTGCATATATTGCTTAGTTTTTCTTTTTCTTTTGAATAATCTCTCGTCTTTTAAAATATGATAAAAACTTTGTGATTCTACTTTTTCAAGTCTGATTTACGAGCTCAGTTATGTTACTGCGGTTTATTTCGTGCTAAACATTGCTTTGGAAGTGTTAACTGAAACTATAGCCAGCAATTGAGAGGTCTATCTTTTTGGTAGTTTCTGTTGTGTTCAAACATTTACGCAGGATATTGAATATCCGAGTCTGCATGATTCTGATGCATTTGATACCTTAGCAATTTCTTATATCTTTATAAGGTGGTCTTGTAGGAATCTTACCCATCCCCTCTGTCGTTACCTCAACTGAACATCCTGGCACGTAGCGCTTATTTTGCTTATAGTGCCTGTGAGAAATTAAGTAAACCACATGTGAAACATTACATGTGATGGGGAGCAGATTCATCAAAATATCTTCTCTATTTAACATTTTTTAATGGTTATTTCTCAAAGTAGTGTAACGTTATTTTCCTTATATTTAGAAGAAAAAAAAGTTATTTGCTTGAGACAGATGAAAGAAAATGCTTAAAATTTAGAAGCTGTAGTCACTGAGAAGAATTGAACAAAATTATAATACGAGTGAGATCTGATATCAAGGAGACACTTTTTATGTGACGTCACGGACTTATCAAACTGTATATATATAATTTTCCGTTCTGTTCTCTGAACTCAGTTGAGCGCAATTTAGCCACATCCGAATTTTCGGCTCTACCAATACACTCAACCAGCATTACACTGGTTAAGTCGAGTGTGGACTATTAAAGAGAATGCCCTCTATACTAGCGATTATCTTCTTCTCTGAGGAAGGCCATTAGGTAACCATGTGTCATCCAAACTGAAAACATAATCTTATCTCTTCCACTGACAGTAATCATAACGAATTGGTTAATCACTCCCAGACCGATTAATCGCACTGCAATCAGAGTTCTTTTCCCATCAGATTAAACGATTAACTGGATAATTCACCTTGCAGATCAATCAACGTCCTCATTCCTTCTCGGGATTTGGACTGTTAATTGTCCACGTGACCTAGCGTTTGGGTTTAGTTGCATATGGGCTGGAGCGAAACTCTGATTGGATTTTAATGCGAGTAAAGCCACCTGTAATGCTGATGATGAACGTATGGTTAAGTTGGAGAATTATTGCTTAAGACTGGGGTAGTTGGCGAACGTTGATTCATGCGAGCTTTTCGAGGAACTTCGAGCCTAGATTTGAAATAATATTTGAAATAATTTTATAATATAGTATATTTAATTTCGTATGTGTACCAAAAATAACGGTCTGTTATAAATGTTGCGAGCATCATATTAAAATGTATTAACTGTAGTTGAAATACATATTTTAACTAGCAGCGTACATGATGATATTTCTGAACAAGTTTTTAAGCCAAAAATTTGCATTAAATAAGGTGAAAAATGCATTTTGAATTTTTAAGTAACTTCTTTTACTATAATGCTTCATGACAAGACGTATAAAATATGTGTGAGTGTGACCTAGTCACGTCAGCGGAGTCGGTTGCGAAAAGGAGAGACTCCGATTCCTGGAATTTTTTTAACTCCGATTGCGACTCCTGGGATTTTAAAGTATTGACTCTCACTCCTTTACAAATCTATATAAGAGTGTAACAAATATTCGGCACATTTTTAAGTGACTGCGACTCCGACTCTTCTTCCCCAAAATCAATGCGACTCTTCTGCCCCAAAATCAATGCGACTCTTCTGCCCCAAAATCAATGCGACTCTTCTGCCCCAAAATCAGCGCGACTCTTCTGCCCCAAAATCAGTCTGACTCTTCTGTCTCAAAAGAAAAAACAGTCTGTCTCTTGTGACCCAAAATTAATCCGACTCTCCTGACCCAAGATCAGTCTCTCTCTTTTGTCCCAAAAATCAGTCTAACTCTCTTGTCCCAAAAATCAGTCTGACTCTTTTGCCCCTAAAATCAGTCTGACTCTTTTGCCCCTAAAATCAGTCTGACTCTTTTGTCCCAAAAATCAGTCTGACTGTTTTGTCCCAAAAACCAGTCCGACTCCTCTGTTCCAAAATCAGTAGGACTCCGACTCTTCTGCTACAAAATCAGTCCGACTCCCACCCTTCTGCCCCATTATCAGACAACTGTGACTCATATACCCCAAAATCAGTCTGAATCCGGCTTTTCTACCCTAGTCCTAGGAAACAGAGCATGAAACTATAATGAGAATATTCAGCTTACAGATTAAGCAATCCGCTATCATTTAGTAACAGACGTTTTATTCTTAGTAAAATTAAAGCTAATTCTGTATCAAATATATATATATTTTTAAACATTTTCTAGTCTCTGGTTTCTGTGTGAAGCACTTACAGATCGTGGTATTTTTTAGTTTTCTTGGCGGTTGTTTAAAATTTCGGAGTAGTGTTATCATGAAGCTTATTATTTATCGATTTTATTTATTTAATACTAGCTGACATGCCCAGCTTTGCGCGGGATAATATTGCATCATTCGCAGGCTAAGTGAAGCATGTCCAAAATTCTGTTGTAAATATGTAAGGAAAAATTTTCTTAAAAAATCTAATGCCAACAACAGTTCATAAAATTGCCATTAGAGCAATTGCAACAGTAACTAAAATGCGCGTCCCGCCGTGCACCAGTCGGTAGAAGCTCGGTTCCCGAAGAACACCGAAAGTGAAGCAACATCGACTTAAATCAGTGTTTGGGAGAGTGACAACCTCTCGCGGCTGGTTCCTGTAGGGCCGTGTACGCTGAAGGGAGCTGGTGCACGTTAAATAGGTCGTGGCTCCAATGTCCTCCAAGTGAAACGATACCTCTGGGGGTGCCAATCCCAGGTGACGGTCTCTCATCTGGGAGATGGTTAAAAAAATTAAGAGACTTTTCAAAGGGGCGGAAATCGGGCTCCTGCCTATAAGGGCCGCGTTAGACTCAGGAGCAGCGTACCCATTCTTCCTCGCCACGTGCGAGGACACGACAACAACAACAACTAAAATGCGCACATGCAGCGAGATAATTGTGCCAAAATGATATCAAGAATCCATAAAAATCGTAATTACAATATCTACCACAATACATCTAAAAATTCCCATCAGAATAACAGCTGTATTCTGTTTTAAAATGTCCATCAGATGAAGAACAACTGTCCCTGAATTTTTCTGCTTCAATAAAGAAAAAAATCCTTAAATTCCCCTATTTCAATAAAGACAACTATTCCTAAACATCCCTAATAGAAAAGGACATTAGTCTCAAAAAATCTCCATTAGAATAAAGACGTCAGTGACTGAAAATACCCATTACAATGCTGACCTTCAAGAGCTACTGTTCCTAAAATTACCAACAGTCCATCTTAAATTCCCCATCAAAATACGGACAGTTCCTATAAATCCCGCTTGCAAATCCGTCAAAGGATCCCTTAATTTAATTAAATCGCACTTTCATAAAATTCGAATAAAAACGAAAGAAAGGAAAGCATTATTTCCAAAGGCAAATGCACATTTAAGTTAGAAAATGTTTAGTACTGAACCAATCCTGACTCGTGAAATTTAAGTTGATAGTAAGAAGTAACTAAATTCTGTCCAAATAGTGCCAAAAAGACAGTAAACAAAATTAAGTAAATGTTTTAAAAAATAAACCACTTGAGTAAAATATGGAAGGAAAAATCAACCTCCAGATAAAGTAATTGAAAACCGTCTGCAGTTTATAATCCACAAAATATGCATAAAAATGAAATGAATTTTTAGAAGTTGTTTTGCTGATAAAACGGAGACTCTACCATAAGAAATAATATGTTTCATGAAATTGTTGAACAGGTACCATAATACTAAATCGGCAAAAAACAACGAAGAATCAACCTCAAGAAGTAATTAAAAATCGTCTGCAGTATGCTAAAAAATGAAATGAATTTTTAGAATTTGTTTCGCTCATAAAACGGCATGAATAAAGCTAAAACATCATTTTTTCAATCTTACGTTAACAGAAATCATCTATTTGGCGACAAAATTACTATTTATTTTGGCGAAAACACTAAAATTTAGCAGATAAAGTCAGAGGTAAGCCTTGCTTTAAAGTTCGAAAACTACTTTAAATGAATATTGCGCGTGTTCTATTTGTTCTACGAACTTCAGAAAGAGATCATCTTGTGCAGTTTTTTACGGGCATCAGTATGCTGCAAAAATCGAAAAGGTGTGACGTTTCTTCGATGAGATATTCCTAAAATGAACAGTTTTGCTTAAATTGGAATAAAAAAAGAACAAATTCGAATTTTAGGAAAAACGCTTCGAGGTGCACGAGGACCTGACCCAAGGTACCTGTAACCAAAATTTCGTACTTCTGTCCCGTTCCATCTCGCCAGGACGCGATCGACAGACACACACACACAAACTTTCGGTTTTATTTATATAGATTTTAATACACATGAATCTGATAAATATTTAAAACCATTTTTATAGACTATTCATTTATTAATAAATAATTAATGTTTCATGTGTGTAGTGTTGCAAAGAAAAAGAAAAAATAGATATCCATTCATTTTGTTTTTGAATGTAGTTTAAAAAATGTATTTGAGCAGTGGAGCACAACAGACTTGCTTGTTCACTTTTGATCAAAATTGTGTTGATCCGCTGATCGCGCCCTTACTCCATGCTGCGCTCCAGACCCTTGTCGTACACAGTGAAAGTTTCTGAAAATAAATAAATAAATAAAATGACATGGCATGCCTTCTCCACGGTTGAATTCTTGAAATGTAATTACCAAGAAGTTAACAAAGACACAGAATTTTCTCAGTGGGTTGGCATTTTTGAAATTACAGTTTCAGACAATTGCTGAAATAGACGCTACGATTACTGTAATTTAAATACCAAGTTCTTGTTGATAAGGACTTGATTTGAAGATGTTTTCTTTCTTCATTGTGGCTAATTAATGCCACGTGCAGTTTAAAAATTTGGGGCACACTGTATCACTGAAGAGACATACATAATTTGAATTATCTTGTGTTCTAATTTAAGCGTCATAATGGGTTTTTACTTTATTCCTTTCACAAGCAATGATTATTCTCTGAATGTGACCCTTTCGTCATTAAACTTGCTTTTCAGTTCAGCTGAAATTTAAAAGCATGAATTGCGTGTTTTATTTTAAATTGATATAGGAAATTTAAGTTTGAGCTGCGTGATAAAAAATTAATTCTTTGCTCATAAGCGATTTCAGGCGAGATAATACGAACAGGGACGTAACTAAAGGGGTGAGCGTGGGGAGGATGGGGCCTGTGCCCCGGGTGCCAGGTTGTAGAAGCTAAATTGACTAAGTGTGTGTGCGTACATAAGTATCTGTGCGTTTATGTAGTCGTGAAGCCCTCACACCAGCAAATTTTTCGGGGTTAGGAGGCGCTAATTCCTGGTCTTTCCCTGTTGGAAAATAACCTACTTACGTCTCTGAATACAAAGAACGATTCAATTTATGTTTGAGAACGCGTATATTAGTTCCCGTTAGATAGGGAATTTTCATCACTAAGTATGGGAGAACCAACGAAAAAGGAAAGAATGTGCTAGGAAAATTGTATATACCTGTTTCGAAGTCAAAAAGAACCTTTTCTTCAACGAAAGTGTGATGCTCCTAAAAAATAGCCCCATACCTGCTTTTTAGCCTACTTTCCCGTAAAAGTAAAAAAAAATAATAAAGCATGAAAGAAGGCTTAATGTATCGTGAAAATATCGTTAGAAATCAAGAAAAGTCAAAAATAAGTTAAGTAAATAAATAAAGATTGAAAAATAAAAAATTTGAAAATAGGGTATTGAGATGGGGAAAAAGTGTGTCTGTCGGTCTGTCTGTTGGTCTGTCCCCCCCCCCCCCCCAATAACTTTTAAACGAATTGTCCGATTCGAAAAATTCTTCTTTTCATTCGAAAGGTCTCGGCAAGGACATCTCATTTCCATATTTTACTTATGATTTGAACAATTTTTTGTTCAATTTCGAACAGTTCAAATAATTTATCATTAGCGCCTATGGGCGAAAATGAAGCAAATTATGTAAACTCTGGGTACAAGATCCAAGTTCCAATGAACAAGCTCACTGGAAGAAGTTCTTGGCGTGAAATATTGATTTGAACAATTTTTGTTCATTTTTGAGCAGTTCAAAAAAATTAACATATTGCCTGCGGGAAAATTTCAATCCTATATAAATCCTGATCTAACGGACCGATTTGCTTGGAACAAACTTTATTGGAAAGCTGTTATGACGTAGAACATGTACAGATAGAAAGTTCATCCAGAACTAATGAGCCTATTTTCGTATGAAATTTTTTGATCGAGATTTTCAAGAATATTTTTGCATTAATGAATGATTAAATCAATAAGCAAAAAAATGAATGATTAACTGAGTGAATAAATACATGAATGATTGAATAAATGAATGATTGAATGAGTATGTATTAACCGTTGAAAAAGGTATATCTGAAGCAATTAAAAACTTAAGCTAAACTAGAGAGAGAGTGAGAGAGAGATAGCTAGAATATAAATTTGAAGCTGGTGTATACCGGAAAGTAGGCTCGTATAGTTCTAGACGGAACTTCTTGTTTATACTGAACCTTAAATTATTAATTACTAAGTATTAATTATGCTGGTATTTTAATTTTTAATTGATTTAAAATGGACTTCATGTCTCAGCTGTAGAAACAAATTAAATTTATTTATTTTGATAAAAGTCAATATTTGGCTTTGGATCATACAGGGCTACTTTGGTCGAATGCCAGTACAATACCGTGTTCTTTTGTGAAGTAATCATACAAAATATAAAATAAGATATTTTGTTTTTAAATTGTTAGGGATTTTTATTTGAAAGTATTTTGTGATTTAGAGGTTTCATTTTGTTGTAGAGCCAATGAGGCAAATAACGGTTAATGATACAAAATTTTTGACTCTGCAAACTTTCTGCCACAAACACTACTTTGAAATAATAAAAATCCAGATCAGTATCAAAAAACGACCCCTACCTGATAAAAAAATGGCAATGGCATTTATTTATTTCTGTTTGTATGTGTGTTTTGAGCTTATATGTAATTATTTGTCGCACAGCATTATTTAGTTGACATTTTTCTTTCTTTCCTTTTTTTTCTGTTTATATTGGTGCAAACCTATATTAATACTTTTGGGAACGATTTATCAAAGATTTAATTTTAATTGTTTCATTTGGGTAAAATTTCAACAACAGGAATGTTTTGACAAAATTTTTTCTTTCTTTTTTCTTTAAAATTTAGTCTGTATTTACATACATCTTCTCAAAGACGAAATATGTTCTCTATGGAGAATCTATCTGTACAGTATATAGAATTACATTCTGTATACTATGCTGAAATTTATTATATTTTGCATTAGGAAGAAAGTGATTTCATTATTTTATGATTAGTTATAATAATAAATAAATAAATAAAATAATAATAAATAAAATAAATACATAAATAATAAAAAATGAATTAAATATGCAAATAGTAGAGAAATACAATAGAAAGCGATTCGTAGAACTTGTATTTCCTGTAAATGTGGATTTAAATTGTTCCATTAACGATAAATAAAGAACAATACAATGTGATAAATGTATCTGGGTTTATCCTTCCTTCCGTGCATTAGCATAAAAATATGTTCAAGGGAATACCAAATCGAAAATTATTTCATGAATGAACAATTTCCCAATCCCAGAAAGAAAACAACTCAGCAACAAAACCTGATGATTGGCAAATTTTGCGATCGCTCCAGCAACAGCGTGCAGCATTTATCTTGAAATTCAAATTGAACTGGCATTGATTCCGTTTCGAAACGCATTCCCAGTAGGCCCAATGCACAATCCGCTTCTTTGTAAGCATATAAATTTACATCTCTATATTTGGGCGAGCGTTAATAGCTCGGCAGCGTGGAAGAGTTATTGACAAAGACATTAGCAAAGCAATGATTACAATTGAATCGACCGCGCTGCGGCAATAGTGGAAAAGGGACGATTAAAGATGTCAAGAGAATGCAGAGCCCCATTCTGCAAAACCGCTGATATAAATGTAGAGTTAAGCTTGCATAAAAGGTGAGCAATGTGGAATACGCTCTTTGGTTATTCTGGTGGGGAGTTAAGCGCTAAAAAATATCTAAAGCAAGGAATAAATTGAAGAATAGATAGGCTAGGGGTAGAAGAATAGTACGACTAGTGTGAAACTACTGGCGTAGTCAAAACAGAGGAAAATAAAGTGAGATGTTAGATACTTGTTTTCTGAAAAACTAAATAAAATAAAACCTGCAATGAACAATTTGTAAAAAAAATTATATCTATATTATTTTACTGTGAATGCCCGAAATTGGAGAATGTCGACATTCTCCACTCTGATGGATGGTAAATGTCGTCATTCACCGGTGATTGTCGAGATTCTGTATTTGGTGTATGTCGACATTCACCGGTGATTTTCGAGATTCTGTATTTGATGTATGTCGACATTCACCGGTGATTGTCGACATTTTCCGATTTCGTACATTCACCGTAACACATATAAATAGCTTTAACTCTTTTGACCTTTCATGAATGTGTGAGCACATTTTGCAAAAATATAGCTTAAATGCTGTAGCATTTTTTGTGTAATTTCACGTAGGCTTTTTATGAACGTAAAAGTTCATAACATTGCAATGTTACGTACCTGTTATTGCAGATACATTTCATTCAATACCATTGTTGGGAAAAAATGTATATTGCGACAATTACCATCCAAGTATTAACAAGCATTTTGTTAAGAATTGAATAGAAATGATATCCTACAATCAAATATTATTAATGAATAAGTATTAGTGTTTTCTTTTAATTTTCTGATTCACCTCATAAAGAACACAATCTATCACAATTAAAGTTCAACTTTATCACTTTTCCTTCCTTAGAATTTGTATTTCCACCATGGTTTATGAAGAACCAAACATCACTTATTCTACTGTCAAGAATAAAAATCCAGTATTTCTTTTCATTAAAATTTCAAATTATTATTCAGCCTATTCAAATAGATTATTGCCTTTTGAGTTTCTGAATAGAATCTCGCCGTCTAAGATATATGTTCTCTTCCTGGTGAGTGAAGCAAATCAGCTGCTTTTAGTTAGGCTGAATCAAGGTCTCCCTGCACGCCGAGGATCAACTTTGCCATCAACAGCTCGACGAAATCGAATACGCTATGGTGAAAAATTGAAATCTGTTTCGGTCAAAAAGAAAGGCAATTTATCACGGATCATTTAAAGTCGTTGACTAAGCTGCTCAGTCGTCGCTATCATTCTTCTTATTCTGACAGGGCCCATGATGACGGGTCATTGTTGCATGCTGGGTAAGCTTCCCGTGAGACTGTTCGACAAGCGAGTCTGATGAGTGATAAAGATTCAGATTCTGGACAGCAGCATATGGTCAGAATTAAGTCGTTAGAAATTTAAAGGGTCTGTTTAGACAGAATAAAGATAATACCTTTGTAAAATGACTATTTTCTTGATATCTTGTTGTGAAGAAAATGTTCTACACTGCAAAGGGTTAATTTACGCAACTGGGTATCTGTTATTGGGGAAGGATTTTTCTCCAAAGGGATAGTTCCAATTTGTACTATGGGCATAAATTTTGGGTAATTTTATTTAATAGGCATGTTTATTTAGAGTATAACTCATGAATTTGCATAAGAAAAAGCTGTTGCATAACTTAGTCTGTCCTAGAAAGGGTTTAGCATGGTCACAATATTCGAATGAAATGAGTATCTCCTTTTTGAAATTATGGCTTTGCCAAAATGACAAGCTTTGACAAACATAATAGGGGAATAATTTGACTGATATCTTTGATCTTAATGAATGTAATTTCACTTTACTTCTTGGATTGGAGGGAAATATCTTATATATAAGAGGCTTATTCTGTCTGTGTCTGTCCGCGATAGGATCCTAGGCCGTTTTACCGATCGGGACCACATTCAGCACGGTTAATGTTTACGACCCGAGAAACGCATCGCCGCAAAAATGTAAGTTGTGACTCAATTAGTTTTTTTTAATTAATTTTTTAAAATTTTTCTATAAATTAAAAATTATGGTCGCAATTTTAAATGCGATTTTTACGGGATCTTGATATATTTTGGCACAATTATCCCTCTACATATGTGCATTTTAGTTACTGTTTCTCTTACTCTATTGGCAATTTCTATGAACTTTTGACATTTTAATGTGGATTTTTATGGACTTATTTTTGGTCTAAAAGGAATTTTTCTGGGCTGTTCGTTTTAATGCAATCGTGGTTTTTAATGAATTTTACTGTCTAAATTGCATTTTTATGGACTGTTGCCCATCTAGTACTTGGATTTTTTAAGAAAATTTTTCCCTATACATTTACTGCAGAATTTTGGGCTTGCGTCACTTGGCCTGCAAATAATGCAATTTTATCCCGCGCAACGCCGGGCATGTCAGCTAGAATATAATACATGAACGTTGAGTACAACCTTGGCACAATTAACGAAAACTGTTTTTAGGACCTGCTTCCTCTCGTTGCCAAGAATCATAAAAATTCTTAGGTTTCTTTTATACGTCTATTTCGTTTATACGTATGTTCCTTTTCTATGTGCATTGCTGTTAGAATTTTCTTCTAAGAATATGATTTTGTTTCCTTTAAATTTCCGAATCGGCATATTACTTCGTAATTATATATATCAGTGGTGGGTAAGGGGAGGTATCCATGCGTCAGGTAGATACTCATAACGGAGCTAATGTTGTTCTTAATATTTCTATTAAATTATACATCTTTTCGCAAAAGGGAAAGCGTTTATTCCGGTTCAGCGGACATTGTTACTAGAAGAACGTAGTACGCTCTCAGAAATGGAGCTCTCACTTTTAACGATTCTTCAATCGTCAAGAAAATTTCGTCATTTACAACGATTTTTCCTCGCGCGACCACGTGACTTAAAAAAGTTACTACACAAATTTCGCCGATTTGACGAAAGGTATACTCGGAGCATTTTTCACGAAGCCATTTCGTCAAATACGACGAAGGTTTCGTGAGCTTTGAGCATGCGTTTCTGGGAGTGTACTGTCTAGTGAGCGAGCACAACAAGCTCGATTTGAAAAGCGATCCGATTAGAACTGCTTGCTGTTCTAGAGGTTAGAGAGATAGCGAGAAGGGGATGCCGCCCCCCCCCCCGCCCCCAGTAAAAAAAATGAAAGTTCTTTTTTTGACAATGCACTGTCTTATACATATTATACTTCAGCAAATACATTTTCAACTTTATTCCGCACACGTAGAAAGTGATTCCGAGATTGATCAAGACATATTAACTCAAAAGCATCTTTTCAATGTACGTTTTTAAGGAAAAACTTTCGCTTTTGGGAAACTTTCTACGTAATGAGATAGTTTCAAACATCGTCAAGAAAGATCTCTTTGATATATAAAGGGGAAATTTGCTAACTCAATAACAAGTTCGTCTTCAACAAATTTGTAATTTTCCTTTCGAGATGCTTGAACTACGAATCAAATAAACATTTTCTAACGTTTTCAAGCTGCACGATCTCCCACGATTATGCAATTATGTTTCTTAATGAGGTCTAAATTCAACAGAACGCATTCCTCTTCGTATCAATCTGTATAACTGACAGAAGATTTCACGTGAACATATGTTTGAAATACCGTCTTTACCTTTCCGGAAGCTTCCGATTTATTTGCATAATAAACTCGAAGATGATTTTAATCCGCGCCATTAGAGACCACATTTTTGTTAAAGTAAGGAATTATCGTTGGTCGTTATGTTTCGCTTTAAATAAGGAGAACTTCAATTTCATGGAACTTTTTAACTTAATGGAATTTTTGAAAGTAGACTATGTTAATTATGGCTTTACCGTACTTATTTAATTATTGCTAAAACAACATTTGGACAAACTTAAACACATAACTGAAATTCAAATTACGGAATGTTGCAAGTTCTTGTAATTTTCACAGAATACAAATGTTACTTCAATAAAATTGATTGATTTATAAGAAAAGAAATTTGAATCAAAATCAGCATAAATTTGGTAGTTTAAAGACGCAACACGAATTTTTAAATTAGTCAAATGTCACCTGCTTAAATCAGTCATTAATATGTTTATGATATTTTATCCTAACTCACAAATAAGAAGGGATAATACGTTTTTACAAGAAATTAAAATTTGCTTGTTTTTAAAAATAATGAAATAGCGGGAAAGAGCGTGAGCAATACAACAAAGAAAATGCTGTTGAAAGTGTGCTGAAAGATTAAAAAGAAAATAAATCAAATTTTGTGATAGTGTCAGGTTTTACAGACAGGTAGTGTCAGGTTTTTCAAGGCGATTAAAAAAAAAAAATAGTCTGATGCTTTAGATCCAACAACAAACCGAAATTTTCTCAATGCTTTTAAGAAAGAAAGAAAGAAAAGCTAAACTGGATATAAATCGGAAATTTGAATGTAGCATTCCAATAATTAATTCTTCAATAACGCGAAATTTTTGTCTCAAAACAAAAATCAAATGCCTGTCAAAACGCTAAGCTTGACAAAAAAAAAAAAAACACAACAAAAGAAATTGTGGTTGAGAGTTTGATTTTCAAACGAAATTTTCTTTTTCCTTATAATATTGGAGCTATTTTACGTCGTTAAGTTTTATATTTTTCTTCCGGCACAGATAAGGAGGAGGTAATTTCTTATAACATATATACTTACCTGCAGCCTTATCAGATAAAGTAAATTAATTTTCTTAGAAGATTCATCGCTATTTCTGATCCTCAAACCATTAGATCAATAAGTCAACTACTGTGCAACAATGACGAGTTCCGGACGTTTCCGGCAAATTGTACTTAGAAAATAAAGAGAAATTCTTCTGATGGCAGGTGACCACTATGAAATCTGATCAACCCAATGCCAATGTTGATTGCAGCAATCAATGCCACTTCAATAATCAATGTTGTATCAACTTTTTTAGTTTGATTAAGATAGTAATATGAATTAAATATATAAATAAGTAAATACATAAATAAGTAATCTCTGAAAAGGATCTTTGAGACCTTGAGACAGTTAAACTTTTTGAAGGTGTAGCTCTTACTTAACTTATGTTGATTTATGTTTTTCATTCTGCAAAAAATTTTTCGAAAAGCAGATGTGATTTCTGATTTGGTGTTACGATACTGTTTCTCATGTGTCGTACAACTCATTGCAAAATGAATCACTTGTGCTGAAAAAATTGAAAGGTATGATTTTTTCAACAATTTCACCTTGTTGTTTTCTAAGACAACAAATTTATGTACAGTGCTGAAAAGCTCATATGCACAAGATGAACTTTAAATTTGTTGACGATACATACAGTTGTCTTTCCTCTTTGATAGAAAAGAAAGTAATGTATCAGTATTTCCGAGAGAAAGTTTTGTTTCCTTTTTCGTTTGTTTATAATTTTATACAATTTTTTAACTTAAAAAATAAAAATAAATCTTTAAAGGCTTTTTATTGTGAAATGCAATTAATTGTTTTTAATTATAGAAGCACCATTTTTAACGCCACCAACTCTTGAGCTTTTGCTATTAAAACTCAATGCATAAGTACTGCTTTTCTCTTAGAACTCGCTTTTGATTGATCTTCTATTATAGTCAGTCTTCATATGCACATAACTTCTGAAGTGACTAAATCTATAATTTCATTGTTCTCTTCTCACGCAGTTCATTTTCAATTTACCCAAAACTATCTTTATACAGCATTTTTCTTTTGAATCCTTAAGATATCCTCTAACATAGTATATAACTATAAAATTGTTTTCATTTCTTTCTTTCTTTTTATTTTAAACTTCGCGCTTGAAAAAATATTTAGTGGCTGTTACGCCAAAATTATGGTGTACATTTTCTGGCTACGAAAAGGGTCCTTAATTTGCAACATTTTGGTGTGTTGAACTGAAATATGGTAAAATCAAGCACTCTTTGTAGCCAGCAAAGGCTTGTTGATGTAACATACCTTGTCAATTTTTACACGGTTTTATTTAACTTGATTTGTCGCGGAAGTTTGTTACGTGGTTTTCGACCACTATTACTGCATAAATTATCTTCAAACTTTGTAAATAAGCTTATCTTCGATGACAATGCAATATTCCATCCATTTTATAATCCTTTTTGACGTTAATTATGAAAAAAAAATTTTTTTGGCTCTGATCAAATTATCAGAATTATTATTTGTCGAATGGCAACGACAGCTTTGTTTGGAATGTTTGGATAATGCAACGATGTTTTGAATTTTAAATAAAACCTTGTAACTTAAAACATGTTTACAAATTTATTCTCATTGCATATTGTATGTTTTTATTTCTTGCTTCGATAACTTTTTGTAGCCTAGACTTCCCACAGAATATTGCAAATGGTTTACACTAGTGCTCTAGTCTATCACCTGTCGAAGTGGCCAAAAATGACAGCTCAACGTGGAGTTTTGCATCGAAAGTCCCTCAATCCTAAATTCTACCTTTCCTGGAATATTTTAACAAGCTATAACACTGAAGATGATTAGAGCACTCAGATCATTAATTAAAAGTGCGGAGGAAGATGCAGCTGAGAAATCATAGACCTTCCTTAGGACATAACATTTGCTATGATGGAAAACTTGGGAAAGGAACGAATTCTCCTTAATAAGGAGCAAATTGGCGAGGAAGCTGTCTCGGTGCGGGATCTTCTTGGGCTGAAATTTATTGAGAGAAACAGCTGTTGAAACACACATGTCTAATCAAAACTCCTAGGTGGGATTGTGGTTTAAGAGAGTGGATCTTTAATAGAAATTAAGAACGAACTCATGCATTTCTTAGTAAATGCTTAACTTGGGTATGAAATGTTAATGGCTTAGAAAAGTAATTTTCAATTTGAACCCAAGCGGTATTTTAAGAAGTTTAATATCTAGAGTGATATTATTGGGTATCTTTATACAACTGTTATTTGATTTTTATAGTAAATAAGTTTTAAAATGATGATTAACAGATTTAATTCTGTTAGACACAAATTCAAATTTGAAATTGCACATTCCACTTTCTGAGTAACATAATACCCATTCTTCAGCACAAGGAAATGAACTTAAGCTCCATTGTTCTTGAACTGAAAAAGGCGTACTTTGTAACTCTAAAACACGTGCATGGAATCTCTTCCTACCAATGTTGGATTTGCTAAGGTAAGCTGCTGAGGTAATTATTTACAACGTTTAAAGATGTTTGAGACGAGCATTTTGAATCAACTTGAAAGAAAATATTGATACGATAACGACACATAATGCAATAATTTGAAAAAAAAAAAAATTATAAATCTGAGGGTAAATATAGAAGAATTTATATAATCTCGTAGGTGTCGGAATTTGAAATTGGATGATTTAATTTTAAAACTAATTTTAAATGTACTACGCAATCACACAGTTACTTACTCATATTTCATACAGGTAAAATCATGATTTCCTGTCATGTCTGAACTTATTTTTAAAAAGTTTATAGCAAGAAAATCGCCAAATGTAATTAGCCTTGCATTTATTCTGGAAAATCGTAATGAATCACGCACTCCTTTTTGGTGCAAACATAAGATCAATGTTGTCATATAAATAGCATTTACTCGAAACAAAACTCGAAACAAAAGTCTCTTTTTTTTTTTCGTACTATTTCGCTTTGCTTGTACAACTTATTGATTGAAAAGTTTTTCTAGCTGATTGCTATGACGTCTGAGCTTTCAATCTTCAGTATTCCGTGTAACCATTAGCGTCACTGCAGGGGGGCGGAGGGGCGGTCCGCCCCGAGTGACACCCTTTTTGGGCCTGTAGGGGGCTGAAATCCAAAACCAGTTAGAGTTTTTGAAAAATACATGTACTTGAATTATGCAATTTTACTGGTGCCATTTCGGCATATCATAAATGAAATCAGGGAAAGTTGCACCAAAATTCGGTGAAATAAATAAAACAGATTTTTTTTTTTTTTGTGGAGGAGGGGGGGTTGCCTTCACCACAAACCGCCCCGGGTGACATTCATGATAGGAATTCCACTGCGTGTAACTGTTTGCAATCTAGAATATTTCCTTAACGATTCCAGTGACGAAGGTCCCGGTAATTCGCTAAAGAACAAGGGGCGTATAGCAAATGGTTCATGACATTTTGACGACTTTTTCTGGTATCTAAACAAACATGCCTGCTTGTACCTCGCAGAATTTGCCTCGAGCACACACCGCAATTCCCTAGGCCCGAAAAGACGCCGTCGACATTAACGTTTCGCAAAGGCTAATTTCCTTTGATCCCGAATGCCTGGGTTGATGGACGACTCTACAATTCGTGGATGGCAAGAACCATGAATCAACCGTTGCAACTTGCACGCGAACAAACGTGCACAAGCCCTTCTAGAAGAGGGTTGCCCTTTCTCCTGCGTTTTTTCACTCCCGCAATCCTTCATTTATATAGGATAAGAATGTTTCATTTATCTGTCTGGGTAATTCTTTTTCTTCGGAGTTGTTTCTTTTCTGCCTACAGGCCGAATGGATTTTTCAATCACAGTTATATATGACGCGTTTAAATCGTGGTATTTTTTGGAGGTAAATTGAATTAACGCGTTAATAAATGGTAAGGAAGTTGTGAGCACTGACGGGGTAATATTTTATTTCAAGTTCTTTGGAACTTTAATGTTTATTTAGAGTTAAAGTTTTCATGCGAAGTAGGTATTCTTTACATTTTCTCCTAACATGTTGACGATTTTTAACGTATTATTTATGAGACATTATGGTTTCTCCTAACGCAGCCAGTTCATAGATCAAGAGAGTTAGGAGCCCAAAAAAATGAGTTTCCTGGTAAATCTTCGCAAAAACACTGCAAAAGGTCAGTCAACCAATATAATGAGGTTATTCTATGCTCGGAGTTAATTGTTTTCGTTTAAAATTTTCCGAAACAAAATCTAAAAATCGGCATATTTTTTTTTTTGAAGCTATTATAAAATTACTCTACACATGTGTTAAACTAAATACAGGTGTCTGATTTTACCAGTTTTTGAAATTCAAAGTGGAAGTAATAATGTGTGAGCATAATAACAGTTTTAACGGAAATAAACACTAATTCCATTATTAACCCCTTAACTGGTCAATTTTTTAGCAGAAATGTCCATGAGAAAAACATGTTTTCTTCTCGCATATAATTAAACCCCAAACTTGGTATAAAAGAAAAACGAAAGATTTTTTTAAAAAGAATTTCATAAATACTGAATTTAAACATTTTTTTGAATTCATAAATTTGAGACACAAATGCCCCAAATTATTTGCTTTTTACAAACACAGAGTACATACAGTGAAGACATCATTAACATCATATAATCATATGTCATCGCATAACAATTATCTGAAAAAACAAACAAACAAAAATAAAACTTACCATACATTACAATTTCCATACATTTCAATATTTCTATTACTTTCTAGATAATTCTCATTTTCCTTTAGAGCAAGTTTGGAGTAAAAGAATAAAGTGTCCTTTCAAGTGAACATTTGAAAGCTATTTTACGGTTACTTGCGTGAAAAAGGAAGAATCGTAACCTGAGCTGTTTTAAAAATTAAATTTCCAGAGTGCATTAACTTAACCCCTTTAAATTGCCATTTTTTTATTTTTTTTTTTTTTTGTAGTATCGGTATGTTAAAATATTTTTCAGATTTTGTTTTGTTTCAAAAGCGAAATTCATGTAGGACAGTAAATAAGATTAGCATGATTATTACCACTCCCCCCCCCCTTTGAGGGGGAATAGTTATAATATTTGAATATTGATGCATCTGGTGGTAAATGCACTTCCCATAGTTTTTGCAAGATTCTGCCAGTTAGAAAGGGTAAAATAGCTTACTATAAACATCTATAATTTGATGAAGTTGGTGAGAAGCGTACTTCCCACCGCCTTAGAAAGGGTTAAACAAATGTAAATCTTTAATGATTAAAACTATCTAAGGTGAAAAACCACTTTTTATATTGCGTCTGTTTTGTTTTAATTTCTTTTTAACGTTTTCTGCAGTGTAAAAAATTTAGCTGCGTATTGCACCAAAAAATGGTGCAAATGAATACCAAATGCACCAAAAAATAGTGAAAAGTGTGGTTATTTTTACCATATCTTGGTTCAACAAACGCAAGCTAGTTCTAAAATACAGAAAAATTATTCTTTGTAGCCAGCAAATCTGCAATTTTTTGATACAATATTTTTACCACTAAATTTTTCTGTGTATGTCATACGTTCTTTTGTTACAAAAAGTATTGTTCTATCTTGAATTCCCAGATATTTTTCTCTCTTTGCGAAATTCGTTTTTGAATGGTTACTTCTATCGTGTGATTGCAAAAACGGCTCATGTTTGGGTTTCTCTCAATTCGGCACTGAGCTGAAAAATATATTTCACGCGCATGCACACGTAGAGAACTAAAAAAAAAATGATTTGGTCATTTGAAATGACCAATTAATTCAATTCTAGTTGACTTTTTTTTGACATAAATTCTTTTTTTCTAGTTTTCCGGAAAAAAGGCTCCAAGTTTTCATAAAACTAAATCAGAAAAAAAGCGGTTTTGTTCTTGTCGGATTCGCTAATTGTTTCGATCATTCATAAAACTTGTAACCATTAGATTATAACTGCTTAGCCGTATCATGATTCTTATTCCTTCCCAAATTTTGCGAAGTGAAAATCTTTTTATATAACTCGGTACATTTTTATTTCTTAGATCTCTTTCCGATTTATTTCAAACATTCAAAGCTATAAAATAGAAAGAAAGAAAGAATAAAATAAAAATAAGTGAAGTAATTTCCCTATTTTTTTATTTCCAAAATCGTATCCTGGGCATTTCTTTGTAGAATCGAATGAGGGGAAAAAAGAAAAAAAAAAAAAATCTGATTCGAGAGATCTAATTCTATCTCTTTTTTCAATGGAACGAGACAAATTCAACCGATTAAACCATATTGTGTGCGCAGCTGATAAGAGCCCGCAGCATAATGGCTATACCTAAACGCAGAAAAATATATAAAAAAATCTAGGATGAGAAAAAGGTTACTGGTGGCTAAAGAAATCTGACCAATCAGGTCCTATTTCTTCTATGAGGATTACCGGAGTAAAGTGATGGGGACTTACTGAAGTAATTTACTACGAGTAATCGTTTCGTATCAGATTAAAAGAGTGTTATAAAAGTTTTCCTTTTGTTTCCACGTTGGGGCGATTATATTTTTCAGGTTTTTTTTTTTTTTTTTCACATCAGGGCAATAAGAGTATTTTTAGGAGCCTAGGGTGTTAAAGTTTTTGCCAATTAGGTAGAGGCTGCGGTGGTGAATTTGTGGAGATAGCAAAACCTCGAGCGCTTTAGCTATTTGGAATGAAATTTTATCTCAGGGGATGTTGTAAAATACAAAGTACTTAAATGTAGGGTTTTGTGTAACGCGAGACAATGGACAACTTTATTAAACGTATTGCGATACTATCACAGTTGATGAATGAATCCAGCCAATTACGGAGTAACTAAGTTGTTAAATAATTAGCCTCCCCCTCTCCTTCAAAAGCCAGCGAAATTATAGCAGTAACATCGACACATTTTTTTACTGACAAAGACAGAGGGAATATTCTTCTGTTGCGGTTAGCAGTTATATTACTGATCGCGGTTAGCAGTTAGTCTCCTTTCTGCAGTTATTCTCCTATTGTTGCGGTTAGCAGTTACATTATTGTTGCGGTTAGTATTTATATTATTGGAGCTATAATTAACCTATTCTTAAATACAAGAAAATGAAACTCTGCGGAAGATATTAACTTTTTTTTTTCCAAACATAGATTTTCTTTTTGCATATCTCTATATTTCTTTCTCTTAAAAATAAATGTGTTTCGCGCGTCATTTTTCACAATCTTAAAAGATAAGTATTTAGTCTCGGTTTCAAATGGGTAGATAGGAATTTGCTTGTTTATTTTTTTCCTTTTTTCTTTTTCTAGGGGGAAAAAGAACACTTCAAATGAAACATGAAAGAAAATACAGTAACCCCTCGTTATGTCGCTCATTCAGATATATCGCACTTTTTCTATGTCTCCTAAAATTTTAATTTTGAGCTCTCGAAAGTAAAAATATAGCATTTCTGAGTAAAACCTTTTTCCCAAACAAAGAAACGAATTTGTACGAAGCATTCGTACAAAGCTATCGAACAGGAAAGTTTTCCTTTCTTCTGATTTTTCTGCAGCTAAAGGCTGCAACAATTCTCCTCCCACTCCCCAATTTAAATACCTGTTAAATGAGTATACTCAAACAAGTAGACGTTTTACTTGTTATTTTTGTACTGATCCTAGCGCCCATTGGAATGAAAGAGACAGATATCGACTGGCCAAGGAGGAAATGCACCCATTTTTGGATACTTTTTAGTGCAGAAAGGATTCGCACTTGGCTGAAAAAATCCAAATTATACAATTCCCTTAACCAAGAAAGGGAGAGTGATAGGTAAAGGAATTTTCTGGAAAGAAAATGGTTACCTTTATCTTTGACATCCTTTTTCACACCATGCTCAGGTGGCATGCGCAGGGACACTCAATTTACTTGTACTTTACTTGTTTGAGTTATTTCCAATGGCATCGGTTATATCGCGCATTCGGATATATCGAGCTTTTTTGCTGTCCCCGACAAGCGCGATATAACGAGGGGCTACTGTAATGATAGATAAAGAAAAATGCTTCCAAGAATAATACGTGCTTTGAAACTCACTTCAAGCTGTAGGACCTCCAGCGATTTTTAAAAGTACTTCTTTTGCTCGTCCTATTTAGCAAAATACCAAGTACTGTCGGCCCCGCTGAATGGAATACCGTCGGTTTCAGCATATTTTATTCGATTAAGCGGGGTATTCGATTATGCGGGGAAATTTTCTTTACCTTACAGAACTAATAATATTGCCTCGAAGCGTAATAATAAATCAGTATATCTTATTAAAAGAAGTTATTAATATTAGTGTTTAAAAGTTTTTATAAATAAAATAAATGAAAACAAAATAATTAAATACATTATTGTATATTTTAAAGTACAAATTAAAATGATGAAAAGTAAAACTTACAACTTGAATAACAAAATCTTTGGGACAACTTCTACTATTATTTTGGGACAACTTCTACTATTACTTCTTAAAAAAGTCCATAATTGTGGATTGCTTGCTCAAAGTGTTTTGGGAGCACTTTTGTATTTCCTTCTTTAATCTATAGTTTTATTTACTTATTTATTTTGAAATTCAATCAATTTTTTTACCAAAAATATTTCAAAAGCAGACCAGTATTGTTGGATTATCCGGGATCTTTAACATTGCGTCTATGGGGAAATATTAGGTTCCGGAAAATTTTAATCTTATAAGCGGAGTATTCCTTTATTCGTTACCCGATTATGCGGGGCTGACAGTAATTGGTCATGAGGTTGAATCTAAACTACCAAAACACTAAAATGAGCTAGACTGAAAAGTAAGGTATCCATTAAAACGTTAGTAAATATCACACGGTGGCATCCAATTTCTCTACAGTTAGCTGGATTGCGTGCAATGCAACTCATACAAAAAAGTAAATATTATTTCCGATAATGTTGAATTAAATCAAGATAACCCAAAGTCCAGAGCAATATAAGAGTTTGAGATGCGAAAAGAAATGTTCTTATAAAAAAGCTGAACCTTAGGTAAATAAACATTTGCAATAATTTGTCAGAGCTTTGCATACCTATGGTACCACGAGCTTTCACAAAATTCACATATACGTTCTTTAGGACCCCTTTCAACCCGAGGTGGTGCCAAGGCCCGATTAAGACAGTCGGGGGCCCAAGGCACAACATTATTTTGGGGCCCCTATGGTACGAAAAGTAAAAGTACTGGGTATAAAGTGTAATGTTAAATAAGCTTGGAGATTATTCTATTAATACTGGTTCATACCCAATTGGCCAAGGAGGAAAGAAAGCACCTACTGACACGACATCCTACTGTTCTGCATTCTATATTGTTTTTTTTTATATGATTTTTGTATTATTCATTAAATAAGCAAACCTTTTGAATACACATATTGCACTTTCAAATTTTACTGTTTATAATATTAAATAAATAAAAAACGTCGAAATGCCTCAACGATTAAAGGACACATGATAGTCAATGAAGATATTGATCTGATTGCGCATAGTTCACCTTGTTTACGCAAAAACTTTTAGCTCGCCATTTAAATGAGTTAAGATGTTTCCCTATTGTAAAATATTATCTTTTAAGAGATATTTTCAGAAATCTTTCTTACAATTTGGGGGCCCCTTAAATTTGGGGGCCCAAGGCAGCGGCCTAGTTGGCCTGTGCGGTAATCAGGCACTGGGTGGTGCAGCAAGTGTGTCTGAAGTATTTTATCCCAAGAAGTCGTTTAAACTTTGGAATTAATATTTTTTCTGCGAAATTTATGTTTTACTCATTCCAGAGAAATACTTGGTCCTCCAGCAATTTTGTGAGAACAAAATGTTTGTTACATGTATACCACATACAGTACCAATCCGTGCTCTAATGTCTAAGTGAATGAATACTTGTAGGTAACAGAATGAAAACTCTTGTTCTTTCCGAAACTAACTAATTAATCAAAACTCAAAAACAATAGTTTTAAGACACTTTTTTAACCTTCCCTCTCGTTCCCGTGAACGTGACAGGCTGAGGTTTCGCCTTCTATTTCTCGCTCCCGTGACATGTTCGGGCTGGAGTATTTAAAATGTCGAAATAAAAACAAATCAAAAATTAAAAATGAATATATGTATTTTTTTTTCATACACATATTTTTATATAATTTTTCAAGGATAAAAAAAATAGGCATTTTTATGACCGTTTTCTTGAAAATTACCCGACCGTTAAGGGATTAAAAATAAAATGTGTAGTTTATCAAAGGAAATAAAAACAATACTCAAAATATAAACGTTTCCAGCATAACATCAATTGAGATTATGTCAAAATTTTAGAACCATGTGGAGTCCCTAAATCTCACTGTATAATCTTCTGATTTAGGTAAAATTACAGATCCAAGTAAATACAGTATTTGTTTTTTCTAAAAATGATTTATTTTACCAAAAATGCCCAAAACATGAGGTTATCCCCTAAAAGAAAAAAAAAGTTTCGCTAAAATAAACATTTCTAAGATTATCCCGATTTAAGTTGCATTACAACTTCTCAAGTATACAGTCCCAACAAAATTTCCCAAATCCCATTTATACAGTCTGCAAATTTGTCACTTTCAGCTCCGACTTCCATCCGTAGAAAAAACCGATCTCCAATTCCCGCAAGGAGATCTCTTATCTCATACAATCCCATACAAGACGGAAATTTGTTCTGTGGAAGGAAAACGAAACAGAAAAGAGAGGGGCTTGAAGTAGCAATAATAATCTTTGCCGATGTGAAGAGCACACAGCAAGACCCTTAAGTTGCGTATGATGCGCGTTATTAAATTTTTACCGTCGGATAAAATCTAAGAAAACAGGAATCACGGAATTACGTTTCTTTGCTGTCGAAAAGGATTTCTGTTATCTTAAGGGTTGGGGGTCTTACGGCTGCTCTGAGTAGATACAGATGAATGAACGCTATGGTTACAGTGATGAATGAAATTCGGTTTGTTGCCAAATATCATCGCTTCTTTTCGCTCGGGAAACTACGGAAATATCGGGAGTTGCAGACATAAGTCTAATAAACGTTCGATGTAGCTACTGATAAATCAGTGAAGTTCAAGAAAAAGAAAATATTTTTGGAGTTAGTTAGCTGATATTTCTTTACTGTGAAGATAGTTATAGGTATTTGTTTGGCATTTTGAGGCTGGAAAAATAAATGCATTTGATCTATAATTTCTTTCTTGTATTTTCACAAAATGCATAAATTTCGCTAAATAGAAATGTATGTATGTTAATAGGCTTCATTTTCGATTATTAATAGTAAGAAATAAAAACGGGTAAAAATGACAAATATAAAAAAGAAGTCTGACCCAAGCGCTCCTTTATTAATGCAAATCTGAAAAAAAAAAAAGTGTGTGTTGGTGGGGGATGGGGTGGGGGGATGGGTGGGGGGATGGGAGTATCCATAGCACCGAAGCGAGAAAGTAAATAAATTAACTTATGCAGGATTAATATAAACTACATAACCTGTGATGTTACCCTAAAGCGTTATGTGAAAACTTACACGTTGATTATCAGTTCTTACACGTTGTTTACTATTTTTTACACGTTGTAATTTCTTTTAACCCTCTCATGCATGAAAGCCTCATATGAGGTGACATACGTTTTCAATTCAAGATTGTTCAAAAATTAGGATTTCTTTAGAAATCCATGAAAAATTCAAGAAAGAAGAGAAAATCTCAATTTCGAATCAAAATCTGTTTAGTTATTTTGAAACGTGTATTACATTACTAGGAAGTTTGGCATTATTTTACAGCTTCTTATCACTTAGAAATGAATTTTGAATATTCAGTTTTGCTATGTTTATTATTATACAGAAAATATATGGCAAGAAAGCACAAAACTTCTTCATACAAGAACACGAATTTTTGACTATACAGGACAAAATTTCCAAAAACAAATAATTACACAACAATCCTGAGATACTAAATTAGTTTGTAGCATATGAATATTTTTTTTTATAACACAAAAAATTAAAGGCATGCATGAGAGGTTTAATATAGTAGTAGACATTTTTAGCTGCTTTTTATAATCCCTTTTTCATGCTTATTCCAGCATCGATCATGCGGATTTTTCTTTGATAATCACGAAATTTTTTGGATCGATACTAGAGACTATATGAAATCTGTGCGCGTCTGTCGTCTGTAACCACATCTCCGGATTTTTAGTTCGTCAGGGGTTAAGAGAGAATAACCAGGATTGGAATTATATCTTAAGACCAAGTGTTCTGAATGCGATGGTAACCCTTATTACTCTCCCTGGTTGTGCCCCTGGTAGAACCCGTCCACGATTAATAAAACTCGTTTTCGTACACGTCGTGCAATCGACGGCCTCATGCTAAAAGGTAGCCATTGAAAAAGAAAGTCTGTTTTGTTTGAAAATGACTTACAAGCAAATTTTTAGTATACTATTTTGTTCCTTTTTTGCAAAGCGAATGAATGTGTATTACATTTTGTAACTTAGGCAATTATTAGACACCGAAGCATTAGGATAATTCGAGGAGAGATGCCCCAGGCTGTGCATTTCTGTAAAAATTTTAAAATTAGACAACACATAAACAGCGCTCACTACTCATCATGGAAAACAGAAAAAAAGTCTCTTTTCGTCTCTCTCTAATATATACATATATATTACATACACTAAAATCCCTTCTGGCTTCAATCATAGAACATGAAGTTCTAAATTCATTTTGAGTTTCCGTAAAATCGTGTAAAAAACTGATAAAACTGAATATAATTGCGAAGAAGGTGCGCAATACCGATAGCATCGGTAATATCGATAGCATCGGTATTACCGATAACTTCGGTTAGTACTGCGTTGTGTTTGTATTACAATAAGTACGTAAATAAATTAATAAATATAAATATATAAAACTTTTTTTACGGAAATGTAATATGCATTTAAATTTATAGACAGCAAATGCAATCGAGAACTGTTAATTGGAAAATATGTTTTACTTGTTGCGAACGCAGTATATAATTTAAGTTCCTTTCCGTGTGCACATTTTATCTGGAAAATTTAACTTTTTTTTTCTTTTGATTTCACTGTATTCAAAAGAAAGTAATGAAGATCAGATTCACAAATAGAGAGTAATAGGAAATATTTAAATCCTCAGCCTTCTCGCCGCAACATTAATCGGAAACAAGAAATGATATTTTTCGCAAGAAGATGTTTTATCTTGCATCTAGCGGTTACACAAGGTAACGTATCTAAACATGTATTTAACGAGCAATAAAAGAACTAAATTCCTCTAATTATGATTATATTTTTAGAAGAAATGGAAATTCTGAAAATTTATAAATTGTTTAAAGTGTATAATAACCACCGTAACAGGTAGCTTCAGATGATTTCGACTCTCGTAAACTTTACATATTATTGGACGGAATCTCTACCAATCTCCATCAAGCAAGAACAGCAAATGCTGATCTAAAGCGACCGTAATCATTAATAACGCTTTCAGAACAGCTTGCCTAATGACAAGCTATCCTTTGCGCTAGGCTCTAATTTTGTCGCACGAACGCCATTAAAGGTAAAAAGTAGAAGGCTTTTAAATGGCGTTTGCATAAGAGTGGTGTTATTTAGTCTGATTTTTTTCTTTCTTGATTTTAGTGGGTGCAGAAGTAATATTGTGTGGCCGCGTCTTTCTTCGGGGTGGTCAGCGTGGTAGGTCTAACCAGACGAAAACGCATTAGAAAAAATGTTTTAATAAATTTGGGCGTGTTTTCGTCCGAGGAGAAACGGCCGCTGCATGAATTAATGTGCCCAATCTTTCTAATTTAAAGTGAGTGAGCAGCACACAAAGCGTCATCATGTGACGCTTTGTGTACAAGGAAAATGCCTGACAAGGAAAATGTCTGACAAAATATTTGCTTGCACACTATAAGCAGGATGTGACAACTTAAGAACCACTGGTTATCGAGTGACTCATCTACTAGTGTTCTAAAAATACCTATAATATTGAAAAATAAATTATGAAACATAACTACAAAACGAACACTTGCTCTATAATTAGAAAAAAGTTATGGGCGGAAATATAATTTTTTTTATCTATAACTTTTGACTAAATGAACAGATTTCAATGATTTTTTTTATTTAATAGATGATCGTCTAATTTAAATATCGTACATCGCTTTCAAATAAAAGATTGCACTAACAAGTAAAAATATAAATTCATTCTTTAAGCAACATCGATACGAGTTTTAAACTTATTTTTTGAAGTCGGTACAAAATTATGATAGATATATATATATATTTTTGTAGTCATCAACCACGATTATCAATGGCCCTAAGTTTACAACAAGTCTAATATGAAGTAACGCATGGTGTAATGGCTAATGAATAACAAAAACAATAAGCTAAAAATAAATAACAGTAACGTTTCTGTTTGATTACAAAGTTGTCGTAAGGAACATTCAATTTTTAAGAACTAAAAAAATAATATAATTAAAAAAAGTTATCTATAAGTTTGGATCGTAGTAGTCTTGATAATATAAAAAAAAACAGATTAAAGGAAGTTTATTAAGCTACGAAAAGAAGTATCAATATACAAGTCTAAAACAATATAAAAACTTTAAACACATATAGTATGTGTTTATTTTGTTTTCTTAAAATTAAACTTTAGTAAGAACAAATAAACTTTTAATATTTTTCATTGTTTCAGAACATATCTGATTTCCATATAATGAGCTTGCTCCACGGAGAAACTCCAATCCAGCAAAAATATCGTCTGAATTTTACAATCTCATTGTTAAGCGAAGCAGAGTTTAACCAAGGAGAAATATACTTATCGTCCGTGCATTCCTAATTTAAAGAATAGAATGATTATTTATGCATATTTGTGCATCTGGATATTTTCAGAGTTTGCTTAGCAAGAGGAAAAAGAAACTCTTCAAATAAATGGATATAAATTTTTATATCGCCTTATTTCTCTTGATTATCCTTCCATTACCGTTGAATTATTGGAGTTTTTGTTTACTTCTGCTCATGCTGCAGGGTATTGAGAGTTTTTTTAGGCATTTTATTTGTATTTGGAATAAGAGCTTTGCGATGCATGGAAATGAGAATTTATATTCTTATTTTCTTTCTAAAGTTTTAAAATACTTTCTAATAAAATGTATTCTATTGCTTATATATTTTTATTGATCTGTTGGAAAAATCGATCTTACAGTTGAAGAGTTAAGGAACTTGTTATGTGACAAATGAAAGAATCTGTGAAATTCTTTATTTCACGCAAGAAATTTTATGTGTTATTGATGGCATGGGAACTTTATTTTTGTATATTTTTAACTTTTCATGAGATTAATTATTCCTTGGAACTCATTTTGTGTGATTCGGCTCTGATCATGAATAGAATTGGCTCTCAGTATATATTTTCAGTAGCACTAAATGCGTCTTAGTAAATTTGGCATAATATTGGTTCTTTTTATCCATTTCCTGATTCTTAAATTTTAGTAAATGTCTTCATTTTTGGTATTCAATTCTTATTCCAAAACAGGAGCTCTGAAAATTCAATTTTAAAGCAAATCTCGTATCTTATTTTTATCAGTTTCTTTAACCCTTTGCGATCGTATTACGTGTAGAGATCATTCATAAATGTTACCCGAGCACAACGGCACGTATCTGGTCTTTGAGTCTATCCTCTACGTCCAAAATGCAAAGTGTATCAGGCTGCTCCTGCCCATGTTTTGTCCTGTATTGGATGTGTTAAGTCCCAGTTGTTCTCCAATCCTTCTGCTCTTTTGGAGGGTTTAAAAACGCACAGGCTTATGGACTTGGTCTAGATGTTACTGTCTACCAAGTGGGATAAGAAACAACAACATCATTCTTAAATGTCACGCTTCGAGGGCGGAGGGGGCTCGTGAAATTGTGACAAACTGGGGCAAGGGGAGGAGAGGGGGTAACAAGTAGTGTTTATGCAACAAAGCGTGGCATGTGACAAAGGGGGAAGGAGGGAAGGTATATTGAAGCGTGACATTTTGTGACAAAAGGGGTAGGGGGTCAAATAAATGGGGGAAAAGCGTGGCATCATTTATGGACGGTCCCTTATACATGGGTGTCATGCTGGTAGGAATTCATTTTCGTTGAACGAACTACATAATATGCAAGATTATGAGGGACAAAATACAATTCATTGATTCTTTTTTAGACTTTAGATATATGTAATAAACGATATGTTTAAGTTTATGTAAAATTATATTTTGCTAGTTTTCCATCGTGTGGTATCTTTCACAGCGCTGATGGCTGAGAGTGCAAAGGGTTAAAATAGTTCAGAATAATTACTAAAAGTGAAACTAATTTTAAACTTCGAATACATTGAAGCAGACATATGAAACTACATCAACTTACGTCGTGAAAGTTTGGTACACTTTATCTATTTCTTAGTCTTTCTCAGGCTAAGATCCCTATCTTGAGCTATACAGCAATAAACGGGAATCGAAAATATAAAATCTAAGATATGAGTAAAACATGGAGCTATTTTTGCAGCAATTGAATCTATTTCACTTTTGAGACGCTATATATGTCGCCGTTTTGAGGAAAGTATTTTAGAAGTTAAACATTCAAACAAGATTTTATTCCAATAAAAGTCGCCTTTGAGCTACAAATCACATGCAAGTGCTTATAAAGCTGCACCATAATTTTCTCTGTCCGAGTCAAACTTCAAATATTTTATTGTTCTTTAGTCTTAACTGCGAGCGTAACTTACATTCGACAGATATTTCCCGCAAAAAATAATGTTCTTTGTCTTAGAAATGTATAAAAGAAAATTGAAAGTCGAAGAGGAATCTTTTTCGTGTCTGGGAAAAAATGGCAAATGACTTCCGTTTTTATTTTTATGGTTGTTATCGATGGTGCAGCGTAGGAAACGATTAAATAGTAGCCAAAAAAAGTTTTTAAGATACTATTTTTTAACATGCTTCTGAAAATCGGAAATGGAGTTAAACAATATTTATCAATATTTTTGAAGGAACATCAGCTTCTAGTTTAAATTCTGACGTTTCGTTTTTTTTTTTTTTTTTGATGCTTTTGACATAAATGGAACATTTTAACTGTGGAATGAATGGTTCTAAAGGTTCAAAGCTTATGAATAGTATTATTTCCATACAGTTCTATTTTGATAGAAGTTAAAAAGTACTCAAGTATGATTTATGATTAAAATTTAAAGTGTTTAATAATTCTTTCTTCTCCCTGGACATCTTCCATGAAGTGTATGCAATGCCGCAAAATATTCGAGATTGCATTTGGTCCGATATAGTTTGGATCTCTATTCCAGAATTGTAATTTCGTATACGTATTTTTGTTGTAAAATTAAAATTTTTGTCACCATACTCTTTCATACTGTTATCTGTTAGTGCTCACGAAATCACAAGGAACTTGGAAGTACACCTCAATGATGAGTTAAAAAATCAAAGTATAGTAAAAAATTGAAAAACTATTACAAACTAGTAACTCTTTATTATTTCATGAAGTTGTGAGCTTCGGATTCGTGCAATATTTGTGCGATTTTAATTTGATTGCTGTATGTTGTACTTTTACCAAAACTGCTTGATTAAACATATTTTTGGCAAGCTTTGTTGAGCCGAGTTTAATGTATTAGTTTAGCCTAGTTATATAAAAAAAATCGAGTATTGAATGGAATGTAAACCAATTTAAAAGAAACACGATTATGACTTCAGCTACCAATGAAGTCAATAGTAAATGGGCATTCCCGTAATCATGATATTTGGAGAAGGATTAAGACATCCCTCACCCGCTATAATTCACCTGTAGCAGTGATTAAAGTACAACAGAGTGTGCAAGGTTGTATCAAACCATCGCTTCAAGAGAATGGCGCCAGGAACAAAAAAATAAGAAATCTATTTTCACAAAGATGTACTTCAAGTCATAAAGAAGCCATAAAAAAATAATTACTTAATAACATTGTTAAAGGAAACGAAAGCAGCATAGGGCATTTTCCGAAATGAATATAAAACGGCATCCATTTAAAATCTCAATTGTTTGGCTTAGTGATAGCCCCATACATAAAGTATCATTATGTACACGCATATATGGGGAGAGGAAAAAAAGAAGAAACTCTGCGCGAATATTTCGCACGAGCGCGAATTGACAGGGAGGTCTGGTGTCTGGCCATCCCTGGATAGCAGGTGAAGTCGTAAATCCCCCCTACTCAAACGATAAAGTAAAAAAAATGAAAGCATAAGCCTTAAGAAGCATAATATAACCAGTTTCCTTTCCCTAATGATGCAGTCTGTGAAAGCGATGGGGCGGAGCTAAGACTTGAGTGCGGTGTTCCCCAAGGTTGAATCCAGTCTTCTAATTGGACGGGAACCACGTCATTTATTACTATTTTTTAACATTTTGTTTTTGTTGTTTCTTGGTCACGCATTCGGCTCATCTGTTAAAGTGTCGAGCTCCTTTTTTTTTCTTTTTTCCTAAATGAGTCGGAATACGTTTGTGCCCCCCAACCAGGTTTCTCTTTTTGTTCCACCGACGAGATCCTTCTTGTCCCTCTCTTTTTTTTTACGTTAGACTTTTAAATACATCGGCTTTTAAATCTTCGCACCATTGAGCCTCCATTACGAGAGTTGTACAAGGTTTGAAATCGTTATTGATGTAGCTTGAAAGTAGGAACACCATGTTTTCTTAGTATTAGGATGGGGGTGGGGGGAAAACTGCCTTTCTAGTAGTCTCAATTTGCTGAATAGGAAATAATCCTGGTAAGGAAGACAAATCTTACCTACCTTGTATCACTATCATTAACAGAAAATGACGTAGAAATTAATGTGCTACATTATTAAACAATTTTTTTGTTCTTCTCTAAATATGAGGCAGTGAAAAACGGAGGTGTAAGTGAAATTTTTTTTGCAAATGCAGTTAATTTTGTTTTTATAATATGGGGTGTCATCTACCTTTATTTACAGGGACGTAAATAAAGCAACTTGTCCAAATCAATAGTGCAAATCATGCGTTATTGATTTGGACGATTTCTGCTTAATTTATGATGTTTTATTCCTTGCACTCATAATTTAGCACAAAGCAATTTGGATTAGGTGTCTTACTAAACTAATGAATACTTCAAAAATGTATTAACACATTTGTATAATAGCATTTCTCATGCCCTTCTACAACTGTTTCACACCATTGGGAAAACAATTTCTAAAAATTGTTTTTGCGAATACTTATTGTTTTCTGCTCTATTAATAATTTAAACTGAACAGCTACAACAAAGTAATAATTTAAAAAAGTATATAGTTTCTTGTAGCTTTATTCTAAGTTGTACTTCGCTGTTTTACAATCATAAACTTATTTCTTATTATAAACTATTATGCAACATGGAATATTATTGTGATAGGGAATTTTATTGTTTTTTGCCCATAATTTGACGCAAGGGAATCTGCTTTCTGCGAAGAAATTCGACTAAAGGTACATACATTTGCATGTTTAAAAGCATTCACACGACTCATTTCACTGAATTCAAACGCTTTTCTACGGTAAAAAACATTACCTGACAATTTGCAGAGATATTATACACATACTACATTAAGCAAGAATAGAAATACATTATTTGAGTCGTCTAAATACAAAACCAAATACATCCACTTTTTTTCGATTTCAACTTTTTTTACACTTTTTAATAGTTCAAAGTAATGTTCATATGGTGTTAATTTTTTAAGTTTCTAAAGCAGCTATATCATGCTAAAAAGTGTGTTTGAAACGTGCCGGTTAGTTACAAAACCAGATCTCCCATGCTTGTCAGCTCTTCTTTTTTTCCCTCCGGAAAAATTATTTTTGTGTTAAAATTTCAGCAAGTTAATATTCTATCTCAATGCTAGTAATTCGAATTTCTTAGGTATTAGTTTTTTGCCCGCCGTGAGAAATTTCATTTTTTGGATGTAGCTGGTTTTGAAACTAGACGACTCATTTATGCTTAAACCAAAGAGCTTAACATTCTTGACAATAGTCAACAGTGTATTTTAATTACTTAAGTATTTTACGAAAGATAGTTACGCAGGATTCTACTTGTACATTGAAGTACTATGGTGATTGAAAAAGTTCAGTAATTTAAGCACTTTTTAGAGATTTCAACACTACATATTTCTTAAAAATAGCACCATTTACTAATTCATTTTCTATTGTTGCAGAATTGCCTATATGTTTGTGCTTTATCACAAATGCCAGTCATTAAACAAGCAAATATGAAGGTAAGTCAATTACTTATTTTTACTCAATAAATTGACATTCAGCTCTGCCATAAAATTACGTGAAAATCCTGCAAATGATATTAAAATTTGAAAAATGGGTAGCGTACAGCCATTTATATGCTATAAAATTCTTGCTCGTTATAATAAAGTTAAACAAATTGGATATAATCATCAATGTGATAAAATGCATTCATCATTAAAATATCTATCATATATTGAATATCTCCGGTAATGTGACATAAAAGAACTGTGTGCTTTGTATGTATATACAAACATCTCTATAGCTGTTGAATATGTATGACCGTTAATATAGAAATCGCGCGTGTAATATTAAAAGCTCTAAAACCTAATGAATGTGGGACTATGGCCCAATATAGAAATCGCGCATGTACTATTAAAAGCTCTAAAACCAAATGAACGTTATGGCCGTTAAGATGATAATCAAAGTGTATACGTAATAATAAAACTTCTAAAATCTATCGGAAATGGCTGTGAAAAGGATTGAAATTATATTACAGTTTGATGTTTCAATCTTTAAAATTTAGTTTAGGTTGAGTTGAGCGTGCACGAGTGATCAATGAAAGTTTTTTTTTTTTTTCTTTTCCTCTGAAGTAACAATTTTTTTTAAACCTAAATATTGTTTTACTTTTTAAGCGAAAAGCAGAAGTATTCAAAAATACAACAAAAGGGAAAATAGAGTTTGGTTCCGCTAAGTTCACGGTGATGATCCTTTTGTAATGGCCGGAAGTGTGTCAAGATCAGTTCCGTGTTTTTTACCTCTTATGTATTGAAGATCCACTCATATATCAGTGTCGTTTCATACAGTGAGTCAGAGTATTGGACAGTTATTAAGCTAAGGTTCGATGATCTGCTGTCTAGCTATTTAACATGTTGATACGCAAGAATTCAAACCAGACCAAGTTTTGTATTGTCTCAAAAAAAGAAAAAAAACCTTAATGCGCCTGACGCTGAAGACAACCCATAACGTAAATAGCACAAAATACCTGACTTCAGAAGGTTACCAGTCGGTTCATTAACACTTTGACTAGTCGTGAACCTAATTCATTTTTGTGTCCTTATTAACTAGATGGCATTAATTCTTCTTTTTAAAAATGTTTTTCTAAAGCTATGTTAATGTCAACTGTTACAGGTGAGACATGTGCACCTAAACCTTAACTGCGACTGTTATATATATGTTTCAGTCGTAAAGCATTTGAAAAGTATTAACAAATCCACTTTTTGTTCTACTGAAAAATTTCGAAAATTTTGTTAAATTGTTTGTTTTCTCTCGGCACACATGTGTCTATGTAATGAAGTGTAGCTCTGCACGTCCCATATTGCGCAATTATTTCAATCACCAGAGATGTTCCAATTGCTTCAGTTGCACATCCTTTATAATTACTTAGATGGAATTAAAAATTTATTGTCTATACAGTTTTCCTAAATGATACGTGTGCTTGTGCTAGTTCATTTTCTACGGAGGGAACGTACGTGTTCCAACATTAATATATGACTCAACTTAAAAATTGACAGCCCTTTTGTTAATTTAATTCCGGAGATTACCTTCTTTTAATGTCCATGCAAATAAGTAGTGAAGTCATTGTTTTCTTCAACTCATAGTTAAAGGGTTTAATATATGACTCAACCTGAAAATTGACAGCCCTTTCGGTAGTTTAATTCCGAACATGACCTTTTAATATCCGTGTACATAAGTTGTGAAGTCTTTTTTTTTCAATTCATAGTTAAGGGTTACATATATAACTCAGCCTGAAAACTGACAGCCCTTTTGACAGTTTAATTCCGTACATTACCCTTCCTTCTTGAATACACTTTGTCCATGTACAAAAGTATTGAAATCATTTTTTTTCTTCAATTCATAGTTAAGGGGCTAACGGAAGATTCAACTAACACCTAGTCACATTACATCTACGAACTAGTTTTTTTTTATTTAAATCCAAAATGCTGATCTAAGAGAATCACTCGCCAAGGCAGGTAACCCAACTTTTATGGAAACCTGACGATGACGTCACGATCTTATGAAGACGTCCACGAAAAAGTATCATAATTACAGTCGTCTTAGACAGTAATACCTTCCTTGACTTCCCCCTTCGACGTTTCCATACAATCGAAGACTTCGCAATAGTAATTGAGGGCTTTGATCCCCCCAATGATTGGAGCCAGTCTAGGCCACCCAAATCTTTAAGTTCTCCGGTATTATTTATCACGAAGCAGCTTTTGTTTTTGTTCTTACTTCGCTTTCAGGAGAAATGATTTTTTTTTCTTATTTCGTGGTGGTTTGCTATTTCTTCTGTGATCCTGCTGCTTTATAGATGCTTACGTCCTGATGGAGGTATATCTTGGATTTAAAGAGTTGGAGATCAGTCTGATATTTCTTGATAATTGCCTTGCGAAATATAAAGAAGCAAAGAGAGGGCGAGCCAATTCTTTTCGATAAAATATCAAAATTAGGAATGACTCGGCTGCGAAACGTGGAGCGTGATCATGTGTAAAATGTCGGTTGTGATGTGTATTGCTCCGGTTAAAATCAGCAAGTTAGTATAAAAGTTTGCTTCTTGTGCAGTAATTAATACATTACTAAAAGAAAAATAAATAGTACTAAATATTCATTTTGTAACGTGACGGGATTTTTTTAGAAATAAAGTTTATTATTTATTGAAATGTATAAAAGTCATATAAAAAATTACCGTTGATGAAAAACCTTTTGTTGCAGATTTCTGTCTGTCAATTTTTTTTCGTCTTTTGCAATTTTTGAATGATTGCATTGAAAATTCGCGGCGTTCTGTTGCCCATCGAGCAGCTGTGGTTGGTTTTTAGCTTGATTTTCCCTCTCAGTTCTTACAAACAAAAACTACTTACTAAGAATGTTTCTTTATTTCTCTCCTTTTCATACTTTTATTTTGTAGAACAGTAGTAAATTTCGAAACAATCCATATATGCAGAGTCTCAATGGCTGTTCTCAAAAATTAAACAATAATAAAAAATAAACTACGAGTTTAAAACTGAAGTATTTATATGCATTAGTCAATAAAATATTTGCGGATTCCGTAAAACATATTTTCTTGTTAACAAAAACCCGAAGAATTCTTTAAAAGTAATGCTGTAATCTATTATTAAAGCATTATAAACATCAAGAAGATGGCTTTAAAGTTAACAAATGTGTGAAATAGTTGTACGTGAGAAGCTTTTTTTTTTTTTTTTTTTTTTTTGAGAACTGTAAATAGCGGTTTTTTTTTTTTTTTTTGGCTGCTACAAAGTAAATAAACACAAAAAATTAATAAAAATGGTAACAAGAATTATTTAGACTCGATCATTGTTAGCTATGATCGGCGTCTTGTAATGACAGGGCATAGCGAAAAAATATGCCCATTTAAAATTAAAATTTACGCAACTTCTCCAAGTAAGATGCTCTATGTATTAAAAATATTTCAAACAAATATTCCTTAAAAATATCTCCACTAAATGCTGGTTTCCATTTGTTTCAATCGTCAAATTCTTGTCATTTTAATGTAATGACGTAAAAAAATTTAGTAAATCTTTTAGTTTACTTTTTAGCTGTTTTTTAAATTATAACTAAGAAAAGTCCTTGAAAAATTGATAATGGCATGTTTGAGATTTAGCAGCTTCATAAAGTTACGAAAACACTAAAATGAGCAATTTATTGAGACAAAACTCTCCTGTTTTGTAAATTATTCTGTCATCTTTGGGGATTAATTACATCATTCGATTACAGAAGCAGAGATGTTGGAAACTGGGTCTTAGAATTCTCAGCGATTACAAGTGAGAAGTGTACGCGAGTTGGATCCGAACAGTGAATCGGGCTACGTTTGGGATAAGCCTGATTGTAGTAACACAGACTAGATGAATAATGAATTGAATATTGTAATAATTCGGTCTATATCTTGTATGAGATGTATGCTTAATTAACTTATACAGAGGAAACACATTCTGCCACAGTCGTAACTATTGTTGCTTAAAGTTGTCTTCATTACGGGGATTAAAAGAAAATAATTTGAAAATTAATGAGTGATAGAAAAGATAATGTTTCATGGATACTTTTTTGAGTAGTATGAGAAAATGTTGTCATAGTCTCATCCCGATTCAGGGTTCGAAATTAGCGGTCGTTAGTCGTATTTTTCAACTAAAAATTTCCGTTTGTCGACCGTGATTTCACATCCAGTCGTCACTTTTGACGCCTAACCTTTTAAGAAACCTTTAGTTTGACAACCGCAATTTGCACCAACTCGCCTTTTTTTTATTTATTTTTAAAATCTAGCCTAACCTTATAGTTGTATTTTTATATACATATTTCATTTAATCTTCTGTATTTTGTTTTTACGATGTCTATTAAGACTATCGTTACTTCTTGTCGTTCAACTTTAGAGTAGGAAATTTTTACTTACAAATGAAGTAAGTAACACTGACTGTAAATAGCACTTGAATATTATCAAAAAAATAATCAAGTCAATTAATTCATATTTTATTGTATTATGGACTGATTAAAATAGAGGTTTATATTGATTCATAAAGTATCATTACCAACCAACTTTTTTAAAAGTTACTAATAGAAATTGATTTTTGAACATTTTCCTCTTACTTATAAATTTTCTCAGTAAGGCTGTAAACTTTTGCGATATTTTTTAGCAAATGCACAACTGTCTTCATAGTTACCTGTTGTTATCTCTGTCCAAGCAATTTAAATTATTTTAAAATTCTTCCTAGCAGAAAATTTTTGGCAACTAAAACAAAAATGCTAGGTGCCAATGACATCTAACTTTAACCTCCTATTTTTCGATCCCTGCGGTTGATGCAGTAGTATGTGTTTATTTAATTATATGCCTTGCTTTTTGGCAACAGATGTTGTTACTGATTGGATCTGATGTATAATTTGCTCATGTGCAATTGACCAAATTTGAATTAAACTTTAGAAAAATGTTTTTTTTTTTTTTGTTCTTAAAATTATTTTCCCTTTCTGACATTTTCAGGACTTTCCCGAAAAATTTCCCCTTTCCCCGAAAAATCCCTTTCTTTTCGTAAACCCTCCTTAAAGCACGAGTTTTTTTCTGCAAAACTAGTATAGTGTAAGTTACTCTTTGCAATTTCAAGTTGTGGGGCGTGACTAGGGAACGCGGGGTGGGGTAAAAGTTACACAGAGAAAAAATATTATACAAACAAAGTGTGAACGGATCTCAGACGGGCGATAGTAAAATAGCACAAGGGTATGGGCAAATTTTCCGGTAACTTTCGCCCGCTTCAGAGGCGGGTAAATTCGTTAAGGGGTTAATTAGCGCTTGACTCACGAGATCTTTATCCAAAAGTACATGCTGTTCCTACAAAAATCAAAATTTTTTTTATCTGTGTGATTTGATAACTTTTGTGTGACGAAAAAACCAAGAGACACAAAACTAAATGAATTGCGATCATTATCTATACATATATAGGCAAAGGCAAAACAGTTGAGTATCATTTTCTCTTTGTTTGTCTGCCGGTTTGCTCACTTTTTTTTAGTTGCAGCTATTGATGAGTTTTAGTGCTACCAATAAAAAAATGTGGAAATAGTTATCTTTTCCTACTATTTTCGACGTAGGTTCGAAGTCGTCATGCTTTCATCGTACTTTTTACTTCTGTAATCTAGGATATTTGTACAATACTCAATACATTTTTTACTATTCACTCAACACATTTATATTTCAAAAAAACTTAAATGTCAAAAGCAATACAAAAGAGAAAATGGAGAAAATGTAGTCTATTAAATGAATGGCAAGGCGAAACAATACTAATCTTAAGCTAATCCATTTCACACACAATATATATATATATATATATATATATATATATATTCAGGGCCGGCCCGACAGTATTCGGCGCACTTGGACATTATCAAAATAGCCACCCATAGCACTCCCTCATCATACAAACTAAAATACTATCAATTCAATTGTGTATAATCTTATATTGCCTTTACGATTATTTTAAAAATTTTAATAATTACATACCTAAAACAAATATATTTGTTTTCCAATGAGCTGCTGTTGGCTTTTGCCAATTGCATAAAGTGTTTCACAGGGATTGGTACTAGGTGTTTCAGCAACACTACAGTGAGTGAGACCTAACAACTCGAATTGTGAATTGTTGAATCAATTTTGTGAAACGCGTATTTATTTATTTAAAAATATTTTCTTTTTGCTCTGTCGCTGAGGCGCCCCCAAGATGCTGGTTCCCGTGTATTTTGCACGCTTTGCACATTGATAGGGCCTGCCCTGTATATATATATATATATATCGAGTCAGATTGTTTGTCCAGTACGATGTCAAACAAAAGCAGGAAGCGTCTTCCATACTTGCGGCATTTTGAAATCGCGGGGGCTTCTATTACTTGTGTATCAGAAAAATAAATAAATAAACAAACAATAAATGAATGAATAAATAAATAATATATAATTAAATTAAATAAGTAAAACCCGCAATTTATATCAACACTAAGAGGGAATAAAATTGAGGAAAACACAATAATAAGTTTGAAATAGATCGTCGAAATAGCATTACTAAAATCTTCCTCTTTATCTGGTCGTACGAACACTTACATTAGACTATTTGTCTAGAAATATGGAAACTGCCAATATTTCTGCTACATGGCACTTCCCAGGCAGCTAAGATACGCTACACAGAATGTACTGAAAATATTGGTTTTCGTTCCCCCGAAAAATATCTATATGCGCTCAAAATCGATTCGATATTAGCGGAGGGAGTTTATTATACATTAAATTTAGGGATTTTATCTATCTCTATTGTATTGAGATTCCTTTCCTCCTTTGTGAAATTCTATAGGTACTTCTTTATATGGGAATTGATCGAATAGAATTTCCCAATTTCCGACACTGTTGAGCGTGTGTAGAGGAAACTGATAGAAAATTTTGATTTGGATCTGTAAAAAAATAGGAAAAGAAATAGGAATGTTCTTTCCCAGAAACTTCCTTTAAAAGATCGAGAAAATTTGTTGCTTTTATGTTATTTGTTTTGTGTATAACATTAACAAAATTCTGCTTTAACAGTTTTAAAATTTATTTTGTTATATTTTAGTTCGCTGTTAGAAATACTGATTTTATAAATTAAAATGTACAAAAATGGGTTCTTGTTTCATGTAAAAAATATTAAATTTTGAATGGTGTCATTAGGTGTTATATATTAAGAGTTTAATTATTCTATTAAGATTGAAAATTCTTCGATTTTATATCTTAGGCAATCTTAGAAATCCAATATCTTGGAAATCATTACTTGCATGTATACTCACCGAACATATTAAGCAAACCATAAATATAACTGTAGTGCAGAAAAGAGAAAGATTATGTTAATTTTTATTACTATATGACAACAATATAGCTTTTAAAATATGGATACTAATTTATGCTAGATACTTATTAGTATAAATAATTTGGTGGGTCACTAGTAGTTGAGTGGGTATTGATGGTGTCACCCCCCCCCCCCCCAAATCATGTCGGGGTGAAACATGCGTTTTAAAGTAATATATTTTTTTTAAAAGAGGGGAAAAAAATTCCATTCTTATCATGGGCGTTATAATATTTAAAGTATTTATCGTCGGTAATGGTGTGTTTAATGGTTAAAAATCACTTCGAATATATTTTTGAAAGGAAACGCTCTGCTCAGTTTAAAATAGAAAAGAAAATGATAGAAAAAAATATCCAGTTTAAAGTATTTGTTTCATTATCTAGAGCTTTTAAAGGTTTATTGTTTCCCCCGTCGTGACCGGGTGTCACCCCAGAAGGAGTGACACCCGGGACGAACCGCCCCACCTCTTAGCTACGCCATTGGTCACTCGTGGCTTTGAGTGCAAAGATAATTCGAAAATGTCGTTTTCGTTGCTTTTTGTCTCGTTTTCCTACCAGAATATCTGCTAAAGCTTTGTTACTTACACATATAACTATTAGATTAATTATACAACATAGTACAGAACTTAGAAAAATATAAAACAGAATGGTTCACAGTTCACATTTGGATTTAAACGGTCTCAAAGTTGAAAATTTTCAAAGAAGAAGGTCAAATATGAAGGGCAATTACTCTGTAAGCAAAGAGGGAATCACTATGAGACACATATGCACTTATACTTTATGTGGTGTAGTTTCAGACCCAGGTTTAAAAACCTCTGGTTCGGGTAAGTTTTTTAAAAATACAGTCTTGTTAACATCCTGCAGCATGCGCTCTACGTAATGCAGCATCATGCACTATTCACCTATTGTTTAGGTTAGATTTTGCTTTATATTGATCAAAATCAACAAATTAAACTGAGCTCAGAAGCGTGGCAGCCCGGGTCAAGACCTGCTGTGCCCATCTCAGCTTACCTAGCATTAAGTAGCATAGATATTTTAAAAATTGTCATGGATCAAGCACGGTTTTAGAAGTAACAGGATCATATAATTTGCACTGTATATTTGAGAACTTGAGCTTTGACTTCTGATTTAGGACAAATAAGTCTGATTTCAAAGGGGACAGACATTACTTTTTCTTATCTCAGTACCACTAACATATTCTGAAATTTTTAGGGAAATTGAAGATATCAACTATCACAAGCCAACTTTTAAAAAAATTGATCCTTAATCGTCCGTCAGCGTGATTTTGACATGTGTATCAAACATTTAAAATGGTTTTGAAGAAATGTGATGTCATATGGAGGATGGTCAAAGGATTGGCTTAAAAATCTTGCTGTGTAAGTCTTAGAACTAGCTCCTACGTTACAAATATTTTGTTTATTATCTTGTGAAGATAATACTGAATGGATCAGAAAAAATATTGACATTTTTAAGGGCCTTGAACAAGATATTTCAGTCATTTATGTGACGTTAAATTTTGGAGCATTTTCGCAAACATATCTCGACGTGCTATCCCGTGTGTATAACGTTCAGAAACTTTAAAAATAATTTTTAAATGTGTGATATCAAGTTCATGATTGTCAAACAATTATCTCAAATCACTGCTGGGAAATGCCTTAGAGCTAGCTTCTGTGCTACTAATATTCTCCTCTTTACCTTGAGGAGGTAATTTCGAATAGATCAGATAAAAGGTACGTTGTCGCAGATGCTTTTTAAAATTTTTCTCGCGTAATTGTCAAGTTCAGTTATTATATCTGACAAATTATTCCAGAAAATATCTTAAGTATATTTAAAGAGGTAATTTGATCGGTTCTATATAAACTCCGCCTCTGCACCTCTGCGGTACCTCCCAAGAGTCCGACGCGGGTGGTACGACGAGGACAATTTTGTCTGCTAATTGTTTAATGACGGAAACGACGGCGACACTCCAGAAAGATGCTCAGGACAATTATTTTTACAGCCAGTGGCGAAACGAAATAATTGCTGGCGCTCAGAATGACAACCTGCTGTTATTCCTCCAAAAGAGGTGATATTGATGGTCGAGGTGTCGCTACTGGAATGGCGGGGTTGAGGTGTTTAACCATGGGAATGGCTTTCTGGTAATTAGAGGAGGAATAGGTGTTGGTGAGGCGAGTGGTATTTCGAGGAGGAGGCTGTCTCATTAGAAATATCATTCTCTTTAATTTAGCTCTGTCAACTGTTTGAATGCTAACGAAGAGATTTCTCTCTTTGTTATTTCAAAGTTTCTCCTCTGCGGAGTTAATTATTTAAAGTGCATTATGGTACTTGGGGATTCAATTAGAGTTCGAGTTTTTCTTGAAATTAACGAATTTTGGGAGGCTCCTCGTGGGACTTTCCTGCTTATTGAGCCACGATAAACTATCGCAAGTTTGCTGATTTGTTTCTAAATTATACTCTTCTGAAACATTTAAGTTGATATTTATTGTGTAAACATTTGAAATCATGAAGACGGTTTTACGCATGCGAAGTCTTCTTTCCCACTTTCCGTGTTGAATGTTATCCAACGAAATTAAGATGTCAAACCCAACAGGAATTTCAAGAAAATTTCAATCCAATGCATGTAATAAAATTAAGCGATATTGATAGATCAAGATTTTTTCGAGTTATATGCATTGAAATTACGATCAATCCCGATTGAAATTCCGAGGAGATTTTCAATCAATGTGTAAATAAAGTACGGCATCAACCACAAACGAAATTTCTGGAGTTTTTGCAATGTACGTGCAATAAAGTCAAAGTAATCAGCCCAAGAGAAATTTCAGGAAACTGTTCAATTAAATTAATCAGCTTAGGAAAATGCGAAATGAAAGTATTCTTCAAAGAGAAACAAAAATTTCTCAATGAAGCAATTTATTAAGAAATACAATCTAAATAATAATATTATTTTCTTTCGAAAATAATAGCTTTTTTACATTGTGTAGAATAATTGCTATTCATGTACTGAAGAATTACAGAGATATTCTTTTGGACATAGTATTCAAAGAACATTTAAAGAATCACAATCAAAGTGAACATTTTTTTTAAAACTACGTAGTGAAACTAATTATCAAAATATTTAAGTTGTAATTACAAGCTTTGTTACGAGGCATGCCTACTTTAGGTATGGAGGAATAAACAGTTTGCTTGCACTAGCAGAAGCTTTTCATAAAAAAAAAAAAAAAAATCAGATTTTAGTGTTTGATATCAGACTCTCAAAATATTTTTTCTTTGAACTGGTCACAGACTCATATGTTTGTGATCAAACAAATGTTTTGGTAAAAAAAAATTTAAATAAAAATATAATTAAACATAAATATAGTCTTAAATGATAAGGGTCCACTGGAAATACGACCTAAGTCACATACTACTCTTTGAAATTTGCTTTATGCTTTATTCAATTATTTTATAACATAAATGTTAATTTTAACTATACGAGCCTACTTTTCCATAACACCCAAATTCAAATTTATAATACATATATTTATAGTAAAATATAAAGCAAAGTTCAAAAAGTAGTATGTGACTTAGGTCGTTTTTCCAGTGGACCCTTCATTTGTGAAAAAATATTTTTATTTCAATTTTTTTTTATCTTTCGAGTTCAAGTCATACGCAGACTGAGAGGCATAACTTAAAACAAGTGAACACCATAAACTTCATAAACAAGGTACTAAAAGGAGGATCTTCTCCCAACTAAATATGATTTCCAATGAATATGCAAATTGAATTAGTTACTTCCTGCATGAAAATTTCCTCTTATAGGTTTATTACCTGGTTTGTTACACTTTACAACTTTGTTATGAAGGCTTTTTGTTACAAAAATTCTTAATGCGTAAAGAGAAACGGGTATATTTTTTTCAAACTTTGTTGCTCGCTCTTGCAACAAGTTCTGTTGAAATATTTCTTAGAAGTATACCGTAAAATGGGGTAACTATTCTAACAAAAATAACTACTGCCTTAAGAAAAATTAGTTACATATTTTAAACTTCATACGCTGAACATTTTAATACTGTCGAACAAAACACATTAGCAATAATAGTACTTTTCAACACAGTGCAATGAATGTAAAAGAAATACATATAAAACTGACATTATTGCTGCATACATTAACATGAAAATAAAATTTGCTTCTGAAACTATAGGAGAACTGACATTATATCAAATTAACAATTCAAAAATAATTTTGATATTTAAAATACATTACCGTTAAACGATGCGATAATAGATGTATATTTCCAGGCCTGTAGCCAGACTCTGACTCCAGGGGGGGGGGGGGGGGGGGCAAACTTTTGGACAGGAGAGGCAGACTAGTTTTTCAATTTTTTTCTAATATGTTAGAATTTATGCTCCCTTTTGGGCGTTTTCTTAAAATTTAAATTAATAATTTATTTAATAATTAATGCAATTACTTAATTTATTAATTGATTAATATAACAGTTAATTAATGAAATTAATACTAATTTAATTCAATACTGAAATTATTTGATCTTAAAAGAAATACTTGATTAAAACTTACAAAAGGCAGAATTGAATTTTCAAAGCTTATTCTAAGAATGTCCTTTGTAAATTAATAAAATATATGAAATAACATTAAAGAGCGAACATTTTTTAAAGATAATTTAATGTGAACGATCATTCAAAGTAAGATATTGAAGCGTAAAACATGTATCGGTATGTTACAGTAAAAAACTGGACTGCCCATGATCCTTTCATTAGTGCCTGGTTGAGATTGAAAACAGGGGGGAAAAAAAGAGCTGAATAAAGGAAAAAGTTCATGTTTTTGATTTTTTTCTAAAATTTGAATTAAGAGATAAAAGTGCATGGGAACAAGATTTTTTCGGTTTGTCTTTGCGTTTAAACAAATCGAAAAGTTAAAAACAGAAATACCATTGATTATTAAGGTCCAATTAATCACGCTAAGACGGGCAAAACATTATCCAGGTCGGGCATTGCCCGACCTGCCCCCCCCCCCCCCCCTGGCTACGGGCCTGTATATTTCACGTTATCGGTATATTGTAAGATGATTCTTTAAGCTAGGACCTTTTCTTTGATTGTGGGTTTTCTGCAAAAGTAATTTGTTAAATATGTAAAATATTGATTGTCTATTGTGTCGTTTGCGAAACGATCCGCCTGTTTTCATACAGATTAAAATCAAGAAATAGTTGTTTAAAAAAGAAAGATCACTGGGCATCTGCTATGCATTTAAAATAAGCAAAGAAAGATTCGATGATTCAAAACGGAACAGTTTCCAGAATCGATGTACAACGATTTTCACGTTAGATAGCCCATTATTCACTCCTCGTAGTCGAAGAGTGGAACACTCTCCGAACGATCAGGAACCCCTGGAGACGTCCCTGCGTTCGGCAGATAAAACTTCTTTCGCAACTCCGTCTGCTTTTCCATCGAATGTCCCTTACGCTTCATTAGGGTTACTTTCGGGGAACTACCACAAATGCTCATCCAAAAAAAAAAAAGTGAAAACGGAAGAAAGAAAAGAAAAAGTGGGACGCACGTACAGACAGACATACACACAATCTAGTATCTTGAGTACGTATATATATGAGTAGCGTCACTACGGGCGAGGATGGCGCTCCTCGGGTGACACCCAAGATGAGATAATGAGTTTTTGAAAAATATGCATACTTCTATTATACAATTTTACTGATGCTATTTCAACATATAACTGAAAAAAAATGTAGTTTACTGAAAGTTACACCAAATAAATAAATTTCTAAGAAATAAATAATTTATTTCCAAATAAATAATTTTTGTTTTAACCGACTTCACAAAGGAATTAGGATATACATTTATACTGTATATATGTCGTTTTTTTTTTTTTGTTTTTGTTTTTGTTTTCTACTCATAACTTCGCACCGGATGAACCGATTGTCATGATTTTTTTTAATCGATCGAGGGTGGTTTCCCATAGTTCCCGTACCTTCGTTTGACCACATTCGATAATTAGAAAAAAAGTTATGGGCAGAAATAGGGTCATTTTTATGGTTTTTCATACATAACTTTTGACTAAATGAACCGATTTTGACGATTTTTTCTTTAATCGATAGAGGGTCGTCTAACTCAAATATTGTTCATCAATCTGACTACCTTTGTTTTTTAGAAAAACGTAGCGGGTGAAAAATAAGTAGTTTTTATTTTAATTGGAAAGGCTTGGCTTGATTTTTCTTTGTTGGGAAAACTATTAAAAAACTATTAATAAATATAAAAGTCAGTGTTTAAAAAGTGTTTGTTGCCATTGTGCTATGATATTAAAAGCAATTATAGCAAGAGTTTGTCTGAAGGCTTCTCTGAGGCAAAAATTAAATCCAATCAGTTTGTTTGCTAAAATCGACTTCAAAATGGAATTTTTCATACAAATGATTAGTTTTTAGTGGCATTTATTCAAAGAAGGTTTGTCCTTTGATATGGATTAAAAAAAAAAAAAAAAAATAGAGGATTTATATAGAAAATGTATTTACACTAAAAAGAATAAAATAAAATAATTTTTATAAAAAAATAGAACCGACTTCAAATTATAAATTGCGCTAAAAAATGAAAAATAATATTTTTTAAACAACATCGATGTGACTTTTAAACATAGTTTTAGAAGTCGGAGCAAAATTATGGGTCTAATTACCATTACACCATTTTCTACTTCATATTGGACCTGCTGCTAATTCTGGGAAAATGTATATATTTGTAATTTATTCATGACTACAAAAGATCTCATCTATCCTAATTTTGCACCGACTTCTAAAACTATGTTTAAAAGTCACATCGATGTTGTTTAAAAAATTAATTTATTTTTCATTTTTTAGCGCAATTTATAATTTGGAGTCGGTTCTATTTTTTATAAAAATTATTTTCTTTTTATTTTTTTACTGAGGATAATATGAAGCTAAAAAATTACAAGTTAGTACTACAAAGCGCTTTTTTTTTTGAGGGGAAGGGTGGCGTGACAACAGAAATTACCACCCCTCCCCGGGTGACACACATGCTAGAAGCGCCACTGTATATATGTATGTTACGGCCAGAGACCAAAGTCCGGATACTTCGCGAATTGGTCGGCCATTTCGCACCATGGCCGAGAGGTATGGCAAAAGTGCGATGTAATTGAAACACGATCAGTCAATATTCTACTTTGGCCGGCCATTTCGCGAAGTGGCCACGATGTTCCTGCCAAAACGCGATGTGCTCATTCAAAAATGCCTGGTAGGCGGCGCATTGTTGTAATAAGTGATTACAGTGATTTATATTTCATTTTTTAATTAAAGGAAAAGAGTTACATTTTGTATGTTGACCATTTTACTACTTTTTAAATATCTCTTGCATTTCTAATAACTTTGATTTTACAGAAAAAAAAAATTGTAGTGGTATGTTTTTTAACATACCAGGTGGTACGGTGTGACCACAATTTTTTAATATTTGTTTTATTAAAATGTTAATTTGTTGATATTGCCACTTTTGTTTTCTTTTTTAATTTAAAAATATAAATCTCCTAATTTAAAAATATAAAAAAAAGACAAGTTTTTAAATTAAAATTTAAAAAATGTAATTTTTTACTTTGTCTCAAATGACCCCATCCCACCGCTGCGAGTACCGCAGCTAGTAATTTTTAAAGAATGAAGTTATGGTTATACAGAGCCAATAATACGTGCCAATGATTTTTTTTCCAACTTTGGCTGATTCTCTTGAAGTAATGCCACTTTGCGATCTGGCCTGCCAATTCCCGAAATCAAGAAAAGATCGGACAGTGGCCAGCCAATTTACAGTGTTCTTAGCCATTTCGCGATTTGGCCGGCCAGTTCACGAAGTGGCCGAATTCGGGCTTTGGCCGTAACATATATACTAAAGATAGTTTTGTAAAAACGAAAAAGTTTCTGTGTTCTTAAATACAAGTTGGTGTGCAAAAATCGAAGAATAAAAAGAGTAATAACATATGAAGAACACAACTAAGCAGCAACAAGATAATTGACTATACACGAGCTCAACACAGATCATAACACCACTTACAACCATCACACCACCCACAACTTTCTTTTTGTGAGTGGAGCACATTTTTTGCTCTGATGAAGGGGCTCTAATGTAGCATCAGAATAACTATATTCAGTATTGCTTTAGCAATTTGTTGCCTTATTTGAGCTGATTTTTTTCTCTTATACTGATATTTGGTTAGAAAGTATTTTTGATCATGTTTTATACAGCATTGGCGACAGTATTGGATGTAGCATTCATGCACGAACAAACTTGTGCGCTCTCACACACATGTTTAAGGCTATCGGGAAGAGGATATGTAGCCGCAAGCTTGAAGTAATTTAATTGCCTATTCGGGATTGAGGGAAGCATTCAAATTGTGAGTGTAATCTTCATAAAGTTTTGAAAATAAATTCCATGTGGAAAATGAATATGCGAGTGAGCGCCAATTGGCGAAGTAAATTAATTTTTTTTGAATTGAAGTCAATGTATATTTTAAATTTACATTTTGAATGAATTACTTCTCGAAAAAATGATACGGTTTGAGTAAAGATGCGATCTTTTGTTGTTGAACATAATATGTTGACAATGAAAATTGGCTATTCAATGTACAAATCGAAAACGTATTATGATGTCCCTTATAGGCTGCTTTTCTTTCCAAATGAATGTCCAGAATATCAGTGAATATCCTTCTTCCTAAAATTGAAAATACATTTAAGAAAAAAAACTAATATTAACTGAACTTTGTATGAAACTTAAATGTTTTGCCTTATTCTTGATGCCAAATACCAACATCAAATAACAGTCATACTATTGTCAGCTGACCAGAAAACTACAACAGAAAGAAATTAATTCTCAGCAATTCTACATTGTATTGCTATTTTCTCCATTTTTTTCCCCGTAAAAGTCTCAACATTCATTATTTACACCAAAACTCTTCAGTTATTTAATTTACCTCATCTGAAACGTAAACAAATTGTCGACATCCCGTAATGTTCCAATTGTCATTCATAATTGAAGATGTCTTTAAGCAAGAAAAAAAGAAAACTGAACCTTTTTTCCCATCAGGAAAACTTCTATTTTTCTCGAGTCACCTGGCAACAAAAGTTGGATATGTCTCTTAGGACGCCCCTCCACGCCCTCCATATCTCTAGCTCTCTCTGTTTACTTCTTCATCGATATAACAGACGAATCTTTGCTCTTCACACTTCTCCCGTCCGCTACCCAAGTATTTACTCGAACTCGTAATGTTTACTCGTTCCATTATTCGTCCGACTTCGCCCCGGGTAAAGCAAAAATCTCTAACCTATATTTTTCTATTCCCAGTCTGTATATCTTTCTTTTTTTTATCCTCCTGTTTTCTGGACTGAAAAATTCATTACGAGAGAACTGACTGTAGCACTATTTCACTATTGAATCCATCAGTTTGGAGGACCAAGTTCTTTTTATGCATTGATACGTAAAATTATGCAGAATTTTTAAACTGTGGTAGTTTAAGGCAGCATTTTACAATTACTCCAAGTGTGAAGAATGTTTTTTGGAAGGTAGATATGAAGTGAATTTAAAAAATGGAAAGAAAAAAATCTTATTGTCTGGCCAAGAAACAAAATCTTTACGTTCATATGATTTCTGTTGTTCCAACTTCATCGATGTGAAATCATTAAACGTTTGTGAATGCTTTAGTGGTTAATCAAACTTTGAAGTCTTTACCTTTATTTACAGATAAGAAATTCCTTATTGAAGGAAGTGATTGTTCCGGAGCACAGGTTACTGAAGATTAATTCGAAAAAAGGTTGACTGTCTAAAGTACTCTATAGTTCGCAAAACATTCACAAAAATATAGATGCATTCATTGCATTACCAACGTTTGAGCACTTTTTCTTATTTAACGAAGAAATCTCTAAAATTCTTTGAATTGTAAGACTCGTGTGGATATCAGAAAACATTGTCCAATGACATCTAATAGCCATAAATATAGCTAAATATTTTTTGCAATTTTGAATCGAGTAAGGAATATTGCTCCTTGTTGTTTACTCAAAATTTCTCTTTATAAATAAGCTCATGATTTGTTCTTGTTATTGAAAAACCTAAACTATAAACAGTACTTATTGCTTTAGTGTATCGTTTGCAGAATTGACACATTAGTCTAAATTCATTTTACGTTCATAAGTAAATTCCAGAGGACCAAATTATTGGATACATTTTTTTCCTTACTTGTTGCATTATGTATCCTCTGGTATTTCTTTGTCTTTCGTTGACTTTGCGTCGGTTGTTTTTCCATGTGATATTTTGTATTTGGGTTTCCTGGGCTTTTTTGTCTTTGCGAACTATACTAGCTGCAAGAACGAAATACGGCTTGCTAAAGTAGGAAGTTGAATAGCCTGAGATTTCTCCGACAACATGACGTAACGTTATAAGCAAAAGAAAAAAAAATCGAATATGAAATTAACTTACTCACATGCACTCGCTCTTCGTTGCTTATAATGTTAGGTTGAGTTGTCGATCAAATCTCAGGCTTTTTGAATTTTTAGGCTGGAAAGTCTGAAATTGCTTATAAGTTAAAACGCCTGAAATAACGATTCAACTGAGGTCGTTAATATTATCTCCTTTTTAAATTTTTTGTTCCTCGATGCGAATACATATATAGAATTCAGTGTATCTCAAGATGAGTTTCAGTGATGATCGAATTCTTTTGAAAAGCGGGAACATGTGAGAATTGAAACATTTGAGGACATAATGTTTAGGGAATACTCCAATGAGAAAAAATCCATTTCTATCGTGTATTAATTTTATTTGTTGGAACTTACTGTATACCTTCATTTTTAAAATGTCAGAAAGAAGGGTTATATAAATATAAATGAACTATATATTTGCCATGAAATGACTTATTGCTCATCGGTGTCAAAGGAAATCGATGATGCTTTTCGGCGAAATATTTTTGAGTAGATCGTGAAAACGTGCCTGTTCGAGGAAATAGTTTTCTCTCATTTCTCCATTTCAGAGACAGGGTCATCCGCAAAGCAAACATAAAGTGCTATATCCGCATCTTGGGTGGTGTAATTGGTTCGCGCGTTTGACTCCAATGCAGAAGGGGTCAGCGGTTCGAATCTCGATCCAGGCAGGTGGTCCATGACCTTCGAAGAGCCGTTTTCGCCGTTGACGTGTTCATTAACTCGCTGGAGAGGAGGATTGTAGAGCGCGTTTGCTCGTTTTCCCAAGTTGTGCAACCTGACAGTTTATGAGAGTTTGAGTGATAAATTTACCCTGGAGAGGTGGCATTTCTTCTGTTCATGACCACAACAGCCCACTGCCATGGAGCTCAATTATTGAGCTATCTCCGAGAACTTTAATAATGGTTGTAAAAGACAAAATTAAAGTTTGATGTGACAACTGATGGCTTTCTTGCTGGTGAGTCAATCAAGGAGTGTACCTATGAAGTGGTAAATGTAATTTCGGGTTTGGCCGATGGCTCTCAAATCTGAAATTATGAAACGATTATTATTATTATTATTTTTTCGTTACAAACTGTTGATTAAATTATTGGGTCATTTTCATTGGTCCCGCATTTTGGGGCAATGTTAATAATATGTTAACCGCTTCCCTTACAATTTTTTTTGAAAAAAATTACAAAAAATCATCACAGTTTTAAAATTTTATTACTAAATACAAAGAAACAAAACAAAACAAAATGTGTAGGTTTTAAGTTGAATTTTTATTTTTTACAGGCGTAAAAGCATTTAAAATTAGTTATCTTGCGTAAATGAAAAAAAAAAAGTGCATGATAGTTTTCGAAACAAGCACAACACAACAAACCAACAAAACGTGGCGAACTGCCAAATCAAAGCTGAATATTTCCTTTCCTTTCATCCAGGTCGAGTAAAACCATGATAAAACCAATCATACTGACAAAGTCGCGCGAGTTTTCTCACGATAATAATTAACTGCAATATATACGAACCCGAGATAACTCGGGAGAAACAGGCAAGCGGTTAAAAAAGCAACATGTTTCACCGTAAATAAAAGTGATAGAAAACTGAGTTTAAGTAGAGTTAACCCTCTGTATCAATGTAGACTGTAGGCAGTATACCGCTGGTTTCGTATTTTCTTATGATTGAAAAATATCCTGAAATGCGTGTATTTTATTTTTTTTGTTTCTGCCTGGAATTAAAAAAAAAAAAAAATATTAACGAGTTTCTAGGTGATAAAAAAAAATAAAAATCCTAAAATACTTGATTTTTTTTTTTTTTTTGTTATTGTCTCGAATTCAAAAAAGAAAAGAAATAAATCTGAGTTGTTGAGTAACGGAGGGTTAAGCAAAAAAGAAGCTTAATTTAAAAAAATGTAAATCGAAGAATGACGAGGTAGAGGTATTCAACCAAGTGAAAAATAATAATTAGTATAACTATATTTTAAAAAGTCTTTTTACTTAGTGAAGAGATGTTACATAAACACTGGAAATGAAAGATTAAATTAAATGTGCAAAAAATATGTTCATAAATGTGTGCAATGCCGTGGATAAGTGAATAATACACTGAATAAATATAAGCAGTAAATTTCGCATGACAGTAATTTAAAATTAAATCAAAATTTCTATTGTTCAGAAACGTAAGATTCCGCCCTAATCTTGTATATTGAAAAGTTTTGTTTTGTAGAAGGTAAAATTAAAAGTTAACACGATTTTTTAATAAAATAAAATAAAATGCTCATGTTTCTGACAATGCAGTGGCGTTTATTAAATTTAATGTCGAATAGCTGTGCATTTCAGAGACAAATTGGAATTTTTAATTTTCATAAATTATTAGTGCTATAAATTTTTTTATGAATGTTAAAAAAAAAAGAAAAAGAACAGATTGACCTCCGGTAATGTTTGCGTGTTTACATGCTATTATATAGCAGTAAGAAATTTGAAGAAAATCTTTTAAAAGTTTAAAAATAAGAAAATACTGCTTAGATAACAGAAAAAAACGTATTTTTTCCTAACACGACTAAAACAGTTTAAGTATTTCCGTTGGAGTACTTTGTCAACATGTCGCTCTTCTCTCAACAGACCAGAAAGAAATGAGACTCGACAAATTTTCACTGTCCCTCTTTTTTCTTTAGGCATCCTTAAGGAAAAGTGAGATTAGCTAACCCTAAAATCCCTCTGCGGCCAAACTTTCTTTTCAATCAAGAGCGTGGCTTTTTGAAAGCGAGCCATTTGTCTCCTTGGTACATGTCCACAGCAAGGACTTTTTACGCTGTACTTGTTACGGCCTGAAGTAGGGTTAAAAGGATTACGGGTGTCCCTTCTTTTGATCAATGGCTTGCCATTCTTGGCTCTTAATCTCCCGTAAAAACGCAATATTCTCAGTTTTCTTTTTTCATTCGAACCTACTAACAAGGAGACTTTTGCAATTCTTCCTTTGTTTGAAAGTTCTTGCGAATTGGTTTGTTTTTTCTTCTTGATGTGATGGATTGCCGAGAAAAAGGATCGTTTAACCGTTTTTGCTACATCTAAATTTAACAAAATTTTAATTAATTATTTTTCTAAACTTTTAAAATAACCCCAGCGTAGGATTTTCGTCAAAAATTTAGTAAAAGACGTGTTTAAGAAATCGGTAGTAAATTCCCCGGCAGGGAGAAAAATATTTTTTTCAAAAATACCCTTTTACTGTATAATTGTATAAATATACAAAGTGTCTTTTAATTAACCTACAGCTTAAAATGAAATAACACAAGAATCGTTGCAGATGACACAGCATTTTTTTTACTGAAAAGAACGTCGAAAAGGTAATTGATGCACAAGGCTTTCAAAGCGAGAGACGTCAGAGACGATACAGTAGCGCAACCTAGTCCACAAAGTTATAAGTTACTTGTTCAAGTGCTTGCAAATGAGTCGGTAATGGATTTCTCGAGGCTGTTGAAGTCTGTCGGCTTCTTCTTGTGCACCAAGTCTTTCATGTGACCCCAAAGATAGAAATCGCACGGATTCATATCCGTTGAATCAGGTGGCCAATGCAATGTACCCGGATGGTTGTTCGGGTATTGATAAGCAATAACCGCGTCCAAACACGCTGTTAATGGCGCCAAACACGCTGCCTGTTCGGTGCGGATCAATATCCACCGGTGCTCATGAAGTTGTAGGTTAATTAGAAGAAAACTTGTATATACATTTCAACCTCGACTGCAGCGCTATCCGGCGAGTAAGCAGAGAAGTTGGGAGATGGTTCTGTGGTTTGGTTCTGAGTGGACGTGTGTTGCACTGTGTGTGCTGTATTTTTTTGAAATCCTCGCAGCCGGTCGAAGTGGTGTTGTGGATGATTACTTGTAAATACATTGTAAATACCTCATAAATATATTTAATTTGGATCTTAGTGTGTGCTATTGGGAATGCTCGTCAACAATATGGTTATCCGCCTAGACGGTATCTCTGCATTTCTTTACTGATGATTAACATCTTTGCAGTTAGTTCGTTGTTACAATCCCGGAGTTGCGGCAGTTTTTCTGCTGTTGCTAATTGGTTGTTGCTGTTGTCGTCGTATCCTCGCGCGAAGCGAGGAAGAATGGGTGCGCTGCTCCTGAGTCTAACGGGGCCCTTACAGGCAGGAGTCCGACTTCCGCCCCTTTATACCTCCTAATTTTTTGAACCAGCTCCCAGATGAGAGACCGTCACCTGGGGTCCGCACCCTCAGAGGTACCCAATGCTAACTGCAGCCATACTGCCTACATCATCAAAGGCTTTTACAGACTACCCCCCAGTAGAAAGGGGTGCGACTGCTGAGGTATCGTTTCACTTGGAGGACATTAGAGCCACGACCTATTCAACGTGCATCAGCTCCTTTTAGCGTACACGGCCTCACAGGAATCAGCCGCGAGAGGTTGTCACCGTCCCAAACACTGACCTAAGTCGATGTTGCTTCACTTTTGGTGTTCTACGGGAACCGAGCTTCTACCGACTGGTCCGCTGCGGGACTGTTGCTATTGGTCTACCAACAAAATAAAGGTTAAAGTACTAAATAGCAATTTGCATCGCAAATCTGTAATAATTGTCTAATATACACCTGTGATACTCGGCCTTAAATCTAAACTGTTTTCTATACTCATCGCAATAAATTTTGAGCATTATTATTTGTCGTAAACCTTCAACCTGCTTCATTAACAAGTTTCTGAAAAGATTCTGATTATCCAAAGTTGACTTATAGCCCGTCGGAAGTTATGTAGAGTAAACATAGAAGCTTTGCGCTTGCTAAAGGATCCACACATAATTGTAGCAGCTTTTGAGCAGGACCCATGTTTCTCAGCCACCATTAGCGATGTCAGAGAGTTTTGAATTGTGGTTGATGTTACGGAAACTGGCAAATCGTTTTTCGCTTAATTTATAGCATTATTTACATTTGTTCTCCTCATGTATTCATACATGGGCGGGAAGGAAATGATATTGATGTACACGATATAGATTTAATGAGTTAAAATACCATCATAAAAAAGCAAAGAAATTTATTTCTCACTCTGACACATTGTAATTTGAAGATCTCATTATCAGTTAGATACTTTCTTGTGTTTCCACGAGAAACATATATATGAATATAGATGAGGATCTGCAGGGGAAAATTATATGGAAATTGGGTTATGATGCGTGGGATTATGAGACATTTATATAGGTGTTTGAGATATTCGTTAAAGTAATGGATTTTGTTTTTTTTCTTTTCTTCTTTCAGACGAATTAAAATGCTGAAAAACAATTATTCACGTAAAGAAAGCACAAATGAGCATTAAGATGCAGACATATGTTTCGGGATTGCTTGGAATACCTTTTTCAATGCAGTAGTGGAGCTTCTAGATGCAAAAACATTCAAATGAAGCCATTTTTGCATCTAGAAGCTCCACTACTGCTTTGAAAAAAGGATTCTTAGCAATCCCGAAACATATGTCTGCATCTTAATGCTCATTTGTGCTTTCTTTAAGTGAATAATTGTTTTTCAGTTTTACTAGTGCACAAAGTTCACTTATTTTATGAATTAAAATGCGTTAAATGATCTTCAGGAAGCCATCGTATTCATGCATTTAGGTACAATGGAAAGCTAAAAGGATTAAATTGATGAACTTATTGATTTACAATATAATAGTGAGTCATTGGTCCAGGTAGAGAAATAAAAGAAATCTTTGTTCCAGCAGAACCCGCACGGATTTGTCTTTGCTAAATCATTTTTAAGTTTTACTTTCGGTTATAAATTACCGCTAAGGGTTTCGCATTTTAAGTTAAGGTGCTGGGCATTAATGCATTAAAATATAATTAATTGTCCTTAATATACCCTTATTTTTGTTTGCAAGAACCACATTTTTTTTATGTTGTGCTACATTTCGACTGAAAAGTTTGCAGTTTATTAGCATGATACAAATTATGTTGTGTTTATAGAAATTATTACAAAATTCTAAAGGGCTGCGTATTTATATTGGTTCTTAATCATTGCACGTCTAGTGCGTTCCCAGAGATTGGTACCAACTCTTTCAGCGGCACCACAATGGGAGTGGTACCGTTTTTGACGTCCAGTTTCTTGACCTGAAAGGCTCAGCACCCGGACTCTGTCAATGCGAAATGGCACTAAAAATTTTTCTCAAATTTGGTATTGTTGTCCTTGCCTCTTTGGACCATTTGCTTTTTTCTAGTCCATGTAAACTGTCGTTGCTCGATCAACTGCAATTTCTACCACTGATAGATAAGTGGAATTAAAATAAAACTTAGTAACAATATAACTGAATAAACAAAAGCAAAATAAATAAATATATATGCATCAAAAATTAATAAGGCGTCTGACAAAATATCTGCATGGAAAGCTATAGACATTCAGTAAACAATACGCAAATATAGTGAAAACATAAATTAGTGCTAACGACAATTTTTAGATTTTAATTTTAGTACTACTTCTGAAATAAAGCACACTAACAAACCACACTAACAAACCACACTCCTGTTTGTTATACAATCGCGGAAAAACAGATGTGTTTCATTTTGTAGGGAGCAGTGTATTTCCTTTCAATTTTTTTCCGTTTAACAACCCTATAAAGAACAATGCATGCATTTACTTCCAATTAAGAGTAGAAATGGAATTTGAAAGTAGATCCTTATTGTGATCGACCATTAATTAAACAAATCAAAATAAATAACGTTTTAAAAGTTCTTATAACTTTCTTAATTATCTATCTTTTTCAAAAGTTTTTTCCCTGAGTAATACTTTCTGAGTCAAATATTCTAGAATAAAAGTTAGCATAGGATTAACTATCTGAAAAATTGACGAATTTTAATATATTTTTTTTGTTAAAAACTCAGAAAAAGTACAAAATTCAAATTTAACAATTAAATAAAAACAAGCTACATACTTCAGAGTCATGCCCTTGCTAATTTTTGCTGAATATACTCTGTGGAATGCATATAGAAAGTTTCAAAGCTCCACCTTTAGCTGAAAAAAGCCTTGTGGATTTTACTGCACGTAATTGGTCAAAAAGAAAAAGCAGAAAAAAATGCGTTTAATGATTTTTAATTCAGAATAGAACAGCTAAGGGATCATTCAATGATCCCTTAGCTGTTCTATTCCATCAATGATGTCACTCTTCGAGGGGGAAGGGGGTTCGTGAAATTGTGACAAGGGGAGGGGAGGGGCTAACAAGAAGTGTGACATCAACAACACAAGTTATGCAACAATATGTTCAATAATTATCTGTTCAAGCATAACAAGTTATGCAACATAGCGTGATTGTGACAGTGGGGAGTCAAATATATGGGAAAAAAGCGTGACATCATTTATGAACGGCCCCTAAATGTTTTGCTCATATAAGTTTTGCATGAGCCTTTATAACCGTTCTATCTAACGAAATACGTAATATTTTTTTTCGATACTTTGAGCAATATTGAGGTACTGTGCCCCTTAAATCAAAACCATCACACTTCAACCGTCGCCTTTCAACGCGCTAAAAACAAAACACAATTAGATAATGTTGCTTTCAAAAGTCCATCAAGTGGACCGAAGGAAAGGAAAAGATTTTCCTAAACGAAAGCGAATACTTGATACTTAACAGAAACTCCGGTAATCCAGTTAAATCCCGTTTAACGTCAGGCTGAAATAAGTAACAAATAGCTCATCCTGGGATAAAACCCAAGAAACAATACCTGCCTCAAGAGTGGTTGTTGATTGAAGGCTGCAACAATGTTTGTGGTCGGGAAGGATGGTTGGAACGGTCTCATCCCCTACTTCGTCGCAAACGAAGAAAAATGACACCAGACTCTGGCTTTGACGAGAGAAAGAACCCTCAAGGGAGGAGAAAGTAGGAAAAATATGCTGATTTTTGAAGAAAAAGTATTTTTCCTGCAAAAACTATTCTGCAAAAATTTTTCAAATATTAATGACACTTTCTGAGCAGGCAAATTAACTGTTTAAACAGACAGATTGACAATAGCTTTATTTGTTCTTATAAGTTTGTCTTAAATGCTTATTTTTTAAAAATTCTGTTATATTTAAAATGCTGACAAGACAATCAACCTAGTAAGGGTTAATTTTGAATTTGAAAAAAAAATGCACGTTTAATTATTCATTAATAACATGCTTTTGCCATTAGAATTATATTAGTTATTATTAATGGAAGATTCCTCGCAATAAATGCATTTGCAAGATTAATCTTCGTAGAATAATGGTCAAACCCATGCTGCTATGATGTACATCCGTTTTCTTTAGTGTAATAAATATTTATTCGATATCCAATATCATTATATAGAACAAGGGACTTTTGTAAATCCCTTTTTTCCAACTTTTATGAAAACAAAGGTTTTTTAAATTTTAATTATTCAAGCTCTCAATTTGTATTCATTTATTTCTAACAAATTTTAAAAGTATTAAACCTTTCTGAGATTGACGTCGTCAAAAGGTGTTAATTTTTATTACAAAAATATCATGTGCCACGAAAAGAACGGATCATTTCCTATTTTGATATCAAATTCAAACCGATAAAAAAACGTCCCATAAATACTTCATTTGACATTGGAAATATAAAGCATTTACTCTAATCACATTCTTTAACTCTGCTACTAGATGTATTTGTAAGACACGATCAAAATTCACGAACATGCAAATACATTTCCTTCCACCTAAATAAATATTAAATGTCGGGAATTTAAATAAAATATTTTTACGCTCATGTCGCTGCGTTTAGATAAGTACGGCACGCGTATTTGATTCTGAAAGTTATACGTATCCACTTTTGGCATGAGAACGTTAAGCGTAGACGCGAAGGTGACTATATTTCATTACACGAATTGTGAGAAGTGAGAGGCATATAAAATGACTTCCTTACCATACTTAAACTACAGATGTAATTAGGAAGGTACTGAAAGAAAGCGGAGTGACAAAATATTACCATTACATTCGTTTTGCGGATGCTTTATTCGACTAACGGACCGGCTTACGAACGTGATTGGAGTGTCAAACGAATAATTACCGAAGCACCCTTTATTTAAAGTCGTCCCGAACAAGCTGGGAAAGAATTAAAAGAAAATCGGAGGAAAGGACGTTCAGAATGTATTTGTCTCCATTGCCATAGGCTGTAATTAAGGATTTATTTATTTTTATTATTTCGTGTTTGTTGCTCTGTACGTAGCAATTAGCAGAAATTAGCGCTTACATTGCGATGTTTTACTTTAAAATTAAGATTACTTTTCTGTTTTTCAATTTTTTGTTATAAATTTTTAATATGAATATGTCTTTTCATGTACACGTATCTTTTTGTTGAAATGATAGAATTTAATTCATGTTAATGAATTAATTTCTGTCAGAAAAATTCATGTTAGCGATTATTATTCGATTTTTTTGGTCTACGTAGAAAGCGTATATACGCCTTTTTCATTTAAATACTTTTCAATTCAGTGTGCCAGACTTGATGTATGAATATAAATGCATCCCTTTATAGAAAGAGCTGACAAAGTCTTTAAAAATATAGGAAAAAAAGAAAAGAAGTTAGGACCCAATTCATATTGTGGAATTGAAGAATAACTGTATATTTTCATATGTAAGAAGGTCAAGACTGAACTGCGGTACAGGCTTCATCTTGTCGATGTGGTGACTACTGTATAATATATTTCCTAATGATTAGATTTAATGATGTTATCAATTCGATGAGTCTGGTACCAAAAGCAGGTAGTATTTAAAAAAAAAAATTATTGGCCTATTGGAAAAGACATAAAAGAAAAAGTAAAAAGTAGGACTCAAATGCTTAATTTTTTTTGTCAATTTTATCCTGGGACCTATTTTACAAATCATCTTGAAAATTTCCAGCCTCATTAAAAACATGATAGTACTTTACTCAAAGTTTAATAAAACTCAACAAAAAGTGAGGCAATGAATTTTACAAATTGAGTTTTTTATGTGTATATTTACTTAAAAGCCTCTCCAATTGCAGGCAGTTTAAGAGTCTCGTTAAATTTATGTCCGAAACTGCACAATATATTCCGCCCCTCTCCCTCACCCCTTCTACCTCACGCTTCAAAGTATGACATGTAAAGTGCATATAATTTTTCTTTAGAATATTTTTTCACTTAAATAACGGGAATAAAACGCTTGCGATACCTCCTAAAACAGACAGCGATCTATCATTTTCTTAATATGTTCCTGAGGAACCTCCCTCCTAATAGCCCCTCATTATAGAAAAAATCGCTACCACCCTTTTAACCTAAAAGGCATCAGCTGCCCCTCTACAAGGCCACCTGCTTAAATTCGAAGGGATGGACCGACTTCTTATTCTATTTGAAGCAAATCTTAACCGGAGGTACCAGCTGACTATTTTTTTTATTCATAAGGGGGCTACCAATTACGATATATACACGATAAGCCCAAAAGTACCGTTCTTTAAATGGTATAAAAAAACTAACCTCTAAGAGGTTTGCCAATGATTTATTAGGGAGAGGACATACCTTCCAGTAACCTGCCAAATTTTCTCAAGTTCTTGTTGACAGGTACAATTTTTTTGCAATTCAAAGTGTGAAATTTTTGTTATTCTGGTTTCATAAATCCCAGCTTAAAGGTAAAACGAAATTAAAGGCGGTTTTCAGCGATGAAATTATTCTTTCTTTGATAAATTTGTTGGTGCAATTTCAGTTCGTGGGAGGTCTTTTTCTGAAGGTAGTTGTTTTCAATGACCACCGGCGTAGGAAACCGATTTGATGTCCTCCGTTGCTAGTTAGTGGTCGTTTGCTTCTATAACAGATCCGGATGATAATTATATAGATTTAAATTCAGCCGATTATTATTTTCTTCTTAGGAGGGAGTAACGTTAAGATTAATTTTGCTTATTGGATGAACAATATCAGCTCTATTTCGCCGCAGCTACACTTGTTGAAGTTTTGCATTTAACTTTTACACTTGTACTAGGGGTGATAAAATTCGCAAGTAAACACTTCTTTCCTGAGAGAAATTAGACATTTCTGATAATGAATGAACTGAGTGATCGGAACTAATCGGGCTATTTTACTTTAGTTGAAATTTTGAAATTTACGGAGACAACTTCTAGTAAAATGCTTAACCATTCAGTAGTTTTACACAAAAAATATACAACCAAATATTAACGGATTTATGCAATCTTTAAAAAAGGGGAGTACTGAAAGAAATTCAAGATAAAGAACTTTCATGTTTATCTTTTGGCGTATAAACTTTGTATTACTGTTCCCTGAAAGAAAATTTAATTTAACTTTCCTATATCTACTAGATAATACTTAAAATAATTAATTAAATTATTTAAATAATGACAATAATACACTTACGTTTTAGAGGTCATGGACAAAGCTTTGAACAAAATTACAGGGTGACAGGATCATTTAAGCAATGTGCAAAAATTTGAAGATGTCATACTTCGAGATAGCATCGGAAAATACATTAAAATAGGTGGAAGTAATTGAAGAGATTTTTGCTTACCCCTATAGGTCCACCAACCACCATATCGCAGCACAGTTGTTCATCTGGGGAATTGCAGGTCTCATTCTGTCTGTCATCGTAGTTGCAAACAACCTTGCAAGATAGGCGTCGATCCTTTTGAATTTTGAAACATAATTAAAATTATCAGCAGTAAAAATATCGCATACGCAATATAACAAGAAGTTCCGTCTAGAACTATACGAGCCTACTTTCCCGTATACACCAGCTTCAAATTTATATTCTAGCTAACTCTCTCTCTCTTTCTCGTTTAGCTTAAGTTCTTAATTGCTTCAGATATACCTTTTTCAACGGTAAATACATATTCATTCAATCATTCATTTATTCAGTCATTCATGTATTTATTCACTCAGTTATTTATTCATTCCTTTGCTTATTGATTTAATCATTCATTAATTCAAAAATATTCTTGAAAACATCGATCAAAAAATTTCATAGGAAAATAGGTTCGTAAGTTCTGGGTGAACTTTCGAATCTGTACATGTTCTACGTCATAAGAGTTTTCCGATAAAGTTTGTTCCAAGCAAATCGGTCCGTTTTGATCAGGATTTATATAGGATTGAAATTTCCCCATAGGCGCTATGTTAATTTTTTTTGAACTGTTCAAAAATGAACAAAAATTTTTCAAATCAATATTTCACGATAAGAACTTCTTCCAGTGAGCTTGTTCATTGGAACTTGGATCTTGTACCCAGAGTTTACATAATTTGCTTCATTTTCGCCCATAGGCGCTAGTTAAAAATTTTTGAACTGTTCAATATTAAGCAAAAAAGTGTTCAAATCAAAAAGTAAAATATGGAAATGAGATGTCCTCGCCGTGATCTTTCGAATGCAAAAAGAATTTTTCGAATGGGACAATTCGTTCAAAAGTTATTAGGGGGGGACAGACAGACAGACAGACAGACCGACAGACACACTTTTTCCCCATCTCAATACCCTACTTTCAAATTTTTTATTTTTCAATCTTTATTTAATTACTTAACTTATTTTTGACTTTTCTTGATTTCTAATGATATTTTCACGGTACATTAAACCTTCTTTCATGCTTTATTATTATTTTTTTTACTTTTGCGGAAAAGTAGGCTAAAAATTAACTATAAGATTTGTAAATTTTTTCGATTTACACTTCTATATCATTTAAGTTTTCTAAACCGTAAAATAATATGAGGCATGAGAAGCAAAGGGATGTAAGCGACCAAAAAACGATTCTGAGTAAAAGCGTTCAAAGTTAGGATATTCTGGGACCTTTAATGTTATTTTTTTTTTTTGAACCACGTTGGGGCTGAGCAATTGTTAGAGCTATTAGTAACATTTCTTGCCACAATATAGAATGGTGCTTTCCTTAACATTTTCACTAGTAAGTTGTCACATACGCCCCTTTGCTTCTAGGTGCCTCATATGTTGTTTCACTAATGTCATTTGTAGTTAAGATCGGAAGTTTTTTTGCATACTTTCCGTTACACTCTCAGAAACGCATGCTCAAATGTCACGAAACATTCGTCGTTTTTCACGAAATGGCTTCGCGAAAAATGCTCCGAGTAAACCTTTCGTCAAACTGCCGAAATTTGTGTGGTAACTTTTTAAAGTCACGTGATCGCGCGAGGAAAGAATCGTTATAAATGACGAAATTTTCTTGACGATTGAAAAATCGTCGAAAATGAGGATTCTATTTTTGAGAGTGTAAAAGCTAAAAAAAAAAAATAGGTTTAATGTAACGTAAAAATATCGTGAAAAATAAAGAAAAATCAAAGAACTAATTTATTAAAAAAGTAATTCATTAAAAATGAAAAATAAAAAATTTGGAAATAGGGTTTTGAGAATGGGAAAATGATAATGGGTGTGTGCCCCTCTAATAACTTTTGAGGGAATTGTCCGATTCGAAAGATTTTTTATAGCACTCGAAAGATCTCGGCGAGAACACCTCATTTTAAATACTTTTTGATTTGAATAATTTTTCATTCAATTTTGAACAGTTTAATAAAAATTACCATTGCGCCTTGGGGAAATGTGATGCAAATTATATTGACGCTGGACTTTAAGATCCAAGTTCCTGACGTCAAGCTTATTGGAAGGAGCTGTCGACATGGTATATTTTTTTATTTGAACAATTTTTGTTCAACATTGAACAGTTTAAAAAAATGTAACATTACCGCCTACGGGAAAATTTAAATCCTATATAAATGCTGATGAGTCATTCCATTTCAAATCAGGCAGGCAGGTCTGAAACTTGTCACATGACCCTCACAGATTTTTTTGAAAAAATTACAGTAGTTACAACTAAGAGACATATAAAATATCCCAAAAGGATTTTGCAAAAAAAAAATTATTTCTCTAGTTACAGACGTATAAAATTTGGGACAAAGTTGGCCGTTTTCAGAAAATCAGCAAAACATTCACTTTTAAAATGGCCACTGTTTCAAAAGTTTTTAACCGATTCGAATGATTTTTATAATGAAAGAATGGTATTTTATTTAGACACTAATTTTAAAAATTTAGTTGGCTTCATTGATAAAGAAAAAAAATTGTTTCTGAAGTGAAAAAATAGTGTTTGTTCCGACCTCATGATTTTTTTTTCTTATGAAAGAAATTTATTTTTGACAAAACAGAGGTGGCGATCTAAAGTGCTGTTATGGAAGTTTTGTATCAAATTTTATTGTAAGCCTGAGATGCATATCCTCTCAGAATTTAAATTTTGAAATTTGAAAATGTTCAAAAATTACGATTTTTGAAGTGTGATTACTCAAAAAAGCCATTTTTTAGCCTACTTTCCCGTAAAAGTAAAAAAAAAAAAATAATAATAAAGCATGAAAGAAGGCTTTAATGTATCGTGAAAATATCGTTAAAAATCAAGAAAAGTCAAAAATAAGTGAAGTAATTAAAAAAAGATTGAAAAATAAAAAATTTGAAAGTAGGGTATTGAGATGGGGAAAAAGTGTGTCTGTCGGTCTGTCTGTCTGTCTGTCGGTCTGTCTGTCTGTCAGTCTGTCTGTCTGTCGGTCTGTCCCCCCCTAATAACTTTTGAACGAATTGTCCGATTGGAAAAATTCTTTTTGCATTCGAAAGATCTCGGCGAGGACATCTCATTTCTATATTTTACTTTTTGATTTGAAAAATTTTTTGTTCAATTTTGAACAGTTCATAAAATTTTAACATTAGCGCCTATGGACAAAATTGAAGCAAATTCTGTAAACTCTGGGCACAAGAGCCAAGTTCCTATTGCAAGCTTATTGAAAGGAGTTCTCGGCGTGAAATATTGTTTTGAACAGTTTTTGTTCATTTTTGAACAGTTCAAAAAATTAACACAGGGCTTACGGGGAAATTTCAACCCTATATAAATCCTGATCTAACGGACCGATTTGCTTGGAACAAACTTTATCGGAAAGCTCTTATAACGTAGAACATGTAGAAATAGAAAGTTTATCCAGAACTTACGAGCCTATTTTGCTATGAAATTTTTTGATCGGGATTTTCAAGGATATTTCTCAGTGACTCAATGAGTGAAATAATGAATGAATGAATAAATGAAAGAGTGAAAGAATAAATCAATGAATAAATGAATGAGGAAAAGAATGAATGAATAAATTATTGAATAAATGAAAATATAAATAAATGAGTGAATAAATACATGAATGCGTAAATGAATGAATAAACACTTGAATGAGGTAACGAATGAATGAATAAATGCATGGCTGAATAAATGAAAGAATGAATGAGTGAGTGAATGAATATGTATTATCCGTTGAAAAAGGTATATTTTCAATAATTAGAACTAAAGATATATAAGAAAGAGATAGCTAGATTATAAATTTGAATTTGGTGTGTACGGGAAAGTAGGCTCGTATAGTTCTAGACGGAACTTCTTGTTAAAAATCTGAAAATCTGCTCATTTATTGCCCTTAAAGTGCTTAATGAGCTGCTATCAATTATATTGTGTATTTTTGCCCCAGATATTTTATATGATTTTTCAAAAAGTGCCTTTTGTGCGTTTCTCAAAAAAGCCAGAAATTCAAACTCGTTCTTATTTAATCACTTTAATATAATATTTAATCAATATTTATTAAGAAATATACTGTATTCTTACACAATTACTACAAATAAATTGTACTTAACCTTCTTAGAACTTAAACAGCTCCTAGCACAAAGCGTAGCTACTGTGATTTAATTAGTGTCTGAATAAAATACCACCCCTTCATTATTTATAGAAAAAAAATCATTCGAATCGGTTAAAAACTTTTGAAACAGTGGCCGTTTTAAAAGTGAGTGATTTGCTGATTTTCTGAAAACGGCCAACTTTGTCCCAAATTTTAAACGTCTGTAACTAGAGAAATAATTTTTTTTTTGCAAAATCCTTTTGGGATATATTATATGTCCCTTAGTTGTAACTACTGTAATTTTTTCAGAAAAATCTGTGAGGGTCATGTGACAACCTCTGCCTGATCTGAAATGGAATGGCTCTGATCTAACTGACGGATTTGCTATTAGCTATTGAAAAAGGAATATTTGAAGTAATTAAGAACTAAAGCAGAAAGAGAGAGAAAGAGATATAGCAATTTGAAAATGGTGTATTCAGGAAAGTAAGATTGTATAGTTCTAGACGGAACTTCTTGTTTTTTAAAAATTCGTATTACACTTATGTGTGTATACGACGGAACAATTAGGAACAACTACACTGCTGGCCCCCGTAAATGCAACACCCTGAAGGAAGCGTGCAAATAATATGAAATTTACAACACGTATTAGTGGAGCTGAGATATACAAATGATTAGAATTTCAGCGCAGACGCACATCACGCGCGCCTGTGACGCCACTTGAAAGCGCTTTTTAAGGCTTGGAGATTTCGACGATTTCAAGTACGGAAATTGTGTTTTTCTTGTGGTTTCTTCAAAAAAAACGATCAATTATGCCTCGTAGAACACAGCGATCATCTTTTGATCAAGTATTCGAGTTCGACAAGGGAAGGATAGTGGCCTACCGAGATTGTGGATTATCTTACAGGGAAATTGGTAGTTGTGTTGGACGAAACCAAAGAACTGTAATGTGGATATGTGATCGTTGGATGCAGCAGGGTACGACGGACCGATGTGATCGATCGCATCCACCTCAGTGCACAACTTCACGTGATGGCAGGCATATTGTGCGCATGGCAGTGACGGATCGCTCAGTCACATCACGAACATTCACTTTTAACCGATTCGAATGATTTTTATAATGAAAGAATGGTATTTTATTTAGACACTAATTTTAAAAATTTAGTTGGCTTCATTGATAAAGAAAAAAAAATTGTTTCTGAAGTGAAAAAATAGTGTTTGTTCCGACCTCATGATTTTTTTTTTCTTATGAAAGAAATTTATTTTTGACAAAACAGAGGTGGCGATCTAAAGTGCTGTTATGGAAGTTTTGTATCAAATTTTATTGTAAGCCTGAGATGCATATCCTCTCAGAATTTAAATTTTGAAATTTGAAAATGTTCAAAAATTACGATATGTTTTTATAGCACAGCAGATTAAGTCTGTAACGCATCATCCAGTGTCTGCAGGTACCATTCGACACCGTTTGCAGCAGAGTGGTCTGTCCAAAAGACGTCTATTGCTTCGTCTACCCTTGACGCAGAACCACAGATGTCTTCGTCGCCAGTGGTGCAATGAAAGAAGGATGTGGACGGCAGAATGGAATGAAATTGTCTTTACTGAGAGTCTTTTGACGAGTCACGCTTCTGTCTGCAACACCACGATGGTCGGATTCGAGTCTGGAGACACCGTGTATAGAGGATGCTGAACAGCTGCGTTATGCACCGCCACACTGGTCCTGCACCGGGTATTATGGTATGGGGCGGTATTGGATATCACTCTCGCACTCCTCTAGTATGCATTGCTGATACTCCAAACAGCCAGCGCTACATTTCCGAGGTGTTGGAGCCAGTTGTCCTTCCTTACCTTCAGGGCTTGCCCATAGCCATATTTCAACAGGATAATGCGCGACCACACGTGGCACGCATTGTCCAAGGCTTCTTCGTCAACCGCCAGATTGAATTGCTTCCCTGGCCGGCTCGCTGTCCGGATCTTTCGCCGATAGAAAACATGTGGTCCATGGTTGCTCAACGATTGACCCAGAGTACATCCCCAGCAGCCACAGCAGATCAACTTTGGCAATTTCTGGAAGCTGCTTGATCTGCTGTACCCCAAGAACACATCCAAATTCTCTTTGAATCAATGCCGAGGCATGTGGCAGCGATGATCACTAACAATGGCGGCTACTCTGGCTACTAATTTTGGCAGGAACCACCCTTCACATAAGTCTATAAATTTAATCATTTGATACTTGGGAAACATGTTATCTACAAAATAAATTTCGTTGTGATATCTCTTGTCTTTCTTGGTGTTGCAATTTGGGTGGCCAGCAGTGTAAAATGTAGAGGTGTGTGTCTATCGAAATTTGTATGACGCTTACGCATGTGTGCTAAGGAACAACTTTAAAGTGCAACGGACTGGATGTCAATATTTCAGTTAGCAAAAAATTAGCATTGAACAGTACAAAATACTTAATATCTATAAAATAACTCGTAATTATGTCGTATTCAAAGACATTATCAGGATCTCAGATGTTCAAATGTGCAAAATGTCTGGGGAGGTTGACTTTTCATGGTGCCGGTCGACAATATAGGCAGGAACTTGCAAGAGCATCAATAAATTTTATCCGACATAAGTCAACTTTTACGGCCTTATTCACCAGTCGATTTGAACCTTCGTACTGCAGATCCTCAAGCAATCAGAACGCTCAAATCGGCGGTTCGAGTGTTTGACAGAGGTTCGCATCGGTTGGTGAATAAGGCTTTTAGGTATGTGCGGTCGATATGATGTTTCACTCGAGGCTCAAATTTAGATTTTCATTCAATTAAAATTTTTTTGTCTACACACTTCCTTTTACCCTATATACAAAATTACAGTTACTTAAAGAAATGACAGAAGGCTGGCTCATGCTAGCTAAGTGATTGTTTTCTTACAAATGAATGCAAAATTCTAGCTTTGATAGCTAAATAGCACAGCTCATACTAGGAGTCTTACATTCTCTGGCCTTTTGCGTAATGATTTTATTTGATTTCCTCGACTCTCTCAATTTTTGCCTTTTAGTCCCGTTCTCTCTCACTTCAAACTACTAATTTCTGAAAGTACCACTAACGAGGGGCAGGTCCTCGTGCAGCTCAAAGCGTTTTTCCTAAAATTCGAATTTATTCTTTTTTTTTATTTCAATTTTAAGCAAAACTGTTAATTTTGGGATTATCTCATCGAAGAAATGTCTCACGTTTTAGATTTTTGCAGCATATTTATGCCCGTAAAAAACTACACAAGATGATTTCTTTTTGAAGTTCGTAGCACAAATAGAACACGCACAATATTCAGTTTAAGTAGTTTTCGAATTTTGAAACGAGGCTTACCTCTGAATTTATCTGCTCAATGTGCGTGTTTTCGGCAAAATAAATAGTAATTTTGTCGCCAATTCAACTCTCTTACAATTTCAACTCTAATGTGACCTAAAAAAAATGATCTAACATTCCCAACGTCTCCTAAAAGTTTATTTTAATTTAAGATTAACCCGACATTTAAACACAAGATGTTGTTGTTTCTAATGCCACTTGGATATCCAAGCTCCCCTTCACAGAGCGACTAGGAATTATGGCAGTAAGGAGCGCCTTCCGTTTATAAATGAGCACCACAAGGGTGGAAGTACCACTTGGCCTCATTATGTACATAGATGACACCAGATGGCGCCACCACAAATACGCCACCTTCCTTTTTGACCAAAGACAAGGGAAAATTTCCACCCTCCGGAACCGTCGAGACTTCAGGGTCCACGGATTTTGCATGCACGTATCCCCATGTGTACATGGTGTGTCTTCAGCGGCTCGGGTATCAAACCCGAGATCCTCCGATCCGAAGCTCGACATTCTAACCACTACGCTACCACAGCCCCAAAACACAACATTGACTGCACAAAGGTTGTAAATTTTTCTTTACCAAATTTACTTTATCACCAATGTGACTTAGAATTAGATAAACAAAATTCCTATACATTCATAAGAATTTCGCCATGGAATTGTGTCATTATCTCCAATAGACACTCAAATATTTTGGGACAGCCCCAGAGGTGAGCGGGATGAGTGAATGAAGCTAATAATTAAAAGACAAAACTTACATAGTGCAACAGAATTCTGGGTTAAATTGGGTAAAGTGCGACTTTCAAAAAAAAAAAAAAAATGTAACTAAACTGAAAATTGAAATTAGCTTTCAATGCCAAAAATATTCCCATTTGGAATTACAAAAAAAAAAAAAAAAAAACCCTTTGAATACTGGAGAGGTATTTAATCTTCTAAAACTAATAATAAATACGCCTTTTTCGAATTTCGTTAAGGAAAAACAGCCCGCTCAAAAACTGCTGCATTTTACTTTTTTAAAAAATGTATATTTTAAACCTTCCTTCCCCAAAATGTCAGAGTGGAGCTCATTTATTGTTAGGTCCAAAAGCAGACTTGTTGTCATTTTGAGAGTTATATTATCCTTTTGTTCCGCTGTCTTTCAAATTGCGTTCCTGAAAAAAATTGTTCTTTGTTTTCTTGTTTTCTTCGCAGAAGCACTTATATGAGATTTTTTTTTTTTTTTTTTCTGCTTTTATTATTTGTCGTGCGATATTAGCCTTTTTCGGAGCAACTGCCACACACAATTTCCGAATGTTTCCCGTTGTTATGTCGGAGCTTAAATTTTGTTCCTCTGCTGTGTCTGCTCTCAAAGCTATTTTTGATTTGTTGCCGACGATAGAAGAATGAAAATAATGAATTCTAAACAAATGCTTGAAGCTGTAAATGTGTAGCTGTTAAGTTATTACAATGTGTATGGCAACAATCAATTATGTGCTTTGGTTGGGCGGTTAAAGGAAAGCACATGATTATATATATTGATTATTAATTAAAATTTAAGCTCTTTCTGCTGTACTTGTATGGCGCACCATAAGCAATACTAATCAGTTTCACTTAGGCTGTGCGTTTTATTTTGTTCAAAACGAAGACATTTCCAACGCAAGTTGTCTTGCAGAATTTTATTTCAATTGAATAAGAAAACAAACTACATTGAGAAGATCAATATTTGTGCATAGATCGTTTACTTGTCCCAGAGAAACCCTGTACTTTTCCCAAACGGGAGCTGCTCGAAATATTCCATTCTTTTAAAAAATTCCACCAAGGGCACATTTTCCATCCTTGCACAACTGTAAAATGAAAATTAAGTAATATTAAATATTTTATAAAGGCTTTTGTTGCTAATGACAAGTTCTGAATTTTTATTTAATTACTAAAAGTAAGTTAAAAATCACGTCCAACAAAACTGTGTAAAAATGTTTTAAGTTACACGGCTTTATTTCGCCAAGATTTGAGTGTTTCAAAATTAAAAATGCTGCATTTTCCAAACATTCCGAACAAAGCTATCGTTGCCATTCGACAAATAATAATTTTGATAATTTCCTCGCAGCAAAAATTATTAATTTTTTCCGAATTAACGTTATAATAAATTATAAAATGGATGGAATATTGTATTGTCATCGAAGATAAGCCTGCGTGCAAAGTTTGAAGATAATTTATCCAGTAATTGTGGTGGAAAACCGCGTGACAAACTTCGTGACAAATCAAGTTAAATAAAACCGTGTAATTTTTTAAAAAATATCTAAAAATTAACCGAAACGGTTTTGACAGGTTGACTGGTAAATAGGTATCAATTGCAAAATAGCTGTATCCAGTATCACACATACCTATTGCCGCACTCTAAGCAGTTTACTTTAAAGCTACTTAAAACTTATTAAAAAGCAAAGGGCAATCAAAAACACCTAATATTCTTCTAGAAATAACACCGTAATTGAAATTTTGAAGTTTATCGAGACAACTTCGAATAAAATGCTTATCCATTCAGTAGTTTTACGCAAAAAATATACAGCCAAATATATTACCAGATTTTTGTAATCTTTAAAAAGGAGGAGTACTGTAAGAAATTTACGATAAAGGTAGATTTTCATTATTATCTTTAGGTATAAAAAGCTTTAATAATATATCCTGAATGAAAATTTTATTTTACCTTCTAATATCTACTAGATCCGGGGTGCCCAACCTTTTTGTACCTAAGAGCACATACCAGATTATCGGTCGAATGGCGCTCACCATTTATTTTTTCCAGATAAATAAAGAGTTGGTGAACATAGTTAATAATACACACCACATATAATGCATAAAAAATTAATTTCAAAAATTAATTAACATATAAAAATAGTTAGTATTAATATTCTTGTGTAAAATAAATAATTAAATTGCTTGCAAAACATACGAAGTATAAAAATTATTTATAAAATATATAAAATACAGTCAATGTGATCTTTGGCATTGCATTTCACTGGCCAGCGCTTCATAATTGGGAGAATATGATGAAATTACTGCTTGCAAGCAATCATCAAGGTGTTCATCTGTAAGTCTTGATCTATATTTTGATTTTATGATATTCATTGTCATTTATCGTTATAGAGTTATTCATATTTATTTGGAAATTTATTCATATTCTTTAGATTCTAAATGCTCTCTAGTTTAAAATGGAAAACTGAAATATTTTATCGTTGGAACAAGCAGCGGGCGCACCTAGACCGATCGACGGGCGCCATGGTGCCCGCGGGCATAGGGTTGGGGAACCCCTGTACTAGATAATGCATGAAAAAGAAATAAATAAATTAATTAAAATAAAAATAAAACTTCAGTGTTCGTGGAAAAAACATTGAGAAAACTTACAGGATTACAGGATCATTTAAGATTTAAGCAATGTACATAAAATTGCAGATGGGCAAAGTTGCACATTTTCAGATATCATCGAATCACGCATTACAAGAGCTGGAAATAATTGAAGAAAGTTTTGCTTACCCCTGTAGGTCCAACTCCCACCATGTCGCAGCACATCTGTCCATCTGGGGATTTGTAGGTCTCGTCCTGTCCGTCACTGTAGCTGCAAACAACATTGCAAGATTGGGGTCGATCCTGTTCAATTTTGGAACACATTAAATTGGAATTATCAGCAGTAAAATGACCGCATACACAATATAAAAATTAATTATATTTGTACATTTTTCCAACGTGCACTACTAATCTCATTTACGTTTTCTAAATTATAAAATAATATGTTGTACTACTACAGTAAGAAATTCAAGTTCAACCTTTCACCCAAAAAATGATGAAATTTAGCAACTAACATTTGGTACTACGTTGAACCATTATAGTGGTGTAGTTCCACCATGAGTGATAAACTAGGAACCCTTATAATTGTTCAAATTTAGTACCAATTGTTGGTTGCAGCTAAATGTCACCATTTTTAAAATTGTTTTGGTGAAAGGTTGAACTTGATTTTTTACAGTGTAATTTCATATGTAGTTAAGATACAAATCTAGATAGAGGTGTGGTTTTTTAAAATTCGCATTACACCTGTGTCTATACAACGGAGCAATTAGGAGCAACTAAAATGTAGAGGTGTGTGTCTATCGAAATTCGTATAACGCATGTGTTCTGAGGAACAACTTTAAAGTGAAGGGCCATTTCACAGTCTTTTGTCCAAATGTAGAATCCGCAACATGACACTTTTTTTGTCATAATTACTTAATTTACAGTTTAACTATCACTTAATTTTATTTTCAAATAATGTGTTGGTAGGAATTCCACACTGGTAAAAAAGAATGCACTTTCCTATCTTAATGTAACGAATATTCAGGTTTAAACTTTGTGAAATGTAGAGTCCGCAACATTCAAATACTGTGAAATGTCCCTGAAGCGACTAAAGTGTAATAGACTGGATGCCAGTTTTAGTTATCAGAAAAAAGGTATTGGAAAGCACAAAATAGTTAATATATTATAAAAAAATAGCTTGTTCCATCCACCAAAGCAATTTGTCTGGCAGAGTGCCAATTAGACTCCATTCATATTCAAGGGAGGCACTGCTGGTATAAGTATAGTGTCGTCACTGATCTCGTTTTAGCTCGTTTAGCATACTTGATTCCTTTCGAACTGATGTTGTATGCCAGTTTATACATATAGTTGCTTTCAACAAACAGAGAAGCAAGTATTCTGGTTCGCATGCTAATAAACGCACCTGCAGAGCGAACTGCCCAAAACTAGAATGGAATCTTCTTTTTCTGTTATGCGTAGAAGCGTCCAAATGTCAGAACTTCGTGGTCAAACTATAATTATGTTGTATTTAAAGACATTATAAGGATATCATATGTTTAAATTTGTAAAATGTCTTCGAAAGTTGAATGTTCACGGTGTAAGACGATATTATAGGCAGGACATTGCAAGAGCATGCATACGTTTTATCCAACTGAAGTCCCATCAAAAGCTTTTACTTCCTAGGAAAAGAGAGAGCAAAGAAGAAGAATTCCAAAAGAGAATGTTTACTTCCCAAAAAGAAAACTTGCATTGATTTTTTTTCGAGGATTACAAAATAGAAATTCTTGTCGTTCCAAATGGAAGTTTAAGTTACAGTTCTACCATCAACCAGAGAAATGTGCTGCCTAGCAGAGTGCCAAGCAGAATCCATTCATGTTCAAGGGAAGAACTGCTGGCGTAAGAAATGTTCCGTGTTTGTTCTCGTTCTAGTTCGTTTAGAATACAGTAAAACCTGTAAAGTTGGCCACCTTTGTAAGCTGACCACCTGCCTAAGTTGATCACTTTTGCCAGGAACGGAATTAGCCCTATATTATCTAATGTTGAGAAACCTTTGTAACTTGACCACCTAAGTTGACCACCTGTCTATGTTGACCACTTATGTACGCCCAATTTGGGTAGGAGTATTATGAAAAACTCTTTGTAAGTTGACCACCTAATTATTACTATATTTATTTGTTCATTTTTTTGGAAAGTAAAAAAAAGCTAAAATAGCTTCTCCAGGATATTTTTTATGCTATAATGTTACACCAGTATTTGTCTGGACGGCTGAAACATCAATAGAAAATTTGCCAAAAACCTATTTGTAAGTTAACCAAATGGGAAAACGACTATGATCACTCTTTTATTCTTTAACTAAGTTTCTTCTTTTTCTTTGATCTGATAAAGCTATTTTCAAAAATATATATTTTTAGGAAATCTTTAGGATCATATAAGTAACTGACATTATTAATATTTATCTTTATTTTGACTAAATACTTTACTTTTGAAGTTGTATAGGAGACATTATAAGCAATTCGGGTTAATAAATTTCTTTAATGATATTTTTGATAATTGTAAAAAAAAACAAACAAACAAACTAATCACTATTTTAAAGTAATGTCATTACATGAAGCTATATTTTAATTAGTTCTAAATGAATAAATGCGTAGTGTATGAAATGACAAAAAAAAATTCTCCACCCTCTATAAGTTGACCACTAAAGTGCTGCACCGCAAGTGCTCAACTTGCACAGGTTTCACTGTACTTGGTTTCTTCCGAAGTGATGGCATATGCCAACTCTGTTCACTTGGAAGAATAAAATTAAGGGGAAAGAAAAATAAGTTTCATAAGTAGCGAATTGAAAATAGAAAGTACCATGAAGCAAAAATATTCTGCATTTTTATTATGGAAAATGATCAAATGACGGTTTACCTTCATGACGTTTTCAACAGTTCTGCCGTTAGCATTGTCTTCACAAACTTGCTTTTCACCTTCAGTTGGCAAATATGCAGGTGGTCCAATCTGACAAGTTATCAGAGTCTGAAAAAAGAGAAAGTAATTATAAACACGTTTGCATTACGTAATTAGAAAACGATTGGAAACAATAAGTAAGTAAGTGAATGTTTGCAAATTAATAAACGTCTAAAAAATAAATGACTGTTTCATTTTTTTCTGGACAGCGGGAAAAAATGTACATTTCTAAATGCAAGATAACAAAGGAGGCATATGTACATAAAACAACGATCATAATAGTACATTTTTTTTATTTATCTATCCCCTCTGTCTTTAAATAGTTACAAAAAATATTCATACCATTTCAATGTAGTTTTACCATTTTATAATGCCCATCTTACTTTCGTTAAAAGAAAGGAAAAAAATCCACAGACTACTGATGATTTCGTATCTATTTTTTATGCATTCAACTTGTTCGAGAATAATTTTACGTATTCAGCTAAAGCATATTAATTTCTGGAAAGAAAATTAATTTTTACATCCGTTTCACCGTTGAAGTTAATTTTTTCAAGAGCTCATTATCTGATGAGTGCTGTTGAGTTTGAGATTTACCCTTTCGCCAAAAGTCTAGCATCATTCATAAAGATACAGATGAAATATTATTATGCGGTGTTCTAATTCGTTACGCTAGAAGGTAAATTCTATTTTCCTTTCTATCTACCTTTCTTGAAAACTCAATTTGTATGCTTGGAAGTTATTTCAAAAAATGCAATTCAGAATTTAAAACTCTGTTTACAGGTTTTTTACAAACATAGCAAATTATGGTGCACAGTTGGTGCTAATTTATGAACTATCGGCAATTAACATTTTGAAAATGATATTAAGCTTTCACAAAAATCGACTTTCATTGTCCATTGTATTAGCATCTGAATATAACTTAATCTCTCGTAGCATTTGATGGTACACAGCTAGCTCTAATAGCGAAAAACTTATTTAAAAATCACACCCAGTTTCGTGAGACATACTTACTCAAGAAATCAGCACCAAGATATCTTCAAGGAAAAGTTGCACTAATTTTATGAAATATCAGAATTTAACATATTGAAAATGATATTAGGCTTTCACAAAAATCGACTTTCGTTGTACATTAGATTAGCATTTAAGTATATCTTAAATCTCCTGTAGCTTTTAATGGACCACAGTTAGCTCTAAAAGCGAAACTTAATACAAATCACACTTAGTTTTTCAAAACATACTTACGCAAGAAATCAGCACCAGGAGAAATGCAAGGGAAAGAGAAGTAGACATTGTTACAAGTGGTATAAAATTGGCGCTCATACAAATACAAGAAGCTACAGTTGTGTGCTTAGCGTAGGTTCGCATCACTATTTATATGCGCTTCGTTATGTTGACAAATTTTCTCTAGATTTTCCTGTTTTCCTTAAACAGCACTAACAGGTGTTAATCTGTTATAAAGTGCACATAAGTAACGGCTGGCACAATTATGATCATTTCTATAACATTAATTGATGTTGTCTTTTTCATTTATAAATCTGAGTGACATGTATATAAAAATATGAAATATATTTTGTGAACAACATATTTATCAGGCTGAATCATTGCACATCGAGTGTCAATGAGAAATAATAAGATTAACAATTGTGGCAGCAGTCGAAGAGATTTCTAGAATATTTATTTCATTCTTTTTTAATAGTGTCGCATATGTTTTTAAATATGTATGCTCTTCGGGGTCTGCAGTTTCTATGTGGAATTAAATGTAAAAAGAAGATGTAAATGTCTGTAGTTTTTTGTACCAGTTTTAGGAAAAAAATCAGTTATTGGATTATCGTAGATGCATCAACTAATAAGTTGGTTTTAATAAGACAAATCATTGTCCCTCTACAATTAGAACTTTACTTAGCTAAAATTATTTATTATCAAACTTAATTACACTTACTAGTAGGTGGATTCGACACGTTTTCGTGATTCGCGTCAGAAAAAAAGTTGATAAATTAAGTTCTGAGTATTAACTTCAGTTCCGAAAATGAGACACTATATTGAAACAAGTAGCTTCTCTTTCTTTATGCAATTCTTTTTCTTCTTCTTTTCTTTTTTTAATTTAAGAATCGCACAAGATTATAAGCAAAGTACAAAGGTTGCAGGCTTTCATTTAACTAAATTACAAGTTCAACTCCAATGTGGCTCTGAATTAATAGCATGACCTTGATTACTAGCATGATCTCAATGCTTATTCAAAACTCGAAAACAGCCCACCATTCAAACAGAGAACTGTCTCCGTACAGTTTTCTTTTTTTTTTTTGCATGTTTTAAATTGTAAAACTAAAATTTTAACTCTACTATGACCCAAAACCCCAGCGTCTCCTAAAAGTTTTCTTAATTTAATATCAACCCAATATTTAAACACAGCATTGACTGCACAAAGGTTGTAAATTTTTCATTGACCAATTTACTTCATCTCCAATATGACTTAGAATTAGTTTAGTAAAGTTCCTAATATACATTCATAAGAATTTTGCCAACGGATTATGTTGGAATCTCCTATATATATTTATACCTTTTGGTGGTTCCCCCAGAGCGGATTGGATAAAATGAGTGAATCAAGCTAATAAATAAAAGACAAAACTTGCAAAGTGCTATTAAATTCGGTGAAATGCGACTTTCAAAAAATATAATGTTGACCAAACTAAAAATGGAAATTAGCTTTCAGAGCAAAAAAATACCCGTTTGCAATTACAAAAAAAAAAAAAAAAAAAAACCCTGGGAGTATTTGAGAGGTATTTGTTCTTCTAAAACTAATAATAAATACGCCCTTTTCGCATTTCGTTAAGGAAAAACAGGCCGCTCAAAAACGGCTGCATTTTACTTTTCTTAAAAATGTATATTTTAAACCTTCCTTCCCCAAAATGTCAGAGTGGAGCTCATTTATTGTTAGGTCCAAAAGCAGACTTGTTGTCATTTTGAGAGTTATATTATCCTTTTGTTCCGCTGTCTTTCAAATTGCGTTCCTGAAAAAAGAGTTTTCTTTGTTTTCTTGTTTTCTTCGCAGAAGCACTTATATGAGAGATACTTTTTTTCTGCTTTTATTCTCTGTCGTGCGATATTAGCCTTTTTCAGAGCAACTGCCACACACAATTTCCGAATGTTTCCCGTTGTTATGCCGGAGCTTGAATTTTGTTTTTTTGCTGTTTCTGCTCTCAAAGCTATTTTTGATTTGTTGCGGAAGGTAGAAGAATGAAAATAATGAATTCTAAACAAACGCTTGAAGCTGTAAATGTGTTGTTGTTAAATTATAACAATGTGAGTGGCAACATTTAATTATGTGCTTTCTTGTTACTTATCGAGTTATCAGAGGTTAGTATTACGCACTCTCAACTATTCATATATATATATATATATATGTATACCGGATGGGTAAAAAAGCCGGACAAACAATTTTTAATGTTACTTTATTAAAAATAAATAAACTAACAAAATATAGCAAATAATAATACGAGTATATTTTTTCTAATAAATACGTTTAATTGGTTTAAAATTCATTGCAGTGGAGCAGAGGTGCATAGCCTGGTTGAAATTTTCCATAACGGGCCATAAGTCTTCTCCCTTTAATATATCCCAATGCCTACCGAAGTGGTTTATTTAGAGAGTCTAAACTTTTGTGCTTTCATACTGGAAATCTAATTCAAATTAATTTTATAGTGGAAAATAAATTTTGCATAACAACTCTAAAACAGCAGATTTTTCGCTTGCATTGTAAAAAGCAGAAAATTATACATAAACTTGAGAGATATAATTTAAAACATTTTGTAATTAAAGTGGTAGACAGAAAGAAATGAATAGAAAAATTTAAAAAAAAGCTTAGTTAAGTTCTATTCTATGGTGCAAAAAGTTTATCAGAGTTTTTTTTCCGCACCCTGTATATATAATAAAAAGAGAGAGTGAAATGTATCTCTAAGTTCCATTCCAGTATTATGGATATAATTCGTTATAACGATGCTCGATATAACGATTTACTCCTATAAGCGACAAGTTTTATAATTCGGTATTTGACTATAAACCGTTATATGTTCCCGATTTAACGAGATCCTTGATTTAATATTAGCATTTAACAGTTCATAGATACTTGTTTTATACGGGATTGTTGTTGTGATGGGAATAGGCTACATTTTTGGTCCATTCATCCCCACTCATATGTTGACATATTGACGAGATACATGATAATCTAAAATTTTAAAATTCTCACCTATAACTTCTCTTTAATGAGCATGAAAACACTAATCATTCGAATGATATTGAAAGAAGAAGTTGTCTGAAACAATCCAAACTGCAAATGAAGCGTTGAATATTGTCATTAATATATATACCAAAATTGTTGGAATTTGAAGGGTTTAATTTTGCTGGAATGTAGCTTTTGGGAGGGTAGGGTTATAAGTACAGATTTGTACCTATTGAGTTCGTATCCTGTAGCTGCGAAACATATGACTCCATATTTTTCATTTCAAAGATATTGCTTAAAACCTTTTCTTTCGCTCAATACCTACTGAGCTTCATTAGCTTCGGACAGAAATTTAAAAAAAGTCTATTCAAAGAACATACTTTTGTTTAAATTATTTCTTCTATATACTAAAGGTGATTAATAAGAGTAAGGAAAATATACAACACTGTGAAACTACATATAGTTGAGTCTTTGAAAGCCTCCAATGCGAACCTTTCAGAATTTTTTTTTTTTTTTGTAAAAAAAAAACGCTAACTTTATCATAGTTTATAGTTTTTGATCCATTCTTAATATATCTGCTATTTTTAAAAAATGTGATAAATCTGAAACAACCACTTGCTTTTTTATTTAGTTATTACTTGGAAACGTTATTTATAAAATTAATATTTTGTAAATATTAATTGAATAAAGTCTTAAATTACCTCCATGACATTGAAGAAATAAAAACTTTCTACTCCAAAAACCAAGCAGTTTATGCACTTAACATGTTTGCACACTGATAAAGCAATAATCATAAAGTAATAACCGCCAACACAGCAGGGTGTACAGATCTTTAGTAATACGTCAGGTTGTATTTTAAGATACATTGGTATTTTTGTGGTGTATGAAACATTCAGAGAGCAGGGGGTGATTCAAAGTGTGTTTAAGGATTAAACCTTCGTCCAGGACTTTTGGCCATAGGACGACCTTAACATGGTTAATGGGAGGTCTTTTTCTGATGGTAGTTGTTTTCAGTAACCACCAGCGCAGGAAACCGTTTTGATGTTATCCGTTGCTTGTTAGTGGTCGTTTGCTTTTATAACAGATCCGGATTATAATTATATAGATTTATATTTAGCCTATTATTTTTTTCTTTCTTGGAGGGAATAGCGTTAAGATTAATTTGGCTTACTGGATGAACAATATCAGCTCTATTTTACCGTAACGCCACTTGTTGAAGTTCTGCCTTTGACTTTTTCACTTGTACTAGGGGTGATAAAATACTCAAGAAGTACACACCTTTCCTGAGAAAAAGTAGACATTTCTGATAGTTAAAAAACTGAGTATTCGGAACTAATTGGGTTATTTTGATATAACTTTATTATTGTTATCGAAAAATTTTCTAATGCCCGAGCCAAAAAAAATGTATGTGGACATTTATACATGACCTTTATTATTACACTGTAAAATCTTAGTTCACCCTTTCTCAAAAAAAAAAAGGGGGGGGGGGGAATTTATCTGCAACCATCATTTGGTGATAAAGTTGAACCGTCATAATGGTTCTTAGTTTTACATTCGTGGGGAAACTACACCATTATAATGGTTTAACATAGTACTAAACGTTGGTTGCAGCTTAATATCATATATTCCTTTTTTGTGGGAACTGTTGAACTAGAATCTTTTAGTGTATAAGTGTACATTGACTACATGATGGTTACAAGACGCTCACAAGATGACGATTACTGTATTCAGTCATAAGACGAAGTAAGTTAAGAAAACGACTAAGACAAACATTAACAAAATTGCCTACATTTCATTTTCTTTCTTTCTTTTTTGAAACAAAAAAATACATAGCTCTGAAAATTCAGTCAGGGTTCTTCACAGCAATTAAAAATATTTCTTGGTAAGCATAATGGATCAGATAGTGGTCGGCAAATAAAAATGTACATTCTTATTTGGGAAAAAGAGGTTGGTTAGTGAAAGGAAAATGCATGATTATTTCTATATATGTTATTTCACTAGCTTGTTTTTTGTCGCTCCGCGAGATCTTCCTTATTCTTTTATCAAGTTCCATGATTTACCCCTCATTTCAAAGTTTATCGGGCCGACTAATGACGAAAGATAGACCCACAATCTAAAAATGTACAGCTTCTCATAAATTTGAGATTTAAAATCATCTAAGAAGAGGTCCTTTAATGGATGCCAAATGGGCGTTGTGTATGGGGTTACCCATCTGTTATCAAGTAAACAAACAGCAAACTTCCGTTTTTGTTGCGTAGAAAATTGGGCAGTTTTAGTGTACTGATGTCCTATTTTGTACCAAAACCCGTTTACTTTTTTCTATTCTCCATAATGTCAACGGGTCGATTAGTATATATTGATTACACTGGACAACAATGAAAATGTATCTTGAATGAAAGTGTCGAAACATTTATTAATTTAGCTTGCTAATCATGAACATGGAAATAAACAAGAAATTCCGTCTAGAACTATACGAGCCTACTTTCCCGTATACACCAAATTCAAATTTATAATCTAGCTATCTCTTTCTCTCTCTTTCTTCTTTAGCTTTAGTTCTTAATTTTTTCAAATATACCTTTTTCAACGGATAATACATATTCATTCACTCATTCATTCTTTCCTTTATTCAGCCATTCATTTATTCATTCATTCGTTTACTCATTCATGTGTTTATTCATTCATTTACTCATTCATGTATTTATTTCCTCATTTATTCATTCTTTTCCTCATTCATTTATTCACTGATTCATTCTTTCACTCATTCATTTATTCATTGAGAAATATCCTTAAAAATTCCTATAAAAAAATTTCATAGGAAAATAGGCTCGTTAGTTCTGGAAGAACTTTCTATTTGTACATGTTCTACGTTATAAGAGCTTTCCGATAAAGTCTGTTCCAAGCAAATCGGTCCGTTAGATCAGGATTTATATAGGATTGAAATTTCCCCGTAAGCGCTATGTTAATTTTTTGAACTGTTCAAAAATGAACAAAAACTGTTCAAATTGATATTTCACTCCAAGCGCTTCTTCCAGTAAGCTTGTTCATTGGATCTTGTACCCAGAGTTTACGTCATTTGCTTCATTTTCGCCCATAGGAGCTAATGTTAATTTTTTTGAACTGTTCAAAATTGAACGAAAAATTGTTCAAATCAAAAGTAAAATATGGAAATGAGGTTTCCTCGCCGAGATCTTTCGAATGCAAAAATAATTTTTCGAATCGGAAAATTCGTTCAAAAGTTATTAGGGGGGGGGGGACAGACCGACAGACCGACAGACACACATTTTCCCCATCTCAAAACCCTACTTTCAAATTTTTTATTTTTCAATCTTTATTTAATTACTTCACTTTTTTTTAACTTTTCTTTATTTTTAACGATATTTTTACGATACATTAAGCCTTCTTTCATACTTTATTATTATTTTTTTTACTTTTACGGGAAAGTAGGCTAATAAAAAGGGAATTTGGCTCTAGTTTTTTTTGTTTTGTTGAGATATTACTTTGTATGATCGGGATAAAAAAATGCAATAATAATGCATTGTATATCTTATTTCCAATTTAATTTTTAAAGAAATAAAGGTAGAAACACAAAGTATTAATACATACCAGTCTTACCAATACCTGCAGTACATAATAAATGTGTACTTAACAAAAGTGACAACATAAAGTAGAAAGTGCATTACTTTGCTCTCTCCAAATAATAGGAGCAGCAAAGGGTATACTTTTTATTTTACCAGTCACTCACAGAGAAAGTTCTGTTGCACAGGTGATACAGTATACATGGGGCGCCCATTTTTTTTTATTTTGGTCACCTATTTTACAACCAAAATAGAGGAAATATGCTTTCCAGATTGCGTCAGTAATACACTTTTTCTGCGATTCAAATATCACGTTACCGCAAATGTAACGAAAGTTATTTACATCATTATTGCATTTTCGCAACACACAGCTGCAAATAGCTGCAAAACGAAGCAAATGAAATTATAAAATGACTACACGTAAATATAAGAGCTCAGTCTTCAAGGAAGCCCAGTACTGCCCTGACGAGAGGACAAACACCTACACTCTTTTTATCAAAAAATACGCCAGGCTGTTATGTAATAAGCCTGATGTTACTTAAACAGATTATAAAAAGTTGTGCAATACTTTATGTGCGGTATTACACTGCAAACGGACAAATGAAATTTAGAGAATAAATTCTTGAATTTTATCTATGAAATTTGTTTGTTTTTTGAAATCCTTGTTTTTTTTCTCCAAATGCTTCTTTTATTGCACGTTTTATTAATTCTTATATTCACAGGGACATCTAAAAATGAAATGTTACCTATTATAATGCACAATAAATCAGTTTATTCTTTAAATTTTTTTAACAAAAGTGACATTAAAGCATTAGGTACATTATATTTTTGCACCCCTGAATCTCTGAAACAAGAGCCAAAACACAGTTTTCATGGTGATATTCGTGTTCAGCACGTTGAATTCATTTAGAATTGGATGTTTTCAACTTAGATACACGAACTTTGTCAAAAATTGTTGCCCAGTGTTATTAATTAAAACTTAAGCTCTTTCTGCTGTACTTGTATGGCGCATCATATGTAACACTAATAAGTTTCTCTTAGCTGTGTGTTTTATTTTTATTCAATAATAAGACATTTCCAACACAAGTTGTATTGCGGAATTTTATTTCAATTGAATAAGAAAATACACTAGCTTGAGAAGATCAATATTTGTGCATTGGAGCCTTTATTTGTCCCAGAGAAATACTGTACGTTTCCCAAACAGGAACTTCTCGAAATTTTTCCATTCTTTTAAAACATGCGACCAGGGGGACATTTTCCATCCTTGCACCTCTGTAAAATGAAAATAAAACTTTAAAAAGGTTTTGTTGTAAATGACACTTTCTGAAAGCTTTTTTTTTTAATTATTAAAAGTAGTATATCTTATAAACTACTACGTTGTAGAATAATGTCACGCTACAAAACTTGAATGTCAGTTCAACCTAAAATACTGTATCGAATTTTATATATTAGTTTTCATCAGTTTAGTCGATAAATGTTAAATTATAATACAATCAAAACTTTAAAAAGCACTTTCAAAGCAAAAATATTTTTAAATCAACAGAAACCTTCTTGACACGTCGACTTCAAAGTAACTGTAACACGTAACTATTGCCACACTCTAAGCATTTTACTTTAAATGTCATTAAAAATTAACGAATATTAAAAATCGAAGTAAAATTAAGCGCAATTGGCTTCAGTTGGATGTTTTTTTTAATCCAAAAGCTCCCTCTTTTGCATTGTAAAATGGGCTTCCTTGTAACCTCGGAACTTGTGTCTGCAATATTTGAAAAATTTGTGCATAATTTTGCGTTGGTTTTTAGCATTTACTTGGAAGCACAAACATTTACCTTTTATTTTATTTAATTAAAACTTATTAAAAAGCAAAGGACAATCAAAAATACTTAATATTCTTTTAGAAATAATATCTTAGTTGAAATTTGGAAGTTTATTGAGACAACTTCTAGTAGGATTCTTAACCATTCCGTAGTTTTGCAAAAAAAAAAAAATATATATACAACCAAATAAAATTGAATTTATCTAATTTTTAAAAAAAATGCAGTAAGATAAAGGACTTTCATGTTTATCTTTTGGAATAAAATATTTTTGTAATATTTCCTGAAAGTAAATTTAGTTCAACTTTCCAATATCTAGCAGATCATACTTAAAAATATTAATTAAATTATTAAAATAATAACAATAAAACATTTACGTTTTAAAGCTTATGGACAAAACTTTGAACAAACTTACAGGGGGACAGGATAATTTAAGCAATGTGCAGAAATTGAAGATGTCATATTTTCTGTTATCATTGAATCAGACATTAAAAGATCTGGAAGTAATTGAAGAGATTTTTGCTTACCCCTGTAGGTAACCCTCCCCCAATATCGCAGCACAGTTGTCCATTTGGGGAATTGTAGGTCTCATCCTGTCCGTCATCGTAGCTGCAAACAACATTGCAAGATAGGCGTCGATCCTGTTGAATTTTGAAACATATTAAATTGAAGTTATCAGCAGTAAAATTATCGCATACACAATATAAAAATTAACTGTATTTGTACATTTATTTTGATATCCACTTCTAATGGAAACAAATGTACGTTTTCTAAATCATGAAATAATATGTTGTTCTACTAATGTCATTTGTAGTTAAGATCTAGAGTTGTTTTTTAGCAAACTTTCCCGTAAAAAGCTAAAAAAATTAATGAAAGAAGTCTTGATGGTATCGTAAAAATGTTGCTAAAATAAAGAAAAGTCACAGAACTAATTTTTTAAGAAAAGTAATTAATTAAAAATAATAAATAAAAAATTTGAAAGTAGGGTTTTGAGATTGGGAAAACGTGTCTGTTGACCTGTCCCTCCCCTAACCCCCCCCCCCCCCCCCGCCCAATAACTTTTGAAGGAATTGTCCGATTGGAATTTTTTTTTTTTTTTTGTACTCGAAAGATCTCGGCGAGGACACCTCATTTTTCATACTTTTTGATTTGAAAAATTTTTGGTTCAATTTTGAACCGTCTAAAAATTTTTAACATTAGCGCTTATGGCCGAAAATGAAGCAAATTATGTAAACTCTGGGTACAAGATCCAAGCTCCAATAAACAAGCTCGCTGGAAGAAGCTCTTGGCGTGAGATATTGATTTGAACAATTTTTGTTCATTTTTGAGCAGTTCAAAAAGATTAGAAGCAAATCATATTAACCCAGGACTTCGGATCCAAATTCCTGACGTCAAACTTATATGACGTCAAGGAAGGGTCTGTCGCCAGGGCATATTTTTTTTATTTGAACAATTTTTGTGCAACTTTGAACAGTTCAGAAACATTTAACATTACCACTAAGGGAGAAATATATATCCTATTTATATCCTGATCTAACTGACGGATATGCTTGGAACAAGATCAGAAAGATCTTACAGCGTAGAGCATGTGCAGATATTCAATTCAGCCAGAACAAAACGAGCCTAATTTCCAATGAAAATTTTGTATCTGGATTTTTAAGTATATTTCTGAATTAATAAATAAATAAATGAATGAGTGAAAGAGTGAATGAATAAAGGAGGGAGTGAATGAATGAATAAATAAATAAGTGAATGAATAAATAAATGAATGAGTGAGTGAATGAATGAATAAATGATTGGGTGAATGAATAAATGAATGAATTAATAAATAAATGAGTGAGTGAATAAATATGAATTAACAATTTAAAAATTAATAGTTGAAGTAATTTTGAACTAAAGCTGAAAGAGAGAGAGAGATTAATCAATTTGATTTTGGTGTATACGAGAAAGTAGGATTGTATAGTGCTAGACAGAACTTCTTGTTTTTTTAAAGTTCGTATTACACTTATGTGTGTATACGACGGAACAATTAGGAATAACTAAAATGTAGAGGAGTGTGTCGATCGAAATTCGTGTGACGCTTACGCATGCGTGCTAAGGAACAACTTTAAAGTGCAACGGAGTGGATGTCAATATTTCGGTTAGCAAAAAATTAGCAAAGTACAAAATACTATACACCCATAAAATAACTTGCAATTATGTGACATTAGAAGACTTGATCAGGATCTCATATGTTCACATTTGCAAAATGTCTGTGACGGTTGACTGTTCACGGAGCAGGTCGACAGTATAGGCAGGAACTTGCAAGAGCATCAATACATTCTATGCGACAAAAGTCACATTAAAAATTTTTACGGCCTTATTCACCAGCCGATTGAGCCGACCTTCGAACTGCAGATCCTCAGCCAATCAGAACGCTCAAATCGGCGGTTCGAGTGTTTGACAGAGGTTCTCATCGGTTGGTGAATAAGGCTTGTAGGAATGTATGCTCAATATGTTGTTCCGCTTGAGCCTAAAATTTAGATTTTATAATTAAAAATGTTTGCCACCGCACTTTCTTTTACACTATATACAAAACTACCGTTATTTAAAGTTAGATGACAGAAGGTCTCATGCTATCTGAGTGATTGTTTTCTTACAAATGAAAGCAACATTATAGCTTTGATAAGTTAAATAGCACAGCTCATAGTAGAAGCCTTAAATTCTTTAGCCTTTTGCGTGGTTTTTATTTGATTTCTTTTACTTTCTCAACTTTTGTCTTTTTGTCCCCTTCTCTCTCACTTCAAACTAATGATTTCTGAGAGTGCCACTAACGGCAAATCTAACTACTTTATTTTGAAATAACATTATAAAACACAATTATGCATTATGCTTTTCTACTACTTTTGATGAAAATTTTACTGCTAATGGTTATAGAAGTTTCCTTTGTAATCGAATAGTTTATGTGTTTTTATTGAACAAAAAAAAGTTGCACGTAATTTGTTCGCATTCAGTTCCTCAAAATATTTTCTTTCTCAATTTTTACTAACATACTTATAGCATACAGCTTATTACCAAACATACAGCCTTAATATTTGACACTAAATATAGGAGAATGTTTACTTCTTAAAAAAAGTTGCATTGATTTTTGTTAGAAGAGTACAAAATAGAAAATTTTTTCGTCCCAATGGAAGTTCAAGAAATTCGCTTGAAAAAATAAAATGGAGGTAAAAGAAAAGAGAAAAGTTACATAAGTTACGAATTGAAAAAAGGAAGTGCGATAAAGCAAAAATATACTGGATTTTTAATCTGAAAATTGGTCTGATGACAGTTACCTTCATGACTTTTTCAACATTTCTGCCGTTAGCATTGTCTTCACAAACTTGTTTCTCAGCTTCATTTGGATCAGATCCCGGCACTTGACAAGTTATCAGAGTCTGGAAAAAAGAGAAAGTAATTACAAACGCGTTTGCATTACATAATTAGAAAAAAAATGGGAAACAATAAATAAGTGAATGTTGTAAGTTAATGTCTGAAGAAAGGATTTTTATATTTTTTCGGATAGTGTTAAAAAATATACATTTGTTAATGCAAAATAACAAAGTAGGCATATCTATATATATAAATTGGCAAAGACTTAACAGTTGGGAACCATTTTCTTCTCTGCTTTTCGATCGATTTTCTTTTTGTTTCGTAGCTATTGACGAGTTTTAGTGACATCAATTTAAAAAATGTCGGAAACAGTTTATTATTAGTTAAACATTTTCTTTTTTTTTCTTCTGTAAGGCAAGCTTCATTTATAATTGCAACGCTCAATTATTATAGATAGCAGATGGAAACATGTTTTGGCTGAGTAAATTATTAGATACTAAATAAAAGTCATTGTTAAAAAGTGTTTGCTGCCTTTAAGCAGTAACATTAAAATCAATTATAGTCAGAGTTTGAGTGAAGGCTTCTTTGAAACAATGAAATAAAAAATGATAATAGTGTATGGAAGCCAACATTCAAGTTTTATTCAACTGCCACTCAACTTGGTATGAAATCGGCAGAAGTTCTAGCGGCGACATGTGTGACCGTAATTGGCCCTGCCTCGACAATGATTAACAATAGGTTTGCTTTAATTGAGGATGATCAAAATTAAACTCAACGTTATAATTGCTGAATTTGATGAGTAATGCTAAAATAATTATGCAACTAGCATATTGTTTTCAATGCGAAATTTAATTATTACTGTCGAATTTCGAGTTTTGGGAAAACCCTAATGCAAAGAAAACAACGATCATGATAGTAATTTTTTTATTATGTCTATCACATATCTTTGAATTTGTCGCAAAAAGTATTGATACAATTTCGATGTAATAGAAATAAAATTTCACGTTAAATTAAAGCACAAATGAGCATTAAAACGCAGACATATGTTTCGGGATCGCTTGGAATCCCTTTTTCAATGCGACAGGGAGCTTCTAGATGCAAAACATCCAAATGAAGCAGACAGAACAACAAAAACAAAGCTTATATAGCCTAAGAATTAACTGTAAACCAATGAGAATAAAGGCAGTGTGAAGTGGAAGTAGAAGTAGTATTAAAGGCACCAATAAGAGAGCAACAAACGAATGTAGTTGGAAGTACAGAAAGTAAAAAGGAATATCAATAAAAACAAAGAAAAAGACAACAGCTCTCAGACAACAGCTTCTCAGACTGTTTTCTCCACTTAGGAGTCGGAATGTTTTCACTGTTAAAAATTCCACCGATTTTGTTAAGAAACTTCATAACTTCGTTCCGAATAATTCGGTTATGGCCTCTTTTGATGTTAATTCTTTGTTTACTAATGTTCCTGTTGATGGCGCTTTGACTTGCCTCAGGAAAAGGCTTTCTGAATTCCATTTTACTTCTGGAAATCGAGGAATTAGTTTTTCTTACTCGTGTGTGCTTGCAACAGAGCACTTTTGTATTCAATGGTAAATTCTATGCTATGGTAGATGGCCTAGCCATGGGAAGTCCTCTTAGTCCTATTTTAAGTGATTTCTATATGCATTATTTTGAGGAAAAACTATTCCAAAAATTGCAATTTCAATTTTATGTTCGTTATGTGGATGATTGTTTTGTCCTAACGGACAGTAACTTGTTAGGTATTGATGATGCTCTTTCGATTATGAACTCCATTGATTCTAATATCCAGTTTTCTTGTGAGAAAGAACTTAATAGTAGCCTCGCGTTTCTTGATGTTTTGATTTCTAGGAGTGAGTCTGGTTTCACAACTTCTGTCTATCGTAAACCTTTCGCTGTTTCTTTACCTCCTCACAGACTATCGTCTCATCCTCCCAACCAAAAATATTCGGCTTTTAATGCTCTTGTCCATCGTGCTATTAATATTTGCTCTTCTCCTGAGCTTCTCAAGATTGAACTCAACTATCTGAAAGCTGTAGCTGTTGATAGAGGATTTTCTCACTCTTTAATTGATTCTATTCATAACAAACTTTCTAAAAAAACTTCTGGTCCCAATCATGTGGTTTCTAGAAAGGATTTGGTTGTGTTACCATTCTTTCATTCTGTAAGTTTTCGTATTGCTAAAATCCTAAAAAGGTTTCAATTTCAAGTTGTTTTTGCTCCTAGCAACAAACTTTCCTTCTCTTCTCTTAAAGATCCTGTTGATCAACTTAATACTTGGGGTATTTACCAAATTAGTTGCCGTTGCGGCCTTTCTTACATTGGACAGACAAAACGTGCTCTGAAAATTCGGTTAAATGAGCATAAAGGTTATGTACGAAAGCAAGAGCTGAATAAGTCTAGCATTGCTCAACATTGTTGGAATTCCAACCACTCTTTTGATTTCAATTCTGGGAAAATTATTCAAAAATGTTCTTCCCCTTTAGAGCTTGACTTTTGGGAAGCTTATCATATTAACAGGAATAGTTCTAATTTGGTTAATGATTCTTCCTCAACTCCTTATTTTTCACAGGTCTGGCATAAGTTCCTTTAATTTGTTGTTCTTTCTTGGTTTTCTTGTTAGTTTCCCCCCCTTTTTTTTTTCTCTCTCTCCCCCCCCCTCCCCCTCTTTTGCATGTGTACTTTGTTTTGCTTTTTGTTTTGGTGTTTTCTGTACTTATTTTATTTCCATTTTATTCTTTGTATTTTATTTTATTTTTTTGCAATTTTCATGTATTTTCACATTTTTATGCACGCTGTTGTCTTTTTCTTTGTTTTTATTGATATTCCTTTTTACTTTCTGTACTTCCAACTACATTCGTTTGTTGCTCTCTTATTGGTGCCTTTAATACTACTTCTACTTCCACTTCACACTGCCTTTATTCTCATTGGTTTACAGTTAATTCTTAGGCTATATAAGCTTTGTTTTTGTTGTTCTGTCTGCTTCATTTGGATGTTTTGCATCTAGAAGCTCCCTGTCGCATTGAAAAAGGGATTCCAAGCGATCCCGAAACATATGTCTGCGTTTTAATGCTCATTTGTGCTTTAATTTAACGTGAAATTTTATTTCTATTACTTTGCACAAAGTTTAATCATTACTAATTTCGATGTAGTTTTACCATTTTATAATGCCCATCTTACATTCGCTCAAAGAACGAAAAAAAAAAATATTCCCACATTACTGTTGATTTTATATATCTTTTATGCATTCCTATTCTGAGAGAATAATCTCATGTATTCAGCTGAAGCATGTCAATTTCTGGAAAGAAAATATATTTTTGCATCCGTTTCATCGCTAAAGTTATTTTTTTCAAGCTCTCATTTTCTGACGACCGCTGTTGAGTTTGGGACCCATTCGCCAAAAGACCAGCATCATTCGTAAAGAGACAGATGTCATAAAATTATACTGGTTTCTAACTCTTTGAAGCTAGAAGGCAAATTCGATTACCTTTCTTGAAAACCCATTTTGCATGCTTGGAAATGTCAAAAAATGCAGTTCAGAGTTTGAAACTCTGTTTACAGGTGTTTTTCAAACATTACGAATTCTGGTGCATAGTTGGCACTAATTTTATAAAGTATCAGCATTTAACATTGTGAAATTTTTATTGTGCTTTCACAAAAATCGACTTTCGTTATCCGTTATATCAGCATCTCAATATAACGTAAACCTCTTGTCCATTATATTAGCATTTAAGTATATCTTAAATCTCCTGTAGCATTTAATGGACCGTAGTTAGCTCTAAACGCAAAAAACTTAATAAAAATCACACTCAGTCTTTCAAAACATACTTACGCAAGAAATCAGCACCAGGAGAAATGCGAGGGAAAGAGAAGTAGACATTGCTACAAGTCGTAGAAAATTGGCGATCAGACAAATGCAAGAAGCTAGCAGATGTGTGCTTAGCATAGGTTCGCATCCCTATTTATACTCGCTTCGTTACATTCTCGAATTTTCTCCAGATTTTCCTGTTTTCCTTAAACAGCACTAACAGGTGTTAATCTCTTATCGAATGCGTTCAAGTAACGGCTGGCACAATTACGATCATTTCTATAACATTAATTGATGTTGTCTTTTTCATTTATAAATCTGAGTGACACACGTATTTGTATATAAAATATGAAATATAGTTTTTGAACAACATATTTATCAGTTTGAATCCTTGCACGTTGAGTGTCAATGAGAAATAATAAGATTAACAAATGTGGCAGCAGTCGAAGAGATTTCTAAAATATTTATTTCATTCTTTTTCAATAGTGTCCCATATGCTTTTATACCTGTATGCTCTTCAGGGCTGCGTATGTACTATTTTATGCTCTTAACATGTATGCACACTAATAAAACAATAACCATAAAGTAATAACCGCCAACACAGCAGGGTCTTACCGAATCTTACTACTACTTCGGGTTGCATTATAAGATACATTGGTATTTTTGCAGTATATGAAAAATTTAGAGAGCAGGGGGTGATTCAAGGTGTGGTTTTAAGTGTTAAACCTCCTCCCAGGACCCTTGGTTCGATCCTAACGTGGCACTAATAGACGTGTAAGGACCTTTGAGAAGGGTAAGGACTATTATGAATTAACCCTCATTCCCCCAATGAGAAAATTCTCATTGCTTCACTAGGTATATTTGCTATGCAGTTTCCTTGTAGTCGCTGAATTCTTCAGAAATATAAAAATCTGAACTAAAAATATGGACCACTTTTCTAATCAACAGAAATGATGTATGACATAAAAAAATTAGAGGAGAATACTCGGTGACAAAACTTCTAGAAGTTCTGAAATTATTGAGTAGTCCGCACGAAGCAAGCTCAGCATGACACTTGGACTTGCAGCTTGAAAAGCTCGTAACTCATCTGGGGCCTTACTAAAATTCCGCTTTTCTTATTTCATGATCCTCTTTAATGACGAAAAATTAAATGTAAAAATTGGCAAAGTTTCATCCATCTTTTAGCTTTCAAGCCTTAACAGCTAGGTAACTTAAATATGTAAACGTAGATTGTTGGGAAGTTGGGAAGAGTTTTTAAATTATGAAGAATAAATAGTGAAATGTATAACAAATGATCTTTTAATCATTGTAAGATCAATTGTTACTCATTTTGACAGATTCGCCTGGCAGAGAATTACAAGGATTTATAAATTTTGGGTTTTTAAATGCAAGTTGCAAATCTTATTCAATGACTTATTTTTGTGACACCTTAAAACTTGTTGACGAATTTGATGCGTGCCCTATAATTGTATTTTTCTTGAGTTATAACTCTTTACACAACAGTTTACATGCAACTGAACTGACCAGCTTAAAATGTTTTATTGTAGCCCAAATAAATTGAAAATTAGGGCAAATTTCGACAACATCTCATTTTACTTTAAAAAAAAAAAACATTGTACAAACATTTTTGTATTAAAGTAAAACGTCAAAAACAATTGATTTCATGTTGAAAATTTGGAAGAAAAAAAATGGTTTGTTTGAACAGTAAAAAGAAATAACTAAGTAATAGAAATAATGAATAGAAAAAAAAAAGTTGCAAAATTTATTGAAGTTATGCTCCTTCTTTTTATTTGAATTTCACCATAGTAACCATAAGCGTGCGCAGATCTTTATTAATGGGGGTGCATTGTGCTCTGGGGGTACCAATGTGGCTGGAATTCAGATTACACTCAGAAGATGGGTGTCTCAGGTTCCCATCCTTGAATACTTTTGATGAGTTCAGGAAAAAAAAAAAAATCCTAATGCGTAATAGGTATGAAATTAATGAATGTAAAACGCAAAAAGCTTGCCTGTGTCATATTAGCGTTTGTTTTTATGTGTTAAGGGGGTATAGTGGCACACTTGGTATGCCCTGTGCGAACGCCTATGATAGCCACTAAATCACTAATATTAAAAACACACGGAGCTCAATGCAAACTAGTTCGAAATCTGTTTTACGCCATACATACAATCGTGTATTGTACCGCTGTATTTTCTATTAAATAAATGTAGAATCGACATGAATTTCAATCAAACGTATTAAGGAGGTTTAGAGTTAACGACCTAAATGGGAAATTTGTCTTGATTTTGAATTCTAGCGTAGGTACATAAGGCACGCTGTTTTAATCCATGCTATAATCTTAAGTTGACAGTTGTTTACAGAGTGGTATATAGAGCAGCATTGCATAATGATTGCTTTTACGTGTAATAGGTGCTTATTCGCATATATTGCTCCGAAATATAGTAAAATTAAATACTATCTTTTGTATAGGAAATTGGCAAAACTTTTTGATGCAGCATACCAATATTTTTTCTACGGTAAAATAACAGATTGTGATAAAATTGAGACCAGGCTTTTTCCGTAAATGCATGTAATATATAAGAATTGTTTAAATTTTAAGTTTATCTACAGTATAATTTAAAGGAAAAGAAAAGTAGCTGAATTGACACTTACCTGCGTCGTAGTCTTAATACGTTATGCAACCGTAATCACCAATAAAGGGCGATTTGACAATACATCATGAATGTAACGAACGGAGGGTGTTGCCCACACTTTCAACTCGATCAAAGTCTGAAAAGTTGAAATTAAAATGTATTAAAGCTAAAGAGGCTTTAAATTATAATCTATTATATTCCATTTTGATGCCTTTCGCGAAAGCGATTGTAACAGAACTAAAGCGCAGCTTGAAATGAACAAAAAAAAAATTGATTTGAAATCTTGCAGAGTGAGTTCTAATCAGACTACATGGGTGTTGTCCATAGTCCTGAAGATCGATGCGAGGCCCATAAATGCGGCAAATATCACCCACTAATAACCAAATCATGAAATGGCAGCCGTGACACCTGAACACCTCTTCGTCAACCAAAACGTTTCCTCCGAAAAAAGAACCACCCTGTAGTTTCTTCTTCATTTTGGGGCCGATCCTCTGGCGAACTCTGACCTGGGGAAAACAAAAGTGAAACTAACAATAAAAAATAAGAAAACTTATTAAAGTACTTCTTCACTTCGTAATACATGCTGCCCATCGGCAAAAATAACAGCAAAAATATATTTTTTTTTTCGTTTTCAATCAGAGTTGCGGGTCACATCTCTTCGCTAGACTACTGGGGAGGAGACAGGAATTAATAGTTGACTGGGCCTCTACTTCCTCGGGCAGTACACGACGCATGTAGCAGTCTTAACATTGATCAGTCAATTACATCTTCATATAGAGGCCACTGCTGCCATACGAATGCCATTTGTGTCTGTCGGCACGGCAAATAAGTAAGCAAATAACCAAACGATGATGTTCATGAAGGGGACTCGAGGAATTCCACCCACCCACAGGCAACTCTCGAAATTCGATTCCTTCGCCACAACCTGCGTGGCCTAATTTTTCTCGCGATTATTTTTTCGTGAGGTCTTGGAAAGGGAAAATTGGGGAGTTTCGGAGAGAATTCAAAAGATTCCCAGTCCTCCTTTTTCTCGTTGCGAAGCTTGTAGTGGTTTTAATGATGCAGCAATTTACTATGCCGGCTAATCGATGGGGAAGTGTAATAATTGATGTTTATCTCAGAGTGTGAAGAAGTATTTAATGCTCGGGGAAGGTGCTATAATTTTCACTAGTAAGATTAAATCATTAATTTTATGATTCTGTATTCAAGCACCGTGAGGTGATTAAAATCAAGATGCTAGACAAATGAACCAATTTCATTGTTCCAGGAGAAGTGGAATCGAAATTGTTTTATCCGTTTCAGTTGCACAGATGACTATTGTGTGAAGCAACATAGAAAGGTTTTTCTCTCAGATCTAAATACGTGTAGCTTTCGTTTTCGTTCAATTACGGACCAGGATGTTCCTTTGTTGCTGCAGAATATTAAATTGTTGATTATTGATATCGGATACAGAGAGAGTCCAATTTGTATAAACGCTTTCCTTTTTTTAATACGAAACGCAGCTAGGAATACTAATTGGAAACTCAGTGTAAGTTAGTAGAGTTATATTGCATGATTATTAATTTAAAAACTACATTTCATTAATAGAACAGGCAGGAATCCCTCATTTGGGGGATCAGGAGGCGGCAATTGCTCCTCCCCCCCCCCCCGACTTCTACACGCACAATGTATTTATTTATTCATGTGTGCATGTACGTTGCTTTTTTATCTATAATATTTATTGAATACCTGCTTCCCTTCACCCGGCGAAAAGTTTAAAAATTACGGGCTTGAGAAAAAGTATTCTATCTCTCGCAAGTAAAGAAAGTGTTGGTAATAGGGTAAACGCAACAGAAGTGAGCCATGCTCCAGAAGTGGGCCACTTGAGTTTTTAAGTTGAAAAACAAGAAATCAGAACATTCCAACGAGGTAAAAAATGTGTCTATGATTGGCCGAAACCCTTATCAACGAAATACTAAAAGCCCAGCCAGACACCTCCTTAGTTAGGATCACGAAATTGTATTATGTAAGCTGATCGTCAACGACACCATTGCGTGACGATTCTTAGCCATTTCCTTCTTCACTCAATTATATTTTTAGCACGCATTCCACTGGTTTTTAAAAAAATTATTAATAATATTATTTTATTATATACTGAATGCATATAAACTGTCATTAAAGTAAATAATGTTATTAATTTACTGCTAATAAGGGGTGGCTCACTTCTGAATCAATGTTCTATTAATTGCACCAGAAGTGGGCGAAATTTTTTTTTTCAAACAGACTGTTTTACGATGATTAATAAAAAGGTTATGTCTTAAAAAGTCGTTTAATATGATTATTTTTACTTAATTTTTTATCAGAACCAGTAACGGGTCACTCGGCCCACTTCTAGTGCAATAATGGTCCACTACTGGTGCACAAATAGAACTCTCTGGCAAATTACACAAGCCTGAGATGTTCGTGTGTTTTAGGTTTTGCTAATTAATTTTTGTGTGTGTGAGCTTTTTTTTTTGGCGTTGAATAAGAAAATTTAGCTCTGAATAAGAGTTTTTTTTTTTTTTTTCTGATCAAGTCAGGAATTTTTAAAAATTAGAAATTTCAAAATTTGCAAAGAATTGAAAAAATGCTACCTTAAAACAGATTTCAAGAGTTTGTTTCTCATTTCTTATTCATTATTTGACTCATACTAAGCATTATTAAGTCGCCCTTGAAGTGCAAGAATATCGCAACTTAAAATTAAATTTTCTCTGGAGACATTTTAGCATTTAAAAATGTTAACAAAATATAAAGATCGCGTTTTTTTAAAAATTCCCATTAACTTTTTTCCATTGCTATAATTTAATATTTTAATGTAGGCAAACATACTATTCTAGTCTTGCAGTAAAATTGAAAACAAAAGTGCAATCAAATTTTTAAAGAATGATTTTATCCTAATTTTTATGAGTATTGAAAGGCAGTTTACATGAATTATGCTATTTGTTTCATGTTACGTTTTGGAACGATACAATTTTAATGAAATTACTTTTTAAAAATGTTTGTAATATTAGTATTATAAGTTATGAGTGTTCTGCTTTAAAGTATTTAACCATTAAAATGCAACAGTGAAAATAATTTTACTATTGTTAACCCGATTTTAGATATTTAAGTTTTATGAAGCTACGGAATAATTTGAATTACGGATAACAAATTAATTAACGGGAAACAAGCGAATGTGATATGCTACGTCAGCACGAATTTATTAGGAATATTATAAGTAATAATTTAAATATTTAGAAACCATTTTTGAAAATTACCCACTATGTGTATATACGTTACTGTGAATCTCCGAAGTCGGAGAATGTCGACAATCACCGGTGGATGTCGACATACACCAAGTAGAGAATGTCGACAATCACCGGTGGATGTTGACGTACACCAAGTAGAGAATGTCGACAATCACCGGTTGATGTCGACGTACGCCAAGTAGAGAATGTCGACAATCACCGGTGGATGTCGACGTACACCAAGTAGAGAATGTCGACAATCACCGGTGGATGTCGACATTCACCATCTATCTGACTGGTGATTGTCGACATTCTCCAATTTTGGACATACGCCGTAACATATACACTTCTGTCTTTCCTTGGTATATAGATCTTATGAACCGGGTGAAAGTAATACAATTTCTTGCACCTTGTATCGTATTTAAATAATATGTTTATTTAGTTAGCATTCAATACAACGTTATTGTTAACTTAACAAAATTACGTTTTAGTAACTGTTTCGTCCAATTACATGTACGTTAAAAATTGTTAATTACAATATATTTTTTATTAATTAAAAATTGCTTATTTTGGGATACTGTAACTGAACATCATTGCAAATCGATCCCCATTAATGACTTTGCTAATATTTAAAAATAAGGAAACATGTCTGAGGAAACTTTTTAACCGCCTAATGAAGCTGAAACAAAATCTTCTCCTCCTTAGGATATTTTCAAAAGCTCTATCTTAGTAAATGACCGTCACAGATAACGAGGTGTTATTAAACTGCAAATGAGAGCACTTTTTAACGCCTTTTTTTGTTTTTCAGGAATCTCACCGCATAATTTATGCTCACTTGGGAAACTAAAAATGTTTTAACAACTCCGTCTTAAAAGAAGACTACAATAACAAAGATCTTTAACAGCTACTTTATTCTTCTTCTTTCCCCTAGTCAAAAATTTTACGACACCATACCACTTACCTTAGAAGAATATTCAAAGTCCTTGTTGCCAAAACCTCAAAAACTAGTGATTAAAACATAAAAGATGCTTAAACTTGAAAAGAAAAAAAAAAAAGAGGCGATTTTTTTCTCTCTCACAAAGTAACGTTTTTAAGGAGAAACTTATGATAATTTCTGTAATATTTTCATATTTTTTATAACTTCGCACCTACTTTAGGGAGATATTATGCGATTATGTGTACGCATATTAAAAAAGACCTAATAAAACGAAAGTATAAAAGAAGAAAGCAAACTTAAATTCTTTTACGTGTAGAGTGAATCTACGTGTAGAGTTTTTTAACCTTATTAATGCTCTGCCCTTTTGCAAACCAAAACAGTTTCGTGATTTCGTAATTCTGGGCAAGCTAATTAACTTTTATAGATATATTTTGCAAATCATTTCTCTCTGGCCAAGTTTATAGTTCTTTTTTTTTTTTTTTTATTTGTATATGTGCTTGAGACACGAGAGCAATTAACAACGCTTATTTTTCTTAGCACTTTGAAATACTTCTAATTAGCGATAAAATGCTCTTCGTAAAAACGTGATTTTGAATAATTAGCAATAACCAGGAAATAAAACACCAAATTAACGGCTGTGCTATACTCTCCTTTGTTCCTGTTCTTTTAATTGATGTTAACACTAAGCCACAAACAGGCTACCAGTTTTTGGGGAAAATAATTGATATAACTATTGAATGCACGGAATTTCTGATTTTTATTTCTTCAATGATTAACTCGGTTTGCAGATGAGTCTTCTTCGATTTTTTCTCCTAAAACAGATCGGTTATTTTCCTTTTACACTTCTGTCCCTGTGTACCCCCCCCCCCCTTACACTTCTGTACAGCAAAGGTAGATTCGCATTTTAGTTGAAGTACAGGTAGAAAATCACAAATTTGGATTACGCTAAAATACCCCAAATATTCCATTTAAAAGTATAAGTACGACATTCATATTCGTGGGATAGCCTTTTTTTATAGAAAGCATAATTATTTCTAAGTGTACTCAATATTTCCACACACTGTGAAAGTTTTAAAGTTGCAGTGTACTAAAATTGAACCATTATATTGGTTCAACTTAGTACCAAATGTTAAAATGCTAGTTGCAGCTAAATTTCGCCATTTTTGTGTGTGTGTGGGGGGGGGGGGAAAGGTTGAGCTAGAATTTTTTAATAATCATATCGCTGCTCAAGTTCAATACTATGAAAACATAAAAAAAAGACTCGTAAGTTGGTGCCTTATTTTACAACTAAATTGCATTACATAGCTTAAAACAAAAATGTGAGATTAATATGATGTCCAAACTTCCTTTTCTTTGTACAGTACCTGAATTACAGCGCGGAAAATTAAATGTTTAAATGCGTTTATCTCAAAACAGCAATTTTAGCATGCCTTATTAATATAAAACGAAAGCAGCTGTATTATAAATATACATGAGCCTTAGTATGAAAAAAAAAGTTTATGCATTCGATAAACATCATATATTCCAATAACTGAGTCTCTTTTTTTTTTTTTTTTTTCATTTGATTGAGTCTTTTTTTTTTTTTTTTTTTTGATTGAGCCTTTTTTTTATTTGATTGAGCCTTTTTTATTTGATTGAGCATTTTATTTTTTTATTTGATTGAACGTGGCAAAATTGCACATCATTAACACATTCGAACAAGATTCATATAATTCCAAATATCGAAGTTGTCTTCCAGTGCAAGGCCGGAATAGTTTTATAAGAATTAAAATAGGTTCATTATTGCTGTTTAAAGAAAGTTTGGAAAGAATGAACTGAACTGCTCCTTTATTACATTTAAAAAAATGACCTATAAACAAACATAAAAAAAGCGGCTTTGATGTTTTTTGATAGAAATGCAACTGTGCCGTTAAATGTATGGTACTTTTCTTTGTCATAAATTCAAAACACATTTTTTTTTTCAAAATAACGCCTTTCGAATTTAAAATGTATTTATAGATCTGTAGCACGAATTACGGTACTTGATTATCTTAATTCCACGCATTCTGAAAGGTATGACCCCCTCTTTTTTTTCCTCCCTACTTTTATCTTCTTCCTACCAATATTATTTTCCTGATATAACTACCATTCTGTTTACAAATTATGAGCAAATTGATCATCAGTTGCATCTTGTGATGATATCCTCACTAGCCTTTCTGTCAACATGGCAATAGTGTTACACTGAAAGCCAAATGAAAGCGGTCTGAAAACAACCAAGGCCTTACAATTTGCATGACTTTTCCCTTAACGGTCTTGCCGATTTGTTTTCTTTTTGCCACTTCTTCCATGCCCACTAAGTGCTGGGAAAGTTGAACGAAGATCTATCAGAGTGATATCAGGCCATTAGTTGTGAAAGATAGCAAAGTTGCTAAACAGAACAAGCCGACAATCATTCTTTTGGTAAAAGGTAGAAGACGAATGGCAACATTTAGCTGTCCAAGAAGGCGGGGAAATGGAAGGACCCTGTGTCCCCAAATTGCTGTCGTTCGTGTGGTCCAGCCATCTCACAAGACAGTAGCAGTTAGTTAAGGTGTAATTTTTACGCCTTGTGCATCACTTCGCTTTGTTTGTTTTTACAAATACATTATCATGATACTAAATTTAGCGGTATGTCTTGCGTCATTATTTTAGTCATTGGACGTAAGTCGGGTCCATAAAACTATTTCAGATGAATACAATAACCGTATTTCCTCTCTTTCTGCATTTACCTCGCGCAACTTATTTATTTTAACACAAAAAAAAAACTGGTAACGGTACTGGAAATGGTTCCCTGCACACATATACATAGGTATATATATATGTGTGTGTGTGTTTGTGTATACATATACATTGGTTTTTAGTCCTTGATCATCAGTGTAGATTATCTGCTTCGCGGTTTATCCGCTTTCTTGCAGTCTTTTTTTTATACCGATAATTTAAGGAATGCAGAAAAAAGAAACGCATTTGTTGAAAGTGGTACATAAAAGTCATAATCTGAAAAGGCATAACCTCTTTCAAATTTAATTACTTGTATCAAAATGCTCATTAAAAAAATCGGAAAAAAAGAGAAAGAAAGAGATTTTTTAAAATGGAATATATATAATCAAAAATTTAATAAAGCTGCTGAAGTCCTAACTAATGTGCAAGTAGTATAGTTGATTAAAACGATGTAAAATACATTTTATGTTTTCTATTTCTGATTTTAATTTGTCTGCATGTTACTCACGACTGTCACGAGACCTTATCCTTCAGATAATCAGAAGCTTACAATGTCAATGTGTACGTATATGTATATATATATGTGTGTGTAGGCTTTTTGTGTTGTCTAGGGGCTTCTTGAACAATTAAAGACATAAAATTGAATATATTGACGTTAATTTACAATATGTAAATTTAATTTCTCTAGTATGACGGAAATTAGCATTACACACGCGCACACACAGTGCTAACACGTCCGCAGCTCAACTCGTGGCTTCCGCTGCTTTTCGCCTGATGGCGCTACCGTCGATGTCACCTCGCACATTGCAACCTACATATATACACATATATACATATTTGCTACTTTGTACCACTGATTTTTCTTGTATCTTAGCTGTAAATCTATGCATTTCTGGGGAAATTTTGGGCTTAAACTACAGCAACAAAACCTGTTTTGTACGTTTTCAAAGAGTCGTAAATTTAACGAGTGAAAGCTTTCGTGTTGCTGAAAGGAGGGAAAAAAATGCTCAGCTTTCTGCAAATGTTAAAGAAGAAATCCGAATTTCTTCACTAATGATCTGGCGTAGCAATTAAGATTTGGAGGGGAAAGAAAGAGGCATTTATGTGCGTGTGCATATTAAGTATTGATTTACCTATCTTCCCTCTCTTCAACTCGTATATTGACTTTAAAAAAAAATAATAAAGCACTGTCAGAAACAGTGATCAGCATTGAAATAATCATCACTGAAAAGAATAAAAAAACCTCTCCTGTAACCGGCTGCCATTAAGTGAGCTATCCGCTAAAGTCGGAGATTTCACGAGCGAGATATAATAGCAGAAAAACTAAATGAGCAGTTGAATAATTAAACTTCAGTTCAATTTTTATCTTGCTGAAGAAGAAAAAGGCAGGCTGGAGACTTTTTAAAGATTTTTTTTGTTGAGATTTTGAGCTGACAGAAGACATACATAGAAGAATTTTGTAACCCAGAAAGGTAAGATTCTTTGCATTGACATCACTGTCCAATGTTTTTCAAAGTTTTTTTTGGGGTGGCAACAACTAATCCGTTCTGTGGAAGTCAAAGTAAAGTTCACACTAATCATACCAAGAAAGTACAGTAGTACCTTCGTAAGTTGACCACCCTTGTAAGTTGACCACCCTTGTAAGTTGACCACCCTTGTAAGTTGACCCCCTTTGTAAGTTGACCACCTGTCTAAGTTGACCACTTTTGTCAGGAACGGAATTAGCCGTTCACCCTCTATACCTTCCCCTCCATAAGTTGACTACTAAAGGGCTGCACCGCAAGTGGTCAACTTACACAGGTTTCACTGTAGTATTTATTTGTGACTAGCTAACATGCCCGGCGTTGCACGGAATAATATTGCATCTTTCGCAGGTCAAGTGACGCATGTCCAAAATTCTGTTGTAAATACATAAGGAAAAATTTCCCTAAAAAATCCAAGTAGAACATGTGCAACAATCCTAAAAAATCCCATTTAAACAGATAAACTCATCAATAATCACGATTGCACTAAAATCAACAGCCTCGAAGCATTCCTTTTAGACCAAAAATAAGTTCATAAAAATACACATTAAAATGCCAGCAACAGTTCGTAAAAATTGTCATTAGAGTGAACAATGTAACAGTAACTAAAATGCACATATTTATCAGGATAATTGTTCGAAAATGATATCAAGAATCTGTAAAAATCGCAACTACAATATATAACACCACGTCTAAAAATTCTCATCTGAATAAGAGCAGAATTCTCTTTAAAAAGGACAACGGTCCCTGAATATTTCTGCTATAATAAAGAAAACATGTCCCCATTTGAATAAAAACAACTATTCCTAAACTTCCCTAACAGAATAAGGACATTCGTCCCAAAACATCTCCATTAGAATAAACACGTCAGTAACCTAAAATACCCATTAGACTACAGGCTTTTAAGAGCAGCTGTTAATAAAATTACCAACAGTCCATCCCAAATTCCCCATTAAACTAAGGACACCCGTTCCTAAAAATCCTGCTTGCAAAATCGTCAAAACATTTCCTGAAAATTCAATTAAATAGCACTTTTATAAAATTTGGATAAAAAAGGAATAATAAAAAAAAAAAAAAAAAAATTATTTCCAAAGGCAAATGCACATTTAAGTTGAAAAATGTCCAGTACTTAACCAGCTCTGACGTGTGAAAATTAAGTTGATAGAAAGAAATAACTAAATTCAGTCCAAATGGCGCCAAACAGTCAGTACAAAAATTGAATAAATGTTAGAGAATAAATCACTTGAGTAAAATATGGGATCAATCAAAATATCTACTTTAAAAAGTTAAAATAAAGCAGAAGATCGCCAAATTGCACTATAGTAATGCAAGCAGAACGCAAATGCGCCATGATCCTACAATGTAAATCACGTATTGAATTAAATGATAACAATATTACTGATAAGGATTATTGGTGCGGTTTGGAAGAGGTACAAAGCACAAAATAATATATTGAGAACAATTAACTGGAGGGGGGGGGGGGCGAGGAAAAAGTATAACCACTTAGCGAAGTTTTAAATTTCATCAAAAATAAGCCATATCGAAAACCTTTCAACCTAGTTTTTAGCGAAAGAATAAATATTATATTGCCAAAACAGAAAGAAAAATCAACCTCAAGATGAAGTAATTGAAAATCGTCTGCAGTTAATGATCCACAAAATATGCATAATATTGAAATTACTTTTTAGAATTTGTTTCGTTGACAAAGCGGACACCCCACCATAAGAAATGTTTCATGAAATTGTTGAACTGCTACTGTACTATTAAATTGCCAAAAAAGGAAGGAAAATCAACATCCATCTGAAGTAATTAAAAATCGTCAGTAATTCCATAAAATATGTATAAAAATGAAATGAATTTTTAGAATTTGTTTTGCTCATAAAACGGCATGAATAAAGATAAAATAACATTTTCTCAATCTTATGTTAACAGAAATCATCTAATTGGCGACAAAAGTACTATTTATTTTGGCGAAAACACGCAAATTGAGCAGATAAATTCAGAGGTAAGCCTTGCTTTAAAGTTCGAAAACTACTTTAAATGAATATTGCGCGTGTTCTATTCGTTCTACGAACTTCTGAAAGAGATAATCTTGTGGCGTTTTTTACGGGCATCAGTATGCTTCAAAAATCGAAAAGGTGTGACGTTTCTTCGGTGAGATATTCCTAAAATTAACAGTTTTGCTTAAATTGGAATAAGAAAAGAACAAATTCGAATTTTAGGAAAAACGCTTCGAGGTGCACGAGGACCTGACCCAAGGTACCTGTAACCAAAATTTCGTACTTCTGGACCGTTCTATCTCTCCAGTAGGCGATCAACAGACAGACAGACACACACACACACACAAACTTTCGGTTTTATTTATATAGATTACACAACAAAAAGAGGTTCTGCATCTATATAGAGCAGAATTTTAATTTCGTAAAGAATTGAACAAACTTACTTTCTTCGCTGACAAAATTAATTTATGACGTCAGCAATGTCTGCACATTATTTTATATATTTCAATTCATCGGATGAAACAATTATTTTAAAACAAAAATAATTGTTTATTTAAGAAGAATACTATCAGCTAAGCGATATCAAATTAAATCTCACTGTTTTTAAGATTGACATATTTCAGTAAATGCCGTTCATCATGATTTTTGTAAAAACAATTGAATTGAAGTAAAAACGTTTCAAATATTCTTATAAATTGAATAAGCTTGAAATATGAAAAATTACACAAGTAAAACCTGGAAATTTGCCCTTAGGAGTTATCTTTTATTTTTGATTTTCTGAACGGTAATTTTTTATTCTTCGAGTATAAAAGTATGACTAAGTTTGTACTCTTTGTAATTATTTCGAATGCTGGTGGAAAAACTCTTTGTTTCTAAATTTAAAAAAAAAATTGAATTTTACCAGTAGGCGCTAATTTTAAATGATTTTTAAGTGTTTAAAATTTACTCACCCGAATGATCAAAAATTTATTTATACAAATGCCAGGCTTTAACACTGAAGTCATTTTTCTCTGGTTTCGCAATACTCCTTAGCAGTACAATTAAAATAGAAATCCTTTTATGATAGCTACTATGTGAAAAGTTTTTTTATGTTAAAATTTGCGCCGCGAAGCAATGTCACCTGATTTAGACCAAAATTTATTGTTTTAAAAATGAAAATAAAGTACAAATTATAAATTAAAACAGTGAAATATGCGACTGAGATATTTTATACATTATTAGCTGATCCCCCGCAGAATATCTGCTGGCTATAAGTTCAAAAGTCAAACTAAACATGAGAATGAATGCTTGATACAAATAAACTAGCTTGTTGCCACTCCAAAGAATCGGAAATTAACCATTTTAAAATCGTTGGAAACATTTTAAAATTCGAAAGGCTTAAGAAAAGATCGCTGGATATAAAAATGACAATGATCGCTCGATGCAAGCAAACTAAGGTGTTGCCACCCCAAAGAATCGGAATTTAAAAATTGAGTTATAAACAGATATACTTTATAAAGAAATAGAAATAAATTTGTTTAAATCCGTAAGTTACGATAATAAATGCAAAAAATTATGTTACTTTTCTAGGCTAATCATTAAACAAATTTTTAAACATCCTTTTACCCTAGTTTTTTTTCTCCATGGTGTCAGTATCCTATCGTATCGTATCGCATCGCAAAATTTAATCGTAACTGGTCTACGTTAAGTGAATATATTTTCTTGTTATTGTTGCAGCGCACTTTAATTTAAGATATTTAAAACAAAAGTATCAGTCACCGTGACGATTTAGTTGAGCTCATGATTTAAGGGTTGCTGATGCTTTCAAACGATGAAAAAGACAGTAATGATGCTATTAGCTTAACATTCTTCAAAACTTCAAAGGAACAAGTTACAGTTTTTGCGAAGAGAAGGTATTTGTGTCACCCATTTCCAACAATGAGATAAGCATGTATTTGAACATACTAAAGATGTTTACAGTTCACTTTCTACAAACCGAAGAGTTTCAGAAAGTTTCTTCAGGTAAACTTTTCAAAATTTTGTGTAAAAAAAAATAAAGTATGTGAAATGCTATTCTGTAGCATGACGCTATTTCAAAAAATCATACGCTTAGTGATCACTTTTCAAAGAAAAACATTATATTCTGTATTTTCATTTTTTATGAAACCTCCTTCATATTCAAAGCGAGCGGATTTTCTCTGAAACAAAAGCTTACGATAATTCCGAAATTTTACAAGGAAATAACGTGACAGAACCACTCATCTAATATATCATCAATATGTTTGAAAACTTGTAACCGACCGATAACTCCTGTACTAAATCCAATCGTACATTGAAGGAATTTGTTCAAATATCCTACGGGATTATACGAGTAAGATGTTCAAGAGGTTCAGCAATGGTTCTTCTTAACTAAAAAAGCCTTAGCAGCACCAATATAAAGAAGTTAATGTGCATAATATTCTTTTTACTGGCGCATATTTTTTAGCACTGATCTGAGATTAATATCTCTTTCTTATGTTGCGTTTCCTGCAAATAAATTCTAGTATAGGAATTCTCTCTTTCTCTTTCTAATGGGGCTGCGTATGGTCACTAACCTTTGCAGACCTAGTGCGTGCCCCGGAAATAGGCATCCATTTCTTTCAAGTAGCACCAACGTCGGTGTATGTCATTGCCACTGAGAACTTGGACGCTCGGTTACCCCTAGACGGTGGCACCTGAGCTCTCATTTGATGCGAATTGCACTAGGTATTTAATTTAACCGAGAGTATCCAAGCCAAACGGATACTCAAGGGATCCTCAACATGCCGCACAATCATGCGACATGGACGCAGGCGATTTTCTGCATCTTGAAAAACCACCTACTTGGGCCAGGTTTGAACCTGCGATCTTGGGCGTACCTGCGTCTTATCAGTACGCCACCCTGTCGACTAGTATAGAAATTAATCTGTGTGAAAACAAAGTTGCGAATTCTCTGCCATTCAGACTAGACAGTACAAATGGTGCGACATGCAACATGTAGCAATTACATAGTGAAAATATGACTTCGAAGACATTTATCAGTTGTGGTCACTCGTAGTAGAAAACCCCACCATCACGATAAGGTTGATACCGCAGAAGACAATAAAATTTCTATTTTTTTTTTTTGCTATTCTTCCCCCCCCCCCCCCTTTTCGTGTAAACTCGGGTAACATTCCAGGTCGTTCGGATCAGTAGTTCTTCTTTTACAACTTTTTGAATCTCCAACTTAAACCATAACCAACCTGTATTTTGGTTGCTTTGATTTCATTGATAATATCTTTGAAAAACATTTTTCACCTGTCAAACATCCAAGAAATAGTTAATCGTTCAATACTGTCAATAGTATAACATTAGTTTGTAAATAACGTAGATTAATAACTACTGGATCATTTTTATACGACTGAAGTGAAGCAAAGTAACTCATATGCTAAAAGGGATTATTTTACTGTTAAACACTCTATTACGTCATTTAATGATGTTTTTACGTACTTGAAACTGAAATGAATACTGGTTGATGCAACTTTTACTTTTATGATAAAACTTGCTTTTATAAGAAATCACGCCAAAGTTAGGATAACCTTGAAAATACGAAGAGATTAAAAGAATGTCTTTGTGCTACATTTTCAAAAAATAGTCGGCTCACACGAATATTTTTCATTTAGAAGGTCACTTCTCTTACACTGAAAAAAGGGTTCCTGGTGACCTCGAAACACGAATATGCAATATTTCGTAAGATTTCTGCTTATTTTACGTTAAATATGTTCTTTTGACTTAAAAAAACATATATCCTCAATGCTTTTGTGTTATATAGAATAAGTGATATATCTGAATAGTACGATGGCACTCTATGTTATAATAAAAATTCAAATGCTTCATGATCTTCCCGGAATTTTCGCCTCACATTATACGTCATTAAATTCTTCCTCTAAAAATATAAATTTGTTCTACATAATTCTAAAATTTGACTTCCTATCCTCCTGAGTCATACAGAAACTTTTCAACTATGGTAAAGCCAGCTCGTTTTAAAATTTACAACTAGGATATATAGCGTTTCAGTATGTTGACAAATAATAAAATACTACCATATCTGGTATATTACCATTAATAGAACTCTGAGAATGTCATAAATTCGAATTTGTCTGAACGTTTCTCGTTCAAGCGAGACATCCCTATTCCCCAAAGAATCGTGTAATCTGATTTTCTGCATTTCCGAGAGCAGAGATGTTTAGATGAAATTTTTCAGGAAGATCTCATCCTTTCAAGCAAACAATTTGAGATGGCTGCAGAGCGTAATGCAATGCAGAGGAAATAAATTATTTCGTTACTTCTGCCTTTTTTTTTTTGAGGAGAAGTTTTGCTGCAAGCAACTAGTCACAATTGAAAATATAAGCATAGGTATAAAAATGTCCTCACAATATTCTTTTCAACATCGGAGACGGGATATTTTTCAGTATTTAGCCGATACACTTTGCCTGAATCATTTTTTAGGATGCGAAACTGAATAAACGTATGCATGATGTTATATTTCTTTTCTGATAAAATTTTATTCAAATAATATCCGTAAATGCACTGTTCCATCTGGTTTAGAAACATGGCATGCACGTTTATAACTTTGTTTTTAAATGTTAGCAGGATTTTATAGAATTTCAGTTTTTGTATACAGTTAGCTACAGAAGAAAAATAAAAACTGTTTGAGTTACAGCTATCAAGAAAAAAGCTATTTGTATCTCTGATACTATTTTTTATCTTCAAAAATATATCTGAATTGTTTTTTACGATTTGAATTTCTTGTTTCAAATACAACTTCAATTGCATATTATAAAACGATTTACCTCACCACAATTTACACACAGCACAAAATAAAAACTAAAACTATAAATAATATTAATAACAATGAGTCCTGTTACAACGTTAATAATATTTTTAAATATTCCCATTCTTCAAGGCACAGTTTGGTTTTAATAAGGGCTTAATTACTGACAAAAAAAAGAGGGAAATATGCAAATTTTGCAGTCTTCATAATTTTTGTTTTCGTGCATAAATAGTTCAAATTTCATTTAATATGTAAAAATGCCCTTGAAACCGGTCTGCTTTTTTAATTCTTTATTTGCGCCCTTTGCCCATTTTGACCAAAATATAGTGCAATTATGCGCCATCGTTTTTGGCCAGAAAACTGGCGCCACTCTTTGGTACAGCATGGCACAAAAGTTTCCATCGTATACACATAACATGGGCAGTTTTCTTTAAGAGGATGGGGTAGGGGGAGTTTTTCGTAAAAGAGTTCACAAAAATTATTGCATAATTGACATTTTTAAGCCATATATGGCATACTAATTATTTGAAATACAATGCAAATAGAAGTGACATAATAATTGTCTTACCTTTTGATCGGAAATGTTGAAGCATTGTTGGTTTTTCTCATAAAATACAAGTGTTCAAATGTGACGACCAGCAACAGGCACTGGGAACAGCTAGGCTAGTCCTAGTCAATTTAACAGTCCCCAATGAACATCAAGAGCTTTCTTAAAAGTGTTAACCCTCAGCAATTAACAGTCGCTCCCTGTAAACTATTCCAACTGACTACAACACTAATGAAGTAGTCATTTTTCATAATTCCAAGATTATCCTGAGATTTGAAAAGCTGAAAACAGTGACCTCTGGTTCTACTTTCAACACATAACTGTAGCCCCATCAATGTTTTCCATTCTAATGAATTTAAACAACTGAATCATGTCTCCTCTAACTCTTAACTCTTCTTTGCTCCGGACTATACATATTGAGCCTTTTAAGCCTAACCTCATAATCTAAGTCTGAAAGACCACTTACAAACCTAGTAGCCCTCCTTTCCAATAGGGTAATAGGAATAGTAAAATGTCTATTAATATACGGCATAAACGTTTTTTTTTTTTGGAAAAATAGTTATTTAGTGACCAAAGCTAGTGGTCAAAATTCAGTGGAAAGTTTAATTTTGTAGCCGGAAGTTGTTTTTTTTTTGTTCTTTGATTCTTCCGGCATCATTATTCATAAATACCTCTAAATATAAATATTGAAATTGAACAGTTGAATCTGCCTTTGATAAGAAAATTGTGACAGCATGCGGTAAGAAAAAAAAACAAAAAACAAAATTCAAACAATGAAGCTCGCTTGTCTCATAAGTTTCATTACATTAATTCAGATTGATTTAATTAATTATACACACCCAGCCTTTCACTAACACTGATTAAAGACAAGGATTTTTTTCTCTGAATCTTTTGTTCAGATACGAAAAAGAACATCACTAGCCCCAAATCTTTGTTCTGTTGTCGGATAACATATTTAGCTGACTGTATTAATTAAATTTAGCAAAAGCATAAAAGAAGATGAATCGTCGGGGAAAAAAATGAAAAATGATACCAAACGTTGAGGCTAATTACCATATATTTTCCAATACGTGTCGATCAGAAAGTAATTAGGTCTCAGAAGCAAATTGTCAAGCTTCCGATGGCGTACACAAATTTTCCTCCCTTTTAATTATCTAGAACAGTATGTTTATAAGGTACTCTTTCAACGATTGTAAATTTAAAAAAAAAATGTAATTTCCCAATGTAATTCTGGTTTTAATAGAGACACAAGAAATTCGTTCAAAGTTCAAATGAGAATTATTTTTATCGAATTGGTGACTTAGTGATAGTAGTGACCACTACATGACTACGTAAAAGTAATAAATGAGTGTTCCATGACGTTCACAAGTGTTTAAAACCAATAGACATACAGTCGAACCCGCCTAACGGAATGTTGGTTAAAAGAATATCCCGCTTAATGTAATAAATTTTCAATGTATTCAACAAACCATAATATATTGATTCTGTAATCCCGCTTAATAAAATAATTTGTCGTGGCAAATTGACTGTTTCATTTAGCGGGATCATTTCAGCCTCCTTAATCATTGGCTAATTTCACTATTATGACTTATAAAGACCAACCATTAACCAAAGCAATTTCGAAGTGGCCACCTCAGAACATTACAATTTTCTGAAGGTTCCAAAATCTATGAGACCTGTTCCAACTGTTTCCAGGCTTCGCCAGAACACATCCTCGCGTTCCAAGGGCTTTCCAAGCAAGATTTGTACGACGATCCTTTGATGGTGCTGGATTTTTTGAGGGTGTTTGGCGTCATGGACCTGGTCTAGCACTGCTGGCCAATGGGGAAATGCAACAACAAGAACCCCAAAGCAAGACGGCTGGATGATTGCCAAGAAGAATTCATTGATGTTCAAGGGACTATTGCTGGTGTAAAGAATGTCCCTCTATCTTCTCGTTCTAGTTCCTTAATCATGGTTTGTTTCTTCGGAACGGATGCTATGTGTCAGTTTATAAATTTACTTGCTTTCAACAAAAAGAGAGGCAAACATTTCGATTCACGTACTAAATAAACGCACCTACAAAGGGAACTTCCCTAAAACTCGAATGAATTCGTCTGTTTCTGCCATGCGCAGAAGCGTCCAACTATCAAAATTCCGTAGTGGAACTGTACTTAACGTATTTTTTCATTTCGATATTATCTTGTAACTAGAACTCTTCGTTAAATTGATTCTATTGTTTTTATTTATTTATTTATTAAATTTTGTCATTTAAAAAAAATCTAATTGTAAAAAGTTTTAAACCTTTATAATTACTAAAATAGCGATCTTATTTGATACCAGGCAAAGGAAGTTCACTTACATACCCAAACCCAATATTCGAAGAAGTAGTTACGCGGATTCGACTGTACTAGAAAATAATATAGTATCCCATGCATTTATGTATACTACCCACCCCCAAATATAACCACCACCCTTGTTTTGGTGGTATATATTTGAAAAAAAAGTTATTTTTCAATGTTTCCTCAATTTTTGTGTACCTGATATCAGTCGTCTAGATGCAAAACTAGATACATCCACTTTTTTTCGATTTCCATTTTTTTACACTTTCTAATAGTTTAAAGTAATATTCATATGATGTTAATTTTTTAAGTTTCTAAAGCAACTACACCATGCTAAAAAGTGTGTTTGAAATGTGCCTGTTAGCTACAAAACCAGATCCCCCCCCCCCCCCCCCATCGACCATGCTTGTCAGCTCTTATTTTTTCCCCTCCAAATATCTTCCAAGGAAAAATTACTTTTGTGTTGAAATTTCAGCAAGTTAAAAGTCTATCCCAATGCTCTTAGCTAGAAATTCGAGTTTCTTAAATATTAGTTTTTTGCCCGCAGTGAAAAATTTCATTTTTTGGATGTAAGCTGGTTTTGAAACTAGACGACTCATATGTTATATATTTAAACAAGCAATTCTTGTATATTTATATATTTTGAGTTCTCGAAAACGGCTCGAACGATTTGGACCAAATTTTGTATTTAAATCCGGTTTTGTTTTTTTAAGTTTCCTTATGTAGGTCTTCCCAGAAAAAAAACGCGATTTTACACAAAAAAACCCATTTTTTTAATAACGCAATTGATTTACTTGTAACAATGAGCAAACATCATCCAACACTTATTTTTAGCCTACTTTCCCGTAGAAGTAAAAAAAAATAATAATAAAGCATGAAAGAAGGCTTAATGTATCGAGAAAATATGGTTAGAAATCAAGAAAAGTCAAAAATAAGTTAAGTAATTAAATAAAGCTTGAAAAATAAAAAATTTGAAAGTAGGGTTTTGAGATGGGGAAAAAGTGTGTCTGTCGGTCGGTCTGTCTGTCTGTCGGTCTGTCCCCCCCTAATAACTCTTGAACGAATTGTCCGATCCGAAAAATTCTTTTTGCATTCGAAAGATCTCGGCGAGGACATCTCATTTCCATATTTTACTTTTGATTTGAACAATTTTTCGTTCAACTTTGAAGAGTTCAAAAAAATTAACATTAGCTCCTATGGGCGAAAATGAAGCAAATGACGTAAACTCTGGGTACAAGATCCAATGAACAAGCTTACTGGAGGAAGCTCTTGGCGTGAAATATTGATTTGAATAATTTTTGTTCATTTTTGAACAGTTCAAAAAAAAATTAACATACCGCCTACGGGGAAATTTCAATCCTATATAATTCCTGATCTAACGGCCCGATTTGCTTGGAACAAACTTTATCGGAAAGCTCTTATGACGTAAAACATGTACAAATAGAAAGTTCATTCAGAACTAACGAGCCTATTTTCCTATGAAGTTTTTTGATCGGGATTTTCAAGAATATTTTTGAATTAATGAATGATTAAATGAATAAGCAAAATAATGAATGAATAAATGAGTGAATAAATACATGAATGGCTTAGTAAATGAATGATTGAATGAATATGTATTAACAGTTGAAAAAGGTATATTTGAAGCAATTAAGAACTAAAGCTAAACGAGAAAGACAGAGAGAGAGAGATAGCTAGATTATAAATTTGAATTCGGTGTATACGGGAAAGTAGGCTCGTATAGTTCTAGACGGAACTTCTGATGATTGAAATTTGTTGTTGTTACCATTTGGGAAATTTAAAATGCCTAGGGAACCCATTGCAAAAAAAAAAAAGCTTTAGTAATCCTGCGCGCAATTTGAATGTATCAGAAGGTCTATGAAATGGTGTAAGACTTATTGTGACAAGTTTAAGTAAAAACATGATGAAGGCAAGAATCGTTATGGTGAACAATCTGGCTAGGAAGTACGTATTGCATGTGCCTTCACTTCTTGGGTACAACTTTAGTGTAGGAGCCCGTTAGTGACATTTTTGGTTGGAGAGGAAATTGTTGGTTACAATTGCAATTAGTTGTTTTGTGTTTGATGTGTGGAACTTTAGTTTGTTATATATATTTGGTAAGTCCTGGGCGTATCACTCTTTTCACGGCGTCTTTCGTCGCCAACCCAAATAAAGTGCCAACCGGTCCCTATACTAAAGACGTTTCTTTACCATGACAGTACACGCATCTCAAGGTCAACAGCTCTAAAACTTGGCATGAAAATGTATAGATAGAAAACACTTTAACTTTTCAAATTTATCTAAATAAGTATCTTCTTCGAAAGAAAAAAAAATACCGCCGAGCAAAGATCGTCACCCAGGTACTATCAACTGCTTATAGTTAAAAAATTATTACAGCTTAACAGGGTTCGTTGTTTTAAATCAGCTTGATTTAAATCATGATTTAAATCGCGATTTAAATCAAGTGATTGTTTTTAAAAATCATTGATTGAAATCAAGTGATTTTTTTCAAAAAAAATCGTTGATTTTACAATGTTAGAAAGTGTTGTAAAAATGAAATATGTTGCAATTTCAATCACTTTCAAACAAAACTTCCTTGGTCCATCTGTCTGGGTACATAACGTATTTCATAAGTTTAGAACTAATTACTATTTTTTAATTTTTACAATAATCTTTGCTGTTAAGATGCCTTCAAGCATCTTAACAGCAAAGCATATTTCATTTAATCATCCAAATTAGAATTCATAATAATCATGAACCATTCTGTGTTTTTTATCTTAAAAATAGTATTTAAGATCAATTTAATAAATGCCACACAATAAATAATTCAGAATGACAGCGTTTAAAATAATTTTAAGAATTTAGAACATGTATCCTTAAAGTTTTATCCATGCCCCCTGATAGCTTAAGGTTATTTTTAACTCTAAAATATTTTTTTATCATAGAAGCTTGCATTAAAGATATTTGATTAAAACAAAAAGGTGCAGTTTTTAGTAATGGTGTGAGCATATGATTTTACTAAATGGGTAAAAATATGTCAGGCTTTTTCATCTATAAAATAGAAAAATGAATAAAGTACACTCAATGTAAAAATTAACCACACACAATTGTTACCTTTTTTCAGCTTTCAACAGCAAAATAATTCAGATTAAATTTGTTCATTTTCTCTGTACTATTATTTCTGGTAGGGTTAAGTTTCATTTGAGTCATGCATTGGTATTAAAATTTGTTCATACTAATTATTATTATCAAAAAAATTTATTGCTGTGAAAATAGCTTAAAGTGTGTTTCTGCATATTGATCAACATGTCATATTGTTGCTATGAATGTAACATAAAGAAGATCCAACATATTTAAGATCTTTTGAAAAAAATAAAAAAAATCCGATTTTTTTTATTTAAAAATTTTTTTTTTTAAAAATCACGAACCCTGCAGCTTAACCAACAGATATTATACCGAATGCTTTTCGAACCGACCTTATACCGACCAACAGATATACCGGTTGATTTGATGCTATCAATGATTGAGAGAAGCACATGCAAATAGCCCATAGTAGTTTATCTAAACACTAATATTTAATAAGTAATACTACAGGGTTCTCGCTAGGCCGCGCGATCGCGCGATTCCCGCAATATTTTTTGAAATCCCACTCAAAAAAAAAAAAAAAAATTTGGGCTAAGTTTGAAAATCCCACTTAAAATTTTGGTCAAGGAGGAAAATCCCACCTTGTATTTTTCCCCAGTGTGAACCCTGTACTATCTTTTTCTCTGTAAAATTATTCTATGATGTGCATCAATTAATTTGTATAATGCATTTTTATTACAGACATTTATGTGTATAATAATAATTTAACTTTGTGCAAGTAAACAGTAATAGAAATATAATTTCACGTTAATTTAAAGCACAAATGAACATTAAAACGCAGACATATGTTTCGGGATTGCTTGGAATCCCTTTTTCAATGTGACAGGGAGCTTCTAGATGCAAAACATCCAAATGAAGCAGACAAAACAACAAAAACAAAGCTTATATAGCCTAAGAATTAACTTTAAACCAATGAGAATGAAGGCAGTGTGAAGTGGAAGTAGAAGTAGCAGGGAAAGCACCAATAAGAGAGCAACAAACGAATCCATTTGAAAGTTCAGGAAGTAAAAAGGAATATCAATAAAAACAAAGCAAAAAAGACGACAACATGCATAAAAATGAGAAAATACATGAAAATTGCAAAAATAATAAAATAAAATGCAAAGAATAAAATGGAAATAAAATAAGTACAGAAAATACCAAAACAAAAAGCAAAACAAAGTACACATGTAAAGGAGAGAGGGGGGGGGGGGGGGAGAGAAAAAAAATTAAAAATAGACACAAAAAAGGAAAACTAACAAGAAAAACAAGAAAGAACAACAAATTAAAGGAACTTATGCCAGACCTGTGAAAATACATGAAAATTGCAAAAATAATAAAATAAAATACAAAGAATAAAATGGAAATAAAATAAGTACAGGAAATACCAAAACAAAGTACACATGTAAAGGAGGGGGAGGGGGGGGGCAGAAGAAATTACAAAATAGACACAGAAAAGGAAAACTAACAAGAAAACCAGGAAAGAACAACAAATTAAAGGAACTTATGCCAGACCTGTGAAAAATAAGGAGTTGAGGAAGAATCATTAACCAAATTAGAACTATTCCTGTTAATATGATAAGCTTCCCAAAAGTCAAGCTCTAAAGGGGAAGAACATTTTTGAATAATTTTCCTAGAATTGAAATCAAAAGAGTGGTTGGAATTCCAACAATGTTGAGCAATGCTAGACTTATTTAACTCTTTCTTTCGTACATAACCTTTATGCTCATTTAACCGAATTTTCAGAGCACGTTTTGTCTGTCCAATGTAAGAAAGGCCGCAACGGCAACTAATTTGGTAAATACCCCAAGTGTTAAGTTGATCGACTGGATCTTTAAGAGAAGAGTAGGGAAGTTTGTTGCTAGGAGCAAAAACGACTTGAAATTGAAACCTTTTTAGGATTTTAGCAACACGAAAAGTGACAGAATGAAAGAATGGTAACACAACCAAATTCTTTCTAGAAACCACATGATTGGGACCAGAAGTTTTTTAGAAAGTTTGTTAGGAATAGAATCAATTAAAGAGTGAGAAAATCCCCTATCCACAGCTACAGCTTTCAGATAGTTAAGTTCAATCTTGAGAAGCTCAGGAGAAGAGCAAATATTAATAGCACGATGGACAAGAGCAGTAAAAGCCAAATATTTTTGGTTGGGAGGATGAGACGACAGTCTATGAGGAGGTAAAGAAACAGCGAAAGGTTTACGATAGACAGAAGTAGTGAAACCAGACTCACTCCTAGAAATCAAAACATCAAGAAACGCGAGGCTACTATTAAGTTCTTTCTCACAAGAAAACTGGATATTATTATCAATAGAGTTCATAATAGAAAGAGCATCATCAATACCTAACAAGTTACTGTCCGTTAAGACAAAACAATCATCCACCTAACGAACATGAAATTGCAATTTCTGGAATAGTTTTTCCTCAAAATAATGCATATAGAAATCACTTAAAATAGGACTAAGAGGACTTCCCATAGCCAGGCCATCAACCATAGCATAGAATTTACCATTAAATACAAAAGTGCTCTGCTGCAAGCACACACGAGTAAGAAAAACTAATTCCTCAATTTCCACAGCAGTAAAATGGAATTCAGAAAGCCTTTTCCTGAGGCAAGTCAAAGCGACATCAACAGGAACATTAGTAAACAAAGAATTAACATCAAAAGAGGCCATAACCGAATTGTTCGGAACGAAGTTATGAAGTTTCTTAACAAAATCGGTGGAATTTTTAACAGTGAAAACATTTCGACTCCTAAGTGGAGAAAATACAGAAACTAAATATTTGGAAAGTTTATATGAAGCAGTGCCAATATTGGAAACAATTGGTCTGAAAGGAATACCTGCCTTGTGTACCTTCGGTAAAGCATAGAAACGCGCACAATTAGCAACAGAAGGCATCACAGACCGTTTAGCAATCAAAGGAATAGAATGAACAGACTTAACAGCAGAAGAAATAGCTTTTAACTCCTTGTCGCTAGGATCTTTATAAATTTCAGAATAAGGACCAAAAGCAATTAAGTCATCAGTTTTTTCAACATAAGATGATTTATTAAGAACAACAATCTGACCACCCTTGTCAGCTTTGGTAATGACCAAATCAGAATTTGAGACTAAATTATTGACACAGCGTTTCACAGAATGGGTAAAACCAATATTAGGAACTTTTGAATTGAAATCAACATTGGAAGCAATAAGATGCCGAACCGACTCTTTTTGAGTGGAAGTTAAAGCACTAAATTTGAAAGCTTTTTCAACCGGAGCAATAAGTTCAGAAAAAGAAGGCTTTTTAGCCAAAGCAAAATTGTTATTACATTTCAAAGCATTAATTTCATTACTATTCAAAGGAAATTTCGAAAGATTTACAACCGCATTCCTATTAACAAGAGGCAAATCAGCCGGAACAGGAACATTTGAATCGTTACACAACTTGGTAAATTTCTTATTTAAAGTAAGTTTGTGACAGTCAGATGAATGAGGAGCTCTTGACGGAACTTCTGATGATTGAAATTTGTTGTTGTTACCATTTGGGAAATTTAAAATGCCTAGGGAACCCATTGCAAAAAAAAAAAAGCTTTAGTAATCCTGCGCGCAATTTGAATGTATCAGAAGGTCTATGAAATGGTGTAAGACTTATTGTGACAAGTTTAAGTAAAAACATGATGAAGGCAAGAATCGTTATGGTGAACAATCTGGCTAGGAAGTACGTATTGCATGTGCCTTCACTTCTTGGGTACAACTTTAGTGTAGGAGCCCGTTAGTGACATTTTTGGTTGGAGAGGAAATTGTTGGTTACAATTGCAATTAGTTGTTTTGTGTTTGATGTGTGGAACTTTAGTTTGTTATATATATTTGGTAAGTCCTGGGCGTATCACTCTTTTCACGGCGTCTTTCGTCGCCAACCCAAATAAAGTGCCAACCGGTCCCTATACTAAAGACGTTTCTTTACCATGACAGTACACGCATCTCAAGGTCAACAGCTCTAAAACTTGGCATGAAAATGTATAGATAGAAAACACTTTAACTTTTCAAATTTATCTAAATAAGTATCTTCTTCGAAAGAAAAAAAAATACCGCCGAGCAAAGATCGTCACCCAGGTACTATCAACTGCTTATAGTTAAAAAATTATTACAGCTTAACAGGGTTCGTTGTTTTAAATCAGCTTGATTTAAATCATGATTTAAATCGCGATTTAAATCAAGTGATTGTTTTTAAAAATCATTGATTGAAATCAAGTGATTTTTTTCAAAAAAAATCGTTGATTTTACAATGTTAGAAAGTGTTGTAAAAATGAAATATGTTGCAATTTCAATCACTTTCAAACAAAACTTCCTTGGTCCATCTGTCTGGGTACATAACGTATTTCATAAGTTTAGAACTAATTACTATTTTTTAATTTTTACAATAATCTTTGCTGTTAAGATGCCTTCAAGCATCTTAACAGCAAAGCATATTTCATTTAATCATCCAAATTAGAATTCATAATAATCATGAACCATTCTGTGTTTTTTATCTTAAAAATAGTATTTAAGATCAATTTAATAAATGCCACACAATAAATAATTCAGAATGACAGCGTTTAAAATAATTTTAAGAATTTAGAACATGTATCCTTAAAGTTTTATCCATGCCCCCTGATAGCTTAAGGTTATTTTTAACTCTAAAATATTTTTTTATCATAGAAGCTTGCATTAAAGATATTTGATTAAAACAAAAAGGTGCAGTTTTTAGTAATGGTGTGAGCATATGATTTTACTAAATGGGTAAAAATATGTCAGGCTTTTTCATCTATAAAATAGAAAAATGAATAAAGTACACTCAATGTAAAAATTAACCACACACAATTGTTACCTTTTTTTAGCTTTCAACAGCAAAATAATTCAGATTAAATTTGTTCATTTTCTCTGTACTATTATTTTTGGTAGGGTTAAGTTTCATTTGAGTCATGCATTGGTATTAAAATTTGTTCATACTAATTATTATTATCAAAAAAATTTATTGCTGTGAAAATAGCTTAAAGTGTGTTTCTGCATATTGATCAACATGTCATATTGTTGCTATGAATGTAACATAAAGAAGATCCAACATATTTAAGATCTTTTGAAAAAAATAAAAAAAAAACCGATTTTTTTTATTTAAAAAATTTTTTTTTTTAAAAAACACGAACCCTGCAGCTTAACCAACAGATATTATACCGAATGCTTTTCGAACCGACCTTATACCGACCAACAGATATACCGGTTGATTTGATGCTATCAATGATTGAGAGAAGCACATGCAAATAGCCCATAGTAGTTTATCTAAACACTAATATTTAATAAGTAATACTACAGGGTTCTCGCTAGGCCGCGCGATCGCGCGATTCCCGCAATATTTTTTTAAATCCCACTCAAAAAAAAAAAAAAATTTGGGCTAAGTTTGAAAATCCCACTTAAAATTTTGGTCAAGGAGGAAAATCCCACCTTGTATTTTTCCCCAGTGTGAACCCTGTACTATCTTTTTCTCTGTAAAATTATTCTATGATGTGCATCAATTAATTTGTATAATGCATTTTTATTACAGACATTTATGTGTATAATAATAATTTAACTTTGTGCAAGTAAACAGTAATAGAAATATAATTTCACGTTAATTTAAAGCACAAATGAACATTAAAACGCAGACATATGTTTCGGGATTGCTTGGAATCCCTTTTTCAATGTGACAGGGAGCTTCTAGATGCAAAACATCCAAATGAAGCAGACAAAACAACAAAAACAAAGCTTATATAGCCTAAGAATTAACTTTAAACCAATGAGAATGAAGGCAGTGTGAAGTGGAAGTAGAAGTAGCAGGGAAAGCACCAATAAGAGAGCAACAAACGAATCCATTTGAAAGTTCAGGAAGTAAAAAGGAATATCAATAAAAACAAAGCAAAAAAGACGACAACATGCATAAAAATGAGAAAATACATGAAAATTGCAAAAATAATAAAATAAAATGCAAAGAATAAAATGGAAATAAAATAAGTACAGAAAATACCAAAACAAAAAGCAAAACAAAGTACACATGTAAAGGAGAGAGGGGGGGGGGGGAGAGAAAAAAAATTAAAAATAGACACAAAAAAGGAAAACTAACAAGAAAAACAAGAAAGAACAACAAATTAAAGGAACTTATGCCAGACCTGTGAAAATACATGAAAATTGCAAAAATAATAAAATAAAATACAAAGAATAAAATGGAAATAAAATAAGTACAGGAAATACCAAAACAAAGTACACATGTAAAGGAGGGGGAGGGGGGGGGCAGAAGAAATTACAAAATAGACACAGAAAAGGAAAACTAACAAGAAAACCAGGAAAGAACAACAAATTAAAGGAACTTATGCCAGACCTGTGAAAAATAAGGAGTTGAGGAAGAATCATTAACCAAATTAGAACTATTCCTGTTAATATGATAAGCTTCCCAAAAGTCAAGCTCTAAAGGGGAAGAACATTTTTGAATAATTTTCCTAGAATTGAAATCAAAAGAGTGGTTGGAATTCCAACAATGTTGAGCAATGCTAGACTTATTTAACTCTTTCTTTCGTACATAACCTTTATGCTCATTTAACCGAATTTTCAGAGCACGTTTTGTCTGTCCAATGTAAGAAAGGCCGCAACGGCAACTAATTTGGTAAATACCCCAAGTGTTAAGTTGATCGACTGGATCTTTAAGAGAAGAGTAGGGAAGTTTGTTGCTAGGAGCAAAAACGACTTGAAATTGAAACCTTTTTAGGATTTTAGCAACACGAAAAGTGACAGAATGAAAGAATGGTAACACAACCAAATTCTTTCTAGAAACCACATGATTGGGACCAGAAGTTTTTTAGAAAGTTTGTTAGGAATAGAATCAATTAAAGAGTGAGAAAATCCCCTATCCACAGCTACAGCTTTCAGATAGTTAAGTTCAATCTTGAGAAGCTCAGGAGAAGAGCAAATATTAATAGCACGATGGACAAGAGCAGTAAAAGCCAAATATTTTTGGTTGGGAGGATGAGACGACAGTCTATGAGGAGGTAAAGAAACAGCGAAAGGTTTACGATAGACAGAAGTAGTGAAACCAGACTCACTCCTAGAAATCAAAACATCAAGAAACGCGAGGCTACTATTAAGTTCTTTCTCACAAGAAAACTGGATATTATTATCAATAGAGTTCATAATAGAAAGAGCATCATCAATACCTAACAAGTTACTGTCCGTTAAGACAAAACAATCATCCACCTAACGAACATGAAATTGCAATTTCTGGAATAGTTTTTCCTCAAAATAATGCATATAGAAATCACTTAAAATAGGACTAAGAGGACTTCCCATAGCCAGGCCATCAACCATAGCATAGAATTTACCATTAAATACAAAAGTGCTCTGCTGCAAGCACACACGAGTAAGAAAAACTAATTCCTCAATTTCCACAGCAGTAAAATGGAATTCAGAAAGCCTTTTCCTGAGGCAAGTCAAAGCGACATCAACAGGAACATTAGTAAACAAAGAATTAACATCAAAAGAGGCCATAACCGAATTGTTCGGAACGAAGTTATGAAGTTTCTTAACAAAATCGGTGGAATTTTTAACAGTGAAAACATTTCGACTCCTAAGTGGAGAAAATACAGAAACTAAATATTTGGAAAGTTTATATGAAGCAGTGCCAATATTGGAAACAATTGGTCTGAAAGGAATACCTGCCTTGTGTACCTTCGGTAAAGCATAGAAACGCGCACAATTAGCAACAGAAGGCATCACAGACCGTTTAGCAATCAAAGGAATAGAATGAACAGACTTAACAGCAGAAGAAATAGCTTTTAACTCCTTGTCGCTAGGATCTTTATAAATTTCAGAATAAGGACCAAAAGCAATTAAGTCATCAGTTTTTTCAACATAAGATGATTTATTAAGAACAACAATCTGACCACCCTTGTCAGCTTTGGTAATGACCAAATCAGAATTTGAGACTAAATTATTGACACAGCGTTTCACAGAATGGGTAAAACCAATATTAGGAACTTTTGAATTGAAATCAACATTGGAAGCAATAAGATGCCGAACCGACTCTTTTTGAGTGGAAGTTAAAGCACTAAATTTGAAAGCTTTTTCAACCGGAGCAATAAGTTCAGAAAAAGAAGGCTTTTTAGCCAAAGCAAAATTGTTATTACATTTCAAAGCATTAATTTCATTACTATTCAAAGGAAATTTCGAAAGATTTACAACCGCATTCCTATTAACAAGAGGCAAATCAGCCGGAACAGGAACATTTGAATCGTTACACAACTTGGTAAATTTCTTATTTAAAGTAAGTTTGTGACAGTCAGATGAATGAGGAGCTCTTGCCCATGACATTCTATCAATAGAATCAAAATCGAAATTAGAATTAGATACAGAAAGATGTAAATCATAAAGTTCACGTTCTATGAACGAAAGTTTTTTCCTAGTTTCCTGGATAGAAGCTCTAAGTAAAGCTAATTTGGAACGAAAAATTACCTTATCAACCCTAACAGAACGCGGTAAATTACACTTCAAAGTGATAAACTTAGGAATTACTTTCTTGCGCCTGCAAGCCTGGAGAAATTTTAAATGGTTCAAAAACCGAACCTTTTTAATTCGTAGATTACAAAATCTGTTAACTTGAGACTTATCGAAAATCAAAACAAACAAAACATAAGGGGAAAAACAATAGCAAAACCAGAAAGAACAAATTTCAAAAACAAATGCAAAACATACACGACGTAACAATATGCGGAACAAATGACAGAAAACAAAAGAGCAAAAACAAACACAATCAAGAAAGGCAATGAGGAAAGAACAAAAATCAAAAACTCACCAAGCAGCGAACAGATGGAAGAACAAAACAAAAGAAAGAAGAACAAAATTCAGGCACGTTAAGCCTAACAGATAATAATAATTTAACTTTGTGCACGTAAACAGTAATAGAAATATAATTTCACGTTAATTTAAAGCACAAATGAGCATTAAAACGCAGACATATGTTTCGGGATATGTCTTTTTCACAGGTCTGGCATAAGTTCCTTTAATTTGTTGTTCTTTAATGGTTTTCTTGTTAGTTTTCCTTTTCTGTGTCTATTTTGTAATTTTTTCTCTCCCCCCCTCCCCCTCCTTTACATGTGTACTTTGTTTTGCTTTTTGTTTTGGTATTTCCTGTACTTATTTTATTTCCATTTTATTCTTTGTATTTTATTTTATTATTTTTTCAATTTTCATGTATTTTCTCATTTTTATGCATGTTGTCATCTTTTTTGCTTTGTTTTTATTGATATTCCTTTTTACTTCCTGAACTTTCAAATGGATTCGTTTGTTGCTCTCTTATTGGTGCTTTCCCTGCTACTTCTACTTCCACTTCACACTGCCTTCATTCTTATTGGTTTACAGTTAATTCTTCGGCTATATAAGCTTTGTTTTTGTTGTTTTGTCTGCTTGATATGGATGTTTCGCATCTAGAAGCTCCCTGTCGTATTGAAAAAGGGATTCCAAGCAATCCCGAAACATATGTCTGCGTTTTGATGCTCATTTGTGCTTTAAATTAACGTGAAATTATATTTCTATTACTATTTATGTGTATATTATATTCCTATTCAGTTTTATCGAGCATTTTATAGTTTTCAAGTTCTCTTACACATTCACAAGCAAATATTGTCTTCCACTAAAAAGGCAATGAATGAGAATGTAAGACAGTGTTGAAAACACATTTTTTTTTCTTTTTGAGTTTGAAATGAACTTAAGTTTAAAATGTAGCTTGATTTTTCATAAATAGGATTTTTTTCTTTTCACTGATAAAATAATTGTAACTGAAAAACATTTTCATTCCCGTCATGCAAATACGTTTTCATGGAAAACATTGCACGATATTTTATTTAATTTACTGATGTATTTTATCCTTACTGAAAAAATATCTATCAGGCAATACTGAATGACGTACTAAGAAACATAAAAGACATTTTTAGTTTTTAAAGAACTTTTTTTTTTTGGTATTTTCCCCTTTCTCCGGGATATTTAAATTGCGCAACAGCACAGAAATACTGCTCTTGCTTTTATTAATTTGGAATATAGTTCAGTTCAACTTGTCACTTTTTTTTTATTTTTAGCCTACTTTCCCGTAAAAGTAAAAAATAATAATAATAAAGCATGAAAGAAGGCTTAATGTATCGTGAAAATATCGTTAAAAATCAAGAAAAGTCAAAAATAAGTGAAGTAATTAAATAAAGATTGAAAAATAAAAAATTTGAAAGTAGGGTATTGAGATGGGGAAAAAGTGTGTCTGTCGGTCTGTCGGTCTGTCTGTCTGTCGGTCTGTCTGTCGGTCTGTCTGTCGGTCTGTCTGTCTGTCGGTCTGTCCCCCCCTAATAACTTTTGAACGAATTGTCCGATTGGAAAAATTCTTTTTGCATTCGAAAGATCTCGGCGAGGACATCTCATTTCTATATTTTACTTTTTGATTTGAACAATTTTTTGTTCAATTTTGAACAGTTCAAAAAATTTTAACATTAGCGCCTATGGACAAAATTGAAGCAAATTCTGTAAACTCTTAGCACAAGAGCCAAGTTCCTATTGCAAGCTTATTGAAAGGAGTTCTCGGCGTGAAATATTGATTTGAACAGTTTTTGTTCATTTTTGAACAGTTCAAAAAATTAACACAGAGCTTACGGGGAAATATCAACCCTATATAAATCCTGATCTAACGGACCGATTTGCTTGGAACAAACTTTATCGGAAAGCTCTTATAACGTAGAACATGTAGAAATAGAAAGTTTATCCAGAACTTACGAGCCTATTTTGCTATGAAATTTTTTGATCGGGATTTTCAAGGATATTTCTCAGTGACTCAATGAGTGAAATAATGAATGAATGAATAAATGAAAGAGTGAAAGAATAAATCAATGAATAAATGAATGAGGAAAAGAATGAATGAATAAATTATTGAATAAATGAAAATATAAATAAATGAGTGAATAAATACATGAATGCGTAAATGAATGAATAAACACTTGAATGAGGTAACGAATGAATGAATAAATGCATGGCTGAATAAATGAAAGAATGAATGAGTGAGTGAATGAATATGTATTATCCGTTGAAAAAGGTATATTTTCAATAATTAGAACTAAAGATAAATAAGAAAGAGAGAGAAAGAGATAGCTAGATTATAAATTTGAATTTGGTGTATACGGGAAAGTAGGCTCGTATAGTTCTAGACGGAACTTCTTGTTTAAACTGGAGTTACTTTTATTTCGTGCTTCAGAAGAAAGGAACGAAAAAGAAGACGATGACAATTTAAAAGAATGGCTTGAATTAAATAAAGGCAAGAAAAAATGATTGGAGGATTTAAAAGAAACATCGAAATCTTTTTTACGTGAAAATGGGAAAATAATAGATTTTTGTCCCTGACAAAGAGATGTCCATCCCGCTAGCTTTTTTTCACATTACTGTGAGATGTTTCCTTCAACTAGCAATGGGTCGAAAAATTCCCCAGGCTAGAAGCAGTCAATTTAAAGTAAGAGAAAACGTCAAAAGACAATGTAGTAATGGAAATATTTTTGAATTGTTGCTTTCAAGAGAAAGAGATTAAACCTCAGAAAATTTAAAACTTTTGATTTCAGAAATTCTGATTGAAAAATTTTCCTTCTGGAAAATTGTGTTTATACAATTTATCTTAAATCTCAAATACCAATTTAATTTTACAAATATTTATGTAAGAAGTTTATTTTGTTTGAATTGAAATAGTTTTACTTATTATTTAATCTCGTTTTAATTTAAAATCATTGTAGTTAAACTAAAAAATACTGCTGTGCGAATAATGTATGAAGTTCATTTGATAGTAAACTCGGTCGTACGTATTAAGGTTTTTAGAGGTTGTTAAAAATGATTTTTTACAGATTGGATATCATCCTCGGGGGGGGGGGGGGGAGGGGGGGTTCGTGAAATTGTGACATGGTGACAAGGGGAGGCGGTTACAAGAAGTGTGGCATCACGACTATGCAACATGGCGTGACATGGGACAAAGGGGGGGGGGGGGAGTCAAGTACGTGGGAAAACAACGTGACATCATTTATGGACGGTCCCTTGCAATAGCGGCGAGGATTTTGTCCACATGTCATCTATTCAACATAATTTAAGTGAGGCCGTGGTCGCCTAATGGTTAGGATGTCGAGCTTCTAACCAGGGCCCGATATCAAATGGAATAATCGAAAAATAATTTCGATTTTTTTTTTTTTTTTGTTTCATTTAAATTTTTGTTTTTAGCCTACTTTCCCGTAAAAGTAAAAAAAATAATAAAGCATGAAAGAAGGCTTAATGTATCGTGAAAATATCGTTAAAAATAAAAAAAAGTCAAAAATAAGTGAAGTAATTAAATAAAGATTGAAAAATAAAAAATTTGAAAGTAGGGTATTGAGATGGGGAAAAAGTGTGTCTGTCGGTCTGTCGGTCTGTCTGTCTGTCTGTCTGTCGGTCTGTCGGTCTGTCTGTCGGTCTGTCGGTCTGTCTGTCGGTCTGTCCCCCCCTAATAACTTTTGAACGAATTGTCCGATTGGAAAAATTCTTTTTGCATTCGAAAGATCTCGGCGAGGACATCTCATTTCTATATTTTACTTTTTGATTTGAACAATTTTTTGTTCAATTTTGAACAGTTCAAAAAATTTTAACATTAGCGCCTATGGACAAAATTGAAGCAAATTCTGTAAACTCTGGGCACAAGAGCCAAGTTCCTATTGCAAGCTTATTGAAAGGAGTTCTCGGCGTGAAATATTGATTTGAACAGTTTTTGTTCATTTTTGAACAGTTCAAAAAATTAACACAGAGCTTACGGGGAAATTTCAACCCTATATAAATCCGGATCTAACGGACCGATTTGCTTGGAACAAACTTTATCGGAAAGCTCTTATAACGTAGAACATGTAAAAATAGAAAGTTTATCCAGAACTTACGAGCCTATTTTGCTATGAAATTTTTTGATCGGGATTTTCAAGGATATTTCTCAGTGACTCAATGAGTGAAATAATGAATAAATGAAAGAGTGAAAGAATAAATCAATGAATAAATGAACGAGGAAACGAATGAATGAATAAATTATTGAATAAATGAAAATATAAATAAATGAGTGAATAAATACATGAATGCGTAAATGAATGAATAAACACTTGAATGAGGTAACGAATGAATGAATAAATGCATGGCTGAATAAATGAAAGAATGAATGAGTGAGTGAATGAATATGTATTATCCGTTGAAAAAGGTATATTTTCAATAATTAGAACTAAAGATAAATAAGAAAGAGAGAGAAAGAGATAGCTAGATTATAAATTTGAATTTGTATACGGGAAAGTAGGCTCGTATAGTTCTAGACGGAACTTCTTGTTTAGCCTACTTTCCCGTAAAAGTAAAAAAAAATAATAATAAAGCATGAAAGAAGGCTTAATGTATCGTGTAAATATCGTTAGAAATCAAGAAAAGTCAAAAATAAGTTAAGTAATTAAATAAAGATTGAAAAATAAAAAATTTGAAAGTAGGGTTTTGAGATGGGGAAAAAGTGTGTCGGTCGGTCTGTCGGTCTGTCGGTCTGTCCCCCCCTAATAACTTTTGAACGAATTGTCCGATTGGAAAAATTCTTTTTGCATTCGAAAGATCTCGGCGAGAACATCTCATTTCCATATTTTACTTTCTGATTTGAACATTTTTTGTTCAATTTTGAACAGTTCAAAAAATTTTAACATTAGCGCCTATTTGTGAAAATGAAGCAAATTATGTAAACTCTGGGTACAAGATATAAGTTCCCATGAACAAGCTCACTGGAAGAAGTTCTTGGCGTGAAATATTGATTTGAACAATTTTTGTTCATTTTTGAACAGTTCAAAAAAAATTAACATACCACCTACGGGGAAATTTCAATCCTATATAATTTCTGATCTAACGGAGATTTGCTTGGAACACACTTTATCGGAAAGCTCTTATGACGTAGAACATGTACAAATAGAAAGTTCATCCAGAACTAACGAGCCTATTTTCCTATGAAATTTTTTGATCGGGATTTTCAAGAATATTTTTTAATTAATGAATGATTAAATGAATAAGCAAAAGAATGAATGAATAAATGAGTGAATAAATACATGAATGACTTAATAAATAATGATTAAATGAATATGTATTAACCGTTGAAAAAGGTATATTTGAAGCAATTAAGAACTAAAGCTAAACGAGAAAGACAGAGAGAGAGGTAGCTAGATTATAAATTTGAATTCGGTGTATACGGGAAAGTAGGCTCGTATAGTTCTAGACGGAACTTCTTGTTAAATTATATGTTTCATTTCGCCATCTCTGACTCAATGCTTCTGCAGCTCTATAGTACTAGAGTCAGTGCCAAGAAATGTACTATATACTGTTCTGGGGGTTAAAGGCACAGGACATTGTTATACTTTTAACATAATATAAATTACTTTAATTAATGTAGAATGAATTGGTCTTCATATTTAACTATGTAATTACAGTAAAATGAAACTAATAATGATTCAGTATGTATATTATATATAGATATATATATATATAGTTTAAATGTGTTATGGCTTAGTTTAGCGACTGCCCTCTAGCGGAAGTTCAGTGTACCGTTCAGAACGCTTTCGTTTCTCAAATCAATAGGTTGTTATTAATAGTTTCCGCTGCTATCACATACGTGACGCATGTACTTTCTATTAATTGTTCATGAAAAATCATTGTGTGAATATATACATATATTTAAGCATGACGTTTGATTATTTCAGCTTTCGTGTATTTAGTATTGTTTTATAACTTGAATTAGATACAGTCCACCATATCAGCCGGATCAGGTGATGTTTCCCGATTAATCCAAATTTTTGATAATATACAAATATTAGCCCAATTCAAATTCGTATTGGCGAGAATTTCGATTAACTTAGGTAAGATTATTTATTACCAACAATAAAAAAAATCTTTCATCAAACTTATAACTCGAGTAAATTTTACAGTTATTTTATATCAACCTTCCAGCAAATGCCTTATTTTAACAGATACAGTGAAACCTGTGTGAGTTGGCCGCTTGCGGGGCAGCACTTTAGTGGTCAATTTAGACAGGTGGTCAACTTATAAAGGGTGAGGTAGAGGGTGAAGGGCAAATTCCACTATTGATAAAAGTGGTCAACTTAGACAGGTGGTCAAGTTACAATGATGGTTAACTGTACAAGTTTTACTGTACTACTTTGGGGTGATACTTAAATTCAGCTGTGGCAACCTATTGTTATGCATCGTTATTATGCAACCTGCTCAACCTGCTCATTAGTATACATCGTTAGCAAACTTTTTAAAGTTTTGTGGCATCAGTGCTTGTGGCGAGAAAAACAGCATAAATGCCAAGTGAAATGTTTTTTCACTCACTCTCTCTCTCTTTTTGCTGTACAGCAATCATGTGCCCGCGTAGGTTGTTACCCGCGGCTCATGTTTAAAAGTTTATTTTTATTTTGCTTAATTCTATTATGTCTTTGTTGTTTATTAAATTGTTGAGTTTTAAATTCTGTTATGTCTTTTATCAGCTTAAGTACCTCAGCAGTTAACGCTTAATTGTACCATATCCTAAAGTTAAATTTTGAGTAATGAATTTGTGCCTTGCGTTTACGTAGACATTTTTAAATCTCTATACAGTTGAGTTACTACGTATTATTGAAAGGTGAAACGTTTCAAGATTGTCTTTAGCGCACTAGCGATAAATGTGAACTGTGAAAATCCAAATTTGATCGCAGTATGAATAAAGACCAAATAAAAGTTAGGTCGGAAACATTCAGTAAAAGAATTAGTGTTGTGTTAGTTTAAATTAGCATACCACTAAACAGTATATAGTTTTGTCTTATTTATTGCTTTGTGAGATCATCTGTTTCGGATGTATTATTACTAGGGTTACTATACCATATTTAACCAATTACAATAAAACCTGTACAGTTGACCACCTTTGTAAGTTGACCACTCTTGTCAGGAGCGGAATTAGCCCTTCACCCTCTGCCTCACCCTTTATAAGTTGACCACCTGTCTAAATGGATCACTAAAGTGCTGCACCGCAAGTGATCAACTTACACAGGTTTCACTGTATTCAAGCATTAATACTAAAATTTCTCTCCATTTTTTTCCATGTTTCTAAGAAGTCGAATATTATACTACAGTATATATTTTGTGTTGTTGTTGTCGTGTCCTCGCGCATGGCGAGGAAGAGTGGGTACGCTGCTCCTGAGTCTAACGGGGCCCTTGTAGGCAGGAGACCGATTTCCGGCCCTTTGAAAGGTCTCTTAATTTTTTGAACCAGCTCCCAGATGAGAGACCGTCATCTGGGATTGGCACCCTCAGAGGTATCGTTTCACTTGGAGGATATTGGAGCCACGACCTATTTAACGTGCACCAGCTCCCTTTAGCGTACACGGACGCCACAGCAACCAGCCGCGAGAGGTTGTCCCCCTCCCAAACACTGACCTAAGTCGATGTTGCTTCACTTTAGGTGTTCAACGGGAACCGAGCTTCTGCCGACTGGTCCGCTGTGGGACTATATTTTGTGTAATTGGCACATATAATTATTAGTTTACGTAATTATTTCTGTATTATTTTCACAATTATTTTATTTATTTAATTATTGCGTTGAAGTGCTAATTTTTTTAACCTGTAAACTTTCTTTTCTATCTGATGATAAACTGCTATTTTGCTACATTTCAATCGTAATGTCTTATGATACAGCGAATGTGATGCTGTAAAATTAAACTATAATTGTGCTGTCTTACATACACGCTACTAGTGTTATCGTGCAGTATAATAAAATAATGTTAAGCCTTACAATATCCTTCCTTGATATACTGATCGATAAATAATTTAAAATTTTCAGAAACACTAAGGCGCTATATAGACCTCATTTTTTACAATAATGGAGGCATTAGAGTGTCCGCTTCTTTAAACTACTTTTCTGCTTCTGTAGATAAAGAATTTTATTGGCGTTTTGGGCTTTGAGGTTTCATTGAACCATCATTAAGAAAATAATTTTGTCTCTAATATTACAATCTACGAGCTCGTAAATCATTTTATTAATCATGCAAAACCTTAAAAAATTCTCTTCGCCTGTCTTAAACCTTTCATTTTCGTCTCAGAGGGAGTTATTAATGTGTTTTACCGATTTTTTTCATCCAGGCGCGGATAGTATTTAGGAATTTTTCGAACACTCATTGTAGTACGTGGCCATTTTTATGGACTTCGTAACTGTAAATACAGGAATGTTTCCTAGCTGTAAGTGAATAGATTTTTATGGACACAGGAGAGTTATAAAAAACTTAAGTGCCCGACTAAATTGCCCTTTTTTTTTGTGTGTGTGTTCCAAATCGAAAAGCTTGCTGCTTTGTGTGAAATTAGTCTCGTAATTTTATATTAAGGAGTATATAAATATGTTAGCGAATGTAATGTTTTTTTTCGATGCTGTACGCTTTAGTCCTGAGAAAATTTAAATACACATTTTTAAATATGTTTAACCGCTTCCCTTACAATTTTTTTTAAAAAAATTGCAAAAAATCATCACATTTTAAAATTCTGTTATTAAATACAAAGAAACAAAACATAACAAAATGTACAAGTTTTAAGTTGAATTTTTATTTTTTTACAGGTGTAAAAACATTTAACATTAGTTTGCTATCCCGAGTTATCTTGGGTAAATGAAAAAAAAGTTAAATATTGGTCTTTGTATGATGGTTTTTGAAGCAAAGGACAACACAGCAAGCCAACAAAAATTGGCAAACTGCTAATCAAAGCTGAATATTTCCATTCATTTTCCTCCACACCGAGTAAAACCATGATAAAAGAAATCTTACTGAGAAACTCTGCTTCGCCCGAGTTTTCTCGGGATAATAATTAACTGCAATATATACACCCGATATAACTCGGGAAAATAATTAACTGCAATATATATATATATATATATATATATACGAACCCGATATAACTCGGGATAATCAGGAAAGCCGTTAACTAGAAAAATTTAGCTTTTCTCTCCTTCATTTTAAAGATGGTCTCCGTTAGATTTTTCCTGAAAAGGAAATAGGCCAAAGAAAACATCTCAGATATGATTATATAGTCTCAAGAAATTTATTTAAAAGTAAATTTAACTATCCAATATTGAATTTTTGATTTAATTTACTTTTTATCAACTAATTTTTATCAACTAATTAGTATTTATTTATCTATTTTTCGCGTGTCAATTTTTCTCGCACTAAATCTGTGGTCTCCTTGTTTGCGAAATATGTTTCTTAATGATCCCCATAATTTAAGGCTGTACAAATAACTAACTCGCATTTAAGATATTGAGGAATTTCTAGTCGCCATTTCGTGAATTATTTTTCACTTTTTGAAATTATGTACTATCAAATTTTACTTAATTATGAACTGTATACGCTGCATTGCGTAAGAGCCTTGACATAGAATTTAAAAAAAAAAAAAAAGATTCAATGTTTCTAGAAACTTTTCAAAGGAAAATGAAAACTTGAGCAGAATTTCGAATAGTTTATTCTCTGACAGATGTCTCAATGCAAAATAAATAAATAAATAAAATAAATAAATAAATACAATTCCTGACCATCTCGAAAACACTTCACCCCTCTTAGCACCTAATGTTAATGATGAACATGAGCTTATTTTGTGAGAACAGTACATATCCACTGACAGTAATTTAATCCTACATCATAACTCACGCATTGCTCTTTTGCTTTGTGTTCCGCATCTTTTTACGTATTCAGAAAATTCTGATTGCATTCAAAGAATTCGATTGCTGATGAATTTTTCATTTTTTGTAACTTGATAACTTGCACTGCACATGGAAGAAGAAAAAAGGATTTTGAAATCCAATGCAGTTTTCTTTGCTGTTTTTACTTCTTCCTTTTGAGGTACTAATTTGACATTCGGTTGACTTTTTTTATTAATTTACTTTTTTATTAAACATTTATTCCTAATATTCTTGCTGTTCAACTCTTACTTACATTTCAGGAAGATGTTGCATCGCAAAAAATGGTGCTGGGGTTGTATCGTGCAGAAAAAACTTAATTGAATAGTAGTTCAGGCAATAAAGAGAACTAAATTTGCCAATGTGGTGATAATGTTTTCGTGCACTTGAAATTTTCTCTGAATTAAATTATGTTTTATTCTCAATCCCCCATTTAGTCCCTACTTTAGTTTATATATGTTTTCCTTAAATATTTTTGCAGATTTTCCTTTTCTCTTTTCCACGAAACATTTGGGGGAAGGGGAATTTTCGTTGAGAAATTTAGTGTTGTACAGGACGGGGCAAAATTAATGTCCTGGTTTTGACGGGGTATAAAAAACAAAACTAGTATAATTTGAAACTGGAAACTTTTCTTATTTTGATCTGTATATAATCCCATTTTTTATAAGTTTTGAATACCACTTTAGGCTCTCAACATCAATACACCGACGCAGTAAATTTCTGAAGTTTTGGGAAACTTTTCTGCACATTTCAACGGGCATGGCGGATATTTCCTCTATAATTCCGTCCTTTAACTCTTCTAAAGTAGACGGGTGATGATTTCAAACTTTCTCCTTCAAATAACCCCACAAAAAAAAGCTTAGGGTCCGTAACATTACGAGGGATATTGAAATGCACACAAAGACGCAGTCTATTCTCTCTGCGTGGAAAAATAGATTGTTCCAGTGTATTGGTGCTGAAGGCCGCCATCTTGCTGAAATGGTATTCAAAACTCAATGTAAAAAAATGGAATTATATACACATTAAAATATAGAAAGTTTTAAAGCTCAAATTGTATTAGATTTTTTTAAATACCCCCTCAAAACCGGGTCATTACTTTTGCATACCCTGTATGTATTTGGTACAAGATCGTGCTCACGATTGATATAATATTTGATATTTTTGTGAGAATATGCCTACTTATTTGGATTCTTTAAAAAAGGGATTTTCACTATTCGACCTGAAGCTATATACTGTAGGCATTAGTGTAGTTCATTTATAATTATAATACAGTAAAACTTGTAAAGTTGGCCACCTTTGTAAGCTGACCACCTGTCTAAGTTGACCACTTTTGTCAGGAACGGAATTAGCTCTATATTATATAATGTAGAGAAACCTTTCTAACTTGATAACCTAAGTTGACCACCTTTCTATGCTGATCACTTATGTACGTCAAATTTGGGTGGGAGCATTATAAAAAACCCTTTGTAAGTTTACCACATAATTATTACTATATATATTTGTTTATCAATTTTTGGAAAGATAAAAAAAACTAAAATATCTTCTCCAGGATATTTTTATGCTATAATGCTAGACCAGTATTTGTCTGGATGGATGAAACATCAATATAAAGTTTGCCTAAACTCTTTGTGAGTCAACCATATGGGAACTATGAGCACTATGAACTACTATGAGCACTCATTTATTCTTTAAATAAGTTCCTTCTTTTTTATGTAATCTGATATAGCCATTTTGAAAAATATTTTTTTTCAATAAATATTCAACATCAGATACGTAACTGACATAATTAATATGATATTTATTCATATTTTAACTAAGTCATTCGGGTTAAATTTCCTTAATGATATTTTAGATAATTGTGGGGGGGGGGGGGGGTGGAAGCTAATCACTATTTTAAGGCGTCAAGGGACTTTCAAATGAGTGAAAATTGGTCAAAAAAATGGTTTTTCTTTTATTGTATTTCTAAAAACTAGGCATTTAGCTGAATATCTTGAAAAAAAAATTTTTTGAATTTTGAAGAAGTAGTAGGTATAAAAGGCTGGTTCTGCGCCACCTGAGGCGCTGAGGCGCCATTTCCCCTCAACCCCGCCCTCTTATATATATATATATATATATACACTTAGCATATAATAAGCTAGAATAATTCAACATAAGCAGAAGAGGAGCAAAAAAAACTCCGCCTTCAACAGAAAAAATATTAAATTTTAGTACTATAGTATTTTTAAGATCATTTTATCACGTACACACCCGAAATTACATAAATAAATCGTTATATTCAAGCAAAAATCGAAACATGCAGCGCGAAATGCTTTATGAACAATTTTCTTACTAAGGAAACAAATCGAAAAAATATCAAATTTTATCGCTAAATAAGACTTTAGACACCGTTTTCGACCAATCAGAAGGCATTTTAGACTAAATCTAGGTCACATGATACTTTTCAGCCAATGTCATTAGTAGATAGCAATTGGGGGTTCAACCCCAGCAGGAGGATTGAGGATCGGCCACGCCCCCTCCTCCGCCTGCCGAGTAGGGTTGAGTAGTAGGGTTCCTGCTGCTATCCTCGTAGAAGATTACGAGGGTTTCTGAGTGGAGTTGAGTTGTTTTCTCCGGAATTTAGTTTTTTCAGAATGGCAACACGTGAACTTCTATGAAAGCTTTTTTCGGAATGGCAACGGTTTTAGTAGTTATGGTAACGAACTTGTAATCTTTTACAGACTTTTTGAATCGATTGTGCTACCACCTAGTGAGAGAAATTAGAATTAAATTCGAAATTCGCCGTTTTTACGGTTTTAAATTTACAATTTAGTGTTTCATGAATGGCAACAAGTATTCTTAGGAGCGACATCATACTTTTAGGTTTGTTTGATGGTAGAGCGATCATAGCGCCATCTATGAATGGAAATTAGAACTATTACCGACTTAATTCATTGTAACAAGAAAAGAAAAATGTTTATGTTAGGATTTAGTAATACAGATTATAATGGAGCAGAATTTCATAGATTAATTTAAAAAAAGAGAATTAATAAGAAAACCGGAGTATAAGAACTTGAAACAATGATACCAACTTTAGATTATTTTAACATGAAATTTTACAAGTAATAATACTACAAATTACAACGACATTATTAGTAGTAAACTTCAGATTCAGAAATATACTAGCACTAACAACTGTATAATTTATAAACATAGAAAATTTCACACTGAACTTTCAAACTTATAACTAAACTACACTAAATTCAAGCTATTGTGAACTTTATCTACAGTACATTTGGAAACAAGTCTATGTTTAAGTTGATGGTCCCACCACCATCCCGATGCAAATAATCTGCACCACATCAACCTTCAGCACGTTTGATAAATAAAATAATAAAAGTATATAATTCAAACACTATAAATCAACGATAGAAGCAGATCACTTAGAGATATAGCAATAATTTTCAAATTTCTTCAAATTTATGTGAATAGTTAATCATGAAATGTATAAGTACTACGTGAAACTTGATATTCATAATCCTTATAAAACCAAACACAAAATAAATGTAAATAAATTTATCAATGCACTAAAAAATTAAAGAAAAATTAAAATAAAATAAAACTAAGTAAGTATTAGCAATATATAACTGTGCTGAAAATTTCAAACAAATCGATTGAAAATTACTGGGGAAAAAACTGATTGTCACTTGTCGCCTTAAAATAACGTCATTACACGAAGCTATATTTGAATTAGTTATAAATGAATAAATCCATGGTGTAAAAGAAAGGACAAAAAAAAAAAAAAGAAAAAAAAAACACTCCACCCTCTATAAGTTGACCACTAAAGTGCTGCACCGCAAGTGGTCAACTTACACAGGTTTTACTGCAGCTTAAACATATTTCGAAGGTAATCTATCGCACGTACAATGTGTATTTCAGGAAAAGCCACCGAAAACCTGAAGAGTGTACTTGAACTATAAGTCTGAAGCGATCCTGGTATAAATACTTCTGCTAAAATCATAATTCAGTGACGATTACATTGAAAGCGCTAAGAATGATTGTTTTTTCAGTCTCTGTCTTAATTTCATTACTAAATCTCATTTTACTGAAAGACGTCTGCATGCATTCTATTTCATGATTGAACGAAATTCAAATTTCAAACTTTTTTGTCATTAATATCCAAGTTTTGGGAATTCTTTTGAAAATCTACTTTGGGGGGGGGGGGGGGGATAGCCAAGGTTATGCTTACAGAAAAGATTATTTTTTTAAAAACTGTAGTTTTTCATTCATTACATCTAATGCGTAAATAAAAGAACAAAGTTAGAAATATTGTCCAATTTCTCTAGGATTATTTCGAAAATAGCTTTATAAATAAACAAAATTAATGCTTACCGAAAATATTAGAAAAAGAACGAAAGAAGCTTTTTTACTTATTCAATCTTAGGAATTATTTAAAGATAATTTCAAATTTATCAAGAAATAATGTGCAATTTTTCGAGAATATTTTTCATGAATATCAGCTTATTAAATAAGCAAAATTAATTCTGCGAACAAATTCCCTAATAAAAAAATCCATCTTGTTTAAACCCAAATGATTTGCAACAGCAAAAGAAGGAATCAATCATGTCGTTCTTTTTAAAACATGTTCAGTTCAAACTTTTCAAATAATCATCTATAAACGACTCCGAAGTTGTAGAATCCATAATTAACAGTCATTCAGCGCAGATAGCCCTTTCTGACGTCATTTAGCGAGCACCTGTCAACCAATAAAGAAACGATGCTTGTCATTATCATAGCGATGCAGCGTATGGCAAAATTCAGCCTCCCGTCTAATTAATCACCAATCTCCTAATTAATGGGTCAGTTAGGCTTGAATGAAGTACGCTTGATTAATAGCTCGATTAATAGAGTAAACAGACTGAAGTTTTCTTCGTTTTTTCCGCATTAAATAAATAAAATTTCCCACCATCTTTTTTGCTACCAACCGTGACATGCTTCTAGTGATTGTAATTTAGGGATCGTGATGGGGATACCATACGGCTTATGGATTGATGCTCTAAAAGAAATTGCGTTCCAGTATCAGGCAAATTATGTAGCAAGACGAGTTTTTCATAGTTTTTTAAAAGTAAGAAAACTCATCCTCTAACATTCCAATATAAGTTTTACAGAAGAAGCGCAGCAACAGGGGGTTTTTGGGGTATCCCTCAGCCCAAGAACTGTTGACCTCTAGCCCATGGTGTGGATGTCTTCATCCACACCACAAGATTTTCCTTTTTATGGTGTTTCCAATATGGCCGCCACTTCCGAGCTGTTATTTCAATCGCTACAATGCTGTTAGTAGGCCGTGTTCCCTCCTGTATTCCTACCTACATGCTCTAGCCATGTTGCCAATCCTAGTACAGTAAAACCCCGTTATACCGCGCCTCAGTATACCGCGGAATCTGATATGCCGCGGTAACTATCATGTCCCCCGACGTTTAAACCACTCTTTATCATTGCCAGTTTAAGGTGATTCCTTATTTATTTTTGTAAGTAAAGCCATCCCGAGCACACACATATTCTAGCCAAATTGCTCCCCCCCCCCCACACACACTAACAGATAAAGCCCTATCGTAATAGGCCTCATCTACACCCTTTATTTTATAACCTATCGCTCGATAAACGGATTGCGCAGTTGAGATGTATGCTTCTTGCACAGCAATTACAGTTGATAAAATGTCAGCAAAGAAGAAAAGAAAAAAATATGCTATAGAAGAAAAGTCACGAGCAATCGATGAAGTTAAAAATGATGCAGAAAAAGCGAGTATTGTTTGGATAATGTGGTTCCGCGGTATAGTTTCACTATACCGCGGTTATGTTATAACGCGGGTGCCAAACATGTGCCCCGAAACCCGCGTTTTAACGGGGTTTTACTGTATAAGAATATGCATACATCTAATGATTATTATGAAGTAAGCCATTTCAGAACTAAAAATGTGGTTGGGGATCATTCATAAATGATGTCACGCTTTGAGGGGGGGAGGGGGTTAGGGAAATTGTGACAAAGTGTGACAAGGGGAGGGGGTAACAAGAAGTGTGACATCATGCATTATGCAACATAGCGTGACGCGTGACAAGGGGGAAGGGGTCCACTGAAGTGTGACATATTGTGACAGAGGGGGGAGGGGGGCCAAATATACGGGGAAAAAGCGTGACGTCATTTATGAACGGCCCCTTGTACGTGTAACCTTTGTTTAACAATGTCAGTTACACTAATGATTTCCATAAAAGTTTTTTTTTTGCTTATTATCAAGCATTTTTAACAGTGAAATTCCTTTTAAAGTTTTGTGGTGATGTTGCTCGAATTCAGTGTTTTGCCGCTTAAGCGACTAATGTACACATCAGAAGGTTTTTAATATATTTATTTGAATACAACCTACAACTTTGAAAAAGACAGAACGATCATAATTAACACAAGAAAACCGAAGGGAATATTCAGTGTGCAGGGCTTTTATGAAGTTGTACACTCAAAAATTATTTGATACAGCGTTCTGTCTCTCTCTCTCTAACACCAGATACAGTTAGACCTGTATACAAGGTCGCCCACCCATGAGGTAACTTTTGTAAAGTTTCGGCTCACTGAATAGGAATTCTATGTTACAGAATATCGGATATATGGCCAGGTCTTAAATACCGTAATCGCTTATTAGATTACTTTTGTCTGACTTGCTTTAGGAGATTTCAGCTTCATACTGATTCAATTCCAATAAATTTCTGTGGTATTGCTACCTCTTCTCTAGCTTTGATTTCAGAAATTGTTTGGAAAGTTTTGGATTCCAATGCTGTAGAAAGTGAGGATAGTGACAGGGATATAAAATTGAAAGTGATACAATCAGAAGGGCTTGGAGCATTAAATGTTCTTAAATTGTTTTTATAAGCCCTGAGGTGAGCTAAAGAAACTTAAAAAACATTATACAAAAAAAAAGGAAACCAAGTTTCAGAGTCTTGTATTATGGATCATTTTAAGCAATTCAAGTTCTTCATCAGTACTTTGCTTAAGTATATCTGTAGACAACTTTATTCCAAATGCAGATTTAAAAAAAAATATTCATAATTCTTTATTGGTTCCATTAATTTCAATTGGTTGAACAGAATTAAAAAACTATTACTTAAAAATATGCTTTCTCTAAAACCATTAAATTTTAAAGAATTATACTCTTCAAATTGATGCACTTTGATTGACAATTTGTTATAAGATCACCCCGCTTATAAAGTTACTTTCGCGAAGTTCCGAGAGGTGACGTTATATCGAGGTCTGACTGTATTCAAGTATAATGTCTCTTCAAGACGTACCTTTTAGCTGGGGACGCTTTAAAAGAATTCACTTTGTCGTAATTCAATGTAAGCTCAGATAAGCACCACACAAATGCGGTGACGTAGTATACGATTTTTTTTTCTTTTTTTTGAAAATGTTAACTGTCCTTTACGTTGAATTTAATGTCTTTGGTCGGGCCTATCACAACTTTTTTGTTTTCAAGTACTAAATGTTAAAAAAACTGAATAAATTTTAATGGGCTTACACGTCTTGATGTGGATTTAAATATAGCAGAAAAACTTTAGTCTAAGAAGTAAATATTGTAAGTTATTATAAAAAGTGAGTGATAGCTCTAACGAAAGCTTTTATCTCCATTACTATAAGAACAAAATTACAGTTGATACATGGGGAAAAATAAGTTTTATTACATAGTTTTTTTTGTGTGTTCAAAATTCTGTTATTAAAATCTCAATGTTTAAAAAAGAAAAAAAAAGTTCATTCGTTTATACCACGGGGTGAAATTTAAGTACACAAACTAAAATAGTGGAAATATTTCGATTTAAAATAAATAAAAGTTATTATTAGTTTAAGAAACATTCTTAGTGCATAAAAGGATCTTAATTCTTTCACCAAAAGAATTAGTAGTATTAGTTTTATTAAAAGAAATGAAAGGAAAATATTTTTATCAAGTTTTACTTTCGTTCGTATTACTCTTTTGCTATCACTCGTTTCATAAAAAATAGGTTATGGAAGGGGGGATGGCAAAGGGGAAAAAAGAAAAGCAAGAATGAAAGAAGGGAGTCAATCTGGACACATCTTTCGATCCCTGAGGCTAAGGAATGATTGCAGTGAAGTTCCAAGTTTTTTGTTACATATTTTTCTCATTTTCCCTCCACTATTCTTTATTAAATGCGCATTTTCTTCAATTTGTCGACTAATTATGAGAAAAAATCGTCGATATTAAAAGGAACTTTTTCTCGTTAATTCAAGTACCCTCTGGGTTTATTAATTGATTTAAAAATTTTTATTACATAAGCAAAAATTGGAAAATGTAAATTCTAATAACGGAAATTATTTTTTTTTCAGAAAATATTTGCTTGCAATATTATGAATATTTTTAAATTGTACCAGTTATTGGTCAAGAAAGTTGAAATTTCTTTACTATTTTTCGCTTTCCTTTTAGACTGAACTTTACAGTGATATTTAAAGAAATATTTTCCATAATATAAACTTTTCTTTACAAAAACGTTTTACTTATAAAGCAAGTAACAGGAGAAATTAAGTAAAAAATACCGAGGAAAAGTTAAATCAAAAATAACGACTATACATTTGATAATTACTAGATTGTAATTTATTACATATACTCGTATTTTTTTTTATCTTTCAAATTTTCATGCTGTATCTGATTTAATTTCCTGCCTATCTCTGTTTGTTCAGATTTTATAATAGGAAAAATTATTTATTGGTGCTTTTCATACCTAATTTCAAATTAAAAATTGCTCAATTATGTTTTACATGACACTTGTTTATTTTTTCAAACGAACGAATAACCTATATCAAAAGATTTATGACAGTTGGTCTCACTCAGCGACATCAAGAAGCGCTCGCTCGCAAAAGTGACTAAGAAAATGCTAGATATCCTTCTGGATATATTTTTTCACTAGAAACTGACTATATTTACTCACTTACTCAAATATTTTTCATAAAATTTGTATTTTCAAAGCCTATGTCATTGGAGGCAAAAATTTGGAATTCAGCGAGATCGACCCCTTATTTCTCCGTAAACTTTCAAGATTTTTCTTTGATGTTTTCTGTAAATTAACTTTTCTTTATATGATTTATTTCATTTTGATTTCTTTCTCACTCTTTTTTAGCCTACTTTTCCTTAAAAATAAATAAAAAATAATAATAAAGTAATTAAATCAAGATAGAAAAATAAAAAAATGAAAGTATGTTGTTGTTGTTGCTTATGCCACTTGGACATCCAAGCTCCAGTCGCAGAGCGACCTGGAATTAAGGCAGAGGGGTGCTCCTTCCGTTTCAATGTGAGCACGAAAGGTGGAAGTACGACTTGGCTCATAATGTACTTGGATGGCGCCAACAGAAATGCGCCACCTTCTTTTTTAGATCTATGGGTGAACGGAAGGGAAAATCTCCACCTACCGGTACCCTCGGAACTGCCTGTGGATTCCAGGGTCCACGGATTTTACATGCACGTATCCCCAAGTGTACATGGTGGGTCTTCGGCGGCTCTGGTATCGAACTCGAGATCCTCCGATCCGAAGCTCGATATCCTAACCACTAGGCTACCACGGCAGAAAGTATGATATATAGAATCACTGGCGCAGATATGGGAGGGGTTTTTAGGATGCCCCTCCCCCCGAAATTGTGAAGATTGTCTTGAATTTGACCACTTGTTCTTGTAAAACAGTGAAATTAACTTACTCCCTCCCGCCAAAATTAGGGCCTAGCTACGTCACTGTATCGAATATCTAGCAAACAATTGAAATACAATAAACATACAAAACCTTTAATTTTGCAAAACGTGTTTAGTTCTTTAATAAAGCATTGTAACAAAAGCAACATACAGGGAGTTAAAATTGTCAATAAGTGTAGTACGCAAAGGATTTTTGACTGGCTCGAAATTGAGTTCACATTATGGATCCTTTCATAGAATTAGTTGATATGAAGAGTCATTTATGGCCAGTGAATTGATGACAAAAATAATTTCTATGAATAATTAAGAAACTGAATTCACATTTCTCTGACAAAAATGAAAAAGCAATTAATAAATTTAATTACTTTTCTTCAACGAGAACTTACTTGCAGTACCTACCTGCAGCTATCCCTGCAAATCTAACGGTGTTCCATGATGTACGAAGTCAATAAATTATCTTCAATGAATTGCGGTGCCAACAACTTTAAATTTTGATGCTGTCATTATGGACCAGCTGATTAATGGCTGTAAAATAATGATTGAAGAAAATTCAATTAATTTTAGGGTCGTGAAACTGTTCTGACAGATTCAGATTGCGATGTACGGCTGGTATGTCGTAACCCTTCACCTAGGATGCTCTCACATCAGTATAATGGATTTGATAATGCTATAATTGATCTTTATCGTTAAAATTTGAGTGGTAATTGGTACTAATAACACTCAGTCTAATTGTTTTATGCAAATCAGTGGGGATATTTTGCAATGGCTGATTATTTGAATGCAGAGAATAGTTAAAACAAGATGTTTCGATTATAGTTTCATAGATTAATTACCTAAAGAATTCGTCAAATTTTCCTATATTGGAATAAAACTCGTACGCCATGTTTAGTTCACAAAATTTGAATGTACTGAGTTTTAACGCAATGAATGTGCTTATAATTTTAATGCTTTACTGTTAAAAATGATGTGTTTAAAATGAGAAAATATACCTGCGTATTTTTTAAAAGTAATTTTAAATGTAAAATGAGTAAGCGACGTTCTCAGTTTTAATAATTTCTTAAGTAAGAATCGGTATATTTAGAAATTATAGTTACAGAAAAGGCAAGTATTTTTTAATTTTTACACCAAAATGTATAGAGCAACTTTACGTTCATAATTAACATAGGGGCTTCTTTTGAACGATTACCTCTTCAGAACAATACTATTTGTATCAAAATTAAGGAACTTTTTCCCGCTCGACACGTCAGTACTATTCTAGAATTTGAGTAGTCTAGTCATCTCTTCGGAGCAGGAATACAAGATGATTAATTTGTTGGATTCGGATAGAACGCAGCAAAACGAGAAAACAGATTGGACGTTTAGCTAAAATACGCTCTTATAGATTGGGATATGAAGAAACTTGTAACGGAAGCGCTTAAGTTAGTGCGTAAGACAGTGTTCCGAACATCGACGTTCCCTTGCAACATACATGTTGCGTTACTCTGTAATAGAGCGTTACCTGAAGTATGAGAATTTTGTTTTTTAATAGTGTCTTAAAAATGAGATCGTATCGGATCCTTTTTGAGAAAAGGGTTTCTTAAACAATAAGAACTCGCTTTTTCAAACTAAGTCATTTTGACTCTGAGCTATTCCGAGAACATGATGTTCTTGAAAATAAGCCATTATATTAAAATAACAAGAATTTGATTTCAGTGTTCTAAGTAACTAGATGTTATAGAAATGGAAATTGAAAAAGAAAAAGCAAAGTATGGCATTTTATGTGTTCCGTGCTAGTAAAATGTATTCTTATTTCTTATAAAAGTTGGTTGATTTTTAAATGGCATATTGCGTATAAAAATTAGCGAGAACAAGAATCTTTCGTTTTCTCGCGATTTATCCAAGTATAAAATAAGTTTCGTAGAGCTTCAGTCACAAAATTCGATTAAAACTTTACGGAAAATATTCTTCAATGGAATTAATAACCGATAATCTTTCCTACTAATTGCTTAAAAATTAACACAATTTTAATTAACATATAAATTGAAAATATTGCTTACAGCTTTGAAATTTGAGTGATTGTGAGGCGGTATGAATAAATTCTAAAAATCAGGGGGGGGGGGGATTCACCTCCTCCTGAGCCCCCAAGTGACGAGCCCGGTTATAATGTTGTGTAGTGTGAATCTGCTGTGATATTAGTCTTAATAGCATCATAATAAAACGACTACTATTGCAAGTTTTGAAAGGTAAATCATTTTGTCTTCAAAACTATTACCTTATAGTTATTCTGGGATAGTCCAGCAAGTATCCCAGAATAATAACTGAATAGTCAAATGCTGCCATACAAATTATGGTATTGTAAAACACCTATTATCATATTAGAAAAATTATTACTTTTTGAAACATCTCAAAACTGTTGGCCTTTACACCAACCTTTTATCGGTAAGGTTGGAGTACAATTGGAAAACTTGATAAAAAACATGAAAAAGTTAGTTTTTTGACAAACTTTTGGTGAATATTATAGACTACAGTAAAACCCCGTCATACCGCGCCTCAGTATACCGCGGAATCGGATATACCGCTGTGACTATTATGTCCCCCGACGTTTAAACTACCCTTTATGATTGCCATTTAAAGGGGATTCCTTATTTACCTTTGTAAATAAAGCCAGCCCGAGCACACAAATATTCTAGCCAAAGAGCTCCCATCACCCCACCACACACACTAAGATAAAGCCCTACTGTAATAGGCCTGATGTACACCTTTTGGTTTATAACCTATCGCTCAATAGACTGATTGCGTAATTGAGATGTGCGATTCTTGCACTGTAATTACAGTTAATAAAATGGTAGCAAAGAAGAAAAGAAAAAATTATGCTATAGAAGAAACGTTACGAGTAATTGATTAGGTTAAAAATGATGCAACAAAAGCGAGTATGTTTGGATAATGTGGTTCCGCGGTATAGTTTCACTATACCGCGGTTATGTTGTAACGCTGGTGCCAAACATGTCCCCCGACACCCGCGTTTTAACGGGGTTTTACTGTATATTCCTTCTGTATGCATTTGCATCGTTGTTTTGTCGCCATAAATTAAAGCGACAGTTGAAATAAAACTAAGACACTTATTTTTCGCTTCTCCCCTTATAGAGCGGGTGAGATTGCACACATGAGTGGTTCACACGCATGGGAAACGGCTTTCGATAATAATTAGATTATATTAATCATAACTGCAAGTAAATTGTCAAAATAGCTGAACAAGCGTTTGCTTAAAACGTATCTTGCAGTAAGTACTCAATGAAAATTCAGGCCCAACATTTAGAAAGCAAACAGTAAAATCGAAGATGTGTCATACATTTTCAGAGAAAAACTTATGAATTCAGGTGGACAATGTGTTGTTGTGGCTGTACGACAACCTGAAATCTCGGTGCTGTCACACCTCCCCTTCCCCCCAAAAAAATCAGGTGCACTATCTCTCTGACCGCACAATCTCAGCAGGTTTTACCTTTTAGAGTATTACGCTGCAAAAGCAGTTAGATGAATCGTTTGAAATGCCACAAGACAAAATAGATGTCTTGTGGCATGCTCAAGTTGTCAAATGAATTGTTTGCTATGCAGCGAGAGGAGTTGTTGCATGCTTAACTTGGTTAAAATGTTTATCATGTTCAGGAGCAAGTATAATTTGCTATATCATTAAGATCTTTTCTCAGTTTAGCCATCACGATTTCTCTGATTTTCTTTATTTTCTGCTTGTATGGGTTATGCGCACGACTTAGCATCTTTAATCATTATTTTTCAAAATTATATTGAATGGTTATTTTAAGTTGGCGTTATAGCACTTGATGCTTGTAGTCAGAGAATTAAAAACATTTATAGAACATATTTATAAAGTATTTGATCGATGTATCTACCAGAGATAAACGTATGATTTAACTATTATTGACTACTAGCTATATGTTTTTCTTATAATTTGTTTCATTTCAGCAGTGTTATTTAGTACGCATGCGTAAGAATCAATGTTTTCTGTCGAACAAGAAAAAAACTGGGGTAACAGGATTTCCTTTTTCCGCTGAGAGACAGAGATTATGTAAACGGCGTTGGCAACATGGGCGATTCTCAGTGAAAAATATTTCGGAGCTTCACAAAAAACTTTGGATAAAGCTTGTGCAGAGAAATGTTGCAAACAATGAAAATTTATATTATTAATACCAAAAGTCAGTTCCAGAAACACGGTTGTAAGTTTTCTTAAAGTACTAAATATTTTGCTTGCCTAAAGAAAGAGAGAAATGCACACATTTTATTCATTAAAGAAATCTTATGTTTATTTATGAATTGATTTTTTTTAATTTTTGGAACAGCTTGTCTAAAATTTTAGAAAAACTTTAGCTTTGTGGATCGGAACCACCCATGGTTAGAAACAAGAAACTGTAAAAGCTTCAGTTTTAGGAGCGTGGTGCACTGAGCTATATTACTAACCATTAGATTATCATTAGAATGTGTGGTCGATGAATTTGTAATTAGTAAATATTAGTGGGGGTGTTCTTACAACTATTTCAGACATTAACGGTGTGAATAACTGAATTTTAAAATTTCATGAGTATTTGGTATTTTTGTTTCCATTTTAAAATGATTATTGTAGAAAAATGCTTGATGTAAATGCACATCATTCTTATCAAAAATCAATTTAAATCTATTGTCGAGAGGTCCACGCTTGAAAAAGTTTGTTTTGTTGGTAGCAAATACATTGTGCTCACAAAACCGAAATATGAGGGATAAATACAACAATATCAGGAAATTTGGCTAAACACAACAATATCCGAAAATTCGGAAAATAAATCACTATCTGAAAATTTGGATAAATACTATAATATCTAAAAATTTGGATAAATACTACAATATCCGAAAATTCGGAAAATAAATCACTATCTGAAAATTTGGATAAATACAACAATATCCGAAAATCTGGATAAAAGCTACTACAATATCCAAAAATGTATTATTTTTTCTGCAGCACAGAACCTAATTTGATTCATTATTCGTGATTGTCAGTATTTCTTGTGGACTTGAATAGGGCGGGGAAAAAAGACGACTGTCTTGTGCTTCATTCTGATTTGTATATCAATCTAAATAAATCGGATCAAACATACGATAAAATGGGCAGCATAAAAGAAGAATCTAGATGGAAGGATAGACAACAGTATGTAAGAATTTGTCTCGTCAAAAAAAATCCATTCTTTAGCAGGTTTCGATGTGGCGTAAACGCTATGTCATCCTCAGGCATTCGTGATCAAACGTATACCAAGATCAACAACACCACGAGTAAGAAGAAGAAGGAAATAAAGAGAGAGGAAGAAAAAAAAAAGAGAACAAAAGAAAAAATGCCGTCCATGCATCTGACAGTTGATAGATGACGTGCCGCTGTGGTGATGAATCGATGTCTGTGTGGATTGGTTCTGAAGTCTGGACACGAAATTGTGGGCAACACTTTCTCGCGACCATTCTATGAGACCACCGTGCCTGGAATGCGTGGTGCCTGGTTGAATATTGCATTTTTTAGGGTCGCGTGCATGTGGATGCTGGAAATTTTCAGGAAGGAGGGTGGTGTGTGAAATATTTTGCTTAGTCTAGGGATGTGATACTGAGAAATCACCATACAATTGGATGAAAGTAGGTTTTAGAATATTTTGTGCCCCTACTGGCAAAGCCCCAACAATTCTTGTTTCGAGTCCTTGGATAACTCAAACTAAATTTCAAAAAGCTAATAAATGCATAAAATAAAATTAATTTTAAGAATATAAAACGTGAAGCACGAGGGTTATTCTTTTTTTAATAGCGTTTCAAAAATAAGACCGTACCGGAGACTTTACAGAAAAGGATTTCTTAAAAAATAAATGCTCAGTTTTTCACATCCAAGTCACTTTGTTGCGGAGCTATTACGAAAACATGATATCTTCAATAATCAATAAAAATGCCTTGTAGTTTCTTTAGTAATCAATGAAAATTCCTTATGTGCATAAAAATGAGGAAAAGAGTATGAACTGTTTTATTATGTAACGTCATTTACCGTAGTTTCATTTTTCGTACCTGCAGTAAAATCGATGTCTTTATAAAGTGTGATGTACTTCAGCAATGGCAAAAAAAAAAGGAACTTCTTTGTAAGTATTAAGTTTTATTGTTGTTCTGGTTAATCAAGAGGGGTTCCTCAGGATTCTAAAACTCAAACAGCTGCCGAATCTGGAGAACAACCAAAAATAAACGCCAAACGAATATTAACGTGTTAAAAACTTTCAAATGCCGTACAATTTCGATAAAAACATTAAGTTAAAAGTCCTGAAATCATGGGAGCAACTCACAAAGTCTACAGCACAGTTCATATGCGCAAAGGCAATATTAAGGGTGTGATTTGCATAAATGTATTGTCTCATGTTTACAGAAAGCTGGACTGGTATTCAAGCAGATGTAAAACTTGTCTACAGGGACATTTCACTGTGATACAATGTAAAGTCTGCGCAAATCCATATATCTGTATTTTCTTTAAACTTTTAGATTTGTTTAAAATTTATAGAAAATATTAAGCTATATTTGCACGTTAGGTTTCTATATTGGGTCCAAAGTAGCGGGAAAGCCCTATTGCAATGTTATCCATTCCGATTGCTTTGAATTTATCGCTTTTATTTTCACATGAAATGCCTAGATTTTATTTAAACGAATGTTCAAAGTTGGCGTTTGCTTCTTCGAATTATGTAAACCTTTATATCTTATTTATTACAGCTTGAAATTTTTATTTTTCCTTTTGAACAATTTGCTTCTTTTAAAGGCTTTTGTAGTATAAAGAGCTTTATTAGAGGAAAAAAATTCATAACAATTCACTGTCTATTGCGAAAAACTTTGCATACATATACCTCCTTCTCATCTACAGTAAACTGACTACTCTGGAAAAGAAACATTAATTAAAAGTAGTAATATTTTGTATGGAAAAGAAAATGACAGTATTGCAACACAGAGGAGCGTTCATTATATTTTCTTAAAATTTCTCCAAAAATCACCGCAATAAAAGAGCTATTTTGTGCTTTCAAAACGCTCGATTTTTAACTTGCTTTTCAATAATAAAATAAATAAATAAATAAATAATTAGATAAATAAAATGGAAAAATCTTTGTTGTTTACAATATCTTGTAGGACGAAGCAATTTTCATCGTCTGCAAATCACAGTGGAAAATACTTTCTTGAATTACGACGTTAATATCGGACTACTCTCGCGAAAAAAAAATAGCCAATATTTATGATACCAATATGCTGATGGCACTAAAACTAGATCTCATTTTGCAGAATGGTACGAGTAAATTAGGGAAGCAAATACCTCTGGAGCGGACGATAGCAAACCTAATTTGTTATCGAGTGCAGCTGCTTCGCTCTTGGTCGAATTATTAGATTAGGCTTTACTATTAAGGAGCGGAACATTCGGGATACAGTTTATAATTTTTTTATAAAAGGAATGGGGTAATACAAGAAAACTACAATATTGTAGTACAAAAACGCGTTATTTAAGAACAATTTAATATTTTTCGAGTAGCACGTTAAATTTTTCAATAATTTGATATTAATATGTAATATTTTTTAACGATATCTTTACGATACCATTAAGCCTTCTTTCATTCTTTTTTTAAAACTTTTACAGGGAAAGGAGGGGGAAAAAGGGTCAGAATATTTTTAACATATTTTTATAGATTTCTCACTATGGCCTCTGTTATGGAAAGTATTATATATGATATTTAGTTATAGTTGTAGTGAGACTGATAAAATTTAAGAGCAGAAGTTTTAAAAGTTGTTTATGTTGCATTTTATTTGTTCTCTTGCAGTGCTTATTCATTAATGGTTTTGCAGCGGTGCGAGTCGGCACATTTACTTCTTCCCTGGAAATAGGTACCTTTTTTTATTTTATTTATTTTACAAAAATATTTGAAAAATGATCAAAAATGTTTTGTTGAGTGAAATTAATAAAATTGAGCTCTAATGGAGGCAACTCATCGCTAGAAGGAGTCCTGAACGATCACCGTTGTCACGTGATATCCGCTCTTTGTTTACTAAGATTTTCAATTGAGTTCTACGTGGAGTTCACTAGGCAAAATCAGTTATATTAAAATTAATTAGACTATTTGCACAGCTTTTTCTGATTAAAACCCATTATTTACATTTAATTCAATTATTATTCAAGAATTTTATTAATTATTAGATTAGTTATAGTTTTTTATTCAGTGTTATTTTATGTAATGTAGAAGAACTTTATTTAGGATTAGTTTTTACTTAGATTAGTCGAACTCGAAGTAAAGCGATGCTACGGCTCCCTTTGTTTACATTGTTTTCATCTCTGCCACGTGACCAATGACGTTGCTTGAATTGCCTCCATTGTCAAAACAACTAATTGTGAAGGAAAATTGCTTTGACAATTTGTGCTTTATTTACATAGGTTTTTTTTCCCCCTTTTTACTCATGTTTTGCCGTTTTCTTTCATCTAATATTATTACAATACATTCTAACTTAGATTCGATAACTGTTTGTGTTTCGCTTGTCTTTTTTTATCATATGATTATTGTCATGTCATGATATACTGTGATGCAAAAAAAAAAAAAAAAAAGGTGGGGCATAAAAGCAAGCAAAAAGAAAGAAGGAAATAAACTCGTTTATTTATTTTTAAGTTTTTGAATCTAATTCAAAAAAAGAATAATTTAAAAAAAACAGTGGACTTTAGCAAGATTTTTTTTTTTTTGCTCCAGGCAGGGCTCGGCGCACTTTGGAGTCTTCAAAAGAGTGAAAAAAGTGACCACAGCTTTAAAAAAAGTGACCAAAATAGTGACCATTAAAACGTAAACTTGTGTGTGTGTTTTTTTATTTAAACTAAATATAACTTGAAAAAGAGCAGTTTCGACATCTTTTGAAAACTAAACCTGAATAAATAGAGCTTTTACCCAACTTAAAAAAAAAAAAAAAAATCATAGCCTATTCAAAAATAAGAATTTGTATACCTGAAACTATGTTCATAAATACCTTTTTCAAAACCCATAAATGGCTAAGAGTGAGAGAAACAAAAGTTATTTCTTTTAATTAATTTCTTTCTCAAATTGTTACTTATTTAAAAATATAAATGAATAAATATTTATTCAAATCGGCAGAAATTTCAAATTTTAATTTATGTCAACATCGGATAAAATTTATTTTGCAAATGATAGTTTTTAAATATTTTTTATACTTGTTCAAAGATTAGAAAATTTCACTTGAAATAAATCTAAATTTGATATTTTATCAAAATTATTCAGACTGAAATTACTGTGTTAATCTTCGGTATCATTGTAGGAAACAAACCGTTTGATTATTCGATACTGTTTTTGTAATTTCATGGTAGTAACAAAACCCAAGAAAAATTCCCCAATTGAGCTCCAAAAAATTCCCTGATTTTATAATATTAGTTGTGATAGTTACACGTTATCAATGTCATACATAATGACAGTATGAGTGGCACAATCAGAAAAATTCTTTACGGGGGGGGGGGGGAGTGGTGCCCTTTTTTTTCCTATCTGAACTTTGTGCAATTCCTTTTTATTGGGGGGGGGGGGGAGATGGAAATAAAAAGAGGTCATAATGTAATTTTCTGATTCAACTGCTAAGAATTTTTCAGATCTAAAGTTTTTTTTAAGAATTTAGATTCCCCCCCTCCCCTGCATCATTACTTAAATAATTTCTTGACAAGAATATAACTTTATTTTCTCGAAATGCGTATTGTCTTTTCGTTGAGAAATCCCCACCAAAAATTTTTTGTGATTGTGACGGTTAGTTCAGGAGTGGGGGAGGGGGGGGGGATGAAAGAAAAGAGAGATTAAGGGGTAATTTTCTGAGTGATATAATCTGCAACTGCGACAAATTTTTAGTCTGATTTTTTTTCTTTTCTAATTTAAATATCGCTTTATTTTCTTTTCTTAGGATTTGCTCTTCTCGAGTAAAAAAAAATTAAAAACAATAAAAATCATCATTCTAGATGGGGGGAGAGATCACGGGCCCTCTAGGCCTCCCCTTCTGGTTGCACCACACTGCAATATCAAACCTTAACTTCGGCACACTCGGGGCCGGCGAAACGCCGAATTTCAGAATACGACCAAAAATGGCGGACTTACAGGACCAAAAATGGCGGATACGCGGAAGCTTCAATCCTGGCACACGTATTTTTATGCAAAATTGCAATGCTTTCTTAACTCATAGACAGACAAAGTAACTTTTTTTGGTTGCTCTGCCAGAGAAAGGGCAAAAAAGTGAAAATAGTGACTAATTTTTGAAAAAGTGACTAAAAGTGACCAATGCAAAAAAAGTGACTTTTAGTGAAAAAAGTGACTCGCGCCGACCCCTGTCCAGGTCCTCTTCAACTACCGATCAAAATGTGGTTGCTCGCGCTAAAAATATCTTTAATTAATTTGCTTCGCGGAAAAAGCAGCGACTAATAAATATTTGAGGCATTACTATACACTTAACTGAAAAATGACAGCATTTCTACCTTCTTAGTCTTACAATTAGACTTTATAGTATCACAATGCAAATGACGTAGTTATTTTGACAAATGAAAGACGGTTAACTTCTAATTATTTACTCCGACGATTATGTCCCGACAAAGATTAATAAATAGCTCATTGCATTTAAAAACATACAAATTCGGCTTAATGGTTAGTGTACGTGGTGTGTTACGAGAAAGACTTCGGAGAAGCTTGCAGGGAAAGACATATAATTTGCTGTCACATTATTTTAACTTAATTATGTGACGGTGTAGTGATAAGAAGCGGTAATTGTGCTCTCTCGAAATGCTCGCGTTGTCTCGCCACGCCCATAATGTGGTTTGTTGATGGCGACGATTATTTTGAAGAGTGAAACATAAATGTGAAACTAAAGGGCGATTCTGATGCGGAGAGAAGATCCCGGTGTAAGCAAGATGCAATATATATGTCTGCACATCTGGAACTACTTGTAGAATATATTCAAATAAATTGTCTTTATACAACTTATTGGTGAAAATAATTGAATTCTGTTAAAGAAGGGATTCAATGTTCTTATAATATAGTGATAAATATTTTTCAGATGTTAGTATTGCAGATGTTTTGTACGTGTAAGAAGCAATTGAGTTCAATTTCTGCCTTTAGTTTTTCTTCCTCAGATTTGGGTATACATCGGCAATCATCATTTTTTGTTGTAGGACGTAGATATCGGTGGTATATATATATATATATAGGGTGTTCTTTTCTCAGAGGTCAGAGGTGGAGAAGTTGAAATGAAAATAAAACAAAAGTACTTAATATTCATGTAATTTGCTTAATTTGAAAGATAATTTTATGGCATTAATGTTTGAATATGATGTCGGGCATGTGTCCACCACAGCTGGCGCGTAGTAGATCTGGCTGAATGTCGGCGATAATGCGTCGAATCTTGACTTCCATGTGCTGCATTGCTGCTGGTTTATATGCGTAGGCAAGAGACTTAATATATCCCCAGAGGAAATAATCCACGAGCGTCAAATCGCAAGAACAAGGTGACCAGTTAATAGATCGACTGCGAAAAGTGTGAAAACTAGTCCTGTTTTCACTCACAGTTTTCCAGGTTACGTCATTTACGCGCCAGCCGTGGTGGCCACATGCCCGACATCATATCAAACATTGTTCCATAAAAGTATCTTTCAAAAAAAGCAAATTGCATGAATATTAAATACATTTTTTGCGTGTTTTATTTCCATTTCAAGTTCGACGCCTCTAAAAAATCACCATATATATATATATATATATATATATATATATATATATACATATATATATATATATAGTAATAAAAATATAATTTCACGTTAAATTAAAGCACAAATGAGCATTAAAACGCAGACATATGTTTCGGGATTGCTTGGAATCCCTTTTTCAATGCGACAGGGAGCTTCTAGACAACTATCTGAAAGCTGTAGCTGTTGATAGAGGATTTCTCACTCTTTAATTGATTCTATTCATAACAAACTTTCTAAAAAAACTTCTGGTCCCAATCATGTGGTTTCTAGAAAGAATTTGGTCGTGTTACCATTCTTTCATTCTGTCAGTTTTCGTATTGCTAAAATCCTAAAAAGGCTTCAATTTCAAGTTGTTTTTGCTCCTAGCAACAAACTTTCCTTCTCTTCTCTTAAAGATCCTGTCGATCAACTTAACACTTGGGGTATTCACCAAATTAGTTGCCGTTGCGGACTTTCTTATATTGGACAAACAAAACGTGCTCTGAAAATTCGGTTAAATGAGCATAAAGGTTATGTACGAAAGCAAGAGTTAAATAAGTCTAGCATTGCTCAACATTGTTGGAATTCCAACCACTCTTTTGATTTCAATTCTGGGAAAATTATTCAAAAATGTTCTTCCCCATTAGAGCTTGACTTTTGGGAAGCTTATCATATTAACAGGAATAGTTCTAATTTGGTTAATGATTCTTCCTCAACTCCTTATTTCTCACAGGTCTGGCATAAGTTCCTTTAATTTGTTGTTTTCCTTTTTTGTGTCAATTTCTCCCCCCCCCCCTCTCTCTCTCCCCCCTCCCCCTCCTTTACATGTGTACTTTGTTTTGCTTTTTGTTTTGGTATTTTCTGTACTTATTTTATTTCCATTTTATTCTTTGTATTTTATTTTATTTTGCAATTTTCATGTATTTTCACATTTGTATGCATGCTGTTGTCTTTTTTGCTTTATTTTATTGATATTCCGTTTTACTTCCTGTACTTTCAACTGCATTCGTTTGTTGCTCTCTTATTGGTGCCTTCAATGCTACTTCTACTTCCACTTCACACTGCCTTTATTCTCATTGGTTTACTGTTAATTCTTAGGCTATATAAGCTTTGTTTTTGTTGTTTTGTCTGCTTCATTTGGATGTTTTGCATCTAGAAGCTCCCTGTCGCATTGAAAAAGGGATTCCAAGCAATCCCGAAACATATGTCTGCGTTTTAATGCTCATTTGTGCTTTAATTTAACGTGAAATTATATTTTTATTACTGTTTATTTGCACAAAGTTAAAGTATTATTATATATATATATATAATATATATATATATATATATATGTATATATGCATGCAAAAGAGTTACATAATATTGGCAGTTTTTCGTTTTTACTTTAGAACTAATTCTGAAAACCATTCTAACCTATAATGTTATCATGGGGCAAAAACAACAACAGACGTAACTTTTTCTAAGAGTTTCTTCCTATTTACTACAAAAACAGTACCTTCTGATTTTTTATTTTTTGAATTTCAATTACAGAGCACTTTCACCGCTTATTTTCTTTATATAATCTAGCTTTTTCCTACTTCAGAAAAAATATTAAGCTTACAATATAAAATGAAGTTCTGCAGAAAAGTTGCGATATTTTTTTAAAGAGTATTCTCCCTTGCGGTATAGAACAATTTAATTTTAGAATTTAACACTGTCAAGTCTCTTTCTCACCTTCTCAAAAGGTTTAAGAAGATTTTTTTGTGTCAAGTAGTGTAATCATAAAGTACCGCTTTTTAATTACATAAGGCAAAAGAAATAATCAGAAAAAGTCTGGGGTTTAACTTACATATTCGAAGAAAATTGCTCAGCAATTTTCTTCTTAAAACAGCATTTTCAACGAAAGTGAAAAAGTGAAAAAAAAAAAAAAAAACTGCAAAAAATTGCAATGTAAATTCTTCCAAATTAATTCTAAGCATTTCCAAGGGTGGCATTATAAATATGTAAAGGGGAGGTTGGGCGCGCACTTTTACATGGCCGACAGCTAAAGTTGTTCTTCTTTCACCTTATTTAATTAAAGTGCGTCTTGTTTTTTTCGTTGCTGATGTGCAACCAGTTGGTAAGGTTTTTAGAGAAATATTTTTTGTTTTTCGCCACCAACTGTCGATGGAGAAACGTACTTATTAAAAGGCGCTCTGGAGTTCTTAGTGAAATGTTTATTGAATGCAATATTTGCTTGTCGTGCAGAAACTTTAAATTAAATTACTGCGCTTTTAGGAAAAAAGTTTCGAAATAACGAAGTTAAATTCAATTATTGCCATAGTCATAAATTAAATTGCTTTACTTATAATGAGGACTAAGGTTTATTTCAAAAGTCATTTTAAATAAAAACTTCCTTTTAAATGTGTTTCGGGAAATGTTTGCCAAAAAAAAAAAAATTCTTACAAACTATTGTAAAAAAATAAATAAATATTAGAAAATTAGTTTTAAATGAAATTAGTTCATGAAAAATGTTTTTCTTGGCAAGAATTGGTGCCTGAAAAAGTCAAAAATGGAATAATTAAGAATGTTAGATTGAATGCAAAAAATCCAAAAATGAACTTCATTGCATTTTGTTTAAAAGTTAAATATTGTTAAATTTGTGTTAAGAAAGAAGAACGAAACAGAGAAAACTTTCATTTTTAAAGCGTCAAAATTTTGTTTTGAAAGCATTTCTGTGTTATTTGTGTTAATTATTGAAACAGTGACCTATCCAAGAGAGTTTAATACTTCTTTTCGTATTTGAAGAATTATTTTATTATTGGAAGAAAACTTAAAATTAAAAAATATAAAACATGAAAGCGGTATAATTTTTCATCAAAACCCTATTTTACTCATTTTTCCTCAAATTTTTATTATGACTGCCTTTTTCCTTTGAAACCCTATTTATGTGGGTTTTTTACTCGGAATAAAACTACTAGTTTTAAATGAGACCCAGACACAATGGTTCGAAAGATGACATTTTACGATGTTAAAAAATTCATATGTTCAGTTTGTACAATACCGGTTCAAAACCTCAAAATTAGAACATTGAACTTGAGAATTATTTCTATCTATTCTATTAATTTGCAGCTGACAATTTTTATCCTAAGAGATATAAATAATAACTATAACCGTTAAACTTTTATAATGATATGAATAAGCACAATTTTAGTAGCCATTTTTTCTTTATTATTTAACTTTGATTTATGAAATTTGCCGACAGGGTGGCGTAGTGGTAAGGCAGCAGGCCTCGTACGCCCAAGATCGCGGGTTCAAACCTAGCCCGAGTCGGTGGATTTTCAAGATGCAGAAAATCGTCTGCGCCCATGTCGTATGATTATGCGGCATGTAAAAGATCCCTTGAGTAGACATTTGGCTTGGATGCTCTCGGCTAAATTAAATTCCTAGTGCATATTGCATCAATGAGAGCTCAGGTACCGCCATCTAGTGGTAGCTGAACGTCAAAGTTCTCATGCGGCGAAGGTACCACACTCATTGTGGTGGCGCTGAAAGAGATGGTACCATTACTGGGAACGCACTAGGTCTGCAATGGTTGTAGGACCCAATACCGCATCCCCATTGGAAGGGGAAAAAAAATTATGAAATTTTGTTTTGAAATTATTAAAAGTTACACTATGAATTGTTTTAACGAGCTTTTTAGCCGAAAGATCCAGATAAGATACGACAAGATAACGAGCTTTTTAGCCGAAAGATCCAAATAAGATAAGACAAGAAGGGACAAAATATTGAACAAAAAGTTTATAGGAGGAAATTTCATGGCAAACGTCTTTTCTCTCAGACTACTTTTAATTTGCTCCAGTTCCGAATTACCTTTATTGTATTCTCTCTCTATTCATTGCAAATTAGCTTACGATCTTCATAAATAATAAAATACTTTATTTTTTTTAATTTTAAACCAATTTTACTCAAAAAAAAAAAAAAAAACGATTGCAGTCAAACTCGGCTATTAGGACAATGGGTTTAATGACACATCACTTATAACGTCAATAAATGGCTGATCCCAGCATGTACAGAGTAACGTTAAACAACCTAGGTTTTAACGTCATAATTTAAATGCCGGCAGCTGTTTTAACGTTATTCCTTCCACAATCTAATTTCTAATTTTTCGAGTAAAATTCTAAGAGCTTAAGTTGAAAGGAAGTCTTAAGTACGATTAACTCTAGAGCCCTTAAATACTTGAATTATCACCACCGTCCCACTTTTAATGGTTGTAACTAGAATGTCTGTACTATCCAATATCTGTTTCCTAAAGTTCAACAAATTTTAACCTGGAATCTTAGTCGTTCATTTGCATGATATGAGTGAATGTGAAACTGGACATCTATGGGCACTATACTAAAAAAGGACTCTGAGATTAACCACTAAATAAATCTATTGTTACGAACTCAGCAATCTATGCAACGTACTTGCCTGCAACTACAGAAGCTATGGACACTTTAAGAATAGAATCGCAATTACATAAATCCGGAAAAGTGACAAATAATCAACTAATAATTAAAGAATACGATTTGGGAGAAAATTTATTCGTGCACTAGACATCTTTCTCATTACTATCATAAATTTTATTTCATTGGTAGAAATTTGGTTGCATTTAAGTTTTTTCCTGAGAAAGGTGGACTATTTTTTATCTTAATACAGTATGTTATTTGATTTGTAATACCAAAAAGTAACCTCGTGTATAACGAAGGCCTCGGTTTTAATGTCATAAATGCCATGAATCCACCGATGTCGTTATAGCCGAGGTCAACTGTACTTGACCATGATAGGTCACACAATTTATTCCATTCCTTTCATCAATGTGAACAACGATGGTAGACTTATGAACTACTTTCTTATTAAAACCCTTGGTATGAGCATTATTGCGCTAATTAAGTTTCACTTCTTCTTGCAAAACAATAGAGCAATTCTATAATTTCATTAACAGTTAAAGAAGTCTCAAGAAAAGTTCCAAGGAAGCATACCTTAAATAAACAGCCCTCTTAAAATAAGGGTCAAGTCTTTTCAGTTCCCCATCGCGCATGCCCAGTGTCAAATTGTCGCTACTGTTAACACCGATTTTACACTTGCGTAACAGTCTGCAGTATAACAACTTGTCTCCAGTCCTTCTATTTGCATAATCCTATTATCCAAAGCTATCCTTAGGGAATGCGTTGAATAGTTTTCGACTCTAGTAGTAATCTGTGAAGCAGAAAGGGGCCGGTGAAATGATATTTAGTCCCTGTTCGTATTAAAGTGGGTTTACATTCCGCATATAAGAATGCAATGCCAATTGTATGAAACTTTGAATACAGTTTGCCTTGTCAAAGTAAACATTCAGCATCGCTGTGACATTAAAAATTCAATTCTTCAAAATTGTCTGAAAAATTAAATAAATACCTGTTTTTTACGGTGGCAAGCATGTAATAAGGTATTTAACGCAGATAGTTGTATGTTATTTAATGTATACTATATTTCATGTAGGAAAACAAAGTTTACGTCAGTATAACTCCAGTGCCAGGGAAACTTCCTTTCAAGAACGTTTCTCATGCAGTGAGTAAAGTAACATAAAGGGTTTTGCTTTTTGATACAATAGTTGCACTAGCTATTTTCATAAATAATTATGTCATTTTTCCTTTTTCTCTCTCTCCCTTTTTGAATGCTCAAACACACTAAAGCTAAATAAGAAAGAGAGAGAGAGAGATAGAGTTCGCTAGATTGTCAATTTGATATTGGGTGTATACGGGAAAGTAGGCTCGTATAGTTCTAGATGGAACTTTGTTTTTTTTCTTTTACGAGAAAGTAGGCTAAAAAGAAGCAAAAGATTGTAATAAAAAATAATTTCACAAATGAGCATTAAAATGCAGACATATGTTTCGGGATTGCATGGAATCTAACGTGAAATTATTTTTTATTACAGTTTACTTGCACAAAGTTAAATTATTTTTTTTAGCAAAAGATTATTCACGACCAGAGATTTACATTACAACTCAACGAAACATTTCTTCTACTGAAAGAAAAATTTGAACTCAGCGTAGAAAAAGTTGGGTACTGTAAGCTAACCGGAAATATTTTTACTTTGAATACGAGTTTTAATTGTCTAAGTTATTTTTCTTGTATTAAGAATTATTGGAAAAGGTTATACGTATCTCAAGAAACTAGTACTGGAACTATTTGTGTTTTTATACTGCTCTTAGAAAAAAATAATTGGGGAATTTCATTTAGGCAAAATTAAAACGAAACTTTATGCTTAGTTATTGCGTACACTGTCTAAAAAAGAAAAAATCCCATTTTTGAGAAGGTTGAAAACGCTAAAGATTGCAGTACTTAAAAATGAACAACTCAAATTTCAAAAGTTTTCAAGAAAGTCATAACTTTTTTATTCAAATACGCTCAACAAAATTCGTTTTTTATACTCAAAATACTGGGAAAGCAACCAGAATTTTCACTTTGACTAGAAATTCTCCGTCATACTCAAAAGTTCCATCAAAAAACCCTCATCACGAATCATACCTCGAGAAACGGAGATGGGTAGCGAATTTCCCTGTTTCCTTCGTAATGCGGGCTACATAAATAAGTGACGAAGAGCCCTTGATGCACTAAACCTTTAAATCTGTCTCGCCATCAACATAAATAACTGAAAGTTCGCTCCAACGCAAGTCCATTTCCTCGCATCAAATATTGAACATGGAGTTGTCGTAGAGCGGAGTTGGAATGGAGCTTTTAGAGCGCGAAGAGGAGCTTTACGTCTACCAGAGTAAATGTGGGAGTCCTGAGGAAACAATCACCCCTTTTCGAATTGTTGAATACGTAGTTGACTGAGATTTACTTTTACTTATTTGGGCGAGCGACGAGGAGAATAGAAATCGCTGAGGAAGTCGAAATCGTACTTTCTTTTTTCCTTTTTCTATTTTTAATGCTTTTAGCAATTAGAGTGACTTTCAATGTGAAATATATGTCAATAGAACCTATAAAAATTGATGTAAAATACATTTACATAAATTCGGAACAAAACATCTTTTCAAAAATACTGCTAATTTTTTAATAAAATATAGATATTATATTCCTATAAATATTCACAAAATTTATACGCTCATACGTATAAAAATACATATAGTGGCGTTCCTAGCACCGGTGTCACCCGGGGAGGTTATTTTTGGTGTCTCCCCCCCCCCCCCAAAAAAAAACACACGTTTTTGTAGTGTAGTAACTTGCAGTTTTCTAGTCTATATTATTTTCAGTAGTGCAAAAAAAAGTAATTTTGTTGATTACTGGGTGTTATTTTCGGTGTCACCCCCCAACACATCTCAAACGGGTGTCACCCGGAGAAAAGCCGCCTCCGGGGACGAATCGATAGATATGAATGTATGTGCCCAATGCTAACTGCAGCCATACTGTCTATAGCATCGATGGCTTTCACAGTGGTTAGCACGTCGGACTTCCACCTGGAAGGTCGCGCGTTCGATACCCACTGAAGACCACCATGTATACTTGAGGATATGTGCATGTAAAATCCGTAGACCCCACTACCTCTCCCCGGGCGTAAGCAATCCTAAGGCCTCGGCTAACAGGTAGGGGTCTGGTGGAGAAAAGTATGAAGGGGCTCGACTGCAGCGCTGTCCTCCTTCGAACCGCCCACAAACTGTCTAGACACTTGACAACCAGCACCGGCCATAAAGGGCTGGGCTGGCAGAGCGTTGCCTACCTGCTTTACCGACCCGAGGCCATAGTCATACTACAAAGCATGCCTTACGTCACCCGGATCGGATGTTGCTATTTTAGTCGCCTCTTACGACACGCATAACTACGTCGGCGCTATTCTACGCCGGCCACCGCACGGCGAGATATGAATGTATGTATGTATCTATGTATGTTGTAGAAATATACAACCAGCATTTTACGTGGTATCTTTACTAAATTTGCCAAGTAGGTACTTTGATATCCAAAAAATTTCATTCGAATATTTTTAGTTTCAAAGAATTCAAATTTATTCATAACTTTCTTGCTCATTTATTTTACAATTATAAACGTTAAGGAAAGAAATAAATAAAATAACTTAAAAAAAAGTCCATCAGTCGACGGATCGGGCACTGCAAAGCTCGAGCCCTGAAAGTGAAGCAACATCGACCTAGGTCAGTGTTTGGGAAGGGTGACCTCTTCTCGCGGCTGGTTACTCTGGGAGCGTGTACGCTATAAAAGGAACTGGTGCATGTTAAATTCGTCGTGGCCCCAATGTCCGCCAAGTGGGACTATACCTCTGGGGGGTTCCAGCCCAGGGGGCGTTCTCTCATCTGGGAGCTGGTTCAAAAATTAAGAGACCTCTCAAAGTGGCGGAAGTCGGACTCCTGCCTATACGGGCCCCGTTAAGCTGAGGAGCAGTGCACACACTCTTCCTCGTTACAACACCTAAAAAAATATGAAGAAGTTAAAACGAAAACAAAATTTATATCGCACAATAATTACTAGTCTCTATCTCTTCTCTACTAATAATAAAGCAGCAAGTATGTGTGTGTGTGTGTGTCTGTCTGTGTCCGGCGGATTTTCATGAAATTTGGCACGAAATTAGTTTGGAACATGGGGGTGTGCACCTCGGAGAGTTTTTTTCTGAAAATCGAATTTGTTCTTTTTTTTATTTCAATTTATAGCCGAAAGTTTCATAAAATAATCGTTTTCTATGGAAAGGAATTATCGTATTCTTTCGAGCTTGATACCGTTGAAAAGCGCGTAAAAAACTACCCCAGAAAGAGTTTGGTTCTTCGTTCTAAAATTCGAAGCCTCTAAGTTTACTGGAAAAGAAGTTATAAGCGTTTTTCTCTGTAGTTCGAAATTATTTTTTCACGGTAACTAACTTTAATTTTAGTTGAATTGTTACCATGCCGACTGGCTTATGATCCTTTTCTTTTTTAACGAATTAATATTTATTTCTAGAGGTTTTAATCATTTTGTGGTGCAGCCGATTTTTAATTAATTAATTAATTTATTTATTTTTTGAATTTTGATTATTCTTTTTAGCCTACTTTCCCGTAAAAGTAAAAAAATAATAATAAAGCATGAAAGAAGGCTTAATGTATCGTGAAAATATCGTTAGAAATCAAGAAAAGTCAAAAATAAGTTAAGTAATTAAATAAAGATTGAAAAATAAAAAATTTGAAAGTAGGGTTTTGAGATGGGGAAAAAGTGTGTCGGTCGGTCTGTCTGTCTGTCTGTCGGTCTGTCCCCCCCTAATAACTTTTGAACGAATTGTCCGATTGGAAAAATTCTTTTTGCATTGGAAAGGTCTCGGCGAGGACATCTCATTTCCATATTTTACTTTTTGATTTGAACAATTTTTTGTTCAATTTTGAACAGTTCAAAAAATTTTAACATTAGCGTCTATGGGTGAAAATGAAGCAAATTATGTAAACTCTGAGTAGAAGATATAAGTTCCCATGAACAAGCTCACTGGAAGAAGTTCTTGGCGTGAAATATTGATTTGAACCATTTTTGTTCATTTTTGAACAGTTCAAAAAAAATTAACATACCGCCTACGGGGAAATTTCAATCCTATATAATTTCTGATCTAACTGACTATTCTGATTTGCTTGGAACAAACTTTATCGGAAAGCTCTTATGACGTAGAACATGTACAAATAGAAAGTTCATAAAGAACTAACGAGCCTATTTTCTTATGAAATTTTTTGAACGGGATTTTCAAGAATATTTTTTAATTATTGAATGATTAAATGAATAAGCAAAAGAATGAATGAATAAATGAGTTAATAAATGCATGAATGACTTAATAATTAATGATGATATGAATATGTATTAACCGTTGAAAAAGGTATATTTGAAGCAATTAAGAACTAAAGCTAAACGAGAAAGACAGAGAGAGAGAGAGATAGCTAGATTATAAATTTGAATTCGGTGTATACGGGAAAGTAGGCTCGTATAGTTCTAGACGGAACTTCTTGTTTTAAAACTAATTAAAATACTGCACAAGGGTTTTTTAAAGAAATGTTATCCTTTATAGCGATTTTTGTTATTCCAACTTATTATTACTATTTATATTTTTTAAAACTATTCCCATGGATTATAATCGTCCTTTTTGTGTGGGTACTTGAACTAAACAAAGAAAATGCGTTTTCTTTTAAATGTTTTCTTTTTCGTTTCTTCCTTTCGTTTTTCTATTTTTTATTGTTTGTTTTGTAAAAACCAATTCTTAAATGTGTAGGATCGCTGGTTGATTGCCATGGGCGGCTAATTTTTATTGATGTGGAATGCATTTTAATAAAATAACATAATTTACACTTTTAAAAGTTATAGCTATATACACAATGGCAAATCGACTGTTCTTTTCCTTTTTAAACACGGGCATAGCCGTGCGGGTACCACTAGTATCAAATAAAATAAAAAGTCCTATGTTTTTTTCTTGAACAGTTCCTATCTTACCAAATAAAAAGTTCTAAATATGTAGTGCTCGTAAATTAAATCAAACAGTTCAGCCAATCAAGTATTCACCTTTTTCAGTTTTGTATCTATCTATGGGTACATTTATTTTGTATTTTACTCCTAACAAGTTTTTTTAACGTGGAATGCATTCAGAATCTGCAATACGTGCAAATTTTAGTGGAAAACTTTTGTCAATAGTGTTACTGATTTATTAAGAGTTAACGTCTTGAATTTCTCTCTAAGACGCCAAGGTTAAGTATTTTTGGACTGTTCAATAATACCCTTAAAATGTTAAAATTTAAAAAAGTGCTTTTACGTACACGTTTTATGTTTAAAGTTCTTTCTGATAAAGATTATTGGAAGCCAATCGCCTTCAGGAGGTATACATGAAACAAATCCCTGTGTAGAGAGAGCCTAGTGCTCTTCGTTGTTTCCCTCGTTACTCCAAACTGAATGAAAAAATATTCAATTTGAAAAGTAAAATATCTTGGCAATGAAACGCGCAAAAGCGTTTTGTACGTAATTCTCTTAAAAGTTAGGACAAATATAAACGGATATCAATAAATTACCTTAATTTTGATATCTGTTTGTTTTAGAAATATTTTAACATAACATTACATCTCCTTCGATTTATTTTTTTCTCTTTATCTTTTTTTTCACTTTCATCTGAAAGAAAAGAAGAAAAAATTGCACATTTGACAATTTGGTTTTCTGTCGTGATAATTCAATGATTTTTTTTCTGTTCTATATTCATGAATAAAAGCCAACTATTTATTCAAAAACCGCTAAATAATATCACTGCTATATATTTTTTTAAATAGCACAAATAAATAAATATATCTTACACAACTGCTTGTTTCTCGTAAACTCAAATAAATATACAACATGCTGCTATTTTTGGGCACTTTGGAGTCATCATTAATTGAAATTTTAACCTATTTTCATGTAAAAAATAAATAAATAAAGCATGAAAGAAGGCTTAATATACGGTAAAAATATCGTTATAAATAAAGAAAAATAACTAAAAAAAAGTGCAGTAATGGAAAAAAAGATAGAAAAATAAAGAATTTTAAAGTGCGGTTTTGAGATGTTGAAAATGTATGTTGTTTATCTGCCCCCTTCGCCCCTTATCACTTTTGAACAAATTGTCGGATTCGAAAGATTTCGGGGAGGACATCTCATTTCCATATTTTACTTTCAGATTTGAACAACTTTTGGTTCAAATTTGAACAGTTAAAAAAATCTGGCACATTAGCACCTATGGGCAAATTATGTAAACGCTGGGCGTAAGTTTCCAAGTTCCTATGAACAAGCTTTTGGAAGAAGCTCCCGGTGAGGAAGGTGAGGAATGTTTTTTGATTTGAAAAATTGTTGTTCATATTTGAACAGTTCAAAAAATTGAACATATCGCCTGCAGGGAAATTTAAATCCTATATAAATCCTGATCTAACAGACAGATTTACTTGGAACAAACTTTTTAGGAAAGCTCTTATGACATAGAACATGTACAGATACGAAGTTCAATCAAAACTGAACGAGCCCATTTCCTATGAAATTTTTTGATCGGGATTTTCAAGAATATTTTTAAATTGAGGAATGATAAAAGGAATGAATAAATGAATGAATGAATAAATAATAAAATGAATAAATGAGTGTCTACATTATAAAATTAATAAATGAGTGCATAGACGATAAAATAAATAAATGAGTGATTAAATGATAAAATAAGTAAGTGAGTTATTAAATGATAAAATAAATTAATGAGTGAATAAATACGTGAATGAGTAAATGAATGAGTGAGTGAGTGAAGGCATACATCACTCACTCACTCATTTAAACGGTTAATATGTATTAGCCGTTTAAAAAGGTATATTTGAAGTAATTAAGAACTAAAGCTAAATGGAGAAAGAGAGAGAGATAGATTATAAATGTGAAGTTGGTGTATACGGGAAAGTAAGCTCGTATAGTTCTAGACGGAACTTCTTGTTATATTCAATTTCCAATTCGGTATTATTTTTAAATAAAGAAAGCTAATAAATGTGAGGATAATTATAACATTAATAACAACAACAACAATAGAGTAAAAATATCGGCTGACTTTGCCCCATTGGTAGAGGAAAACCCGCACGAGAAACATCGGAAGTGATCTTTAATAAGGTTTGTTTCCCAACATTGCTAGAAATGCGGGCGAATCCAATCACGTGCAGAGGAACGATGTGCGGGTTGTCTTTGATTTGTTACGTTTCTTCCTTTGTGTTGCTACTTTGGTAGGGAGTATGAACATTCTTCCATTATTTCACAGGTTTTCGTTTCTTTTCTTTTGTTTTTATTCCAACATTTTCTTTCCTTTCTTTCTTTCTGCAAACAGAAACGTGACAAAGTATTTGGGCTAAAATGGAAAACAGCTTTACATCTTTTGGAAATAGTATGCATGTAATATGGAAAAATCCTTTGTATCCTTTGTCAGGCTGTGATATGGAGAAGTCCTTTGTCTCCTTTGTCTGGCTTTTTCCATATTAAACTTGACAACTCAGGGTTGTCTCACTCATAAATTTCTCTAACGCGTTACCATATATGGTCATGCCTAAGCTCAAGTTGGTTTCCCTCATTAATTCCCTCCAGACTATTTTTTTCCCCGTAGACTTAGGCCAGCCCCTGTCTACGGCATTAAAGCCAATAATATATTTTATTTTCCATATGGCCCTCCTATTTAAACCACGTGCTATCACGTGGTGTAGGGAATGTTGTCTGCAGTCTAAGAGATTTTCCCCCATATAAATACGACTGCCCGAACGAAAATCGGGGTTCTTGCTTCTTGAAACGTGCTGATGACTTCATGTCCTTCGTTCCAACAATATTAATGTTATGATATTTGTGTGTTAAAGTTTACCAATAAAGAATTGCAACGAAACCCTGTGCCTCGTCTTACATGGGTTTTAGCGGCCACAGCTGTAGAAGATAGAACGGGACAGCCGTTCTTACAAGCCGGTAGGATTTATGTTCCTATCCGGGCTCCTGCAGGAAAAAAAAACAATCGAAGAAAAGCAATACTAAATCTGAAATGTGCCGCGACGTCGTAGCAGCGTGGATCATCTTTCTAGACGGTTCAATGAACCGATGTGCGCTCCTTTTCCGAGTGGGGAGAAGCTCGCCCCCGTTGTGGCTTTTAGAAGCGAAGAGTGTTTGCGTTCTGCGGAGTGATTAAACGAAAGGGTCGTTATGTTGTGGTGCTTTAGAATTGAAATTATTTTCATGTGCTAAAGGGAATTTGGATAGAGTAATTTTTAATGTGTTATTCCAAAATGGTATTATTTCGAATTTTCTTCATAAATATCTTATAATTATATGAATATCTTTTTCTCCCGTTGGGTTTTTTTTTACATGATATTGCTTTAGAATTTATTATGATATAAATTGATCATGTGCTTTGGAAGAATAAGTTATTTATTTGATGATATATTAATTATCGGTTTAAATTTTTAAAAGGGATCTTGTCAGCACGGTTTTTTTTTTTTACATTAAGATGTTTGAAATAGTAAATTTATCAATGTGCTGTGTAATTGAAATTATGGTATATTTTTTGCAGTATTATGAATAGTTCTGTATATATTTTAGATGTTATGCATTTGTTTAAGCGGAATATTTTTGTTGTTAAAGTGGGAAGGTAAAAAAGGAAAAATGTCAAAAATTTGTGTGTTATTAGAATTATGTTATTACGTAGTGGTAAAATGAGCAAGACCATTGAAAATGAAAAAAATTCTGACTTAGAGTCTTCCCACAAAGAAAATTCAAACATGGATGGAGATAACTTAAACCGTAAGGATGCGGAAACTCAAGCAGAGGCAACTGCCGATTTAAGCTTAATAAAAATGGATTCAGAATGTCAAACGATTAGTGATAAAATAAAAAAGATAAGTTTGGCAGATGGCTCTTCTACTTCAAAAATTGAAATAAAAGACAAAAATTCGGGTAGCTCACCTGAAATTTTATTATTTGAACCAGAGTTAGGGATAAATTTTTCAGCATGGTTAGCTCACTTTAACCAGCAAACGGCTCAGAACAATTTAAATGATAATTGGAAATTAAAAAATTTTCAGAAGTTTATTCGCGGGTCAGCCTTAAAGCTCTACATCAATCAATGCCTTTGCTGTAATTCCTTTCATGAAATCATTCAAATTTTTGAAGAACATTACTTTACTCCAGCAAGTAGTTTTCTTGATTTTCAAAATTTAAAATTTTCTGGAAATCCAAAAGAGTTGTACTCCTATTTTACTGAAAAAGTAGAAATGGGAAGAAAAATAAAACTTAGTAATCAACATATCCTTGAGGGGCTTTCAGTGGGGCTACCTGCCCAAGTTAGGGCATTTTTGGTAATAAAAGAGCCAGAAACTCCCACCGAATGGCTTCAGGTAGTTTCAAAATTAATAAATGAAGTTCCACATGAAACACCCAAGTCCGCTTATAAAGGGGAGCAACAAAATATTTTTAGGGTGAAGCACCCCTTTTATCAAAATTGGATGCCAAAAAATCATGACCAAAGTAATTTTCGTCAACGAAATAACTATTCTCGTCAAGATAGTAACAATGTATACCAACCTAATTTTTACCAACAGAATAAACCTAGGTTTGTAGGTTATAATGAAAGACAAAATGCAGTAAAAAGACAGACTGCACATTTTTCGCAGGAGTTACCCCCTAATCCTTGTAAATTTTGCGCAAAACAAGGAATCTCCAACGCATATCATTGGGGACAAACTTGTGTGAATAAGCCAAATACATCGAATGCTGGATTTAAACTACCGCCTCAGCAAAAAGATAATCAATTAAGAGAAGAAAATGAGAGAGTTAACGAAGTATGACAATTAATAATACCCGGGTATATTATTAAAAATGAGGCGAAATTTAAAAATGATTATCAACTATCTAATGACGCGTACACTCAAAATACAAATTCGAATTTAAAGACTATTTATTTAAATGTTGATACCGGTTCAACATTAAATATCATCCCGAGTGCAATTGCAAAAACATTAAATGTTTCGATTAAAGAAAAAATCGCTGTAAAAATAAAACAAACGAAGGGAATGCTACAGCTTAACCAAACGTGTATGCTTTACCTTAAGGTCGGCAATATAGTTAAACCGGTGGAATTTTATGTTCTAGACACCGATTTACCTTATGCCATATTAGGTTTAAAGAGTTGCGGGGGATTTCGTTTGGTCATAGATTGTGTAGGACATGTCGTTATGCAGGATCAGAGAAGACTGATCACCTTTTCTGATTCCGAACCGAATGACTTGTCTTTGCATATTTTACCTGAAATCCTAGTTAGGAACTGTGGAAATAAAGTAAAAGAAAATAAAAACGAAAATAATAGTACGGAAAAAATACGCAAGAAAATTGATAAGGAAATTAAAAGAGTGAAAGATCCGAAAGAAAGTAAAACTAAGGAAAGGGTGACGGAATTACATTATAACGAAAATGAAAAGAAAAAGAGTAGCACGGAAAAGAAAACTTGTCAAGAGAAAGATAGAAATGAAAAAATGAGTTGCGAAAAGAATAATCATTTTCGTATTTCGTCCGATGTTTCTGGGACTGGTTGCGGCATTGGAGGCCTACAATGTCGCGATCCTGTCGATGGACATTCGGAATTTGAGGAAAATTCAAAGTTAAAAGAAATATTGCGAAATTACGAGGATATATTTTCCAAAAATAAATATGATGTTGGAACAATTAGAATTGAACCTCAACGGGTAAGGTTAACATCCGACTTACCGGTGTCGTTAAGGGCATATAAAACTTCCCCAAAGCAACAAGAAGAAATTGAAAATCAAATTCAAGAGTTATTAAAGGCTAATATAATAAAAGAAAGCTCATCGCCGTATTCTGCACCTGTTACACTAGTTTTAAAAAGAGACGAAAATAAAAAAAGTCGATTATGTATAGACTACAGAAAATTAAATCAAATTACTAAGTCCGACGCAGAACCATTACCCCTGATAGAAACACTTGTAGATAAATTAGGGAAAAGCAAATATTTTACCAGATTAGACATGGCTTCCGGATATTGGCATATACCAATTCATCCCGACGATACTGAAAAGCTCGCTTTTGTCACTAATAGTGGCTTATATGAGTGGAACAAATTACCCTTCGGGTGGAAAAATTCAGGAAGTATTTTTCAAAGAACTTTGCGTCGAATACTTACAAAACATAAAATAAAATTTGCAGCCAATTACTTTGATGACATAATAATTTTTTCTGAAACCCTTTCAGAACATTTAGATCATATTCAACAAATTTTTGAGATATGCAGACAGGAAGATTTAAAGTTAAAAGCATCAAAATGTTCTTTCTTACAGACTAAAATTGAATTTTTAGGGTATGAAATTTGTAATGGTGTTGTAACGCCCGATAATAGTAATATTGAGGCTATTAAAAAATTACAACCGCCTAAAAATGTTAAATCTCTCCAAAGATTTCTGGGGTCAATAAATGTGTACCATAAATTTATAGATAAATATGCAACTATTAGAAATCCATTAAACCACTTGCTAAAAAAAGATACAACTTGGCAATGGACTGACAAATGCCAAGAAGCATTTCAAGTTTTGAAAAACTCTTTAATTTGTAAACCAATTTTAAAAATATTTGATCCTAAAAAAGAATGTCATATTTGTGTTGATGCAAGTCAAACTGGTGTGGGAGCAATATTAAAACAGCCAGACAGTTCGGGTGCCTTACATCCCATAGCTTTCCATTCCCGCTCATTAAAAGATTACGAGAAGAATTATAGTATTACGGAGTTGGAATGTCTAGCTGTTGTGGATGCTTTAAATAAGTACCACCACTACCTCTTTGGCCAAAAATTCGTCATACATAGCGATCACGCGGCGTTAGTTTGGCTCAAAAATGTAAAAAACTTAAAAGGTCGTTTGTTCCGCTGGTCTTTACAATTAAGTATGTATGACTATGATATTAAATATACGAAAGGCACCACAAACTTCGAGGCTGACATGCTCTCAAGAGATATACCTGTAAATAATGAATGTGTTGAAAAAAATATAGGAAACCACGTTTCGCATCTACTGCAATTGGATGAAATTCAAGAGGCTCAAAAAAATGACAATTTAACTGGTAATTTTGTCGAAATTAATAACGTGTTATGCCTGCGTAAAAAGGGTTTTACTAAAATTGTTGTTCCTTTTTCTTTACGCCGTAAATTACTTGAGACTGTCCATGAAAAGTTTGGACACCCAGGAATTCAAAAAACAATTAATTTACTTACGCCTGTATATTATTGGCAAAATATAACATTAGATATAACTGGATTTAACAAACATTGTCATATTTGTCAGGTAAACAAAAAGCCTCGACAAAAAAGATTTGGCCTTTTACAGTCTATGCCTCCAGTTGATAAACCATTTGATCTCGTTGCAGTAGATAGTGTGGGTGGTTTCAACTACTACAATTCCACGAAAAAATATTTAACATTGTTTATAGATCATCATACTAGATACATGTGGTCTTTTGCATCAAAATCAATCACTACCGAAACTTACGTCAACTTTCTTAAACAAATTTTCAGTGTTCAAATACCTAAAAGTGTATTAAGTGATAGAAATCCATCATTTACTTCATCTCATTTCAAGAAATTTCTAAAGCACCACAAAATTAAACAGCTTTTAACCACAGCTCATAGACCAGAGACAAATGGTAAGGTGGAACGTCTGAACCAAACAATAGTCACTCGCCTAAAGTGCAAAGTGAACGCAGCTTCTGGAAACGTGCCATGGTCTAAATTATTAGAGCAGGTGACTCAAGAATACAACCTAACTCCACACTCAGTTACGAAGTTCCCACCTGCGTATTTAATGTACGGTACAGTGCCTTTTCAAAATCCAGTAAATGAAGACATTTATCCTCCTGTTGAGGAAGCTAGAAAACTGGCAGTGGAAAGAACTAAAGAGTATCATGAAAAAAATAAAATATATTACGATGCCAGATTTGTCGACAAAACTTTTAATGCAGATGACTTTGTGATATATGAAGAATTCAAATATCCGAATTCACGAAAACTTTCGCAACCGTTCAGTGGACCATATAAAATTCTTCGAAAAGTTACGGACGTAACTTATGAAATCAATAAACCAAATGCACACAGCAAAGAAAAATCAGACATAGTACATGTGTCAAGATTGAGGAAATATTACCCACCAACAAATTTCAAACTATCACATGAATAATGTGATATAAGTCATTCACTTTTGAACTGCAACAGAATAATCCAACTGTAATTAAACTGAACTGTAAATACAATTTTGTAAATATCGTTTAGTAAGAGTATAATAATCTGTGATGAAAATGTTCAGTAATTTTTGTAACTGTATAGTATTTCATTCAAAATGTGATATGTTTATATAAAATTTAATACATAAATTTATGTGGGGAAAAAGGCTGCAGATATTTCACTTCTTCAATATTTAAAGTAATAGAACTTTTGGGGAGGGGGGATGTAATATGGAAAAATCCTTTGTATCCTTTGTCAGGCTGTGATATGGAGAAGTCCTTTGTCTCCTTTGTCTGGCTTTTTCCATATTAAACTTGACAACTCAGGGTTGTCTCACTCATAAATTTCTCTAACGCGTTACCATATATGGTCATGCCTAAGCTCAAGTTGGTTTCCCTCATTAATTCCCTCCAGACTATTTTTTTCCCCGTAGACTTAGGCCAGCCCCTGTCTACGGCATTAAAGCCAATAATATATTTTATTTTCCATATGGCCCTCCTATTTAAACCACGTGCTATCACGTGGTGTAGGGAATGTTGTCTGCAGTCTAAGAGATTTTCCCCCATATAAATACGACTGCCCGAACGAAAATCGGGGTTCTTGCTTCTTGAAACGTGCTGATGACTTCATGTCCTTCGTTCCAACAATATTAATGTTATGATATTTGTGTGTTAAAGTTTACCAATAAAGAATTGCAACGAAACCCTGTGCCTCGTCTTACATGGGTTTTAGCGGCCACAGCTGTAGAAGATAGAACGGGACAGCCGTTCTTACATGCATATTTCACATTTTAATTTCGAGGTACAACTTTAAGATAGCACTATTTTTTTGTAAGTTTCAGGAATAATATTTTTTCAAGAATAACCCCAAAGCAAATAATATATATTTTTCAACTCGATATATTTTTAATGCCACTATGCTAAATCAGTTTAAAAACAAGATATGATCAAATTATTGACGAAAAATAATTATTTAATTATATTTAAAAAAAAAAACACACTGCAAATATTCAGGTTATCTAAAATCGACCTCCGGAATGAAATAAAATAAAGAAACAACTTCAAGTTATAAGCAGAGAAGATGACAAATCAAGGAAATTGATCCGAAAGCATTTAATATGTTGTTGTGCAGCCTCTAGCAGCCACTGTTTCATGTATGGAAGACGTAAGGGTTTGTGACACTATTTTCGGTATTTCGTGGATTTTGGCTAAATTTTAATTATCATGTTCTGAAGTTATCGCTTTCTTCTGAGATGATTTCGAGATATTTACCTGTCAGTTATATTCAATAAATTCTCAACAGAGTTTCCTGTCAGTTATATTCAATAAATTCTGAACAGAGTTTCCTGTCAGTTATATTCAATAAATTCTTAACAGAGTTTCCTGTCAGTTATATTCAATAAATTCTTAACAGAGTTTCCTGTCAGTTATATTCAATAAATTCTCAACAGAGTTTATATCTAGACATCTTCCTGGACATTGGAAAACATTTAAAAAATGTTAGATTTCTCAAGATTTCAAAAATGTTGATCATCAGTGTATTACTTATTTTTTCTTTTAGAATTTTTGCGGACACGTCTTTCGTTTTCTAAAACTAACTTTTTCTTCTTAGCAGTAGAAATATATCTACGAACATATTTAGAGTTGGCACTTTTTTGGCAAAAAAGTTATTTCTAGCGTTATTGGTTTCTGTTTTATGTGAAAAAATTTCACCTGTAGACATGAACTGCTAACTTGAAAATAATAAAATAAATGATTTTATGTGCATATTTTACACAAAGCATTTTGACCATATGTCTTACAAAACCGTATATTTTTTTCCCCTCGCAAGGGAAAAAGAATCCACGAGGCAGACAAAATGATTAAAAAAATTCCCCTTCAGTGAAATTATGTATCCGCTCATGCGTCGGGCTCTCTTGATTGTCTTTTTTCATAAGATCTATAACCACATATTATGGGCACTTGTTCAGGGCTAATAACCTTTATTCTACATTCGTTGCAATATAATATCAAATTATGGATTTGAAAAGTAAGATAAACTTGAATGACTTGATTAGAAACTGAATTTTAGGATGTCGTACATTGCATGTGCAATATCCGTTGCCTGCGGACATTACATTGCCATTTTAGCTAATAATCCATCCAAATTTGAAATGCATAAAAATATTCTAAATTTGGGAAATATAATTTTTAACACGCACCCAATTTTTTTTTGTTGAATATGACCACATATGAGGCGCTCAGAAGCAAAGAGATGTAAGTGACAAATTGAAAATTTGGAGATAACTAGTGCAAATGATAGAGAAAGCACCATTCTATTTTGTGGCAAGAGATGTTAGTTGTTGGCTCTCACACTTGCTCCTCCCTAATGTGATTCAGGGAAAAAATAACATTAGCGTCCCATAAGATCGAAACTTTGAATGCGTTTTTTCTCAGAATCGGTTTTTTGGCACTTACATACCTTTGCTTCCTTACTGCCTTATATATATTTAAGTAAACAGCTTAAACTAAATATTTGATGATAAACAAAGAAAGAAAATGCAAAAACGACACAGGAAAAAGCCATCAAAATTTATCATTTCACTCCAAGTTTTATCTGAATGCACAGCTCGCGTGTTTATTTTTAAATGCAGTCTTATCCGATCCCCCCTCAGGGATCCATTTATCTTTTCGCCTGATTTTGCAGATATTATGTAAGCGCAAGACGTGATCCGAGATCTCTTCTTCATCCTCAGACGCTGCAGGCACTCCGGCCTGGCAGAAAATCGAGTTGGGTCCTCCTGTCTAGCGATTAATCGGGAATCATAATCGATTCCTTGCCTCCGAAAGTGGCTACCTTTAAGACGCCACGTACGACACTTGGAAAGCCCCATCGGAAAAGCGGTCGCACATTACTTCGTCCCTCAGCCCCCGGCAAGTATGCGGCCCTCTCACATTTAGCGGGAAAAGTTGGAATCCAGGGAAAGATTTTATCGGACGTGCCACCGATACAAACGTATCGGAGGACGTTGGTCGCATAGTTGGAGACGCCCTATGGGAAGAATTTTTCGGACTTTATTTCTGGCCGTGCTAACGTACTGTAAGGGATAGCTGGTGCTCGTTGAACTGTTATATACCCAATGATGGACCTGGCGTAAAAGTTAATGGCTCTTTTAAGCGTTTCTGATACTTGCTATACATTTTTAAAGGTAATGGTTATAGTTACTTCGTTTCAGTACCTCCCACGGGAAACAGAATTTGACATTATGATCCATGTTACTATAGTTTTACTTTTAACTGATATACACAGTGTGTCAAAGAACTTTTAAGACTAGGTTTATAATATAAAATAAAAACTACTCATTACATTTTTAAAAGTATTTTTATTCAAAATAAGTTCCTTCAGCTTCAATACATTTATTACAACGGTTTAACTCCTTCACCAGGAATGACGAGTAGCACTCGTCTTGCTTAAAACTAGCCAAAACGGACAATGACGAGTAGCACTCGTCTTACTTAAAACTAGCCAAAACGGACAATGACGAGTAACACTCGTCATGAAATTTGTGTGGAAATACGGTTTTAAAAATAAAAAATCGGAAGTCGTACGTATTGGAGAATCATTGTTTACAAATCAAGTTAGTTGAATCATTGTTTCAACTAAGTAAATAAGTAATTGTTTATTTAAAATATTAAACAATCAGAAAGAAATTTCAACTTGCATTATTACTGCTAAATTAATATGCACCGTAAGTTTTCCCTTACAGAAGTTTTTTAAAAATTCCTTTTAAATTTTTAAGCGCAAAGAATAGATATCTAATCACTGAAAATTAATTGTTAAGATCAAATAAAATAATTTTCAAAGAATTTTCGAGATAAGATAGGAAATGTTGAAATATTTAGTTTTTATGAGCTTAATTACAAGCTTAATGAAATGCGATGTAAGCCTCTTATATTTCTAATCTCTTGTTATCTTTATTAGTATAATTAAAACCAATCCAAATTTAATTTAGTTTCGACTTTTCTAGACAAAAGCAGTTCGAAAAAGATTTTTTTGACAAAAAAAAAAGTGTACAAAAAATAGATAGCATACTTGATGCTGGTAGTTAAAAGCTTAATTATATCAAAATAGAAGCTATATTCATTGACTTTAAACTTTTAATATAATTGCTTGCATTATCTTAATTAAATACTATTAAGAATGTAATTACATCCGAAATCCTAGGACAATACTAATATTTCAAGAGTGCATTAGCAATATTCAAATGCTTGCAGCCATTACGCAGTTGGGGAAGAATGGCTAAATAAATGCGCTAATAAGATGTTTATTAATGTTTGCGAAAGACTAAAAATTTAAAAACATTGTAATTCAGTTTAATGTATTAATAATTATTTTCTGACGATTGTTTGATCTTTAGTTTTAAAAGAATGGGAGGATTAGTGATAAAATTAAAAGTATGATTATTATTGTCTTTCTCTAATGCATGTTGATATGGAGAACAATACTTAACTGTAATGATTGAGCTTAATGTCACATAGTTAGATTAGAAATTATTATTTCTTTCATTTTACATTAGCCGTGTTTGTGTGAGAGCTATAATTGCTTATTAAAGGTGGAATATGCTGTTTAGTTCCCTGCAAAAAGTTTAGTTGTTTATTTTCATCTTTTCTTCACTAACTGGACCTGGAAGGTTTGCCTTAATTCCTATAATTTTAAAGTGGGAAAAAACTAAAAATTTATCTGTCACGTTCTTAAAGAGCTTCCAAAATTTTTTTTTTATTTTCTTAAACATGTATTATATAAACTCCAATCTATTAAAAATATATTCAAATTAAAAATAAATTCCTTATGTGGCTTTTTAAAATGATAGGCTCTAGCGGTGATTTAATTCAAGTAAAATCGTAACCGCCCTCCCGAAAAGAAAAAGAAGCCTTTTACATCAAAGTAGACTCTCAAGAAAAACATTAAAAAAAAGTGAATTTCTAAGGATAGAGTCGGGCATTTGACAAGAGTAAGAAGTGAAGACAACCGTGAAACGAAATCAAGAGACGGGATAAAAGGAACTATGAAACGGTAAAAAAAAAAAAAAAAAAAAAAGAATCGAAATGAAAACAGGAAAAGAAGTAAAACTCAGATACAGAGCTTTTTTTTTTGCTGTTTTTACTGGATACCTAAAAGGAACAATACCGGCGTGGGTGGTAGCGACTGGTAGGTTGTCCGTCACGATTTTTTCCAGCGCCCCCTTTTGCTCTTTGGAAGGGTCAGAGTTGGGAGCACCCCATTCCATGGCATTAAATGGCTGCATAGCTTTTACTCTGGCCTTTTGGGTTGCAGCATTGGCGGCATTATCTTGGCTAGTAATTTTAATGACGAAAAGACTTGATTTTTTTTGAATTATTCATTACGGAGCATGGCAATTGCCAACAATTTGCCATAGTGGGAGGTGCGTTGCATAACGCAAATACTAAACAAGCTGTGCAGGAATTTGAGCTGAGCAGGGTAAATTTTCGTTTTCCTCATCCCTATTTCTCCCAGCGAACATATAAATCCATAAAAAAAATTTATCTTTTGGTTCCTAAAAAAATCACTTAATTACATCAGCAAAATAAATGAATAAATTAAAAAAAATAAATGACCTCTTCATTGCTAAATTGAGTTATTTTAAAAAGAAAATTTTAAAACAGTTCATTTTATTCACCAACATCCCAAAGCTAATGTATTTCAAACATAAGAATAATTAGAACTAAATAATATGGTCAGAAATATATTTAAAATGTCCATGTACCAAGGAATATATTTTCCATGAAGTATGTATCCTCTGGTCTCATGTTAACTAGGAAGAACACGAGAAAAAGAAGTTTTATCACTTGTGAGGCTTATTAAGTAGCTATTGCTTAAGCGTGTCTAAATGTGACAAAGATAACCAAAATTCAATAACCTGCAAATATATTAACCCTGTAATGCCGAAGTTATTTTTTATATTTTTTTACTTATATTTATATATATATATATATTCCGCCTTGAGGTGGAGTTGGGAATTAGAGGGTTAACCAATTAAGATGCGAGGATGGTCAGGGAACGACAATGAACTCAAAAGTTGATTGGTTAAGAGTTTTGCTGACTGTCGGCTTCGGGTGACGCTTTTCGTGTAAGTATAAACTACGCCTTTGAAGCACTTTAAATCTTGTAACTAATTAGTCAAAGATGAATATTCGAATTTACGACAATTTATTACAAATTCAATGTTTGGGTTTATAATGAAAGTTAAATTTACTGCATTTTTTTAGCAACCAGGGAAGATATCACGAGCTGGAAAATGCTCAAGTTATTCACGCTGCTAGTGTAACTCAAACATTTCAGAATTTAATCCCCATGCAGATTGAGCGTGGAACATCAGTTGCAAAACGCAAGGAAAGTTGAAATTGCAATCTCTGTGATAAATTTGTATAATATGACCAGAAATCAATTGTTCTGGGGACGAATCTTGCCTGCAGCTGAGTATGGATACGACTATGTCTAACTTTTGAACTGAATTTGCTTGGTCAGCACGGTCGTAAGACATAATTCACATAATTTTTTTTTCAAATTATGGGAGGAAATGGAAAACAAGCTAGGAAACGTTTTATCTGTGAATGATATTTCACTCTAAACGCTTAAATTCATTTGATATTTAAATTGCTCTGCTCTTACTTCCTAAATGTTTGACGTGTTAATAGACCTGGTCTGGAAGGAAGAGTGAAACAATGAAGAGGTCATTTTTACCAGCTACTAAATGCAAAATCCCATTGAAGCACGTTCATTAATCTCTGGAATGACGAAGCCATGATTTTGACCCAGAGCCAGACAATGGACGGGCCTTCACTAACGGTCCAGTCGTTGAACTCTGGGACGGGCAAGATCCTGCTGTTTCAGATGCCAGGGGACCTTATGGAAAACATAAAAGGATGCGCGGGCGAAGAAATGAGTGCACAAAAATGCAGCCACCCGCCGACCATGAGTGATAACAAGGTCATTTGTCTGACCTTCCGCAATGCCAGGTCACCCGGTGCGATAGATGGGCTCATTTTGATGAGCGAAACTTGTTATTAGAGTTGGTTCCAGTTATCACCATCTTTGTCAGGCTCTTCCAGTCCCTTCTACTTTATTTGGAGATTATGTTAAGCTTCATTAGCATAATAATACCATCGTAAGATGCTTTATTGTCTTCTCATTAGCTAGATTTTCCAAGATCTACTCCATAATGTCTAAATATTGTCGGAAAGATGACGTAACTTCTAAAGCAGATTCTTTGGTTATTTTCAGCAAATGGGAAAGTGAGACCGTTCTCAAGTATAAGGTCGTCGTGATTACCAAATAAGCGAAAAGTGATATGTTTGAGTTTTTACTGCGAACGGCTCAGGTGAAAAATACCGAAACATTGAAATCTATTAGTGATTCAAATACTGTTAGATAATAATACATAAATCGTAGTTTGCATTTCCGATTGTCGATTTTGAATAGCACATTTCCATTTTTAACAGTGATATTTCCTGGTTTACAGTAATTGAAATTTTATTTAATAAACGCTGCTAATAGAAAAAAATATATAGAAGTAGCTTGATGAAAATTGATTTTGAGAAAAATATTGATTTGATAAATTTACTTTTTATCCGGATCCTCCTCGGATTCCGGTGCTAAGACCTTTCAGAGCTGAGCCGGGCATGGGGGCATAGGGCAGACAGATACCCCCACCCTTCTTACTCAGTTCATCCCAATTCTCCGCTCCATTTACCATGTGAAAAGTGAAAAAAGATGAAAAAAAAATGTACAAAAGTAAAGTATTTTTCCTTATTTCGGGTCAGTAATACCCCCGTAAGCATGCAAGCCAAGGAATAGCGTATTTTGCACTCTGAAAGTATATTTGTACAGTTTCTCATCGTATACATTTTTACTTTTGGTATTTAATTTAAAGATATCATGGCATAGAAGTCAAAAATTCCTCTTATTTAGCCGTTACTTTTTTCTTTTTGAAGAGCGTAATGTACTTCGGCTTCTAATTTCAATGGCTTGAATGCTCCCAAGTATAAGTGAAATGCTACCAAATTTTTCCGAAGAAAATAAAACTTTAAAAACAAGTCAGTGTCTGAGGAAGAACAAGAAAATCTGTAAATTTTTCCATAATGTGAATGACTAAGGATAATTCTTTACTCTTGTTTTCGACACTGATAAAACTAGGTAAAATATCACAATTTCCCATCTAAGCAGTTTACTTTGTTGAATCAAAAAATAAATATGTTGGAATAAAATAAGATTGCACAAAATTTGACCTTTCAAGATACAACCATGAAAAATACAAAAATATTTTTTGAGTGGCTCATTAAAATGAAGAAAACATTTTTAACATTTATTATTTTAATATAGCTGTTCACTTTGCTTCATTTTTTAAACAATTGTTCTAAAATATTACGGTTTAGAACTTACTTAAAGAAGTCATCGAAATGTAATTGATATTTGTTTGGCAACTTTTCTGCGTGTGTTGATGCATTTTTCGTTCTTCGCTTCGTTTTGGGCGGTCCCCTGTGTTAAATACGAAAAAAATTTTCTTTTTTACTCTTCCCCTATATTGTGAATTTTTCGCTTAAAATGATCATTTTATTGTACTGCTTATTTTCTTCCTTTGTCTTCCTTTGTTTCTCTTACTTTAATTTTTCTTCTTCCCCCTTTTATTTCTTTTCTTTTACTTTTTCTTTCTTTCTTTTTAAAATTCTATTGCTTGAAAAGCGCATCTCATTGATCATTATATTGTCAATGTTTTACAATGATACGTTCCTTCAGAACGTAATATAAATAGGTTAATGGATCATTCAAATGGCTCATTACTAATCATGTTGATGAAACGTTATAATTTGAATGCATTCGCAATATAAATAGAGCAATGACATTATAGTCTATTGTTTTAAATACTTGCTTCTACAAATAGATTTTCTTCCCATAACACTTTTCAGCGATAAATAAAGCAAAACAAATTCCATAATTAAAGTTCTTTTTTCGAATCAGTCATCGCAAATGAGGTAGATGGGATTTTTCTCATCAAAGAGGAAAACAAATTGATTTATTTAGTTCAAAAGTTATAATTGTAAAAGAAAATTATTTAGTTTATCATTCTTGTTGATAAGCGTTAACTCATCACAAGAAAAAAAAAATCCTTGCCAAGAAAAAGGTAATAAAAAACCGTAGATCAAAGCAAAATAAATATAAGAGCTTTTTCTTGTAATTAATTGCTGTTTCTGAAGGATATCTGAAACTTGCCATAAAACCTTTTACGCTAGAATGCCTCTCAAGAAAAATCTCTGAAGTTTACTTTATCGAAGAATCGATACGTCACTTTCTTCATTAAGCAAAAAACTGAAAAAAAAAAAAAAAAAAAAAATCAGACAGTAAATAAATGGAATAGCTGCCATCGGAATGGTAAGTAAACCTTTGAAATTTTTGGGAGCTATTGTTATCTCTCATCAATTACGTTTTTTACGTCATATTGTTCTTTCTTCAATTAATCCAATCACGTTTCTTTTTGGATTCTAATTAACCTGGGATTTAGCATTAAATTAGTAAAAATTGACAGAGTGAATCAAATTAACTCTCAGAAAAAGTCTTCTTTAATATAAACAAAAACATTCTTTACCGAAAAAAGCAAATATTTTTTCACGCTCCCATTAACCGATGGGTACTGTTTGAGCAATTCTGCTTGCTCAATCAAATGTCAGTTCTGCTGCGCTTAATTACCACACATTTCATAAATTTTTGTTTGAATCTTCCGTCCGCCCTGTCTTCCGCAAACAGAGACTTCATTAAGTCCGCTTCGTCGAGTTTGATGATATGTTTGAGTTGCTCTCTCTTGACGAATATTCGCTTGTGCAGAGCTAATGGAAACGTAAGAATTTCATTATGTATTAAAATAATCTTTTAAGAGAAATTTTGCGGTAAATTCTTTTTGGGTTTCTGCTTCATTATTTTCATAAAAGGCATACATGTAATAAGCCTGCAAATTTGATAATTGTTGCGTGAATTTTTTTTTTTTTTTTTTTTTTGTAGATTGGGTTTTTGAGCGGAATAGAATTATACATTTTAGCTACGACTTATTAATGATTAACTAATTGTATTCCTCCTTTTTTACTAGTTTTTATGTCATGCAGATTTAAGGATATATTGATATGTTTTAGCACAAAAAAAAATATTTTTGAGCAAATGTAACCTCTTCATTCCAAGTGTACCCAATTCGGTTCATTTCAAAATACTGTTTATTAACTACTGTTTGTGCAATTAGTTAAAGCACCCAATTGTTTTCGAAATTGATCAACATATAGTTTACTTCGTTTTAAACATGGAAAACATGGAATTGGGCATTAATTATTATTTCAACTAATTATTAATTCCAATTAAATTTTTTTTTATTTATTTTGTTTTGTAATCATTTTTTAAATCAGAGGACCAAAAAATTGCGTCAAAATTGTTTGTGCTTAGTTCTGGGGTCTGAAGAGGGTAAGGGTAGTCAAAACTCATTACCAGGGTAAATTATTTTTAAAAAGAGTTTTTAAAAAATAATTCTTAATTATTTTTTTAGAGTTTCCGAATTCGATGTTTCCAAGAAACACCACGAGTTTCGTATTCTTTATTCAGCTATGATTAGCAGTTTTATGTAGCCAATATTTGTCAAGATAATTGAATTTTCACTGACTGACAAAATTAATTCTGTTCCGTAATTAAGAGGAAATCTACAAAAATTGACCAACAATGCTTATTTTAAAAAGAAAATGACCTGTAGTGTTCTACTTTTTAAATATTTGTTCTAAGTTTTTTCCTGTTTGCGGATTTCCTTCTAAAAATTAAATCCATGTGTCCTACCATAGCCCCCTTAACTAGATGCCTAGTGATTTGCGGGGAAAGTTGGCCGCGGATTTTAGTTACCTTTTCTCCCACCAGGAACGCTACTTATCTGCTATTGCAAACCGCGCTCTTCGCATTAGTTTGAAGGGTAGAAAATTGGTTTTCATTGCTATTTCTTCTTTTTTCCTTTAGTAATTTGATTCTTTTGAATAAAAACGGTGCTTTTCAGGACCAGTATTACTAAATGAAAGATGGTTTACTGTGTTGTTACATTTTTCACAACAAATTCAGTAAAAGTAAAAATTAGTTTCAATCGGACATTAGTTTGCGTGAAAAATGGATCTCCGCTATATCAAGACAAGGGAATTATTCTTCTTATTATTATTATGTGTGTGTCTTTCATAACGTCTATTTGGCAAAAAAAAATTTAAAAAATCAATTAATTAATAACAATATAGTGCAAAACTATTTTTATATAAATATACATTATTTATTATGTTGTCCAATCTTTACTGTAGCTTGGAATACCGTTGATTATATATTATGATGCATTTTATGTTATGCAAATATTATTTAAATTGAACTTATTGATTTTTTATTAAAAAATGTAACTAGTTACACGAAGACATGTATGAATCAATAAGAAATAATGAAAGTTAGAAAGGAAGGAAATACAAATTATTATTCATGCATAGAATCGAATTCTAATCATATTTCAAGAACATATTTAATTCTATGGATGAATTAATGAGAATAATTTGGAAGTAATATTTGTCCTATTCTTCATGCCTAAATTATCACTTCAGTGCAATTCATAATAAATTGTAATTATTCACGTATTTAACCATTTTTATTTTATTTATGTGTAATTTTTATTTATTTATTTATAATTTTATTTATTGAAACCAAAAGGACTGGTTTTATTTCTTTCGGGGGGGGGGGGATAGTGCAGATTCTATGATAAGATTAAATTTGATTCTATTATAAGAATAAAAACTTAACTTTTATGCAAAACTTTTATAACTTGCCTAAATGAAGAATTTGGTTCCAAGTTTCCCAATTTAACGTCCTCATCGTTCTACTCGTTTGTTTTTTGAAGCAATGATTTCTTGGAAAATATTAGATTGCGAGAAAATATATCTCATACTCTAAGTACACTTAAAAGCATTTCAAAACTTTGAACATCTTTTCAGAGCCTTCGCTAAACTCTTGACTTTTAAAATTCAGGGAAAAAATTTTAATTTTCAAGATCACTATAAGTAAATAATAATAATAATAAGACATTCTTCTTTTCTAAAACAAATGAGTCCATATAACTATCTACTCAAATATATATCGCATGTATAGCTTTGTTGTTAATCGATCATGGAAGTGATACATTACATCTTCTCAAAAATTTTTAAAATGCTCCAAATAAATCTTTAATTATTTTAACCATAGTATCGTTCTGAAACAAATATTAAAATTAAAAGTTTTAGTCAAGAGCTGGATTTTTATTTGTTTCCTTACATCGGTAAAAATGCCAGTTGAAATTATGTGTATTATATTCTTCACGTATGAATTGCATAAATAATTACTCATTTAAATCATTACTTTAAAGAAAATTCTGTTAATTTGTGTAACAACATTTTTCTTGTAAAATACCTACAATTAGGAGAAAACCTCTTTAATGAAATAAAAGTTTTAAGTTGATGCTCCGTTAAAATACTCTTAGACTAACGAGATATCAAAAATTAATAATATCACTTAATTTCCCACTGTTTTACTGCATCATAAAGTAAGAGCGAAAAAATGTAATTATTGAGTCATATGATTAAATATGAAAAAAAAAAAAAAAAAAAAATCAAATGATTTTTTTAAAAGAACAATTTTTACCGCTTTTTTTTGCAATTTACCAGGCGTTTACAAGTAAAACACAGTTTTCCAATAGCAAATAGGTAGTGCCCTCTAGCGGTGATTTCTTTGTCAGCGGGAGAAAATCGTTGCCGGTAGGGTAATGGGGATTTAGTTAAGGGGGCTATGGTCCTACAATTCCTGGAATTGTAGGATACTCCGATCCCTGAAACAGTTCTTTTTTTCGAGAAAACAGTTTCTGTGCTTATTTAATGCTACATTTCTCTCTGCTAAATCGCTTTATAAAATTCACTACCCTCTATGCCAGTACACTGATCTCAAAAACTGTTTTCATCCAGTCCTCCTATTCACCAACAGTTGTTTTTCACAAACCTGAGTTTTGTTTACTGTGAGCGCGATTAATTTAATCATGATCTCATTTATTTGAAAGTTGAGAAACAAGAAAGGATCGGTGAGTGTATATCGTGTTTCGTTGCTAATTAAATGGCTTCTGAACAAAAAGGGAGCTCTTTTCTTTTTGTTCAGAACATCTCTATACAACAACGCCACGTAAAACAAGATTCAAATTTTGTTGTTGAAAAGATTTTCTCAAGAAATTATTCAAATTATCTGCGGTAATTAACTAGCTAAAAACCTAATAGCTTATTTTGAACTCCGAACAGAGGTAGCATCAAGGGAAGAATCAACAAGGGGTTCTTAAATACCTAAAAATAAATTTTACACTAAACTTTGGCATTTTTATCCTCAGAAAGTTCATCAATTTCATTCGCAAAAACAAATTATCGTATATTATGTCTGCATAATAATAATCTAAGAACTGGATACCAGGATCTTTTTGATTTAGCTCCTAATTTCGTTAATTAATTATGTTTAGCAAAATTACGGTTGGTTATTTTCCGTATTAGATGTACCAGAATTAATTTTTTATATGATAGTTACTCAGTTAATATATTTTTCAAGTGATATTCATAATTAAAAATTGTTCCCTTTCTACTGAACAGAAAGCATGGTGTCTAGTTGCAGTCCTTAATTTTAAAACAACGAGGTTAGAAATTCATAAAGGACATCCAAGAAAACCAAAGAAAGTTGAAAGGAATCAAGATTAAAGATGCTGCAAACATTAAAGATGCTGCAAACATTAAAGATTCAATTGCATTACAAAGCTCGATTATTATTCTCTGAAAATATCACGGCTTTATCTGAATCTAAGTTGCAGTGGTTTTTATAACGTGGCTTATCATTAGACATCACATAATTCCATCTGGTAACTAGGCTGTTGCCATCACAAAACTTTCTTCTATATCTTCGTTAATATTATCCACTTAACGCATTTGCCCGTGTTTGACACGGGAGAACATTACCGGCAAATTTGCACATGCTCCAATAAAATGAATATGGAATAAAAAAAAAAAAGAAGTAACTAAAATAGCATTTTTTTTACATTAATTTGTACTTTAACCTCTGCAGAACCCAGAACTAAGCACAAACAATTTTGACGCAAGTTTTTGGTTCTCCGATTTAAAAAAGGATTACAAAACAAAATAACTAAAAAAAATTCTTTTTAATTAATAATTAGTTAAAATAATAATTAATGCCCAATTTCCATGTTTTCCATCTTTAAAACAAAGTTAACTATATGTTGATTAATTTAAAAAACAATTGGGTGTTTTAGCTTTCAAATTGCACAAACAGTAGTTAATAAACAGTATTTTAAAATTTACCCAATTGGGTACACTTGGAATGAAGAGGTTAACTAGTATTTTTATCGCATAAAATATTAATATTTCTTTTTGAAGTGAAATATTGTTAATACTCTTGTAAGAGGAATTAACATACATTTAAATCACTCGGAAATCGGCACATTTATTTTTCCATTGAGTCTTGATACTTCGTGAGCACAAAACAGAAGGCATAAAATAGATATGTAAAGTGAAAATACTTTAATCCATCAATTAAAATTTATCACATCTCGAGTAAACACAAAATATTTGATAAAACATAGAACATGATTGGTTTTTTTTAATTAAAGAATTAAACATCGAGTGTTTCAATGAGGTTGCAACTTTTCAAAGTTAAGAGCATCTTATTTTTATTATTTTGAGCTTTCTTCTTCGGTTTTCATTGAAGTATTTCGATTTCAAGTCTTAGAAAGCTTTTTAATCCTCAGCTTGAGTTTTCCATTAAATTTTAGTATTTTCTCCAAGCAAAACAACAGGTATAAAATGAAAACTGAGGTGAAAAAATAACAAGAATTCCATGAACCAAATTCATTTGGAATTCAATTATAGTTAAACATTAAATTAAACAAATTTGGTCAAATGATAGTTAATGACCCGTTTTTATAAATCTAGTTAACATAACATTTTTCTCTGATTTACCTTTTAGATGTTTAGCTTTAGGGATACGGCATTGATCAAATTTGTTTATGTCATATGGGCTGTCTGGAGTTTTGCTGATAAAATTTTGTCGCAGACTTTCGAGGTATGTCATTGGTGCTATGTATCTTTATTAACACACCCCCATGCTTACTCATTGGCTATCATGTATTCCATCATTGAAAATTACTTTCACTCCGGGAATAATATTAAACATGTTGCATTATAACGTAAAATGGAAAAGGAAGAAAGTGTGTTACTGGTGTGTTGTCATAGTAACATAATTGTTCGTAACGCATTTTATGCATGTCGCGGCTTCTTTTTTTATGTTCGTAATAAAGGAATTTGACATTTTATACAAAATAAAAATAATAATAACAATAAAATAAAATGAAATAAAAGGTGCGTGCATCGAGTACGCTCATTAAAGTTGTATTTCTTAAATTCCTTATTTTATGAATTTTTATGTTGGGTGAATTAGTTGAAATAAATAAATAAAAGGAGGTGCCACTGGTATCAAGTACGCTCGTTAAAGTTGTATTTCTTAAATTCCTAATTCTTATGAATTTTTATGTTGGGGGAATTTTTAGTTGAAATAAATAAAGAATAAATAAATAAATGAAAGGTGCTTGTATCGAGTACGCTCGTTAAAGTTGTATTTCTTTAATTCTTAATTTTTAATTTTGGGTGGATTTTTAGTTGAAATAAATAAATGAAAAGTAAATAAATAAAAGGTGCCTGTCTCAAGAACGCTCGTTAAAGTTGTATTTCGTAAATTCCTAATTCTTATGGATTTTTAATTGGGTGAATTTTAGTTAAAATAAATAAATAAATAAATAAATAAAAGGTGGGTGTATATCGAGTACGCTCGTTAAAGTATTGTTTTTTCAATTCTTAATGTTTATGAATTTTTATTTGAAATAAATAAATAGATAAAAATAAATAAATAAATAAAAGAAGCGTGTATCGAGTACATTCGTTAAAGTTGTATTTCTAAACCCCTTGAAGCACGAGTAATTTTCAGAAAAACTGGCAAAAAATGATCGAGTTTTTTTTTTTTTTTGACAGAAAATGAATATTTAGGTACAGTATAAACTGTTTTTGGAAATTTCAGTTGCAGGGGGTGGGGTAAAAATTATATAAAAAATTACTATACACACAAAGTGCAAACGGATCTCAGAGGGGCATTAGAAATAAAATAACGAGAGGTACAAGATCGCCCGTGTGAGACACGGGCGTGTGCAAATTTGCCGGTAACTTTCGCCCGTGTCAGACACGGGTAATGCGTTAAGGGGCCGTTCATAAATGACGTCACGCTTTTTTCCCATATATTTGACCTCCCTCCCCCATGTCACACTTCAGTGGACCCCCACCCCCACCTTTGTCACGCGTCACGCTATGTTGCATAATGCATGATGTCACACTTCTTGTTACCCCCTCCCCTCCCCTTGTCACACTTTGTCACAATTTCACGAACCCCCCTCCCCCCTCGAAACGTGACATCATTTATGAATGATCCCAAAGTGGTTAAATTACTAACTTTTATAAATTTTTATGTTGGGTGAATTTTTAGTTAAGATGAAAGACAACATAAAACGGAAGTTGTGGAAGCAATGTATGTCACCATGAAGTTAGCTTTTAACCACATTGAAAAAAAGAAAAAAGAAAAAAAAATCCTGAAAATTTACGGTAAAAAGAACTGTTATCCATGTTGATAGTAGTTCTTGCCGGAAAAATCATGTTCATTCTCGTTTGAAAAAAACGTTTCCCTTACTGTAAAATTCATGGTAAACTTCTTTTTTCTGCCTTGTGAAAGTACCATACCTGCCATCTCCTATTTTGAAAAATTCAGAAGATAGTCTAAAAATTTGCAGAAGAAATTACTTGAAATGCAGAAGGTTTTAAGCAATGACAAATTATACTGGGGATGATTAAAGTAACTAAAATTTATGTTTTATTATCATTACTGAATATTTGCAGCTATTTTATGTTGACATTTTCAATGAAACACATGTTTATAAAATGAGGGATTCGTTCTAATTATATTATAAAAACATATTTTGCCTTAATAAGACAATCCAACACATTTATCTATTATGAAACAAAATGCTGCAAATTTAAAAAGTAAATACTTGTAAACAAATGAATTTCTTTCTTATTTCTTATGCAAAAAACATCATGTTTAAATATATCGCGATGAGGGGGGAAATATAGCTAAACTGTAAACCAGACGCTGATTCGAATATAGTTCGGGCTCTGAGCCTATTGGTGGGTCGAAGCTCAGTTCAGACTTGGCTTTCCAAGGCATGTGCATCCTAACTTGGATGTGCCTTAAGAGTTGAGTGTCATACTTTATTAGTCTTAGCAAAAATGAGGAAGATCTGATCATTAGCGCAGAAGAGCGGAAAATGAAGACTAAATGAGGAAAACTTCTGCAAAATGAGGAAGGGTTGGCAGCTATGAAGTACTGACCACATGGATTCCTTTTACATCAAAAGTGTTCTGATTATTTTAGTGTTCTGATTGTTTTAGTTTAGTGAATATATTGGAAAAGAAGTGTAAAAATGTGTTTGTTCATTGAGTGGTCCGATTGGCTTTTTTTTTTTTTTTTTGGAAATGCATTAATTAATGTTATATTGAACAAATATAAATCTCAACGTTAACGAAGCGGGCAGAGTATAGTGGTTAGAGATGACCTTGAAAAGTGCATGGCCATCTATAAAATTTGTGCTTATTTTAGTCGAATTCATTAAGCTTAACGTTATAAGAGATTTCAGAGCCTTAAGGTTTAACGTTACAAAATAATGAAACGATAAATGATGTAAATTAAAAAAAAAAAACACATTGCAAAAAAATCAATTTTATTTGTTAATCGAGTATTTCAGAATAATATCCGACCTACGTCCCAGAAAATCTTATTAGAAAATTTAACCAATACTTGTGCCTTTTCCCCGATAAATCTAGAAATTCCTAAAATACCTCTGGTGAAAGTAAAGTATTAAAAAGGAACAAAACCATGAAATTCGAAACAGAATTGATTTTCAAGCCTCTTTCTTAATTTCTCAAATTCTATTTAACATTAGACGCTATAAAACAGTCGCTTAAGTTATTAAATTTCGAACCGGAGGAGAGAGAAAAACACAAGAAAACCTATCGGGAAAATACAATATTTAACGGAAAAATTTTGCCGGAAAATTAATTTCTTTCATGCGAAGCGCATTAATTTTGTTTTTTAATATTTAACTTGAGTAACGATCTTTAGAATATTTTAATATATATGCGCGATGGCGTGCATCAAACACGCATAGCCTGAAGAAATGAGGTATAAAAAAAGAAGGAACATTTTTTCGGGAAAAATCGAATTTCTTTAATTTTCAGCTGATGAAAGTTGAGAACAATTTTTTAAACAATATTAATCGATTCTATAGAGCAATACTTTACATGATTTACATGTGATGTAATGTTTTATGAATGTTTCAAGTTTTATGGGAAAAATCCGTTATTTTGCAGCATCGTAATGTGATATATGTACATTGAATTTACAGCACTGATTCTTTAACACATTAACTGAAACTCAAGTCCATAGGAACTCCCGATTAAATATTTACATTCGAAGAAATGAAAGTATCCTTTTTATGTGAATCAGCGCTATGTTTTAGTCTTCTTAAGTGTTATATAAAAAAAATTTACGAGTTTTTTTTTTTTTTTTTTTACGTGTTTTAATTAATTTTTCAAATTAATTTTTCAAAACGCTTTCATCGAAATGTTCGAACATATTACAGAGTTTATATTTAAAAAATAAATAAGAAAATGAATTTTTTTATTTAAAAACATAAAAGTATCGGTGTTTTTTTTTTTTCGAATATTTTCTGCTGAATGTACGTCACTAAATAATTGGGGCTGATAAATTAATCTCTACATATTTATTTTTTCTAGCTGGCATAAAGTAAAGTTAAGAAACTAAATAAACACAAAAAAAATAAAGAAAAAGTCATATTTATCTTTTAAAATATCATTGAGTAAAAATAAAGGGAAAAAAGGAAAACAGAAGAAAAGAATATTTACTTATAAAAAAAAAGATAACCCACATCTTATTTTCGTTTTCTTTATAAATAGAACTTCTCCAGAACATCTCAATAGCATGTTAAACATTCTGCATTTGAATAAAATATTTTTTGAAATTTGAACCGTTAAAAATACAAACATTTGAATCTAACTAAAACCAAAGATTGTTCCAAGAAAATCAATTTTGACTTTTGATGGAGAACATGTGAATGAATCAATTTTTCCCTATATAATTTATTTATTTATTTTTATTTTGGCAATGTTAAAGGGTATTTTTGAATAGCTAAAAGTTTTCCAACATTAAAATCGCGGCAATTCATTTTGATTTTTGTTAGAAATATAAATATCTTCATCAACAGATAAATAATTTTTAGAGTATCATTAAGATGTGTCAGACATGCGGACGACATACTGTAATAAAATTCGATGCGCACAAATATCTCACAAACAGGGCCGCTGAGAGTCAAGACGGGCCTATGTCAGTTTTATCCCACCCCTACCCTCCATTACTCTTGCATTTTAGCCATAGAAGAATTTACCCGTTGCACTACTCCGATGTCGAACCGGGCCCCATGAAACAGCCAATCCTGACACTCCCTCTCGATGGCCCTGCTCACAAACGCTCGTTTTAAGTTGTGTTCTACATTAATACATCTGAATTTCGAACATAAACGCAATAGTGCGAAAAGTTTTAATTAAAAAGTTACCTTTATTTATTGCTAAACGATTCTTTATTTTCAGTTGCTTTAAAATGAATTCAACTCCACTTTATTGCACAAATTACCAGCAATTCATGTATTTTAATTGTCTGATATTTAAGCTGAGAAGCAGTTAAATTTTAAAATGATTCATGAGACAGTGTTATTAACCGTTGATTGCGTTCCAAAATGTCTGCTTTGGAGGTATTTAAGAGATGGATAGCAAAGTCATTAGATTTAAATGGAATGTTCGAACTTTTACGAAAGCTAACGAGTTGGAGTTTCGGGAAGAAGACTAGGTGGAAGGTAATTAATTAATAGAAGCGAAACATTAAATATACTGATTAATAGCTATTCTATCCCGAAACTACTTCACTTAAATTAAAGTTGAAAATTATCTGGGAGCCAAAGAGAATAGCGTCCATTTTATTTAATTGTGATCTAAGTGTGATCGGGTAGTTTTGTTTGGAAAGTGTGAATATGAATTTATTTGATTAAAATATTATTCGAAAAATGTATGCAAGCAGCATCTGGTTTTGAGGAGAGAAAAATGTTATTTGTTTATATATTTTCTCTTGTTAAAAAATGAAAAATAAATGAGAAAAAAAAAGAATTTGACGTAAGAAAATTTAAGATAGGGTTTATTAACACCGAATTGATTTTTTCCCAAAGCTAATTAAAATATTATACTGTATTTTATGTTTTGTGCATAACGACGTATAACGCTGTGTATAATAACGCACATTTAAAACGAATCGTCTCATTATTATTATTTTTCTTGTTTTCGAAATAAGCAAAAAAGAAATCCTGTTCAGTAATGTAAATATTTCCCCGCATCTTCCGCAAATGTCGTTTAGATTAATATGCTACTTTAAAAAAATGAAAAGTATAAACGCAAAGAAAATTATGAATTTTTCTAAAGCACAGAAAAAATTGAATTCTGAGTAAAAAATGGAAATGAATTTCTTGAAAGATTAAAAATGCTTTTAAAACGAAGGTTTTAGAATGTATTCATTCGAAATATTGTACAGAATGTGAAAAGGAATTTTTTTCCTGAAAATAACACATTTCTTTGGGAGAGACGGGAATTAAAAACTTGTCAGCATTTTCGAAAGGTACCGAACGTTCTATGAAAGAAAATGCTTGATGCATGAAATTTCTAAATAGGATTTTTAAAAAAGGAAAAAGAAATCTTCTTCAGAACCTAATTATATTTCAAAAATAGAATACTTTATTGACTTTTTCTTAGCCTTCCTATGAAATAAACAAAATTCTTTTGCAAAAATCAAAGACTTAGACTCTTTGAATGACGAAGCAAACTTTCTCCACCTCTGAAGCCTGTGGGACACAGACTTGAATATGTAGTTCGAAATTTCCATTTCCCCGTTCTGCGATGCTTAACTGGAACTGCAATATGCTGGGCTAGACTCTTAAATTTTCCCATTACCATATAAAGCAGGAGCTAATACGTAGTACAAAGGATAAGTGGCATCTACTTCTATTTTAAGTAGGCGCGACTTTCATCAACATGTCTTGAGGGCAGTCCCATTCATATGGAAGCGGAAAATTAAAGCATTTAAATGAAGCTTCCTGATCGTGCGATAACAATGAATTTAAGATGCCATTATTAGTATTAGGACTTTGGAATATGGCGAAAGGAAAGGAACGTAATTCATGGGAATTTGGTTGTAGTTTGATTTACACATTATGGAAATATTAGCCAGTTGCCGTTTATTCAGAGTTTATGAATTTCTCAGATGGGTCGACTTTGAACTTTGCGCTTTCGCTTGAATATCAGAATAAAGCGTTACACACTTTCTGTAGCCTGTGGTATTTAACTTTGCAATAAATATTGCACAAAATATAGCAACTTTTATTTCAACGGTGAAACAAAGGGCAAAAAAATATTTTTGAAAGATTCGAGTCCATCTTTGCTGATCAATTAATTTCAAAGTGGCAATACGTTCAAGGTCGAATTCAGCATCTATACCATAGACACCAACAACAAAAATGAAAGACATAGACAAAAATGCCTTTTATTTTTAAACATAGACAAAACAGTAGTATGAGACCATATACAAAAATAAATTCATCCCGCCTCTCCCTTCCCTCTCAAACTTATGCAAATTTTTACCAAAAACTCGAAGCTCTGATACCGAAATAAGCATTGAAGTTGTGGCGGGTTTCAATAACGAAAATTAGCTTCAGTGAGAAAATAACCAGATTTATATCTCATAAAGAAGTAAGAGGGAAAAAAAAAGATCCTTTCATAAAATGTGAAAATGTGAATACATTCATATGAATCGGGTTGTTTGTACTGAGTGCCTTTTATTTTCTGCATAAAAACTCACAGCTTCCCCAAAAGTCGAAGTATATAGATTTCATCACCCTAGCGTTTCTTTTTCCAAAAAAATAAAAGTGAACTTATCTGATGTGTTAACATGTTAATTTGAAATACATAATTAAAACAGTAAAAAACGTTATTAAGGGCTGCAGTATAGCTGTTAATAAATTTTCCAAATGTCATTATCAACAAAAGGAAAAATATTCAAACATCTTTTATTGCCAAGCTTAAGACCACATAAACACTTCAACTTCGAAATAATTCCCTAAAAACGAAAAAAAAAAAAAAAAATTAAAAAAATAGATGAAAGTGATCATAGAAACACAAGTAGTCATAAAAGAGAATTATGAATCCATTAGTAACACTCACGTCTTTATAATAAATACTTGGAGCTTGCGACTACTAACCTAGAACATCTGTGATTCTTTCTATTTTTTTCTTTCTTTTCTTAATGCGGTGAGAATTAAACAACACATCCTTGTATTCAGCAGGAGACAAAACGCCTTTTTTTTTTTTGACTTAGCATTCACCCTAGTTCATCACGTACTCATATAAATGACATACGATTTGTAAAGACAACCAAGATCAGACAACCATGTTTTTGATTCCTGCTTTGCTTCGATATTATATGCTATTAAAATGTTCGTTTTTAAGCGGAAGCAAGCCTCGAACTGTAATTATTGAAATCGACGGGTTGTTAAAGTTTCTCTTTTTCTGTAATCCTCGACAAAAGTCCAAGAATTATCTGCAGAAAAAAATATAACGTATTATTTCCTTTTGCAGATATACTTTAAGTCGTTTTCCGCCGCCTGAACCATTTTCAAAACAAATGGAATATGATTTTGAAGCAGAATTTTCTTAAAGTACACTTTAATGCTGAACGTGTTAAATATAAATATTGATTAAAACAAATAAATAAACATGTAAAATGATACACTTATTGATTGTGTGAGAGCAGGTAAGAACAGGTGTTTTCACGAGGGATAATAACGAACGATAACAGTGGAATGCTGGGAAAATGCATACTTTTACCATTACAAACAAATGTACTGTTCTTTCCACAGACAATGTTAATTTACTTGTTGTTGAAATGAAATGAATGTATTAAAATAATAGTAACAATAAAAATATGATATGAATAATTAAATTATCGACTTCAAAAATAAATAAATAAGAATTAAATAAATAAAATAAATACGAATTAAATAAATAAAATAAATAATTATTAAATAAATAAAATAAATAAGATAAAAATTAATTAATTACTTAATTATTACATAAATAAAAAAAGTTTAAACAGAGAATAATCGATTGTTGGTTGTCTGCTACTGTTACGAAACTTATAAAATTGTACGGCGTTCTCTTTTTTTTTCTGCACACATCGATGCCAAAATGCTTCCCGATGCAAATTCGAAGTGCTTCCCTCTCCTGAGCAGGCACGAATGGCAAAAACTTTCTTTTTCGTCAGTTTTCGCCCATTTAAGGATTTTTTTTCTAAATTGATAACAATGAACGAAGTTTTGACTGCAGAAAACGATGTTTCTTTAAATGCATTTTCATGCAAGCGGACGGGACTTAGCGATTTAGACATTAAACGACTGATAGCATTAATCGTGTCGCATAAAGCGGCACATTTCTGATAAATCATGCCTTAATGATATTTTTGTCTAAATCATCATTACTTTTAAATACATTTCCCTTCAATATTCCAGATAATATGTAAGTCTTTATCAACGCTTATTATTTTTATTTTGTTTACAAATAAACACATCATGAATTTCTACATGAGTGCAAATGAATACCGAATCGAAAGCAAAGAAAAATATCCTAATGCTCCCGGGAATCGAGTTAGCCTCATCAATGGGTGAAAAACTCAACTTCTCACTGCTCTCAGGAGCAATCAACAAGTCCAGCGAAGCTCACGCAATCCAAACCGAATCCGTTATTGCTTTTGAGGAACTCAGCAGAGCGTGGATTGGCTCGTTACTGTTTTCCAGTGGAACATATTAGCCCCGGGGCCAAAGCTGCAGCAATCAGTGCCCCGGCAAAAACCGCAATAACTGCATCAATGCGAGGCAATATCGACCTGATGGCCATCATTACTTTTGGTCGCAGCTGATGCTGTTTATTCCTTTATCAAAGGGATCTTATGCCTTTTGATGGGCGCAGGAATATTTATTTCTGCAGAAGAGAAATCATTTTCCTCCTAAGAATCCGCAAATTGTTTCGCCTCTCAAAATATCTTAAATATTATAGGACAAGCTTGATGATCCATTGCAAAATATCTGCTGTCTATAAGTTCAAGAACCAAACTAAACATGATAATGATCGCTCGGTATAAAGAAACTAAGGTGCTGCCATTCCGAAGAATCGGAAATTAACCATTTTAAAATCTTAAAAACACTAAAATTCGAAAGGCGTAAGAAAAGACTGCTAGATATAAAAATGACAATGATCGCTTGATATAAACAAAGTAAGGTGTTGCCACTCCAAAAAATTGGAAATTAAAAATTGAGTTATGAGTGGAAATATTTTTTCAGAAGTAGAAATAAATTTGTTAAAGTTCGTAAGATACGATAATAAATACAAAAAATTATGTCACTTTTCTAGACTATTCACTAAACAAAATTTTAAATATCGTTTTACCAGTTTTTTTTTTTTTTTTTGCATGATTTCAGTATTGTATCGTATCGCAAAATTTCATCGTAACTGGTCCATGTTAAGTGAAATATATAGATGAAAAAAATGCTTTGCACTCAAATTTGAGTACAGGGAAAAACAACGTAAATAAAGCACAAATTGTCAAATCAGTAATGCAAATAGCTATTTCGAGGTTGCAATGGTGCCTCTTCATCAGTGCAGAAAAAGAAATGCTCAACACACAACTGGAAAACTGTGAGATAACAGTCGCTGATTTTGGGGCAGAGGAGTCAGCATCAAAGTTTTAAAATTCCTGTAGTCGGAGTACCAGTACTCCGACCTGTCCTCTAGTAGTAGTCCTTTTCTCAACCTGCTCCGCAGCCCTGCCCAGAACTCTGACGGTCACTTTAGGGACCGTTCATAAATGATGTCGCGTTTTTTCCGATATATTTGAACCCCCCCCCCCCCACCTTTGTCACATGTCACGCTATGTTGTATAAGCCTGATGTCACACTTATTGTTACCCCTCCCCTCCTCTTGTCACACTTTGTCACAATTTCACGAAACCCCCCCCCCCTCGAGGCGTGACATCATTTATGAATGATCCCTTATCGAAAGTTTTTCTCTCTAAGCAAGAACAGAGAGAGAGAGAGTAATGCAAGGATTTAAACCTAAATTGATAAACAGTTGTGGTGATAAATCAATAAGTATGATAAAATTAAAAATAAATACATAAATATGTTAATTGCAACAATATTTCTTCTTTTGCATGAATTATTTTTATGATATACGAAATAAGGTCTTTAATATAAACTTTGTTTTATAAGGCACTTTCTTTGTTTATTTTTGTCATCGTTAACTGCTTATTCTTCTCTTTCCTTTTTTATCTTATTAATAATGAACCATCCAAGCATTTTTTGTCATGAATTTTTTTCCAGAAATTTTCACTAATAACAAAAATTGTTTTGTGTGTTTCATTTTAGAAAAAATCATTTTTACAAAAAAGAAATTATACGAATTCAAAAGCAATTTTTAACTTTTTATCTTAAATTCCGTTTACATTATAATGTAGCGTACATCCCACATGTTTGCAGACGCGAAAGTTGAAAGACCGTTTTAATCTTAAACAAGTTCATTTTCTCACAATGTCACTATAATAGTTAAACCTCCTCGTCGATAGCAGGTTTGATCCTTCAGAAAAGAAGATTAAACAAGCAATATTTCAAAATTTCTCGCAATTTCTTTTAACCTTTATACAAGTTAATTAAAATGCCTTACAGGTTTTAAAAGTTCGTATTAATACTTGAATGAACTCGCTAATATCTCTCAGCAAAAGCATTTAAGGAGGCAAATCAGAAATTAATTTTTGACCGCGAATTTTTTACTGCTTCTTAAAATTTAGCGAATCAATAATTTTTGCAAAATGCTGTTCAATATCTTTAAAACTTAAACATACCGAATATTGTAATAACAAGATTCTTATAACTAACATTATTAAAATTTTAGGTAATTTGTTTTAAAAATTAGCAGTAACTTGCGCGTTTAAGCATTTTTTTTTAATTATTTTGAGAAACTTTAGGAAAGGGAAATAGTTTTAATTGAAAATATCAAAACTGTTAATTAAATATAAGATCCGTCAGAACTTTTTTTTCGATTTCAGAAGAAAAGAAGAGGAGTACATGAAAATGAATGTAAAACATAAACATTTTTAAAGAAAGTGCTAATATATTAATGTGCAGGTAAAGAAGAAAATGTACTATGTACTTAGTTTACACATACTATTAGGCGGAAGGAAGAAAAACAAAAGTTACAACAAAGCCATTTGAAAATTTTTGATGTACATCAAAATTCATACAACAAATAAATTAATGAACTACCTGGGTGCCTCAACTATTAAATCAGTCTCTGACGAAGAAAAAATGAAATCACGTGACACAAGTTCAACTTTCTTTCCAAAATAAGTAAGGATAAATTTAATTAATTTTTTTATTCAAGTGGAGATCATGTGACACACGTTTAACATTCTCTCCAAAATAAGTAGGGATTAATTTAATTATTATTTTTTATTTGAGTGAGATAACATTCTCTCCTAAATAACTAAGGATAAATTTAATTAAAATTTTTTATTTAAGTGAGATCGTGTGACACACCGTTTAACATTCTCTTCTAAATAAGTAAGGATAAATTTAATTGAAATGCGATCATGTGACACACATTTAACATTCTATCCTTCATTAGTAAGGATAAGATTAATTAAAAGTTTTAATTAGAATACAAAAAGCAATGCTTACTAATTTGTATAAGAAATCTTAAGAACGTATAAGCATTGTAAGAAATAAGGACAACAGTCATTAAAATGCTTATTAGAGTGCCTTCTAACCATTCAACCTTCTAACTATTCAAATGAAAGCTTAAAATTAAGCTTTCATTTCTTTCAAAAAGCTGCATTTCTTCTACTGAATAAAACAGTTCCTTATAACTTCGAAACAGGTGTGTGATAATTTCAATCCAGCTTTGGTTCACACTAATTTAAATACAGTTAAATATTCGAATTTCTTATTTGAACTTTCCTTTTTTAAAATAAAATTCTTCATTATAAACAAATGTTTTAAGAAACATTATCTAACGTTTATGCCCGTTTTAAAGACAGTTTAGATATGTTACGTATGCATTACCATTCACTTTGTTTTTTTAATTCTTAGAATCAGGAAATGGAACTGCTCATTATATAAGAAAATTTTACACCTGCAAATACTTATCTGCCAATTATAAACTAAAAAGTGTACATTAAAAAAATGTGTTATTTTGGTGCATCCAAGTAACGTAATTTATGTACCATAATTACTACTTCTAGTAAGTAGCTTTACATTCACCAACGTTTTTGAAAAGCTCTTAAAATAAAAAATAGCTATCGCACAAGTGGTACTCACTTTCTACCTACTTAGTTTCCTAATGGGACTGGAAATAGTAGCAGTATTTAATCTTTTCCAATTTGAAGTTGTAAAATTATTTTTAAATATTTGAAATAATAAATAGTACCACTTACTATGTTATTTCTGCAGCCAAACGAATGTAAATCATTCTTCAGTTTAGCCGTTACCATTTGGAAAGTGTTATAGAAAATTTTGAATTAAACGGAAGATGTAAGAATTTCAGTAATGATCTCTTTGGGGATTTGAGTGTCACTTTTAAAATGGAATACCTGATTATCCATTAGTTTAAATTCTATATTGTAGAAGGAACTTTGTTATGGCGGAACTGTTAAGGTTTTTACCGTACGTATTTTTCAAGTCGTTTCAGCTTCTACTCAGAAAAATTCATTAAATAAGGGTCATATGATATCTATTTCTATAGAAAAAAATAAAAATAAAACTATTTCCCTTTTTACAAGTTTACCTTATTAGCCCTTTTAATAGCAACATGAATAAGGTTTAAACATGCTAAAGCGTTTGCTAAACATCTACATAGCACATATCGAGGGAAAAAGCGTTAAGTCTGGAATATGAATTTTCACAACCGTGTTCCTGTTAAATTTCCTCACAAATAATGCATCAAGAAAAAGGAATATGGAATTAACGTGTGAGTCCTAGCTGTTACATTTTTCTTTTGTAATATTTCTGAGAAAAATTTGACGTTGAACTTGGCTGTGGAAAATGCAAATTGTGGATGTTTTTTCTCCGGCATGAAGGAAATTATGTAAAGTGTTCAGAGCAGAATAAATACATTTCCCCGTTAAAAATTAACACTTAATTTTTGTTTGGAAACAATTAATGGATTAATGAAAAATTCTAACTTTGTTGCAATCTACATTATGCTATTTAACCCAATGCCATTTTTTTTTGCAATTGCCTCACATGACATTGGCTTTTCTCATACATTTTCAATTTTTTCAGAACTATATACATATACTATATAAATTTTTCAACTTCTTTTTAAAATGATTTTATCACAAGTGCTTCTATTGGAAAAATGAAACTACTTCAACATGATATAAATATTCCATCTCCTCTCGCAAGACGTTTTTTAAAAACTTATTTTTCTTTAAGGACACTTGTTTTTTAGCCTACTTTCCCGTAAAAGTAAAAAATAATAATAATAAAGCATGAAAGAAGGCTTAATGTATCGTGAAAATATCGTTAAAAATCAAGAAAAATCAAAAATAAGTGAAGTAATTAAATAAAGATTGAAAATAAAAAATTTGAAAGTAGGGTATTGAGATGGGGAAAAAGTGTGTCTGTCGGTCTGTCTGTCTGTCGGTCTGTCCCCCCCCCCCTAATAACTTTTGAACGAATTGTCCGATTCGAAAAATTCTTTTTGCATTCGAAAGATCTCGGCGAGGACATCTCATTTCCATATTTTACTTTTGATTTGAACAATTTTTCGTTCAACTTTGAAGAGTTCAAAAAAATTAACATTAGCTCCTATGGGCGAAAATGAAGCAAATGACGTAAACTCTGGGCACAAGAGCCAAGTTCCTATTGCAAGCTTATTGAAAGGAGTTCTCGGCGTGAAATATTGATTTGAGCGGTTTTTGTTCATTTTTGAACAGTTCAAAAAATTAGCACAGAGCTTACGGGGAAATTTCAACCCTATATAAATCCTGATCTAACGGACCGATTTGCTTGGAACAAACTTTATCGGAAAGCTCTTATAACGTAGAACATGTAGAAATAGAAAGTTTATCCAGAACTTACGAGCCTATTTTGCTATGAAATTTTTTGATCGGGATTTTCAAGGATATTTCTCAATGACTCAATGAGTGAAATAATGAACGAATGAATAAATGAAAGAGTGAAATAATGAATGAATGAATAAATGAAAGAGTGAAAGAATAAATCAATGAATAAATGAATGAGGAAAAGAATGAATGAATAAATTATTGAATAAATGAAAATATAAATAAATGAGTGAATAAATACATGAATGCGTAAATGAATGAATAAACATTTGAATGAGGTAACGAATAAATGAATAAATGCATGGCTGAATAAATGAAAGAATGAATGAGTGAGTGAATGAATATGTATTATCCGTTGTAAAAGGTATATTTTCAATAATTAGAACTAAAGATAAATAAGAAAGAGAGAGAAAGAGATAGCTAGATTATAAATTTGAATTTGGTGTATACGGGAAAGTAGGCTCGTATAGTTCTAGACGGAACTTCTTGTTAGTATTGAAAATATCAAAACCACTTTTTGGAGTAACTTATATTCAACGCCTTCTGAAAGCAGCCTCATTCATTAATCTTTAAAGTGTTTACGTAGAAATAGGCAGCAGTGAAATTAAAGAACTTAACTGAAGCAAATATCAATATTCTCAGCTCTTTCATCCTGCAAATGAGCTCTCAATCATTTGCTAAAAGAATTGTAAACTCTGGCCTTCCTAAAACCCTACGGGGCTCTTAGAAGAACAATCGCACTATTCACGCACGTCAGATTTCCTCCAAGAGTTATTTTTCTCATTTCTTCTATTTCTTTCCGAGGCAAAACTTTCGTTTCATTCGTGTTGCTTTAAAAATTAACTCTAGAGGAAAACCTTTTACTTAAAAGCTCAACTCTTTCAGTGTCAGGAACTTGGAAAATGGTTCTTCAAGAACTTTCTTCGGTCTTGTTTATTTAGTAGCGGACACCGTCAGTGCAAAGCCTGGTTAAAAATCCTAGGCTTTGTCATTAACAAGAAGCCAAGTATATAGGGGTACAGAACAAACTTTAATCGTTCCTTTTTGCTCCAACCTTACATTTAGGGTACTTAACTGGATTTTCTTTTATTTTTTCTTCCTTTTACATTCTTTTTTTCTTCTATCTCTTAAAGGAATGTGTTTAATGAGGGAGTAAATATTCTGGCGCCTTCTCGAGCTTTTAAGACTTTTTTTCTATCCTTTTAACCAACATTTTTTTTCAGAGCTTCTTTCTTAAAAAGATCTATTATACTCACCGATGTTAAGCAGGAAGATTTAATGGTGACTTTAGAGTAAAATGTGCTAACAAATTTATTGAAGAGGAAGAAGTTTTACCATCTCAGGACACCTTTCAAGTGGAAATATTAGGAACTGGGATGATATGCTACAACACTCAACGTATAATCGAAAATGCCCCCTTTTCTTTTAAAATTGCTACAGTATGCCGACTTTTTTTACTTCACCACTTTATATTTAACTGGAACTATATTGATAGCCGTGTGCAATAGTGCAATAGCCCGTATATATAGGCCGTGTACAATAAATACCACATTATGATAATAATTGATAATGAAATTACATCATTTCAAAAAATAAATAAATAAACAGCAATATAATTTCAATTTCGAAATAAACGAAAAGGGCTGATGAAAACAAATATGAGTACTGATTAACCTTGAAATGTTTGCATATACAGTGAAACCTGTGCGAGTTGACCAACTGCGGTGCAACACCTTAGTGGTGAACTTATAGAGAGGGAGGTAAAGGGTGAAGGGCTAATTCCGTTCCTGACAAAACTGGGCAACTTAGACAGGTAGTCAACTTTACAGGTTTTACTATATATTTATATATATATATATATATATCCAGACTCATACGGTGATTGAGAAATTCTTTAAAAATCGAGGAGTTTTGAAACATTTATTTTGTAATTCCTGTTAAGTTGTCGAGTTATTAACAACTCAAAGGCACAACCAAGAGTTAATTTTTTGCTATGAATTCCCTCTCCTATCTACGAAAGCTTCAGGTTGTGCCACAGTAACAACTAATTAAAGTTACAATACTTCTCAAAGTCACATGATATTCATAAAAAATATGATGCAAATAAAACAAATTAAATTCATAATAAATTTGCATCCTTTCAGACTCACACAATGAATGAGAAATTACGGTTAAATGACCGGCAGCAGTCTGTCCATCTAATTCACCGTTAAATTTACAGTTTGGAACATTTTTCTATCTTTACAGGACCTAAACCATATCCAATCAGCTTGGTTAAAAAGTCGTAAATACAAATGTTTACGGTTTTATAACCATTTAAAAATGGTTTCAAAACAAAATTTTTACCGTTTTTGAACCATTTCGAGGCGTAGAATCTCTGAGGCGTAGAAACTGTAAACGAAGCGTGCGGGAGTCGAACCCGGGCGTATGGTACACCAACCTTGCGCTCTAGTCATTCGGCCATCTACACTACGTAAAGTGGTCGTTTATTTATCAATAAATCTTCTTTGCCAACAGGCAAACTGGCTTAAAATTGAGATTTCAGTTTTTGATTGGATCCAAGTTTATTTCTGGTCTAAATTTACTGTATATTGACGAAAATTATTTTATTTGTTGCAAAAATTAAAATACAAACAAGCTTCAGCAGCTCAAATGATGGGTTCGCTCATTCGCAAACAGTTCGGGAATCCGATATCTCCAATTTTTGATTTGCGTGTGTATGTGTTTCTATTTAGTAATCACTGCTTAAGCCACTTTTTTCTTCTTCTTTCTTAATATACACATGCATATTTGAACTGATAAATCTTTATTCATATTTTAACAACAACGTACGACCGGTAAGGTTTCGCAACCAAGATGGACGCCTGATTCTTATTGAGCGCTTGAAAATTACGGTTAGTTGAACGTTCTTTAGGATAAACAGAGAATAAACGATTTTTTTCACAATCAGCTGTTTGAGTACCATCTTTTTAATGGTTATTCAACTGTTGTAATTAAATATGGTAAAATAGCAACCAAATAAATGGTTATTTTCCGATTTTCTTACGGAAATTTTTAACAGTGTAACTCTTCTAAAAATAACGCAATTCATGAAAAACATGGTAGATAAAACAAATTTAAAAAGTGAAGAAAAAAATAGTTAAATCTAAAAATTAATATTGAAAATCAAAGGTATGCAGAATGTTGATTTATATCTGTGATAGAGCTATTAATATTAAAAGATATATTGAAAGGGTTCCTTGTTTAATGCTGTTTAGATTTTTCTGTTTGACAACAAGTTTAATTGCTAATGCTGCTTAGCTTTTTTTGCCTTGAAAACAGGTTCTTTGTTAAATGCTGTATAGCTTTTTCTGCATTGAAGAAAGATTTGTTTGTTAAATGCTGCATAACTTTTTCTGCATTGAAGAAAGATTTGTTTGTTAAATGCTGCATAGCTTTTCTGCATTGAAAAAAAGGTTTTTTGTTAAAGGCTTTTTCTGCATCAAAAAGAGTTATTTTGTTAAATGCTGCATAGATTTTTCTTCATTGAAAAAGGTTTGTTTCTTAAATGCTGCAAGAAGTACCTTGTTGCATTCGACCTCTATGTGATTGTAGTCTTGGTAGTTAAGTTTTTTTTAACAATGAAAAGGAATATTTTGTAACCCGATTGTATTACTACCATTGCGTGCACTACTTTTGCAATTTTGTACTTCGTGACGTCTTTATACGTTATATTTTCTGTACTAGTACACATTTTACTCCTCAAAATTATTACTCTTCAGGGGAAAAAAATTAAAACGCTTAAAAAATTCCGCTCTATATTATCAGGTCCGGAATTAGTCAGAAAATAGGCGAAGTGCAAGGAGATAAAACAGCTCCTGGGAGCTAATAAATATTTCATTCAATATTTGAGGAAAAGTTGGCACGCTCACCTATTATTAGTTGCTCACTAGGGAATTGCAAGAACATGAGTTTCTGTAACACGAAGCAAATATGGCATTTCCCTTAGGTTTAAGCGAAATAATTTGCGAATTAATACGGCTTCGTAGGGGCTGTTTCCACATTAAAAAGTAGCCACAAAAAAGTTTAGATTTGTGATCCTCTCTAAGAATTTGCAGGGTGTCTGTTTTAATGCATGGGAAGAACTATCTGTTGAAATGTGTGACATGAAATGTATATCCACTCTGGGCTTAATATCAGTTTTTTATTTTTTTAAATATTTCTTTTATAAAACTATGATTTCTTTTTGTAAATGATCGGTTATTAAAAATATCCATTTTCTGAACAACCCTTCGGATAATTTTTCTACATTCAAAAGCAAAAGAAATTTACTAATTGCTTTATCAAATTCTTAATACTTTATAAAATTCCATTTTGAAACTAAAACTTCATACGGTATGATATTTGTGAATAAAATATATTTAGTTTTTACAGAAAGCACTTCCATTATATGAGCCACTTCTTCTATTTTGAGCTGGATACTATAATACTTCTGCAACAGGCGCAAAATTAATTGAATTATTTCACTAAGAATAAATAATTCAACCCTTGTTCATTTTGGCAGGGTATAGATTTAAAATGAACTTCTGATCGAATAAAACACTATCATAATTACTCCATCACCCACTTATGAAAATTTTTAATGCTTTTAAAAATCTACCGGCTATATGCTATACTCAAATTTACATGTTACTGTGTTCAGTATTCTAAAGTTACCTTATAAGCTTTTTTCTAACAGCCTTTTTCGTACATTAGTTCGCAAGCTAGTAATTGCTGCATATCTTCTGTAGTGTTCCTGTTTTCGATTGAATATTCCCAATTCGACACGGTTTAAATTCTAGAGAATTATTTTTACAGTTGAATGTCTCAAATGTTTTCTGATATTTAATAACTTGAAATTGTTACCATTTTTTTTATTCCAGCCTATTTTTGATTACCTTACCCTTTTTAATAGTTTCACTAAAACTGTTTCAAAAATGCCATTATCATACTGTATTCAAATTAAATAAATGCAGAATAAAATTGGGCCATTTATTTATTTATTTATTTTTGTTCTGCAGTTTCTCTTTGGAATCTCAAAGTTTATTTGGAGTATGATCGTTTCCACCCAATTCAACACCTATAAGGTGAGTTTGAGCATTTTTAGTTAATTTAGTAAACATGCCTATTGTGACATATTACATATGGAGCGCATTGTTTGCGCAAGCAAGCGAGTCTATCTTATAAGCTCTGGCTTTTTAAGCTTAAGGCTATATAAAAGCGTTTTAAGTCTTGAAATCAATAAATAAACTAATAATAAATAAATAAATAAATAAATGGTTAAAGTGAAACAATAGTAATAAATGAATGAATGATTAAAGTGAAACACTAATAATAAATAAATAAATGAATAAAATAAATAAATAAAAATAAAAACTATATAAACTAGACTAGTGGATTGTATGCTCATTAAATCGATGAGATGACGAGACAACAGAATGTCGTTAAAAAACTTTATCAAATGAATGCATGCATATTAAAATAATTTCCGCGTACATTGGTTGATTAATTTTAATGATTATTGTTTTAGAATTTTCGAAATAATGAATGGTATCACACTTTAAGCGTTTGAAATACCCTCAAGTGCAATCACTGACTAAGAGTTAAATTCGTGTGCTTAGTATTGGCAACATAGGCAAAAACCTGTATCATTTCGGTATTTTTTATAGCTTCTGAACAGAGTTTGGTTGAAATGAATGATAAAAAAAATAATAAAAGGTTCTTTTCGATCCCAAATGTAGCTTCAATCTTTTAAAAATACATTTTTTAAGCATTTAGTTGCAGTTTGAAAAGCAATTACTCACCTGAACAAACTATCTAAAATAACTTTTTAGAAAGAGATCAGGCTATTTTCAACATGCTATTTTCTCTAGTAGTGGTATATTAAGATATTTTTTGGATTTAGATAGGTTTCAAAAAAGAAATTAATATAGGTCTTTAAATAAAAGTAACATGATTTTACCCCCCTCTCCTTTGGGGTTGGGGGAGTAGTATGTATATCATATATAAAAATAGATGCATTTCGTAGTAAATATATTTTCCACAAGCTTTTTACAAGTTTGTGCTAATCAAAGGGTGTAATGGTAAATATAATTACCACAGCGTTAGACAGTTAAATGAAGATTATCATTATAAGATAAATAAATGCAAAATAATTTCATTTTCAACCGTGTACAATAATAGACAAACGTTATAGTGAAATAATATTTGTAATTTACTTTTCAATAATATTTTTTGTTTGTTCTACAAAGTCCAATTCAGTATGCTTAGGATGCAATATGCTTAGAATATTCTCGTTTTTAGCCCCATAACAAACCCATAAAAGTATTCTGAATTTACACCTCTAAATGAAATACACAAAATATTTTGGAGCGTAAGAGATAAAAAGAGATATAAATATTGGTATTATCAAACTATTGTTCAAAAGCTGTTGTCTTTAAATGATACTACAAATTACATCCCGGGAAAAAAGGGGAAAATATTTATTTTCAAAATCAGTTAAAAAGTTTTCCTAATAATACCATTTTTATCTCGCATATTTACCCTTAAGCATTATACCGAGCTCGTTGACAGCTACAATCAAGCTAACACGAATTTAAAAATGTATTTGCACTTTTTCCTTTTCTTCTAACTATTAGATCCAAAGCACCGATACTTCGTTGTGTGCAAAAGTGCAATAGCCCCCCGTGCGTTTTGATTCGGAAAGCAGAGTCTATTAAGCACAAACGTGCCTTAGCGTTGAAAACTATAAATTAAGAATTTTTCAGCCGTTTTATTAATGATCTAAGATAGCGTGTTCGGCTATTAGCGCATAAATATATGTAACTTTTTCCTCTGCTATCTTGTAAGGGAAGCGAAGCACGCGACTTTTATAAAGCATTTTTTTTCCAGTATAAGGCTGATATTCTTAGATGATTGCATTCGCTTTTAAACTTAGCTTAGTGATTTCGCTAATGTTCTCTTTACCACACAGTAAAAAAAAAGAAGAAAAAGAAAAAAAACGTGAAGCAAGTGGAAAAGGCACTTTGTTTCTTTATTTTTCACACAGACAAACACACATATTAATTTCACAAACACTAAAAACGTATTGCTTGTTTATGAAGTTGATAGTGACGACAAGGTAATATTTCTTATAATAGTAGTAAAAATGGATGTGTCCTTATTTGTTTATTTTGTCTAGTCATTTTCTTTTTTGAAATGTTTTGTATAGTCAAATTTACTACATTCTCATTATGAATTTATTACTAACATCTTTCTTTCTGCAAAGATCTTTTATGCTAACTCCCATTCATCGTTTTCCTGTATCGATCATTCAAAATGCACCACCCCTTGGGAAACGATCTATCTACTGCGTTCTACTGCTTATACTACATATGGGGTGACCCAGAATAAATGCCTAAATTTCATTTACTTTCTATTCATTAGTTTGTTTGAAATTTAAAAAGAAGTTCCGTCTAGAACTATACGAGCTTACTTTCCCGTAATCACTTTCAAATTTATAATCGATCTCTCTCTCTCTTTCTCGCTTTCTCATTTAACTTTAGTTCTTTTTACCTTCTTTAGCAGTTAACACCATATTCATTCCCTCATTCATTCATTCTTTCACTCATTCGTTCTTTCATTCAGAAACATCTTAAAAATCCAGATCAAATCGTTTCGTAGGAAAATAGGCTTGTTTAGCTCTGGATAAACTTCGTATCTGTACATGTTCTACGTTTTAAGCTCTTTCCGATAAAGTTCGTCCCAGGCAAACCCGTCTGTTAGATCAGGTTTATACATGATTAAAATTTCCTCGTAGGCGCCAGCGTTAAAAAATTTTTGAAAAAAATTGAACAAAAACTTCAAACCAAAAAATAATACACGTCGGGAGCTCCTTCTAATAAGCATGTATGAAGGAACTTGGATCTTTATTTCAGGGTGTACAATGTACATACTTTGCTTCTTATTTACCCACAGACGCTGTTAAGATTTTTTGAACTTTTCAAAAGCGAATGAAACTTTGCTCATATCAAAAAATAAAATATGGAAATGATATGTCCTCGCCAATATCTTTCGAATACAAAAAGAAAAATAATAAATTGAATCGGACTACGCTCTCAAAAGGTATTATGGGCGGGTACAGCACGACAGCCGCACATTTTACATGTTACCCACCTAAAAACCTTACTTTCAAGTTTTTTTAATTTTATTTTGTAACTCACTTATTTTTGACATTTTTTTTTCATTTTTAACGATATTTTTGCGATAAAGCCTTCTTTCATACTTTTTCTTTTTACTTTTACGGGAAAGTAGTTTTAAAGGAAACTATACAACGTCTTTTAAGTTATTACATTTTATAGCTCCGTTACTGGAAATTAAATTTTATAGTATATTCCGGCGTGTAACGCACATCTATAATGCAAACAACATTTAAAAAAAAAAACTATTTCTCACCACTTGTAATTCAGTTCTGAGACATTTATTCTGGGCCACCGTGTAACAAATACAAAATTTACATAATTTAAATTTACATTATTTTATGTAAATCCATTTCGTGTAAATCTATATTTTTAAGCAATATAGTTTTAAATGAAGCTTGAAGCTTTAAAGAAAGCTTGGCAGCGCATTGAAGTAAACAATATCGGGATTATTTTGTGGCAGTACTTACCTCAAACAAAATTGTGTTGAATATTGACGTATTTTTACGCTCTTTTTAAGGATTTAACCTACAACTATATTAAATAAAACTACAGCTGTATTTTGAAATAAATACGTATTAAAAATTACGATTAATTGAGAGGATGTTTTTAAAATATCTCGATAAAATATATTCCTGTATAAAAATAAACTAAAAAATATCAAATCTATAACAGACCGGCAAGATTAATTCTAAGATAAGCCTAAATATCATTTATCACAAAAACTTTATGTTGCTAATAACATGCTGCTTTAAAAAAGCGATGATAAATTTTTTATTAGAAGAAAATTGCGGATGAAACTTGATAGAAAGTATAAGTTCAAAACAACAATTACTTACAACAATCTTCGTTTTAAATGATATTCTAAACCTTATACCTGCTTTGAAACAAGTTTATAGAGATCAGCTCACTGTCAAAAATCGTTGAAATCTATCTCAGGGTTAATCTATAGTAAGAATGACAGGTAATGCTTATAGATGGGGATGCAAAAGAAAAAATAAAGTTGAAGCTGCAGTTTTTTTCTAGTGAAGGAAAAATAAATTAGTTAATGGTATAGAATCTTGCTTTGAAACTTTAGAACTACAAAAATGTACTTACTTCGACAGAAAAGAGGAACTGACAGCTATTTGATACTAATGTATCATCTAAAACCCATGTCTTTTTTTCTTTTCTTACTATCTTTTTATTCACTGCTTCTTGTTCAAGTTTTGACGCCACCATTGTAGACGTGTTACTTATTGTAAAATATGAATTATACAATAAGTGTTTATAAATAAAATATTACTTCCAGGATAAACTGATTTTTAAGCAAGATTTACTTGAGAATTGCATGAAAATCTGCGTACAATATTTCGTATTTATTTATGTGAATTTGTCAGTATTGTGTATAAAATGTATTTTTTTTGTAAAAGTAAGCTTAGCTCGTCACGTGGACAGTGGGGGGACAGCGAGGAAAATGCTCCATTTATGAACAAGGTTATTAAAAGCGAGACGTTCACTTTGCGCATGTATATTCAAAATGAGTAAAAGTAACGGTAAATGGCCCAAATAAAAGATTAAAAATGGCAGACCGGTTTCAAGGGTAATCAGCCTCCTTCGTCGGCGCCCCCTTCGGGCTAAAGTTGATTTTACTCATTTTGAATAAGGATATTATTATTATTGTTATTATATTCACTTTATATTACATTACACTACGGAGGGCAAGTCAATTATTTCCTCTTTTTCGGCCCCAGACAAATGCTATATTCGGAATTACCCGCTCCAATACAATAAATAATTGCTACGTATATGTAATATTTTATCATACGGTTAAGATATTATACAATACTATTTTATCCCCTGCGAGCTATAAGTTCAACAATAAAACTAAAATGATCATCTCTCGATATAAACAAACTAAGATGTTGCCACTCCAAAGAATCGAATTTTAACCATTTTAAAATCGTTAACTGCACTTTAAAATTCGAAAGGCTTAACCCTTTATATAATGACGGTACTTATAAGTACCATTCTGCATAAGTTCCATCCCAGCAACCATTTTTACCAATATTTTGATGGTACTTTGCCGGAACAGCCTTTGAATTTCTCTTTTTCAGGATACATATCAGCAATGGTTCTATAAAAAGTATTTTAGCGAGGAAAGGAACATAGATAGTTTTGAAACCAATGCTGCGTTTTGAACTGCCATTTCGTTCAGATTGCTTGCAGATTTTTTCGCTCCAGGAAAATAGCAAAATGCAAGAATTAAGTCACTGATTTTTTTTTTAATGTGTTAGTTAAGAACTTAGAAAACTATTTGACGAAATATTTTGATTAAAAAGTATGTAATTAATTTCACAGTGAAAATACTCTGTGGAACTTATTAGCTGTAAAGAAATAAATTCTTATAGATTGAACATTTTATTTATGTAAATCTCTTAATTTTCAGTGTAAATACCTAGAGAAGCTATTTATGTAAAACAAATTACTGCAGATCATAATGCGGTTGATAATGGTTAAGAAATCTCTAGATATACGCATGAAAATGATCGCTCGATATTAACAAACTAAGGTGTGTTGCCACTCTTAAGAATTGGAAATTAAAAAATTGAGCTATGAATAGAAGTACTTTTTAATAAATAGAAATATATTTTTTTTTAAAGTGCGGTAAGTTACGATGATAAGTACATATATTATTTAAAATTTCTATGCTAATCATTAAACAAATTTTTAAATTTTACCGTAGTTTGATTTTTCCATAATGTAAGTATCGTATGGTACCGCAAAATTTGATTGTAACTGGTCTACGTTAAGTGAAATATATATATAGATTCCGTTGAAAGAAATTTTTTTATTGTCTCACCGTCCACTGGACATAAAATTTTCTTTGGTAAATTTGCCTATAAAAAGAATATGTTTCAAGCTATTATCCAGTTTCCACCTGTTGCGATTTCAGCCTTTTTTTTTCCGAAAATTATTAGTGTTGTGTCATAAACATGTAATTCCAGACATAAATTGGATAATAAATTAAGAGTATATCCCCTCACGATGTAACAGTACATGTCTTTAATTCTGGAGTTGTCACCTATCAAGATATCACACAAGTCGTCACGTCGGGTCATATAGACCAGAGTTAAAAATTTAGTAAATTGGGAAGTAAAAAATGTAAAACTTTGTGTTTTAATTTCAATATAATGTAAGAATATGTAACATATAAAAAGCGTAGAAAAGAAAAAAAATTAAAATTGTACCTGGGTCAATATGCCCCAACGTGACAGCTAAAGTGTTTAAGCAAAAATTGTATCACGTCCCCTTAGTGTTTTTGTAGCGAGATTTTATTGTATACATGCATGATAGGATTTCTAACTTTTCGAAATTAGAATAATGCAACGCAAAAAGATGTAAAAGAAAAAAAAACCCTGTCTTTCAGATAAATGCCAGAAATATTTGGTAGTTATCTCTACAAATCGACGTTTTCGCAGTACACACTGCAAAATATATAAAAAAATATAAATAATAATCTATTTGTTCCGATGATTCAAGAACTCCTTTTATAAAGGTATGAGCTTCGGAATGCAAGTAGTCAGGCTTTACTTAGATTTAATACATCCTGAAATTGTATATATATTTATTGAAATATTATGTACTTCAACAAGAATACAAGGATCCCTTGTAATCTTTGTTGTTGTTTCTAATCCCCCTGGCATAGGAAAGTCTACCAGGTCCAGAAGATCAATAATCCACTGGCTTAGGGTGATACGCAGCTTCATTTTAGAGCGAGGGACCACGAGGGCTGAAGACTGACTTGACCTCAAATTTTGTGGTCTTTTAATTTTTGAATCAGATCCCAGGTGAAAGACCGTCACCTTTGATTAGCATCCCCAGAGGTATCGTTTCACTTGGAGGACTTTAGATCCACGACCTATTTAACGCGCACCAGCTCCCTTTAGAGTACACGGCCCACATGATCCAGCCGTGAGAGGTTGTCACCCTCTCAAACACTGACCTAAGTCAATGTTGCTTCACTTTCGGTGCTCTGCGGGAACCGAGCTTGTAATCGTTCAACCAAGGAATCTGCACCGGAGACTGGAGCAACGAGATTTTCCTCGTTGGAGCGCATGGAGCGGAGCTGTGCCGCCTCGATTATTGAAAAAATAGTACCCTTGAGAAAAAGTCGACCAAAACAGCTTTTTTAAACCTTCTTCTGATCATCTTTCCATTAGAAATAAAAATAACTACGTAACTTGAAAGAAAAAACGTGAAAAACAAGAAACTTTAGAAGTCTAAAGTGTCATTTGAAAGAAAAATTGAGATATGAAAACTTATTAAGCGTGAAAAAAATAATATCAAAGCTTCTTAAGAGGGTTATTTTAACTTTGAGGAGATGGGAATTAAACTGGTATTGAAATTAAAAAACTTCTTATACTATGGTGTTTAAATTTACAATTTTTGTCTCATGTCATGTTACATCTAGTCAAAAGAAATTTAATATGGAAAAAACTGGATTTTAAAAATATAATTTGAATAATATATTTTTTTAAAATAAAATTAGCAATTTTTAAAAATGCATCTTCTTTTTTAAAAATTGGCGTAAAGTCAGAAATGTTTTTTTATTGATTCATTAGTCAAAAAGCAAAACTTTTAGGCTTTGATTTTTTTATAAGTCAAATACTTTTTGAGCGAAAAAAATAAAAGCTGAAGTAACGCAAAAAAAAAAAACAACGAAAAATTCAAAATATCTTCGAAAAGAATTTTTTTAAAAAAGTACCTAAGTTATCATAGAAGTAGAGCATAAATTTGTTATATCAAGTTTCAGGAACATGTGGGGAAAAAATCAACATTATAGATATACATTTTAAAAAGGCCTTTGCATTTTGATGCAGATGAAATGCACAAAAAACAAAGTGAGAGAAAACATAATTTTTAGTTTTCGGCTTGCAAAAACTTAAGTCCTTTCTTTATCAAAATTTCAAGTAAGGAACATTTTTTTCAGTTACACTCACAATGAAAGTGCTTCTTCTTGCTTGTTTTATTTAAAAAAAAAATAATATTGGCTTATATTCAGCACAGTTACGGTTTCGGAATGAAAAGGTTTCACCTCACAACGTAATAAAATCAATGATAAATTAATAAATATTGCCTCAACATTTTTAAAGAACATTTTTAAAGATTTATTTTACTACTTAAGTCAATAAAATTCTTTTTTTGGTGTTTTTCAACATTTTGGGGTATTAGCTCCCCTTAAACGGTAAACGTCTTAAGCGGAAACTTCTTAAACGTGTTTTACTGTATTTAAATTTTTATTATACTATAAAATATAATTTAACAAGAAATAAAAAATAAACCGACAAAAAATATTTGGTGCATAGAGAAGAGCTAAAACGGAGCTGCAGCATGTATTCAGAGTCGGAGCAACTCAAAAAAGTGATTCCTATGGATCCCTGCTTTCAACCTTGGAAAATGACATAGCTTGCATCGCATGAATTCAACTCAGAGTCATATCTTCAAGAAATCATAAATTCCGCGCACCTTTATTTACAGAGACAGTTTACATTGGTTTTGTATAAGATGATTTTAAAAATTGCGAAAAAAGAGAAGCGTTCGAAAGGCCAAATTTTTTTTAATAACTTTATGTGTCGCTTCAATTTATAACTCAAGATATCCAGGTGCTCTTTTATGTTACTACTAGTATAAAGATACAAAAAACTCCCAACTCAATAAATTTTTATATTACATCAGAATTTTGCCAATCTCAGAGCTTATCAGATTTACATGACTCTGATGCCACTTGAAACATCCGCTATATATCTGAAATAATTCTCAAATGTCCAAAAAACTAAAGAGGAAAAAAAAAGCCTATCTCATTTTAAGCTTTTACATGGCATTCCGCAATGAGCTATAAAAATTCAACATCTACACCTCGAGGCATGCCAATAAAAAAAAAGCCCAAAGAAAAAACTACGACTATGTGGAAAAGGAAGAAGGAAAAAAAAAGGTAGAAAAAGCGCTTCGACGCTGAAACTTTGAAGTTGACGTAATTTGTTTCGATGGTAAGAAGAGTGATGTATTTATATAGACATGAAATAGTTCGTCATCAGGTTGGCCGACCTATTTGAGCGATATATCTTCAGGCAAAAATCCGGTATTTCTTTTTTCATTTTCATGGTCTTCTATGGTTTGGGTGATTTTTTTTTCTTCTTTCATTCTTTATGGATGCTTTACAAAAAAGGATTCTTTTCTGGATGCGATGTAATATTTAATAACTGTCAGATTTTAACTTGATTCCATGTCACCACTATTTAAAGAGATAGTCTGCAACTGGAGCCCTTGGGTCAGATTGGTTTCACGTAGAGGGAAAACAAGTGATATATGCTGCGACTGGAGAACATACGGGTTTTCGGAACGGTAAATCAAGCGCGGTGCTTCGGTTGAAATAAATGCACAACAAACATTGCAAATAGTGAAATCAGAACGCGATATATATCTCCCTCGAGTTTCTATTGCTATTCAGGTTTCTAAAGTTTTTGAAGTTTCGACAATTCGGCCTTTTGAAATAGAAGGGAAAAGTATGGACGTTCTAAAATTCGGGCCTTTGAGGTAATAGGGAAAAGTGTGCCCGATCTTAAAAGAACATTTTGGATGATTTTGAGTGCGGAGAGAGGCAGCCATAGATATATATTTCACTTAGCGTGGACCGGTTACGATTAAATTTTGTGGCACGATACGATACTGACATCATGCAAAAGAACAAACTATGGTAAAACGATATTTTAGTTTGTTTAATGGTTAGCATAGAAAAGTAACATAATATTTGTGTTTATTAATGTCACTTGCAGACTTCTACAAATTTATTTCTGTTTCTTAGAAAGTATTTCCATTCATACTCACTTTTTAATTTCCCCTTCTTTGGAGTGGCAACACCTTAGTTTCTTCATATGGAGCGATAATTCTCATGTGTGTATCTAACGATCTTTTTTTAAACCCTTCGAATTTTAAAGCGCTTTTTACAATTTTCAAGGGTTAATTTTGCACTCAATGTAGTAGCAGACAATATATAACTTGGAAACAAAGTGTTCACTAACATTTTTAGCGAAGTTTGATTGTTGAATTTATAGCGCGCAGATGTTCTATCAGCTAGTCTTGTGTAAAACACATGAATAAGTTTTTGGGTTCGCAGTGTTTATTTGCATCAAATAGACCAATTTAAATATCGCAAATAATATGGAAGCAGACATTTTACTGAAATATGTAGTATATAGTAGTAATGAATAATTATAAACATAATATAACAGCTGAAATATATATTCTTTTTAATTTACCTTACACGCTTACTACACATTTTTAATTTTAACATAAGAACAACAACTTTTAAAACAAATAATATGTTGCCATATGAATTTAAAAATTGACAAATTATCAGACAATTTGTGATGCCAAATCTTTAAAATATCTAACATAAATTTTGAATTATAGATACGAACATATGTAAAATTATTAGCGTAGAATGATTTTTTTTTCTGAATTTGTGAGTACGTTTAACCTAACGATGGCTTTGAAATATGCATAACTCAGTAGATGATTTTCACCCACACACGTGGATTCCAAGCGAATGCAACCCTTACAATAACCTACTCAGAGTGCATAAATCATACCCTTCCCTTAAACCGTCAGTGTTTTTGAAATAACACAAAAGATGCAATACGAAGTACAACGCGTTAAGTATTTTAAATCTTAAATGTTGCAATTAAGACGCTACCTCATTTCTTCGATAAAGATTAAACAAATTCTTCATGTTTTTACTTAAAACAAATGCGCTGTTGTGTTGTCAAAGTACAGCTTATCTTTTAAGCTTTCGAGTCAACGTTAAATAAACAATCTCTTCGAAGAGCCATTAGACGCCATAAAATATTCAAATGATATTAAACAAAAATTAATTATTAAATTATTCGTTAGCTACATTTGAAATAATAACTTAATAATGAATAAACATACGACGCTGCGAATAAATCTCAGAAAAGGATCAACTATAACAGGATTAAAATTTCATCCGTAAAGTAAAATAATAACGGAAATAAATTAGCAGATATTTTTATTCATGTGAAGAATATAATAGCGTTCTAAAAGACTCTTGGGAGAAAACTATAATGTTTTTGCACAATCATTTTATATTTTTTGTTTGGTTAAAAAACTAGTAATGAAAATTATAAATTATTCCTTTGTCTCCGACATCAAAATTTTATTGTGTGTTCTAATTATTATTATGATTACAATTTAATTTCCAAGTAAAAATAGGAAAGAATAGTTTTTTTTTTAATTTTATAGAATCCTGCATCTTACATTCTTCAGAATTATTTATTTGTTTTTCTTTTATAACTTTCTAAACAAACCTGTATCGTAAATATCTATTTTCTGTGGGTCTATAAAAACATTTAACAAATCATTGAAGCGTTATCTGACCGCTGCTAAGAAAAAAAAAATACCAAGATTTATAACTTGTGATAGTTGAGCTGGTAAACATGTATCACGAAAAGAAAATTAGTTTCTTGGGAGCACTAACTCAAGTGGTTTGAGGTGGATCTATTCTTAAAATGAAAAATTGGGTTTTTGCTGAATTGTAGGAGGTAGAAAGAGCATACGTAAGGTCTTGGTCCAAATTCTGAGGCCCAGTTTTGCATCCATGAACGCGGAAAAAAAATCGTTTGTTTATTTTCAATTTGTTTACGGTTCATTGGGCCAGTGTCAATGTGTAGTTCTGTTCTCCTGGGAACATGAATATGGATTAGTACATATATAACCGGACGTTCAGTGTAACAGTCATAAAAAAGGCAAAAGAATTGGGGAAGGATGTGGTCATTCTATAATGTCATGTAACTGTAGAAGAAAGACTTAGCAGTTAATCAGGGTCTTTGATCTTCAATTTCTCTATTTGTAATTGGTCTTCTCATATTTTACTATTGTTATTGTATTTACTGACATGAAACTAAAGAACTCCTAAAGTACTGTATAGTCACCAAAAATTAAGAAATAAAAACTGTGAAAACCACTTAAAATGGTTTATTAACCTGGTCCAAAACGAGCCTTCTATTTAGGGTAACTTCAAAATCCGCCAGAAAAGGAATTTTTAAAAGAATTATTTGAATAAAAGTATTAACAGTTGTGCAACTTTGAACCAGTAAAATAAAACTTCAAAATATTTAATTTTTTTTATTTCACAACCTCACAGGGGGTTTCTGTAATTTATGATAGCGCATAGAACAACTTTAAGAATTTCGACATTTGCAAATGTTTCAAAACTTCAAACCAGGATTGAAAAATAGCTTCCAAGCAGTGCCTTCAGAATTGCTGTATTATATAGTTATATGTGTACAGTATTAGACTTAATTCGTAAAATTAAGAGTAGTCTTTATAACCTGGCCAGATGAGTGCAGCACTAAACCTTCTAGTTTTTTTTAAAAGTCAAATATACAAAAAAATAGAACGTTGTTCAAAGTTACCCTGAATGACTGTACACTAAAAAATTTTAGTTCCATTTTTCACCAAAACAAATGGTGAAATTTAGCTGCAACCAACATTTGGTACTAAAGTTGGACTATTATAATGGTTCCTAGTTTTTCCTTCATGGTGGAACTAGGTGACACTACATAATTATAATGGTTCAATTTAGTACTAAAGGTTGGTCGCAGCTAAATATCACCCCCCCCCCCCCTCTCCCAATTTTGATGAAAGGTTGAACCAGAATTTTTTGCAGTGTACCTAAACGGTAAGATTTTATCGTTATTTATATTTAAAAGAATTTCTTACATTCTTCACATATTTCTCCTTCGAGCAATATGCTGATGGTCCCTCCCGAATGATATATCATTCCAAAAAATGACGAAATAAAAAACGAATTTAACAAGCGATAACAGAACTGGCATTCATGCATCAAGTTAAGTGCATGTAACTGCTTTCCACACAGGATTCTTTACTGATGTTATCCTTCAGAAAATCGTGGTCAGAGGGAAATTCGAATTCGGTGTGCAAGCTTTCTTCAATATTTCTGAATGTCACAACCGCATTTATTACCATTTTTCTTTCTCCGTCTTTGTTCTTTCTTTCGACTTCATTTGTCTTGGCCCGTTGTTGATGATGTTGTTGGTTCGTCGTCCTTTTTTTCTTCTTCTCCTTCCTTCTCCCAAAGCGCTGCTACATTTTTATCCATTTTGATAACAGTTGGAGGGAAAAATGAGTTCTTCTTCAAGGTACGTGCTCGACATCAGATTGAGCAATTGTCTCGCCGGGTGAGGGACGCCGGAAGGGGACGCAAAATGAAGCTAATAAAGGAGAAAACATAGATAATAAGTACTTCGGAAAGTCATTGTTATGTTTATGGAAAAATGAATTTTGTTGTTGGCTTTGCAATTTTCGCAATGGGGTTCGCCTCCAACATAAGTAGATTCCACCGAAGGGAAAATTAATGGAAAAGATCTTTTGGAACCCCAAAACCTGTGTGATTTTAATTGGCTGAGAAGATAAGAAAATGACTTCAGCTTACAGCGCATTAATCAGTTCATATTTAAACGTCTTTTATTTTTAGAAATGATATTTTTGCCGTATAATACAAATAATAGGTTAATTTTTACGACGCTTCTCGTACTTCTGACAAACGGCGCTAGGAACAGTTAAGAATGTTTCTTATTTATTTATTGCTAATGTTTAAAGTAACCATGCCAATTTTCTACATGCATTACACTTAGTGGCAAATGAACGACAAAACTAGTGAACTAGTTCACTACATAGACCATTTTCCGCAATCCTGAAAGTATACTTTCAGGCACAGAAGGAACTACGCACCAGATATGGATATATGTTACACTTTATAGGGACCATCCATAAATGATGTCTTTTCCCCCATATATTTGACCCCTCCCCTCTTTGTCACAAAATGTCACACTTCAACATGACCCCCCCTCCCCCATGGTCACGTATTGCATAAGCATGATGTCACACTTCTTGTCAACCCCTGCCCTTCCCTTGTCACAATTTGACGAACACCCCCTCCCCCTCAAAGCGTGACATCATTTATGAATGATCTCCCACATACGTCTTTAATCGTGTATATAACGCCATTTTGCCAATGTAAAAGTAATAATCAACTTAGTGTTTAAAGATTTATCCGCATTCTGCGAAGAAAAAAGAAAATAGTTAAGGAAGAAAAGAAGGAGTTATAAAACTTCTTTGCATCAGTTATGTGAAGAACAATGCTTTCGTGCTTTCAAAGTGTCCTGTCTCAATTTCAATTGACTGTGAACTGTAACTGTGAACTGATTAGTTATTTAACAAATACTGGCAGACTCTGAAGGCAGAGAGAACTTTTCATTTTTCATCCTTATCTCAAATGAAATTGAACTCAGTATAGGAGTTTAAAACTTTTAAGTATACTATATATATAATTCACAATAAAACATTAGGGCACATGAAAATTAAAATTTTCTCACTTTGAAATTCTTTTGAACCTACCAAGAAAAATGCTCACGTATCTTCAATAGCTATGATTAAAGTTTCAGCTATCTCAAAATATAATACAATTTAATAGTTTTGGTGCTGTGAAATGATGCTTTTAAAATTTACAATAATTGAGCAAGTTGTTAAATAGGAAAGTTTTCATGGCCGTATGCAATTGTAATATTAAGTAGTTATGTGCCGTAAACATCTTTCTTTATTTATTATTTTTAAAGATTAGTTACGCAAATGACTTCCTTTTTTGGAGCATATCCAACAGCTAAATTTAAATACAGGAGCAAATTGTCTTTTGTTTTTGACTTTTAGCTCTATGTGAGTTTTTTAATTCCATATAGGAAGAATTTTGTTTCATTTATATAAGATTTATTTTTATTCCTTTAGGTAGAAGAATAAGAGACAAAAAGGAATATTCCATCGCGTTTTGTTTCTTAAGCCATTTTTTAAATTGCTTCCGCCTTCTTTTCAGAAAAATCTGGCTATCGTTCAAGAGGCGATATATTCTACTTCCCAAGAGCAAGAAAAAATAAAAATCCTCGGCTATAAAATAAAGTTCTTCGCTTTGCCCAACTGCTAATAAAACTTTAAATGGTTCTTCGAAGAGTGTTCTGGTAGTCAGTGGATCGTCCAAGCGGCGCGAACTTACTGGCCAATTACATTAATTGACTCTCCTGTAAACGCTGTTTCTTTTATGAGTTGGGTACAGATGTTAAAGCAACGATTCCGCAAAATACACATTATCGATTAACTGCAGGTCTAACTATATATATGACTTGTAGCACTTCAAGGTGTGTTTGCGGCTGGGATTGGATTAACAGCTTTTTAACTAGTAAAATTGGAAAGTTCCAGAGCAGGAATTTATTCCAGCTTAATCTTTAGACATTGTTCAGATAATTCTGTCAACTGCTTCACTGATGCCAATAACGGAAACTAATTTCTTTAATTAATTATTTTTTCATAAAAACTGTTACAGTAAAACTCCTTTAATACGCATGCATCGGGGGGACAGGTTTGACATCCGCGTTATAACATAACCGAGTGATTCTACAGAAAACCTGCATTTTAAATCACAAAACAGTAAAATGTAAACTATTATTAACATTGCTTATTTTTTTATTTAACATGTAAAAATACAATGTTTTCTGAGTTATAATTGAAAAATTTTAGAAATTAGAAAAAATAAATAGTAAAAACATCTATCCACAGAAGGTGATATGTCACTTCTGTGGACTGTCACAAGCCAGAGTTGTACTATTTCAATAGTTGTAGCTGATGTATTACACCACATACGTAGATTAAGTATGTGCATTTTCATTAGAATACGTATGAATTTAACATTACATACGAATTGTTTGCCCTATTTATTGTCACATTGAATATTTTTGAAAAAGAAAGCTTGTCACAAGGTTTTGCATCACTTCTGTGGACATTTAAAAACATTTAAAAAAACAACTCTCTAGACGGCGGTACTTATTCTTTTCTAGTGGCAAATAAAAGAAGAAGCAGCCTTGTTGGAAATGCAAGCGAGTTGCTTTGAATAAGTTTGAAATCTTCTGGGTAAGAGTTTGGTATTTATGTTCATTCGTAATCTGTTCTGCTTATGTCATCACCTCTGTGACCTTTTTTAAAGTAACAATTTAAAATTATATTTTTTATTCAACGTGCCAAATTAAACAAAATATGATGTTCTAAATGTTATAAATAGCACAAACTCATAGAACTAACCCTAATGTAATTATTCAATAAATCAGAAGTTTTCATCACTTCTGTGGACATCACTTCTGTGGACATCCCTTCTGTCTCAGAAAATTTACGCCATGATTAAGCAGCTATATGTATTCATCTGAAACCAATTTTTCAAGAACTTGAACTAGAAACACTACTGATACTAAGTCATGGACCAAGCACTCAATATCGAAATAAAAAAATGTTTTATCTCTTGAGAGCATTGATTGCAAAAGAAACAGGAGCAAGTACATGTGCTTGGCATTTCTCAGAAACTAGTCATGGAAAGGGGGCGCCTGATGGTGTGGGAGGAACTCTAAAAAGAACTGCGGATAATATTATTGCACATGATTATGATATTACTGGACATGATGAGTTTGTTTCTCTGCAAAAAACAAGATGCCCTGGTATCAAAGTGATTGATATCACTAAAGATGCTGATGTAGAAAGGAAGAAAATTGATGAGATTTTAGAGAAAAAAATAAATATCGTAACATTTAAAGGTACAATGAAAATACATCAGATTACTTGGTCAAAGAAAAACAAGCACTTTCTAGATGCAAGACGTCTGAGACGTCTGTATAACGTGCAAACCTGAAGAAAAGTGTGTTCATTTCTCAAATTCCTGTTCATTTTGATGATGATCATAACAGCTCCAATTTAGATGAACTTGAAGCAATGGAGAATAAATATATGGTTGTCTGCTTTGAATGAAAGAAAAATTTTAAGAAGCATTATATAGGAGTTGTTACAGAAGAGCATCAGACTGAGTTCAAACTTTTTAAGGAGATCTGGAAATAAAGTTTTTTCTTTTCCTCAACAGGTTGATGAAGAAATAGTTGATAAGAAAAACGTAATTAATACTTTAAAGTTTCCAACCAGGAACAGCAGAGGTTGTTATATATTTGAGGATAATTTAACACCATTCAAAAACTTAGAATAAATTTCCGTAGTTAGTAGTGGTAACTTAATCTGTTAAAAAATATAGACAAAACAAATTTTGTATTTTATTTATACGTTCTTTTTTTGTCATAGAACAACTGGATTACTGATATATGTCAATAAATTTTGTCTGATTATTAAATACCAAAATTATTTTGCATAAACTCGCTGTCTCTTTCTTTTTTCCCATCAGAAATTGTATGTTTTCAGCGATATCACTTCTGTGGACATAGTCATCACTTCTGTGGACTGCTAAATTCTTCTTAATTTTTTTTCACAAAATCAAAACGGAGTTGATCTGTGCGACAGATGTTATAGATATACACATATCATAAGCCAACCTTCAGATTTTTTTTGAAGAATTTATCTTGATTTTTTTAATTTGAAAATTTATGTAGTCAAATTGCTGGTTTTCTGTAGAATTACCCAACCGCGGTATAGTGAAATTATACCACGGAACCATATTACGAAGTAATACTCGCTTTTGTTGCATCATTTTTACCTTTATCAATTACTCGTAACTTTCCTTCCATATTATAATAGTTTCATCATCTTTGCTGCCATTTTATTCACTGGAATTGCTGTGCAAGAACACATCTCAATTGCGCAATCAGACCCAGTCAGGGCGATTGCGCCCGATTTTGAAATCAAGCTGTATTGTGTCCTTCTTAAAAGACTGAAATAGGTGTACATCTGGCCTATCACAGGGCTTTATCTGTTAGTGTGTGTGGGGGGGGGATATGGGAGCTTTTTGGTTAGACTATTTGTGTGTCGGACTGGCTTTATTTACATTGGTAAATACGAAATCCCCTTTAAAATTAAAAGATAAAGAGTGGTTTAAGCGTCGGGGGACATGACAATCACCGCGGTATGTCCGATTCCGTGGTATACTGAGACGCGGTATAATGGGGTTTTACTCTATTATTTACTGACATAAACTCGTTAGAACAAATATAGTCCTACCACGCAGTTGTGACACTTTGGAGCTTCTGCGCATGGCCGAAAAGAACGAATTCATTCGAGTTTTAGGGAAGCTCGTTATGCAGGTGCATTCATTAGCACGCGAATCTGAATGATAGCTTCGTTGTTTGTAAAATCAACCAATGGCATGCGACATGAGCTTAGAAGAAATAAAGTATGCTAAACGAACCAAAACGAGAACAGAGTGTGGCACGTCCCTTATGCCAATAGTTTCTCCCTCGAGCATAAATATATTTTTCTTGTCACTCTGCCAAGCATAGGTCTTCGTTTCTCATAGGACTATAGTAAATTTAACTATCATGATACATACGCTTTAAAAAAAATAAGTTGAAAAAATTTAATAGTTTTAAATTTGTCTTTATGGAAAGAAGACACAACCTTTACGAAAGTAATATCATAAAGTGAACAAACGTAACAGGACAAAAATTTCCTACGCTTGTTGCGCAGTAGTAAGAAGTCCTTTAGTTTCTAATAACAAGAGTATATAAACCAAAAGTACACAAAAAAAAAAATCAGCACATGTTGCTTTAAAAAATGTTGCCAGTGTGCTGTCTAGAAAGGTAGGTGTGCATTTTGAATATAATTTGGTACACCAAAGTATATAATGAATTTAATTATCCTTGGCAGCCAAATTTGCGACATTTTTTGGTGTAATATACTATTAATTTTACACGGTGTATCTAGAAACGAACTATCATCAGAATTTAATAAAAAATAGATTATTAAGCGTATAGAAAATAGAATATAAAGATAAGCCTAATCATACATTAAGTCCCACAGATTTGCCATTCTAATCACCGTATTTAGAATGCGCTTAAATCTTGCATTGTACAAAGTATATTTTTGTTAATTTTTTTTTAAAAGTTGTTTCTGCAAAATTATGCAGTTTTGAGACACTAAAAAATAACATACATGAACAATTTTATTGATCCCATTCGTTTTTATATTTGAATTTAACACTTTTCGGAATCAACATATACAAATTTTATTCCCGAAAATTCCTGGAAAATTAGTTAAGAAAATTTCTTCCTAACCTTCTAGTAGAATTCCGGAACATACTTCAAACTTGGAACTAATCTAAAATAAATTTTCCTTCTGATACTGTTCAATCACTGCTTTCAAATGTCTTACACAGGAAATTTTCCATTTTATTCTGAGCATAACATCTATAAAACATTACAATCAATTCAATAAGAAAAGAATTCTAAAAGAATTGACGGCCCTTACTCTAATAAACTCAACGATATTGATAGTAATAAGAATAAAAATACAAGAAAAAGCTCCTCTGTAAAACCATTTTTACTCGGAGCTTACTAATAAAACTTTAAATAGAGTAGAAAAGGTTGCTTTATAGAACATTCTGCAGTGTTCCCTACACGAACGATTGCACCAATTACATTAATTGGACTCTTTAAGCGAGTATTTTAAATTGATATTTAATGCCATTTTTTACTTTTTTCTCGAGCTCTTTTCCTTGAACAATCTATTAGCCTGAAACTGCGAAACATTTATTTCCTAACGTTAATTAATAGAAGCATCTGAAATAGTTATAATTGTTCAACTAGCATTTTAATGGACATTTCTGGAATACCGTTAATTAGTACGATACATGTAAATATTGCTTTAAACTTTGCTTACAAATTTCGAAATATTGCTTTATTGCACCCATGGTTTTGTCTCATGGGAAGGAAAGCTAATAATTTGTCCTGCAGACCTTTGATGTATTTTAGTAGAAATTCGGCTTCGAAATTGAATAGCCACTGGATTTTATTTCTATCACATTTCAAGTAATATGCACTGACAATTTTGATTTATTTCACAATTGGGGCACTCAGCAGCAAAGGTGGGTATGCGGTAAAATGAAAATTTAGAGATAACTAGTACATATGACAACAGAAACACCTATCTGTTTTGTAGCAGTGAAGTGTTAGTAGTAAGTGCCGCCATCTAGCGTAGTTATGAGAAAAAAAGAAAACTCCCCTATGATTTAAATTTCGCCCTCGTGTTATAAAAGTATTTGTTTTGTCCCTCGCATCCATTTGCTTTTCGCAGCATCAGTTGTATTTAAAAAAATCTAATAGCTATCAATGCAATGGGATGATGATCAGTTTGAGATAGATACATTCAAGAATATTTAAATACGTTCTACTGCAAAATGATGCCATGGAATAATCCGAATAGAACAATATTGTGTACTAGCATACACTACACTAGTGATGGGCATAATCGAGTGATCATAATCGAGAACTCGATTACTCAGGATATCTCGAGAACTCGATTCTGACGACCATCTCGAAGGCTCGATTGAACTTCTAGAGAACTCGAACATCTCGAGATATCGATTGAACATCTCGAGAAGTCGAACATCTCGAGATCTCGAAATGATCACTCGAGAACTCGAGATAATTACCCCGAGAACTCAAGATGGTCACTCGATTGCTGATCACTCGATTATCAAAACCACTCGAGTACTAATCACTCGATTAGTACTCGAAAAGTAGACTGAAATTTCTCGATTATGCGCAACACTACTTTACACCTGAAACGCTTGATAGCTAATGACTGACTAATTGGAGCATCAGCACATTGCAACGGAGCGTTCGAATGGTGCCCAAAACATAGGCCAATGCTAAAGCATAATTTGCATAAAAATGTGGTGAAGCAGATCAAGGCATTGTTGCGTACGTTTTACCTGTCCTATTTTTTTCAGTGAGCTGTAAAGCATTTGATTTACTTGATTAAGAAATTGGTACATGGTCTTTAGATAAAAAATATACTAATTTCGGAGTATATTTAACTTATTTTTTCTGACTTGCTTGCACATACGTTTCTTATGAAACTAATTATATTTGTATCGACGTAATTGATTTGGCTTGCCAATGAATTGTTTGTTATGCCAGCTTATGAAGCGGCACTCATACAAATTTTAACCTAAAAAATTCTGCCTAAACTATTGAACCCACGTGTACGCTCTACTAATGGGGACTTAGAAGACCTTGAAAATTTTGAAAAGGTCATGCCATGCTTTCTCAACGTCTAATACATACAAGATATATCCTACATCCAGTTCAATACCGCCATAAGTGAAAGTTTTAGTTGTTAATTTTATGGCGGTTTTGCAGTGTGTTGGACTTTAAAATGAAATGCAGTTACAAGTGATTAAATTTAATGCTATAAAACTTAATCATTTAATGCATTAAAATCAAAAATTGAAAATTTGCACAAATGGCGGTATTGAACTGGATGCACGAAGCGCCACATTGCACATACAGCACGGTAAATTTTCGAAAGCATTAGAAACAGGCCTTCAAGAACGGTAAATTATGATCATGTAAAGCTTCGATTAACACCGGTCCGAACTAATACAGTTTCGGATGAAAAATAAGTTCCTTGGCAACCTCGAAACATGTGTTTGCTATCTTTATCAAAATTTGTATAAAAGTGTGGTGTTGTTTCAATTTACTTTTTATTGTGTACTGCAAAGGTTTCCAACTTTAATATCGTGATATGATTCAAATTTCACGCTATTATTGTCTTAGTTGGAGCCAAATTTTTTGGAATTTAAATGCAAAGCTAAAAATCTATGTCCCATTCCTTTAAAACCCTACAAACATACTAAAGCCTCAAACATAATTTATCAAGAAAGGTACTGCAAAGTATAATATCGTACCTATTTTTAAAGCTCATTTGGCCAGGAAGTTTTAGTTATTCTCTGGAACACTTCTTTTAAATCGTACGTTAAATTAGATTTTTTCGTTTTTAATTGAGGCACTGAATAAAAAAGAAGTTTTTTAGCTGAAAATTTTGAATCAAATGAAACTCGGACATGCAGTTAAAATTTTGAAATTAATTGTCAAGATATCAATTAGAAGGGAGTTATATTTATGGCTTTAAAGATATTGTGTAAAAAACTCGATAAATTGTAGTGTTGTCCCCAGCTGAAGAAACTCGTAAACACTTGTGTCAACCACCAATTTCGTAAATATTTTGTATACTAGGCTTTAATAGCGTAATCTGTTTTGTTGCTTTAGAAAAATGGCATGTCTCGCTTGTTGGCATTCTGAATTTTTATTCTTGGTTCTAGTGAATTTCGGATTAGAGACATGGAAAATTCGCTGAGCTAGAACTTTTTTATGTAATTTTAAGAAACGGAACTAAAACTGTTTTGCATTTCGGAAGCTGAATCTTAGATAAATATGTGTGTTGATTTCTCGTCTGAATTAGTTCAGTGTTGCATGACATTGTTAGGGTAAACTTTCTTTGACTGAGAGCAATCGTATATGTTACTGTTATTTTTTTTGAAAATATCTTTGTTTTCGTTGTAAATGTTTTAAATCTGCTTCATTCAAGCAATAGAAAAAGAACATCGGTTTATTTTGAACTTTAAAAATATAAAGTGGTATTTTTTACACGTATTTGCACTTGCCAAATTGGCAATGTGACATTTATATTCTGTACAATTTGACTTTTAATACACCGAAGTATGAACAAAAGAATTTAAAAAATAAAAATATTTACCAAAAGTCTTTTTTTCCAAGTAGACTACAGCATTCAAAATAACTTTACTAGATCTAGCAACTGCATTTTAATGTCCATTTTCAACCGACTTCACAAAGGAAGGAGGTTATACATTCGTATTGTATGTATGTCGATTTTGTTTGTTTGTTTGTCCACTCATAACTTCTCACCGGATGAACCGATTTTCGTGATTTTTTTTTAATCGATCGAGGATGGTTTCCCATAGGTCCCGTACCTTCGTTTGACCATATTCGATAATTAAAAAAATGTTATGGGCAGAAATAGGGGCCTTTTTTTTTTTGTTTTGGTTTTTCATCTATAACTTTTGACTAAACGAACCGATTTTGATGACTTTTTCTTTAATAGATAGAATGCCGTCTTTCTCAAATATTGCACATTAATTTGACTACATTTGTTTTTTAGAAAAAATGTTACGGGTGAAAAATAAGTATTTTTTATTTTATTTGGAAAGGCTTGACTTGATTTTTCTTTGTTGGGAAAATTATAAATAAATATAAACCTCATTGTTAAAAAAGTTTTTGTTGCCATTGTGCTACAATAATAAATGCAATTACAGCAAGATTTTCACTGAAGGCTTCTCTGAAGCAAAAATTAAATCCAGTCAGTTTGTTTGCTAAAATCGACTTCAAAACGGAATTTTTCATAGAAAGAAGGTTTGCCCTTTGATATGGATTTTTTAAAAATAGAGTATTCATATAAAAAATGTATTTACATTAAAAAGGATAAAATAAAATAATTTTTGAAAAAAAATAGAACCGACTTCAAATCACAAATTGCGCTAAAAAGTGAAAAATAAATTAATTCTTTAAACAACATCGATGTGAATTTTAAACATAGTTTTAGAAGTCGGTGCAAAACTATGAACCTAATTACCATTACACCATGTGCTACTTCATATTGGAACTGTTGCTAATTCCGGGACGTTTATATTTGTAGTTGATTCATGATTACAAAAGTTTTTTTCTTTCCTTTTTTTGCACCGACTTCTAACACTATGTTTAAAAGTCACATCGATGTTGTTTAAAGAATTAATTTATTTTTCACTTTTTAGCGCAATTTATGATTTGAAGTCGGTTCTATTTTTTTTTTCCAAAAATTATTTTATGTAATCTGTTTTGAGACTCTTATTTAAAATATTTATTAACGAAAATATGATTTGAACAACAAGGCAATGTAAAATGGCAAATTTTTGTTGTAAACTACATAAAAATTTAGTGTTATAAATTGCTTTCAACGTTTGCTGATATTTCTCAATTCTTAAACTGTGAATGCATGTTACTAGCTACAGCTAGGGAATGTAGTGTTACTAGCTACAGCTAGTGAACAATGAAAAAAAAAAACGTGAATATGTTGCAAGAGGATGCCATTCTTTAATAGAGTCAATTTTAAGTCTAAAAATAATCAATAAGATGAAATAATTCTGAGTTAAGTTTCATTTTCATGAAAGCCTCCAGAACGTGAAATACTGGAAAACATGTTTTCTTCCCTTTATTTCACTTTTGCTAAGAAATTACGGTAGTACTATACGGAAGATAATTTTGTGAAAAGCGCGTGTAAAGGAGAAATCACATTTCTTTTTATTTAAACATTTTCTGTAAATTACTACTTTTATCTTGGCGGAGTAAATTATAATTTTGATTTGTGCCTTACCACGTTTAATTTCATAATTATTTATTGTATTTATTTATATATGTATTTGCTTAAATTAATTGATAGCCCCTTTTCTTTCTATTTGTATGTTTAATCTTAGGAGAAGAATTGAAGAATTATAAGTCATTTTAAGTTATCTTAAAATTCGACCCCCCCCCCCCCCTACGTTTGGGGACCGCCTGAACTGTAACTAATTTGTGTCCACACACATAAGCACATCTCCATTTCTCTCTCTCTCTATATATATATATACTATATATATATATATATATATATACACACACATATGTATCTAATTCTCTAAGTATCTCTCCAAACCCTACAATTCATGTCTATGCTGGATTCTCTATGCTGGATACCTGAGCTTTCTTGGAGTTGAGTTACGTTGGACCTATCCATCAAGTACTTTTTAATATCAATTCAAAGCGTAACATACTATGAAGAAGGAATTAAAAAATAAAAGAGAGAGAAAAACCTTTTCGTTCATGAAGTAAAGAAAAAAACGAACTTTGCCGAGTTTCACCCACTCCTCTGGGTGTGGTTTTACAGATGCGGGACAGGAGGGGTGTAGTCCCAAATGGGAGTGTCCCATCTGCCCAATCAACGTCGTCCCGCGGTCATCCTAATGAAGACCTCTGTCAGAGAACACCACCATTATCTTGGACAACCTACGAGTTTATTGATTCACTTCGTTTTAATTTCGGGAAATTTTTATTATATATTACTTCTTGGAAAGCGAAGTCCTGACGGAGACGGGCAACTTAATGCGTAGGTGGATTACACGGAGGAACGCGATGCCACCGTGTGGCTACGAAGACGCTCGTTTCGCTACTTTGAAGAGTTGATTGTAAATCAATGAGGGTTTCGGTTCTTAATAATTGCTTTTCGGAATTTGATCTTCCTCCGAGACGGAGGATGGGAAAGCGGGTGGTAATCGATTGAAAAATCGTGTCTGCTGGTGGTTTTGAGACTGTTGATTTGCATCGAAGATGGATGATCCGCACTATCTTTTGTTTCCGCGAGGTAATTCTTCTGCACACCACAAGAATGGTTGGGATAAAGTCTAGCTCTGGCCGTGCTTCTAAATGTTGTTGATTTACATTTAAGGATTACATTATTTCGGGATTTTTACTTAACTTTCCCGTGTAAAATTCTTTAACCGAGTGGATTTTCGTGGTTTTATCTTTTGATGTTATCTCGTTTAAAAAAAGTTCGACTGTTTAGTATTGTTGAGGATTGTAATTCATCTCATACACCAGTGTATAAAAAAATTATTATAGTACTTTTGAACATTTCAAAGGCCTTCATTTATTTGCTGTTTCGTTTAAATTGAGTCTCGGAAAACTAAAAGGACAAAACATCCGAGAATCAGTAAATGAAAAGGAAAATCTTTACAAAAAACAGGAGGGTAATAACAAGAAATACAGAAAATAATCGAAATATTTCAAGATACGTGTTAGTTTGCATTAAGTTTGTCAGTTAGCACTTTATTTATTTAATTTTTGAATTTTCAATCGCCTGGGTTTCATATCGACCGTTGATGATGCAGGTAGGGGAGGACACTAGAATAATTTTTGGAGGGCACCAGTATCAAGTGGTTCTCCCTCGTAAAACTTTTTATAATAGAATACTCATAAAAGTTTTATGATTTTTATTTTCTCAAACAACCAATTTAGCTGCCTTAAAGTGAAAATAAAAAATAAATAAATATATGGAGTATCTACAAATATCTTTTTGGGAGGGGCATGTACCCCCTGGGTCCCCTCCTAAAATCTATCACTGGATGCCAGGTTTTAGAAATTAATTTGCGATGGAAGGAGATACAAATTAATTTTCTCTTTATTATTCTACAATTAAGAAAAAAAAAATCTATGAAAATCAATTATTAAAATGTATTCGATTTCACCCTATAACATTTGACCATCTTTGCCTTACGTGTTACATTAGTTTATTTTTAAAGTTCATATACTGGCTTAAGGAGCAACAATTCTTAACTGCTTACTGTTGTGAAGACTGTACAATATACGCATTGAAAAGCAAGAGTTAAAAAACGAAAATAACCTACTTTTGTCTCATAACTCCATTCCGAAAAAAAAAAAGACTCTTTGTAACTCCGAAGCATGTATTATGAATTTTTAATGCAAAATGTGCCAAACAAATAGGTTTTATATTTCTCGGAACTAAAACTATAATTCAGTTTTGACTCAGTTAAATTAAATGAAGGATAAAATTTTAAAGGGAAAAATGGAAAAATAACATTCAGCTGGTGCTTAATAAACAAAAGTTTTGTTGATTACGTTTTTAACAGCCAAATAAAGTCGACAGGGTGGCGTAGTGGTAAGACGCAGGCCTCGTACGCCCAAGATCGAACCTGGCCCAAGTCGGTGGATTTTTTAGATGCAGAAAATCGTCTGCGTTCATGTCGCATGATTATGCGGCATGTTAAAAATCCCTTGAGTATCTGTTTGGCTCGGATACTCTCGGCTAAATTAAATACCTAGTGCAATTCGCATCAAATGAGAGCTCAGGTGCCCCCATCTAGGGGAAACTGAGCGTCCAAATTATCTGGCAAGGGCATCCACCGACGGTGGTGCTACTGAAAAAAATGGATGCCGATTACCGGGGTACGTACTAGGTCTGCAAAGGTTAGGGACCATACGCAGCCCCATCAGAAAGAGAAGAAAAAAGAGAGAGAAAAAACAACCAATTAAAATCCTATCGCTCATAAAGGGAAAATATTTCAAGTACCTAAGTTGCTGTTGCTGAAGCTAATTTAGTTGCAACTAAAGTGGATTTAATTCGTTCCATGCAATATTACCGTCTCATGAATTTTGCATGCTTTTTCACTCTAATTTATGGTCCAGTTGGTCTTTTTACATTACCAACTGACAGCCGGCACGTATCAAATATCTCACCACCCTTCCTTACAAATAGGCGTAACTTAAGCATAACATCGCACACTTGTTGACAACAAAAATCCACAATGGAGTACAAGGTTATGGCAATAAGTCTCAGAAAGAACTTCCGTAAGCCACCTTAGGACTTTTCCTCTTGCATCAATAACATGCACCCTAACGTAATCTTCAGTGACACGTAATTCCATTCACAACTATTGATCATCTCGTAGTAAAATCTTCCCCTCTTAGTGTGGTTCCAAAATGCTGGAACAAGCCGAAGAATTGAATTATGTATTAGCTAAACGTTTCGCCTATCCAGATGCGCAAAAGGAACATGAGGACCATAAAAATCGATCATGAATTGGCGTCTCAAATGATCAGATGATGTGGAACCCTTCTTGGGGGGAGAACTTCGCTGACCCCCCATCAAACTCTCGTCTTTTGGAAGGAGCAGGTCATGCGAAGCCAACATGGTCATGTTCTGCGACTGAATCATAAACCATCTTTTGTAGTGGGATCAGGGGGGTTCGCTCAAGGAATGGCTCCCAGAAAGAAGAAAGGACAAACATGTTCCTTTCACGCGATTTGGAAAAAAATAGTCGAAAGGAAAATAATGGGCGATAAAAAGAGCAAGTAACTTTGGAGACCGCAGGTAGCGACGCGTATTGTGGAAATTCCTTAAGGGTTGCTATAATACGAAACGCTTCTGAAATTTGAATTTTCCTCGCCAAATTATTATATTATGTATATATATTTTTTCTAATAAATTAAAATTATATGAGATATGAGCCAAACTTTCACCATTTAAGAAACAATTGTAATAATTGTGTATTATTAAGAATTATCTCTTCAAGTTACGCAATATGAAAGCTTTAGTATTTTTTAGCCTACTTTCCCGTAAAAGTAAAAAAAAATAATAATAAAGCATGAAAGAAGGCTTAATGTATCGTGAAAATATCGTTAAAAATCAAGAAAAGTCAAAAATAAGTGAAGTAATTAAATAAAGATTGAAAAATAAAAAATTTGAAAGTAGGGTATTGAGATGGGGAAAAAGTGTGTCTGTCGGTCTGTCGGTCTGTCTGTCTGTCGGTCTGTCTGTCTGTCGGTCTGTCGGTCTGTCTGTCTGTCGGTCTGTCGGTCTGTCGGTCTGTCTGTCTGTCTGTCGGTCTGTCCCCCCCTAATAACTTTTGAACGAATTGTCCGATTGGAAAAATTCTTTTTGCATTCGAAAGATCTCGGCGAGGACATCTCATTTCTATATTTTACTTTTTGGTTTGAACAATTTTTTGTTCAATTTTGAACAGTTCAAAAAATTTTAACATTAGCGCCTATGGACAAAATTGAAGCAAATTCTGTAAACTCTGGGCACAAGAGCCAAGTTCCTATTGCAAGCTTATTGAAAGGAGTTCTCGGCGTGAAATATTGATTTGAACAGTTTTTGTTCATTTTTGAACAGTTCAAAAAATTAACACAGAGCTTACGGGGAAATTTCAACCCTATATAAATCCTGATCTAACGGACCGATTTGCTTGGAACAAACTTTATCGGAAAGCTCTTATAACGTAGAACATGTAGAAATAGAAAGTTTATCCAGAACTTACGAGCTTATTTTGCTATGAAATTTTTTGATCGGGATTTTCAAGGATATTTCTCAGTGACTCAATGAGTGAAATAATAAATGAATGAATGAATAAATGAAAGAGTGAAAGAATAAATCAATGAATAAATGAATGAGGAAAAGAATGAATGAGTAAATTATTGAATAAATGAAAATATAAATAAATGAGTGAATAAATACATGAATGCGTAAATGAATGAATAAACACTTGAATGAGGTAACGAATGAATGAATGAATGCATGGCTGAATAAATGAAAGAATGAATGAGTGAGTGAATGAATATGTATTATCCATTGAAAAAGGTATATTTTCAATAATTAGAACTAAAGATAAATAAGAAAGAGAGAGAAAGAGATAGCTAGATTATAAATTTGAATTTGGTGTATACGGGAAAGTAGGCTCGTATAGTTCTAGACGGAACTTCTTGTTAACTATTCAAGCATGCCTGGTTACACAGGTTTGATGAAAGCATTGTAGCATATTACACTTTTACGCCTGATAACGCGAAAAACATCAGGAACTTTTTATGAATTGTTAATTTACTAATTAAAGTTAAATTTGCCATTTTATTTTCTTTCTCTCCTCTTTTTTCTTTTCTTTTCTTTTTTTTTTTTTTGACTTTGAGAGTTTTATTCATAAAAAATGTTTACCTAATAAGCAAAATTTTACTAACCCGATCAAAGTAGGACTATAACCTCTGTATAACTTTAAAATATGCCACTTTATATCTACTTAAGACTCTAAAAGGCATTCGACGCTCATTTACTATGTTATGCGAATTGCGAATACATTTGTAAAATACATGTCTCCTGGATACAAAAGGCGAGACAATTATAATTCCATTAAATTGCCATTGCACGTGTTGCTTTAGTCAAGTAAATCTTCAAAATTGGATGAGTAATGTAGACGAAGTTTCCAGACAACGTCTTTTATATGTGTTAGTTGTGTAGAATTTTAGTAAATATTACTCATGGGGAATTTCATAGTAACGGAAGTTACGCATACGCAAAAAGAAATGTAAAACATATCATAAAATGTATACTAATGTTTCACCAATCAAAATTAGTTTTTTTTCCCTAATAAAACTAATGCTAAAGATGAATTGTACATATTTGAAAAATTATACGTTTCTAGAGGAAGCAAAAAATCAAATTCTTTGACTGTAACGGATGTTACATAAAATGGAGCAACATTTGCTATGGTGTCATTAATTGTAAAGTCTCTGAATCAATTATGCACATTTGTTTAAGTCATTTAAAAATAACATTTCAAGATATGCAGGCAATTCTGCTGAACCGTCAAATAAAAATTCAGTCATATTTTTCCGTTATAAAATGTTAAATAAGTCGTGTCGTAACAGCCGTTACTGGATGCAACGGATGTTACATTCTACGAAAGACATGCTATTTCTGCACTGAATTTAAAATAATATGTATGAATCTGTTATATCTTTACTCATAAACTATAATGGAATCACAAAAGTCACATTAAATGTGTTTTAAGATTTAAAAATTGATCTATTAATTATAAATGATAGGTATGGTATTATAAAGCTAAAAATATCCCTTTGAATAAGAATTGAAAGCACCAATTAATGTAAGATGTAATTTCAATTCATACAATACGTTACAAGAGGAATTTTACACATTATAGGCATACACACACACACACACATATATATATATTCATTAGTTATTTTGCCGTTCGAATTTTAATATTCGTTCATGTGTTGTTATTTGCCACTGCGAATAAGTTTAAATTTAATTGTTATTTGTTCAATATTGTTAAATTTTTACATATAGTGTAATATTAATTTATTTCTTATTTATTCAATTATATGTGTATATATATATATATATATATATATATAGAGAGAGAGAGAGAGAGAGAGGGAGCGAGAGAGAGGGGGGGGGGTTCGTCTGCAGATAATCCTCGCAAATGCAAATAATCCTCGAGCTGACACAGGCACTAGGATCGCTGATTTGGCTTATACCACTTAATGTCTTTTTTTTTTTTTTACCGTTTTCAGTTCTCCCTAGACTGTGAAACTACAAGCTTTTCAATGAGAAATGTTATTTCGATTTTTTTTTCAATCGATTTCAAGTAGTTGGAATTCACCTGAAGGAAACATTTTTGAAATCAGAATATTATTTTTTCCTTCGAAGGAAATATAAAATAATATAAAGAACATTAATAATATTATAAAATGATATTCAATTATCAGTGTTAAAGCATGCAAGTAAGAATTCCTTTGGGTTTATTTACCCTTAGAAAGATTATTTCACTAAGACAAATTTTCTCAGAATAATGTAAAAGATTTCGAGCCGTTCAGTACTTTGTAATACAATATATAAATACTTTGTAATACAAAGACAGTGAAAAGAAAATCTTTAAATAAGGCTACAACTAAGAACGATAAATACAAAAGAAACTAAAAAACTATCTGTTTTACATGCTATTGCGAACAAAAAATGTATGGTTAGAAATTGAGAAAATGTACATCGATACTTCAAATGGTTTTTGTATTATGTTGCGTTTTTCATATATTTATGATGAGTTTTAAATTAAATATAATTACTAAGTTTTTGAAAACACTCTTCTTTAAAATTTCATTCGCACCCGAATTGCATATAAAAACTTCTAGAACTATTCCTAGAAACAATTTATCCTATTTTTGAGAATGGTTTTGAACTCACAAACTTGTTTAAGAACAATAATGTAAAGGTCTGGTTTAATTGAATGAATAGTTACTTTTTTTGCAGAAAGATCTTAACTGTTTGATTTATTTTTTAAAAAATCGTACATTTTAACTAATGCTTATTCTGCAATATTTTTGTTCTGTAACATTTTTGAAGATACTCATTCATATTTAAAATGTTCTACGTTGGGATATTTTTGCAACGAAAGAAGTTTAGGAGAATATTTTCGATAACATTCTTCTAAAGATTATTACGAAAAATTGCACATCGCTAATTAAAGCTGCCGAAACTGCTGCCAGGATAAAATGAACTACTTCGCCAAGTGAACATCGCCAAAGAACTGTCCTTTTTCCCGCCATCGCTTGGGCCCATTCAGAAGAATGTCGACAGCACTCTCCACAAAACACGCCTCGAAACGTTTTGTTCGAGACGTTGGCAGGCAGATGGCTCGTGCAGCGCAAGAAAACGGTGAGCAACAACAAAAAGCACATCAAAAGACAAACTGCCGACATGTCCCCACCTTGCAGAAGAAGCAAAGAAAGAAAAACGCATGTTCCCTCGAAAAGAGCACCAAACGAACCCTTTTGTGAGCAATTTGTGGTGCAGTTTCCGGCACAGAAGTGCTAGTCTCCGGTTTCTGCGGCAGGTAAAAGATGTTTTGTGAAAACGCCAACATCTGTCCACCTCAGCTTTTGGGATAACTCCCTATCTCAGCTATATCTGAGTCTCTGGAGTTTGTTCTTGAAGATGGTATCTCCAGGCCCTTGACATGGATCTTCGATGAAGTCAAGTGATAGTCTTGTGATGGCAGATTTTTGTCAGAGATTATCAACGATACCTTATTTGTAGGTTAAACAGTTGGACTGTGTAGGATAAAGACGTATCTTTCCCTTTCAGTGAAAGTGAAGGTATCTTTTGGATGCATACAATATAATATTTTAAGGGAAACTCCCTGAATTTCCGACTAGATGTTGTACTAAAAATAACATTTTATGGGTTAGTTTATGCTTGGGTGGGACTCGGACATAATTCAAAATCCCCCAGTTTATGGTTAAAAATTTTTCAGTTTATATATTACTTGGTTATGATAATAATCAAGTTTGTTCATCAGAACCAAATATTTCCTACTGCTTGGTTAGGCTTTCCTACACTCTCTATGTCCTGTTTCATTCGCGCAATCTATTATCCGAATTTTCCCTATGATCCCATGTCCAGAATACAGTGAGAAGTGTTTGAAAATGAAGAGCTCACTTTAAGAGTACTTTTGGAATTTAGAGGTTAGAAATAATCATTCCAATAATTATAATTCGTTGCTAAAAATTTTGTTTTTAAGTTTAATACAATTTGCTGTTGAAGTGATTTTGCAAAAAAAAAAAAAAAAAAATTATGCACAGTAGTAACCTAGATTACAAAAGTTTTGATTCAGTAATGAATAAACTAGGAAGAATGTTGTCGGAAGTTTACAACGCATATCACTGTACAGTACTTAAAATATATATTTATTTGTTTATTTATTATAACTTTCTTTCAACTATTGCACAGTTCTATGTTTTAGAGCATTTCGCTAGTTAACAGGTCTTGTTTAAGAATTTATTTATTTTTCACGTTTGGCATTTTTTACCGGGGCATACGAATTCATTTTAATTTTATATCCTATATTAATTCGCTTTTGTACCCCCCTTCTATATTTTGTTTTCTTCCTTTTCTACCTTTGACTTTTGATGTTTACGCTTTGCAAATAAAGCAAGTTTTTTTTCACAATTTTTTTTCTATGTTAAAATTTTAAAAAAAAACGAATAATGCACAATATTCAACAGAAATGGATAGAAAATGAATTAAAGTGAATAGTGCATATCTCTACTAATAATAAAGCAGTAAGTATGTGTGTGTGTGTGTGTGTTTGTGTGTGTGTGTCTGTCTGTGTACGGCGTAGGGCCCAGACCGTCCAGCGGATTTTCATGAAATTTGGCACGAAATTAGTTTGGAACATGGGGGTGTGCACCTCGGAGAGTTTTTTCTGAAATTCGAATTTATTCTTCTTTTATTCCAATTTATAGCCGAAAGTTTCATAAAATAGTCATTTTCTATAGGAAGGAATTATCGCATCGTTTCGAGCTTGATACCGTTGAAAAGCGCGTGAAAAACTACCCCGGAGAGAGTTTCGCTCTACGTGCGAAAATTCGAAGCCTCTAAATTAACTAGAAAAGAAGTTATAAGCATTTTTCTCTGCAGTTCGAAATTATTTTTTCACGGTAATTAACTTTAATTTTAATTGTTGCCATGCCCGACTGACTATTGATCCTTTTTTCTTTTAACGAATTAAAATTTATTGCTTGCGGTTTTTAGCATTTTGAGAAGCAGCCGATTTTTAATTTATTTATTTCTTTTTTTGGATTTTGATTATTTTTTTTTTAAAACGAATTAAAATTTATTTCCTGCGTCTCACAGGCGATTGATAGCTTTGTTTTGATTTCCTTATTTTGACATGTATTTTACGGGACTATTTTCCATACTGCACAGGGGTTTTTAAAAGAAATGTTATCCTTTATAGCGATTTTTGTTATTCCAGCTTATTATTACTATTTATACTTTCATTTATTTACTTTTTTTTTCTCCAGTGAATTAGCACATATGTTATTTTCCTATTTGAGCTCGGATGAAAGGTTTATTCCGCTTTCAAATATTTGCTTGCTGCTGTTTGTTTCTGCAGGCTACAAAATTTCGTCTTTCTGTTTTAAGCCGAGTCCAGACGCTACGTTTTGCACAACCTTTTTTCTGCGCTGTTCAACACATTGCAGATAAAACGTTGCGTGTAGATCGGAAAAGTGCGAAGATTACAGTTGCAGCGATAACTGAGCTAGAAAGCATATGTCTTTGAACTGTGCAGACAAATCGGCACATGTAGTCGGTAGCACCCCTTTCCGATTCATTTTGTTTCTCAGTTTTCAATTCGTCAGGCGACAATGGCCGACTTTCGGCAATGTTCTCGGGAGTTTCTCACAAAATTTATTGCATTATGCGAAAGTTTCCCACGCGTTTGGCGTGTAAAATCCAAGGAGTATAGTGACAAGGATAAAAAGGGGGAGGCTTATGAGAGTTTAGTGGCAAAAATCAAAGACATTGATGCAACCGCAAACAGAGAAACATTTGTAAATAATTAATTCTTTGAGAAGTGTTTACCGGAAATAATTGGCAAAAGTTAATAAATCGATTCGATCTGGGGTTGGAGACGAAATTTACAAGCCATCTCTCTGGTACTTTGATTTGTTACATTTCCTAAATGATCAGGAGACACCAAGGCAGTCTAGGAATACCATGGATGAAAATAAAGAGATTGCAGTTGTCGAACCACCAGAACAGGCAACAAAAAAATATTTATTTTATGTAATCATTTGACCACTTTGAACGCCGGGTTCTTCTGAGACGTTCCAGTCTTTTTTTTTTTAACATGACACCATGTCATAATTGACCAGAGTAGTACCTCCTTCATGACGATATCACACAAAACTGAGTGAAATATACAGATATCTCTGCACTATGTAGACGCATAAAAAACTGCAACATTTTCATTTAGTCTTAAGACTGCGCAGACAAAAGGTTGTACAAAACGTAGCGTCTGGACCCGGCTTTGTCAATAAATAATAGATAAAAATTAATTGTACTAAAAATTTATTAATTAAAACTATTCTAATTTATTATAATCTTCCTTTTTGTGTGGGTACTTGAACAAAACAAACAAAATGCGTTTTTTTTCAAATATTTTCTTTTTTGTTTTATTTCGTTTCTTTCTTTCCTTTTTCCTTTTTTATTGTGTGTGTTTTGTAAAAAAAAAATGCTTAAATGTGTAGGATCTCCGGCTGATTTCCATGGGCAGCTAATCTTTAATTATATGGAATGCTATACATTTTAATAAAATAACATAATTTGCACTTAAAAAAGTTATCACTATATACACAATGGCAAACCGACTGGTCTTTTCATTTTTTAACACGGGCATAGCCGTGCGGGTACCGCTAGTTTATAATAAAACTCGCGATACATTGTATGCATATAATAATAAAATAATACAGACGATTATTTTGATAATTATTGAAAGTTTATTTTTAAACGAATTCTTCGTGAAATTTGCATGTGTTTCAGTCGTATGCTTGAAACAATAGCTAGCTTCAACTTTATTTCATTGATTTGGCTACTCGTAAAAGCAGTTTAGTTCTCTTCCCAAGAAAAAGTACAAGTTTATCTCAGTAGGTCTATTTATAATACATTGTATACAAAAACAATGACGAGCAGCATGTATAAGTTAAAAATATGCTTTTAAAATGTGATTCGGTCCCTTGAATGTGTGGATATTTCTCGTTTGTTTCCTCGAAAAAGGTTATTTATAAAGAGAAGCCGAATATAAAACAGATCCCTACGCAAAGGCAATCAGTATGTATAGGTTACAAATATATTTTTTAAATGCGTTTCGTTCTCTTAAATTGTAGAGTATTTCTCGTTAGTTTACTCGGAAAAGATTATTCATAAAAAGAAACAAGATACAAAACAGATCCCTGTGCAAAAGACAGTCCTTATGCAAAAACAATGACGAACAGTATGCATAGGTTAAAAATACATTTTCAACAGTGTGTTTTTCTTTATCAAATCATTAAGTATTTCTCATTTGTTTACTCAAAAAAGGTCACATATAAAGTAGATCCCTGTACAAAAGACAGTCCCTATACGAAAACAATAACGAACAGTATGTATACGTTAAAAATAATCTTTTAAAACGTGTTTCGCTCGCTCAAATGGTTGAGTATTTCTCATTTGTTTACTCAAAAAAAGGTCACATATAAAGCAAATCCCTGTACAAAAGACAGTCTCTATACGAAAACAATGACGAACAGTATGTAGAAGTTAAAAATAATCTTCTAAAACGTGTTTCTCTCTCTCAAATGGTTGAGTATTTCTCATTTGTTTACTCACAAAAGGTCATTCATAAAAAGAAGCCATATATAAAAGAAATACCTGTACACAAGGCACTCCCTATGCAAAAACAAGGACGAACAGTATGTAAGGTTAAAAATATACTTTCAAAATGTGTTTCGCTTTCTCAAATGATTGAGTACTTCTCATTTGTTTGCTTGAAAAAAAGGTCATATATAAAGCAGATCCCTGTACAAAAGACAGTCCCTATACAAAAACAATGACGAACAGTAATGTATAGGTAAAATATATAGTTTAAAAATGTGTTTTGCTCTCTTAAATGGTTGAGTATTCTTCCTTTGTTTACTCGAAAAAGGGTTATCCATAAAAAGAAGCCGGATATAAAACAGATCCCTGAACTCGACCGACCTTCTTCGAGCAATCTTCCGAGTCTGGCAAAACGATTCTTGTTTTCCCCATCCATTTTAAAAAAGCTGGCGAAATGATAAGAGCAGCTGCAATTTACCAAAAATCCTTCCACTGGGAAGGAAGCTGGAAAATCGTCCAATTGTTAGGTTGCAAACGATTCTCTTTTGTAGTCCTCCCTGTCCCCTTTGAATACCTTCGACAAAGGGAGGAAAAAGAACCCTTAAACCTTTAATCCGATGGACCAAATGAGTCCAAGTCGCTCCGTATTGATCCCGAGGAATGAAGCTGGGAATCAGATCGAGCTAAATGCATGCCCTGCTCTTTTCGTCTTGCTCCTGCAGATTCCTTCAATGATCTTTCTTATCGTTTAGACTGCAGTTGGACACACAATAATGCCGAGTTGGGGGCAATTTTCGGATCATTTCCAAGAGAGAGACCGATAAGATGTCGAATTATTTTTTCCCTTCCTTTTTTTCCCATCGTGGGGTCTTCAATATGCATAGCAACAGTTTTATCGATTCATGATATACTTATTTCTTTGTTTTAAAACTATTTACAAAAAGTAAAATGGCTGGTAAAGAAAGAAATTCAGCAAAAAGCACTAGCAGTAGAAAGAATTATTAGATATTTATTTCGGGAGCAGTGATGCTGTGTGCGCTGTAAAAATACTAGTTCAACCTTTCGCCTACAAAAAAATAAATAAATAAATAAATAAATAATAATAATAAATAAATAAATTTAAAAAATGGTGAAATGTAGCTACAACTTATTTCTCTGTTTTAAAACTATTTACAAAAAGTAAAATGACTCGTAAAGAAATCATTTCCGCAAAAAGAACTAGCAGTAGAGAAAGCTATTGGGGATTTATTTCGGTAGCAGTAATGGTACACTGTAAAAAATTTTAGCTCCTTTCGCGAAAAATATGGTAAAATTTAGCTGCAACAAACATTTGGTTGAACCATTATAAAGGTTCCGAGTTTCACATTCATGGTGAAACGAAGTGAAACTACACCCTTATAATGTTTCAATTTTAGCACCAAATGTTGGTTGCAGCTAAACTTCACCATTTCTTTTTGGTGGAGGGTTGAACTAGAATTTTTTACAGTGTAGCATAAAATATATAAGAGCGTAAGTGGTAATATCGACGACGTTAAAGCACAAAGTTAATTTTGTCTGTTTATTTTAAACGAAGGTAAGCGTTCTTTATTTTTTTAAGTAAGCGAGTACATAAAATGTCTTTCATCTTCCTATTAATATTCAAGAAACTAACAGATCAGAAGAAAGACACATGCTATTTGCGTGTATGAATATACGTATGTAAAAATCAGAAGCAAAAAGTGTTCTACAGCTTCTGGTTTCCAATTTCTATTAATAAGTATTCCCAAGTTCTCCAGAAGGCTCTTACTAAGGGCGTTTTTTCGGGCAGTTCGTAGTTTCACAATGTGATACACCTATATATTAGAGGTCCACCTGTTATTGTGTCTTCGAACGTTCAAGCCATTAATGCACCAACGATTTGGCTTTTGGGGGGATTCGAAATGGAAGCAAGTCAGAATTCGGGATATCCCGGATAGGGATTTTGTCGGATATCGGATATACGGTGTCTCTTGTCTGATGCATTCATGCCGGATATCCTGTTATGATATTGGTTTCTTGTAAATACTATACATCTTTTTAAACAGCCTACAACTACCAAATACGAAGTAAGTTTGCAACTAACATATGTTTTTAAAACGTGCTAAATGCATTAAATTTAAAAACCAAATTTGAGATGCTGGATGTCCGGATTTTCCGTGCAATGGCCAGATTGGATTCCGGATATTTAAAAAACGGTCGGAAACCAAACCAGACATCCGATGCTGTCTGGGGTGGGCGAGCCGGTCCCGTGCGTCATTTCTCGCTTGTTCTATTTGATACTTTTCAATTTTTATAATTACGTTTTATATTATTCATCATCAATGAAAAAAAAAAGTCACAAATAAATTTAAATAACAATCACATTCTGTCCACTTACATTCTAATAAGTATAAAATTTCCTGAAGAAATATTTCCTTTAAATCTTTTTGTCACTTTTATTTTTTACCCATTCAGTGCGGTCGAAATTTCAAAGATGTGAAGCATTTATCAAGGTTGGTTCTTTTAAAAATCGGACAAGTTAACATTCTTTCTTCCCTTCACTTCCATTAAAAGTGATTTATTTTTCAGTAAATGAATTCTTTTAAATTAATGATAAATCCTTTTATAGTTAATGGATTCTTTTCTTATAAAGGAGAGCAGTGTTAGATTTACTTAGTTTTAAATTTTCTTCAACTTATTAAAATTTCCCACGTCATTTTGTGTTTAACAGAACTGATTTTTTTTACTGTTATATTTATACTACTATTCTATTCTATTCGTGCGTGTGTATTCGTAGTATTTGTTTGGTTCAGGATTTTAGTAACTCATATTATTATGCAAGTTATATAATGAAATAATTGCTGTTTAAAGAAGAAATGTGTAAGTTTTATGAAATACGCGTATTATAGTATCAAAATTATAATATTTTTCTGACTATTTAAAATGACCGTAAAAGTTAGAATTTTGAGATAATAATTAATGTTTCTCTTTAAAATTTGGAAAAAAATACAAATGACAAGCATTTTTAATAGCGAACAAAAGAATTTCGGGACAGTGAATTATATTTAAATTAAAATTTCGAATAAAGTGCAAACGATGATGTTTATTCACAAATTGTGACAGTAAGATATTTACAGTCTGCGGCTTATTTCAGATTAAGTGACACAAAGTTGACTTGAAAGAATCGGAAAATAGAACTGGAAAATTCATTATTTTCTTTCAGAACGTGAAAGAAATTTTCTTAGTAAATGCACACTGAAAGTTTGTACACTGAAAAAAAAAATTCTAGTTCAACGTTTCACCAAAAAATGTAAAAAATGGTGAACTTGGCTGCATTTGGTACGAAGTTGAACCATTATAAGTAGGCTTGCCATACGTCCTGGTTTGACCGGGACAGTCCCGATATTTTGATCTTGTCCCGGTATCCCGCCCAGTTTTATCAATGTCCCGGAAACGGCTGGAAGATGTAAAAAGTAACGAATTTATGTTTTTAAGAATCTTTTATGAATCGGTTACTTTTCTACAATCAATATTTTTTACTACCGCGCACAGTGTCAAAGAAGTGAGAAGTATTCTAACTGTAATCTGTGAGCAGACGCTGGAACTACTTGCACAGTGGCCAGGCCTTCTACTAATTCGCTGGGCGAGTCTATTGCGGCCACAGTCGGGTTAGTAAGTACTGAAAGAAAGAATCAGCTGGACAGTTGTGAATGCAGACAACGCAGTTTAGACAAAGTGTTGTAGTTTAAAAAATTAAGACTTGGTCATTATTGTACAATTAAACAATTTTATGAAGTATTTTAAACATTATTTTATTAACACTTCTATCTAGATGGTAGACCAGAAAAAATTATCATAAAAAAGGAAAAAAAAAATCTTTTTAAGTTAATTAAGTAGCAAAAATTCCTTTTTGATTTTTAAAAAGGTTCGTAGACTAACAATCTGGGGTTTCAGATTCCCCACTGCCGTTACTTGTGAGGCTTAAAAAGAGCTTAAAACTCACCATTTTGCTTCTAATCTTTTGAAAATTTCTGGAGGATATTCCATACTCCCCAGACCCCCGATATCCCCACCCATTTTAATGTCTCCCGGTTTCACTCACCAAACATATGGCAAGCCTAATTATAAGGGTGTAGTTTTGACTAGTTTCACTATTAAGTTGAAACTAGGAACCATTATATTGGTTCAACTTTTTGTACAAAATGTTGGCTGCATCTAAATTTCACCATTTTTTTTTTTTTTTTTTGGTGAAACGTTGAACTTGAATTTTTTAGTATACAGTTGTCTTCAGTACTTCTTTTGTAGTTAAAAAATGTAGATATTAAATAAAGTTTTAATTAAGATAATGAACTTTTTAGTACATATTTAGCTCTCCCAATTTTGATACATTTTTTGAAAGTTAAAACCCCATTTTGTTGGAAGATCTTTTATGCTGTTGCTGGTAATTATTTCCAGCTTATTTGTTTTTACAGAAATCGTCTAAGCATTGCGATAAGGATAGAAATTGAACTTAATGATTTTTTTTTTATAAACTACTTTGGAACTCATTTGTAATCGTTACTGCAATAATAATTACATAAGAATATAAGGATATTTCCTTTTATTTTTACACAAAAATATGCCCACTGTAAGTCAAGATGACCGTGAAAGGGAAAAAAAGGGAGAAATTTGACTTCATGTCTATGTAGAAATTATTAAATGTTCATTGCTTAATTGCTCTTTAATACATGTTAGGTGTAGTCCCTTCCGTTATCCAAGAACCAATGCGTGTTTTAAGACGAACACAGGTTTATTGACGAAGACAGGACAACACTGACAGGAACACATAGACACAAATAAACATTTCGGTTTCGTCAAGGTGGTTGAAAATACGTCTAAAGTTAGGGGTTACTTCTAAGTGGAAAGCTGCACGTCTATCTCGCTTTCTCGTCTCTACCCTCTCTCTCTACCCTCTCTCTCTGTGAGGGCGCACGTGGTCAGATTGTAGAGAAGGGTTGAGATGTTTCCCTCCTCCACATACATTTGTTATTCGTACCGAAAAATGAGTAGGTCATCTTTCTTTCTTTCACAGAAAATAAAACGATGTTTAAAGCGGTTGTCTAAACCTGGGGTAAGACGTGTTCAATTTTCAAAGATATACAATGAGGCATTCACAGAAACATAATTTACAAGTAAGAGTAAATTCATAACTTTTTTCAAGGCAGTCTGTCGCAATAACTTGTACCATTGTATCCTGCACGTAACGCTAGTGTAGTATAACTAATCCATTTACAGTTCCAACATTAAAAAAAAAAAAGAGCTCTAACTGGCAGGGTGCAAAAGAATCCATAATTGTTAAAGACATTTACTGCTGGTATAAGGAATGTGCGTTTTTGTTCAAGTTTACATACTTGATTTCTTCCGAACTGATGCGAACTGCAAAACAAACTTTTGCGCGCTAACGCACGTTAATAAACTGCGGAACTCGAATGGAATTGTCCTTTTCTGCGCAAATGCCAGAACTTGCGGTCGAACTGTATCGCGGTTGATGGGTTACGTAAACTAGAGTTCCTTTATAAGACGTAGTCTTCAGAGTAACGGCAGATCGGGGGAAACTGCCTCCGGACGAAAAACAGGGTTGCCGCCGAGTGCAAGGTTGGCTTCATACTCGCTCAAGGATTTCCGCTAAACGATAATCGTTAACGGGAAATTTTGTCCACTTGAAAGCAAAATTTCTGTTTGAATTAAAAGCTACTTTTTGCGTAAGCCACAAACGTTTTTAAAAAATATCTTTGGTCTCAACAAGTCCAGGATAGTTTAATCATTCGCAGCTTTAAATTACGTTATGTTAAATATGAGAACATGGAAATTGTTACTCTTTAATTGATTTAAAAATGAATAATGATATTTATAAATTTATTATTTTCAATATAATTTCTTGGATTTTTAATTCTGAAAGTTTTTTTTTTTTTTTTTTTTTGTGTGTGTTGATAATATTGCATTAATAAATCATTAAAAGATTACTCGTTTTTTTTTATTTCTTAGGGAAACTAAAGGAAAATTAAGCAGTAATGCTAGAAATATATGAATGGTAAAATAATGAATTGGTAAAAAAAAAATTGGAATTATTATTTAATCAGTGATATTTTTATATAAAACTCGTTATGTAAAAGTTATGTTAAAAAATGTTCTAAGAAGAAAGAATGTACTTAGAGACCGTTCATAAATGCACGCGTTTTTTTTTTTTTTTGATATATTTTACCCCCTCCCCCCTTTGTCCCGCTATGTTGTATAAGCCTGATGTCACACTTCTTGTTACCCACCCCCTCGAAGCGTGACATCATTTATGAATGATCCCCTTATGTGAAAAAAATACATTTCCCCATGAAGGTATTCATTAAATTAAGAGCAAATACGGAAAACTTTCTCCGAGGCCGAATTCAGCTCCGCATATGCGACCTCCCCCCTCGTAACTCCCTAACTTCAAGTAATTTAGTAGGAAAATGAAGATGACATTATAGAACATTTTTGAAATTGATAATTGGTTTTGAAGGGCAGTAAAACTTGGCCTCCTACACAGCTAACTACCCTGCCTATTTTAAAATTCGGCAGAAAAAGCCGCTTATATATAAGAAAATCCATTCGTAACTGACTGACAAGAATGTGTGGAAGCGGCCGATATGTTTACATTCCACTAGTCGCCAAGCATAAGCAAATCACGCCAAGTCAAAGATACAAAGTATTCGTTAAAATAACTTAATTTTACTAAATTTAAACACTTTCTTAATCTTGAAGCGATGTTTTTTAATTACTTTAGGATACTAGCTATTTATTTATTAGGGAAAATGACAATTAGGGCCAAAAATAGCGGGTCAACATGGAATATTAGCATTAAGAAAGCATGCACTTATTTTAACAAAGAAATAATTAAATAAATAGGAGCATATGGCCCAAAATAAAGCTACATTCCTATATTTTAAACATTTTAGAACAATAATAAAAGAATTTTAAAAATGTATTTGCCTTTAATTTTACGGATTCTCGTGTTTTTTCATGGCATTTAATCGTCTCCACGTTAAAGCTATGGGACGAAAGAAGGCACTGCCTCGGGCGGAGGGTTCAAACCTTCCACCAATAGGAAAATGATACCGCTTTGACGTTACTCTCGCTAAGATACAGGGACTCTAACGTAAACCAGTATTTTAAACCTGGGGTACCACAGAGAGAGATGAGGGGTGCCGGCGAGGTGCTTATGATATCAAATCTTTTAGCTCTTAAGCAAACAAAAAAAAAAACAAAAAAAAAATAATTGTAACGATTGAAGTACATTGATATATTTCAAATATGAGTAATAATTTTTGTTCTATGTTTTCATACTTATATTTGTGATTTGGTGTTTAAAATCGTATAAATATACAACTAGATTTGTGTACTGATAAAACGGATAGAATAGATATATGATTAGATGTGTTGATCGGAGAAAAATCTTGTTTCTTGCAAGGCTGCCGCGACTTGTAAACATTTGGGAAGACCTGAAGTAGAGCACACAGCAAAGACATTATTAATCTATTCTGTTGGATGTTGATGTAGTTCATCATTGTATAACTTCTTCGTATAATTGTGAACATATATTTCTTGTTTTGAAGCATTGAGCAAGTATAGTTAACTAAGTATAATTAATGTGATTATTTAACAACATGAAAATAGTAATATACAATTTGTACTACATTAACCAACTTTACTATAAAGATTGTTTAATCTGAGCTCTTAGCTAAAATTTTAAACAGGATGGATGGACTACAATTTGTCACATTTAAACTAAAGGAAAGAAAAAAAAAAGACACGCATTCTTTTTACTATAGCGTGAGGCGGAAGTTTGGGGGACATAGCCCCCCAAATCATACACCTTGATCGAGAAAGCGTTGCGAATCCCTGTCGCACTCCCCTTCCATTTCAGCCTCAGAAGAAAAATCTGAAAATAATGACAATTTCTATTTTCTATTCCCCCTGGCGCTTAAGATATCTAATCCTTACCAACGTTGAAGAAGACTCTATTGACAGTAGTGGTTTCGGAAATGTTCACATACTAATATTTTGGATTTATTTTGAATTGTTCGAGATTTAGTTTTCTACGCCCTCGTGATGAATTGTATGTGGGACGTATTATTCTTTTTTGTAATTGTCTCTCGTAAGTGTCAAAGATATTTCTGCTGGAAAACTTTTTTTTTATGTTGTTAGGTATAAATAAATGCATTGGTGGTTTCGTTTATACACCTTAATTAAAATTGTGTTATTCGTTTTTTGGATTCTTCTTTTTTACGCGCGAACAAGTATAGATGTTGGATTTCAAATTTCACAATAGTGAACAATTCTTCTTTTTAAATATTGTTCATTCAAAATACTTGTCAAAAACCAATTTTATAAACAAAGATTGGCAAAATACAAAATTACTCGATAAATAATATGCATTGCCATTTGCAGAACGGACAAACATTTCACATCGGAACGAGAAAAAAACCCGTGATATTTTCATGTTTCCGCAATATTATTTATTCTATTACTTAAAGAATACGAGAAAAATACGAGAAATTTAAAAAAAGAACAGGTTTTGGTATTTAAGCAGCATTTTTTACTATTTTACTTATAATTTGAGAAAATACTAGAGACAGAATATTTAGAAAAAAAAAGGAAATAGTGGCTTAATTTTTAAGCATTACTGGAATAGAACTTAATAAAATACAAAATGGTAGGAGTTTTAATACTTATGCGTTAATATATTTTATATTTCTGAATATTTCAAATATTTTCAAGAAACTGCAAACAAAAAAATACATTGGGTTTAATGTTGAGTCACTAAATATATAGAAAAATAAAGTTTATATACATATAATACTTGGAAAAAGAAACAATGACATTGAATTTTTTTAGCGCCTCAATTCAGAATTTGCATAACTACGGGATCCATGGTCTATCCAATGAAATATCGAGTGGCACCAAAGAATCGCTGGTTTCATAGAAATGCAACATTGAATTTCGCAGGTAGAACGACCAGAAATATATTTTTTGTTCTACACTTATTACGTTATTTTTAAATAGACATATTAAAAAGCTACTCTAAGTATAACCTTATATTGTGTCACACTGAACACTGTTGCACCGTCGTCAAAGTTAAACTTTATCACACAACTGAATGTGTTCATGCAAATTAGAAAATACTGGTATGAGGATTTAAAAATACAAGAAAATCGCATTTGCCCCATTACTATTCTATCCCTGAATTTATTAAAATTGCCTTTAATTAGGTCCTTTTTTTTTGAATTTATATTGGTTTTAAAAATCACATTTTAATTGTTTGAAATACAAGGAAAAGTCACCATTGTGTTTTGACCATTTCACGTACTCGTGTGCTAAGTTTTATTTAGTTTATTTCACTTATTTATTAATTATTTATTTGTTTCTTTAAATTGCCTTATTAATAGCAGATTTCAACAAAACCCCTTTCAGAAGCTTTACTATTGCAAGTTTTTAATATTTATTGATCTAGTTACAATGTACGGAAGAGTTTAAAAAAATGCACATTGCTCAGAAAACAATTCTACATTATTGCTATTTTCAGCAGCATTCCAAGTTATTTCTTCTTTCTCCTCTCTTAGAAAACCTCTTTCAGCTTCTCGGGTTTTGTGACTTGTTTTCGCAGCATTTTCCTAAACTGACTTTTTTCCTTTTTAATTGTTTTTACGGAAGTTAAAAAGAACTTATTTAGGTACTATGGCGCCATCTATTGGTAACTATTTCGCGCTGTAGTTATTATTTTCTTTCTCTTTAAAGATTTAGTCAAAAAATAATGTAGTATAATTCATAAGAATATTAACCCACAGTCTTTGTTTTCAGTTTCTTGAATAGTTATCTATGTTGAATATTGCTCCTTTTAATTTAATATCAATTCAAATGCTATTGCAATATAAAATGCTTAACAATAAGATAAATGTAATTTAATAAAATGTGTGTGTAGTTTTCCTTTATTTAATTATTTGTTTATATTTGTTAATTAGGAAATTCAAGAAACAAAATGTGTTCAGCTAAGCTTTCCTTTATTGAATGAGTGTGGGACGGTTTATTGATATGCAATCCCTTTCTTTCTTTCTTCTATACTGACATATATTACTTAATAAATTATATCCACTTTATTAAGGGTAATGAATTAGCTTTTAAATTTTAGTATTTCACTTATGTTATTCTATACAATAAAAACTTTTCGTATTTACTCGTTTTTATTTCGAACAATTTTCTGATGGGTTGATAAAATCTATGGAAAGTAACTTTGTGCATTCAAATTTGCATTCTTGTTCTCAAATGCTGCATTTCAGGTAATTTGTAAAGAAAATAAATTGTACAGTACAACCTGTAAAGGTGACCACCTGTCAAAGCTGACCGCTTTTGTCAGGAACAGAATTAGCCCTATATATGTAATGTAGAGGGGCCGTGGTAGCCTAGTGGTTAGCACATCGGACTCCCACCTGGAAGGTCGCGCGCTCTATACCCACTGAAGACCACCATGTATACTTGGGGATATGTGCATGTAAAATCCGTAGACCCCGCTACCCCTCCCCGTGCGTAAGCAATCCTAAGGCCTCGGCTAATAGGTAGGGGTCTGGTGGAGAAAAAGTATGTAATGTAGGGAAACCTTTGTAACTTGACCACCTGTCTATGTTGACCACTTATATAGATCTAATTTGGGTGGGAGCGTTATAAAAACACTTTGTAAGTTGATCACCTAATAATCACCATGATATTTATTATTTTCTTAATAACAAAAATCACTTTTCCAGGATATGTTTTATGCTATAATGTTATACCAGTATGCATCTGCACTGCATGTATGAAGCAGTAAATATGAAGCTTGTCTAAACCTCGTTTTAACTTAACCAATGGGAAAACAGCTATGAGCATTCTCTAATTATTCAAATACATTGCTTCTTGTTTGTTTTATCTGAGATAGACATTTTAAACAATTATGTATTTTTAGGAAATCTTTACCATCAAATAAACAACTAGCATAATGAATGAGATATTTATATTTATTTTAGCTAGGTACTTTAATTTTGAAGTTGTACGATTTATTGTTAGCCATTCAGGTTTAATTTCTTTAATGATAATTTTGTGAAATTAAGTAGTTAAGTGCTATTTCAAAGAAAGCTTAATACATGCAGCTAAACTTAAAAGTATTTTAATTACTTAAAAAGAAAGGAATGCATAGTAGCGGATTTAGGTTTGAGGGTGCCCTAGGCCCGAGACGGTATGGCGCCCCCCCCCCCCCCAAAAAAAAAAAATAAAAATTTGAAAAATACAAAATTTATTGTATGAGTCAACTGACACTTGTATAATTTACCACGGTGAATTAATGTTTTGTTTTATAATAAAGAGCAAACAAATGTTACAATTAAATTTTGAATGACAAATATGAAGAAGAAATCTATTTCGTAAATAAATAATATACTAGCATTAAAAAAAAGATTTTAAAAATCTTTTTGTTAGATATTTCAAATATTAGTGCTAGCCTGATTAATTATTTTAACAAAGAAATTCTACCCTCAAAATGGGACAATGTTCAGATAGCAAGAGCGCGATAAAACAAACTTTAAAATTTGGTCTTACTGTTTACAGAAATCCCAATCGATTTTTAATTTTAGTCGTCTTAAAATTTTTTGCGCCCCTCAAAATTTGGCGCTCTAGGCCTGGGCCTCACAAGCCTAAGCCTAAATCCGCTACTGTGAATACATAGTGTAAGAATGATAAAAAAAAAAAAAAAAAAAAATCATCCTCTCCCTTTATGAGTTAACCACCTGTCTAAGTTGACAACCAAAGTGCTGCACCGCAAATGGTCAACTTACACAGGTTTCACTGTACTAGTAAAAAAAGGGGAGGAAGCGTACAGTGAAATATCGTGTAAACAAATGCCTAACTAGAGTTAACAACTAATAAATCACTTCATAGATCGAAGCACACATTTAAAAAGCGGTGTCTTACATTCTCTATTTCACGTTAAAGTTAAAACTCTCGTCGTTCACTTTTAAAACGCTATTTTAAGAAGATTTGATTCTCCTGTTTAAAGTTGTTTAATTATACCCATTTTAGAATTATAGGAAACCTTTATTTTGCAAAGAAAGAAAAAAAATTTCTTGTCGCACTTTTTCAGGATATTTCTTCACGAAAAAGTTAAACACCATGCTCCTGGCCTTGAAACACATTTTTCAATGTTAAATAAAGATAACCATCCCGTATTATGAAAATACGAATAAAATTAACTGAAGTTAGGGAACAGCAATTCTAAAAAAATGTACAATTAATACATTTTATAAAGTTTGCATGTTAATACTCAATGTGTATGTGGCATAAAAATAAAACGCATTCACAATAATAAAACCGAATATGTAATGTCTTTTGAAAAATCGCAAGCATAATCCCCCCCCCCCCCAAATTGATTATATAAGTAGTAATTTTTAAACATTTGAACTGTTTGAAGATGAATAAAAACAAGATGTTGTTTCGAGTATTTCATTAAAAAAAATTTAATTTGATATATCTATACATCTCAAATATAATTAACGGAAAAAGCGCATGAATATCATACCAGCAAGCACTAATTTCGCATTCATGGGGAAAACTTATTCGTTGTTTGTTCAAATCTACTACAGTAGCCCCTCGTTATATCGGGAGGACAGCAAAAAAGCGCGATGTATCCGAATGCGCGATATAACCAATGCTGTCAGAAATAATTCTAAAAGTACAAGTAGACTAAGTGTCAACGTAAAAAATTTAATTTATTCTTACATGATGACAAATTCTTACTCAAAATAGCAAATTAAACTAAACTTACCAATTGCTATTTTCATGCACAATTCTTCCAATATAAATTCAGAATGTATTTCTAATGCTTTTTGGGGGCTAAGTCATTTGCCGTTGTTTTTCGTTTAACACTTATTACATGGTTTTATTTAACTTGACTTGTGGCGGAATTTTGTAAGGCGGTTTTCTACAACTATTACTGCATAAATTATCTTCAAATTTTCCACACAAGCTTATCTTCGATGACAATACAATAATCCATCCATTTTATAAGTTATTATAACGTTAATTAGGAAAAAATTTAATAATTTTGGCTCTGAGGAAATTATCAGCATTATCATTTGTCGTTTGGCAACAATAGATTTGTTTGGATAATGCAACTATGTTTTGTTTGTTACATGGTTTTATTTAACTTGACTTGTCAAGGAACGTTGTTACGCGGTTTTCGACCACTATTACTGCATAAATTATCTTCAAACTCTGCACATAAGCTTATCTTCGATGACAATGCAATAATCCATCCATTTTATAATTTATTATAACGTTAATTAGGAAGAAAAATAATAATTTTGGCTCTGAGGAAATTATCAGAATTATCATTTGTCATTTGGCAACAACAGTTTTGTTTGGATAATGCAACGATGTTTTGAATTGAAATAAAAATATGTAACTTAAAACATTTTTGGCGATTTAATATTATTAATTAGTTTGAATTTTTATTTTCCACTTAATATTAACAATCGAAAGTGGACTAACTGAACGTGGTTAGACAATTCGTTCGTATTTAGTGTAAGCTTTTTCCAAATGCAAGACATTTCTTTCGAGACCTCAAACTTAAAATTTTGGGAGACATAGAAAAAGCGCGATATAACGAGACGTGATATAACGAGGGGTTACTGTATAATATATTATCATTTACAAATAATAACATAAATGATTTTTTTAATTAAATTTTCAGGGTTTCAAGAAAAGTACTTGCTGTAATCCCCTTTTACGGTATAGTTGATAATGTTCTAGTAGCCAATCGAATCCAGAGAGAAGTAGCACATATTTTCAGTTCGTACTTATGGGGCCGTTCATAGATGACGTCACGCTTTTTCCCCATATATTTGTCCCCCCTCCCCCCCTTTGTGACAATACGTCACACTTCAGCGGACCCCCCTCCCCCCTTTGTCACGCGTCACACTATGTTGTATAATGCAAGGTGTCACACTTCTCGTTACCCCCCTCCCCTTGTTACACTTTGTCACAATTTCACGAACCCCCCTCCCCCCCTCGAAGCGTGACATCATTTATGAATAATCCCTATGGGAATTTTTCCTTTTTTTACTTGGCTAAAAAGAAAAAATATCTCATGAAGGAGTATCCTACAAACAGTAAATAATATTTGAATTGATCCCAACAATAAAATACGAGTAAAATTCTTTCATTGTGCCCTCAAAATTTTCAAGAATTTTGACCAAAGTTTTCCTGTTTGTCTTATTATTGTATCAAATATTATATTTTATTTTTCTTTTAAAACAACTTTTTGATCCAACATAGCTCCATAGTATAAAAAGTTTTGCTGTATTATAGTCAATTTTTCTTTATTTGCTGCGGAAAAACATCAAATGTCCGGAAAAAAATTTCAATATACGTATAAAAGAAAAAAAAATGTAGGTTCAAAGGGGGTGGGGGAGGGTTCTCTTTACAGAAAAAAAAATCAAATTCTAGGATTTACAAAAAAGAAAAGAAGGAAATACCGGGAAAAAAAACTACAAAACTGTACAAAAAGGAGTAACGAAATCAGGGTTAGTAATATTCCAAATGAATGCAGATAAAAAAAAAAAAAATCGCTGAAACATCAAAGAAAACTCCAGAAAAAGGAAAAAAAGCACAAAAAAAAAAAAAAAGAACTCTTGCAAAAAAAAATATTTCTCAGAAGGAAGCCTTCTTCATCTCGGATTCCAGATGCAAAATTCTATTTTTCCTGTTTCTCTAAATCCCTTGAAGATATCGTTTCTAGTTTTCCGACATCTTTAGGTCCTTTGTTCTGCAATGTCGACGAAATATTTCCTGTCTGTGTATTGATGTATGCGGAACCCACTATTCGGTATTTCAGACGATCAACGAAAGACCTGGAAATCTTTATATGCAAGGGAGGGAGGGCAAGAAATCCCTTTTTCTCTTATTCTGTGTCGACAGACTCATCTTTGTTTTATTTGTACTAATGTTCATCATCTTAAACTTTATCACCTTCATAAATGCTGTCTTGATCATCAGTATTTTAAACTGACAAGAATGTGCAAAAGTCCTGAAAATTGATAAAGTACAGTATAGACTATAGAATCAAACAAACTTGCAAAGCATGAAAGATAAGCTAATGCAATATAAAAAAACCCTTATATTGCATTAGCTTATCTTCCATACACTATTTCATTACCTTAAAATTTAGCACCTTTTGAAATTTAATGCGTCTTGATCATCAGTACTTCAAAATGATAAGAATGCTTACCCTAAAAGTACTGAAAATTGATAAAATACAAAAACCTAATACAGTATAGACTATGGAATAAAACTTATTTTTAATGCATGAAAAATAATCTAATGCAATATAAAAATCCTTATATTGTATTAGCTTATCTTCCATACATTCTTCCGTTATCGTAAGGGGAGTCCACATTATGAGACCATTTTTTTTCTCCATGGTGTTTTTATTTATAATTTTTGTCTCAGGTCCTGTTATATCACTTCATAATAAATTTAAAATGAAAAGAAACTGGATTTCTTAAACATAATTTGAAAGTTTTAATTTTTAAAACGAAATGTAGGAATTTTCAAAAATTCATCTTCTTTTCATAAAATGACGTAAAGTCTCAATTTTTTTAAATTGATTCATTTCTCATAAAGCAAAACTTTTATGCTTTGGATTTTTTATAAGTCAAATACTTTTTGAGAAAAAAATAATAAAAACTGATGAAACGCAGAAAGAACAACGAAAAATTCAAAAAACCTGAAAAACGTTTTTTTTAAAGTACTTAAGTTATCATAAAAGTAAAGCAGAAATTTGTTACGTATAGTTTTAGGAACATGTGGGGAAAAAATCCACATTATAGATACAAATTTAAAAAAGCCTTTGCATTTTAATTAAGATGAAAAGCGTAAAAAACGAAGAAAGCGAAAACAGCATTTTAAGTTTTCGGCTTGCAAACAGTTAAATGCTTTCTTTCACAAAATTTCAAGTAAAGAACCTTATTCTTTCAGTTACAGTCACGATGAAATTGCTTCTCTCGCTTATTTTATTTAAAACAATAAATATGTGGCTTATATTCAGCACAGTTTCGGGTTCGGAATGAAAAGGTGCCCGGTTCCGCCGGGACGCGAATCAAAGCAGCGGGGCTCAATTGAACTCACCATTGACTTTGTGTACTAGAAATAGTATTCCAGTGTACTCGCAGATGGCGGTGCTGTTGCACAAACATTTGGCAGAGTGTTCTCTGTTTCTTATTCACTGTAATCTCCTTTTTAAAGACTGTAGTTTCTTGTTTTTAACTCTCTGCAATTTTACGTTAGACTCCGGATAAATGATTCCCAGTAGATTCTCATGTATTTTTAGTTTCTATAGTGTTCAAATAGAGAAGCAATCCAAAGAAACTCAGAAAAAAAAGAGGCATGCATTTGTTGGAACGTCACAATAGAATATTTTTCTTGATTACTATATGGGTCGGCGACAGAAAAGGAGAAACTTTTATGGCAGAGAAAAAGTGCCCGTTTCTATAAAAGCAACGACCTCAAAGAAATATTCCTTCCTTTTGTGAATGGGATTCATAGCCTAAGAGGAAACTAAATATCTTTCAGAAGTATTTTTGCGTGTATGTGCTTAGATCTGCTTGCAAGACTTATAACGAGAGACGTATTTTGTTCTCGTAGTGTCATGGAAAATGATTTTTGCTGCCAAAAAGAACGCCAGCGCTAAATTACGCAAGGGATATTAAGATTATTAAGAAAGTCATTTGGTTCTCTTCAGAAGCGAATCTTTTAAAGATGATCTTAACTAAACAGGATCCATAACTTTGAACATATTGTAGAGTAGATTAAATCTATATATATACACTTCGTAGACGAGAAAAAAATATTTCTTCTAATTTCTTCTTTAATCATTTTAAATAGCAGCTTTTTGCCTACTTTCCCATTAAAGTAGAAAAAAACAAGAAGTTCCGTCTAGAATTATACGAGCCTACTTTCCCGTATACTCCAACTTCAAATTTATAATCTAGCTCTCTCTTTCTCATTTAGCTTTCGTTCTTAATTAATTCAAACACACCCTTTTAGTTATTAATACATATTCATTCACTCATTTATTCATTTCTTTGTTTACTTATTCTAGTATTTATACACTCATTTAGTTATTTTTTCATTTATGCACTCATTTATTCTGTCATTTATTTATTTATTAATTCTTTCACTCATTCATTCTTTTACTCATTCACTCATTCATTAATTCTTTTACTCATTCATTTATTCATTCTTTCACTTACTCATTCATTTATTCATTCTTTTACTTACTCATTCATTTATTCACTCATTTATTCATTCTTTCACTTACTCATTCATTTATTCATTCTTTTACTTACTCATTCATTTATTCATTCTTTTACTTACTCATTCATTTATTCACTCATTTATTCATTCTTTCACTTACTCATTCATTTATTCAATCTTTACCCACTCATTCATTTATTCATCAGTCATTCAAATATCCTAAAAAATTGCGTAGGGAAATAGGCTTGTTTTGTTCTGGTTGAACTTCGTATCTGTACATGTTCTACGTCATAACATCTTTAACAGAGTGAACGTAATTTGCATTATTTTTGTCCATAGGCGCTAATGTTAGGATTTTTTTAACTGTTAAAAATTGGGCGAAAAATTGTTCAAATCAAAAAGTAAAATGCGGAAATGAGATGTCCTCGCAGAGATCTTTCGAATGCAAAAACAAAAACATTTCGAATTGGACAATTTCCACAAAAGTTATGGGGGGGGGGGGAGGGGGGTGAGACCGACCGACATACACAGATTTTCTCCATCTCAAAACCCTACGTTCAATTTTTTTCTTTTTCAAGCTTTATTTAATTACGTCACTTATTTTTGACTCCTTTATTTTTAACGATATTTTTACTATACATTAAAACCTTTCACTTTATTATTATTATTTTTTACTTTTACTGGAAAGTAGAATAACAAGAAGTTCCGTCTAGAGCTATACGAGCCTACTTCCCCGTATACACCGAATTCAATTTTATAATCTAGCTATCTCTCTCTCTCTGTTTTTCTCGTTTAGTTTTAGTTCTTAATTGGTTCAAATATACCTTTTTCAACGATTAATAGACATTCAATCATTCATTTATTAAGTCATTCATGTATTTAGTCACTCATTTATTCATTCATTATTTTGCTTATTCATTTAATCATTCATTGATTCAAAAATATTCTTGAAAATCCCGATCAAAAAATTTCATAGGAAAATAGGTTCCTTAGTTCTGGATGTACTTTCTATTTGTACATGTTCTACGTCATAAGAGCTTTCCGATAAAGTTTGTTCCAAGCAAATCGGTCCGTTAGATCAGGAATTATATAGGATTGAAATTTCCCCGTAGGCGGTATGTTAATTTTTTTTGAACTGTTCAAAAATGAACAAAAATTGTTCAAATCAATATTTCACGCCAAGAACTTCTTCCAGTGAGCTTGTTCATGGGAACTTGGATCTTGTACCCAAATTTTACATAATTTGCTTCATTTTCGCCCATAGGCGCTAATGTTAAAATTTTTTGAACTGTTCAAAATTGAACAAAAAATTGTTCAAATCAAAAAGTAAAATATGGAAATTAGATGTCCTCGCCGAGATCTTTCGAATGCAAAAAGAATTTTTTGAATCGGACAATTCGTTCAAAAGTTATTAGGGGGGGACAGACCGACAGACAGACAGACCGACAGACACACTTTTTCCCCATCTCAAAACCCTACTTTCAAATTTTTTATTTTTCAATCTTTATTTAATTACTTAACTTATTTTTGACTTTTCTTGATTTTTAACGATATTTTCACGATACATTAAGCCTTCTTTCATGCTTTATTATTATTATTTTTTTTACTTTTACGGGAAAGTAGGCTAAAAAAGAGAAAAACTATGAAAAATGGCTCAATGTATCGTAGAAATATCGTGAAAAATGATCGCTAGTTGCAATATTAGATGGATATCAATAGAATTTATTTTGCGATAAATGTGTAACAATAAGTACACATTTGAAATCAAACCATTGAATACAGATGAAAATTTTATAAAGATAAACTAAATAAAGATACACATCTCGTAAAAATTTCTGTTATTTGTAAAGTTTGATTTCTTATTTCATCGTTAGAAGAAAACTTCTGTCTAACACACCTACGCAACATTTGTAAATAAGATGTCAATTACCAAGTGTTATATTAGTAAGACTAAACTTATAGAAAGGAAAACAACGGTTGATCAAGCAAAAAGCAACATAAAAATATATATATATATATTTCAAAAGCTACATGTTTAAGATTCTAATGAGACTTCACAAAAATATTTTTGTTTTCTCCAGGGAACTGAAACGGAAAATCGTAGTGGAAGAAAGAGTACGGCATTTTTTTTTTCCTGGAGGACTTTCTGCTTGAAATGAACACAAGACTGACATTGTTCAACTTTACTGCAACTTTCAATCCTTTTCTTTCTAAAAATCCCAAAACAAACTGAGGGAAAAAAATAGATAAAAACTATCTGATAAGTTTAATCCATTCCTTGAAAACAATTTTTGGCTTTCCACTGAAAGAAATATTATTACTGCATGTATGGTTTCTATTTCTTTTTGTAAATTTCAGCTATAGCACGATAATTATGGCTACCTTCCCAAACATTCAAGAATTCAGAAACCAGCCGGTTGAATAGAAAAAAGTTAGTTGTTTTAAATGTGTAATGCTTAAAATCGTTCACATAACAAATGATATTTTTTTATAATTTTTTATTTATAAAAATGGATAGGAACGAAAAAAAAAGAATAAAATAAAATGATATGAAAAAAATTCTTTTGTAATAAAATCGGAACTGTTTTCTTTGTTATTAAAAAAATATATATATATGTTATTAGTTTACGAACGTGTATTAAATGAAAATCAAACCCAACCTACATTTTAAAGAAAGTAAAGCAGCGGTCGGCAACCTAAACTGACTGAAGATCTACTTTCCAAGTTCGGCGAACACCAAGATTGACTCGGAGGACCGGGGGGGGGGGGGGGGGGGGATTATACATTATTAATAGGGCTTGTTGGGATTGCGTCTGTCTTCAAATTGTAGGTTAATTCTTGTCGGCACAAGTTCTGATGCTTATAAAACACCTACTTTAAAATTTCTAAAATAATAGCTTTGCTAACACCGTTAGCTCGCATCAAAACAGTACAAATATATTATTTCTTTCAAATTCTATAAAAAGAACTGTTAGTTTTTGCTTTGTTTTTTAACTAAAACACACATGTGAAATGTATACATTCTTGAATTAACTCTCACCAAGAGCATAGTTAAAGTGACGACTGACAATTCATATTATTGGAAGTTTTTTTAGGTCCGGTGAATGGTCTGAGAAACATTTTCTGAAGGAAAAAATAATAATAAACTCGCCATCCAATTGAAAAGTTATTTTCTTTATTTTTTTAAACTATAAACTATCCAAAATGCTATCGCGATCGATGGGTTGCCGACCACTGATGTAAAGTATTCTTCTAGGATACAAAAGTCTTTAAAGTAAAAAGCCGAATTTAAAAGTAACTTTTAAAAAAAGAAGAAAAGCTAAACAAGCGTATCACTTGATTATTCACTAAAAACTGGCAGCCAGAAGGAAACCTAATTGCAAGAAAAGTTACACACACAAAAAAAAAACATATGCAACAGATTTACCAAAAAAAGTACAACTTAAATCATTGGGTTCAACTTAAATCGTTGACTGTTTGAAGAAGATTTTTCAAAATGGAGTAAGCCTTCTAAAAATTATGTTCATTAGGAGGATAACATTTTAAAAAACCCTTACGGACCGAAATATTAGTTGGATTTCTAAAACCTAGAGTTTGCCCAAATTCATTAAATTTTTCAAGTTCAGCCCCGAACGTTTAAACAACTTTGAGACATTTTAGATTTTCATTTTAACAACAGTTTTTTCTTTTTTTGTGTGTGTAAATATTTCAATTAGCGATAATCTCTCCTCAGTGCGACTGACTCCTTCTTCTATAAAGAAATATAAATAATTTTTTTTTTCACGCCACCCCATTATCTCTACTAATAATAAAGCAGTAAGTATGTGTGTGTGTCTGTGTACGGCGTAGGGCCCAGACCGTCCAGTGGATTTTCATGAAATTTGGCACGAAATTAGTTTGGAACATGGGGGTGTGCACCTCGGAGAGTTTTTTCTGAAATTCGAATTTGTTCTTCTATTATTCCAATTTATAGCCGAAAGTTTCATACAATAGTCATTTTCTATAGGAAGGAATTATCGCATCGTTTCGAGCTTGATACCGTTGAAAAGCGCGTGAAAAACTACCCCGGAAAGAGTTTCGCTCTACGTGCGAAAATTCGAAGCCTCTAAATTAACTAGAAAAGAACTTATAAGCATTTTTCTCTGCAGTTCGAAATTATTTTTTCACGGTATTTAACTTTAATTTTAATTGTTGCCATGCCGACTGAGTATTGATCCTTTTTAGCCTACTTTCCCGTAAAAATAAAAAAAAAATAATAATAAAGCATGAAAGAAGGCTTAATGTATCGTGAAAATATCGTTAAAAATCAAGAAAAGTCACAAATAAGTTAAGTAATTAAATAAAGATTGAAAAATAAAAAATTTGAAAGTAGGGTTTTGAGATGGGGAAAAAGTGTGTCGGTCGGTCTGTCGGTCTGTCTGTCTGTCGGTCGGTCTGTCTGTCTCTCTGTCTGTCGGTCTGTCCCCCCCCTAATAACTTTTGAACGAATTGTCCGATTGGAAAAATTCTTTTTGCATTCGAAAGATCTCGGCGAGGACCTCTCATTTCCATATTTTACTTTTTGATTTGAACAATTTTTTGTTCAATTTTGAACAGTTCAAAAAATTTTAACATTAGCGCCTATGGGCGAAAATGAAGCAAATTATGTAAACTCTTGGTACAAGATCAAAGTTCCAATGAACAAGCTCACTGGAAGAAGTTCTTGGCGTGAAATATTGATTTGAACAATTTTTGTTCATTTTTGAACAGTTCAAAAAAAAAATTAACATAGTGCCTACGGGGAAATTTCAATCCTATATAAATCCTGATCTAACGGGCCGATTTGCTTGGAACAAACTTTATTAGAAAGCTCTTATGACGTAGAACATGTACACATAAAAAGTTCATCCAGAACTAACAAGCCTATTTTCTTATGAAATTTTGTTCATTTTTGAACAGTTCAAAAAATTTTAACATTAGCGCCTATGGGCGAAAATGAAGCAAATTATGTAAACTCTGGGTACAAGATCAAAGTTCCAATAAACAAGCTCACTGGAAGAAGTTCCTGGCGTGAAATATTGATTTGAACAATTTTTGTTCATTTTTGAACAGTTCAAAAAAAAAATTAACATAGTGCCTACGGGGAAATTTCAATCCTATATAAATCCTGATCTAACGGGCCGATTTGCTTGGAACAAACTTTATTAGAAAGCTCTTATGACGTAGAACATGTACACATAAAAAGTTCATCCAGAACTAACGAGCCTATTTTCTTATGAAATTTTGTTCATTTTTGAACAGTTCAAAAAATTTTAACATTAGCGCCTATGGGCGAAAATGAAGCAAATTATGTAAACTCTGGGTACAAGATCAAAGTTCTAATGAACAAGCTCACTGGAAGAAGTTTTTGGCGTGAAATATTGATTTGAACAATTTTTGTTCATTTTTGAGCAGTTAAAAAAAAAATTAACATAGTGCCTACGGGGAAATTTCAATCCTATATAAATCCTGATCTAACGGGCCGATTTGCTTGGAACAAACTTTATTAGAAAGCTCTTATGACGTAGAACATGTACACATAAAAAGTTCATCCAGAACTAACGAGCCTATTTTCTTATGAAATTTTTTGATCGGGATTTTCAAGAATATTTTTGAATTAATGAATGATTAAATGAATAAGCAAAAGAATGAATGAATAAATGAGTGAATAAATATATGAATGACTGAATAAATGAATGATTGAACGAATCTGTATTAACCGTTGAAAAAGGCATATTTGAAGCAATTAAGAACTAAAGCTAAACGAGAAAGAGAGAGAGATAGCTAGATTATAAATTTGAAGCTGGTGTATACGGGAAAGTAGGCTCGTATAGTTCTAGACGGAACTTCTTGTTTCTTTTAACGAATTAAAATTTATTGCTTGCGGTTTTTAGCATTTTGAGAAGCAGCCGATTTTTAATTTATTTATTTATTTTTTTGGATTTTGATTATTATTTTTTTAAAACGAATTAAAATTTATTTCCTGCGTCTCACAGGCGATTGATAGCTTTGTTTTGATTTCCTTATTTTGACATGTATTTTACGGGACTATTTTCCATACTGCACAGGGTTTTTTAAAAGAAATGTTATCCTTTATAGCGATTTTTGTTATTCCAGCTTATTATTACTATTTATACTTTCATTTATTTACTTTTTTTTCTCCAGTGAATTAGCACATATGTTATTTTCCTATTTGAGCTCGGATGAAAGGTTTATTCCGCTTTCAAATCTTTGCTTGCTGCTGTTTGTTTCTGCAGGCTACAAAATTTCGTCTTTCTGTTTTAAGCCGGGTCCAGACGCTACGTTTTGCACAACCTTTTTTCCGCGCAGTTCAACACATTGCAAATAAAACGTTGCGTGTAGATTGGAAAAGTGCGCAGTTTTGAGTCCGGTGCGAAGACTGTACAGTTGCAGCGATAACTGAGCTAGAAAGCATATGTCTTTGAACTGTGCAGACAAATCGGCACATGTAGACGGTAGCACCCCTTTCCGATTCATTTTGTTTCTCAGTTTCAATTCGTCAGACGACAATGGCCGACTTTCGGCAATGTTCTCGGGAGTTTCTCACAAAATTTATTGCATTATGCGAAAGTTTCCCACGCGTTTGGCGTGTAAAATCCAAGGAGTATAGTGACAAGGATAAAAAGGGGGAGGCTTATGAGAGTTTAGTGGAAAAAATCAAAGACATTGATGCAACCGCAAACAGAGAAACATTTGTAAATAATTAATTCTTTGAGAAGTGTTTACCGGAAATAATTGGCAAAAGTTAATAAATCGATTTGATCTGGGGTTGGAGACGAAATTTACAAGCCATCTCTCTGGTACTTTGATTTGTTACATTTCCTAAATGATCAGGAGACACCAAGGCAGTCTAGGAATACCATGGATGAAAATAAAGAGATTGCAGTTGTCGAACCACCAGAACAGGCAACAAAAAAATGTTTATTTTATGTAATCATTTGACCACTTTGAACGCCGGGTTCTAATGAGACGTTCCAGTCTTTTTTTTTTAACATGACACCATGTCATAATTGACCAGAGTAGTATCTCCTTCATGACGATATCGCACAAAACTGAGTGAAATATACAGATATCTCTGCACTATGTAGACGCATAAAAAACTGCAACGTTTTCATTTAGTCTTAAGACTGCGCAGACAAAAGGTTGTACAAAACGTAGCGTCTGGACCCGGCTTTGTCAATAAATAATAGATAAAAATTAATTGTACTAAAAATTTATTAATTAAAACTATTCTTATTTATTATAATCTTCCTTTTTGTGTGGGTACTTGAACAAAACAAACAAAATGCGTTTTTTTTTCAAATATTTTCTTTTTTGTTTTATTTCGTTTCTTTTGCCTTTTTTATTGTGTGTGTTTTGTAAAAAAAAATGCTTAAATGTGTAGGATCTCCGGCTGATTGCCATGGTTAGCTAATCTTTAATTATATGGAATGCTATACATTTTAATAAAATAACATAATTTGCATAAATCAGAAACATAAACATTCACTTTAGATTTAATCAAGACTCCAAAACGCTAGTGTAAATCAACAAACTTACGAAACGTTGATTCGAATCAAAATAATGGGTTACCGTAGTTATTCTCTCTCTTTATATTATAGGGTCAGGTGGGGTAAAATGGGTCAATTTTAGCTATTTTCATATTTAAAGTTTCATAGCAACAAAACCAGAAAGATTTCCTATTTCTTTTCAATTGCATCTTAACATTGAACTCATTTAGATCAATTTTATGTCATTTTAATATTTATTTTTTAATTATGAAATAGTTTAACTGAGCTTATAAAATTTGTGACCTGATTTGATCCATCGTGGGGTAAAATGGGTCATAATGTAAATAATGCTAAAAACAGTTATTTATTACTTTGAAATTGAAAAAGAAAAGTAAGTAACATATTCAGCAACATTTTGAATTATAATTTACATTGAAATGTTAAAATAATATTGTTCTAGATTGTCATATATTGTTTCATATAACACTTCAACAACATCACTTCTCTCTACCACATCAACATAATCTTTTTTAGGGAAAACATTCAAAAAAGTGTTTTTAAATTTAATTTTAATAAAATAAGCAACATACACTGTTTAAATTTAGGAATTTTCTGCAGTGAGGTTGCAGCAGGGGGGGGGAGTAAATTTTAAAACAATAATAGAATAGAACTAGCTAAGCCTAACCATGACCCATTTTGTCCCATTCAAGAAAAACAGTTGTAAAAAATCCAATACTTAATTATTATTATTATTATTATTATTATTATTTTGCATGCTCGGCTGTAATTGTTCTCCAAAGTTTCTTTGTGCGGAAATCCTTTAAATTTGGGTTGTTATTTGATAAAATATAGAGATTTTCAGACGTTGGTAAACCATGTGTTTAGCACACTATAATCAAAAAATTACAAAAATATTTTTTTATTTTGCCATATTTAAGAACCTAACTTTTTTTAGAATGAAAAATGTTGCCAACACATTGAAATATAACATTAAAAATATTGGTTTTAAAATTTCAATTTCAAATTCTATTATTTTGAGTTTTTTATCAAGTGACCCATTTTACCCCATCCTACCCTACTAGACATTGTTAACTTCAAATTGTATTTTATTTTGTTTCACATTGTATTGAACAAAAACAATCTGACTGACTTATCATATGCATACATTTTAGTAATGGATTAACCACGTCAAGATTAGTATTTTGTATTGATATTCACTAATAAATAACATTTAATCTTTCATTTTGTTCTTGACAGTTCTTTGAATCATAAAAGGTAAAAAATGTATCGGGTATTGCGCAAATACTGTAGATTGTAGATGTACGGAGAAGTATGAAAGTGAATTTCAAAAAAAAAAAAAAAAAATTAATAAATGAAAAAAAACGATAAGCGTTTCATAAACAGAGAAAAAATGGTATTTAAGTGTTTTGTCTTGCCTCATTATACATATATTGCGCACAAATACTTCTAAAAACGTCTTCGAATCTTCGTCAAAAGTAAGGGGAAAAATAATCATCTATTTCCAAACGGTTTTTACTGCTTAGTTTTTATGGTTTGCTAATTAAGTAAAAAAAAAAAGTACGAAAACGGTTCATAAATAGAGGACAAAATGATACGTGACTGTTTTATATTTGTCTATTTATATGTAGATTATGAACGAAGATTTCTAAAAAAGGCTTCAAACCTACGTCAAAAGATTGAAGGAAAAAAATAAGAATTAGCTATTTCCAAAATGTTTCTTTTGATAACACTAAAAATCATCAATAGCTACTAAATAAAAAAAAGGAAGAAAATCGTTTGAAAAACAGAGGAGAAAATAGTTCTCAACTGTTTTGTCTTTGCCTATTTATATATAGATGCAGAGCGAAGCAGTACTTCTTCAATTACTGATTTTAGCATACCTTTTGTGTTCCCTATGACGCGTATTCTTTTGACCTGTATCCAACCCACTACACTATACTGGGTACGAAATTGGACAGAATCTTTAGGATTTGAGAAATTGATTTTCTTGATAAGTGAAGAAAAAATAATATCGCGAAGGTGGAATCTTTTTTTAAATGTTCCGAACGTTCTGAACTACTTTAAGGAAAAACTGTTAAAGTAACAGGAATAAACCTAGATAAACTCTCAATTGCCGCAGCTCCAAGACAACTATAAGTTCCGAAACCGATAATTCCTGCTTACATTTCTATGGCTCATATCACTATACTGCAAAAAATTTGGTTGCTTTCAACAAATAGAGGAGCAAACATGCTTATTGCGCTAATAAACGCACCTGCAAAACGAACTACCCTAAAACTCGAATGGATTCGTCTTCTTCTGCCATGCGCAGAAGCGTCCACGTGTCAGAATTTCGTGGTCGAACTCATTTTAAAAGTGGCGGAGCTTGATTTTAAGGGATAATAAGAGCGATTATAAGGATATAAGAAAACTGCAAAATTATTATATATTATATATATATATTGTGTTTGTGTGTGATATTATGTTCGATGAGTTGCTGTTTAAGCAATCATTTTATCTTTGAAAACTATGGGTATTGGCAATGAGTGGCAGGGGTAAACCACGATATGTACGTGAAATTCTTATCACCTTAATTTAATTTATAATAAAATATCAAAACTTAATTGGAAATAAAATATTTTAGAAAAGATTTTACTTTCGAGAGCTTTCAAGCCGCATTGAAATTTCACGGTAAATCTGACTTACCGTAAAATGGAAGCGTTAAGGAAACTTTCCCTACATTTCATATTTTGAATCTAAGGGAAATATATTAAAATCGTTACCACGAACCGCAGCTGCCACCGTAAATCAAAACCCTTATTCAAGCGCAACGATGTCGCAATTTCGAGAAATTATGTTCACCAAGGGACTCATTCCGATTTACAATAATATTCCGTTGTTAGACAAAGGGAAATATTTAGCTGAGTGGGTAGTCTGCTTGCTTCTTCGATTTGTCAAAGAATATGTTTTCCGTCACATAACAATCGAATTTAGGAAATAGAGTGTGAAAGTTGGATTTTAATTATTAAAGGTACTTTAAAAGTTTTTCAAGGAGAAATGACTATTATGATAAAATAATATTTTGCTAATGTATGATATCGTGTTCACAATGCAACTGATTGTTTGCTTATTGTGATTAACATGCTTTTAAGGAAGAATCATAGCTGGAAATAATATAAATGTTTAAAGCGCTCAAATTTAAACAGATAGTAAACATTATTGCAATTAATGCGCTTAAGAATCCGAATGAAGGAGTCAAAATATTTACAGAGTGGTACTATAAGGATGGGTTTTCCCCTTAGGCATAATTACAGATTTTGTTTCCAAAGCATTACATTATATTATGTAATATGTTTTACCTTAAAGCGCAATGTTGAAAAGGAAATAAATATTTTCGCTATTACCAATAATTATGCACTTAATTAAAGTCGAATGGAATAGTTCAACAATTCAAGGAATAATAGCAAAGTATCTTTGAAGACTGTTTATAGTTTGCCATTTCGTACATATTCTCGAATTTCAATCATGGTTAACATTATCAATGCGTTTTTGGATAATAGTGAACAATATTTTGTGATTTGATTGTTTGAATTTGAAACTACGAAATTGAAGAATTTTTGAGCTGCGACGCTTTTGAAGATGATTGTCTGGTCGTGCGCTGGAGAAAATTTTCATCACCTTCAGTCCCAGGTTTTAAAAGGCTAGTTATGGTGGCTCCATCTGGTGTCATCCGATTGTCATGCGATGACAACAAACTGTGCTAGGATTAATGTTGATACCTATGAGGTGACCCTTCAAAAATGGCTAGTTTGCAGGTTCTGAAAGGCGCGTTTGCATCAAGTGCAGCTGCTACAAATTAATATATATATATATATATATAGATTCATGAAATGAAAAAAAATATATATATAATTGAATAGAATTAAAATTAGTGGGTATGTAAAAAACAACAGTTACATTTTAAACGCTGAACGTTTGCCACGTTCAGCGTTCAAAATTTAATTGTTGTTTTTTACATACCCACTAATTTTAATTCTATTCAATTATGTATATATTTTTTTCATTTCATGAATATATTTCGTAACTGTTTAAGTGTGCTGCCTCGTGCGCCTTTTTACAGTTCGATTCCCTTTGTTACCTTATGATTATATATATATATATATATATATATATATATGTATGTATGTATATATATATTAATGCCTCGTGCGCCTTTTTACACATTGAGTTACTTTGTTACCATATAATTATATATATATATGATAGTATAACTATTTTCTCTAATATCTTAATATCTTGTAAGATGAAAAGTATTTTAAACTGACATCTGAGGCTAAATAAGGAAAATAAAAATATAACCTGCAGAAAACATTACATGTTCCTAGATTATTATTTTTCTTTTGTTTTGTCATCAGCTGATCTTCGATATTGAATTCCGAACTGCAATTTCTAATAAATCGGAACCTGATCACCGTTTAGAACTCTCATCCACCTCCTCCACAATGAAAAAAGAAATGTAGAAGCAAAAAAAAAAAAAAAAGAGCCCTTCTCAGGTAACCGCCCGAGCACATTAATTCGCTCATGTCTTCTTATAATGAGGCGGGCGTAGGCTATCTTTTGTGCGTCAGGCCATTAGGTCGCGCAAAATATAGACTCTAAAAAAGAAAAAAGAAGAAACAAAATGAAACTCTTAGAATGAAAGAAGATTCGAGGAAGAAAAAAAAATTCTGTTCGGTCGCACTACCGTGGGTGGACCGCGGGTTCTTTTGAGAATGAGTCGTTTTCCGAAAACTTTGTATGTGAATGGGTTGATAATGTATTGCGAGAATCGTGAATTATGAGATGTGTAATTGTTTTCTCTTTTCGACTCGTATCAGGTGGTTACATACTTTGGAACTTCTTTCTGTACGACGTGCATAGGCAGGTCATCGAGAGGGTGTGATGCGCAATTTCGAAGATTTGGCCATTTCACGGTCCGTACTTATTCCGGGTGTTGTAGCATAGAGAGGATGTTTTGGTTCTCTTTAGACGGACTCGGGGGGGGGGGGGAGGAACTTTGATGTATCAGGGTGACGATCTTATATTTGATGCTAAGGCGGAAATGAAACTAATATGAGGTCGTAAGAAATAGACGATGGGAGGAGTTTAATATTATTGAAAAAAAAAACTTGATGTATCCCCGTCGCATTACTCAAATACTGCTAAAAAAAATTGTGGATTCCAGTGAAGTAAACCAAATCAGAAATGATGAATTTGGTGCATTTGTAGATCTTGTTTTATGTCGGTTGTACTAAACTGAAAGATTTTAAAGTACGATCGAGAACAAAACTCAAAAACTGCAATAATATTTCATTGAATAAACTGATAAATAATATTTCATTGAATAAATAAGCAAAGCGTTGCATGGTGCTTGATAAAAGACCATAAGTTTTAAAAATTAATTAAATTATTTTGATATTTATGCCAAACTAAGAATGTTGATGAATCGAAAGAATTCCAGCAAAAGAAAAGCAACTTTTGTGACATTACAAAAGCATACGTTTTATTGCAGAATTGCTTCAAATACATTGTTGCTAAAATTGTTTTTAAAAGTTCATCGTTATTAAGTTATAATTAACATGATTGTGATGAAATTACACTCGAGCTATAACAGAAAAACAAGACGAAAAAGCTTGATATGAAAGGAAAAAATATGATACTAAAAATTCAATTACTGTTACAATAACGATTTTCGGTGCGTAAAATGTCAGATTTAACATTAAATATAAAACATAACAAAGCAAATTATTATTTTCTTCTCTATTGGGAGTACAGAAGATTTGACTCATAAAATCTATCAAACACAAGTACAAAAGTGATGATACGAATTACAAATGCACATAAAAATACATGCATCAAAGCTTTGGCATGACCACTTTTAGTCAGTAGAAAAATGGGACTTTTGAAATAAATAAATACTACATAAAAATATAAAAAAATCAAGTGTATCGCAACAAAAAAAATAGCAAATAATCTTAACATCGAGACAAAATTGTATGGACACAAATTTTGTTACGATTAATAACTGTCTAATAGAGTAATTTGTAGTTTTTACTGTTATGTTTTCAAAATGATCGATATTTTCATTTATATACGTATAAAAATAAAAATATCTATCATGTACAAATATAATAGTTATTAATAACTCAAAAAATATTCCTGTTTTGTTTTATATCACTTGTTAGTAATCATTTGCGACACAAAAATTAAGTTGAAAATCCATATATATGTTACCGTTAAAGTATATAATGCAGTTATTTCATAGAATACCTAGTTATTCCATGAAATAACTGATCGTGTCCGTGAAAGTGTGTAATATGTTATTAATTTGACACTTTAACTAGTTATTTCATGAAATAACTAGGTATTCCATAAATTAACTGAGAGACAGTGAAAGTGTAAAATAAACAATTTATCTGAAATGAAATAACTAGGTATTCTATACATAAACTAATGATAGACAATTAAAACGAAAAAGAAGCAATTTATCTAATTTATGCAGCGGATAAATGGTATTTATGGAAATGTACCATAAAATCCTTTGTTACAACAAGGATTACTAAAATGACACTTGGAATTACAAAGAACATTATTTCTAAAACAAAACAAAACAAAAAAAATTGTTGACACACTGGGTTTTACACGAAATGCAGTATAATGATATAGATTATTTTACACTTTAACGGGCTGCACATCGTTATTCTATGAAATAAGTAGTTAAACCATGAAATACAAGAGAGTTTTACACCTTAACGGACACGATCAGTTATTTCATGGATTAACTAGGTATTCTACAAAATAACGGATTTCATACTTTAACGGTAACATATACATTTCACTTAACGTGGACCATTTACGATTAAATTTTGCGAAACTATACGCGATACTGACTTCATACAAAAAAAAAAAAAAAACTATGGCAAACGATATTTAAAAATTTGTTTATTGATTAGCATAGAAAAAGTAACATTATATTTTTGCATTTATTATCGTAACTTACGAGCTTTAACAAATTTATGTCTATTTCTTAAGAAGTATTTCCATTCATAACTCAATTTTGAATTTAAAATTCTTTGGAGTGGTAACACCTTAGTTTGTTTATATCTTAGCAATCTTTTTTTAAGCTTTTCGAATTTTAAAGTGTTTTTATTAATTTCTTTTTTATTTTTAGTTATTTTTTTATCGTTGAGCTTGCAGATCTTCTGCGGGAGATCAACTAGTTAATTTTAATAAATTAAAGAGTCGTTTTTTAAAAGTGTTTTTCATGTAAATACCGAAGTTCATGAAAATGTTTTTGATAACTTTTGAACAGAAACTTTAACGCGAAAATTACATTTGAAACTAAACAAATTAATTGTCTTTAGTTAAAAATACTTAATTACCGAGTATATCAAATTGCTAAACAATGCTTAGCCGCAAAAATATAAGGAACGACTCTTAATACAACTAACTTATATATCTTATTTAAAAGCAGCCAAAACATGGAACAATTTTATCCAACAAGCTATTAATCAAGTTTTGACAGCAATGTAAAAGGAAAAAAAAGTCTTTTCTACTCATAAAAACTCCAATCTTTTAAAATATGATGGACTAATTATAAATTTATCGTTTAAAGTTGGAACCCGAGAACTGAAAACAGAACTATCAATTTTGTTCTAAGAGATGCCTTCTGAGCTCACGAATCCTTTCTTCGTCCGAAAGAGCATCAGCATTTGGGCAGAAGGGCTAATTCCATCCCTCATAAATGGCGGCGCGTGGGGCCCGGGCCACCCTGGCTGCAACATTCCATAGGGCCCGCCCCAAAAGCTTGCTAACTGTGCGGTCCATTCCTGCGGTGCTGTGGAGAGAAAATGTTCATTGGCATCGTGATGATTCTAATGGCGATGAATGAATAGAGAAGTATCTCTTATATCTTTCATTTGTTCGTAAAGAAAAAAAAAAGTCCAAGTTCTAGCCACGCGATTCTAAAAGTAAAGAATTTAAGTTACATCGCATTTATCAGAGTAAAAAAAATACACATACATATGAGCATTAAATGTATATTTTCATGTTGTCTGGACAACAAAAATTGTATTCATATTATTTCATTGGATACAGGGATTACATACGTTTTGGCGAGCATATGCACTTCCATATTTTGTAACACATATTTGCCGTACATTCGAACAACATCTTTAGTATAAAATAGATCCTTCAAGTTAAAAAAAAAATCAGCTATTTCGAAAGCTAAAAATATCTTCTGTGTAGTTATTTCACAGGTTCTTCCTTAGGTAGTGAAAGCTGGATTTTTATTTGATTCGAAAAACCATAACACATTTTTTTGTTTTCAGAGAACCATTGAATATTTCGAGACTACATCGAACGAAATAAAACTACGTAAAGAAGCGAAACGATAAATTCGCACGCGATCTCATGCTCATTAAGTTACAACGTGTTCTTTCCTTTTATCGTCCACTTAAACCGCAGTATAAGCGGTCAGTCAAATTTATGGCAAAAAAACCTTTTTTTTTTTCTTTTCTTTTCCAGCTGCGACATTCGATAGAAACTGAACAAGCGTTGAGTCATAAAATACAAGGATGATGTTTTAATTATCATTCTCCACAGAATTTGGTTCTGGATGTCCTAATTATAAGTGATGAAATGCTCTTGGTCTTGTAATGACATTAATAATAAAGGACACCAGGTACTTTATTCTTCCTGTAGTTAAGCGATACTGCACAGGAAATCTTGTAAAGATGGGACTGAAGGCCCTTATTAGCGGGTTGTATTTGTTTAACCTAGCATTACTTGCAGATCAAGAGCCTCCTTTTCTTGCCAATAAAATCTATAATTAGTCATGTACGTTCTGTAATTTTGGTTGACCAGGTACACGCGAAAAGCTGTTGTAACATGTTTGGTTAAACTCGCACTGGGCGCCTCTCTAGTCGTAAATTTTTCTTCTCTATTTCGTGGAAGTAAGTGACTGAATTACATTCTAAATAGAAATGTTAGCGTTTTTATACTTAAGTCATGTGAATAATGTTTTGATTCTTTTATATATTTTATTTAAGTGTCAGTAACTTATTAAGTGATTATTAATTACTACTGTCAACAGATAAAATGTTCCCAATTGATTTTGGAAAAAGGGAATTTATTTAGTCGTATTAGTTTTAAAGTCGTCTCTAGTCGTTTATTAACGTTTTAAAACCTAAGGCCATGTGACTTTTTTTTTTATATCTTAGTATGTGTCAGTAACTTATAAATAAGATCTTTAATTAATACTGGCAACAGATAGAATGTTTCGAAATGATTTTGGAAAAACAAACTTTGTTTAGTCGTATTTATCTTCTCTGGTCGTAAATTTTTGCTCTCTATTTCGTGGAAATAAGCAACTCAATTGCGTCCTAAACATAGATGTTAACGTTTTTTTACCTAAGCCATAGGAATAATGTCGTGATTCTTTTATATATTTTATTTATGCGTCAGTAACTTATTAATGTGATCTTTAATTAATACTGTCAAACGAAAAAATGTTTCGAAATGATTTTGTAAAAATATGATTTACTTATAATATGTTCGTATTCTTAGACTTCTTTGATGTTTTCCAAACAAACCTATGAATAGTCTGAGGGATTGGTAATTGTTTTGGAAAAACAAAATATGTTTATCTACACTGTTTTGCTTTTGAAACATAATTTCAGAATGTCATAAAGATTTAAGAAGCAACAAGTACTTATGCTTCACAAATCAGCTAATCACATTTTAAAAATAAAACTCATTTTCATTTGTTTAATTAATTTGCATGAGGTAAAATGCATTATTTTGAAGAAAAACTAACCTTTCGATTTTCTAAAAATAAATTACCATTATTTAAACCGATAAGTGCAATATTAGTTGTAGTATTCCAATTTTATTAATTATAAAATATATATATTATTGCAGGCGAAAAAAGTATTTTTTTAATTGTTAGAACTTTCTGAAAGCAAGAGATATAATTAATATGAGATACTTAATGAATTGTTTATTAATTAAATGCGTGCTTATTAACAAGCAAAAACACCAAATTATTTAGTTAATAAGCACGTTAACTTAATTGGTGGATTAATTAAACGGTGTTTAAAAGTTCACTTAAAATTAGGATCATAATTATTTCTGAATGAAATATTTAAAATATAAATAGAATATCAAAATATGACATTGAATATTAATCATTATTACATTGAATTTATTTCAATGTTACAATAATGAATATATGTATATGTATATACGCACAGTAGCGTCACTACGGGAGGGGGGGGGGCAGAAGAAGCGGTCCGCTGATGACACACGGCTGTTCGGGGGTGTCACCCAAAATGAGATTAAATTATTTTTGGGAAATATATATGCTTGTATTGTACAATTTTACTGATGCTATTTCAACGTGTAACTGAAAATAAATTTTTTCGGCGGAGGAAGGGGGAGGAGATACCATAAATCACCGCTAATGGTGACACCCATGCTAGGAATGCTTCTGGTATATATATATATATATATATATATATGTATATGTGTGTGTGCGTGTATAAAAATGTGTTAAAATAAAATTATGAAAACTTGGCAGGGTTCTGTCGTGCTACAGCATATAGTATTTACACAAATTAATAGAATCATCCCCATCTTTTAAACTACATTCTTATTCGAAAGATGTCATTAATCCAATAACACAGCTACTCACGTTGACAACAAATGCTATTCACAAAGTACGATGCACAAAAGCAATACGTAATCTGTTTAAGGAATTGAAGATTAAGTTATCGATAAAGTCTTCTTTAATTTAAAAAGACTGTCACACTGAACACATTTATCTTACCTTAGCGCTGCTGTAAATCACTACCATTTCAATAGCCCCAGAGCTTGTGGCAGCGGAACATTCAAAGAAGTTAATTGAATTACTTATGCGCGGTTTCTTCTACCACATTATTTTGCCTTACTCCTTACTCTAGTGACTTGTCAATTTTGTTAACCGTTGTCTTATTAAATGTCGTACCGAAGGCGACGAGTCCATTTTTGGCCATAATTGCATGAATGCAAAAAAAATTGTAATATCGGAATAGTACTCTTTTTTTAAGTCATTTATTTGCCAATTTTTTTTTAAATAGTTTCATATTAAAGAACCGCTTATTAGATAAGTACTTGTTAACAAAGAGTGATAATATCACTTATTAACGAGTTAATAAACACGTAATCAACTTAGTGAGCGTTGGAAAAAAATCATTTTCAAAGTTAATAATTTAAAATAAATATGATTATTTTTTTAGATAAAATATTGAAAACTTGAATATAAAACCAGAATATTACATTAAAGTAAATTTATTAGTTTAATAACGCGATGTATCAAAAATTTGAACTGATGGAAAAGGTATTTGATTAATACTTATAAACTTAATTAACGAGTGATAATATGACTTACTTACTATTTAAGAAACCCGTCAACTTATTAGTATGAGTTGTATAAAAGTTCCTATTCGAAAATAAGACATTTGAATGTAAAATATTTTTTTTCAGATAAAATATTAAAAACTTGATTAGAAAATTAAAAGATTACGTTAGAGTTAATGTATTAGTTTGATAACACGAAAAATCAAGCAAGTTATACAAAATGAAAAGAACGTTGTCTCAGAATCTTTAGGTGGGGGAAAAAAAGTAAATTTCCAGTTAGCTACCCTCCCTGTTTTACTGTGAGGGCGAAATGAGGCTGATCCTCGTCTGTGTCGAGTCAGCTTCACTGTCGTTTTTATAAGTCACGAGACAAAATAGCATTCGATTCTTCAATCAGACATCAACTGCATCACGTGACTAAGTTAAAAACAATAGCGATGTTAATCCGAGGCGTACGAGAATAATTCTGAATGTCTTAGAACTATATAAATAAAACCAAAAGTTTGTGTATCAGTTTGTGTATTTGTGCGTGTGTCTGTCGGTCTCCTCCTGGCGAGATGGAGTGGTCTAGAAGTACGAAATTTTGGTTACCGGTACCTTGGGTCAGGTCCTCATGCACCTTAAGCGTTTTTCTTAAAATTCGAATTTGTTCTTTTTTTATTCCAATTTTAAGCAAATACATTAATCTGCTGATTTTAAGGGGAATATGCCTGCACAATTACAAGATTTATGTCATTTGATGGAGCAAAGTTTTCTACATTTTATGAATTTTATTCCATGATTCTATTAGGGTGGAAGTTATTACTGTTTTGGAACAACTCAGATGATTGAAAAAAAAATGCTATTTTAATTTTTATTCATACCGTTTTATTAGCGAAACAAATTCTAAAAATTTAATTTCATTTGCATATTTTTTGGATTATTAACTGTCAGACTATTCCCAATTACTTTATCTTGAATTTGATTCTTCGTTCTTTTTTGGCGATTTAATATGTATTTCATCAATAACATCACTATTTTCTTTTAATTTTTAGAGCATCCATGTTATAATAATGGGAATTTGCGGATTAAGGACTTTTCTATCCTCTTTCTGATTTATATTTTTAGGGACTGTTGTCACTATTCAAAGCCTTTATGTTCTTCGTCAGTGATTTATGAAGCATTTGGGATAACCCGCACCCGCGCGAGGCGGGGCACGTCAGCTCGTCTTTAATTAGTTTTACTTAGTTTACTTTGCTCTAAAAGTAAATACAGAAATATATAGTGTAATATCTTAAAACAAAAAAATCTAACTCCTTTTCAACTACATTTCATTCAATTTGTAAACGAATTGCAGTGAGAAACATAATCTCCCGGATAAAACAAACTAATTTGATAACATACCTTGTTACACAGCGTGACAATTTCTCATACCCTCATTCTTTAAACTAAGGCGGCACTCGAAAATATTACGAAAATTCTTCAGTATGGACAAATAAAAAAAAAAATAAGAAAAATAGAATAAATAAAGCTGAAATGGTGATAAGGAAGGAATCAATGGAATTTCAATGAGGAAATATTTATTTAATTTCTTGATCAGAATATGCCGGATCACGTACGCGCGTGGCTTATATCAACAGAGAGACTGAAAAATTTGGTTACATGTATAAACATTGGCCGTGTTTGCCTGCTCTTTGTTTTAGAATTTCAAAAAGTGTAATTAATTTTACTCCAACAAAGCCAGTGCTGCGTATTAGATGATGGATCATTTCTATTCTTTAGCTTCGGTTTAATTATTCTTTCAGAAATCATTAATTCGGTGTTGCCATTGTAGATTCCAAAAACGGTAATTTATCTTTGAGAAAGAGAGTGAATAAGGAGAAGTTATTAAATATTTGAAACTGACTGATTTTTTTTTTATATTTCGGGATATAAAATATGGTACATAAATATTGGTGATTTTTATGAATAATTAGGGAGAATAATTAGGGAATTTTGGCGTTCTTGAAATATATTTTCCTTTCTTAACTTGTAAATAACTGTTAATGATAAAAATTCAATTTGCTTCCACAAATTGCGACTAATATTATATACACGTATTTTGGAATTGCAAAGAATCTAGTAATATAAGTCGATGAATTTCTGTACAATGGCAAGAAAGAGACCCGAATAAAGCGAAAAAGATGGAATCCACATAAAAGCAACGAATTGAAAGGGGCGTACAAAAAACATTAAAACAATCAGGTACAAGATCAAAGCCTTAGCATATAATGAAAGATATGAGCGTAAAATAGGGCTGAAATATTATTCCAGTTATCCAAATATTGAGAACGAAACAATGAAATTCGTCGAAAATAAATAAATAAAAAACATTATTAATAAAAATAAAACATAATAATAACAATAACAATAAGTATAAATAAATAAACGAATAAAATAAAATAAGAATGCCGATATAATTAAACACAGTAAACATGTGAAAAAATTTAAAGAAATGAAAATGTCATTTAAGAAGAAAAATTTTAAATTATGCAAGATTGAATCAAGAAAATTCAATTTAAAAAACAAATAAATAAACGAATAAAATAAAATAATAGTGCTAATATAATTAAACTCAGTAAACATGTAAAAAAATTAAAAAATAAAAATGTCATTTATGAAGAAAAATTTTAAATTATGCAAGAATAAATTAAGAAAATTCAATTTAAAAATAAATAAATAAATGCATAAGTTGAAAAAAACCTGAATGAGAAGAAAAAAATAACTAATCACAAATCAAAAGCAGAGTAAAAGTTCAAATTAAGGGGGAAAAAATAAGAAAATTTTTAAACAGCAAGGCAGCAAATTGTAGTACAAGTTTCAAAAAGTAATGCAAAGTTTTAAATAATTAACATAAGTAGGGAATGAAATTAAGGCATTCAAAACAGTCAGAGTTGATGATAGTATTGGATAGTTTATTAACTACTTCTGCTTGCATATTTATCTAAATGGCTTTTAAAAAATGAATATGATACAATTGTGTAAGAATAGAATCCTTATTTCTTAAAAAAAATGATTTTTTTTCAATCATTTACATTTAACGAGTGAGTTATAATTGCTTTATAGTTAAATGATTTTACATTTTGCTTCTGTAGAATCATGTTATAACGCCCCTTTACCTAAAGTGTATAACTTTCTATAACAGTATGCAAAACTCATTCCGCCAGAAATTTAAAAGTACGCTAAAAAATTGAATTAAATAAATAAAACTAAAAACAATGTTCACAGTAGTTTGCAATCTTAGAGTTGTTAACAATGAGATGCAAAAAAAAAAAAAAAGTTCGTTTCGATGAGCATGACTTCACTTTAATTACTTGATTTCAGCATCATTTTGTCGCTTAGGAATTGCCCAAAATGTTTTTTCTGTTAAAAATCTTAATGCTATTTCTTAAAAAGTTTACAGGCATTAGGACTGTTCAAAACAATCGACCACTTCAGACAGATGTGTTTTAATACAAACGCAACTTAGTGTACCTGTTATTGTTATCGCTATAGTGGTTGATGTTTTAACATGACACGCAACACTGAAGCTGAAAAGATAACAATAGCAATGTTGAGTCAATGATTTCTTGTTCCACGAAGCGAACAAGAAATGCAATGTCAATAAAACTTAAACAAACTCTCTTTTTTTTCTGGGGTTTTAATTTTTGTTTGTTTTAAAAATTTCGCCTTTTTTCTTTTCCTTTTTTTCGAGTTTCACCACATTTTACTTTTTCTTTCAACCTGGATCACTCGTTGTTGCGTGAAGCACAGGTCAAGTCTAAAGTATGTGCTTGAAAAGGGGAGCTCAAGAATATTACCAGGAGGTGACAAATAAAAAAGAAATAAGTAAAAATAAGAAATAAATATAAATAAATAAATAAAATAAAAGATTTTGACAAAATAATTCGTGGGGTGGTTGTCGCCTTCATGTGGCGAACAATGTGTACTATGAAACTTCGATCGCAGTAACTAGGCACACAAATTACAACTTTGAATTGCACACGGCTGTTTATGACATCCAAACTAGGGATCATTCATAAATGATGTCATGCTTTGAGGGGGAGGGGTTTCTTGAAATTGTGACGAGGGGAGGGGGTAACAAGAAGTGTGACATTATGCTTATGCAACATAGCGTGACGCGTGACAAAGGGGGGAGGGGGGTCAAATATATGGGAAAAAAGCGTGACATCATTTATGAACGGTTCCATGGGGTTAAAGTAAATGTTCAAGATGGCGGCCAACTGTGGAGTTACACAGTTCACGTCAGCCAATGAATAATTGGCGCAGATTGAGTAGAATGAGAACCTAGATTATATATTAAATATTATTCGTTTTGTTGGGTGCAACTACTCTTCGCATCTTGTTAAAACCCTTTTGGAATACCCGGTATATCTTGAAACATAAAAAAACCTCAATAATTATCAAAAATGAAATAAAATCCGCTTAAAATCATAGTTATGGCATTTGTGAAAATAAAATGGCGTATAACTAAGACTTGGAATTTTAAGACCATTTCTTACCACTTTTCCACCCTTTCCTCAACAGCACAAATTGGACACTCAGCGGTGATTTGTTTTCCCTTCTTATTTCCAGTCGATAAAAGAAGTTTCTTTTTCCCTATAATGCAAAACCGATACCAAGCGAGATTTTTTTTCCCCTTAAAAAAAAAAGATTCTACATTTCTTCTTTTTTTCTCTCTTCCTTTTACCTTTTCATGCACTAAGCTTTCCTCTATCTCTTTCTACTTCTTTTATAAAAGATCAGCTGATTTAATCTGAATAAGTAATCTATTACGAAATCTGTTTCAGCAGTCAGCTGAATCAAGAGATCTTACTGACGGGATTAGTTTCGAGGATAACTACGTAAATCAATTTTTTTTCAACAGTATAATGATTATTCCAAGCAATTGTAGTGAATAATTGGCGCTACGGATTTGAAAACAAAAGGTAAAAATGTCAACGAGAAAGTAAATTAAAGATGTCGACAAAAACATAGGTCACTAGTGATATGCATACAGTTACTCAGGGTAATTTTAATCCAGACAAATTTTTTAGGGGAGAGAAGGAGATACCAGATCATATATGGATACTTGAGCCACCCTCATTTTCTCTATAGTCGGTTAATTTTTCTTTCTGGCATTATTAACATATTCATAGTTCTGCACACGAGGCAAAAGAAATCTGTAGTGTAGTGATTAGTAGGTGCAGTTTTCCTTTCTGAAAAAAATATTCAGATGATTGCTTTTTATGTTTTTTTTTTTTTAATAAAAGTTTTGCTTTAAGCTGCAACAGTGTAGATATATTTATTAATTATAATTTCAGTCACTGGGCAGATAAGGGGGTTGGGGATAACACCGCCCCCCCCCCCTCTGAAATGGGGAACATTGTCTAGAAGTTGACCAATTTTTCCTGTAAAGCAATGAAATTAGCTCACTTCTCCTGAAGAAATCCCCCTGAAATGGTGATGAATGTCTAGAATTTGACCAACATTTGCTGTAAAACAATGAAATTATCTCACTTTTCCCGAAGAAACTCTCCAGAAATGGTGAAGATTGTCTAGAAATTTACCTAATTTTCCTGTAAAGCAATGAAATTAGCTTACTTTTTCTGAAGAAAACCCCTGAAATGGTTAAAATTGTCTAGAATTCACCCAATTTTTTCCTGTAAAACAATGAAATTAACTCACTTCTCCCGAAGAACCCCCCCCCCCCCCAAATCGGGGTCTAGCTACGCCATTGATTTCAGTTATATTTTGAATTGAACATAACTAAATAAAGCATGCAACTTTTTAAGCTAAAAGCCTGATAAAAAAAGGTGGTAGTTGGGATGCTTGTGCCCCTGAAACTGGGGATACATGAGCCATGGCTTAACCATCCCTACTAAAAAATTAGATGCATTCCATTTGTTATAAGTATTGTTTGTTCTTATAAAAAGGTTTGTTGTATTTAAAGCGTGTTTGTTGGTGTAAAGAGTACTATAGGCTGTGAAACAAAACTGTTCTCCATTTCAACGTTCTTTCTTGTTTACAATTTATGAGACTGCAATCGAAAAGATTTGCATAATCGAACGATGTGACATGGTTTGATTCCTTTAATTGACTTACCAACCGGAGGATCAATTACTGCTATTATCATTTGAATGATTTTATAAATAGAAATCCATAATAACTAAATGAGTCGCCATTCGAAAGAATCACATGACAGCTAAACGTTATAATCGAGTTAACGATTCTGAATATCCGAAGCATTCAATTAGAACCTTCGATTATTCTCACCACAATAGGTCACTATCGACATTCAGTGGTATTTAAAAAAAAACTGGATGATTCTCCGTAGAACATCTGCGGGCTATAAGCTTAACAATCAAATTAAACATGAGGATGATCGCTTGATATAAACGAACTAAGGTGTTGCCACTTCAAGGAATGCTAACAATTTTAAAATCGTAAAAGCGTTTTAAAATTTGAAAGGCTTAAGAAATCTATAGATATAAACATGAGAATGATATATAAGCAAACTAAGGTGTTGCCATTCCAAAGAATAGGAAAATAACCGTTTTAAAATCGTAAAATACGCTTTAAGATTTGAAGGGCTCAAGAAATCCAGTCTAGATATAAACATGAGAAATGATCGCTCGATATAAACAAACTAAGGTGTTGCCACTCCGAAGAATCGGAAATTAAAAATTGAGTTATGAATGGAAATAACTTTTAAGAAATAGGAATAAATTTGTTAAAGGCCGTAAGTTACGATAATAAATATTATGTTACTTTTCTCTGCTAATCATTAAACAAATTTTTAAATATAATTTTCCCATAGTTTGTTTTTTGCTTGTTTTCGTATCGTACCGCTAAAATTTAATCGTAACTGGTCCACGTTAAGGGAAATATATATATGGATACATTAAGAGTAATAGGCAGTAATATATATGCAATCGTCACTTATACATTTCAACTTTTTACGCAGCAATATCCGGAGAAACCATTGAAACTCTTGTTGAGAATTTTACTGGTAATTGTCTCTTATTTACACTTTTTGAGGCGAAGCACAATTATTTTAATACAGAAGTAGAAAATGTAAACACTTAAAAAGTTAGTGAAGACAAATTTAGTACCAAGACGAAATTATGTAAAGAAATCTGCATTTACACTAGAAAAGGAGAGTTCAACTTCATATTGTAAGAATGGATAAGTTAAGTTTTGAAAGAAAGAAATTCAATTGCAAGATTTAAGTATAATGAGAAATCTACGTCTAGACTTGGAAAAGTGGAAACTAATTATTAGTACCAAAATTAGCTTAGGAAGCGGATTTAATTCCAGGATAAGGAAGAGCACTTAAAGTTGAAGTACATGGATAAAATAAGTATATGAATAACAAAACAAAAGAAACATGTTATCCAAGAATGCGATAAGTAGTATGTTTTCCCTTGTACAAGGAGTTCTTAGCATTTTGCTGCAGGAAAATGTACTCAAGCTACTCTTCAAGACGGAGCATTCAAATCTAATACTGAAGTATCAGGTGAAATGTACATGTTTTTACTTGAAAATGGAGTGTTGGATTCTAACATTTTATGTAGAGAAAGAGCGAGAAAAGTTTGAATTGGCTAGATGCAATGAACGTTAAATACTTGAGGTAGCTTGAAATTAAAAAATATTAAATTTGAGTTCGGGGAATTATTTCATTTAGGTTAGAAAAAGGTGAGAGTTAAATTTAATTCTGAAGTTCGAGGTGACATATGCGCATGCAGCTGGAAATGGAGTTTTTGACTTTAAAATTTTAGATTGAAAGGGGGAGAAAATTAATTGACTTATTAAGGAAAACTTAACGTTATTATTGAAAAGGGAGAAATAATAAATGTTTGCCCTCCAAAGAAGTATTGAATGTAATTTAATACTAACTGAAATAAATTCGTAAAATTTTACATTTTAAGATTAAAATACGAAAAGAAATACAAAGTTGAGTTTAGGAAAAAGCTTACTAAAGAGGAGTAAACGTATTAACTAGACATTTGAAGATGAACACCCTATTTACAACGAGAGAAAGCAGTTATCAATTGCATTACGAAGACAAGTGTCTCACTTTAGCAATGAAACATTAAAATAGCTCTTCATTTTTACCTGCGAAAATGAAGTTCTGATGTCATGGCTATGTAGGATTAAATTGTGTAGTGTAAGTCAAAATACTTGAATAATCACTTCACTTTTGTAATCTTTCTTTCGCACTCTTTGATAACTAATACCATTATGAAGAAGGAACAGATGCCTCTATGTCTATTGCATTGAATTCATTCACAGCTTAAGCAGTAAGTTTCAAACAATTTTGACAGAACAATAAGCACCTTTAATTAGACCACGTAAAACCTATTTCGATATCCATTGTTCACAACAGTTTAATCAACACCATTTTTAAGATTTCACCATACTTTAGTTACAAATAAATAAATATAATTTTACTTTCTCATTACGTTCTACGGTCGAAACAAGATCGCTTGGGGGAAAATCAGTCGTCTTGTGAGGATTTTTTGTTCCTTCGCACACTGCCGTAGTAAATTCTATGACAGGCATTCGAGTTCATAATATAGCTCAGTGATTCCGGCTTGGTATTCTTGAAACTTAAAATCTTATTGAAAACTGATCCGATCTGTTTTATATGTCTCGTGAATCATTAGTGTCTTTGAGGATTGGTTAAACATGACATTCTTTAAAAATAACGCACCGAGTAAAACTTATTTTATCAATGATATAATAATATTTCTGGGTCCCCGTCTTGAGTAGGTGGATGCAGTTACATTAAGATTTTTGTACTTCATTGAATGTGAAAGCTATATACCATAAGACGTGCTGGCAGTTAGTATAGGAAAATTTAAAAATCAGTATATCAATCTTGAATGAATATTGTCTTTCATATCCTGAAACTTCATTTCTTAGATGAAATTACTTTTTTTTCACTTAAGTTACTTCAATCTTGCCTGTAATAGTAACTAATAAAAGTATGAAGACCACATGGCAACACATTGGCGAGATGGGCTATTTCAAGAGAATTTTATAAACCTTTGTGCTGAAGTGTATTTTAAAACACAGTCGTCTACGCACCTTTTTCGAAATATAATAAACTCTTTTCCCTAAATATTGAATACTATAATAAGGTATCAAACATCGATCAAATTTATGACAGATAATGTCTTATCAATTTGCAGCCTGGACATCAATATTTAATAAGCGCTGATTTCATGGCCTTTCCTGAAATTTATTTTAAAAGAATTTGCTTGTTTCTCATATTCAGCTAATCAAATTCCGTCTTTTAAAGTTGGAGACAAAAGTCTTGTCAACATCTTGGCAATACAATCTACTTCAAACAATTACATAACTATTACCGCAGCCAGTTGTCTTCGTTTCATGTCCTATATGCTTGTACGCCAATTAAATATAACCAACATATTTTTAGAATATTATACTAAAGCATAAAATCTCTTAATCTAGCTGCTTTGAAAAACTCTTCCAAAGCTATTACAGCACATTATGCTTTGTGGAAGATGCTTGTATTTAGTTATTTTTTTCGTCCGTTCAAGTTCTGAATATGTTAGTTTCGTCATTGAAGGATGGACAAATGTGCGATTCATACTTGATAGCAATGCAATTGCATATCTATGTTTCAAACACATGAATAAAAATCATTTTGAAATACAGGCTAGTTGTACTAGTTTCGATATCTTAATTTGTACCTTTTCCCTTTTGTTTTGTATGGGAGGACACTTTTAAACGTCCTGACAGTAAAGTGGCGAGGATCGTGAGAAGTCATCCACGCATTGGCAAGAAACACGCACTAGTTAGTTGAAGCGCAACCAATTTGTCTCGCCATTGTCTTTTAAGGCCGATCCTCCCTTCCATCCTTCGGTGCACCCTGCTACAGGTGGTAACCAAAGAGGTTACATCCTATGAAACAGACATCTTTCAGCTGTGTGAAGAGGAGGAGCTCATTATGCAAGATGGCAAATCACGTGGGATGCTGAGTAAAAGAAAAAAAAGCGAACTCACGAAGGGTTGATTGTTGTAATTAATTTAATATGCGTGTCCGTGGCAGCTTTTCATTATGTTTTTCTCACTTTTTCTAGTTGCTCACTTGGCGATCTCATTTCGTGTGTTTGAGTGGATAGGAGTGGACTAATGACACTCGTTATTCCTCGAGAAGCTAAGAAGTTTATGTACATGAATTTTAGGAATTTAAATCTTTTATCAACACACACACACAAAAATAAAAATATATAATGAAAAAAAACTTGTCCCTTGAAAAAAAAAAACAACACACAGAGAAAGTAACAAGAAGTAGTTAACAGACAAAAAAAGAAAAGCAAATTTTAAGACATAACAAGTCCTATATTTAGACCTAAGTTAATGGAGGGAGCATTTAAAAAAATAAATCAATAAGATTGATTAGTGGAATTCACAATGGAAATTTTAAACTCTCCCCTCTTGTGACAAACTATCTCAATCTGCCTGACACTCGTCCCATATCGTACTACATCGCTATCGTTTTATCGTTTTCGACCAGTCACGTGATCAAATCATATTCGGTTGCCCAATAAGATATCAGTTTTGTCATGTGACCGGGTAGAAAATGAGAGCGAAGTTAATGTGAAACGTACAAGATTTATGTTGAATGCACTGAAAAGGGGCTGCTCCTTGTTCTAAGGTTGAATGTCATGTACTCTTTGCCCACTCTAAGAGTAAGGAAGGGGGGAGGTTCCCCCAGAAAGCATCGGACATCCGGTTTCCGACATAATTTTTAAATATCCAGCATTCGATTTGGCCAATGTACGAGAAATCCGGTTATCCGGCAGGTCAAAAAATGACATAATTTGTGAACGGCCTTTTGACTGCAGGTAAACTTCATTATTTCTCCTTTATTGTAGTATGATTAGAAATTGCACAAAACTTAGATTCATTAACATTCTTAACAAAATCGCATGTGTGTATCATACACATTTTTTTTTTTTTTTGTTGTTTCTGCTTTTCGTATTCATTCATTTAATTTAAAATATCTTGAGGCATTTCAGTTACTTCAGTGTGGTAATTGGATTCATTACTTTACATGACATTCTATATGAAACTCTAGGTGCCAACAATAAGAAAATTTTAGAAAGATCAAATGTATTTTACACATTTCCATATTTCTTACTAATATTCATAAAACTCATTTAAATACCTGATTTGAGTACTGATCCGACTCTACGATTGGACCATTTTTCGATAAGGGGCTTTGAAGTCCAGTAAAAGCAAACAATTCTGTAGAGGACTTGCTTGAGGTACCACCACTGTTGGAAGCATAAATAAGTAGGAGGTGTACCAGTTTTCAAAGTATGATAGAAATAAATTGTGGGAACATGAAAGTGAGGCTGCTATAGAATTTTTTTTAAAGTAGAGTTGAACCACTATAAATGCAAATAAGACCTTCATTTATAGCATCACTATAACAGATACTAGATTGTGGAAACAATTTCATAAAAGCACGAATTTTGTGCTTTCATACAAACGTCGATCCTGCATTTTTAACAAGGTATGGTTTTTGTGAATTTTTACATTTTAGTGAAAAATAAAATAATTTTTGTGAAAAATCAAAATTTAAACGTACAGTAGTATAAAATTTTATCATTTTTTGCTGTTTATTTAGTGAGTTATTCTGTACAAAGCACAATTTGGCAGCTCGAAATTTTGTGAAGAGTCCGTTTTGATTAATTAGGATTTTGTGAAGTGTCCGAAAACGCACCTGAATTTCTTTTGGCGCGGCTTCTGGCATGGTTTTTTTAAGCGTTTTATGACGTGATTACTGTATCAACTCTTATTCTGAAAGATATTAGCTTTGTACTTGTTTTTGAAATGCATCACACTGTTTTATACGCATGTGTCAAACTAATTTAAATGCGTGCATGTGGTCCTCCATTCTAAAATTCTCCTCACGTTCGAGAAACAAATCTGTCATGCAAAAACCCGAAAGAAATGTCAAGTTCCTTATCTTATTCCAAATTGAGGGAATAATCTATCTTCCGCACAAAAAAAAAAAAAAAAAAAAAAAACTCTGTAAGAAAATGTGTACCTTTTATATGTAATTACTTTCGGGGTATACCTAAACAGCAGCTTGGATTCATTCGTCATTGATATATAGACTAGGATCATTACAAATCAGAAAACATGCCACCTGCATCGAAAATGATAATTTTTCAAGCCGGTAGGTAAATCTGAGAGTGCATATTTAAATTACTTATTTTCGATTGAACGATTGGATCCATCTCTTTTTAATGCACAGCTCTAGCTTTTAATATATACGCATTAAAACAATACCCATTCAATTTCACCCATAAATAAATGAATCTTAATAATTTTTTCCTGTGAACTGGATTTGAAAGGTTTCCGAAAGTTTGTTCTGAATTTATTAAGTGCGTTGCACAAATTATTTGGAACAAGGTTGCTTTTTTCCCTCGATTACTTGAAAAACATAGGATCTATTTTAGCTGCTTGGTTGAAACAGTTCAAAAATTACTTCTATTACCAAAACATTTAACATGAAAATTATGTTGTTTATATCTTACTATTTTTTGAGGAGAATGGTGTATTTCGAATAAAAATCAATAGTAAAACGTAGTGCTGAGTCCTTTTATAATACATGTACTATAAAGAAATAAATAATTTCCTTATTTGTACTACTTTATACATTCCCTTCTTTTTTTATTTATTTGTTTGAAATACTTGTAATGTAAGTTTACCAAAAAATAACTATTTGGTATCTGATAGCATCTTTTAGAGAACAATGCAATTTATAAGAGGCCCAACATGGTATTGAAAAATTTAATTGAAAAAGGATGGGCAAATCCTCGTGATATGAGGGCATAAACATGATGACGTACGACAGAATGTAGAATAAAAGCAGAGTTTATTCATTTTACCCTAAAATTTGAAAATTCTTACTATTAAAATTTCATTCATTTTTCTGAGATTTCCCTCGTTTTCTTGGTGCCCTAAGTACGTGCTGATTTTATTTACGGGTTTCTGCAGTTTAGGAAGAAGTAGACATTCGGATTTTATGGTTTTTTTTTATTGTATATTTATATGGTTTATTGTGTTTTCAAGCCAACTCATATGTTCACTATATGATGCTAAGATACGAATCAATATTTTCTGGAAAAATAAATGATTCAATCATCAAATATGAAGCAGTGATTCATCCCTTCCACTTAAGGTCTTGAGATGTCATGGATCTACATTATCACCTACCCTACTCTCGTACCAGACTAAACGAGACTAACTTGGCCAGACTAAACGGGCTTTAAAATTTCGCTTAAAAGAGCACAAAAGCAACGTACAGAAGTAACAGTTGGTAAACCAACCATTGCTCAACATTGTTGGAATTCCAACCGTACTTTTGATTCTTCCTACAGTAATATCATTCAAAAAGTGTCATCACACTCTGATCTCGATTTTTTTTTTTTTTTTTTGAGGCTTTTCATATTCTAAGCCCAATTTAATTAATGATGTCTCGGCAATTCCTTGCTTGGTTTTCTTTCATTTTTTTAATTTTATTTTTTTTTTTTGGTGTTGCTTACCTGTATCGTCAGTAGATGGCGCCTCCCGTTTGTCTTTCTGTCTTTGGCGGGTTTTTCCTCTTTTGGCGGGAATCTTCCAATTTGGCGGGACTCTCGTAGGGTCTTTGCTTTCTTTGCTCCCTTCCCGTTTACATTGAAGAAGGAGTTCCATGTAATTCTGAAACGCTTCTGATTTGTGCGTTTTAATTTTGTGCTGAAATTTGTTGCTTTTTTACTTACTTCTGCCCTATTTTCGTTGAATTTTCCATCTTGTGTGGCTCACTTATCTTTCGGGAAAACATCAGATGCAATTTAAAGTTCTCCATGAAGCTTCTGAGCTACTGAAAAGATAAAAGAGAAGACATATTTTAATAAAACCGTAAAATTTCGAAATTTAATAATTTTATTAAAACTCGTTACATTGTTCTGATCGTGAAGAATAGCAGATGATGTAATTCAAGGATATAAAGCACTAATTCTATTGAAGAGTCACGAACAATAACGAATATTTTGTTGATTCCGTTTGCGTTTCATATTTGATAAACCTTGCCGTATTGTTCCGCAACATGCATATTAAAACCGTGCAGTTTTAGAATGCCTATCGACTGAATTTGCAAAACTACTAATGAATTATAGTTGGAAATAATGAATATTGGTAAATTTCGTCAATGTTCCGGGATTTGATAAAATAACCCAGCTCGCCATATTGTTTTCACCATTCCTCATTTACGATAGCATAGAAAATTTTTGGAAACAAAGAAATGAAACTATTGAATTATTAAAGATGAATATATAGCACATGAAATTTGTAACACATTAATGTAAACGAAATACCGTTTGTGTTTCTACTCTATATGATAATTTTACCACAAAAGACTTCAGTGTACACACAAAATATATCTATTTTATCACCACATCCAATGGAGGCAGTTCACCGATAGAGGAACTCATGAGCGATCATCGTTGTCACGTGATATCCGCTCTTTGTTTACTAAGATTTTCAATTGAGTTCTACGTGGAGTTCACTAGGCAAAATTAGTTATCTTGAAATTAATTAGACTATTTTCACAGCGTTTTATGATTATAACCCAGTATTTACATTTAATTTAATCATTATGAAAGAAATTTATTAATTATTACAATAGTTATATGTTGTACTTAGGGTTAATTTTATGTAATGTAGAACTTTATTTAGACCTAGTTTTTAATTAGATTTGTCGAACTCGATGTAAAGCAATGCTATGGCTTCCTTTGTTTGCATTGCTTTCAGCGGTGCCAGGTGACCAATGACGTTGCTTGAATAGCCTCCATTACATTATCCCCGAGATGGTGATTGCTGTGGTAAAAAAAACACGTTATTGATCTACTTACTTGTTACAAAAGGCAAAGATATTTTAAAATTTTAAAGTTTCGAGGTTTCACAACCTAACGTTTGTGCTCCAAAATAATTATATGTTACGACTTTGTGTTTAAAATAAGTTTGCTGCCCGTAAAAGATGATATGAGACAAATTATGCGAATGTTTAATGGCCAGGACATAGCATCTGTTTGAGAAGAGTATATCCTTAGAATTCTTTATGTTTCGTAGTTTTATTTATTCAACCACATATAATGAATTATATATGTTGACTTTTTATGCCACAAATATGTTCTTCCAACGCATATTCAGTTTTCTTTTTTCGTACAAAACTTTTCCGTTTCCCCAGTTCATTAACTTTAATGAACCACTTTAGATGGACAACCCCACATCATAGAAGAAAATAAATGGAGAGAGAGAGAGAGAAAGGGAAAAAAAAGCAATTCAGGATAAAGTACGGGGTAAAGGATTTTTTTTTTTTTTTTTGTATGTGTCACCGCAATATTGTATGTACGCTAAACTTGTCTTTGCCTAACATTTTTCCACTTTTTCTCCATTTTTTTGTTTCCCGACGATATATATTTTCTGAGATGTTATATCGGTGGATCATAACGTCACACCGCGGCGTCGTAAGTCACAGGTGTTGTCTCATAAAACTGCTTCAAAACTTCCGTCTCGCTGAAAAAATGACGCTTCGTGTGAAGAAGCAAAAAGGGTGGAGAAAGAATTGTGGTTCCTTTTTGTTCCGTTGCTACTGTGTGCATTTAAAACGCAATAAAAATCCGTTCATTTTTTTCCTTTTTATCTTTTTTTTTTACATTAACAGGTTTAGGAAGTCGCAGATATTTGCTACCTGTAAAAATAAGCTTTTCAACTTTTCAGTAAAAAAGTTATTTTTAACCACATGAAGTTTTTTTCATCTAACAAAACTGTTATAAGACTATAGCTGATATAAGCCACCAGTGGTACGCGCCGCCAGATATGCTATTTGCATGTGAGCCACCGGTGGTACACGCCGTCCTCTATGTGTTAAAGGCTTTTTTTTGCTATTTATATAAAATATGAACAAAAGAAAGTGTGTATCATGATGAATGATAAATATTCGAAATTAAGGAGGTGTCCTGAATTAAGATGTCCCAAAAACAGCATGTTTTTTTTTTTTTTTTTTTTTAAGGTTTTGATTATTTTTAGAAAAGAAAGAAAGTTATTGAATTTCGAAGTATGGTTTTATAGATATTTAACGAATACAAAATAAATTAATTAATTAATAAAATAAGTGAAATAAAATAACAGATTTCTAAATCCAGATCAATGACTGGAGGGAGTGATAGCTCAATTTTTACAAATTAAGGCAAATAAATTTGCCACTTTTCTTTCCAAAGAAATGGAAATAAAAAATTGAGCTATGAATGGAAATACATTTTAAGAAATGGAAATCAATTTGTTAAACTCCCCCTCCCCGCCCCCGTAAGTTAAGATAATAATTACAAATAGTACGTTATTTTTCTATGCTAATCAGTAAACAAATTTTTAAACATCGTTTTACCGTAGCTTCTTTACTTGTTGCTTTGCATAATGTCTGTATCATATCGAACCACAAAATTTAATCGTAACTGGTCCACAAAGATGTATATGGATATGTGTAAAAATAGTAAAATATGTAACATATTTTACGTAAAGATTCATTGATGTAACTGACCGATTTTTTAAAATTTTCAATTAAAGGTTCTTTTTGTAACTTTTATTCAAAGGTTCTTTTCTTCATTTTCATTTTAACATTGGCAAATATCACAATTGCTTAAAAATTGCACAAAATGCTAACAAGGATACTTCTTCATATTTTTTAGTTACTCTAACGTGGTTGTTAATGAAAGTAATAGAAAAATATGTCAAACGAAATAATATTTTCTTTTTATGTCTACTTTGGGTTAAATATGGTACAACAGATCGAGCTGAACGTTTTTCATAGTTAGAGCACAGTACTTCAAAATTTTCCAAAATATCGAGAGAGAAAAATTATTACGTATTTCGATAGACAAACTGTTTTAAAGCCTCAGGCAAAATTTCCAAGTTATGTGACCAATACTTTAAAAGATATTCCAGCTTTTTGTAAATGAATTTAGCTGTTTTCATTCTGCATTTAAAAACTTTAAACGCATTTTTCTCTGCTTTGTGTTTCTGACCAATGACGTGTGGTAAAACCCCTAAGACTTTATTTCAAGTAAAGATACAGCTTTCAAACTTTGTACGTGCATTCCACGACGTATGTTTAACAAATATTAGAGTGGGTTTGACTCTAAAGTTTGCAGTTTGTTTTTACTTAATTTTTGGATTTTTTTTCCTTTTTTGAGATATTATAAGGAAAAAAATATATTAAAATTCAACCAAGTTTCAGATTGTTAATTCCATGCTAACTTTTATTCTGGAATGTTTCAGAAGAATTATAAAGAAAAATCTTTTGAAAAAAGATATAATTGAAAAAGTTATAAACCATTTAAAACATTAAAAAATTGATTTGTTTTTCGATTTTTAAATTAATGGTAGCTCACAATGTGGTTCTACTTTCAAATTTCATTTCTGATCATAATTAGAAGTAAATGTATGCTGATTGTTAAACGAAAGAAAATTTGAAAAGTGGTACTCTACGCTCTTAAGATCAGAGCTCCAAAAGTAGTTTCGTGTGAAAATTGTCGTTGTTTTTTGGTTTATTTTTTGTATAAAAGCGACGTTGAAGCAATACATTTAAATATGTATGAAGATTCTTATATTTTATTAATAATTTATAAATATACCTGGAAAAAAAAAGAGAAAGCTGGAACTTAAGTTTTCAAATCACTCGAACCAATAACGGTTTTGCTCTTCCTTTAACCAAAATACGCAAAAGTACTTCTGAAGCTTATTCCTGTTTACGCATCGGAAGGATTTCGTAAGAAATAACCCTCTGAAATGTAATGCAGAATCTCTAAAGAATAAAATGATAATAAAAAAAAGTTGGAAATTGAAACGAAAACATATCCAAACAGGACTAGTATCCGTCCGCTTTTAGAAATTCCGTTCCATTATCGTTGAGTAGAGCCGCCGGCGGTAACAGCATGTTTAAACACCACCGGTGAAGTATACGTACCCTCTCTACTCCGCTCTTTCCACTCAAAATAAATAACACGAAAGGAAAAAAAAAAAAAGAAGTGAAGCGAAATCACTACGACGCAGAAAATCACATCCATTAGTTTCAGATCGCCTGTTTACCTTCTTGTTACCGTCCTAGAGTAAAATTTTTTACATTTCTGTTCTTCTTTGCATTGCACCTGTCTGCGAGCGGTTGGCGGAGGATAAATAGTAAAGTGAATGAAATGGGACTGTCTGATTGGAGTTTTATGCGACAAAAGACACCAATAGATTTTTTAATACTAAACTACGGGAAAAAGGTGAGGGAATATCAAATTAATTACTACAATCGAGATCTAAAAGAAATAAATATAAAATGTTTAAAATTGAAATATTATTCTTGAATAAAATATTTTTTGATTTAAAGAACAGGGTTAGATTTAAAGGCAAACTTTGAAACCCGATATTGCAAGAATCGAATATCTGGTAAAGTACAAAATTTTCAATTTTTAACTAGCAAAATTACCCATATTGCCCGATATACATGCTATAAAGCATACAAGTTGACATCAGAAAGTTAACAAACCTCACAGGTTTTACAATAACGATTTATTGGAATTCATTCCTCATCTGGAATCAGTTCTCTCCAAAATCTTCATCAACAATAGGCTTAGTTTAGACCTCATTCGAAGAAATAAGATAGACATTCTAAAATTATAAGACTCACATTCTATTCATTCTAAAGCTTACAAATAAATTCTGTCGGACGTAGTTTTTCATACGCTTTGGAATGATATAAATATTTTATAAATATCCTTTTCTTAATTTCAAAATTTTGGTTTAAAGGACTACAAAAATAAGAACATTCGGTATTACAACCCGTTACTAATAGTAATATGTGATTCTAAGTTCCATTTCTTTTTTGTTTAATTTTGTTTTATTTATTATTTGTTATATTTTTTTTTTTATTTAAAATTTCTTAGAAAAGGGAAAAGCAGTTATAACGAACCAAAGGTCAAGAATGATAAACATAACTTTTTCTTCAAGAATTATTTATTTAAACAAGAGTTCGACCAGCGGTTGTAAAATCGACTGTAATTCATGAAATTTTTCAAGTTCAGCCTCGAACGTTTAAACACTTTTTAGACATTTTAATTTTTCTCTTTGAAAACGTTTTGTTTAAATATTTCAAATAACGATAACCTTCAGTGCGACTGATGGACCACTGAGTTTATTATTTAATTTAATGTACAAAAATATTAACTTTTTGCACTTCTTCTCCTACTTTTTGCACTGCTTTGTAAAGAAAATACGAGTAGAAATAAAAATGCTCATGCCATCATTGTTGAATAACTTAGAAATCCAGCCATTCATTTTCAATTTAATCAAGAGCTGAAAACGCTAATGCAAAACAGCAAATTTACGAAATGTTAATTCAAAGCTAAATAACGCGTCACCGCACTTATTATGTTACTTTATATTATATTAGACATAGTTAGCTTCAAACTATATTTTATTTTACTTGACATTGTACTGGACAAAAAATCTGACTGACTTGCTGTACATTTATATAATTTGGAAATAGATTAACTGATACCTTCTAAGATTAGCATTATTTTGCATTTAATAGATTCCATTTTCTATTTTTTTTTGTTCTTAACACTTCTTTTTCTTTGAGTTATCAATAGTGCAGATTGTGGCTGTAAGGAGTAGTATGAACGTATGATGACTAAACTCTAGACTTCTAAAACAAGACTTCGAGTCTACGTCAAAAGTAGGAGAGGAAAAATAAAATCTTTTCAAAAGATTTTCATTGATAACACTAAAACTCATCAGTAGCCACTAAATAAAAAAAAGTATGCAGAAAACCGTTTCTTATTAAATAGCTTTTTTTTAATAAAAAGAAAATCCTTCAACTTATTCAAAGCTAGGGGTCCTTCTGAAAATTGTTACAGAAAATTTTAAATCTTAGTTACCTCTCCTTTTAATATTCTCTATTCAATGGTCGGAGTTAAGCCCCATAAATAACAAGTGACTTTCAAATAAAAGTATTTTTTAAAAATTATCTGGAAATTCTTTCTCTTTTAAGGTATGAAAACAGCAAAGATAACTAAATCATTGACCTTTTTCTTTGCGTTTGAAATTCAATGCATTGAAAAAATCGAAAATGCTGTAATTAGCTGGTAAGTTACAAGTTTAAAATGTTTAAGTTTAATTGACACAGCCAATCGAAGACAAACTCACTGTGAGATGTGTTTCAACATTTCAGAAAGCTAACTTATAGTATTCGAATATACTTACAACACTGAAGAGTATCTCATGAATGCCTTTTATAAGACACCCTTTACTTAATGTTTTTGAAAGTTATAGCATTTTATCAGAAGAAAGCTATATTCTGCTTTAACGAAACCACTTGACCTTCAAATTTAATTGCCAAGAGAGGTCACTCCTTCTTTAGACAATTTTGATCATAATCATTCTTTGAACAATAGCAGAGAAGTACCGGACTTCAAATAAATATATATGTATACTAGTAAGCCCGGCGGTCATACGAAATGACCGCTGTTCTAGATATTATAAATTGTAATTAAAATGATTTGTGCGTAGGCGTCTGCTAGATGTAAGTACATTTGTGAAAGATACGGATATGAATAAGAACGTAAACAAAGTTTCAATAGCAACCTTATGTTGCCAATTTGTACATATCAAGTTTGTGAAAAACATATGAACGAATCACAAAACATATGAATGAATCAAAAGACAAAGTTGAGGAAACTGCTAATTGTTATTTTTCGGTCAAGGTAAGCCTTAAGAAATCAAATTAAAAAGCTTATAACTGGCGTTCTTACTGACTTAGAAACTTAGAACAAATATCATCTTATGCAGAAAAATCAGCGCATTCGATCGATATATTACATTATTATGTGCAAGGTTTTCCACCCCCATATTGGGGAATTTATGTGGAAAATTGCGTAAAATTGTGATAAAGAACTAAATGTAGGATTTTTTTTCTAACGGGTCTGTAAACCTTCCTCTTGAACCAATCTGTCTATTGATGAAAACCGCATTAAAATCCGTTGAGTAGTTTAAAAGATCTAAGCGTAGAAAAAATCATTGAAAAATTTTAAAAATAATTAAAAAAAAACTAATTGAGTCACAACTGTCATTTTTACTGCGATGAGTTTCTGGGGTCGTAAACATTACCCGTGCCGAATGTGGTCTCGATCGATAAAACGGCCTGGGACTCTATAGCGGACAGACAGACAGATCGACACAGAATAAGCAGCTTATATATTATATATATATATATATATATATATATCGATCTTTATTGCATGCAGCCAATTTGAAGCTTAAGTTTACTGTTTTTTCTGAACTATATCTGAGTTTTAATAACATAAAATGAGAGGGATATTCTATTTCTGAAAAACACACGCTTCATTCTGTCACAGGGCGTTTTAGTGTAACATATTCATTACCAATCGATGCAATTCACTCGAAAAATATTTAGTTCTGCCTTTTTAAAAAAATATTTTGAATAACAAACATTAAAATAAACTCTGTTTCAGATGCAGGATATTATTTTTAGCCGTTTTCATTTGCGTGAATCTTAAGTTATCTCATGAATCCAAAAGGGCTTTAGTCTCTGTCAAAACTGAAGCAACGAAAGCTCCTGCTAAACCGAAAACAAATTGAAAGCGAAACAGTTCTTGTTTGCTCTGAAATTCCTTTTCGAATTTAAATTGCCTGCTTTTGAATAAAATCGTTTCTCATCGAATCTGGCCATTTAACGATGATACAGCTGAGGGTAGGAGGAAAAGTTAAAGATTTTCCCTTAAAAGATGGCATTTCAAAGAAATCTGCGAGATTTTATTTTAACTCGAGAGATAATCTTAAATTTTAGAATTCAAGAAAATATCGTTTGGATATTTTTGCATGAGTTTTATAACATTCACACTCAAAGGAGTTGAAAGTTAGAAAGTATCCTAAATCGCAAGAATTTCTAAAAATTTAAATATTTATAAGCCGAGGTTGGTTTGCGCAAGATCGGATCATGTGTTGGAACGTTTTCCGAAATTTAAGAGAAGGTGGAAATATAGTAAAAAACGTAGGCAACGAAATTATTGCTTTATGAACTCTATAAAATAATGTATTTATGTAATGTAATGCAAAATAAAAACTTATTTCTAATAATTAATGACATCTGACGCAATAATATATTGTCATAAGTAAATTGCAAAATTAACGCATCTAAACACCATTAACACATTCTAGAAATATTAATGTGGTACACGTTTCTCACTTACGTTTGATATCTTTTAGATATCGCCTTTTACGTATTTAACAATAGAATAGCAGTAGCATGAGCTTTAAAAAGTCGTTTCTTCCACTATTTGAGAAAAAAAAAAAAAAAAATGTTTGCGTGTACTAATCTTTGGTCGTTACAAGTTATACTAAAATCATAGTTGATTTATGATTCTTTAACTTTTTAAATATTTTTTAGAACCTTTTCTTACATTTATAAAGTACACTAAACATAGAGAATGGTTTTAAAACATGAGGAAATTTTATGTTTTTCTTCGTGCCTGATAGAAATCGGAAATTGCAATAACTGTAGTTAAGTGGGAATGCAAAAGAAATAAAAATGCAATGTAAAAGTGCTTTTTAATGTGAGGGAAGGAATATTTGAAGTATTTAAACCCAATTAGTTTCTTGAAAGCTGATGTACGAAAGATAATTTTGCAGCGAGAATCGCTAGAAATCTCGCCAATTTTAATATGAGGTTGGTTCTACGGAAAAACTGCCAAATATCACCAAGCAAAAATTAGATTTGACATCTTATTTTTAGCGCCAAATTTGGTACTATATTGCCAAGTTATCGAAAATGTAGGGTCATGACCTCATTTCGCTTCATTACTTCTGTTTGCTGTCAAAATTTTACCTTCATCTCGTCAAAAGAGTGCAACCGCAGAAAACGTTTAGACGTTGTTATTCTCATTTTTACTTAAAAAAGGTTTGAACTTTTACTTTGGCTTATTGCACTGAATAAAAACATGCTGAATTTTCAACTCCATGATTCACCCTTTCTATCTTCTTTACTATGAACTGAAGCACCGTATTCATGATATTACTATTTGTGCAATGAAATTAATCCCTTGTGAAAGCATTTTCTCTTAAAATTTACAGAAGTTAGATAGAAAAGGTTCTATTTATATTATGTGAACATCTGTTTACTGCCTCTGTAATACTAAATGCCTAACGCGTTGGCTTAAAAATGTTGAAGTCACGTTATCGGCCAGATTCGTCCCGTAGATCAACGCCATCTAGCGTTAGTTTAGAGTAAACTATTCAAATATTGCCTCTGACAATTAACAATTAAGTTTATATTTAACCTCGCGAGCGTCTTTTTACACGGTTTATTTAACTTGATTTGTCACGGAATTTTGTTAGGCGGTTTTCGACCACTATTACTGCATAAATTATCTTCAAACTTTGCGCATAAGCTTATCTTCGATGACAATACAATAATACATCCATTTTATAATTTATTATAACGTTAATTAGAAAAAAATTAATAATTTTGGCTCTGAGGAAATTATCAGAATTATCATTTGTCATTTGGCAACAATAATTTTGTTTGGATAATGCAACGATGTTTTGAATTTAAATAAAACCTTGTAACTTAAAACATTTTTGGCGATTTAATATTTATTAAATTATGCCATTATTAATGGCTCACTTAATTCCATTGTTACGCTTCTTATTATATCCGGTAGGTGGCGCAAAATCCGGGACGCTTAGATTTACTTTGTCTAAATGTTAAAATCAACAGCGCTTTAGGCATTTAGTATTACGAAGGTAGTGGTTTGAATGCGTCATTAACGACATTCATCTTTGAAAAGCTTAGCCGTTGGTGTGTTAAAACGTTGTTATTTTCATTCTTACAAAAGAAAAGTTTCGAATTTTTACGTCAGATTATTGCACTTAATTAAAACATGCCTAAGTTCAAACACTAATAATTCACCATTTCTGGTATCTTTACGATGAAATGAAGTACCGCAATATATATTCATGATTCCAACATCAGTGCAATGAAAGTGATCCCTTAAGAAAGCATTATCTCTTAAAATTTACAGAAGTTAGATAGTAAAGGCTCTATTTAATATCGCTTCTACATCAGTTTGACTGCGTCATTAACGACATTAACCTTTGAAAATCTTAGCCGGTGGTGTGTTAAACTGAGCCCTGCTATAGCCCATTACGCAAGGGCTTCGAAATAGACATCCAAATTGATACCTTCCGCACTCAAACTTCCGCAATAAAACAACGGGAGATCCTGTAAAATTTTCAACAACCTGATGTTAGAGGAACATAACTGACATCTTTTACGATTTTCCTCCGACTGTTGTTCCCGCGAAGTAGTAAAAACTGAAGGCTTGCCCGGAAAATACGAAAAATTAAATCATTAAATTTTGGTAAGATGGTGTGGTTCTTTGGCAGCTTCGACAATCACAGGATCGTAAAAATACCACGCAGTGTCATAATTCAGGTATGGGATGGTACGATGTGTATTAATGTCCAATCCTGTTTGCATTATCGAAAGGTCTGATTTATATGTCATATCTCTTCCTGTTTTTATGAGAAATCTCGGTTGTGTCGTAAAAGTGTAGAAAATGGCGTCTTGGGGATACACTGAGTAATTGCAGATGGCAGTAGGGAAGCGAAACTAATTTTCAGAAGAAAATTTTCGATCGGTTTTGCCCCGTGAGTTTTTCACGTACCATTGTAAAGCACTAATTGTGTTATATTAATAAATCTTCAATTTAATTTAAAAGTAGCTTAATTACAGATGAATAATTTTCCTCGAGAGAGCAATACACTATTTTTTGCGCATTTTTTTTTTTCGGTCTAATTAGTACTTCTATTATTAGTATCATTCCTTTGGTATTAATTTGTAAAATATATAGCTTTCATTAAACACCACAATACCATCAATTACATAAAATGCATTATTTCAAATGTATGAAAAAGGAAAGTTTTTTGCTTTTCTAATCAGTGTCGTTGCATTTGCGTTAAACTTTCAACGCCGTCAATTAAATATGATAAAATAAAAAAAATTGGGAGGAAAAATAGAACTGACTTCAAATTAAAAATTGTTCCAAGAAGTAAAAATTAATTTTCTTTAGACAACATCGATACGACATTTATGCATAGTTTAGAGCTCTGCGAAAAGGTGTAACACTCTAATCACTCTTACACGACGTGTTTACCTCATATCGGAACTGTTGCAAACTCTGGGCCATTTATATTTGTAATTGATTCATGATTACAAAACATTTCATCTATCATAACCATCGAATGTGGTCAAACAAAGGTAAGGGACCTATGGGAGACCATCCTAGATCGATTAAACAAAGAATTATCAAAATCGGTTCATCCAGAGAGAAGTTATCGATGAACAAACAAACAGACAAAAACGAAAGAAACCATACATACGGTTTGAGCTGATAGCCTCCTTCTTTGTGGGAAGTCAGTTAATAATCCAACTATACTACTAAAACCTATTCATATGCATCGTGTATGCATATGAATTATATGCATATGAGTTAAACTGCTCCTTTTTGCAGTCGCATTTTCCTAAATTTTTTAATGAAAAACTAATAATTGTTTAAATAACTAAATTTCGAGCGTTGTTTGCTAAAAAATTATTGCAAACACGCTGGTCTTTGTACAACTTAAAAGAATCTTCCAATATTTAGAATCTTTGAATGTATCGCTTATTGTGCTGCAACAAATCATAAATAGAAATTCATGATATGACGATTTTTTAGTTAATACTACAGGATAATTCTAATGATGTGGTTACAATTATCCCTATACGATTTACTCATAAATGGTTATGAAAAAAATAGGATTCCGCCAAATTTAAAAGAAAGATTAAATAGTCAACGAAACATCAGCAAATTAAACTTAACAGATTGAAAACAGTCAGCAGCCATTTGTTGCCTGTGGAGAGAAATGAAACAGATGTAAATTTCAGAAAAAAGAGATTGATCCACACATAGATCAGCGTATCTTAGACACGCATATAGCACTACTATATGCATACTTGCAAGAAACACTTAATTCCAAGGAGCAATAATCTTCTGGTAAAATTGTTCTTTCCTTATCGAAAAAAATATTTTACGTGGTATACAATAACATATTAATTAAAAAATGAATTACTTTAGCAACATTTTATTTGACTTAAATGTGTTAACCATTTCTTGACAAAGAACTAAATAAACTCTGTAATACATATAAGCGTATTTAAAGGAAAATTTTCGATCTTGGAAACAATTGCACTACAAATTATCTTCCAGTACGCCTTCGACTGCATCAAATATTAACTCTTTCGAGTCTTCCGAAATTCATCAGCACGGATTTAATAGACCGAAGAGTACGTTCGAAGGAGGAATTCTTAGGGCTTTGGAGAGGGACGTCTCGCAAGGGCGGCACCTGAAGCCCTCGCCCTACATGCCGGGGCATTAAAAGTCGTCGCTTACAGCAGCAGGTTTATAAAAGGCTTCCAAACTACCGTAAAAGTCGCGTTTTATAGGTCTTGTTAAAGCCTCGCTGACTGGCAACGTGAGCAATTTTCGTCACTATGGAACTGAAGCATTGCACCACATGCAGTGGCAAATGTTCGGAAGGAAAAGAAGTTTTGCCAAAAGTTTTAGCCACTAGGGATGGCAGCAGTTTTATAGTTATTTATCTTTCGGGATTTTAGTCGTTGGCTATATTTTATGCAGCAGGGTTTTAGGAGCTTAGGATTCAGGAGCCAAAACGTGTTGTCCGAAGCTTTCAGGCAAAATATGTGAAACTAAGACACGTTTGTTTGGGTAATAAATGCGCATTTTGGGGATTATTTCGAAATAATAAGCGAAGACATACCTCACTATTTGAGAGCATTTTACAGTTTCTGGTTTTTTCTCTTTCTCCCTCAAATGTGCTTCTAAATCAGTTATCTTATTTCAAATACGATGTATGAAACAGTTCGCTATGCTGCCGTGCTAAGCGCACACTCTCAGAAATAGAGCTCTCGCTTTTGACGATTTTTCAATCTTGAAGAAAATTTCGTTATTTACAACGATTCTTTCCTCGCGCGATCACTTGACTGTAAAAAGTGACTGCACAAATTTCGCCAATTTGACGAAAGGTTTACTCGGAGCATCTTTCACGAAGCCATTTCGTCAAATACGACGAAAGTTTCGTGAGATTTGAGCATGCGTTTCTGAGAGTGCAAACATAATCCCTTAAGCTGAGCTAAAAATGAGATATTGATGGTTAAAGTTTTGTACCTCCATGCATTTGATTGAGATTCCACTTTTTTGGAATATTTAAAGAGTGTTTCCCATCCACATATCACCACAAAACTTTGCATATAGGTGAAATAAGTGACAAAGAACAATCTGGTGGCATAATTCATTTTCGCCAAAAAAGTGCAGATTTGACTTTTGTGTTTAGCAGGGCAATATAGATTGAAGATTCAGAAAAAAAATGTCCAGTAAATATATTCGCCATTGTTAACCGCAAGAACAAAATTATTGGTGTTATTTATTTCTTTTCTATTGCTGTTTTTCAAGCATATTTTAAATTATATTTTTTTCTTTCAATCCTTTTCCGAACAGTTTTGCACACTACTGCAAAAACAAAAATTACTGAAAGAGCCACATTCACTTTGCGCATTTTTTCCAAAAATAAGTAAAAGCAACGATAAAGGGCTCAAATAAAAGGTTAAAAATGGCAGACCGGTTTCAAGCGTAATCAGAGCCCTTCGTCAGTGCGGAGAGTAGAAATGAAATATTAGTTTGGACAAGAAGTTTAAATACATAAGGCTTGTATCCCGAATCAATCAGGTCTCAATATTTGCTAAAACACGATCTCCCCGGCCAACCAATTGTCTTTCAGAAACATGGTTCATTAAGAAGCTGACTGGCTTCTGTGTAGGATCGACTAGATTACAGCAATTCAAAATCATTTTTTTTTTCTAAAAAATTTCGGATTTCTTATGTCATTCATTGACTGTTTCAAACTCTTTGCACTTGCTGTATTCTTGCTTGTCTGGCTATGTTGAGGGACAAATTTTTATATTCGTATTAATGTACATGTCGCATTCAAAGGCCATTTATTTTCATGTCCCAGATCTTTCCAAAACTTATTGTTGTCTGTTCTATCTTTATAAATTTCAAACATTTCAATTTTTATGAATTGCACTCCTACAGGAGCGCAAACATGTGCCTATGTATCTGTGGCTGGGTACAAGATATTGCTAATATTGAGGTAAATGAAGTTGATGATAGAGGTAGAAAAAGAAAAAAAATCATTAATTCCAAATTAAGTACCATTACGAAATTTTAATAATGTCAGAAAATAAATTAATAATCCCTGAAATTGGTACTTTGCCAATTTATGTTTTTGTTACTTAAGACACATAAGACTTACAGCGGCACAACTTTTCCTTTGGTAATTAAAAAATTCAGATGTAAAGACATAACAAGAAGTTCCGTTTAGAGCTATACTAGTCTACTTTCCCGTATACACCAACTTCGAATTAAAGTTCAGACAGATAGACTAACAGACACACATTTTCCCTATCTCAAAACCATACTTTGAAAATTTTAATTTTCAATCTTTATTTAATTACTTCACTTATTCTTTAATTTTCGCGGTATTTTTACGATACATTAAGCCTTCTTTCATACTTTATTATTATTATTATTATTATTTTACTTTTACTTACTTTTACGGGAAAGCAGGCTAAAAATAGGCTATAGTTTACGTTTTCCAAACTCTGAAAACCGCTAAAATATTTTTTTTTTCAATCAGGTTAACTTGGAGACTCACTGAGAGGTGTGTTGCCATTCCCAAGCGAGACTTCACTTGTGGTCTTAGTACGAACAGAGAAGATACGCTGACTTTTGGCGGTACGTGCATCTATATCCATATGTTTGTATGTGTGATTTCATGCAGAAAAAAGTGTTCAAGTGATTTTAAAATTCTCTTATACCTTTAAAAATGAATCAGATTTTGTTGAAGACATTGTGTTTCTAAATAGTTCATGAACGTTTTTAGTAAGACCCATTAAACAAATTTAGGTCCTTAATTCTCAAATTACGTTGCTGAAGACATCTTGGCGCACTTTATTTCTTTGTCTGCCTATTTTCATTTGGTAATATTATATTTTTTATTTTTCTCTCTATCAAGCAATTCAACCCGTAAAAAATTTCGGTGTGAACAATCCTAATATGGAATGTCAAAATTAAAAGCTTTTAATCATCTAATTAGAAACCACTTAGGGAAAATGGATATTGTATCCATAAAAAGTTAAAAGCGGGAAAAGGGTAAAAAAATGTTCCAAAATATTTGAGCTTTAACCTAGAATGCTTCGGCATGTAATTGATTTTAACGTGTCTGCATTATGACAAATTACCAAGTTAATGGTTTTGGTGTTTTTTCGTGCCATGTCATCATGTTAAACTCTTTTGTCAAGGATTGTTTGACCTATAAAATAAAAGTTAGGGTTCTATGATTGGTGGCTGAGTTTAATGCTTCCTCTTAAAAGTGAATGAATACTTCATTTTAAAGAATGAACTAAATGTTAGGAAAAGAATATTTTTGTTTTCGTAATAAATCATAATCACCTCATTTTAAAATTGAGTTTCAAAAACAACTTTTTAAAAATTAAAAATTCATTCTATCAAACTCTTATAGCCTAAATGGGGTTTTTATATATTTAACTGATAGCTAAAATAATTATATTTTGTACTAATTTTGGTACAAAGGGAATTCAGTAGTAATTTAGTGTATTTTAACTATGTAAAAGAATAAAAATCGAATTGAGGAATTTGTCTCACGTACCCTCAAATGGAGGTTACTTTGCGCCATTTTAGGTCTACCAAAAATATGGAAATCATGAAGGGTGACGTCACGAGCATTTCTGTACCTGAAAGCCATAGTAATGGAAAGTCCATTTTTCGAGTTTTTGCGAGTTTACACTTAATGGGCATGCAGGGTACCAACGACAAAGCCACTCTAGCTATATTAGGGTTCCAAACTTTTCCCTGCGAACCTTAGAATAAAGATGTCCGATGAGAGCTTGAAAAGTCTAGTCTTATAATACTAAAAATGGTTGTTGTAATTTCATCGCAAAAACTCGGAAAATGCATTTAAGAGACAATGGCTCTCGGGTAGATTTTCTCTTGGAGTTTATTGTAAGGTCCCAGGAATAAGCTCATAAGAGTTCTATCAATGATTGAGGTTTGATCTTGCTTAATGAGATTTGCGACTTACTAAACAATAAATATACAACAGAAACCACAAAGAAAAATGATTAAACTCTCCTGTTAGTGTGGCGCTCAGGATTTTTTATGTATCGATGAAGTGAATAATCAAGAAATTTGCATGATTCGAATGATCGAGGGATTCTGATAATAGAAAGATTAGCAGTTGACTGACTCTCGTAAGATTTGCGATAAAAAGAAAATAAAAACGCAGTAGAAACGCGAAGAAAGAGATAAAGTCGAGATAAAACACTCTCGATAGTTCGACACCGAAGACCTTTTATGTACGCAGGGCCCTAATAAGTTTTCCTGCCCCGGGCACTGTCAACTTTTTAAATTATTTTATGTTACATTTTTTTAAAAATGAATTTAATTGATATTATGGAAAAATTTCCATCACCTTAGATAGTTATTGCGCAGGGCACGGGCCCCGGATGCCCGTGCGATAATCAGGACCTGTATGTACCAGTGATTTATATAACCTAGAGATTTGCGTAATCGAATAATTGAGTGATTCTGATGATTGAAAGATCAGCAATTTAGTGACTCTCTCGACCGGTTTCCTGATCGAAAAATCAACAGTCGAATGCATATCTTGACTATGCAAATAAATGCTTGAGACTAAAAAAATTTGATGTTGGCCACTGGCCGGTAAACCCAAAAAAGTGAGTCGCCACTTTGAAACTGTTGGTCGCCATTTTAAACCATGTTTCAAACTGATAACCCCCACCGCGGCTTCATTTTGCATACAAAAATGTGCATACATATACCTCAAACTACACTTTGTCACAAAATTACACAAAGCCCTATTTTTAAAGAAATAATAATAAATTACAAACCTTTTCTAGTCGCCAGTTTTGGCGACCGACATATCATATTGTGGTCGCCAAATAAATATTTATAGTCGCCAATGGCGAGTGGCGACCGCTAGTCTCGACCTTAAATTGCTAATCATTAATACACACTGACAGCATCAAAAAAGTATATTTGTTATTCTAATCTGTAGAATCAATATTCACTTCTTAAGTCAACTTTTACTAAATATTTGTTTTCTTAAATACATAGCACAATGTAGCACTGCATTCTGCTATTTTTGATTTTCAAACAGTGTTATGTAATACACATTTTAAATGTCTAACCGTAAGGTTGAAACAAAAGTAAGACTTTAGAACATTAAAAAAATACTGCTTTAATCTCAAGCAACATCTCATTTGGTGCAACTAATTGAATCTTTGAAATAAATATGAAAACTCAGATTGCTGTAGAAAAAAAATGTATAATGATGCTTTAAATTACCCATAATAATTGCTCGGAAAATATAACGCATAAAATTTTCATTACACTGAAGTAATTAAATGCCTTAATGCTTAAGAGACATAAATAAAATATAAAACTTGAAGAAATGGAGAGCAAAAAAACAAGAGAAAAATAGCAAGAGATTTGGAGGAGTTTCGCTGCCTAATGTATTGGGCATTTGCCAGTATATGATGCTGTGCAGTTGGCGTAAAATTTTTCATTCTTCATATCCAAGCAATTGAGTTTAATGTGGGAGAAAGGGAAATAATTTTATCGCTTTGAATGTTTTTGTCGTTTATTAGTATAGAAAATTTAAAAATATTCTGATGAAGTTTATGGAACGTACTTATCGATGGATTTAGTTGCAGTTCATTTTTTGCTTCAGTTGCACATTTCGTGATTTATTTTCCCTTTTATTCCTTCGATTTTTTATCTCTTTTGTTTCTAGCTGACGAAATATTCTTTTGTTTACTAACTGTGATCGAAAGAATTTGTTTGAAATATCGTGTCATTAAAACAGCATAAAAAAGGCACAGTTGGAAAAATTTGGAAATTATTAGGGAAAGTTGTTTAAAAAGTAACCCAAAACAAAAAAAAAAGTCATAGTTGATGCAATGCTATTAGTTAGTGCGGTAAAAACATGACTGACGTTAAAAAAGTACAGTTTCCGTGTTAGAGGTACAGTCTCAGCTTTTGACAGTTTCGCCTCGCCTATAAGAGACTTTCTTTATAACTAGCGTAACAATTTCTTCAAAAAAATCTTTTGCTTAGAAACAATCCTCCAATTTTTTAGCTTTTGTTTCCCATTGCCTTGAGGCCCAGTGGCTGAGTGGTAGCCTTCCGTGCTGCCATGCCACAGGTCCGGGGTTCGATTCCCGGGCTGGGCATTGTCGACTCAGCCTTTCATCTCTTCAGTGGGGTCGATAAAATTAGGACCAAGCATGCTTGGGAGCTAAAACTGGGGATTCTGCGTCAGGCCGACCACTTGACCGGAACATCTTCTTCTGCACCTGAGGGCCCTCGGTCTCGAAAACTGGGATGGGCACAGTAGGCCATGGCCACCAATGTCACGCCACTGACTTAGTTAGTTCCTATTGCCTTGAAAACATTTTCCCCATCTGTTTTCTAAAAACACAACAATACTCTGTCAACACGAAAGGAAAAATTACATTTTTTCTCACAAAATTCCACTCTATTAATCATTTAGTTATGATTAAATGTGAAAATTTTAACTCTTCACGAGTAAAACTGAAAAACAGTTATACACGTAAAGAAAGCACAAATGAGCATTAAGATGCACACATATGTTTCGGGATTGCTTGGAATCCCTTTTTCAATGCAGTAGTGGAGCTTCTAGATGCAAAAACATCTATGCATTGGAAAAACTAAATGCATTGGACATGAAAATCCATCCAAATGAAGCGTCGCTTAATTTGAATGTTTTTGCACCTAGAAGCTCCACTACTGCATTGAAAAAGGGATTCCAAGCAATCCCGAAACATATGTCTGCACCTTAATGCTCATGTGTGCTTTCTTTACTAAAGCATACAGTGCTTTCTTTACTAAAGCATACAGTGCTTTCTTTACAAAAGTGGCCATACATTTGTTTTTCAGTTTTACTAGTGTACAAAGTTCAGTTATTTTATCTTCACGAGTGTTTCCAAGAAGGAGATAGCCCATTTTAATTTTAACTCCAGAGAGCCTGGAATCTAGTTTTTAAGTAATATACGAATTCTTCTGTGTGTTTTAAATATTATATATCTTTTTCCACATGTAGCTTTATTTTATTTGTTTTTTAGTTATAAACACAGGGGAAAAAATGTAAGTTAAAAGTAAAATATCCGTTTAAAATAAGTAAAATCTATAAAGCTGACCACCTGTCTAAGTTGACCATTTTTGTCTGGAACGGAGTTAGCCCTATATTATGTGTAGAAAAACCTTTGTAACTTAACCACTTGTCTATATTGACCGATTATGTCAACAAAATTTGGGTGGGAGCATTGTAAAACCCTTTTTGTAAGTTGACGACCTAATTATTACTACAGTTATTTGTTTATCTGTTTTTGAAAAGATAAAAAAAACTAAAATATCTTCTCCAGGATATTTTTATGCTATAATGCTAGACCAGTATTTGTTTGAAGGGTTGAAACATCAATATATAGTTTTCCTAAACCTCTTTGTAAGTTGACCATATGGGAAAACTACTATGAATACTTTATTGAAATAAGTAACTTACATAATTGATACGATATTTATCTTTATTTTAACTAAGTACTCTAAAGTTAAAGTTGTATAGCATGCGTTGTAAGTCATTCAGGTTAAATTTCTCTGATGATTTTTTAGTTAATTGTGAAAAAAAAAAATTACTATTTTAAAGTAAAGTTAATACCTGAAACTACACTTTAATTAGTTACAAATGAATAAATAAATAGTGTAAGAAACGACAAAAAAAAAAAAATTTTACCCTCTATAATTTGACCACTAAAGTGCTGCACCGCAAGTGGTCAACTTTCACAGGTTTCACTGTAATACAATTTCTTAAACTACGGTTAACAACCTGTCAAAATTTTAAATTTCGTGAAACTACATTAAAACAAAACAATGACGAGCACACACACACTATTTGTATATAATATATTTCTATCAAGGAGACACAACGAAACCATACGAAACATTGCGTTTTTCGCTATAATTAAATACCTATAACGAAAAGCCAGCATCTTCTTCTAATTGTACGTGTTGTCATTTTCAATAAAACTAATAACTAAACTTAATTTCCTCGTCTCCTGTTCTTGTGCACTGAAATTCGTTTGATTTTTGACTAATCAAATGAAATCATCTCCGGAAGACAAAAGGAATCACTTAATTGTCAGGAAATATTCAGTTCCTCTGAAACGCAGATGACGAAGCGAAATGCACGCTGGCAACCAGTTAATGCAATAACAAAAACATGGCGCCTGAACCTTTACCCTCTAATAGAATTACGCTCTGCTTCTGCTTCTGATAAAAGCAATATTTAAGTTAAATGCAACAAAGGAATTACATTAAGAGAGCTTTGGTGTGTGTTTCATTTTTACCGAACGCATCAATGACTAGTGCGGGTAATGGAATTACATACAAGCTGATAAATTCCGTCTTCAATTAGGGAAATATTTTATGATTCCAACTCATTCTAGATGTTCTAATTAGAGGTTTTTTCTTAGAATAAATTGTATGCTTTCTTGTAAGGAAAAAAATCGCTGTTGTCCCCTCAAGTTATGATCTAGATAATTACAAATGTGTTCTTCGAAATATAATTAAGTGACTTAATTTGTAAAAGCATCAAAGCAATATAAATTGACATCATATGTTCTGCACACAATAATGTAATTTATAACTTACAGGACTCAGTCTCTGTCCAGTTTAAGAAAATATTTCGTTTTTTCGAGAACTAATATAAATAGGGGGAAAAACTGAAAAAAACACATTGCTACATATACGCAGGACTGTGTTTGTCCAATGTGTTACACCCCCCCCCCCTTATGAATATTCATCATTGCCCCTCCTCTTTGTGCATGTGCTAATTATTCAGAAAGAAGAAAAAACTTTATTATTTTGAATTTTCTTAATTTAGAATGGTCAATGTTAGGCAATTTTATAGAGACGTTTAGATTCTTCATATACCAGAAATAAAATGACTTTTTCCTACAATGTATGGTTTCCCTACTCTATATTTGAGGTTGCGAAAAACATACTGGAGTAATTCAGGCGATTAATATTTTGTATTATGGCTTTAACGTTACGGTATTTGATAAGAGAAAACTAGTGGTGCCATCTGTTGATAAATTTTTAAAATATTTTTTTTATTCTACTCTAAATAAAGGTAGATGGCATGCCATATTATGCAAAATTGAATTAACTACATTTTCAAGGGAAAAAAAAAAAGAGTTACACCAGCATACCAAACATAATATTTCCCGGGCTTATAGGCCATGGTCCAACCAAGATGTTTCTGGCTGACTTTCGCCTGGCATGTTTCAGGCTTCTTCAGAGTGAAAATGAAGTCAAGGCAGCGGTCTGGTGCTTATATATCAAGCATCACATGTGCTTAAACCACATTGGATAAGACACCAATCTCAGGCTTGCTGGGACTGATTCTGATTGGTTCCTCATCTTTGTTCTTGGCATTGATTGGAGCTTTTTGAAGCAGTGGAACCCATAAGTTGTTCACTTTCAAAATTTCTTCTTTTCTACAGGGTGGGCTATCTAACGTTTGGAATTTGAACTTAAGTTATTTTGACTTTGAAAGGTTATAATGAAGGTTATAAGTTGACAGACAATTGAAAATGTACCAAAACATTGCGTTGATCGGATGGAGCTAGCCGTGGCAGTCATTTGAATGATGTCGTGTGTCATTCATAAAAATATTAATTAGTTATTATTTTATAGCCGATTCAAATTCCAAAAGTTAAATGGCCCACCCTGTATTTATGTTGTGAGGATATTTATGTATTTCAATAGCTTCTCTATGAAAGCGAGCAAAGTAATAAATATTAGTAGAGAGACCTTTACTTTCTTGAAGCAGGTTTGATCAGTAAGGCGTAAGATTTACGAAACTGTGTACGAAGCGTATTGCCAATTTAGTTGGAGAATTTGAAATATCCTTGAGCTTTTAGGCTGAACAATACGATGTAAATAGGATTTGATTATTAGAGCCACTTTTTGTTTTCGTTTGAAACTTATGCTGCTTAACTCCATTGGTTCGTTTAAACTTTATCTAGTAATAGCGATACTGTGGGCCGTGGTAGCCTAGTGGTTAGCACGTCGGACTTCCATATGGAAGGTCGCGCGTTCGATACCCGCTTAAGACCACCATGTATACTTGGGGATATGTGCATGTAAAATCCGTAGACCCCACTACCTCTCCCCGTGCGTAAGCAATCCTAAGGCCTCGGCTAACAGGTAGGGGTCAGGTGGAGAAAAGTAATAGCGATACTATTTCTTTCTCTTTTTTTTTGTTGATAATCTGTGATTTCTTGGTATTTATTGGTTTAAACTCTTTATGGGGGTAGTAATAACAATATTTCTTCTTCACCTGATGATGTGTGTTCGCTAAGGATTTATTGGTTTACACTCTTTATGGCAGTGGTTCCCAAAGTTGACTGGGCTCCGACCCATTTAAAAAAAATTTCCAAGCTTGGGACCCACCTCTTAGCTGTCTTACAGAAAATAGGGTATAAATATTGGTAATGCTCAGATTCTCTAGTGGCGAGTTGTGGAACTACTTAATACTGTCTCATTTGTTTTGATTGAAATTAAAAAAAAAAATAGTGTTACCAATTTGAATGAAAGACTATTGAAATAAGAAGCACAACTTAAATATTTTTTTATTACTTAAATACCTACACCTTCGAAGTTTTTTTACAAAGTTATTTCAATGGGAAGTATGTATTTGTTTCTTATTTCTCTTCATTAAAGTTTTAGCATCAACTTCAACTTTAGTTACTTTTATTCTCAGACTTCCTATTTTTTTAATTCATGTGTACAGTGGCGAGGGAAGACTCAATATTCGCTCGCAACCCAACAGTGGGTCGCGAACCATAGTTTCTGAAAGACTGCTTTATGGGACAGTAATAGCAATATCCCCCCCCCCCTCCGATGATAATGTGTGTCTTCTTAGAATTTATTGGAAATAAGGATAAGTAGTATCCCATCGTTGAATGGTAAGGAATGCATTGCCATTCCTGTTTCAGAAATTGAAATATCTTTAAGAATTGGAAACTGCCAAACAGGATGGAAATGAGATTTGCCATTAGAGCCACCTTTTGTCTGGCTGTGACCTCACGCTGGTCAATTCCATTGAGCCGTTCATTTCGGCAGTAGCCAAGCAGCAGATTGTGACAATGTGGTGACTCAAATCCATTTTCCGGGCACGTGCGACATCCAGCCGAGGTGCGGGGGAGGCAACAAAGACTGAGTCACGTACACACCACCACAGGATTAGTCAGCGTCCTATAGTATCTGTCGGAATTTGAACGGGGCATTTTCCGAATGTCAGCAGACGAAAATCCATTCCTTCCCAATCCCGCGATTGGTGATTATCCTTGTTCTCGTCCCTCTGGGGTTCCAGTTAAGTGAATTGTGATTTTGTGGTTGAGGATATTTGATTTTACGGATATGCTTGAGAGCTTGAGTGATTCCAAGGCGGAAATTTATGTTTTCAAAGTATTAAAAATGAAGTAATAAATATGCGGATGTAGTATTTAATCTAGAAGGAAGAGCTAGCGTGTTTTTGCATTTGAAAAGATTTGGCAGTAGGATGGCTTTCAAAGAATAGTGATATTTGAATATTTGAATTTTTTTTTTTTTTTTTTTTTGATGTGGGGAATAGGGGGGCACTAACACGAAAAGGATGGATTAATATTAAAAGGCTTCTCTTAACAAAAGTCAAGTACAGTCTAATGATCTAAACTATCTGCACTGCAGCTTTTATGCTTTTATGATAGTAATTTACTTAATGGATATGCATTACTTGAAGCGTAACGCTACTAAACTTAGTCAGGGTATCGGTAGAACTTGTACTACGGGTAAAATATTCTTTCTTCACTAAAAATAAACAACTCAATATTTTAGAGAAACAACGTAGCCCTACAAACAATTACGATTGTTATTATAGTTTTTCAAAATTGGGGTAAATAATAGTTAAAGCTATTAAAATCTATATATATCTATATATATATATGTGTGTGTGTGTGTGTAACAAAACTATAAATATTTCACCTAACGCTATCTGGTGGAGGTAAGAACAGTACCGGCAGTTGTTCTCCAGCTTCGGTCAAGATAGAATGTACCTAGGTCTCCCGGACCCTTACGTTAGCGTTAAATGTTTGTCCAGCCCTTAATTTATTTTCTTTGTAGCTGTTTCTGTACTCTGTTAGTTTAAATGTGTTGTTTAATAAGTGATTTAGAGCTAGCCGGCGTTAATTTTGTTGAGAAACGGCTACATATATATATCAGGATGAAGTTTCGAAGTACGATTTGGGATTTTGGTAGAATATTTGATGAGAAACACTCAATTCTTCAAGTAAAACATTTTGCATTTGTAAATTCATAATCGATTGCTTTAACATTTAGATAATATATTTTAAAAAAAATTCTGCTTCATTAACAAAAAAATCACGAAGTAATTTGATAGGTAGACAATTCGTGTTAACCAACAAATGGACACAAATTATTTTGGAGTCAGAACTGTTGCTCAAAGAGGTAATATAAATATTCATTCTTGACCAGACGCGTGCTGGTGGAGGTGATGGCAAAGGGCCATGTGAAACAGTCATCCTTGATCTTCTAATCACACAACTTCATGTTTACTTTGGAATTATTAAAATTCTATTAATATTAATTTTTGCCCTGTTGTATTTTCATTAAAATTTCGGTTTGTCTTAATTTCCTTTGTTGTCTGGTTGTAATTGGTTTTTAATTTTACTAATTATACATCTAAAATAAATAGGAAAGACTTTAATAGTATCATATACAGTAGAACTCGGTTATAATCAGGACGAAAGGACTTCGGCAATTTGCTCTGTATGTCAGAGTGATCGTTATAACCCGGCTTACAATCAATTCAAATTTTATTGCTTAAAAATGAATTTTATAAAAATGATAGTTTAAAAAATACTTCGTTTTAATTTTTCATCATTTATCATGACGGAAAAAAAACAAGGGCGGGGTATTAGGATTTTTTTTTCTGTTTTTTGACACTTGTCGGCGTTGAAAGATAAGACATACTTTCTGCTAATTTTAAACTTTTTTAGACCTATATACGTATATTTTTTATCTATATAAGACGTTGTCTAGCAAAATCATCATTTATTATGCAAGAAAAAAACAAGGGTAGGGTAAGTTGGATTTTTCTTCTTCTTCTTCTGTGTTTTGGTATTTGTCAGCGTTGAAAGATACGACATACTTTCAGCTAACTTAAAAAATTTTTAAACCTATATACGTATATTTTATACCTATATGAGACATTATCTAGCAAAATCATCATTTATTATGCAAGAAAAAGCAAGGGTAGGAAAATTTGGATTTTTTTCTTCTTCTGTGATTTGGTATTTGACGGCGTTGAAGGATACGACATACTTTCAGCAAATTTTAAAACGTTTTTCCTATATTCGTATATTTTTTACCTATATAAGACATCGTCATAAAAATCCTGTCCGCACAATCCGAATCAAACTTGTAATAACATGGTTATCTAAAGGTCTTTTACCCTTAACACGTTGACTGCCAACCTACGAGATAATTCGTGGTAGGTGAACTTGTTGAGAGACCAAATTACAAGCTGTCTCGTTGTTGCCGACTGTTTTTCATTTTTCAATACATTTATAGAAAGTTAGTCATTTTTTACTTAATAAAATGTTTTGTACAATATGTTGTAATTAACTTAAACTATCTAACTATCGTCTGGATATCCATAAACGACGAACAGCGCTGGCAGTCAGCGTGTCGGCAGTCAACGTGTTAAACCAGCCATTTATTTATTGCCCTCATAAAACCCGGCTTCTCGTTAAACACGAGATCGCAATAACCATGTTCAACTGTATTTCTTGGCTCCCAACGCCTTATCTCCCAATTTTCGTAAACAAATACAGTGTCTCCAGAAAAACTGTTTAAGTTTAATCTTTGCATAACGATAGTGGCATTTCTTTTACGAAATGCTAGTGCCTAATCCCACTCCCATAATGCGATAACATCACTATTGCTACCTTGTTCTTGAAATATTACAATTCATAATAATGGTTATTTACTCAACACCCACCTAATGTTTTTCGTTTCATGCAGAACTCCAATTCCAGGCATTTCGTGCTGCCACTTTATTGGATTACTGAAATGTATGTTTGAAAATTGTGCTATAAACTAAATAAAACCGGACTTGGATATTGATTACCAATAGTACTTGTGTTTCTTATTCATGAGCAGTTCTGAACATGGAATTACTAGCTTCATCTGAGCAATTTCTGATTTCAAACTTCATTGTTGAACGAAGAAGTTTTGCTTAAAATTTTTTAGAAAAGGACGAGATTCTTTGTTAAACTCCAGTGTGAGCACCCTGTTTTTATTTCTTCTGAATTAAAGCACTTAATTACGAATTACTTTTTTATATACATTTTTCAGTTGAAAAGATAATTTTGAGGACTGAAATTTACTAAAAGTAAAAGAAAGAAGTGAAACCAAATACTTTTTACCCGGCCAATTTAACAAAATCGTTTTTTCCATTTAGGGCTCATCAAGAAAAAAATTTTTTTTCCCAGTTTCCGCGTTTTGTATTATTTGGAAGGTTGAAAGAATTGCTATTAAATTGTTATTTATTTATCAATGCCTTTTTTGAATATTTCTGTCTTTATACTTCTCAATATATATTGCTTATTTAGCGCACTTTTCTGTAAAAGTAGAAAAATATATATATGAAAGCAGGCTTAATGTATCGTAAAAATATCGTTAAACATAAAGATAAGTCAAAAGTCAGTGAACTAATTAAATAAAGAATGAAAAATAAAACATTTGAAAGCAGGTGTTTGAGATTTGGAAAATGTGGGACGGTCTCCCCCCTCAATAGCGTTTGAGGGACTTGTCCGATGCGAAATATTTATTTTGCATTCGAAAGACCTCGGCAAGGATATCTCATTTCCATATTTTATTTTTTTATTTGAGCAAATTTTCGTTCAATTTTGAAAAATTCAAATAGTTTTAACATTAGCGCCTATGGGGAAATATGAAGCAAAGTGTAAACCTGGGCATAAGATCCAAGTTCCTTTGAACAAGGCTATTCGAGACTATCGAATAGCCTTGTTCGATAGTCTCGAATTATTAGTCGAGAGATTCTTCTAGACAAGGCTATTAGTCTAGAAGAAGTTCTCGACGTTGAGATTGTGTTCCTATATAATGTGCCCCATGAAAAGAATTTAAACACATTGCTGAAACTCAGAGCTGGCCCAATAACCTTTTAAACATTTTCCAATCATGACTTCAAGAAATTTTTCTGGAAATATACATAGCATTCCGAATATTTTGCACAGTTTCGATAAGAGTCCCTTAGTTTTTTTGCTTTAGGGCCATTTCACAGTATATTGTCCAAACGTGTAGAGTCCGCAACATGACTTTTTTTGTTATAACTACGTAATTTACTATTTAATTGTCACTAAATTTTATTTTCAAATAATGTGTTGAGCACATTATTTGAAAATAAAATTTAGTGACAATTAAATAGTAAATTACGTAGTTATAACAAAAAAAGTCATGTTGCGGACTCTACACGTTTGGACAAAATACTGTGAAATGGCTATTTAATAAAAATACTTTTAAAAATCCGAATTACGTATTATTTAAATACAGTTGTTCGTTTTTTTAATATGGCTTAGCCAAGCTATGCCTTATTTTCCCAAAAATTTTCGAATTTTCCAAACAACTCAAAATGAATGCATGATGACGTATTTGAACGACTCTCAAAGTTGACGCAATAGAGCAAAATACATGCAGTGATTGTAGAGACACACTTTTAAAGGAGAAAAGAGTCTCAATAACGTTCAAACTTAAAAATTCAATGAACTACTGTCAAATTTTGGCCACTGGATGGCCAGTAGTATTTTATTAATTTTTAATCGGAGTAATTATTGTTTTATTGCGCAATCTATCCCCGGAATAATTCGTTTAGGGAAGCGGTTCCAAAACTGTGGTACGTGTGCCACTAGTGGTACGTGCAGCCTCTTCAGGTGGTACGCATGCACGCGGATCTAATTTACCCAATTAGAGTTGGGAGAATTTTGGTTCAAATCTAAAAATGAATTATCGTTATTGTCAAGAAAAGAATAGCTGTGCCTTATTCCGTCTCCAACCACTTATCTTTGTGAAACTGCTTTTTCAATATAATATTTATTAAAAATAAATAAATAAGCAAATTAAATGTCGGCCCAAATTTGAGGTTAAAACTAACTTTTACTGAATCAAATATCATCTCGCTTGTATCTGCATGGGGCAGCAAAATTATCATTAATTTTCTTTCTTCATTTTCCTTTTTACATTTTTTTTTTTTGTACTTTAAGACGTATTCCAAATGTGTTTTGGAAGTATGTATGAAAAATATATTTCATATATTTTATTTTATATATACAGCTTTATTTTATCTGCATTAAACTCTTTTCTCTGCATTAACAACTATCAAAAATTGTGTAATTTATATTACCTAGTCCTCCTGTTAATTTCTATAACCTATTAGTATTCTATTTTACAGAATCAAGTTAGATTCGCAGTGGTACGCAAATGGTTTTCAAGAAAAATGGTGGTACGAGAGAAAAAAAGATTGGGAACCGCTGGTTAGGGGGCCTCCTAAACCGACTTTTTTAAATATTAATTAGTCTGAAAATTGTAGTTTTTTTTTATATTGTAAACACATATTATTTTGCAAATTTTTGTAAAAATATTTTGAATGGTTAATTGATAATTAAATTTTAAAACTTTAAAATGCCGTAAAAATGCCAAATTTCAAAATGTTCCATGCGCAATTACTTTGCGCACAGATTCACCAAACTTTTTGCTTACACTTATTTGACACATAAAAACAAATGCTACTAAAAATAATCTTAATGGTTAGCTCCTAAATCTTAAATTAAATTAATAATATAAAATTTTTATCTTTTTTCGAAAAGAAAATGAAAAGTTCATTTTAAATTTTAATTTGCGTTATAAAAATATTAAAGTGGAACGTTTTAAAATTTGATAATTTTTAGGTATTTTAAAGTTTTAAAATGTTATCTCAAGAACCATTCAAAGTATTTTTTTCGTAAATTTGCAAAATAATCTGAGTTTACAATCTAAAGAAATACTACTGTTTTCAAAATAATTTACTGATGTTTTAAAAAGTTGTTTTTGAAGGCCCCTGCACCCTTAAGCATATTCAGAATTTTAAGCCTAGAACTGTTGTTTAGCTGGAAAATCATCCAATAGAACTTAAACACACACTTCTGAAGATCAGAGACTTCCTACCACAGAGCTCCCACACACGAACTAATAACTTAAACCACGGGACCTCCCACCGATATATAATAAGAAAAATCCACTTCTCCAGAAAGAAGAATGACAGTTATTATGAATAACAGTTACTTTGCGTAATGAATGCATTCACGCATCCCGTGGGGTGCAGTAATATACACATACGTCCAGCGAGATGCATAAATAAAACAATGTAATAACGTCTCTGAACTCTCCAGCATCCAGGTGATAATTAAACCCGCAATCATTTATAAACGCAGGCGGCAAATATTAAGATTGGGGGAAAAACTACATTACTTTTCTAAGAACGCAAACAATAGCCAGGAATGCTTCGATCGCAGTTTGGCTTCACACCTGGAGATTTTGTGCTTTCGTGATCAAGTTTCGATCTCTATTTGGTGCCCTGCAGCACGCAGAGGCGTAACTTTGAAGTACTTCCCATACATATCGCGTGACATTTTTTTCCAATTTTCCCCCTCTTTTCTGATCAGTGCTGTTTCCACTGTGAACAGTCACGAATACTTTGGTGTTGTTGTTATTTTTTTCTTTTTCTTTTTGTTCGAACTGTTGTCAATTTTACTGACTCGGAATATTAGCTTTTATTCAGTAATGATGCTCGGGTTTGGAAGTGAGAGGGAATTTCGAAATAAAATACTTTTTTCGGAGTGGAAATCAGATTGCTCGATGTTTATGTGTGCTGAGAGCTTTGAGCTGTTCAAATATTTCCAGTGATGGGTATCGATCATAAACTTTTGTAAATTACTTTGAGGGGAGTTTCATATGCAAGTAGGCTTAATATTTAAAGTAAATCGATGTTTGACGTCTTATTTCTGCTTCATAAGTTCTTAATACAAAAAACAATAAAAACACTTTTGAAAAATAAAATAAAATAGAATAATATATAGGGAGAAATTGAAACTAAGCTAAACTAAAACAAATAATAAATTTAAAACCTACAATAAAATAAATAAAAAATTGAATATATATATATCCCGATAGTATAAACGTACGTGAAAAAAGGAAGTAAAATACTAGATTTTCTCTTCGTATTACGACAAATGTTGTAGTATTCCATATTATAGTATTAAAGTTCAATCAGCTTATTTTTACATGTTAGTGATGGTTTAGTGCATCGGTAAAGCATGAACAGTTTCGTAGAATAAAAATTATTTATGCTTCATTCACGTTCAAAAAAATCATTTCCATTGTTGAAATAATTGCATTTTAACTCAGAATAATATACTTTTCTTAGTTCAAAATAAGTATATCGAACTGTTAGAATTCCCTTTAAAATAAAAAACATTTTTTCTAACATTACAATAAATACAAAAGATTAAGTTTTTTAGGTCAAAATAAAAGCTCCAATAACAGATTTTGCATTCGAAAATTATAGTCGCACAGCTGTTATTTGTTTAAATGTTGCTCAACTTCACCGAAAAGGAGAAAAAACCAGTGGGCATATGTCAGGTTTTACTGACGACAAAGATGGCTATGGAATCATGAGAATATTAAATGCATGGTTGCAGTAGTACAAAGTCAAATCTGAAACCACTTTACTAAAGCCTCTTATAAACTTCAGTACCTACCGATCATTCTACAAATATTATTGTCCTTTTGACTTTTCTAGGCTATACAGCGTCGTGTGCCCCAATTTCGGTCGTTTTCGAAAAAGAATGTACAGTGAAACCTGTGTAAGTTGACCACTTGCGGTGCAGCACTTTAGTGGTCAACTTAGACAGGTGGTCAACTTATAGAGGGTGAGCTAGACGGTGAAGGGCTAGTTCCGTTCCTGATAAAAGTGGTCAACTTAGACAGGTGGTCATATTTACAAGTTTTACTGTCCATGTTTCAGCTACAACTCAATTGTTCATTTGAACATCATCTAGCTAATCTGAAGATTTACTACACTGTTAAAAACTCTAATTCAACCTCTCCCCCCCACCAAAAAAAAGAGAGAAAAATAGTGAAATTTAGCTGCAACTAGCATTTAGCTCTAAGTTGAACCATTATAATGATTCCAAGGTTCCCATTCATGGTGAAACTATACCATCATAGTGGTTCAACTTAGTACCAAATGTTGGTTGCAGCTAAAGTTCACCTTTTTTTTTGGTGAAATTACGAACTAGAATTTTTAACAATGATGGGGATTCATTAAAACTTTCTTCAAGCATAATGCATTACTTATGTAATTGTACTTTCTTTTCTACTATTCATTTTGTTTGAATTTAAACGCTGTTAAACGACTTTTACGAGACATACGTAACTTTCATTCTAAACTAAAAACTAAACTCAGTAGCGCGTCAGCCCTTTTGGGGGCCATAGCCTACTGTGCCCATCCCAGTTTTCAAGACCGATGGCCCCGGGATGCTGAAGCAGAAGTTCCGGTCTAGTGGTCGGCCTGACTCGGAACCCCCTGTGTTTAGTTCCCAAGTATGCTTGGCCGTCATTTTATCGACCCCACTAAAGGGATGAAGGGTTGAGTCGACCCTGCGCAGCCCGGGAACCGAACCCCAGACCTGTGGCATGGTAGCACGGAAGGCTACCACTCAGCCACTGGGCCTCAAAGCAATGGGAAACATGAACTACAAAATTGGAGGATTGTTTCTAAGCAAAAGATTAATTTTAAGGAATTGTTCTGCTAGTTATAAAGCAAGCAGCTTTCATTCTACTGCATATATTAACATGTTCATGTTTTTCTTTTTGCGTAAAATGTTTCTGATAAATAAGGCAATCATTTACAAATAAATAATTAAATGCATTAGTCAGACTTTTCACCTTAAAGACATCTTATTCCAAGATTAATCAAAACATTCATTCTCTGAAAACTTCACTACCCAAAGCTGCGAAATGTATTTTCTTTTTTACTTCTCTCATGTTTTCGTTCTAATTATTTAGTTTACTTGGCTGTTCGAAGCAATCCGATTAGTTTAATGATAATGCGACAACAATGCTTTGTTTTTGGCGATTCTAGCTTTTCTTCTCTGGCTGCACTCCTAACAGAAAAGTTCTGGCGGGATCTATTCATGATGGGATTGGGAGGGAGGGGGATAATGGCCGCTGTTTGTTCAAATTTAGCATTTTTCCCATCAGTTGAGAGTTTTAATGGAGTTTGGCACGCCAGGGGAAGCTGTCGACGATTTTTCTAGAAGTATTTGGTGTGTCTCTCTTTTTTCTCCCTTCATTTATTTTGCTAGGAGAAATAATTGCACTAGAAGTACCAATGTGTTGATCAATTGTAGTGAGAAACAAATAAAGAAAATTCTCCCTCCAAATCTATACGTAATTTGGGACGCAGCGTTATACTCAACAATTTGAATAAATTACAAACATTAATTTAGTCCTTGGAGTGAGGCAAAACTTGATCATTTGGCCACCGTTTCGCAATTGATCTTTTAAGGATCAGTTTTAAAGTTACAAGAACCATTCGAGGACACTGAATTGAAAGAGTTTTTTTTTTTTCGGTTTTCACAACTATAACAGGAGTTTCGGGCAATTTTAAAAAAAAAAAAAAAAATTTTAACTAAAGGAACCGACTTCCTTTTGTTAGAATTGTTAATAGGAATGCGGTTGTAAATTTTTCGAAATTTCCTTTGAATAGTAATGAAATTAATGCTTTGAAATGTAATAACAATTTTGCTTTGGTTAAAAAGCCTTCCTTTTCTGAACTTATTGCTCCGGTTGAAAAAGCTTTCAAATTTAGTGCTTTAACTTAAACTCAAAAAGAGTCGGTTCGGCATCTTATTGCTTCCAATGTTGATTTCAATTCACAAGTTCCTAATATTGGTTTTACCCATTCTGTGAAACGCTGTGTCAATAATTTAGTCTCAAATTCTGATTTGGTCATTACCAAAGCTGACAAGGGTGGTCAGATTGTTATTTTTAATAAGTCATCTTATGTTGAAAAAACTGATGACTTGATTGCTTCTGGTCCTTATTCTGAAATTTATAAAGATCCTAGTGACAAAGAGTTAAAAGCTATTTCTTCTGCTGTTAAGTCTGTTCATTCTATTCCTTTGATTGCTAAGCGGTCTGTGATTTCTTCTGTTGCTAATTGTGCGCGTTTCTATGCTTTACCGAAGGTACACAAGGCAGGTACTCCTTTCAGACCAATTGTTTCCAATATTGGCACTGCTTCATATAAACTTTCCAAATATTTAGTTTCTGTATTTTCTCCACTTAGGAGTCGGAATGTTTTCACTGTTAAAAATTCCACCGATTTTGTCAAGAAACTTCATAACTTTGTTCCGAACAATTCGGTTATGGCCTCTTTTGATGTTAATTCTTTGTTTACTAATGTTCCTGTTGATGGCGCTTTGACTTACCTCAGGAAAAGGCTTTCTGAATTCCATTTTACTGCTGTGGAAATTGAGGAATTAGTTTTTCTTACTCGTGTGTGCTTGCAGCAGAGCACTTTTGTATTTAATGGTAAATTCTATGCTATGGTTGGTGGCCTGGCTATGGGAAGTCCTCTTAGTACTATTTTAAGTGATTTCTATATGCATTATTTTGAGGAAAAACTATTCCAGAAATTGCAATTGCAATTTTATGTTCGTTATGTGGATGATTGTTTTGTCTTAACGGACAGTAACTTGTTAGGTATTGATGATGCTCTTTCTATTATGAACTCCATTGATCCTAATATCCAGTTTTCTTGTGAGAAAGAACTTAATAGTAGTCTCGCGTTTCTTGATGTTTTGATTTCTATGAGTGAGTCTGGTTTCACTACTTCTGTCTACCGTAAACCTTTCGCTGTTTCTTTACCTCCTCATAGACTATTGTCTCATCCTCCCAACCAAAAATATTCGGCTTTTAATGCTCTTGTCCATCGTGCTATTAATATTTGCTGTTCTCCTGAGCTTCTCAAGATTGAACTCAACTATCTGAAAGCTGTAGCTGTGGATAGAGGATTTTCTCACTCTTTAATTGATTCTATTCATAACAAACTTTCTAAAAAAACTTCTGCTCCCAATCATGTGGTTTCTAGAAAGAATTTGGTTGTGTTACCATTCTTTCATTCTGTCAGTTTTCGTGTTGCTAAAATCCTAAAAAGGTTTCAATTTCAAGTCGTTTTTGCTCCTAGCAACAAACTTTCCTTCTCTTCTCTTAAAGATCCTGTCGATCAACTTAATACTTGGGGTATTTACCAAATTAGTTGCCGTTGCGGCCTTTCTTACATTGGACGGACAAAACTTGCTCTGAAAATTCGGTTAAATGAGCATAAAGGTTATGTACGAAAGCAAGAGTTAAATAAGTCTAGCATTGCTCAACATAGTTGGAATTCCAACCACTCTTTTGATTTCAATTCTGGGAAAATTATTCAAAAATGTTCTTCCCCTTTAGAGCTTGACTTTTGGGAAGCTTATCATATTAACAGGAATAGTTCTAATTTGGTTAATGATTCTTCCTCAACTCCTTATTTTTCACAGGTCTGGCATAAGTTCCTTTAATATGTTGTTCCTACCTGGTTTTCTTGTTAGTTTTCCTTTTTGTGTCTATTTTGTAATTTTTTCTCCCCCCCCCCCCCCTCCCTCTCCTTTACATGTGTACTTTGTTTTGCTTTTTGTTTTGGAACATTTTATTTCCATTTTATTCTTTGTATTTTATTTTATTATTTTTGCAATTTTCATGTATTTTCACAGGTCTGGCATAAGTTCCTTTAATTTGTTGTTCTTTCTGGGTTTTCTTGTTAATTTTCCTTTTTTGTACCCATTTTTAATTTTTTTCTCCCCCCCCCCCTCCCCCTCCTTTACATGTGTACTTTGTTTTGCTTTTTGCTTTCGTATTTTCTGTACTTATTTTATTTCCATTTTATTCTTTGTCTTTTATTTTATTATTTTTGCAATTTTCATGTATTTTCACATTTTTATGCATGTTGTCGTCTTTTTTGCTTTGTTTTTATTGATATTCCTTTTTACTTCCTGTACTTTCAACCGGATTCGTTTGTTGCTCTCTTATTGGTGCTTTCCATGCTACTTCTACTTCCACTTCACACTGCCTTCATTCTCATTGGTTTACAGTTAATTCTTAGGCTATATAAGCTTTGTTTTTGTTGTTTTGTCTGCTTCATTTGGATGTTTTGCATCTAGAAGCTCCCTGTCGCATTGAAAAAAGGGATTCCAAGCAATCCCGAAACATATGTCTGCGTTTTAATGCTCATTTGTGCTTTAAATTAACGTGAAATTATATTTCTATTACTATTACCTTAAAACGCATTGTTAAAAAGTGTGCTGCCATTTCGCAGTAATATTATAATAAGAGTTGGAGTGCAGGCTTCGTTCAAAAATGGAAGGAAAAATGAGAATAGTGTATGGAAGCAAGCAATTAAGTTTCATTCAACTGCCATTAGTACGAAATCTACTGAAGTACAAGCGGCTACATTTATGAGCGCAATTGGCCCAGCGACGACGATGATTAGCAATACGTTTGCTTCAGGTGATCATGATCAAAATAAAGTCCACGTTATATCCACTAAGTTTGACGAATAATACTTATATAAATAGCATAATGTTTTCAATGCAAAATTTAATTATTACGGTAGAATTATAACTGTTTGGCGAACTCTAGTCTTAATAAAAAATTGGTTGTTTGCAGTCATTTCGACATATATTTTTTCATGTCAGTCACAGCTTCTTTTGTTTTATTTTTGGTGCTAAATATAAAAATAATTTTATAAATTTCAGAGTATTTACACATCTTCAAACTTTCTGTTAAAATACTGGACTCATTTTAGCCCAAGAAATAGACATTTTAAAATATTCTGTCAAAATATACCATGACAAATATGACAAAAATGGAACATGTCAGTCACCGCGTACTTTTGACATTAAAATTTAAAATGCTCTTTCGTAGACTGTTTTTAAGGTTCGTTCACTGTTTTTTTAGTTGGTATGGACAAGTAAGAGCAACAAACTTATGTTAAAATTTAGTATGTGAAAAAAAAAAGAGTTTTGCCACGTGTATCACGTACTATGAGAATAACTTCTTATTTCCTAGATTCAAACACCATTTTTTATGCGCTTAAATAGATTTGAGCCTACGACGTTCGGTACAGTACAGTAGATTATAGCTGATATTCTTACTAGTTTAGAAACTAACTTTATCTTGTGTAGAACAAAAAGCACTTTCGAATATTATATAAAAATAAGTTGTGATAGAATCCTCCAGCCCTCGCCCATTAGACGATTTATGTGAAAATTTAGCTAAAAAAGACAATTTTGAGTTACAGACTTGCAGGACCCAAAGTAATAGTGTATGCCTCGCGTACAGGCAAATAAACACACAAAGTTTTCTTTACAACAAAAAATTAAAAAAAAAACATTTTCTTTAAAAAGTTCACTCTAATTCATGCCGAAGAGTTTCTTTCTTCCTTTCTTTTTTGTCATTTAATCTACATCTGTCTAGGGATGTAACGAATATTAGGCCACTATTCGGTATTTGGCCTGTTCGGCCTGGTCGAATAGTCCTTTCATCACCTCACCGAGTATTCGGCTTGCCCGAATATTGATGGAGCATTCAGCAGAATAGTTCTGCTGCAGTGGAAATGTAAAACAATAAAGAAATCAGTAGATTTTAAACATTTAAAATTGTATTATAATTATTGCAAAATAATACTTCAGTGTATATGGTTTTCATAAATAAAAATAATTTAGAAAAATACTACTTTTTTAAAACTTGTTTTAGGCTTGATTGAGAAAAAAACAGATTTTAAAGTTCTAATATTGTATTTTATAATTAACATTTGCTCCCAAGAGCTGGCAATAGTTAATTATGATGGAGAATATGAGAAATTTATTTTGTTATTATTAACAAAGTGGAAGTCAGACTTTGTTTGAGTAGACTGATTTATTGTGAACATTGGGTAAGAGAGAAATGTGAAAAGCCTAGAATATATCATTAATATTTAGATAGCATAAGTAATAGGGATTTTGAAAAAAAAAATCCCGTCAAGTGCAGTAAATTTTGATATATTTTTAAAAAAAGGTATGTGAAAAAAACCCCATAAAATAAAAACATTAACTTTTATAACTTTTTCTTCATAAAACATTTAAAATATCTTCATAAAACAGTTTTGAGCAAGGTAAAAGTTCACTAAGCAATATAAGGTCTTTCATTTGAATTAATTAATTAGTAAAATAATGCTAATGCTTACTACCATAAAACCTGTCGTTTCTATTCCACTTGTGGGTGAAATTTTTAGTTTTATTACATTCAAAACAACAGAGAAAAGTGATTACTGTTAAATAGTTTTAAATTCACAACAAATAGAATTGAATCATACATCATAGATTGTGTGTAATTGGTGTTTGACTTTGACTAATTTTAAAATTTGACTAATACTTTCTATTACAAGGATTTTCTAGAAATTTTAATATTCGGTATACTGTGTAAGACAATGGCGGAATATTCAGCTTCGGCCTATTCGGCCTAGAAGAAATGGCCGAATATTCGGCTTCGGCCTGGAAGAAGTTGCCAAATATTCGGTATTCGGCCCAAATCACTATTCGTTACATCCCTACTTCTGTCCCACCAATAACAAGAACCGTTTACCGTACATGCTAAATTCAACTTCAATAATTCAACTTTGCTGACTAAAAATTCAACATGCATTTAAGTGTTTTTGAAAACTCTTTATTATGTAAACGAGTAACTAATATATTTCAAACAAACCAAATATAGGTCCATAAAGGAAGACATGTATTTCTACTTCATGTGTTTCTATATGCTTTTCTAAAGTTATTTAGTGGAAGAAGATTAAGTTGCATTCACATATTATTTGAGCTTTATGTGTTAATAAAATACACACGGGTTTAAAATTCGAACTAGCATTCATTTGTTACAGAATTGCTATAGAAATTGCATGACGTTAGCTGTTCACATCCTACCCGTCCAAATGAAAATTGATTTGCAGAAACTCACAGTTGTTGTAACGAATATTTTTGAGAGTAACTGAAGCAGAAAACTGAATTTAATCTACGAAATCAGAATTTAATCTACCGTATATTTCCAGTGCGAAATATTCAAATGAGAATCCGAAATGAGAAAAACTGCAGGGGGGTGTTAAGCATCGCGCGCTTCCATTTCCCCAGTCGAACCTGCATTTCGATATGTTTATTAATTTATCAGAATTTCAAGTGGCAGCTAGTGGTTGCATTAAGGGGGAATGCATTAAAGGTGCGACAAGTCGCGTGATTCGTATGAAACTACTTTCCAAACATTAAAAGTCAATGTGTTGTGTTTGAGCTCTGAAGTGGAAGTTTTAGTTATTTTTTTTCTCTTCACTTGGTGCTCAAATTTGAATTTAAAACAACGTCTAAAATGAAATCGAATTAAGTTTTGTGTTTACGATGCTTTGATTTAAATATCAATTTGACATGATATCGCCGTCTATTTGTTTCACTAGTTAATTGAATCGGTGCTTTCCTTTTTTTTTCGTATCAAAACACGTCGATGTTATTTATGTGTAACAAATTTGATTGATCAATCCATCGAATTAACCTTTTGATTGCGGGAGAACATTAAAGAATTTAATGTACTTTCAGCAAATATTTCTGCTACTTTATATAAGTGAATAGACATATTCGTTCTGCATTTTTACTGCAAAACACAATTTATACTAGAACAAAAATCGCATTATGGCAAAAAGCTTCTTTGAATACAATATAACACTGTAAAATGTAGGCAATTCACCGCTAGAGGGACTCATGAGCGATCATCGTTGTCACGCGATATGCGCTGTTTTTTTACTAAGATTTTCAATTGAGTTCTACGTGGAGTTCACTAGACAACATTAGGTATCTTAAAATTAATTGGACTATTTTCACAGCTTTTTCTGATTATAACATAGTATTTACATTTAATTTAACCATTATAAAATAAATTTATTAATTATTACAATAGTTATAGTGTTAATTGTATGTAATGTAGAAGAACTTTTTTTAGGCCTAGTTTTTAATTAGATTTGTCGAACTCGAAGTAAAGCCATGCTACGGCTTCCTTTGTTTACATTGCTTTCATCGCTGCCACGTGACCAATGACATTGCTTGAATTGCCTCCATTGGACTGACTATTTTGGTGTATGACACACGGATCGCGTACACTGTAGAAAATTTGCGTTTAATTGTCGCCATTTTTGGTGTTACTGAACACAATTTTTGGTGTTCAGTTGGTCTAAAGATGAAAGTTATTCATTTTTGATATATTTTAATTTTTTTAATGCATCTCTCTAAGAACATATAGACAGTATAATGTTTCTTAGCTTCTGAAATGTGTCAACTCCATTACGTATCGAAATTTCATTACCATTGTTCATTTCTATGAAAATAGAATAAATGATCAATGGTAATAAACTTTTGATACATAAATGAGTTGACGAACATAATATGCTAAATAACATTCTGCTGTCTGTATTATTTTAGACAAACATTCAAAAGAATTTAAAATATATCAAAAAATGAATTTTTAACCTAAAGCTAGCTTTATACCAAAAATTGTGGTAACTAAACGCAAAATTTTTACAGTATACTTAACGTCATTACAAGAAAAAAAAAGGAATTTCCTCTTGGGACAACTGCTGTCCTAGTAAAAAGTTAGTATCAGATTTTTTGTTTAACGTAACGCACTCTCCTTTATTTTTGTTCAAAAAACGTAATGGACCATTCATAAATGATGTCACGCTTCGAGGGGGAGGGGGGTTCGTGAAATTGTGACAAAGTAGGACAAGGGGAGAGGAGGGGTAACAAGAAGTGTGACATCCCTGCTTATGCAACGTAGCGTGACGTGTGACAAAGGGGGGAGGGGGGTGAAATGTATGGGAAAAAGCGTGACATCATTTATGAACGGTCCCTAAGACAACTGTTTAACCCCTTAACATATTTTCCCGTGTCTGACCCGAGCGAAAGTTACGGGAAATTTGGCCCATGCCCGTGCGTTATTTTATTCCTAATGCCCGTCTGAGATCCGGTCACATTGTGTTTGTATAATATTTTTTCTCTATGTAACTCATTTGTGCGTGTCGTAAGAGGCGACTAAAATAGCACTATCCGATCCGGGTGACATAAGGCCAACTTCGTAGTTGGACTGTGGCCTCGGGTCGGTAAAGCAGGTAGGCAACGCTCTGCCAGCCCAGCCCTTTATGGCCGGTGCTGGTTGTCAAGTGTCTAGAGAGTTTGTGGGAAGTTCGAAGAGGACAGCGCTGCAGTCGCACCCCCTTCTACTGGGGGGTAGTCCGGGAAGGCCATTGATGCTATATACGGTATGGCTGCAGTTAGCATTGCGTACCCCCTCCCCCCCTTCCTAGTCAAAGCCCCCACAACCTGAAATTTCAAAGAATAACTTACACCATAGTAGACTTTCAGAAAAAAACTCGTACTTTAAGGGTAGATGCAAATGCAAAAAATAGTTGACTCAAATAATAGAAAAGGGCTCCGAGTTTTTGAAAGAGAAGTATATACTGCCAGAGAAGACTATCAAATGCCGAAGAATAAGATACTATTAGATTTCAATATAGCTGGTTAATAAATTCAGGCTGGATGAATTAATACAATAATGGCAGGTCGTAAGGATTAAATATCCTTTTGTGAGCTTAAAAATATCATTGAAATGGAAATTTTTTTAGTAGCTCATTTAAATATTGAAATATTTTATCGGTAGTGATACTAAGTAATGTAGTATTTAGTTTCCATGTTTAAATTATACTTTCTTAAGCTTACGTTTTTATTTTAAATTTTAATTTAAAATTATTTAAAGCACCCATTTTGAGGTAAGTGATTAGGCTGCAGCGGGGGAGGGGCAAAGAAAGATATTGTTTGACTTAGCATATTTTTGGGATCAACCGCTTTATTGTACCAAATGTTAGAAAAACAATTTTAATTTGATCAGGCCCTAGTTAATGTTTTTGTTTCCCGAATGAAACATTTTCAATCACTTTATTTATTTTTTGTTGTTGTGTTAAACTTGAATGCATTTAAGGAAATAATCTTCATTAAGGAGAGAAGAAAAAAATGCGGTAAACAGTAAAGGCATCTATAGAAAATGCACCAGTAAACGTATCTATATAAAACATTTCATAGAAAAAATATTTTACATTGAAAAATTACATGCCAATCATTGTAAAAATAGTTGGGCATTTTATTTTCGATATAGGTTTCGAAATAGTTGTATCCCCGAAGTGTATACAAATATTTTTTCAGTAATCATTGTAGTATTTATTCTGCCTTTTAGCTGCCAGTAAACATAAGAGACAATGTTTGTTTCCTCCCTCAAATATGCAATTTTTTCTTTTCTCATCTATAAATTAAAATGAAATTTGGTTCAATGGTTTTATAATTCACTCGATTTGAAGCGTGAAAATAGCAAGATTGAATGAAGAAATTTATTTTCTATACTTTAATATTAACTAGGCATCGCTTTGATATGATGTTCTCTTAGTCAATTTCTAGCATATTCGGATGCAATAAAAAGCTTTTAATATGAACCACTTGACAGTATTGTCGCAATAATATATTGACAACCAGAGTGAAATTCTACTAATGTCTTGACGCAACAAAAGTAATTAAGTTTTGAAGTGAAGAGCATCGCATAAATAAAAATGGAGAAATAGAACTTTACTGTTGAAAAAAAGTTTTATTTACAACAAGACATGCGTCCAAAAAAAATCCTATTCTGAAATTATTATTAGGAATACAATTGCTCTTTTACTTTTGCACAAAATAACTTTTATTCCTTCAACTATTACAATAAAAGTGAAAGAGAGAAAAACAAAATGTACAGATGCATATTTTGATGAATTTCGAATAAAACGCTATAAAGAGATTTAGAGAATAATATACGAAATTCAAGCTCGTAAAAATAATTTGTTTTTCTCTTTTAAATATTAGTAATTGAATGCATGTGGTAGAAAATTTTATTCTTATGGGGAAAATGTTGAAAAATTTTTCGTATTTGAAGTGACGAGTAGAGATTAATCACATCGTGAAAAAAATGTTCTTTTAACAGTTTTGCTCTCTATTGTGATGATTTTATCATTCAGGTTTTTCGCAAATTAAATTGTATAGTGGACTCTTATCAATTTGTTATAAATAATAAATTGCATTTTGTTCTGCTGCGGACGCACAATCCCCCATCACTGTAATAACACGGTAAAGGATTGAACTATTGGATTGAAATTTAATGATGAGTACATGCTATAATTTTTGAGCTCCTAGGTGCCTGATAAATTGAAGTTTTAAACTTTTATTGTACCTTGTTTCTAATCTTCATTTTAGGAAATTGTTTACATACTATTGTAAGATTCAAGCTGACAAAATCCATTGCCATCTCTCTTACCCCTGTTTTCTCGTTCTCCACACCCCCCACCGTTTTTTCCCCTCTTTCTTTTTTGTACTTGAAACTACTGCATTTATACTTTACTATTTTGTTTAAAATAATTTGTACTGAAGCATTAAAAACGGCTTATGTAAAATCAAAATATATACACATTAACGGTATACAACGGATTCAGAGAGTATACAATTCGACAAAAGAATGATAATGTTGAGTGTGCGTGCTAATTGTGTTTGATATTGACATGCGTGATGCAGAGCAGCAGATATAAAGAACCCTTTTTTTTTTTTTTTTTGTATAAAAATTTATACTGTTGCATTCGAGCTAAAATGATGTCAGAAAATAAATGCTTTTTGCAAATGCAATGAGTCATAAACGCGCACATGTTCACTTATATACAGCTGGACAGATATCACCTTTTCATTATTATAAAACTGCAATTTTTATATTAATGCTAAAAGCAAACTGCGCTAAACAGCCAAACAAGAGAGCCCTTCAGTTTAAAATAAGAGAAATAGTGCTCTTATTTTTCCGCACTCGCGATTTTTAGGGAGATTTTCGAAAGAATGAATGAATGATTAAATGAATGGGTAAAGGAATGAATGAATGAATAAATAAATAAATGAGTGAATAAATAATAAAATAAATGAATGACAAAATAAATTAATGTGTGAATGTATGAAGAAAATAAATAAATGAGTGAATGCATGAAAAAAATAAATAAATGAGTGAATAAGTACATGAAAGAGTAAATGAATGAATAAATAAATGACTGAATAAATGAAAGAATGAATGTGTGAGTGAATGAATATGTATTATCCATTGAAAATGTATATTTGAAGTAATTAGGAACTAAAACTAAATGAGAGAGAGAGAGAAAGAGAGATATAGCTAGATAATAAATTTTAAGTTGGTGTATACGGGAAAGTAGGCTCGTATAGTTCTAGACGGTACTTGTTCTCGGATAAAATTAGCCTATGTGTTATTCCATATAGTCCTATTCCTGTGCCAAATTTTAACCAGATCCGTTCAGCCGTTCTGGCCTGATTGAGTAACAAACATACATCCAAACTTTCGCATTCATAATAGTAGGTATACGATAAGATTTGAATGCACAATATTTAGTCACACAATAAAGATCAAAATGTCATTTCCACTCTTAAATCCCATTCGATTCTTATAGAGCTGGCTTTGCCCGCGGTGCAGCTCATTCTGCTTCGAAACATATAGCCTATAGTTGCCGCATTTAACGAGCCGCCCTATCTGGAGTTGAGCACTGCTGCTCTGAAAGAAAGATAATGAATGAGTTTCAGCATTTCTCGAGATGAGTTATAAGCTTTGCGTAGTAGTAATAAATAACGAGGCATTATATTTTGCATACTTTTGTTGAGTCGAGATAAGCAGCGCATATAAATTATTTTTCACTGTATGCTTTTTCTCGTGTTTTACTCCCTCTTTTAGTTAACGTATTTGCAACATTTAAGCAAGCGAAAATATAAGCTTTTAAGCTTAGCGTTCTCTACGTAACGATTTTTCGTTTTGTTCAGAAATATTGCGACTTGATGCTTATTTGATTTTTTTTCCCTTTTCTGGTGCGAAAAAATGTTACTGGCGTTGTTTTTTTTTTTTTTTTTTTTTGAAATTTTGAATAACATGACTTTGAACGAGACATTTTGGTGGAATTCATTTATTCATTCAGGCATTTATTCATTCATTTATTTATTCATTCGTTATTTCACTCATTTATTCATTTTTTAAAAAATATCATTAAAAATCCGATGAAAAAATTTCATAGGAAAATATGAGACATTAGTTCTGGTTGAACTTCGTGTGTTCTGGCCCTACATGTTTTACGCCAGAAAAAAAAATCCAATAAAGTTTGTTTCAAGCAAATCTATCTGGCAGATCAGGATTTATATAGAATTAAAATTTCCCCTCAGGGCGCTAACGTTAAATTTTTTTAACTGTTCAAAATTGAGCAAATTGAACTTGTATTTGATGTCCAAGGTTTATTAGATATTCTTCATTTTTTCCCTATACCGCTAATGTTAAAATTTTTTGAACTGTTCAAAATTGAAAGAAAAATTGTTCAAATCGAAAAATAAAATATGGAAATGAGATTTCCTTATTTTTACGATTCATGGAGCTTATCTCACACTTTATTGTTATTATTTTTTACTTTTACGGAAAAGTAGGGTAAAAGGTGACGATAATTTATATATGAATTTTTTTTTTTAAACAGAAAAAATACGGTAATCTTACCTTAGTTTGAAATGCATTTAGTTTTCTTCAACCTTGTTGAATTTAATAACGTAAAATTAGAAGGAAAAAAAATCCATAAAACGTTAAAGTAGTTTCACATACTAGTGTTCATTCTGCTTATATATTTGTTCAGCGGGAATAAATGACAATTTTGATGAAATAGTTATGGATGAAAATTATTTCACTATGAATTGTCACTTTTATGCAACATAAAATTTGATATGATTTTGTTATGCTTTCATTATATCGATAGGTAAAATTTTTGTTATATTATTATGATTTCTATATTTATTTATTTATTTATATTTATTCTTCCGGCCTCTTTTTATTTTATATTTTCTATTTTGTTATTTATTTATGACTTGTTCATAATACACTGCTTCTTAATCTAAATAAACCTTATGATTATCTTTAAAAAAAAAAAAAAAATTGTGACGCTTATTTGTTGCTGCATTAAATTTCTTGTATTATCACTGCGACTTTGGTGCAGGGCTTTGAATTTCTCTTGATTCTAGAAGTGCAAATCCCATTTAGATTCTTCCTTAAACGTGTTTCCATTTTCCCATTATAGATAAGGTTATTCGGTATCTATCATGAGAAGTCAAGCCTTTTTTTTAAAAAAATTGATCTAAAGACTTTGCAAGCGAGAAAAGCCATCTTCCCTACTAGGTTCACTTTTCGCGGATAGAGAATAAGTTGTTAGGGAGTTTTCTTTTTTCAAAAGAATGAAATTATGCTAATTCACAAATGTACAGTGGAAATTTCTTGATGGTTGCTTTCAAAAACATATATATCAGGCACTTTTGTGAAAATGTACTAGAATAAGAGCTTGAGAAATAAGTCTATCAGAATGACATATAACAGAATAATAAAAGTTCGAAAAAAGATAATTAGTAAAACATATTATTCTCCAAAATTATTACACTTAGCATAAACATGCAGTTATTCGTATGTTGCAATTGAGACTCTCAAGATGGATTCACACGTATTGCAACTAAGTGCGCTATGTGCATGAAGTGGTTAGGGTTTCAGACTTCCAACCGAAAGGGCGGGGGTTCGATACCCGACCCGCTGAAGACCCATCATGTACACTTGGGGATAAGTGCATGTAAATTCCGCGGACCCCATGACCCACACTACCTGGCGCCCTGGATAGGCATCCTTAGTGCTAACAGGGAAGGAGGCTGGAGGAGAAAAGTTATTGGGGTTTGGCCCATTATATATTTATCTACAAGTGTTTTTATATTAATTCAGAAGTGCATGATTCTGTTTCTCATAAATAAATACTAAGATTTTAAACTGAAACATTAATTCATAAAATTGTTTAATTCAGAACATTAATTTAATATTATAAATATATGAATAGTTTGATTCCAAGTTATAAAAAATATATACAGAACTATAAAATATATTAAATGCATATCGCTTCTAGGTCTATAAATAGCTCTAATATTTTTTTTTCTTATGATTATTCTAGTATGTTAGGATTTTTGTTCTGCTTCATAGACAAAAAAGTGTAACGTGTCTACATAATTGTTGTCTTCTGATGCAATTTCACAATTTACGAAATTATGTAATTACAGCAGTATCGTTAAACTAAAATGATTGCAAACAAAGGAATATTTTTAAATTTTACATATTTGTACAAATAACATACATATTTTTTTTAATGTTGCATTTTCGGAGTTTTGATAGGATTTTTTTCAACTCAAAAAAGTCATATTTCGAAAAAAGGGCTCTGTGAGGCATAAATATATTATGTCGCTGTATTTGCATTCCAAAAAAAATGTATGGATTCTTAAAAAAATAATATAAACATAGTTTACAAAACAAGTCTCAGAAAATCTCCTACTTAGAAACAAAAATTCTTCGCCGGAAAAACATATGTTTGAGAACAAATGAAAGTTAATCTTTTAACAGATATGCATATTATTTTTATTTACGCAATGTTTTCTGCAATAATTTCTCCTTCGTAACTTTAGTTTCCAGCTAAAAAATATTGCCGTAATTATTTCTTTTACTCTTGAAAGCTTTGTCTATACATAGTCTTTGATTTCTAAACAATGCGAAGATCGTTACCTTCTATAAGACTATTATGAAATCGGTTTCTGCTCGGTAGTTTTCTAAAAACACGTAAAATGAACTGAATATATCACGTTAAGCATGTAATTAATATTTAAAATTATTTTTTTGAATCTTATGAATGGTTTACGAAACATGCTCATAATGCCTAATGATCACTCTCATTTTTTGTCAAGGTACTTAAAGTATTTGTCTACCATTCTAACACTATTTTTGGACTTGAGAAACGTTCAGAATTTCGGAAACACATAGGGTGGAGAAAAGCAAATTTTTGAAAAGTAAAGGAAATATTTCGAATGACGCAGGTGCTTTTAATTAAAAGTACCTAATTTTATGTAAAAAAAAATTAACAGCTTAAATTTGTGAACTTTTCATAGCCCTAACCATTCGTACATATCGCGATTTTTTACTATATCTCTGGTTCCCGAGTATATCTCAAAAGCCTTTTCAGCCTACTTTCCCGTAAAAAAAAATTTAGAAATTATGAAAGAAGGTTTAATGTATCCTAAAAGTATCCTTAAAAATAAGAAAACTTGAAAGTAGGGATTTTGGATTGGTAAAATGTGTGTCTGTCGGTTTGTATGTTCCTCCCCGTCCCTAATAACTCTTGAAAGAACTGTCCGTTTTAAAAGATTTTTTTTCATATTTTATTTTTAGTTTAATTTTAAACAGTTCAAAAATCTTAATATTAGCGTCAATGGGCAGAAATGAAGCAAATTATGTAAACTGGGCAAAACAGCCAAGTTTCTACGAACAAGCTTATTGAAAGAAGCTCTAGACGTGTAATATTTTTTTGATTTCAAAAATTTATGTTCGTTCTTGAACACTTAAAAAAATGACATTAGTGCCCTACGGGGAAATTTCAATCTTATACAAATTCTGACCTAACAGACGGGTTTTCTTGGAACAAACTTTGATAGTGAAACTTTGAAAGATGCTATGACGTAGAACATGTACAGATACGAAGTAATTCCAGAACTAAACAAGACTATTTTTCTGCGAAACTTTTTGACATGGATTTTTAAGGATATTTCTAAATGAATAAATGAGTGAGTGAATGAATGAATGCGTTTAAACCGTTGGAAAAGACATATTTGAAGTAATTAAGAACTAAAACTAAATGAGAAAGAGATAGATATATAACTAAATTATCAATTTGATATTGGTGAATACGGGAAAGTATGCTCATATAATTCTACATGAAACTTTTCGTTTTTATTCAATTCCAGTAAATTTTCAATGTATTTGCGGACATAGAATTAAAATGTTCAGCATTCGGTTTTCCCGTTTCTTTTATCAAATAAGAATTTTTTCTTCTAAGTGCTTCTGAATTCTATCTCCCAAAACGGTGCATTCTCACATTTCAGTTCTAATGTAATGAAAAAGATATCATTACAATAAAGTTCTTAACTTTAAGATTTTTGATATAGACTATGCCTCTGCTATTGAAGTTTTTTTATTTTCTTTTTTTTTGACTTCAGCATTAATACCTCTCAGAACTATAATAATAATTGTTGCCGTTGCTGTATCATTTTCAGTACATTTTATTTAGAACTCATCTACCAAGTTTGCTCTGGGGAAAATAAACAATTTTAAGTCTTCAATTTTAATATGCTAATATTGCTATTATTTCGCTTTTTTAAACATTAGGTTATGCCCATTGATATAAATATAAACAAAATCTTTCGGTTTTCCAATCGCATTTGGTAACTGCCTAAATAGTAAAAATAGTTTGTACATTTGAATTTTATCCTTAAAAGTCATTATTGCTGCGTCAAAAACTGCACACATTACTTCAAATGTGGAAAATCCGCAATATTGATTTTATATCACAGCTTGCTGTCACACGTAGCAACGGTTTCTGTTATTCACACATATGAATAAAATGCTAATTACCAGAGCAATGCTCAGAAAAGAACTTCAGTTATTAAGTCTGTTCTTAAGTTAAAAATAACTTTTGGAAGCGCTTCTTGCAATGAAACACATTATGACAGTTTCGTTTGCATGATTCGCCGTCGAAGTACAAGCAGACTTATTTTGACTTTGAAAAGAGTTAAGTAACGGTAACGTTGTTTTTCTCATTGCTATGAAAATATTTACCATCTTTTGCAAACAGTGTATAATATAAAAATAGCAGGTAGTATTTGCTGATCAACATTTCACATTATCGAAAGTGCAGTATGCACACTGTAAAAAAAATCTCCTGAAAATAACAGAAAAAGTACGGCAGCAGAGGTGCCGGAAATATTCCGTTTCTGATAACATTTTCCCGTGATTTGACAGAAATTCCATTTCTTTTTTCTCCGTTAATCCAAATCAGGTTGTGAAAATACAACAACCGTAAAACGGAAAAGTTCCGGTCTCGTAGTTTCAGGGCGTGATATTTCCGTTTTTGGAAGGAAAAACACTAGGGAAGCACTACGGAAATCTTCTGTTAAAAGTAGTCAAAAAACACTCTAAAAAAAAAAAAAAACCTGAACTTTCAATTTTATTTTATTTTTTTTTTAAATTTTTACCGGTGAAATCACACATATTTTTCACGACTGCTTTGAGCACTGTTAAAAAATTCTAGTTCAACTTTTTACCAGGCCGGCATGGTAAGGCGAGGGGCTCGTGCGCCTCACGTCTGAGGATGGAGCCTGGCTGTGTCGGTGGATTTTCAAGATGCAGATAATCGTCTGCGCCCATGTCGTATGATAGTGCGGCATGTAAAATATCCCTCGAATAGACATTTCGCGTGGATGCTCTCGGCTAAATTAAATTCCTATTGCAATTTCCCATCAACAGAGTCCCAGAAGAGAGGGTGCTCGGCCTTTCCGGTGGAGAAGCCGGACGTCAAAAGGCGATGGTAATACACTCATTGTGGTGCCGCTGAAAGAGATGGTACCAATTGCTCGAGAACGCATTAGATCTATAATTGGCAGATGCCAACAGCAGCTCATTTGAAATAAAAAATATTTAAAAGATTTTACCAAAAAAATGATCAAATTTATCTGCAACCAACATTTGGTGCTTAAGTTGAACCATTATAATGATTCCTAGATTCACATTCATGGTGATACTAGATGAAACTACACCATTGTAATGGTTCAATTTGGTACTAAATGTTGGTTGCAGCTAAATTCCACCGTTTTGTTGGTGAAAGGTGGAACTAGAATTTTTATCAGTGATTTTACAAGGAAAACCGAATAATTATGTACATAAATATTGAAATATTATTTTCATTATTACTCACCCCACATATGTGAATTATACTACATAATTTTGAAAGTTGAATTTAAAAGTTTCAGTCTGGTTTACTGCTTACAATATTTTAAGTCTGGATAAACCACATTATGAGGATGATTTGATAGTGTAATGATTTTTGAGCTGAGTCAATGCACATTAATTGAATCGCTGCTCTTAATATTTGGGGAAAGTGCAGCCGAAATGGAAAGGAGCAGGCACGTAGGAAAGCGGGTCTCAGAGAACTTAACCCCCCATTAGAAATCAGGAAATTTTCATTCTAATGCCAAATGAGATAAAGCTGCTTTTAAAGCAAAAACTTTAAAACAAAAACCAAAATTTGAAGTCTTCTTGCACATTTTAAATTTATTAGTGATTATTTATTCATTTATAGTGATTATTTAATATTGATTCATCTAGTAGTGATTTTTCGTAATTAATATGAATGGTAATGAGTGAATACTAATTACTTTTTATTTATTTTATTTATTTATTTATTTTTGAAACAATTTTGAGCATTTGGAAATGAAACCGAGCTCCGCCCATGATTTTTAAATTGCTACGCTCCTGGAAAGGAGTTATTTTATATTAACTGCCCATAGATGACGTAAATTTGACAAGCAATTTTGCGAACTTTTGTGGCATAAATAGAGAATGATAAAGTTAGTTGTGCTCGCCAACTATATTTAATTTGCTGTTCTACAAAAATCGGTAATTGAATCTAGTTGATGTGTTTTCGAAAGATAATTTAGGGAAACGAAACAGTAAATAATAATAAATTAATCAAATAAGCTGTAAAAATGGTCGTTTGATTATCAAGAATTTTTTTGGTGGGAGGGGGCGACTTTTTTTAATCTACATAAATTTTGAAATTGTCAAATTGTAGCAATTGTGAGAGTTAAAAAACAATTAAAAGACACAAAGTGATAGGTTTTAAATGTATAAAATAGACATTTAAAAAAAATCTAAAATTCTACATTCCAGTGTGCATAATCCATTTACATGTGCACACAGATAACCTCTAAAAATTATGACCTTACTTAAGAACAAGAGTTACGGTCACAGATAACTTTTCGTGTTTAGTTAAATGCCAGATATTTATTGCCTCGGGTTTGTTTTCAAGATACATGAAATTACAAAGGTAATGCCCCGGCATTTGAACGAAATTTGCACTAAGACATAAACATGAAAACGCTCTAAAATCACATGTTTTGCTCAAAATAAACAAAGCATGAAGGCAAACTCCAATCCCGTTTTGCATTCACTTAACCCGAGCCGGAAATAATTGTCCAATCAGGCAAATAGGCTAGCAGCCAGATGTTATGCAAGATTACGGATAGCGTTTCCATTCTGAAGATGAGAAGGGCACATGAGGAATATAAAAGGCCAAATCCTTTTTGTTCTTATTCATGAACTGAGCTATATTTTCCATTAGAGATAAGATGATCCAACATCGATCATTGTTTTCAAATTTTCTCTCAAAAGCGTATTTACCGTACATAGGGCGCTTCTTTATTTGCATTCCTTACAATCTCAATTTTCTGAGGATTTTCACCAGTTCATTTTGTGCTTCCGTCTTCGGGAATTTCTTTTTTGTTGTGAGTTCAACATTGCGGATCCTCTTTTCGTTGAGTTTAGAGAAATTAATATAAATAGGCATAAATTATTAATATGAACAGTGCATCAACATAACATTTTGAAGAAATGTTTTTTTTTTGGATATTATTACATTCTGTAATAACTAATTAATCTCATTGTTACCTCGTTTTCGAGTAATGCTATTTCCTGTTGTGTAACGAGACCAGAAATAAGTTGTAGAAGGGATTAGAAACTGATGTAAACTAACTGCATAAATGATTTAAATTTAAATAAACACTATTTTCATCCTTAGAGCATCCAATTAATTCTCATTTAGTTTGTTTACGATTTAGGTAGGTAAAACTGCGCTTGAATCAGTTTCATTGAATTAATGTTAATAATTTATTGTATATTTCGAACCCTCTTTCCGCTTTCAATTCTTTCTTTTCTTTCTTTATCTTTGAATAAAGCACTGATACCAGAGTGCTGGGGCTGTAGCAATTTCAATCTTAATTTTACCTGCATAGTAAATATTAACAGAAGTAATATTAATTATTAATATACACGCAGCAGTAATAAAATTTCAAAAATCGCTGCGGCAACCTTCCAGTAAAATTAAACCCAGGATTGTACCATTTTAATTCTAAACCTTAAAATAATTTTCAAAACATATTAAAGAATATTTTATGTTTCGTTTTCATTTAAAAAACAACGATATAGTTTAAAATGATAGATTAATAGCGAAGGCATGTTTCTTCGGCGAAATTTAGTAATTTGAATATAGTTAAACATCATTCTTCAAACCAGCTGATCAGTTTAACTAACCCTCGAATTTTCTTGATTGGCTTATTTGCATGATTGACTAGGCTTGTCTCTGATTCGATCAGTTGATTTGTAATCTAGATTGAAGCTAAGTGTTTACATCCTGTATGCATAATGTTTAGAAATAAGCTCATGGATTTATTGTTTTTCTCGACGCAATTATATGTGTTAGTGGATGGGAGGCAATGCATTCAGACATTGCGGGCGGGATTAAAAGGAATTTCATTTTTGTTTACACTTTAGGGGGTTGAGTAGTATTTATTTAGTACAAATAACTTTTCCTGGTAACAAAACAGCAGAGAAAAAAAGAGAGCACTTATTAGTAGGGATGTAACGAATATTCGGCCACTATTCGGTATTCGGCCCTTTGGCCGAATATTCGGCTGGCCGAATAGTCAATTTATGACACTGGCCGAATATTCGGTTAGATGAAATTCGGCCTGGCCGAATATTGATGGACTATTTGGCCGAATAGTTCTGCTACAGTAGAAATGTAAAAAAATAAAGAAATTAGTAGATTTAAACGTTTAAGACTGTATTATAGTTATTGCAAAAGAACACATTGAGGGTATATAGTTTTAATAAATAAAAATAACTTAGTAAAAGCTACTTTTTTAAACATTGTTTTTAGGTTTGACTGAACAAAAATAGATTTTAAAGTTGTAACATTGTATTTTATACTTGGTGTTTGCTTCCAAATGCTGGCAATAATTAATTGTGATTGAGACTTTTATTTTGTTATTATTAACAAAGTGGAAGTCAGACTTTGTTTTGGTAGACTGATTAATTGTGAATATTTGGTAAGAGAGGAATGTGCATTGAATGTATCATGAATATTAAGATAGCATAAGTTCTTGGGGTTTCAGAAAGTAAAAGTATATTCCAGTTTATTTCAATAGATCTTTTTAAAATAGGTACGTAAAAAAGAACTCCATAAACTAAAAATATTCTTTTATAACTTTTAAAATACCTTCATAAAACTATTTTGAGCAAGGTAAAAAGTTCACGAAGCAATAGTATTTCTTTAATCCTTTACATTAGAGGCCTTTTTTGCTTGCGCGAACCAGCATCTCGAGACGATTTCGGCCAAATTCGACAAACACTTTACAAGTGTTTTAAAAACATTTATAAACAAATAAACGTTTACAAATAATAAAATTTCACCAGTTTATTCATTTATATGTCGCAGCAAACTTTGATAAATATTACACAATGTCATTAGTCAATCGGTGTCGCTCGAGTGCGTAGGGTTAATCTGAATTAAATAATTAGTAAAATAATGATAATGCTTACATCAAAACTTGTCATTTCTATTCCACTTGTAGGTGAAATTCTCAGTTTTATTGCATTCAAAATAATACAGAATACACATTAATTTAAGATAGTTTTAGAATCTTAGCAAACAGAAATAAATCATACATCATAAATTTATGAATGGAATTAGCCTTTGTGAATACTTTTAAATTTGACAAACTATTTCTATTTCAATGATTTTCTAGAAGTTTTAATATTCGGCCGCCGCATATTCGGTATTTAGGCCGCATATTGGGCCCCTAAAGACATTGGCCGAATATTCGTCTTCGGCCTAGAAGAAACTACCGAATATTCGGTATTCGGCCCGGAAGAAAGGGCCGAATATTCGGTATTCGGCTATTCGGCTAATTCCGCCAAATCACTATTCGTTACATCCCTACTTATTAGCACATAAATCTCAATGTACTCCCTATATCATATTCATGCTAAGCATTATGTTAAATTGTAAACTTTCCTTGAGTACGCTAAAAGGCTTCCAAATAGCGTTTCTAAAGTGGATTGGTTTTTTTTTTCCTTTTTGTAATGTTTTCCAACGCAAAGATATATATATTTTTTGTTATTAATTCGGTATCGTGTTTTTTAAGCAATATGCAAGTTTCGTTACAAACATCGCCTTATACGTTAAAAATTAACCTATGTAAAGACTTACGAACTCGTTACTTAACAGACAACATAATGGAGGCAATTCAAGCAGCGTCATTGGTCACGTGGCAGCGATGAAAGCAATGTAAACACAGGAAGCCGTAGAGCATCGCTTTACTTTGAGTTCAACAAATCTAATAAAAACTAGGCCTAAATAAAGTTCTTCTACATTACATAAAATTAACACTAAATAAAACACTATAACTATAGTAATAATAAAAACTTTCTTGAATAATGATTACATTAAATGTAAATACTGGGTTATAATCAGGAAAAGCTGTGAAAAAAGTCTAATTAATTTTAAAATAAATAATTTTGTTTAGTGTACTCCACGTAGAACTCAATTGAAAATCTTAGCGGATATCACGTGACAACGATGACCGTTCATGAGTCCCTCTAGCGGTGAATTGCCTCCATTAGTTTCAATTACTTAAATAATATATACAAAATTTTGAATAAGAGTGTGCAGTTAAATTTCAGAATATTATATTTTTTATTTTTATATTTGTTGCTCGATAAAGAATTAACCTCTCGAGGATTTGATTGCATGTGAATAATACATTAAAATATCATAAATTTATAGCAGCTCTTAATCAAAATATAATTAATCAAATAATAAACATCATGCATTTTAAATAAAAAATATTATTTGTAATTTTATGGTCGTGTTACGTCCTATATGTTTTTAAAAATATTTTTTATCATTTATATTAAATTCGATAAATTCGATAAAGAAATTAGACTTAAACATTTAAACTATGAATCATTTTACAGTTTTACTGTAAAAATGTAAATCATCTGTAATGGTTTTCAAACTCTTTAATGTGACAGGTTTTCTCTTAGAATTGGCAAAAAGTTTTAATACTTTATCTGCTAATATAACTTTAATAGCATTTCATAAAGTTGTCAGATTTTTAAAATTATTGAAAAATATATTGTAAAAATTCCTTCAATTTACTCTTTATTACTCCCAAATAATTGGCGTCAAAGCTGGTAAAGCTAGTAGAACCTAAGAATTGTGAAATATTACTAAGTATAATAGTTGATGTTTTATTTTTTCCAGTCGTAGGCTGTTAAACCTCTTCGGAAAAAAATGGCTAACGGGCGTTACCCTTATTTCATTTCATGCTTTCTGTGTTCCATGCTTCTGGCAGAACATTTTCTCTCCTCACAGATGGCAGCATTTGAAGCAATTTTCTCTATAAGATTTTAACGGCCAGTTTAAAAGAAACGCTCAAATGACAAACTGTCGTGGCCATAAAAACAATTTTCTACATCAAAGGATTCCCTCTTTAGTCTTTCCCACCACCCCTTACGGAACGAAATTCGGCGTGAAACAGCCAACTACACTCCCCCACCCTCTTCGTAGAACAAACTCTGGCACGGTTTCTGTGGCACAGTATTTTTTAAAAACACGAGGGCGAAGTTTTAAAGCATAAGCGAATGAATGAAAAGCTTGCCATCTACTCGCTGTACTTACAGCAGTATCAATGGCTGCTGGAACGTGGCATTTGAGTTCACAGGGAACTAAGCCCCACAATGGTGGAGTAAAAGTTTGTAGAAAACACCATAAAAAAGGAAAAATGTTTGATAAATGGTTTTCTTTTGAAGTGCAGCCTAGGGCTCCCGCTATTTCTTTCTCTAACAGACTGTATGTTGTAGTCCTTCTTTAACAGATGGTTTTTAAGTTCCTTCCCGAGTAAGAGAAATAACTGGAATCTCTGGATAAGGCGACATTTTTTTCTTCTTCTTCTTCTTCAGCCATTGATGGTGGCATTCGAAAATTGATGGTGGGAGTATATTTATATAACACCACTTTCATCTCGCTTTTGTTCTCCGAGTTTCTCCGAGTGAGAGCGAACAACGTGTTGAAAATGCGATAAGAAATATCTTTCAGTATATTATTTATCGTGGATAAGGGGTTCGCTGCTGTTCGCGACAACAGCAGATCGCACAAAGATTTGGATTTCCTGAGTAATCATTCTTCGCTCACACGTTTCATATAATTTTAATCTTTATTGTTAAAATAGTTTAAATATTATTTACTGAAAAATTACATTCATAATCATAACTTTGAGAAACTTAAGCAGTGTATATCCATTTCATCCAGAAAAATAAAACTGTTACATACTGAAAATTGTATTGTAGTTATATTTTAGTTTCATTTAGTAATTGCAATACCGGACCAAAAATATAATACCGGTATTCGGTATTTTTTAAGAAGTTGTTCCGAAATACTGATATCAATACCGAATACTGGTATTAATAATTTTGAATAAATAAATAAAAATAGCTGTGTCTTTGCTATATTTATTATTTTACACACGAACTATACATCCAAACAATTTACGTAAAAATATAAAATAAAGGAAAAGTGTTAAATTAAAAGCTAATAATGCGTGCATTAAAAACAATTTAAAAAACTAGCTGATCAACCCCGCAGAACATCTGTGAGCTATAAGTTCAACAATCAAATTTCGTTGAAAATTTCTGTGAAAACAGTTTTCAAGTTCTGCATTGTCTGCTACTGCACTGAGTGCATTAAAAGACTTGGCACGGGAGAGGATAAAATATAACTATTTTAAAATCATAAAAAACACTTTAAAATTTTAAAGTCTTAAGAAAAGATCGATAGATATAAACATGAGAATGATCCCTCGATATAAACAAAATGAGGTGTTGCCACTCCAAAGAATCGGAAATTAAAAATTTGAGTTATGAATGAAAATATTTAAGAAATAGAAATAAGTTGGTTAACGGTTCGTAAGTTACGGTAATAAATACAAATATGTTACTTTTCTATGCAATCATTAAACAAATTTTTAAATATCGTTTTACTATCGTTTGTTTTTTTACATCAATATCGTAGCGTACCGAAAAATTTAATCGTAACTGGTCCACGTTAAGTGAAATATATATATGGATTCGAAATAAAAAATACAAGTTATAAATAATAAAATATATAAAACATTACAGTAACCAACAACAAAAATTTCAATATTAAAATATAAGAAAAGAATGAAATCTATAGTATTGTTATTAAAAAATATATATCATGTAAAAATCTTGTTCTGCAATATGTTATTTAATACCCATAAATAATGAAGGGGGGAGCGAGGAATTCATTTACGAACTGCATATTTTTGGAATGTTTTCGAAGAAAACAATGCATGTATAGAACTGACATTAAAACTGGCACTAATTACCTGCAACGTAAGCTCTTTAAAAAAACGCTCTTTTTTTTTCAAATGCTCTTTATGTATCCGCGACTGTACTTGGTACCGTTAATAATGAGTGATACACTTCCTTAAATTTATGCCTTGAAGTCCTTCACTTCCGAACAAATCTCGTCTGAGAGTTTTCATTTATTTATTTATTCATTTGCATTGCTTTTGTGCTATTTTTGCGGCAATTTTTTCATTTATAGATAATTCTACTTTTTTTCTCAAAGAAAAAACGTTGAAATAGTCATCAAAGCTCAGAATGGAAAAGAGACAGCAAATAAGTCAAATCGTTGAAGAAAAAAATCCTAGTTGGTGTCCAATAAATTAAATTAAATCCTAAATTATGTATTTATAACTAATACAGAAAACACCGATATTTTTTCTTGTCAAATACCGGTTGAAGGGCATCGAACGACAAAGAAAAGTAAGATTATAAAGCTTCCAGCTGCGGGTGCTGTAGTACTTCGGTGCCAATTTTTTCATATATCAATCCAGAAGGACGTTATTTATCTACTCGTCCACTCTGTTTTCTTGCTTTGCTGCGTCTGATCCGAGACCGACGAATTAATCATCTTGAATTCCTGCTCCAGACGAGCAAGCTACATAGATTCTTGAAGCGTTCTGACATCCTGCGCTGTAAATAGTTCTCGCGCGGTAATTGTCGATACAAGTATTATTGTTCTGAAGAAGTTACCGTAACAAAAAAAAAATCTTGTACTAATTATAAACGTAAAGTTGCTCTATAAATTTTTAATTCATTGCAGTGAATGTGAAATAATATTTTCCCTTTCTATAACTATAATTTCTGAGTAAGTATCGGTACTTAAAACTGAGAACAATGCTTACTCAACTAAAATTACTTTTAAAAAAGCAGGTGTATTTCCTTCTTTTTGAGCAAATAATTTTTATCGCTGTATGTAGCTAAATGATTTAAGAAATTTGCATAATCCCTTCTTTCTGATGTCAATTATTTTTAAGAATGCTTATTGAATTACAAAACGAACTTGCAGTATAATTCATAGCAGTGAAAATAAAATATTTTCCCTTTCTATAACTATAATTTCTGAGTAAGTATCGGTACTTAAAACTGAGAACAGCGCTTACACAACTCAAATTACTTAAAAAAATAAGCAGGTGTATTTCCTTCTTTTTGAACAAAGAATTTTTATCGCTGTGTGTAGCTAAATGACTTAAGAAATTTGCATAATCACTTCTTTCTGATGTCAATTATTTTCAAGAATGCTTATTGAATTACCAAACGGCTTGCAGTATAATCAATAAAAATCGGTCGTTTAAGCATTTCTGATTTGCTAACATATTCTCTTAAGAAACGTTTGCAAAATTCACCGCAGCTGAAAATAATGATGATAGTATTTTCTAAGATTTGAAAATTCCAGAACGGAAGCTTGAGTAATGTTCTTATTAGAAAATATTCATATGGTGTCTGAAATAAAAGCTTCTACAAACGCAAGGAATTTATTACAGCTAATTTGCTGCAGAACCAGCTTCGAAAATTTCATTTCTTCTTCGCAAGAAATTTCCAGGGGAAATAAATCTTTCATCTTACCAACTAAGAAATAAAAGTCCCCGGAGAAATTCGCAAAGGTTTTGCCACTTCCACGAGAATGCTCATAATTGTAAGTGCGCAAAGAATTCTTTTGAGCAGTTTATTTCGATAGGGACTTTAATTAAGTGAACTACTTCAGCCAATGATAAAGAATTTCGTATTTTTCTTGTTTCACAAACAAAAATAGTTTGGACCGGCGCTAAGGAGCAGACGTAAGCTGATTCCTTTTGCAAACAATTAGGTGTTTCGAATGTTTTTTATTTTCCTACGGAAATCAAAGGAAACTCTTGTTATTTAATTATTTATGTACACTACAGTGGCAATAATATTTGTATAAGTTTTCTTTTTCGCGCACAAATTTATTTACTTGTTTCAGATTAGTGCATTCATTTTGCGCAATTTGTTTAGTAAATAATTCAAAATCTTCCGTTAAGGGTACAGTGACAAGAGACAAAAATATTAATTTTTCTTGATAGATTCAAGTTTTTAATTATATTAGAGAAGAAAGCAACGCTTTGGTAATACATCTATAATTAATGTTTATTTGGCAAACTATATTTTTTACTCCTACGTATTTCAAGAAATGACAATTTAAAACTTTGCTTTAAATTTTAAACATATTTTTATAATTACTTTAATAACTATTTTTAGTGTTTCTTGGCAACTTTAAACTCAAGTGAAAAACGTAAAATAAAAAGCTTCTGTAAATTTTAGTATTGGTCAAATATGGGTTAAGTATCGATTCTATAAATATTTTAATACCAATAACTCTTGCTTAACAAAAGCCGAAATTACTAGAAGTAAAAAATGAATAAAAAAAGAAAAATGCTCTTTTAAGACACTTACTCTTTCTCTCTTTATTGAACATTCTTCTATACGTGAAGGAAATAGAAGAAAGTATTCTATTCGTCAAAACCATTTTGTTTTAAAAAAGCAAGTCTAAGCGTCATTTAATATTTATTACTATATTCTTATCAAAATATTATTGAAGAAAGTATTGGATTTATGAAAATATTTTGCATTTGAAATTTGATGATTTTGAAAATTTTGGCCATTTCTGGGGTAAGTGGAAACATTGTGTGCTCCCAAATTCGAAATGTAATACAAGGAGTAGAACGAAACTCGGTATGCAGATAAACACTGGTTGGAATTGGTGCAAGTTTTCGGTGCCAACTGTTCCAAGCAATGAAACATTTTTCTTTAACGCTTTTTTCTGTTAAACACGATTCCTGCAGCTCAAAGAGCACTGCAAGTAATCGAACAAATGTTGGAGTACACATAGACTCGAATAGGAACTGGTACTGATTACTTTTAATAATTAATTGCTCAATGCGTCGCTCCTATATAGTTCTACTATTTGAAAAAAAAAAAAAAAAATATATATATATATATATATATATATATATATATATATATATATATATATATATATATGAGAGGCATTGAAGAAAGATTTGTGGCGGTCAAAACATCTTCGGTGAAATTTTTAAAAAACAACTGTCTCAGACTGTAAAAACAACTGTAAAAAGATTTATATCGTTCAACTATGACATAAAAAAAAAACTATAATATGGTCCAATTCAAAATCAAGATTTTAGTTTGTAAAACATAAAGTTAATTTCAGGATAAAGGCAATGGAGGCAATTCACCGCTAGAGGGACTCATGAGTGATTATCCTTGTCACGTGATATCCGCTCTTTGTTTACTAAGATTTTCAATTGAGTTCTACGTGGAGTTCACTAGACATATTTAATTATCTTAAAATTAATTAGACTATTTTCGCAGATTTTCTGATTATAATCCTGTATTCACATTTAATTTAATCATTATAAAAGAGATTCATTAATTATTACAATAGTTAATGTGTTGTATTTAGTGTTAATTTTATGTAATGTAAAAGAACTTTATTTAGGCCTAGTTTTTAATTAGATTTGTCGAACTCCATGCAAAGCGATGCTAAATACGGTTTCCTTCGTTTACATTGCTTTCATCGGTGCCACGTGACCAATGACGTTGCTTGAATTGCCTCCATTGCATACTGATTGTTTTAGCCACAGTTAGAAAAATGTCTGATTAGTATTATCATTTTAATAATTACATTTTTAATATTAATTATCGCCAATAAAAATTTCACATTATCTCATGATCTAGTGTATTAAAAGAAATGATTTCAGTAAAAATTATTTCTAATGAAGATATTTTTTTAATTTTGCAAAAAAACAAGAAAATTATGCAATGTTTCCCAAAAGAAAAGATTCCTTTCTTGTTCTAGTTTCTGTTCTCGGCATTAATGGTAATATTTCACCATTAAATTCCCCGCGAGGCGCGATTCCAGAGGATTAACTCCGCTAGGCATGGATTCCATCCTCTTTTAAGCCGCCAGACAGGCCGTCACAACCTCAAACAAAGGGTGCCGGGCCGATCGTTTGTGTGTTCGAAAGGTCTATTGTCAGAGTCGTGGGGAGGCTTTGCTTGAAAGCATGCGGCACTCTAAATCAGCCGACTATTCTTCGGAAATTCGCCCCCTGTTGTCTGTCTGCACGTGACATTGATAGCTAACCTCACTTCGGTACACCCCATCCTCCTCTCTTCCATTTTCTCTTCCTTCTCCGAGGATGGAGAACTCGCCGTGTGATGCCGAGGATCGCAAATTAAGCAGATTGTTAAAAGTCAGTTCCTGTGCAACAGTGGCGCCTTACTATCAATACGCCGATTAATTCATAGTTTAACACCAGATAACTTTATTGATAATTACACTTCCCTATCGATAATAATATCCAATTTTGGAACTGCGATTAAACGAATTTAAAATTTGCAGTTTTGAACATTCCAAATTTGCTTTTGCATCCTATACGTTTTATGCTGTGTAGTTGTTGCACTAATGTATCTGTTTTTCTAATTCTATTATTAGTGGACGTGCACCACTAATTTAAAGATCAAATACGATAGAGTGACCAATAGTTTTCGACGATAAGCATAAGAAGTATTTTCATTATCGGTAAATTTAACGAATTTGAAACTATGAATTTAAAATTTGTAGTTCACAAATGCTTTTTTGCATTCTCAATATTTTATGTTGCGTAATATTTACTTACTTTGCTCAAAATTATCCATATTTTCTTCGATGACAAAAAGAACACATGCACCAGAAACATAACTGGAAAATATAACAATAACATTTTTGTATAATCGGCAGTTTTCGCTTAACGAGTTTTATTGATAGATATTTTTATTATCGAGTTTAAAAGTTATTAGCTGACTTTAAAATCGGCAGTTTTGTGCGTTCTAAATTCGTTTTAATATCCTCTATATTTTATGATTTGTATATTTTGCTCTTTACTTTTCACTGAGCTACTATTTTCTGAGAACAAACAGCAATCGTGAACGGAACTAAATTCTAAGAAAACGGCATGCACATGCGCAGCTCAGTTTTATAAAAAAAATAGATGCATAGCTATTTCGAATACAAACATTTTTTACTCTGTGTTTTTGTGACCTGCATTTGTTCGGTAATTTCGTAACTTAGGCAGTTAAATAAATGTTGTAAAAGGGAAATATAACAATTAATAATAAAGCATGAAATAAAATGAAATGCTTAAAGATCAAGTAGAAAGAATAAATTGCTTGATTCAAGTTCAAGTTTTAAAAACTTTCCTGTATTATATGTTAATTGATGGTTGCTTTTTCTGGCTTATCAATAATTTCATATTACTATTGTACCAGTATTTTGGACCCTTTTTGTTTTGTTGTGTTTGCATAATCAACGAAATTTATTAGTATCATATTTTGTTTGATCAAGCGGAAATAAATAAATTAATAGATAAAATAAATAACTCTTTTTTCCCTTAGTTACTTAGAGTAAGTTTTCTCTCCACAGTAAGTTTTTTTTCCTTTCCTCCTTTTCTTTCTATCTCTCTCTCTCTTTTTTTTTTTTTTGAGAGAGAGAGAGAGAGCATTACGTTCATTGGGGGTAAAAACTAACATAGGTTAAACTAAGTCCTTAGTACGAGTAAGGAGTTCACTAATAATAAATAAAATAAAATAGCATTATTAATAAGACTTATGTATTCTTAATAATTAACTCATTATTCACTTTTTATATTTGAAACTAAAACTCATTTTTAAAAAAATTTCTTTTCTTTCTTTCATTTTGTTCTGTTTGTTTTTGTTATAATTATTTGTTCATCTATTTATTTGCTAAATGAAATGAATTTCCACTTGAACTGCTGTTATGTCAGCCACACACACACTTAACACGTGTTTCTTCAATATGATCAAATGTGTTACAATTAAACACATTTGAACAAATACTTCATTTCTTAATAAAATGTTGTAGGAAGATATGATGTAGATTCTATCCCCCCCCCCCCCCACACACGCTAAAGACATGTGCCTTCGTTGTGAGCCTTTATATATTCAATCATTTACAGTAGTTGTAAATGAACAAACTTTGCTATCTTTCTCAATTGTCGTCGCATAAAACAAAGCAACTATAATTATTAAAAATAATTAAATATTGCTCCGATTAAAGAAAATGACTACGTCTTTTTTACGTACACTTATAAACTTTTGCCAAACTGACAAAACTTATTTAATGAATGTCATTGCAGCTTGTAAATATGTCGTTAAACCACGCATTGTTCCTTTAATTAGAAGAATCAAGTTCTTTCTTCAAAACATTATTTATGCCTTTAAAAATATTTATTATTTCTTTTAAAATATTGGCAGACAAAAATAATGCCACACTTAAACTAACCTGATTCTATTGCGTAATGGAATCAATTGAGAAAATTCAAGGGGTGTTAGCCACTCTAAAAAAGATTGATCGTATAAGGGAATGATGCTGTGGGAGATTTACTCTAATTAATCTTTTTTATACCATTACCAGCAATTTATAAATGAAACCCTTTGTAAAATCTTCAGCCTGTAAAGACACGCTGCAAGCTACGTGTCATTTATTCCTGTGTCAGTGTGACATCATATCTATCAAAGGTCAGCAAAGTTCCAGAGACTCCTTTACCTCCTATTTTATTACAGTCCGTCAGATGAAGAGGGTCAGGTGAATGTAATGCGAGTTTTATGTACTTTTGGTCACAGACTATTGACTTCTGTTGGGAAGCCATGTACTTTATGATAGACGATCGGGTACAGCGGCACATATTGGAATAGCTGCATTTAAGATAACGACGTTTTTGCACTGCTAGAAAGAGTTGCACGTGAATTGCCTTATAAAACCTTTCTGAAAAGATGCAGTTTTAGACTTTTTTTTATTTAACTTACGTTCTCTAATTTATTAACAAACACCTCTTTAAAAGTGTGGAGACATTTTTTTTTATTACGTTTTCCGTTAGCAAATGTAGTTAAGTCAAAATTTGTGCTGGTTATTTTTGGAAAGTTTTTTTCCAAAAATTGTTATTTTTGTGAAGTTTTTTCCGGATATTGAGATTTTTTTTCCAAAAAAGGTCAAAGTACAAATTTTCTGAAATTCGACTCAAAATTTTAAGCCTTACGTTTTAGCTCAGTATACTTTAGAAGTACTGTGCAGTTTAAAAATCATTTGCTGTAATATTCGCCAGAACATTAAATTGAAAACAATAAAAAAGAAAATATAAGAATAGGGGAGGAGATTACGATAGGAGTTCTGTTTTTTTAAATGATCTATTTCTTGACGAAATAAAAATAAAAGAGTATTAAAAATTACCCAGATATAATGTTTCAAATTTAGCACGTTGCTGAATTAAATATACATCTCCCCCTTCTTGTCCATTTCTATTCCAAAATCCTGGTTTTCACTTTGATCAAAAATTTGGGCTCTTGTATAGGTGTTTGCATTCTGGTTTCAGACATGTGCATGGTTGGGTTTACAAATTTTTGATCTTTCTCAGTTCTGAAACTTCATCTTTGTCAATGAATGCGGAAAACTATGATTATGTTCTCGTACGTTATCAGAAGGAAATATGCTTCAGTCAATATCCGCAGCTTAATTCGACGATGATTTATAAAGTAGCTGCAAACAAAATAAACTAATTTAGAGCATCAAACTAAAGTAACTCTCATTCATTTTACAGTATTCTGATAAGTCAGATTATGATAATTTCTCAAAAAGCAGTTTCTAATAAGTTTCCAAGTACTGCAAATATTCTAGTAATTTCTGGAGAGTTAAGAACGTGCTCTATTTTCTTTTCTTTTGACGTTATTTGTCTAACACCTATCGGTTTCCAGCATAGATTTTTCATCCTGTAAGCATTGCTTGGTATCTTTCAATGCGATCACGACGAGCATCTACCTCTAATATTTCTTTCCATTTCTTCTTGTTTTATAAGTACATATAATAGATAACTATCAATTTATTCCCATCCCTCCTTTTGAGTCAATGTCCAATAGCCCATCTTCAGCTGAATATTACAGGAGAAATTATGAAAAGCAAATAATTTTTCAATCTCTATCAGAATATCCTAAAAACACGAAGACACAACACTAATATCAAACTAATACCAAATTGAAAGTTAGCTCTTTGATAAAATCTTAGTTGTAGCCATTAAAGTATCGTTATGAGCATTTACTTTAGAACAGCGGCTCCCAATCTTTTTTTTTTTTTTTTCGAGTACCACCATTTTTCTTGCGAATCCTTTGCGCACCACTGCTGTATAACTTTATTATATAGAATAGAAGATCAATAGATTATAGATAGATTTTTTTGCCTGCACAAGTACCACCTAGAGAGACTTCGCGCACCACATTTTGAGAACCGCTGCTTTAGAACAAGCCAATAGTACGAAAATAATACGAAGCAGCTAAGGTAAGAAAAAGAAAATACTACAGCTTAATTGTGAGTATTTTCTTTACATTGAAGATATCGATTTTTGTAAATGATGGCATCTACAAAAGATGAGAGCTAGTCCTTATTCACGTATGGCCCGGAAAATCCCAGTTTCACACACCCCACCCCTGCATTTCAATCTCGATCCTATCGGTGCACCATCTGCAAAACATCATCAACGCAATTCATGGCAAACCGCGTGCTGGAAGAATCGAGTTGAAAGCAGCATTTTCGCTGAGGGTGGAATCCACAAAACACAATCCAATTTCTGGCCGTTTTTTCTTTGGGGCTCCCGTCTTTCAACAAAGCATAAACCACTCACGTGGTGGTGAAGAAAGAAATTAACCTATCACATGTCAGTCCACAGGAGTTTTTTCTTTTTTTTCGAAACGCACATCGATGTTTTGTTAGGGGATGCATATGTCACGCAGAAGCCATCAGCAGATGACAAGAGATTGCGAAGGCTTTTTTTGTGTTGTTGTAGGGAGTGACGAGTTTGACTTTCCCATGCGACTTTTTAAATTGTGGCCAACTAGGGCACAATGTATCTTTTGTAATTGGAAAAGCCTCTTCAGCCAAAGAAGGCGTGCTTTCCCCATTTTCAGCCAAATCATCTCTTTTATTATTATATTTTCTTGCTAAAAGTTGCTATTTCTGTATAACAGTCAGTGCTGAATGAGAATGAAGTGACATATTCTAGAGTCGTTCCATTCACACAGTAATCATGCAATCGATTCTGATTTTAACGGATTTTTCATTATATGATAACGTAGACAGCAATGGTAAATTTAATCATACACATAATAATAATTATGCATTAATGCAAAAGTAATGCTATTTATACGCCACTGTAGGTGGGAAATCACTTGGTATAAATGTTTAAAGCTCTGACAAAATTGGACAAAACAGAATGAAAGTTATCTTTCAGAAATTCTCTAAGCAGAAGGAATAAGTAAACGGGAAATAAGGCATATACACTAGGGATTTTCCGAGCGTGAGTTTACACACGCTAACTAACAAAAGTCACAATTAAAGTTTACCAAAAACAGAAACATACCACAATTGCGCAACGAAATACAAACCTCTGACTAATTTTTACGTTGTCACTTTAGACATTGATACGCAGTGAAATCGTGTTTAAGACACTATCTTGGTAAAAGTTGGTGCGCAGCAATTTCAAGAAGCTCCTCACAGCCTGGTGCACTTGCAGCAGTTTTAATCAGCTTAATTTGCTTAAAAGTGATTTCACAATGCATCAAAATTAGTGATGACTGATGGAAAACGGACAAAAACATGTATTTCTTTGTGATATTCTACGATTCTATTTGTAACAGTTCACTTATGAAAAGCATGACGAAACTTACTTTAATCAAATAGAACAGGGGTCCCCAACCCTATGCCCGCGGGCACCATGGACCCACCTCTTACCTGTCTTAGAGAAAAGCAGGCTTAAATATTGGTAATGCTTAAAAGAAAAAAAAAGAAACGTGTTACCAATATGAATGAAAGACTTGAAATAAGAAACACAACTTAAATACCAACACCTGCAAGGCTTTTTTTTTTACAAAGTTATTTCAATGGGAAGGATGTATTTGTTTCTTATTTCTCTTCATTCAAGTTTTATCATCCACTTCAACTTTAGTTACTTTTATTCGCAGACTTCCTATTTTTTTAAACTCATGTGTATAGTGGCGAGGGTCCATTCAATATTCGCTCGCGATCCACCAGTGGGTCGCGACCCATAGTTTGGGAAATACTGATATATCAATAAAAAGCCAGATAACTGAATAACCATATAATGATAAATGACAGTGAATATCATAAAATCAAAATATAGATTACGACTAACCGATGAACACCGTGACGCTTGCTTGCGAGCAGGAATTTCATCAAGTACTCCCAATTATGAAGCGCTGGTCAGTGAAATGCAACGCCAAAGATCACAGTGACTGTATTTTATAAATAACTTTTATACTTCGTATGTTTTGCAAGCAATTTAGTAATCATTCATTTTGTGGTGTTTAGCATATGAATAATATTCATACTAATTATATTCATATGCTAAATTAATTTTTGAAAGTAAATTTTTTGTGCATTATATAGTGTGTATTATTAACTATGTCCACCAATCAAAATTTTTCTTGAAAAAATAAATGGTGCCCGCCATTCGACCGATATCCTGGTATGTGCTCTTAGGTACAAAAAGGTTGGGGACCCCTGAAATAGAACGTATCCGCGTACACACATACACACATATAAGATATGCATGACATAAGCTGTCAAAGCAGTTCTTTTTATGTTTCAGATGCCTAACAGAAAAAAAAAGGAAAGTAAAAGATAATGATGCTCAATAGCATTGCCACTGAAAGGGTTAAATTACATTAAATCTAAAGCTTAAATTACTTAACCAGATGGGCGTGTTGCAGACATAATTCAAAATATTCAGAACAATTTTGGAGTGGAGGAAAGAACTACATGCAAAACATAACATACACACAAAATACCACTGCTTCTTCTTTAAGAGCTGGGAGCAACATATGCATAAAATATACATATATGCAGAAGTCGTGTATCTCTTCATTCGTTTTCGTAACTTTATTTGCCGTATCGTTCTTTGTTATGAAGTCTTCGCTATAAAATATTACCTTTTCTAGACAATTCCTGTATTCATCAAGACACTAAGTTGTTGCAATGCATAAAACAAACTTAAGAAATGTACCATACTGTTGCCTTAAAATTCAAAATCGGCACAAAACATTTTCAATAAAAATAACAACAAACATTCTTTCCAGATAGCTGAATTTTCGTCGTGTTTCTCCAAGCGTACTCTGTAATAAAGAGTAATTTCGAGTCAAACGTCTTCCCCAGGAAGTTCAGTAGGCAGCCATCGCAAGAGTCGTAATTTCCCAATTTGCATTAAACGGGTCCTATAGTAGCTGTTTTGCCAGAGAAGATCCTTCTTCCAGCCTTTTACAGATTTTTTCTTTTCTTTTTGTCTAAAACTGCTTTTGTTAAATACACGTCATAAAAAATGTCCTCGTTCTTCTAGGACGGACATTACGCTCAAGCAACTTTTCTTGAATATCAGGACAACGGGATTCAACTCTTTAGCGATGATGTATATCTGGAAGTCCGGAAGAAGGTTCGGCTACCCGGATACAGTAAAAATGCATGAGCAGAAGTTTGGTGCTTCCGCCGCTATTCTCGAGTTGGGTGGGTTTGAAAGGCGCTTTGCTTTCAATGCACTAAATGACTCTTAAAGTATTTCGCAGTCTCTTCCGCGTCTTTTTGTTGAATAATTTCAGCATAAGAAAAACTTTTTAAAGGCATGCAAAACAGATTTCATTAGTCAAAGAATAATTTTTACTTAAATTACTTCTTTTCATTGATTGTGAGGCACAGTCATACCAAACTCGAGATAGCAGTTCATTTATTAACCAGAAATTACTGTTATTTCTTTGTGAGCATGAAAACTTGTTGTTGTTGCTGGTGCCCCTTAGATATCTAAGCTCTCCTCGCAGAGCGACCAGGAATGAAGGCGAAAAGGAGGTCCTTCCGTTTTTAATGAGCACTACAAGGGTAGAAGTACGACTTGGCTCCAGCACAGCTTATGTATTCGGATGACACCATATGGTGCTACATCCCACTTTTTTGAGCTAAGATTGAAGGGAAGGGAAATTCTCCAACCTCCGATATACCGCGGGACTTCAGGGTCCACGGATTTGACATGCACGTATCCACAAGTTTACATGGTAGGTCTTCAGCGGGTCGGGCATCTAACACCCAACCCTCGGATTGGAAATCCGCTATCCTAACTACTAGGCTACCGCTACCCTGAAAACTTGTAGAAGCTTTAACTAAGCAGCGTAAGTGAGGGCGATTTTACATGTAACTAAATAAATGAGTGAAAAATATTCCATTTTAAGAACAGATCAAGTCACTTAGTTAAAAGCAAAACAAATAATTACTATGTTATTTTCCTGAAACAGTTAGAAATGAGTTAAGTAATTTACATCATACTGCCTTTTTTTTTTCATTTTATATTTTTACTGTTAGTTGTTGCTGTTATTATCATCATTACTGACCTTACGTAGTTTATACCTTACTTCATAATTAAAAGGGCTAAGTCTCGTCGAAGTCGAAGAACATAAAGATACGTATAAAAATAAATGTAATGAAAAGTTATGTGAAAACAAAATATAATTCCTTTAATTATCAACATTTGAACGCACGGATCACATAAATTTCCATTAATGCTGTTTTGCAAACAGTGATAAGTTCTCTTTTGAATACAATTCAACTTTTACTGTTAAACTGTATTTATTTTACTGAAAGAATGTAAACATAAAATCTCTTGAAATATCTTCAAATATTACAATATGTTGTGCATTTTTCACATGACAATATTTCCTGCGAGTTTTAAAATAAAGAGATTATCCTTAAATCTCTAATGGGTTACTACCAACGGAGTATCAATTTTAGGCGTTAGACCCAGAAGTTAAAATAAATATATGATCCAAAAAAGGAACAGCAATTTGAAGTTTCCAATAAGATAAAAGATTGCTCCAATTATTCTCCTGAATTACTAAAATGCAAAAATACAAATCATTCCTTCTTAATGTAGACAAATTTTCCTCAATATTTTTTATTGGTGGCAACGAAAACCAAAATGAGCGCGAAGTTCTTAAAATGTTGAGACGCTCTTTATTTTCGTTCTTTATTATGCTTTTGGTGCAAGGATCGTTTCTATACTATGGGATCATTCATAAATGATGTCACACTTCGAGGGAGGAGGGGGGTTCGTGAAATTGTGACAAAGTGTGACAAGAGGAGGCGACGGGGTAACAAGAAGTGTGACATCATGCATTATGCAATAAAGCGTGACGCGTGACAAAGGGGGGAGGGGTTCCGCTGAAGTGTGACATATTGTGACAATGGGGGGAGGGGTAAAATATATGGGAAAAAAGCGTGACGTCATTTATGAACGGCCCCTATAATTTACAATTGATTTATTAATATAATTCCAGTTTGATTTTTCTGAAATTCATTTTTATTTTGTTGTTTTTAGGAACACTTTGTCTTTAATTTTTCGATTGTTGCTTAGTTTTGTATGCATGTAGAAGAGAAAAGATTTAAAAGGTTAGAAAGGGGAATAATTCACGGTTTACTCTATTTATTTATATGAATAAAAGAAAATACTATACCTATTCATGTTTGTATTGCTTCAATGTAAATATGTAATATAATTTTAAAAAATTCTAGCTATAAACAAAATTATTTTCAGAAAACTGAACTGATCTTCTGAGAAGTACAAAGCATTTAAATGAAATGCTTATCTCCCCCCCCCCCCCCCCGAAAAAAGAAAGAAAGCAAATGCTTACAAATAAAATGCCGTAAAATCAATCTACTCATATTGTTTTCTACACTGACAAATGAAGCTATTTAAAAAATGTGCTGAAGAATATTTAATAATAGTTTATGTGGTGAGAGTTTTAATTAAAAAGCAGACACGTCATTCATTATAATAGGTTTTGATTAAAAAATCAATTCTCTGCAGTAACGATATATGTGACTGAATGGCAGTTTGAAAGTGTATTAAATTATTTTTCCACTGTGTATTTCAAAAAATAATAATAATAGTAATATAATATTGAAGTATTCTCTCTACTGTTAAATTGACTTATTTCCACCCATAAGTTTTCATTCCACTGAGAACCAAACTTGCGTAGAATGCTAAGTTAAAAAACTGAATCGCATTAAAAATATCTTCACGTGTCCTATGTCACATTCATCACAGCTTCTATCATCGTAGAATCGCCAACGGTATACGCAAATGACTGACATAAATTTCAATTCGAACTCTGATGTCAAGATACATCTATGAAAGAAGTTAACTAACTTTTCATATGCCTTTTTTTGAACAAGCGAATTTGAAAGAAAAAGAATGAAAAATCACGCTACATGCAGAATTTGGTTCAAATTTTGGTTGCCAGAGCCAAAGGAAAAAAAAAACCCACGTTTTCTAAGTTCTACTTTTTTTTTTGCTTAAAAATAACTATTATTCGTAAGAAATATAGTACAAAGAACTTGCATGATTTCTGTAAACTTAGTTTTCTTACAAAAGCGTTATGCTGGCAGCAAAGCAGTGCTTATACATTGCATCATTAGTGTAATTAAAAGCCAACATTATGCATGTGTTTTTACAAGTATTTAAGTGCTTTTTTTTCAGTAAATGAAGAGCTAATGGCGGCAATTCAAGCAACATCATTGGTCACGTGGCACCGATGAAAGCAATGTAAACAAAGGAAGCGGTTGCATCATTTTACATCGAGTTCGACAAATCTAATTAAAAACTAGGACTAAATAAAGTTCTTCTACATTACATAAATTAACACCAAATACAACACAATAACTATAGTAATAATTAATAAATTTCTTTTATAATGATTAAATTAAATGCAAATAATGGGTTATAAATAGAAAAAGCTGCTAAAATAGTCTAATTAATTTTAAGATAACTAATTTTGCCTAGTGAGCTCCACGTAGAACTCAATTGAAAATCTTAGTAAACAAAAAGCGGGTATCACGTGACAACGGTGATCGCTCATGAGTCCCTCTAGCGGTGAAATGCCTCCATTGTAATTCAGTGAATACGCATCTATGGTAGTTTTAGGAGAGTAAAATTCAAGACTTATGTGAACTATGAAACTATTCCTTGATTGGATAGAAAACAGTTATGGGGCAGTTTCCACCTGTTGATGTCTTAGAACATATTAGAGATGGATTAACTATAAATGCAGTTCTTCTGAACAAAAAAACAATGAACATAATGATTCTATTAAACTTAATGATACTCATTTGTCCTAAATGCAGCTTTAGAGTCTGGACAACAAAAAAGTGAGAATATGATTATTCTATCAAATGCAAGACAACTTAAACATTAAGCGATTTGATTTGTAATAATGTTAAAACAAAATATTACAGAAGCAAAACTGCTTTACAAATATAAAAGATATCTTTCGTGTTACCTTTCAATTAAAATTGACTTGGTTTTCCTGAAATTATTTGCATTCTTTAACATTGTCAACATTTTAAGATGCGCGATTGGTTTTTTATGAAAAATGACAGGGATACATAGATCCTCTGCACAGTGATTATTGTGACGAAACCCATTGAAATTATCAGTTAAGGTTTTCAAGAAATCTCAAGTATTAATTCCTACTTACCTTCATTATCCCTTACCTACATTATCCCTTACCTACATTATCCCTTACCTGCATTATCGCTTATTTACATTATCCCTTACCTACATTATCCCTTACCTACATTATCCCTTACCTACATCATCCTTTACCTACATCACCCTTTACCTACATTATCATAGAAGTAAGAATATAAACATCAAAACATCTTGACCACTGGAAACAAATCATTTACACAAGCTTCGCCACAACGTCCGTAAATAAACATCATGCATCTTTTCTGAGTGCTGAGCATTTAATTCATCACTTGTCCAAACTATTGTAAATGTTTCAAGGTTGAGTATAGTACCAGTTTCCCCTTCCAAGACTTAATGGACCGTAACTAAAAAACTTAACACAGCGGCACGACATCCCATGGGGGACCAAGGCCTGCTGTGCTCATCTCAGCTTACGACACCCTGGGGTGCAGAAGCAGATGTTCCTGTAAGGTGGTCGGCCTGACGTGCAACCCCCAGTGTTAAGCATGCTTGGTTCCGCCAACCCGGTGATTGAACACCGGACCTATGGCATGGTAGCAGGAAGCGCTACCATTCAGCCACTGTCCTATAGTTTAGGTACACGTTTCCCCCTTCTAACACTGGATGGATTAGCCAACTTAATACTGCGGAGGTAGGAGCTCAAAAAAAAAAGACCGCATACATTTTTTAAAAAGACATTCCTTAACTTTTCTTTTTTCTTTTGTTAGTTAATTTATTTGGAAAAACTTCTCAATTTATGAAATATTTTCTTCCACGTTTTGCTTTTAAAATATTCAAAATAATTTTCCAGTGAATGCATTCTACCACTAATGCAACTGCCTCACTAATTTTGCACGCTCTGTATATGCACGCATATAAATAATAGTTAATAATAAATATGCATAAAGTAGCTGTTAAATTATTTTAAACAACAACAGTTCTCCGACCGCTAGATTTATGTTCCCCGCGCTGAATGGCTGCTTTCAAAAACTTTTGAGGGATGCTCCTGACCCCTTTCCATTGTTCTCCCTTAATTAGGAGGCCCCAGAGCGTTTCGCTTCCCAATGCAAAAGCATCGCCCGGGGAAGTCATCCCTTTAAATTATTCTCGCCTATGGTTCCAACGTAAACTTCACCTTTGCCCCCCCTCCCAAGGTAAATACGCCCTCGCACGTACCTCTGGAGTCGTCCGAAGACTCCATCCTCCGATCAACTGCAAATACGCGCTCCTTTGCTCTCACAAGACGCCAGGATCAAAGGCACTGAGGGAGCGGATGCCCATGAATAGAGACGAAGCTAAAATTCGGGCCGGCATGAAAAGATGGTACGCTTCAATAATTCCTGTCTTTCGGCTCTGTTCACACACACTCACATACACACACACACACACGTAAACTCACTCATATAGCCCCTGGCTCTACATGCCTGCATACATACTTAATGTAGCACCGTTGCTACCTGATGAATTTCTAGGGGGTGGTATAGTGGATGTATTTCTAATATTGAAGGGCGAAGAACCATCTGTAAAATTAACGGAATCATGTCATTTTTGTGATTATTATAGAATGTCTGGGTGTAATGAGAACTGAGTATTCAAATTCTTTCCAACACACTACTGTTTGCGAATGCCACCAAAGAAAATTAATTATGGGTTTCTAAAGTAACTGATTTAAAGAAATGGCAAAAAAAAAAAAAAACTTTTGCACGGCAAGAAAAAAAAAAATCCTTTTAAGTAAATATTTTTGTTTATTTATTGTTATTTAAGTAAATATTTTTGCAGAATATCTGTTATAATTAGTATCCACTAGTGTAAGTAAATTTGTTTGCTATTTTACCAAAAAAAAAATCTAACGTTATAGAAATTGAATAAAAACGTCCTGTATCTTTGATCTCCGTGTTTTGGCTAAAATATTTAAAAGCTCAGTTTAAAAAATATCGAATACTTTCAAAGCATTTATTATGCTGCAAAAAAAATTAATGCGTAACTATTCAGGTTTTAATTAATTTTATGTGTACGTATTTTTAATGTTCAGAATTTATTTTGCTAATATTTTCATAAAATGTGTTTATCATAAATTTTTATTTTCAGACAAACGAAAGATGAATCTTTATACGTCATATTTGTTTACCGTTTTTAGAAGGTAAGATGTTTTATTAAAGCTAACGTTTTTCCGAATTTTCAATACTTACAAAAAATAAATAAAATGTAATTTACGGATTACATAAATCCATTTTTTGTGGGTATCACATTAACTATTTAAAAAATGCATTATAGCAACTGTCAACAAAAACACCTCAATCTGATACAGTGAAATTCATCTAACTTTTACGAAAATTGGTTAACAGCAAAAATTAAATTCAATTGTATAAGGAATGAGGTGTATACAATGCAGGCAATTGAAGCAACGTCATTTGTCACGTGGGTGCGATGAAAGCAATGTAAACAAAGGAAGCCGTAGCATCGCTTTACTTCGAGTTCGATAAATCTAATTAAAAACTAGGCCTAAATAAAGTTATTCTACATTACATAAAATTAACACTAAATGAAACACTATAACTATTGTAATAATTAATAAATTTCTTTTATAATAATTAAATTAAACGAAAATACTGGGTTATAACCAGAAAAAGCTGTGAAAATAGTCTAATTAATTTTAAGATAACTAATTTTACTTAGTGACCTCCACGTAGAACTCAGTTGAAAATCTTAGCAGACAAAGAGCGAATATCACGTGACAACGATGATCGCTCATGAGTCCCTCTAGCGGTGAATTGCCTGCATTGCTACTAACTTGCAACATATATAACGCTGCGTCATTTTAAAGCCTTCAGTTTTAGCTAAACTTTCCAACACGAAAGTAATTAAATATATTGAAATAAATTAATCCTTTCGTTTCTGATCTAATAACTAGAACCAACCCATTCTCTGGTTTGGCCGATAAGGGGTCGGCCGCTCTTTGTGTGCCAAAACTGTTGCGGCCGAGAAGGGATCGGCCATAGAAATCGTTCCCAAACTGGTTGTGACGACTCCTTTTCGTCACGAGGGTTCTAGCAAATCTTGCTTCGGCCGACTACGTATCGGCCTTTCTTCCAGGGGCAAAACCCTTTTAGTGTGTTTCTCCTTTGGTCCTTGGAGAATTGAGCTCAGTGCGATTTTAAATGCATTTTGTCCTATTTCGGACAGTCCTTAAGCCCCCCCCCCCCCCCGGAAGAGACGCTTTTGGCTTATTTTCTTTCTTTCTTTCTCTGAAGAACATCAAATCTTCCGATATACAGCTGTAGCAAAGCGTGTTTTTCGAACCGCTTTTAATCTTGAGTGTTTTATTGTGCGAAAATGTGACATTATGGCTTTTATTAGAATTGAGCCGCTCAGATGTTCACCGCAAGCGTCTCTGGGAAGAGTTCTACTGGGATTTGCATTCACAGCTTTCTGGCTTTCTGGGGGGTCCTTCTATTTCTTATTCAGCTATACCCTTGAGAGTTGCATTCATTCCAATGCTTTAAGCGAAATGCTGGTTGTTCTTAAGATTTTCTCTTTTATGAACCTCTCTTTTTAAAATGCTGCACATGGTTGAGTAACTAACTTCCGTACTTTCCCAGTAGGAACTCCCCCCCCCCCCTTTTAAGATAAATGACCAACTAACAAAAATAGTTATCGTTGTTTGCTGGTCGTTTTAAAGTTAGAATACATCAATAGAGACCATAAAATATCTTCTTTCCGCTTAGAAATGCATACCAGCTGTGAAGTGTTTTTGACTATTCAATTCCTTTGCTCACTTCCAGGAAATGAGATGAACCTTTTTCGGTTGAATTTCAACTGCATTATTGAAAGAGCGATCGAATATTTCTTAAATGTTTGCTTTGTAAGATTTACAAAATTAGGAACAAGTAAATAAAACGATAAATTTAATCGTATCCAGGCGAAAATCAAGAAAGAGAAGATACACAAAAATAAAATAAAAAGTGCTATGTATAATGATCGTTTTTATTTCTACCTTTTATGCTTTCTCTGTTGTCCGTTTTCTACCTTTAAACCATTTAACTATTTTGATATACATTGGCAAGCACATCATTTTCTTTTTCTACTTTCTTTTTTTTTTTCCATATAAAATTTTGTACTAGTTTTTAAGAAGAAAACTATTTTCACGAAATAATTTTTCAATATATGCTCTTCAGCGAAAACAACATTAAAATTGCAGCAGCAAAATGAGGAGAAAAAGACTCTCTGGACTGCAGCGAAAAGCAAACCTGTTTGTTATCTGTGGCGTACGCTATTTTGCTTTTCGGCCGGTCCAGAGAATGGGTTAATAGAATCATCAGATTCTTTTTTTTTTTTGGAGAAACTGCATTTGATACCAACAACATTAAATTTAATAAACATTAAATTTAATGCAATCATCGTAATTGTTTTTTGTTCATTATATTTTTTATTCAATCTCTAATAATGATACATTTGATACGCAACAAATATCACCAAACTTAAAAGAATTTTCATATTTTGAGTGTTAAATTTAATATAATTACTATATTTATGTTTATTCATTATATTTTTTATTCAAACTCTAATAATAGTACTTTTGATACCCAATACATATCCTTTAAAAGCATTTTCGAACGGCTTGGGACTCAGTAGGAGTAAAAGAGTGGAATACGTACTTCAGGACTGCGTCCTCACAAAAAAAAAATAAATACGAAAGAAAAATTTCATTAAAGTTAAAATAATGAAGTGTCTAAATTGCTTTGATTCAGTCAAAGAAAGAGCATTGTAGAAAAATACTTTAATTGCGTTTCCAATGAATTGCCTTTCGTGAGTCCCATTCATTCTTCTCTGACAGCCTTCGTACTCGTGCACACTGCTCGTGAAATTACATTTGATTTTCTCATGACAAGAACTGTGTGTCAGTGGTCGCCAGCTGAGCGATTCGTTACTTTGCATGTCGTAACAAATGAGCGGCACAGCCCTCCATGCGGGCCTGTGCCGCTTTTATTGCTGAGGGAGCTAATGTTGCGTGCTACAGAAAATGTGACACGGCGGAAGATGTGGAAACACGCGTCACAGTCGGCCGGAAGCACAAAGCATATGTTATTTGCCAGAGATAATTAATTTTCATTGGTGCGTCATGCCGACACATAGGAGCCCGCTTGATGTGTCTTATCAGTTCCGTTTTGCGACGTCGATGGGACGGAAATATCTTTGTCCGGACGGAATCGAAGAAAAAGTCAAAGACATGGGAGTTGATTCGATAAGATTAATCATTACTGGAACAGTTCAAAAACTTAGACTCTGAATTGTCCAAAATGTTTTTTAAAAAATACAGATACTTGAATCCTACATTCTCAGAAATAGAGCTCTAAATTCTAGAGAATCGTCAAGAAAATGTCGCCATTTATAACGATTCTTTCTTCGCGCGATCACGGGACTTAAAAAAGTTACTACACAAATTTCGACAATTTGACGAACGGTTTACTCGGAGCATTTTTCACGAAGCCATTTCATCAAATACGACGAAAGTTTCGTGAGATTTGACCATGCGTTTCTGAGAGTGTATATACATGGGAATCTAATAAGCGAATTCGCTTCAAACAGATTTTATTAAAAAGAGACTTTAATGCACGATGGTCATTCAATAAATAAAGAGACAAATTGGTGTGGGGAAAACTGTTGGTAGTACAAGTTTGATACATTTACGATTTGAAGTTGGCATCACTGGGATGAGTTCTAATCAGTTGATTGATCAACATTTTTCTGTTTATAACCTCAAAATTAAGTTAAACGATGTCGGGTCTTTTTGAAAATTATACATTGGTAGAACAACGTTCTGTGATTCGTTTTTTGATTGCAGAAAGGGAAAAACTAACCAGTGTCAGGTCTAGAATGACTGAAGTGTATGGTGAAAGTTGTATGAACCGTGGAAATTTATCCAAGTGGGTAGAACAATTCAAAAAGGGTTGAGAATCTGTGTCTGACGTACACAGTTCTGGCCGGACAATTGAAGTTTCAAGTTCCTCACTTGAAACTCGAAATGATGACATTACCCGTGCTGACCTCCGTGTCACAGTGAAAATGCTTGTAGAAAGGTTCAAGTTAGTATTGGTGCAGAGGAGGCGCGATTCTCCAGCAAGACAACGCACGTCCTCATATTGCTAAATTAACCTGTGAAACCATTGATAAAATAGGCTGAGAGGTACTACCTCCTCCCTCTTATAGTCTCGATTTAGCGCCCTCTGATTTCCATCTGTTTGTTCCACTGAAGGGGGCATTATGTGGGAAGAAGTTCCAGGAAAACGAGGATGTCAAGAAATTTGTGGGAAATTGGCTCCGTCATCAAGACAATTCTTTGCAGCCGGTATAAAAAGAGCTAGTAACCCGTTCGGACAAGGACATAAATGTTGATGGGTATTATGTTAAAAAGTAGAAAAAGCCTCATTTTGTAGAAATAAACGGTTTTTTTCTCCAGGTCAGTTTGTCTCTTTAATTATTAAATTACCCTCGTAGATATGTAAAAAAAGAGAATTTTTGCTTCTATTCATTTGGGGGTATTTTTTAGCATTAGCGCCAACTCGAGAAATCCGAACCTTTTCTCCAACAGATCAATGCATGCAAAAAAAATTATGCACCAAAGAACTGAAAAGTTGTAGAGATTTTGATTATTTTTAATAAGCAGAAACAAATCGAAAGAAGTTTCTCAGAAAACAGTCAAAGGTGAAAAATTGATTTATTAGCTATTTTGATTCACATTAAAATTCTTGAACCTAAAATGTTTTTTTTTTTTCGCAAATTAAATATATATATATATATATGTATATATATATTTTTTGTATGATATGTATTTTTGATAGGGATTGTAACTAAATTGCTTTCAGTTTAAATTTTAAATTGTTATTTTCCTTGTTTGCGATTAAAAAAAAGTGACAATTTTCCTATGGAACATTAGAATGCATTTCAATAATATCTGCGTTCAATATAAAATGCGTCGGTGCCTTGTAAAGTATTGTAGAAGAAATGTTCTTACTTTATTTATTCATTTATATTATGAGCAGCTATTTATTTGAAATAATTTAACTAAATTAGCCTAGGTCACTTCAGCAAGAGACATAGGTGAGGAATGGTGAGGAATGTACAAAATCAATCTTTGTACACGGGAAAGCAGGATTCCCGAGTTCTGGATCAACTTCTTGTTTTATTCAATGACTAACACAAGGTGAGTGCTATTAAGTTATGTTCACTCAAACCTTTTTTTTTTTTTTTTTTTTTTGTACTATTGTTTTCATACTGAATGTTTCTCGAATCCAATGATATTTTTGGTAAAATGTTACTCATGTTGACAATTGAGCACTTTTTATGCAGTGTTATTTTCTTGAATATTACAGAATTTTATTTATTCACTTCATTTTTACCCTTCTAACTAACTTGCAGAATGTAGATAATTTTTATATTGGGGTTGCTTAAAGTATACATGTACTTTTGTAGTCGTATGCCAAAACATTTTTTCTCCCCCCAAGCGCTACATTTGGCTTACCGCCTTTGCAGACCTTGTGCGTTCCCCATAGATTGGTACCCTCCCTTTCAGCGTCACCACAACGAGTGTGTCGCATGAGAATGTGGACGTGTAGTTTCTAGACCTAAAAGGGAAGAAAATGGTATCTGTTAATGCGAAATTGCAGTAGCAATTTTATTTAGCCGTGAATACCAAAGCCAAATGGCTGCCCAAGGGATCTTTATCATTACGTACAATCGTACGATATGAGCGCAGACGATTTTCTGCAGATATGAGCGCAGACGATTTTCTGCACCTTGAAAATCCACCGACATTGCCGGGTTCCAGCCAGCGAACTTGGGTATACGAGCATGTACCACGATGCCTCCATACCGGCCTTATAACGAAGAAAATCACGTGTCTGCCATCAATTGCGCGTTTTCTCCAAGATTTAATTGTTGTTACTTACACCCTTTTTGCTTCCAGGTGCGTCATGTAGTGTCTATAGAGAATTTTATTATTGGATAGCACCTGTCACGGTACCATTAACAAATCTTGCCACAAGCAAATTGATCAACCAATTTGAACGTTATCTCCAATTTTTCATTCTTTTCGGTTGCGCTCTTCGCTTCTACCAGCCCTATAAGGGGTCTATAGGAAATTATATTTTAACTTTAAAAATAAATAGCCTCCAGGTACCAAATAAGTTAATTTAACTCTATCCCTCTCTGTCCATTGTCGTGTTGACTCCCTTTTTACCCCAACAATGATGCGGAAGTTCGGAACAGCAGGATGAAGCAGTTAGTTTAACCAATCCAACCCGGCGGACCGTGCAAAGATATACCAGGGCGCTCCCTGAGCCCTATCTCTCCGATTATCTCGAATCCTTTTGCAGGGGTTGGCGAAGGCCGCGCCGCATTCATTACCACATTGCTAATCTGGCTGCGGGACACTCCCGCTTTCATTACCACGTGAATCCATTTGTCATAGGACGGTGCAGGGCGCTCCCGCAGTACTACTTTGTCCTCGGCGCTTCCCGTGGACAAATGAGGCGGACTCGAAATGTGCCCTCGTTCATTAGTTCGTTGTTTCTGAGATTAGTCCATGGCTGATGAGACTTTGCCTGATGGGGCTTCGAGAAAAATTATCTTCCGTTCTGAAACGAGACTCAAAACAAGAGTCATGATTCAGAGCTCTTCCTGGAACGGCGGAGTGTATGAGAGTTATTAAATTTTACACAATCATACTAAATTATTCAAGGGGAGACATCTTAATTTGTAGGCATGTTTAATAAGCATATGCTATAGCAGGGATGGGAAACCTGTGGCATTAAAGCTAAATGTGGTCTTGCTGAGTTTTCTCAGCGGCCTTATCAGTTATTTACAATTTGCCCGGAAAAATCTTACACGATCATTTCTTTCGGGGTCCATAAATATCTTCATCGTTACAATTGTGATTATAGTACAGAAGGGTTGGGCAGACTTTTCCAGCGTATGGAATATTTTCGATATTTTCAAGGTATTGCGGTCCACCCAATGGTCGAAGTATGGTAAGCTAAAAAACTGTCTACGAGATTAATTTTAACTTAATAATAAATCGGACTATGTACTTACCTACCTAACCCTACCTAAAAATAAACTAACTTCTATCACCGCGATTAAAGCTAAACGCAAGACACTAACATACCAATAATAACCACAAGTAAAATAATTTCAAATGATGCATTTCTTATCAAACAATTCAAAATACATTATAAAATCATTTTTACTCATAGTTCTTGGCTATTGCAAGCTACATTTTTTAAAAATTAGGCTACTCAATCCTATTTGGGCTAAATACATTTTTTGGTTCAGTCTATTTTGTTGTAATTTCAGCTAATTTAAGCTTTTGTTTTAATATTCACGCTGCGCGTATTAGCTCTTGGTAAACGCGGTCACCCCAAAATGTCTTACTGGTCGATCGCGATCGACTTATTACCCATTCCTGTAGATTTGTTATTTGTTTGATTTGTATGACAGAAAAGGGTATTTACAGTATTTTATTACATCAGTTTAAAAATGGCGTATTAAAAATTCAAAGAGTATTCCAAATATATTTTTCGAAAGCATAAAAAAACATAATTCCAAGCAAAAGCAGGATTCAGAAAAAAGACATTAATTCACTAAACAATACAAAATCACCAATTACAAAGAACAACCATAGAAATCGCCAAAAGATTTAAATCAATTGGCATTTATATTTGTACATGAAATTGGATTGATGCGAGGCAGTGTCCTTATTGAAATAATTAAGCAATTTTGCTTTCGGTAATGACACTACTTCGACGTAATTATAGATAAGTAGCCATCTAAACGATATAATTAATATAAATCTTTTGGCAGTTCCTTATGGCGCTTTATACTGCTAGCAACTCGTGATTTGTTGTGAGTGAGGACTTTTAATTTGGATTTGTGGTTTGGACCATCAAACTCGCAACATTATCATTGTGTTACATTGTACCTCTGCTATTGCGAAATCTCAAATCTGGTACTGATGAAATTTATCTACGCAATCTATCGGTGTTATCCTACTGCAGGAGTCGATCGAGCATTTACAGAGTCCTAGTTTTTTTGAAAAAAAAAAAGAGAAAAAACAGTTTTGTGAAAATTCAAAATTTAAACTGGCTAGTTATGCAAAATGTTACTATTATTTTCCGCTTCTTTAATAAATAACTTTGTGAAAAGTGGGATTTGGTATTTCGGAATATTGTGAAGGGCCCGTTTTGATTGATTGAAATTTTGTGGAGAGTTCGTTTTAATTAACTGGCACTTTTTGACGGGGTCCGAACACGGAGTCAAATTTAATCTGGCGTGGCCCCTGTCCAACCCTCTCAAAAATAGAATCCTCACTTTAGACGATTCTTCAATCGTCAACCAAATTTCGCCACTTATAGCGATTCTTTCCTCGCGCGATCACGTGACTTAAAAAAGCTACCACACAAATTTCTCTAATTTGACGAAAGGTTTACTCGGAGCATTTTTCCCGAAGCCATTTCGTCAAATAAGACGAAAGTTTCGTGAGATTTGAGCATGCGTTTCTGAAAGTGTACTGTTTTAACAGAGTACTGTCACCTTTCTTGTGAAGTTCTTGTAGCCGTTCGAGGATTTAAAACCGTTCCCCGAACGTGACGGGATGTAAAATCGTTCCAGGATTTGCGAAACATCTAGTAACTTTTTGTTTGACTACAGACTATAAAATAATTTGCAAAATCCTGAAGCAGAGGAGTATTCCTTAAAATTTGCAAGTCACATTCGGATATCGTTTTTATAGCCCGTCAATGAAAACTCTCTTTTGCTTCTGAGAACATGCACTTACATAATATCTTTATAATAAAGAAAATAATTTTGCAAGCGAACGTGCACAAATGTTCGATCTTAGTTTTATTTTAACGAATAATGTAATTCATACGTTTTAACGCTTAGCGGTAGTCTATGAACCACCGGTATTCTACAAAATGTTTACTATCACACATTGATATGCAAGGAATGCCCACATTTTATATATTGCCGGTAACATATGTACCAGTAGCATACCGATGCTAGTGAAGAGATGCACTAAAATAATAATAAAATAGAAAGCTATGTTATGTTTTTCATCAGTGTACTATTTTGCACACAGATAAAAAACATACATGCTTGTTCTCATCTTATTTACAACAGAAGTCTAGAGGAAAGGATCGGTTTATTTTTTTTAATAGGAAGCTGTTTACATTGTACAGCAGGTTTTTCTAAACTGGTTAGTGACCTATTACTGAGTTCCGCCACTTAAGACTTGTTCTGTCTGGCCATTAGAAATATAATTATTGCTTTATATCAATTCCAAAATTAGTTACGAAATTTATTTGTTATAAATTTAATAAGCCAGCAGGGTAGCGTAGTTGTAAGGCACTGCCTGGTGTGCCCAAGTTCGCAGGATCATACCTAGCCCAAGTCGGTGGATTTCCAAGATGCAGAAAATCATCAGCACTTACGTCATATGATTATGCGGCACGTTAAAGATCCCTTGAATATCTGTTTAACTTGAGTACTCTCGGCTAAATTAAATTCCTAGTGCAGTTTCGCATCGTTCGAGCTCAGGTGCCGCCATCTAGGGGGAAAAAGCGTCAAAATTCCCGAGTGGTGATTCCGATCGCCGATAGTGGTGCCACATGAAAGAATAGCGGCCAGTTCCAGGGGAACGCACTAGGTCTGCAAATGAAAAGGAACCAGTATGCAGCCCCATTCAAAACAACAACTTTATTTGTTAAAAAGCCTTTTCGTGTTCGGGTCTTACAATTTGGGACATATTGCGATCCCCCTAGATTGAAAAACGATGCCTCAATAAATGTATCTTTTACTCGATTTACAACTAAGTTGTGTTATCAAGAACCAAGTATTACACACACAAACATAGATGCGCCTACATTGCGCAGAAGCGACACAGATGTAGTATAAACCCTATAGGTTTATTTACGGTAGGCTAGATTTCTAAAGCTACCGCATTATAATTCAGCCACTCCGCTTTGATCTTGAACGGGAAACTACGCAGACAATTCCAGGGGCTTCCTTGTCAAGACAGGTGGTTTACAGGACCGGCATACATTCCTGTTCTCTTGGTCAATGGTGATGCTTGAGAAACTTGAATTCATATCTGGTACTAGATATGCGCGTCTGTTGAATGCTTAGACATGCAATAAGTAGTATTATCTCTTGCAGCGCTAAGATGCCCTTAGTGTTAACATTGGATGTAGTGATACAGTGCTATCTATGCAAACGCAATTAGAAAGTTTGAAGGTTTCTAAATTTAGAATGACCAAATAACTTTTTTTTAAATCAAATTTTGTACTTTGAGAGCAGTGAGTATTCGTGAAAAGTCAGCTTGATTTTTGGAAAAACGAAATGTGCTAGTTGCTGCATGGTTGAAGGGCTTGGATCGTTTATTGTTCAAATGCCTGCCCTTATCTATGGGATTCAAAATGGACACTATATATACGTATATGTATGTGTGTGTGTGTAAATATTGGGGCATCATGGAAACAAGAAAATGCATTTATAATGACATAAAAGTTAGACAATTTCATTAAAAAAACGAGAGCAAAAATATGTATTTTTATATTATTCCATTTTTTTTTTTTTAATGTTTCGATTTGTTTCAAATACAAATCCGTGAGTTGAGCTGTTAGAATATGCTATATATTTTGAACAAAATAAGATTCGCTTACGTATCTCTCTCTCTTTCTCTTTGCAAAGTTTTTTTTTTTCATATTTATGTAAAAACGTCGTAAAAACTGTACACAATTATTACGATATTATTTTCAAGTTCAAGACAATTCTTGAGCGCCACAGCTACACTATGAGTTTTGGTCATTTTTAGTGGAGTGTCTAAAGAATGTGGCGTCTTCAGAATCCTCAATTTTCTTAGAATGTACTTTGAAAAAAAAGGTTTTTACACTTCGTCAAAAAGATTATTTCTTGAAATAATGTTCACTAAAGCTAGTTGCCAAGTAGCAATTCCCTTAAATATACAGAAATTATAGATTTTTGAGCAGCTGAGGGTCGAATAAACCCAATAAAAGAGAAATTACTTTGGTATACTTCGTCGTAAATTTGTGGATGTGTTTTCTTCGACAATAATATCGAAAAAGGGAAGAAATTATGTTAATCTGTATGTATAGAGAGCAGAGACGATTTTACAGATTTACATGAAATCTGTTTAATAATTTGTTCAGAATATGCAAGTTTGCACCTCGAAGCAATTTTCTAAAATTCAGTTTTAGTCATTTTTTAGTTTTAAAAAAGAAGAGAAATCCTAAAAATTCGCTTTTATGGAGGAGAAGAAATTGTTGAACCTCAAAAAGTGCCTCTTCAATTTAAAAAACAAAAGAAGCTGTATGAAATGAAATTTTTCCGAAATTTGAACCACGAGCAAATTTTCTTTCATAAGTACTTTAGGCATTTAAAAATCCGAGGTTCATATAAAGTTTACAACGAGCGGTTGATCAGGGAAAAAACGTGGAAATAATTTGAAAATAAAATTATGGATATATACAAATTAAAATTTTTACTTTTAGTTAAAAGGAATAGCTTGTGTTGTTAGGGACACCAATTCCATAAATAATTGAAATCTTTAGCCTCTAATTGATACCACTACTGTGTGCATTCAAGAAATAGCGATACGTGAGCTCAAGAAATAAAGGATACACTAAAAATTATTTTCACCTTTAGTCCAATGTCATCTACTATGGATCAGAACATCTTCAACCTTGTACCTAATGGAGCGTTTTTAAAATCAGTTCAAGGTATTTATTTGGAATATTGAAAAGTTACATAAATAAAAATAGTTGAATAAAAATAAAACAGTCGCTTAAACGAAATCTTTCATCAAGAAAATGAGGGTGAATAATATTGAGAGAATTCTCTCTTGCATTATTCTTTAACATTCAGATTATTAGATTAATTACTCTGTATTCGAAGTACGTTGAATGAGTTTAAAATAATTAAATTTTTCAAAATAAATGAATAGGTTACTTATTTATTTGTTATTTATTTTAAATATTTATTGTAAATGATTAACTACAATATTGGTACAAATTGTCAAACATAACTATTAAATTGGGAAGGTTGTGTGATTTATATGGGTTTTGATAATTTATTTACTTTTTAGCGCTGAATCAGGGAATGAGTTTCATTTCCTCCCGTCACGTTCCAAAATTTTCAAAAATCACAAATTTTTAAAAATTGAAAAATTGGCATTTTAAAATGCATTTAAAATATATTTTCTCCTGATACGAATATTGCATCTAAATAGGTGAGGGATCTGAGGAAATGTTGAGGGGTTGCAAAACTTGTATGGTATAAAACTTGTGACCAATTTTGACGTATCTTTTAACGATTTCCTCCGTTGTTTTACATACTATCCTGTACTCTGCACATTCAGAATCAGTCAACAGTCAGAATCGCTCAACATCAGTCGCCTCCGGCTCTGAGAATACAATGTATTTGAATGAATATGCATGTTTTCTTTCTTTTGGGGCTGCTGGATTGGTTTCTGCCAATTGCAGATCGATTGCGTTCCCCCAGAAATTGGTACCATCCCTTTCAGCGACACCACAATAAGTGTGGAAACATTTCCGCGTGAGTATTTTGACGTCCACTTTCTTCACCTGAAAGTGTGTGCTCCCGGTCACTGCGGATGCGAAATTGCACCAGGAATTTAATTTAGCCAAGATCAGCCCCATTGTTGTTTTAAAATGTAATACATAGGGAAAACATATCCTTAGCCAATAATTAATAACATTAAATTCAAAATGAATATGCATGCACTTTTTTCTTATGGGGCTGTTGAATTGGTTTCTGCCAATTGCAGATCTAGTGCGTTCCCCCAGATATTGGTACCAATTCTTTCAGTGACACCACAATAAGTGTGGTAGCATTGCCGCATGAGTATTTTGACGTCCAGTTTCTTCACCTGAAAGGGTATGCAACCAGACTGTTGATGCGAAATTGCACCAGGAAATTAATTCAGCCAAGAGCCATCGTATTTCGTTATTTTTAAATGTAATACATAAAGAAAACATTTAGCCTTTGCCAATAATTAATAATATAGAACTTAAAAGGACTGGTCTGGTAAGAACTACACAAGTTCGTGACATCCGACCTCAAACGAAGTTGCCTAAGATCTCTGGACGTAATTCATTCCACTGCGTCTTTACACATTCATCACTATGAGCTTTGCATTGCATACATTTCCTCCATTCATGAGCTTGATAAGCTTTCAGTCCAAACACTTACCGAGTGTACCATATAATTCCATACTGCTCTCCTATTTGTTGCCTACTATAAACAGGGCGAGCTTGCTAATGAGCGAATTACACGGATCGGGAGGCTTGAATGCCATTGCAATGATACGAAGATTTGGAGCTCAATGCTTAGCAGCAGGAAATGATAAATGGTAAAACACATAGATCTTCATATAGGGCATATGTGCATTTCCTTTGATCAGAGCTAATTCCAGTCACCTTATATCGGGGTTAATACGAATCCTATTGAATTGCAACAAAGCAAATGTTTAATTTCGCACGCACCAGTGAAGTCCGCATTGTTATGCATGTATTTTCAGTTGAACCTGTTTTGGAGTTACAAGGAATCAAATGGATCTATGCAGGATTAGTAGCAAAACCGTTGTACAAAAGCGAGGTTGTAATTTAATTATTTGAAAAATTCAACTTAAACAAGTACGTGAAATAAAATCAAAGAATCCATTCAAATAAAAGAAGTCACAAAATCACAAAAACGAATGCCATTCACAGAAAAAGAAAATTATTTTTACTGCTATATTTTTGCATTTATTTTTTAAATTTATATGTATTTATTTGTTTATTGTAGGCTTAGTCCATGTAACGAAATTCTTCAAAAATCAACTTTAATGGTGAAGGTGGATGAATAACCTTTTTGTTACCGATCAGAAAAATGTTTTGGATATTTTTCTCGCTTTGGCAACTTATTTTTGATAAAATGGCGCAATAAAACACATAGATTCTAGAACCGTCATTCAAGATCACATGTATAAAATTTGTAGGTGTTTTTTTTTTTTTTGGTCCTCCTAACCCTAGTCATATGCTTTGTTGCTTGACACAATAGGTACTTTAAATGGGACAGTGGTACCTAGTGGTTAGGATATCGAGCTTCGGATCGGAGGATCTCGGGTTCGATACCCGAGCCGCTGAAGACCCACCATGTACAGTTTATGCACAGAAAACTATTGATCATTACGTATCACGATATCGATGCGATGTAAACACGATATCAGACTCAAGAAAAGATGTTGGGCGTTATGTTTCAATAAATTCCAACTAGTATTATCATGTACACTTGGGGATACGTGAGTGTAAAATCCGTGGACCCTGAAGTCCCGAGGCAGTTCCGAGGGTACCGGTGGGTGGAGATTTTCCCTTCACTTCACCCATAGGTCTGAAAAGGAGGCGTATATGTGTGGCGCCATCTAGTGAAATCTATGCACATTATGAGCCAAGTCGTACTTCCACCACTGATGCTCATATTGAAACGGAAGGCACACTTCTGCCTTGATACCAGGTTGCTTTGCAACGGGAGCTTGGATATCCCAAGTGGCCTAAGCAACAACAACAAGAACAGTACTTTAAATAAAAACACGTAGCTTTGGGATAAACACATATTTAAAAAAAAGGAATATAGTTAAAACTAGTATACGAGTCTATACCCCCCCCCCCCCCCCGATGCACAATCTATAAATGAAATTCCTTAGAACTTTAGGAAAAATGTTACAATCAAACATTTTATTGAAAACATTCGTTAGCATTTAATCATAATTTTAATCTTAAGTAAGAGAAAAAAAGAAATATGCACTACATCAACATATTTGTGGACTAAAAAAGTTGAAAAATACTCCTTCCCCCCACGTCAGTTTTTTTTTTTTTTTTTGGTCCGTTTTAGTATAAGACTTGAGTCATGCACCAAATGGCTTTAAGTGCAGCCAGCTAATGTACTGTTGTCGGACATTAGTTCATGTCAAAGTTGCCCTCCACTAATATCTCATACCTCATTAACGACCACCACGTCACACCTCGCGCACCACTGCTCCCCCTGAAATAGTTCCCTGTGCGGACGGATACAGTAATTCTGTGTCTTATAAAAAAGCTCAACACATTGGAAGTAAGAACAAAAGCAAAAAAAAAGAATGAAAGAGAGCGTTTTCGTCTTTTGGGTTATCGCTGAGACACCAAAAAAAGATTTTCTTTCCCTGCCTCTCTTATTTGTGATGTTTGTTTTGGGGTGTCCTTCCCCTTTACACGGGTCATTTGCAACGATTAAATGCAAAGCGGAAAATAAGGGGAGGGCGAGATAAGAGTTCGTTTTTTTTAACCGACAGGCTTTATCATAGGATGTTTGACATAGAATTTTTAAAGCAGGAACTTTATGTTCGTTTTAACAAGCTTTTGCTTAAAGAATGTGTACAGGATTGTGTGAAAGTTTTATCCTAAATTTTCATAGCAAGAATTCTCCTTTTGAAAGATAAATAGCTCGGATACAGGACAGGATGTTGCTGAGGAAAGGACACTTTCTTTACGACTTTACCTATTTTCTGAAGAATTTCTTCCAAGGTGGAAAAATTATAGTTATCATTTGCTAGTACAACAACCCCTCGTTACATCGCTCATTCGGATATATCGCGCTTTTTCTGTGTCTCCGAAAATTTTATGCAGTACGATTCCATTTATTACCAGTTGGCGTTTTACTTGTTCTTTTTGTATTGATCCTAACGCCCATTGAATAAAAGAGACAGATGCAGAAGAACAAAGAACACCCTTGTATGAATACCTTTTAGTACAGAAAGGATTCGCATTTTCGCTGGACAAATCCAAATTAAACAATCCCTTTAACCATGAAAGGGAGAGTGATAGGTAAAGGAATTTTCTGGAAAGAAAAATGATTGCCTTTATCTATGACATCGTTTTTATACCATGCTCAGGTGGCATGCGCAGGTCCACTCAATTTACTTGTACGTTTTGAGTTATTTGTAACGGCATCGGTTATATCGGGCTTTGCTGTCCCCCGACAAGCGCGATATAACGAGGGGCTACTGTAATATAATCTTTAATAATATTTTATTTTGGGGGAAAGGACAACCCCCTATATTGTCTCCCCCCTCCCTGCTTCCGTATTCGTGCTTGCTATACAAAATAAAATAATAACAGTTAATTAAAAATTTTAGAGTAAACCACTTTGCTTTTTACAGCAGTAAACAATTTTTATTTTCAATCGGTACAGTCTATATTTGTAGACTATTATGTGTAGTATAAATTTGCATGTGCTGTTTGCCAAGGAACTTGACGATATTTTGAAAGCGTCAAAAAATGAGTCACAAGGCGTCAATTCAAAAGTCAAAACGTCTAATCTGGTAACGTCTCTCTACACCACTACTTCCCAACTGGTAATCCGTTAGATCTTCCGGGGTGCTCCGCGAGAGAGTCCGATGACATAAAAAAAATAATATAATATAATAAAAGTAATATAATAAGCGTAAAAGTAGTGAAGTCCAGGTACTTTTCTCCACCAGACCCCTACCTGTTAGCCGAGGCCTTAGGATTGCTTACGCGCGGGGAGAGGTAGTGGGGTCTACGGATTTTACATGCACATATCCCCAAGTATACATGGTGGTCTTCAGTGGGTATCGAACGCGCGACCTTCCAGGTGGAAGTCCGACGTGCTAACCACTAGGCTACCACGGCCTAAAAAAGTCCAGGTACTGGATATCCGACCGATTTTTAAATAACCGAAATCCAATATTGCCGGCTGTCCAAAATGTCAAATTTGCCTTTAAAAATCTAACTTCGCATATTTTGAAAGTTTGCATACGTAAAGTAAAATCTTACTACGTATTTGGAACTTGTGGGTAAAAAATTAATCAATTTAAAGGTTTGAAGCATCAGAGCCGGATTTCCGGTATAGAGCCGGCTCAGGTCACCGGGACAGGTTATATCCCGGGGCATAGGGCATTTCTCAAAATCCGGGATGTGTGGCAACCCTGATACCTATTAAGTTGCACCAAAATAAAATGAAATCAAAACTTTTTAGCTTGATAGCAAGTGACTTAACTGATTCCTGCTGATGTTACTGCAAAATTTTTGCGTTGCAATTTTGGCTACGAAACATCTATTTTTATATCTCTCGAATTAAATTATTTGTACATTTCTTACATCGGTTGAACGAAATTACTCAGCTTTACTATAGCCCTTGAACGAAATTAATCCACAAAACGCTGCAAAGTTATTTTACAGAAGATGAGCAAAATTAATACTATTCCTAGCAAGTAGTCTGATTGTAAAACGCTTAATCTGCGGAGACAAGTTTTTTCTTTCATCCATTTCTTTTTTTCTTCCTTTAATCCCAATTTCTTTAATCCATTTCATTTGTAAAAAACTGCTAGTTTTTGTTTTCGAATTTGCTCTAGTCTCCAATGTTACAAACAAATTCGTAGTTTTCTTCTCTGGAAGTCACAATAGGATATGTCGGAAATTGGAATTGAATTCAATTCAATAGTACTTTTCACCATTCGCATCGCTCATGGAACAGGCAAAAATTAATAACCCTTGAAATCTCGCCATTATTCTCCAATCCATTTCCTTCAAACCGAAAATAAAAGAAAATGTAAGCAAAAAAGCACGAACAGAAAGAAAGCAAAAACTTGAGCATCGGGTGTGTGACGAGGATACCCCCTCTTCTTTCCAACACAATGACCTAGGGGGATGGAGGAATGCTAATAGCGAACGTGAATGGACCACCCCTGCTGTGGCTGCATCGTCATTAAAAAGCACTGAGACAACACCCAAAGAACGCCTCATGCGTTACGCATGTCGCCCTTGATGCCCGTGCCGCCATCTATCGTCTCTTCGAGTAAACTGTAAACCCTTTTGTGTTCTACAGCATCTTTTGTTTATGGTAAATCGTTTTGTTGTTTTAAGTAAGTAGAAAGAATAAACGAGATTTCACTTCATATTGGAAAGTATGACTGAAACTGTGCAATATTTTTTTTTTGAATAATTAATGAGGCAGAACTGAATTGCTTAAACTGCAAGTATGCTGCATGATCACACAATCGGAAGTACAGAAAAACCTCGTTATACTGCGAAATCGGATACCGCGGTGACTATCATGTCCCCCAACGTTTAAACCACCCTTTATCATTGCCATTTAAAGCTGATTCCGTGTTTACCTTTATAAATAAAGCCAGTCCGAGCACACAAATATTCTAGCCAAACAGCTCCCATCACCCCACCACACACACTAACATTTAAAGCCCTATTGTAATAGGCCTGATGTACACCTTTTGGTTTATTATCGCTCGATAGACTGATTGCGCTAGCAGCAAAGAAGAAAAGAAAAAAATATGCTATAGAAGAAATGTCAAGAGTAATTGATTAAGTTAAAAATGATGCAACAAAAGCGAGTATTGTTTTGATAATGTGTGCGGTTATGTTATAACGCGGATGCCAAACAGGTCCTCCGACGCCTGCGTTTTAACAAGGTTTTACTGTATATAAGACAGGACTCAGCAAACTGTGCCACGTATGCCCAAGCCTATAAGGGTACATTCACACCATGACGGCAAACACGAAAAACAGGTCTTTTTCACAGCTGCGCAAGTGCAGAACATATTTTTACCATTTTGCCTCCAAAAATAGACTCTACGGTTGCGCAAATAAGAAAAGGCATGTTTTAGCCTTTGTGGACTTCGGTATGAAAGCACTCTAACAGCCTTATTCACCAACCGATGCAAACCTTTGTCCAACACTCGAACCGCCGATTTGAGCGGTCTGATTGGTTGAGGAAGCCTTTGATCTGCAGTTCCAAGGTTAAAATCGGCTGGGGAATAAGGTTGTAAGATCCACAATCCAACCGCAGGTCGAGTGACCGTCACCCGTTTATTAATTCAAGTAATCCACTTTATTTCGCCTTTTTTTTTTGGTAAATGGTTGAACTAGAATTTTTTACAGTGTGGTTTATTCCAGATTTAAAATATTGCACGCAGTGAAACAGACTGGAACTTTAAAATTCAATTTTCAAAATTATGTACTGTAATTCTTATATGTGGTATAATTAATAATAATTAAAAAATATTTCAATATTTACGGTTCATAATTATCCGGTTTTCCTAGCAAATTTACTGCTAAACATTCTAGTTCAACCTTTCACAAAGAAAAACAGAAAGAAAAAAAAAAGGTGAAATTTAAACTGCAACCAATATTTCGTACTAAGTTGAACTCTAAAAATGGCGAATTTTCGCCTACTTTCACCATGAATGTGAAACTAGGAATCATTTTAATGGTTCAGCTTATTACCAAATGCTGGTTGCAGATAAATTTTAGCATTTTTTTTTCATCAAAGGTTGAACTGGAAATTTTTTGCTCTGTATTCTCCAATCCAAGACAGAATGAAAACGCAGATCAAGAAAAATTTACCACGCGTCTACGTTAGCACTTCGCTTATTTTTGTAAAGAAAACTTCAGCGATTCTTTCAAATATTGAATTTAATGGTAAAATAAGCATTTTTCTTTGCCAAACGAAAAATCTTTTAAATAACAGAGACGAAGCAGGATATTTTTACAACTGCAAGTCACACAGTTAATGCGTGGCTAAAAAGCAAGGAGAAAATAACGGCTAAGAAACTTTAATTAGATTTAAAGAAACTTCCCAGCACTTAAAAATAACGTGTCTTCGGAGACGAAAATTCCAAGAAAAGGAAAAAAAACATGACGAATGTTTAAAGAAGAAAGGAAAATAAAGAATGAGAAACAGCAATTAAAAATTAACTTCTCCATTCTTCCAGTGCAATTTCTGCATTAAAAGGGATTATTTTATCGATTAAATCGAACTACATTCAAATATTCGTTTTTTTGGAACGAAAAAGATAGCCGTGGAATACTCCAGAGGGACTTTTAAGCAGTAAAAAAGAAAAATTAAAAAATCGAATTTAAAATAAAAATTGTTCCAAAAAAGAATGGAAGTTCCTTCGAAACATATGAAAGATCTCTCTGCACCATTTTAAAAAGAAGGACAATTACCGGGTTTAGGTTCATTAACGTTTTTGTAATGACCTCAAATTACAGCTTTTAGCGAGAGAGCAAACATTTGGAAAAGCATCGATTTGATAAAAATCAGTCAGTTTCCTTAATTTAAAGTAGAAAAATGTTCGTGATAAGCTTTTTCAGTACAGTCCCCAGAAAAGTCGGGATAATTGCATCCGCGGCAAACTGACTTTTGGAAAACGATTTTTCAAAGGATAAATTATATATGTACGTTATTAATTATGTATAATTAACTCAATTAAAGCGATAATGTGATAACGTGCCCCTTTTCAGCTTCCCCTTAAAAAATCAATAAATAGATAAATAAGATGAAAATAATTAGAAAAGAAAGAAAGGCATATAAAATAACAAAGTTAAATAAACGTTCTTAATATCAAGGGGCAGTTAGTACTCAATTCGTTAAAAATTTAACTGTTGTAGAAGTATACTATATTTTTCTTCATTCTTCTCATTTTGTGAATCATTATCATGAAACTTGAATTTCAAGATTGGGAAATTCTTTCCACTTACAAGTCTATGCGTTATTACTCAACTTACTTTTATTTCTGAACTGGGAGTTAAAATTAGTTAACTATTTTACCAACAACTTATTATTTAAACTCTAGCTTTAATTTTAATACGAACCAATTACCCAGAATGGAGCCTTAAGTCTGGAACGAATTCGGAGCGTCCTGCAACATTGATAATTGACGGTAAAACCTGTACAGTTGACCACCTTTGTCAGCTGACCACTTGTCTAAGTTGACTGCTTTGGTAAGGAGCGGAACCGACAAATTTTATATATGTGACCGTGAATGACGGTTCCAGAATCTAAGTGTTTTATTGCGCCATTTCATCAAAAATGTGTAGCCAAAACGAGGAAAAATATCCAAAACGTTTTTCCAATCGGTAGCAAAAGTTATTCATCCTTCTTTACCATTAAAGCTAAGATTTTTGAAGAATTTCGTTAAAGTGACTAAGCCTACAATGAATAAATATGTATAACTTAAAATTAAAAAGTAAATGCAAAAAAAAAAAAAAAAAAAACAGTAAAAATAATTTTCTTCTTCTCTGAAATTTGGCATTCGTTTTTGTAATTTATGTAACGTTGTTTTTTTTTTTTTTTTGTTTTTTTTTTAGAGTAGTACACTTCTTTGAATTTTTTAACTTATTTTATGTATAAAATATGTCCGTTGAATGCATAGGTTAAGAAATGACGAAATATTTGTAATAATAAAAATGTCTCCCACCCTTTATAAGTTGACCACTAAAAGGCTGCACCGCAAGTGGTCAACTTACATAATTTCACTGTATTTATAAATGCTGTAATTCAGCAAATAGTATCCATATAAAAAAGACTATTAGCGTATTAGTGCTTAATAAATAATAGTAATAAGAAAAAAAGATATAAATCTTAAAGAAATTATTCCTCGAAATTTTGTTGTAAATATTTTTAAATGGCATGACCTAATTTAAATACATATTATTTTCCAACATGTAAGCTTAATATTCTTTGTATTAAATTATGTGTCGATTGAAAATAATATTAATATGAATTTATACTAATTTTGTTTATTTTTTTCCATCAGATATCCCATACATCACACAAATAATTATGTTTCCTTAAATAATTAACTTACAAAATTATTTTTACAACACCTTAAGAGAATGTACATTAATGTACCATATAATAAAATTTCACTGCGCACGGTCTTTTAAATTTGGGGAAAAATTCAAAAGCACGTAGGCAAGAGGAAAATACTTTTCGTGCTGTCCGTACACAAAAAAACTTTACAAAGTTGTTGAGAATGTTGAAAATGGTAATAGAATAGGAAATGCCCTCGTTTTTAGTGCAGAAAAATCATCCTCTACTAATGCCAGAAATTCAAATAGTGATTTATTACTAAATTAATTTTATGACTAAAATTACTTGTTTTTACTCTTGTTTTGGCAGTTAGTTAAAAATAATTCAAAAACTAAATCAGCACTCATATTCATTATTGTTGTATACATTTTATGGTAAGGGGGGGGGCGATGAAAATTATGATAGAAAATTGGGCAGCGAATACTGAAAGGTTGAGAAACGCTGAGTTAAAATAAAAGGTAGTTGGTAAGAGAGATAAGTAGATAAGAGAAAAACGAGTTGCCCAAGGAGTATAAAAGAAATAAATCATTACGTGAATGTAGCTTGATGTATCAGTTAAAATAGAACGTAGTAGGTAAGAGAACAGAGAGAAAATAGGTAAGAGAGATAAGTAAGATAAGAGAAAAATGATTTTTGTGTTGTCCGTACGCAGCAAAACTTTTATATTTTTATATAAAAATACTATTCGTCACATTAAACATGAATTTTATATCCATGTTGCTCAAAGAGTATAAAAGAAATAATCATTAAGTGAATGTAGATTGAGATATATCAGTTAAGATAAAATGTAGTAGGCAAGAGAAAGGAGAGATAAGTACACAAGAGAAAACTTTGTTGCGTTGTGCGTACGCAAAAAAACTTTAATATTTTAAAATAAAGACTACTCGCCACATTGAGCAGGAATTTTATATCCATGTTGCTCAAGGAGTATACAAAGAATAATGAAACTATTTTCAGCACTCTCCATTGTTATTGAATAGCATTAATGTTTTTCTTTAATCCAGAACTTTGATGTGAAATGTTACCATTTTACCTACAAGACAATTAGATAAAACAACCAACATTTTCCCCTAGTACTTTCATTTCTCTAGAAAGATATTTTATTTTGCTTTATTTCTGCTGTATATCAACTAACTACAGTTTCTTAGAGACTCGGAGAATGTGATGTTCTGCCATGCTGCGGTGATCATTACTTCATAGTTAAGATACAAGATAATTCAATTAATGAAAGCAGCCATTAGGGTGTGATTTCTAAGGTTTCTTAAGCCTTGCCCAGAACTTGGTAACAAAAGCGGGAAGAAATGACCCGATGTGTTTTGGAGATGATAGAAATGAAGTTGAAAGAAGGAAATGAATTACATAGGAAAACTGTCTGCACTTAAAATTGTACGTGTTTATATTCAAATTTATAATTTATGTAGAAACTCTGGTAGAGGATTTACAGGTTTAGTTAACTTAAGTTGCATCAATGACATTTTCATCCTTTGAAACTCTTATTTACATAGTTACTAAATTCTGTTTGTCTATTTATTACCGTACATAATAGTTTACCAACATTTGACCTTCGTACATAAATTCTAATTAATAAAATTCCAGAACGTTATGTAGAGTACCTAAATATTGGAACATATAGCGGTAATAGCTTGTAAAAAAATGCTTCTTTTTTTTACTAGCTTTTTCGTTGCTAGCTATAGCTAACATTTCTAAAATAAATACATAAATAAATAAATAAATAAAAAATTCACCTGCACCCTGTGTGCGCTTCCGCAAAACATTAGAGAAATGATATCCGGTATCCAACCGGTTTTTCATCTATCCAGAATCCGATCCGGCCACTGCACAATCAATTCGGTTTTCCGGCCTGTAAAATTTGACTTTTAAACACTAATTAATTAGACGTTTTTGAAAATATAGGTAAATTAAAAATTTGCTAAGCATTTTCATGATTTATAATGTTTCAAAATATGTATCGAAGTTGCATACTTCAAATATTACAGTCGGATATTCGACATGGAATCGTCAGAAAAGGGACACCGGATATCGAATATCCGTCAAAATCATTATCCCAAATCCTGATTTGTCGCCCTCCCTCGACCAAGAAAAATCCTGAGTGCGCTACTAGATGAGTGTTTTACATTTTAGAAAGGAAAAAAATATCGATAACATGTTTTCAACTTAGAATTTAAATGTTAATTTCTGTACATGATGTCGCAACAAGCCTGAAAATGATTTTGAAAAATGTGCTTTTCTTTTGTGCAGTAAATTATTTTTGTTTGTGATAGAGCCTTTGGAGTGAACACTATCCCTGAATTTAATTACGAAACACTGCCAGTCCTTACATTCAGTTAAAGATACAGTTTTAGCGAAGTATTTCCATTCCTAGATAAAAGTAATTATAAATGAAACGTTTCCAAACCTGAATTCAAAAAATAAAATATTTTCTCTTTCGATCTTAGAGGTTCATTATTTTAGAAAAACCGTTCAATAAAATCGTCTTATTTTCGTAAGGGAAACCTTCTTTTCTGGGATCAGAAAACGAAATATTATCGGCAATTGCTTTTTATGCTCCTTCTTCGCTAAAATATTAACAAAAGTAACAAAAAAAAAAAATAAAAAATCTCTCCCACCTCTCTCGGAGTATGAAATTCTTATTCCAATATCGATTCAGAGATTTCCAAAAATGGTCGATTTATCAGAAGTGCTGATTTCGTGGGAGAACGGTTTTGAAGGGAGGTGTATGGGTCTGTCCATCCGTACGTGGCTCGAGGTGCGCTATCGATCCGAAGGTATTTTGCATGGATTTCTGTGGAGCAAGGTGGCATGAGTTCTGGGTATAAAATATATGTCTGAACATTTTGTGGTCTTATTCTATGTTTAGGGCCATAAATTAATTTAAGCCTTTAATATTAAAGCAAATGCTGCATTTGAAGACTAATTCAATAAAGGGCGATTCATAAATTCTCTCCGGGGTTTTAACAGGACTAGAGTTCGCTTAGCAGTCAAAATTCGACCGCGATAGTTAAATTTAGCATTGAAAACATTATGCTATTTATATAATTATATAAGTATTATTCGTCAAATTTGGAAATTACAATGTCGAGTTTATTTTGATTGTCCTCACTTAAAGCAATCATATAGTAAATCATTGTAGTCGACGGGCCAATTGCAATCAGAAATGTAGCCGCTTGTACTTATGCCGATTTCGCACTAAGTTGAGTGGCAGTTGAATAACACTTAAATGTTTTCTTCCATACACTATTCTCATTTTTCATTCCATTGCTTCAGAGAAGCCTTCACTCAAATTCTTATTGTAATTGCTTTCAATATTACTGCTTAATGGCAACAAACTCTTTTTAACAATGAGTTTTATTTATTGCCTAATAATTTACTCAACGAAGACAGATTGTGATCTGCTATCAATAACAATATAGCATCACAATTATAAAGGAGGCTAGTCTGTTTCCAAATTCTGTAATTGGTGTCGCTAAAACTCGTCAATAGCTACGAAACAAAAACAAAAAAAAAATAACAAAATCGGTGGAAAAACAGGAGAAAATGATTCTTAACTGTTTTGTATATTTATACCACAATGGGGATATAGTATCAAATGGGATTATAATGTATCAATAGGGCTATAGATCACAGTAGGGAACTGTGATGAATACTGCAAAAACAAGAACGTTGAGGCACTAGGTATAGAAACTATTCAAGCTGCTTTTACCTTTCAGGTGCTCTATGCTTGAACCTTGTTCACTCGATACGGCATACATCAGTGAGATAACCCATTTCCTGCCTACTCTACTCAGCAGTTCACTGTCAACCACATTGACTGCACGTTACAGCAGTTCTACTAAATCACACGGAAAAGTGGGTAAGATCACAAGTTTTTTTATCACAGCCCAACAATAAAAAGTCATATGGTGTTGGATCTGGTTAACTCATGTGCTACTTTTAGTCCGATGCTGATGCCACAAATGCCACATGTTGCTATAAAATCGTGAATTGTTTCTGGTTAGTGCAGGATTTTTTGAGAATAAAATAACAACCTAAAAATGTCAGTTATGTGCGAAATATTTTCGAATTTATGAATTAGTATGCATTACTTGCAAATGAACATCCTGGTTTCCGAAAATTTTGATTCAATCATCCCAAATTTTAAGGGAGAAAATAATCTACAAAATACGACCTTACATCATCGACCTTTCATCTACAAAATACGATGTTGCCTTTTTTTATTTTTAATTATTAGCTGAATTTGAAATTTCTTAAAACTCATACTTTTTTTTCGGCGCTTTTGAAGATGTTGTTTAAAGCTTTGAACTATATCTATCACATAAAATATGTCCGTTATTTACATCTTACGCGAAAATAATACAGTAAATTAAACGTTATCAGAATTCTAAACGATTAATAAAATGCAAAATACGAAATAAACCCCAAGTGGAGCCAGCACCGAAAAATTTCGAAAAAAAAAAAAAAAAACAAAGAATGTTTTATTGGCTTAAGTAGTAAAATAAATCTTTAAAAATGTTCTCTGAAGGTTTCAGAAAAAATGAAGCAATATTTATTGATTGATCATTGATTTTATTTACGGTGTGATTTGCCACCTTTTCATTCCGAAACCGTAATTGTGCTGAATATAAGCCACATAGTTATTTTTTAGAATAAAATAAGCGATAAGAAGCAATTTCATCGTGACTATAACTGGAAAAAAAAGTTCCTTACTTGAAATTTTGATAAAGAGAGGATTAAAGTTTTTGCAAGCCGAAAACTTAAAATGCTGTTTTCTCTCGCTTTGTTTTTTGCGCATTTCATCTCGATTAAAATGCAAAGGCCTTTTTAAATTTGTATCTATAATGTGGATTTTTCCCACATGTTCCTGAAACTCCACTTAATAAATTTATGCTCTATTTTTATGATAAATAAAGTACCTTTTTTAAAATTCTTTTTGAAGGTTTTTGAATTTTTCGTTGTTTTTCTGCGTTAGTTCACTTTTTATTTTTTTTTTCTCAAAAAGTATTTGACTCATAAAAAATTCAAAGCATAAAAGTTTGACTTTATAAGTAGTGAATCAATAAAAAATTTTTTGAGACGTTAGGCCAATTTTCGAAAAAGAAGATGCATTTTTAAAAATTGCTAAATTTCGTTTTAAAAATTAAAACTTTCAAATTTTATTCAAGAAATCCAGTTTTTTTTAATATTAAATATCTTATAAAAGGATATAACTTGACATGACACAAAAATTGCAAATAAAAACACCATGGAGAAAAAAAAAATGGTTTCATTGCGCCGACTCCCGTAAAAAATTTTAAAATAAGAAATGCGTTATGTAGTATTTTGGTATCACAACAATATATTTTTTGAATACATCAGCAACGGTGTTAGTAGTTTAGCATTAACTTCAATTCAGAACCAAGTATTAAAACTTTCAAGGGAGCGATTTTTCCCATTGGAGAAATCACCTGAGTTTCAGGACATTTTTACAAACTTCATTCCGAATCCATTAAGCAGGGCAACTTAAAAAGAGAGCCAAGAGTAATCATCCGGAAGAACTCTCAAAAGAAAGCTCTTTGGCATCATTCACGCCAATCGGCACATTACCAATAGAAATCGGAAAGTGCAGCCATTGTCGGAGAGTGAGTGAAGATTTCGCGATTCACCTGTATCGGGAACATACCTAGCATCGAAAGAAACATCTGGCGAGGTGTGTGTGTGTGCTTTTGAAAACGGCTTCATTACAATATCATTTATTACCGACATCCCTAATTAGCATGTTATTGGATGTTGGAATACTCTATTGCTCCTTTTGAAAGCATCAAATCTCTCGGCGAAACTCTATAACGCGTAGAAATAAAATAAAAATCGCTCTCCCACTCTCGCAGTCAATAAATCAAGCTTTTGTTGAGAATGCCTCACAAAAGATGCAGAAGTGGAACTAACTTTTCCTCGCAAGGATTGGAGAAAAAAAGCCACTTCCTTTTAGAATGATTGACTCTCAACACTGTTTCCCAATCTCGAAAGCCGGAATGTTTAGCGGAAAGTATGAACTTATCGGTGCCTCAGGCTATTGATTTCGATTTTCCGTTTGAAAAGTTAAGCTTGTATTTCAAGTTAATTTTTATACAAGCTGATAGAGAAGTTTTCTTGTTAGACCGCTCTTGATAGAAGAGTCTGAGATATATCGACTGGGATTCTTCCTACCGACCTGGGCATCAATAAATATCTGTGCCCCGCGTATATATATATATATATATATATATCTTATAATTAATCTCCCGTATACAAAGAACCCTGTTGGATTTTAAAGAAAGAAAGTGAAAGTTTAAAAATATGAGATAGATGTCTCTTTGGTTAACGTTTCAACAAGCTTGACTCTAAAGGAACTATACTTTGCTTCATATTTTCCCATAGACGTTAAGGTTCATTTTTTTCAACTGTTCAAAATTGAGCGAACAACTGTTCAAATGAAGAAAAACAGACCGACAGACACACATTTTCCCCGTCTCAAAAACCCATCTTCAATTTTTTTTATTTTCGCTTTTTAATTACTTCACTTATCTTTAACTTTTTTTAATTTGTAACGATATTTTTACGATACACTAAGTTCGCTTTTTTTTCTCTTTTACTTTTACGGGAAAATAGGCTAAAAACATACCGTGACAGTCATGATAAAAATGAGACGTATCAGTTACGTAATATATGTACATCATATTTCCAAATTTTGTTTCTTTCTTTAATTCTTCCACTATTTTTAAAGTAGGTATGAAGATACAAATACAAAAGTGACGATCAGTAACAGGCACACTGCCCAGCTGTGCTGGACCTAGTCAGTTTAACAATCTCCAATGAACATCAAGATCCTTCTTAAAAGTTTTTACCATACTGCGACTAACAGTTACCTCCGGTAAACTATTCCAACTGCCTACAATCCTATTGAAGTAGTAATTTTTCCTAATTTCAAGATTACCCTGAGATTTGAAAAGCTTAAAACAATGACCTCAGATTCTACCTTCAGCGCATAACTGCAGCCCATCAACATTTCTTGTTTTAATGAATTTAAACAACTGAATAATGTCCCGTCAAATTCTCTTTTGCTCTACTACACATATTGAGCCTTTTAAGCCTAACCTCATAATTAAAGTCTGAGAGACCACTTACCAACCTAATAACCCTCCTTTGAACCCTTTCAAATAAGGTAATATCCTTCTTTAGATAAGGAGACCAAAACTGACTAGCATACTCTAAATGAGGTCTTACCAAACTTCAAGATGTACAAGCACACCTAAATTTATTTAGTAACTTTAATATGTAGTACCTAAAACAAAACAAGTGTGTGCTTTTGCATGTCTATCACCAATGGAGTTAACAAGTTACTATTTTGTGATGACAAGTTCGTGATATACTTCATTGCATACTAATTTTTGTGGGTGGAAATTGAAACAATATTTAATGCTTTTAGATGGAGGCACGCTTACATATATCTTTCCGCAACAAATTCATAATTACATTACAACATAAAAATTATCTGAACAATTTGTTTAAAAACTTCCCCAAATCTCTGATAACAAATAACTAAAGCTAATTAAACAAAATTTACCAATGCGGTTAATGACTGAGAGCAACGAAATCGCACTGTCTCATTTTGTAGCTAACCCCCTGATCCGAGACTTAAGATCTCCAGGCAGATATCAAGGGGGTACTAGAAGATTATTGGCGCAGAGAGAGAATAAGGCCCATGGAAAAGACAAGTTATTATCTTATTATCCGTCATAGCTTCCAATGTCCATTTCGAGGGCCAAGATTCGAATGGAATATTTTTCTTGGGAACATCGGGATCGCTGTGTAAGAGGCTTAGCATTCGTCCAGGAGCAGGTGAAAGTGACCCAAGTCCATTTTTATTTGGAAGAGCGTGAAAGATTTTCCCAAGGCCCTCGTTGCCAAAGGTATTATTAGTTTATCTTGAAATGTTTGCACTGTCACTTTTCTTTCCTGGAGAATGGGATGAACGAACGATTATAGTGGAGGAATTAATGTGATTTTGTGTAATCTTAGCCTCCTCAGGAACTGTATTAAAAATTGTGTTACTTTCGAGATGTATGTTTTTTTTTCTATGAAGTGAAAAATTTCCAAAGGTCGAGACTAGCTGTCGCCACTCGCCATTGGCAACTATAAATGTGTAGTAGGCGACCACAAAATTTTATGTCGCTCGCCAAAACTGGCGACTAGAAAAGGTTTGTAATATATTATTATTTCTTTAAAAATAGGGCTTTGTGTAATTTTGTCACAAAGTGTAGTTTGAGGTATATGTATGCACATGTTTGTATGCAAAATGAAGCCGCGTTTGGGGAGGGGGGGGAATCAGTTTGAAAACATGGTTCAAAGTGGCTACTAACTTTTTTGGGTTTACCTGCCACAGGCTACCATTAAATTATTTTAGTCTCAAGCATTTTACCAGAGCTACATATACAAAGGGCAAACATAGATTTGTTTTGAAACAACTCAGCAATCAACAGTCATGCTTTTGTTTGCAACTATTTTCTTTTAAGCACGAAACTTTAGGATTTTAGGTTTACCATGTGAAACGTTGTTGTTGTTTCTAATGCCCCTTGGATATCCAAGCTCCCCTTCGCAGAGCAATTAGGAATTAAGGCAGTAAAGAGTGAATTCCCATTATAGATGAGCACCACAACGGTGGAAGGACGACTTGGCTCGTTATGCACTTAAATGACACCAAATGGCACCACCACAAATACGCCACCTTCCTTTTTAGACCTAAGAGTCAAGGGAAGGGAAAATCCCGGTACCCTCGGAACTGCCTCGGGGCTTCAGGGGCCACGGATTTTACTTGCACGTACCCCCAAGTGTACATGTTGGGTCTTCAGAGGCTCGGGTATTGAACCCGAGATCTTCCGATCCGAAGCTCGATATCCTAACCACTAGGCTACCACTGCCAATGGGAAACGTGATGAGCGGGTAAGGTGGTGAAAAACTTCCTATATTCGAACATTCATAACACCAAACGTATCATTTAATTACGTCAAAAACATCGGTAAACATTTTTTTAAAAGTAGAAAAGGGAAGCCTGCTTTTAAAAATGATATCATTGGATATTACATTGTACAGAAACTGAAACGATAAAAAAAATCTATTAAAAAGAGAAAATTGAATGAATTATTGATATCAGTTATGTGTGTGAATCTTAAAAAAATCGTTTTTTCTTTCCTTTATCCTCTTTATTCCAAGTGTACCCAATTGGGTACATTCTAAAATACTGTTTATTAACTACTGTTTGTGCAATTTGAAAGCTAAAACACCCACTTGTTTTTTTAAATTAACCAACAGATAGTTTACTTCGTTTTAAACATGGAAATTGGGCATTAGTTATTATTTAAACTAATTATTAACTAAAATGTAAAAAAAAAAAGTTTTTTTTTTTTTAGTTATTTTGTTCTGAAATCATTTTTTAAGTCAGAGTACCAAAAACTTGCGTCAAGACTGTTTGTGCTTAGTTCTGGGGTCTGAAGAGGTTATTGTGTGTTTTAGATACGAATGTTTTAATAAACAAAGCAAGAAACAATTAATGGTAATAATGCACTAAATGCCATAAAATGGTTTAACAGGCTCATTTGCAGTTGTAAATTTAAAAAAAAAGAACGCTACAAACTATTGAAGGAAACTTGGAATTTCATGCATTATTAATTACTACAGAGAAGTCTATGCAACATACGATTAGGAAAATTTGTAAAAAAATCTACCATATCCTGATGATGTACAAAACAAAGCTCTCCTCCCCTTTTTTATACTCGTCCTAATCTTCTTAAACTTTAAAACATTATGAATTAATGAATAAATGAATGAGATCTAAATGAATTTATTTAAATTAGACCTTTCATGTTGCATATAAATATTTTAATTACTTTACTTTTGAAAACCAACGTGTCATAAATGAAATTTACTTTCTTCATTTCATACATTATAAATACAATGAGATTAAGTGCCCTTTTAGAGTCCAAAAGGATAAATTATAATAAATATCTACGATTGTTTAATAAAATTTTTAAAGGTACAGAAATAATACTTAGTACTTTTACTACAGACCCTAACGTAAATGATACTCTATTACGAATTTTTTTAGTTCAATTTTTTTTTCTCGATAACTTGCTTGTTTTCGTACATTAAGGTACGCAGTGTATATTAGGAGAACTGCGAGCACTTATCTCAAATTTTGTAACACATTTTGTTATATTACCTAAAAAACCGAGCCATACTTATTATTTGATGAACACTTTAGTTCAACTGAATACTAGGCATTGATTTTGCATTGTTGTATCTCGATTTCATAGGTGCAAAATTGCAGAATTTGCAATAACTTTCTTTTGAATTTAATTGCACTTGTTACTTTTTTTTGTTTGCTTCCCCCCCCCCCCTAAAAAGGCGCATAACATCTTCACAAAGAATAAATAATGTAGGATTTAGAAAATTTTATGCACTTTTCAGACACAGCATTTAACATTTCAGAAGAAATGATTGTAAATTGCTTTTAATGGCAACAAGGAAAAATGAGTACTATATTAAAATAAACCAGTTTATCCCCACAGAACATCTGCGGGCTATAAGAACTTGGCTGAACATTTCTGTGAAAACAGTTTTCAAGTTCTGTATCGTCTGCTACTACATCGAGTGCATTAAAATACTTTGCACGGGAGGTGGCAACATATAAGTGTTCGTGACGAAAAACTGATTCCCGTAGATAAACCATCTATGAGATAAACACACATTTTTTCGACAGTCTGACTCTGCGATTTGTTTATATGAGAATGATCGTTTGATATAAGCAAATTAAGATGTTGCCATTCCAAAGAATCGGAAAATAGTAGATAAACGCAAAGTCTGACCCTGCGATTTGTTTATATGAGAAGGATCTCTCAATATAAACAAACTAAGGTCTTGCAACCCCAAAGAATCGGAAATTAAAAATTGAGGTGAATGGAAATACATTTTAAAAAATAGAAATAATGTTGCGAAAATCGGTAAGTTACGGTAATAAATGCAAATGCTAGGTTACTTAGAATATTAGCGGTAGTCAAGATGGAGCGTTACTATGATAAGTTAACCCATTTTACGAAAATTGAAATGCGTCCTAGGGGCTGTTCATAAATGATGTCACGCTTTTTCCGCATATAAATATCCTCCCCTCCCCCCTTTATCACATGTCACGCTATGTTGCATAATGCTTGATGTCACACTTCTTGCTATCCCCTCCCCTTGTCACACATTGTCACAATTTCACGAACCCCCTCCCCCCCCCTCGAAGCGTGACATCATTTATGAATGGTCCCCTATGTGTGATAACGCAATATGAAAATTATTTCATATGAATGATTGCTAATTTTCATTAAGATGTTAATCACATTGCTAGTATTTAGACGTTTAAATATATTTTGTCTATGTAACTTTTACCCCACCCCCCTTGAAACACACTCCCCACAATCTGAAATTACAAAGAATAACTTACACTATACTATTATTATTTCAGAAAAAATCCGTGCTTTAACGGGTTAATCTCTTTGTAGTCCTCCAATAACCAAGACATTAAATTGAAGATCGAAAATAAATTAAAACGGGTTTTTCAAAGCATAATCGGGGGCATTACATTTTCAAAGACGCACCAACAAAAAATAACAAAACACCAAGAGAAAACCCAGTTCCATTTCTTGAACTCTGAATAAAAATCCTTTTTTCTCTCCATCTGCATGTTATTGACATTTAATCCATGCACCACTTTTCCACACGCCAGCACCCATATTGAAAATGTGGCAGTTGTTTATACATCTGGGTGGGATTAGGAATCGAATAAAAGATTTTGTGGCTTTTTCTTTCCGGCTCTAGTGTTCGGGATCAGGAGAAACTCCGGAGGCAGGCGCAGAATAACTAGTTCGGAGAGAGGCGGTCTCGAGCTCTGAAGTATCCGATGTTAAAGAGAGTGCACGTCAATTGCGATCTAATATCGAGGAAGATTGGCTTTTCTTGTATTTGATCCGCTTTGAGGGGGTGGGGTGGACGGGAAAACGCAAAAAAATACCGGCGGCAACCTTGTTTTTAATCAGAATTCGCATATTTCTCGGAGTTTCTTTTATTTTCGTCTCCCCCCTTTGAGATAGTACTATTGGAGAACTCCTGAATAAACAGTTTCCTCAAAATATGTGAAGAGCATATCTAAAACCTTTGAAAAATAATGTTTTTATGATGTCGGGAATGGTATTGGGAAAAAAACAACACACACATTCAAGAGCTTTTAGATACTGCAAGGTTGTTTATGCCGATAGGACACAGTTAAATAACGGCAAAGTTTTTTCAAATGAATACTTCAAGAAGCTATTACAATATTTTTAATGAAAAATATCTGTTTTATCAAACGTTCATGAACATTTTAAATATTTTAACTTTGGTGGCACTTTGCGATTATGACTATTTTTAATTTAAAGATTTTATAAAACAGTATACAACGAACTTGAAGTACTGTTATTTCAAATAATGAGATAGTAATCTTTTTTTTTTTAATTTTTGACTCATATTTAAAATAATTTAAATTAAAAAGAAAAATGAAAGATTAGAAAGATTTAATGTATATTTAATGGATTGACAGTTTCATCTACGTTTTTTAGCCTTTTTCTTTTCTTTATTTTATTTATTTATACCTTTAAATCCAAAGATCCTATTTTTCCTAAACCGTATTCCATTGGAAAAACAAAGAACCTCAACTTACGTGCAGAAATATTTTTTACTTTCCACATCTACAGTCATTAAAATAATTGAAGTAGTTTAAATGATAATTTCCATTAAATATTTTTACGATGCCATTAAGCCTTCTTTCATACTTTTTTTAATAACTTATATTGGAAAGTAGGCTAAAAATTTACGAAAATGGACATTTGTCTTATATTTTTTAATATAACAATATTCTAAAATCGTCACGTTCTAATGTGTGAAGTCTATTTTTTGGTTCAATAAAGCCAAATTTACAAAGAAATCTTTTGCATATAATTGTTTCCAGGTGGAGAAATATGGGCAAAAAATTGTACTTTTGAGTGATTTTTGTATTTTTTTATTGAGCATCTCAAAAAAGGCATTTTATCACTAATAAAGGAGCTTTTATCAAAAATAAAGGTGTTTATATAAAAGTAAATAATGTATTCGGGAAATCATTATGAGAAGATTAATCGCCCTCACCACCGGCCCCCATTCACACCACCGCCCCCATCTACAATGCCACACATAGCCAGTTTGGAGTATGCTGTTCAGTTTTGGTCTCCTTATCTTTAGAAGGATATTGCCTTATTGGAAAGTGTTCAAAGGAAGGTTACTAGGTTGGGAAGTGGTCCCTCTCAGACAGATTATGAGGTTAGGCTTAAAAGGCTCAATATGTATAGTTTAGAGCAAAGGAGAGTTAGAGGGGACATGATTTAGTTGTTCAAATTCATTAAGACGGGAAATGTTGATGGGTTACAGTTATGTGTTGAAAATAGAATCGGAGGTCATTGTTTTAAGCTTTTCAAATCTTAGGCTAACCTTGAAATTAGGAAAAGTGACTACTTCAATAGGATTGTAAGCAGTTGGAATAGTTTACCGGAAGCGACTGTTAACTGGAGTAGGCTTTTGATGTTCATTGGGGATTTTTAAATCGACTAGAACCGGCCTAGCTGGGCCCTGTGCCTGTTTCTGGTTGTCCCTTTTGTATTTGTATTTGTCTTTTTCCGCGCCATTTTTGGTCATAACGCGCCATTGTATTGAAATATACTAGCTACACTTCACTTGATGTCGCTAGTAGCACGCTTAGAGCAGGTCAGTTATTTACTGACCATAGTGTTGGATGTTTTACTGTTTAAATGTTTACTGTGCGTTAAATATTTTTGTATTATTTTCCGTCTGTATTATATAAATTTATCGCTGTTTTTCGCTTCGATTAGTAAAGTTATAAAAGGACGCCAAATATCCAATATTTGGCGTCCAGAGTTATTTTTTAAAGCAAATTGCAGACACGTGAGTGCATTATGTGATGCTATATTTTAGCAGGACAGCTATTTTTTTTTCATTGAGACGGATAACAAGATTTTACGTTTTTCTAAAGTAGCCGGAAAAATAGATGAAAACTCATTTTTCGCTACGCTTCCGATTACAGAACGGTTCATCTGCTTTCTAATTAACATATCCCTTATTTTAATATCAAAGAGTTGTTCAATCCTACTAAAGACTAAATTTCATTTAAGTGGAAAACTGACGAATTTAAACTGAGAGCTTCTTAATTTTTCAAATATCGTTGCTTCTGACTGTGCAACATTTTAAACTGCAAATGCAAAAAAAAAAAAAAAAAGTACGTTGGAAGTGTGATAAGTCTTCCTATTTTTTATCTCTAAAACATGTGTATGAAAATTTTTAGACTCATGAGACAGCAACAAATACAATTTCACGGAATAATGAAACAAAGAATAAAAGTCATCATTGGAGAAAATATATGATTTCATAAACCTAAATTGGCAACACTAAATTCCCGTCCTGTCATTACCTTCGAGGATAAGATTGCCAAAATAAATAAATGGATACTTCAACTACTTCGGAAACGAGATGATTTCGGTTTCGCCAAACAACGGAATTTCTCATTACTGAAACCCCGTCCAGCAAAAGCAATATCCACAGTTTACCTTTTTGCGGCTGAAGCGCCTTAATTCCTGCGTAAAATTTCTCTTTTTTCCCAGAAAAAGACATCATTTGCTCCACAAATTAATCCCTGTCGAAATTGAATACCGTCCACCCCCCAAAACAGGAGAAACTATCTTTTCCATCGCAATAAAAAACAGCTAAACTCTCACAAAAATGTAACCCTACTCATAAATGAGCGTTGTTTTGTTTTTTTCATTTTATTTTAGGGGTGGAATGTGATTGCAGAGGGTGGTTGTGAAAGCTGGGGAAGACGCCCCACAAAAGACTGCTTAATTTCTTTCTATTTTTTATCCCCACGGGCTAAAAATATGTTCGCGGTTCGAATCTGCTCTTACTGTCATACGAGGGCTTTGTCTTTGCGAGAGGTGAAATATAGGTGAGATTAGAGCACGCTAGAGCGCTGACTTGATTTATCTGCGCGTTTATAGGCGCAGACGTCCCTCCGTGTTATTCTTTAGGGGGCTGCCGCAAATTGAGGAATGAAAGTTTCGACCTATAAAATGTTCCGATTTTGAGAGCCAAATATGGCTGAGACAATAAAAAAAAACTTGTTTAACTGCTTAGAAAGGGGCGACTAATTAGAAAATTCACTAAGCCTACTTCTTATCTATATTCAGTTCTTTATTTTGTAATAGACGGGCCCCGGAAGTTGATGGTAGTGTTTTTTTTTCCCTGCATGTTTTGGATTTTTCGACGTTTCTCTTGTTTTGGAGCAATTTTTTTTTTTTTTTTTTCATTTTTAAGTATTTTTCACTTTTTTCAGAACGTAGTTTTATGTTTTAGTTCTTTTTCTCTTTCAATTTTCTGATTGAAATTTTTTTTGATGTATTCATTAAATTTTACACAATTAATAAATGAATAAAGGATTGGTGAACGGTAGAATTGCAAACTAATTGATAAAAAACTGAATTAAGACAACTTGAAAAAAACAAGGAATTTTTGACGATGAAAATAGTTGCTGGCGCTAGAAAAAGGAGATTCAGTGTGAATTGGAGGAAAATGTTTCCTCCGGAGTGTTTTTACACGGTTTTATTTAGCTTGATTTGTCACGGAAGTTTGTTATGCGGTTTTCGACCACTATTATTGCATAAATTATCTTCAAACTTTGCACACAAGCTTATCTTCCGATGAAATATAATAAATTACAAAATGGGTGAAATATTGTAGCGTTAATTAGGAAAAAAATTAATAATTTTGGCTCTGAAGAAATTATCAGAATTATTATTTGTCTAATGGCAACGATAGCTTTGTTTGGTTAATGCAACGATGTTCTTTAACTTGATTTGTCACGGAAGTTTGTTACGCGGTTTTCGACCACTATTACTGTATTTTAGTTTCTTTAAAACCACGTAACTTAATTGTTTTAAAATTGTCCCAACAATGAAAAACATTTTCTGTAAAATGCGTTTTTTATTTTTTATTTATTCCTTTATTTTGCACTTAACCGAATTTTGTATGTTTTGAATTGCGTGGATACTTTTTGATTCGAGTTTCCCAAGCACCCAGCTTCGAGAGAGAGTCCTTAAAAATTCAAAATCTTCTCCGTAATCTCCAATCTCGGCAAGCCCGAGACTTAACGCGCATTGCCATTCAGGAAATGAGGCATGAAATTTTGAAGACTCTTGGCTCTCTGCGAGGCAAGAAAGCCCGCTCGGCGAACTGGAAAACTGGAAAATTAGCCGCGCTGTCCGCATGAAATATTCATACTGCACTCTGCGATAGTGTGCGGTCGCATTAATTGAGAACCAACCAAACGATTAACACACCGCGAGCCAGTGTTGTGACAGGCACTGAGGGGCAATCATAGCTGCGAATTCAGATGACACTGATTTATAGCGGCTGGCGTTCGTTTCGATCTCTTCATTTCACTTCTCTCTCCACTCTTCGTCCGTTATCTATAAAGGTTTAGCGGGATGACTTAATCCGTGTATTGTAAGCTTCGAATGAGCGAGTCGGGTTAGGAAATTTATGCTGTCGCTTTGATTTTATCAAACATGGGAGAGAATTCCGATGGTTCTGTACTGATGACTGTCAGTTAAAATGCGGAATAAATCCGGAGGACTTTCCCATCAGTTTAAATGTAACACGTTTTATTTGCTTGTATAACGGCAATATTTCGAAACATGTTTCTTTAAACATATGTTCTCAACTGTGAGACCAAACGTAAACATTAAATCTGAAAATAGTGACGATGCCAATTCTGTACTTCAAATGTGAATTCGCAAGTGGCATTTTTGCAAAAATTTTACGGGAGAGTAGATTTAACCAATAAGATCAATAACCCTACTATCGAAAAATTGGTAGTTACGACAGTTTAGCTCTGAGGTACAGATGTTATTATTAAAATTTAATTTATTGCATGGGAGCAGATTGATTCTGATCTCCTGTACAATTTGCAAAAAGTCACGACAGTTTTCCTCTGAAGTACAGAATTGTAATCAGTCTAGCTATGTTCATCTAAATGGGCAGTGATGTCGATATTTTTCTTCAAGGAGAAAGAAGAACAGTTTTGTTTAGCTAAATTCAAAGCCTATTTATTCCCCTTAAGGTTTTAATTAATTTATTTCGTCCCATTCCCATTGGATGAAACCTGTCTTTTATAAGAATTGTTTCTTTTCATTGATAACAAGTGGTGAGAAACAGAGCCCTTTTGTCTGACACAGCCCTTTTCTCAAAATTCGGAATCTTTACTTTGAAAAAAGTCCAAATTTAACTTCAAAACTGCATTATTTTAATGCTGGGGGTAGGCAGTACCCCTGTATCCTCAATAAGGAATAACATCAAAATTTTGAAAAGAAAATATCTATATATATTATTTTTTTAGCCTGTTTTTCTGTCGCTACGCGATATCTTCCTCATTCTTTTACCAAATTCTATGATTTACCCCGCGTTTTAAAGCTTATCGTGTCGGCTAATGACGAAAAATAGACCCACGGTCTAAAAATGTACCGCTTCTCTTAAATTTGAGATTTAAAATCATCTAGGAAGAGGTCCTTTTTTAGATGTCAAATTGGTGTTGTGTATGCTGTTACGCCATCTATTATCAAGTAAACAAACAAGAAACTCTTTTGTTTTTATTGTGTAGAAAATTCGACAGCTTTAGCTGCGCCGTGTGTTAAACTTATTCAATCGTTAGGCTCTACACATTCATTTATATTATGAATGTGTAGAGCCTAACCAACCAAAAGTAACTATATTTCAAGTAATGGAACTGTTTCGTTATTGTATTTTAATGCTACGTATAATAATAATAAAAATAATTATCATTATTACGGTGATTATTTCACTATTTTTAATATCTAAATAATAGTGGGGGAAAAATTGTAGCAGATATTTGTACTGATGTGTTCAATAGCATGTCTTCTTTTGTACCCCCGTTTACGTTTTTTTATTTTTCTTCATAATGTCCTTCCTCTCAAATTAGTGCGGAATTCTGCACAGGTCGACTAGTATTATTTAAAAAAAAGTTTAATTATTCTATCACACACACAAAAAAAAGTGAAAAAACAGGCATTACAATATTTTGAAATCATTTTAGTTAGATAAAATACTAAACCAGTTTAGCCTGTCATGAGCAAGCGAAGCAAGCTCGTTTCGAGGAGCGATTCAAAGGAACTGTTCCGGGGTTGGTAAGCGATAGCGTCTAAAATCTTTAAAAATATAAAACAAATGCTGTAAAAAAATAATAAGGGTAAAAATATTTCGAAAACTGATTATTACGCTGAATTTATGTACACTTTTAAATTAAAGTATATTAATTACACTGCTTCATCAAAAGCTCAAAAGCTTTTCTCTTATAGAATGAACTTGTCATTTATCATATGTTCTTCCAGTTTTATTCACGGGTCTTTGTTTAAGCATGATTAATTATATAGAGATGAGTTAAGTAGAAAATAATTAACTTCCAATGGCTAAGAATATTAATTTATAAAGAACACAGCTTCATTGCCTGCCGGAACAAGTACAGGTATTTTCGCACACAATCTCCTTCCGGTAAAATACGTATTCTCTAACAAACTAGTAATATATACTTCAAAAAACTTAATGATTTTTAAAATACATGATATGTAATTCAAGATTTATGCGTGAATGTATTTAAGAATACATTTAGTTGCTATATTCTACATTGATTCTAACAATTACAAACCAAAAATGTAAATTTGTAATAGAGAAGAGTTCTAATAAAAAAAGAGATCGTTTTTTATACCAAGGAAGTGGCAGAGTGTAGCACGCAAAGTCACATAATAAATGTTAAAAAAGCAATAATAGTATCCATTAGAAAAATAAAACACATTGAGCTCACTGTTAAAATAAATACAAATGATTTATAAAAATTACGCCGAACGACTAAATCTTCAAATGTAACGAAACTAAAATCATATTACGTAATTCACCGTAACTTAAGAAAATTGCACAGTACAACACTTACTCGAAACTAGCAAGACAAGTAACAAAATAAGAAAAACATGCTTTTGCATGTTCCATGTTCCAGTTTTGAGTAAACATCAGCATGAAACTAAAACATGTGAAACTAGGTTGAGGATGCTGAATTCAGGGGGAATGATCAGTTTCCTGTAAACCGTAGGGTTTGAAAAAATATTGACCCTTACCCTTGGACACCTTAAAATCCTGGACTTCGCATTGTTGACGTGAATACGTCTTTAAATTTGGTACCATACGGGGGCAATCCAAAAAATCTAATGATGACAAAATCGGGGGATACAGTTTGACGTTGTAGTTTCGAATCTATCCTCTACGTCCAACATTAAATAATACCACTGGATAGCTAAAGGATCAAAGAATTCATTACGATAAGCGAGAACAGTGACGCATCGCGGGGGGGAGGGGGCGTAAAGAGGTGAAGCGCCGCCATTTTGAGGTTATTTGCTGCGTATCGAAATTTGCAATTAGTATAGTTTGACTTATCCCAATCAACATCTTTGATGAAAAGTTATAAAATTGAATATTTCCTGAAAGACACAGATTTTTTCTTTTTTTTCCCTCCCCCACCCCTCTGAACCAGCTGAAAACTTAATAAATTTAATTATAATCAAGGAAACTTGGAACTGAAATGTCCTGGGAATCTTTGGAATAAGATTTCTTTTGTAAAAATTAGATCCTTCTTAGAAGATATCGCAAAACTCGAAAAATTGACTTAAGATAGTTTGGCATTCAGGTACAGAAATGTTATTTACTGTTCAACAAACTGAAATGTTCTTTTTTCAGAAATTTTATTTACTGCGTAATTAAATCAGACCTATTTTTTATTGAAAAATAATTGCTTGTGTTATTGTTTCTATAAAGGACATAGACAATTACTTGTCAATGAATTTATAATGTTTCATATGAACTGTGTTCCGAAAAAAAAAAATATAAATAAATTAATAAATATGACAAAAAACAAATTTAAAAAAAAAAAAAACTAATTCTTTTTTTTTAAGTATTTGTTCATAATTATAAAAAAACGTACATAATTTAAAAAAATTTTTACATACCTTTAAAAAATTTGTACATAATTTTAAAAAATTGGAGAAGTGGCGCACGACAACTCAGCTCCGCTCCAATTTTGAGCAATATCTCGTTGTTCCAGATCCCTGCTGGAAAGTAAATTAAAAATGACAATGTCTTCCTCTCGCTTATCCCAATTTTATTTTTCAGTAAAATTTTTAACGAACTGAAAAGTACTATGCGAACGTTTTATTATATTTCGCTTTTTCGGTTTTTAATTCACTTTGTCTGTAGACGGTTAAATTTAACTCGCTTAACTCTTTTGAATAGGAAAACTTTTTCGCCTAATCTTTTTCTTCGCAGCTTACTACAGCATAATTCTGCCGAGTTTTTTGCCGCCTCCCATACCATAAAGAAGCAGTGAAATTGCGCTCAGCACAAATGTGATACTCCATTTGTGTACTGACAAGATGCAACCGATAACAGATGACGCCCGAAGAAGTGAAAAATGTGTTAACAGCTGGTTATTAACAAACACAGGAAGCAGTATCTCATTTGCTCTTCCAAATTTAACGTTTTTCGCTCTTGTTAAATGAGCTGTGTTTTCTTTAGATGTAATCAGGGTTAAGAAAAGAGAGCTCCGGATAAAAATCTCACGGCTACCAGATATGAACAAGAGATAATTTAAGAAAAATTTGAGATTATGATCAGTGAAAATTGCTGTTCTTCACTCAGTGCGCCAAAAACTATTACATGGTACGTAACGGGAAATGGAGTAAAAATACGTCCTACGGTTCAGGGGAAAGGATCTTGATGAAAACTTCTTTGATGATAAGAAAAAGATGAAGATTGAATGGCTGATTCGTTTTTTTCTTGGGTTTTCTTATATTTTTTCTTGTAGTTTCTTAAAGGAAAGTTGGATCGAAACTGATCTAACGATGTGAAGAGTTTGACTATCACGTAAATAATGATGCTAGAATTATTCTTTAGGTTCAAAAAAAAAAAAAAAAAAACCTAAATCTGGAACTATGCCACGTGCCATTTAGAAAAGGGTTGACAATAACATTTAGCTCTTTATAGGTGAGTTTACATATTAATCCGTCCGACTTTTCTTTTCTTTTCTACTTCACCCCCCCCCTACCCTGTTAGCACGTAGCCTTAGGGCTGCCCTCCCCCGGAGACGGGTAAATGAAGTTTATCGACGGCTCGCTCCCAACCGGAGGTAGATTAGTTGGGCGCCAGCCCAGCCTTACTACATTGCTGTGTGGACCTGTCCCTCCTCTATACCCCTATGCTTGAAGTGTATCATTGGAGGGTTGTGGTTCCCTTAATCCGTCCGACTAGACTGATTGCGATTAAATAGGGGAAAGTTGGGCAGTATCGAATGTCTTAGCTTTTCCTCCATAAGAATACAGTTCGACGATGAAGTTCTGACACCTGGACGCTTCTACGCATGGCAAAAAAGAACGAATCCATTCGAGTTTTAGGGAAGTTTGTTTAGCAGGTGCGTGTATTAGAATGCGAATCATAATGTTTGCTTCTCTGTTTGTTGAAAGCAACTAAATTTATAAACTAGCATATAGCATCCGTTCGGAAGAAATCAGGTATGCTAAACGGACTAGAATGAGAACAGAAACGACGCATTCCATATACCAGCAGCTCCTCCCTTGAATATGAATGCATTCTTGGCACACTGCCAGTAAAAGCTCTTTTTTTATGGTAGAGCTGCAATAATAAAAACAATAAAACCTACTGAACTGACACAGATTGCATCTCATATGAAAGTTCATTATGTTATGAAAAAACTTTTCTCAAAACCCGTTTCTCAAATACAGAAAATATCAATCGTTTTCTTTACATATACGATGAGCACATTAATTTTATGCGAAAAGGGTTAAATAGGTAGAAATGGAGCCCCCCTTCCAATATGAATACTTTTTGATCACGATTAACTTTGTATTATTACGCATAGAAATTTTTGAGAAATTCATAAAAGTGCTCTTGTTTTGTTAAATAAACTATTCCGACGTGCTTTGTTGAACACAAAACGTTTGACTCGCTTCTCTAATGAAATTTTTTTTTCTGTAGCTTTTTTCATAGCGTCTGGTGTGTGAGAGCTCCATCAAAAGAATTCATTTATCCATAAAAACGTTACAAAAATGTGAAGAAGAGACAATGGCATGAAAATGTCAGGTTCACAACGTAACTTTACTGAAAACTAAATAAATAAGCGATTTTTTACTCGTATAGTGGCGCACACAAGGGGAGAGTCCAGGGGATCCGGACCAACCTCCCGCCCCGTCGCCCTTAAATGTTCCCCCATTGATTATATTCTTATGTACATAGTGCGTAAAATGATGCGAGAAGGGTGGACTTTCGACTCTCGACCCCTTTGAAAAATTCCTGTGTCACAAAAGTTGGAATAAAGTGTGCTAAATGTGAGTACAAAAGTTAAAATTAATAAATATCCTCCAGTTCCACTTTGGGTCTGTAGATGATAAATTAAGCGAAAATGATGCAACATTTTACATTTTTAGTAAATTTTTATATTTCCGACTCTTTCATCGCGTTAGAGAGAAAAAATTGGAAAAAGGCAGGACAGACATGCAGTCAAACTTTAAAATAAATCAATAATAAATATCCTTTGGTACCGCTTTGAGATTTAGATTTTAAAAACCTGGTAACTGTAGAAATAACTGCATTTCAAATTTTGTATTTAGGTGCCAAATGCCAGTCCACAACTTTTAGTTATTATCTGGAAAACAATCTATTGAAGAAATCATATTTAAACTCTATGCTAATACGTAAAGAAATGTATTATTTCATTTTCGGCTAAACTTTACTTTACGGTAACCCATGATTTGTCGCCAAATCTGGAAGTAATTTTTTCCAGCGCGAAATCCGTTTTGCGGCAAGCGGCGACTTTTTTGGAAAAAGCTCCAAGGGTTACCGTATAGTAAATTTCAACAACAATGAATTAACAGTAATTTTAATTTTAAACAGCAATGAAAAATTCCACCATTGCAATATTATTTTCGCAAACCCCCTTTCTACATCACGCGAACCCCTGTGGTTCGCTAACCACCGGTTGGGAAACACTGCTCTAATAGACTTATTTTTGGTAACAACCAATATGCTTAACACTGGAATGAAACAATTTGCTGTTTGAAACAACTGTTATTTGAGGTAAAATGTTGTAAACTGTTATTTGGGTTGGTTGCATAAAAACACGCAAGCGACGATCTTCAGCAGTCTAATCGTATTTTGCTAATGTTTTTATAATGCAATAGAAAATAATAAAAACACTTTAGGTCTTTTTGAAGATGAAGTTACATCACCATTACGTTTCTGTTAAAACCATATGTTTCTCTTTTCAATTTTTTCAAGAACTGTAAAATAAACAGAAGAAAAAAGCAGCTTCTGTGTAAAAGAAATTTCAGCTGAATTTCAATTTGAAATTTGATGCAACGTACAGTTGTAAAATTATTCAGTAGAAAAAACTGAGTAGATCATCTAAATAGACAAATTTTGGAGAGCCTAAAACAAAGCTTTCACTTTCGCGGTTTTTATGGCTTTTCCTCAATGCATTTCTCTTCGGAAAAGAGGCTAACATTTTTAAGAACAATAAAAGTGCTCTTACGTTCATGGCTTGATTGATTATGATTTACCACAAATTACACCCATTAATAAGATTAATTCTGAAACGAACAAAGGAGCCCTACTGACTCTTTTCTACGCGCTTGTCACACAAGACGAAGATAGAAAACCCCCAAGGATGCGATGATATATCGACGGAATTCGATGGCATTCCAAGAGAAAGAAGAGAAAAACGAAATTGATGGGTAAGTCAATAACTTTAAAAGCTCTATCGTTGTTCTCCTTACAATCGATAGATGGCGTTGCTGGAAGACTATTTAATTGTTATGCCAAAAGATAGTTTTCAACTGATTATATTAAGTACATTTTTATAGGCAGAATATACTAAAAGCCTATTTTTGAGTAGTCCTTTTCTATGAGATTTTTTTAAAATGTGTTCAGGGAAATATTTGCATAGTTTCTACAGAAATCATAAAAGAAAAGGATTAAAAACTGGTCGATGAGCACACAAACTTAAAACTATGTTAATACTTAATGTATAGAAACAACAATATTATGTTACATGTGAAAGACCGACGGGGGGTTAAAAAACTTCGGGTCATAAGTGTTGAGAAAGCATAAGTATCGAAACACATTGCAAAAATATATTTGGCGATTTCCGGAACACCCCTCCCCCTAGCGTCACCAAGCCTCAAAGTGCCTTTTTGGGACTTGTGGAAAATTTCCCCGGGGGCTACCAAACATAGCCAAAATTTCGCCCCCGCCTCTTTTAGTGAAATGGTATATTAAATCCTTAATTTCGATAAATTTCCACGGGAAAAATCTTCGAACCTTCTTTCTTTCATCCTTCCATAATTAGGATAGCCTAAAATTTCGTTAGCATTAATTTTTAAGGAAAAGCAGTCGGATTTCCTAATGTCAGTGAAAATAACTTAAAAATGTGTTTTTTTGGAAGCTTAATTTCGAAAAAGTTCCGACGAGCTCTGGAACTAACAGTAAAAAAGTTTTAGTGCTTCAATGTCGAAAAACCGGAGTCTCCGAACTGCTTTACCGCCAACGTCGCCAAAGATGGAGAACACCAAAAACTCCTTTAATTTTACCTTTTCATGCTACATTCATTCGTGAGATGAATTTGTTTCTTGTTTTTTTTATGATATTTTCATTCACCATCAAAGCACTCAAAGCTTTAACTTTTTATGTTTTCATATTTCTTCTGTTAAGTAATGCTCTATAATTAATGAGCCTACAACGACTTATAACACAAATTGCAAAAGTAAAATACATAAAGGCATTTCTGGGTTTATAGGTAGGCTTGCCATTCGTCACAGTCCCGGTATTTTGCTCTTGTCCCGGTGTCTCGCCCAGTTTTATCAATGTCCCGGAAACGGCTGTAAAAAGTAATGAATTTATGTTTTTAAGAATCTTAGGGATGACATAGCATTGATGAGGGAGTCCACTGCAAGAGCATTGATTGTATGTAAAATAAACTTTGGCGTTTTCTTTTATGAAAAGTGAAGTTTAACAAGACATCTTGAAAAACGTACGTTCAAGTCAGAAATATGAGTGGGTTGGGTTGAAAACAAAGAATAACATTGTTAACTTATTAATTGCTTTTTCAGTTTGACAAAAATATTTTTTTGAAATGGTTTTTGTAGTTAGACAAAAAGTTGTAATTTAAAAAAATAAGACTCGGTAATTAATTGTTCAATTAAACAACTTTGTGAAGTATTTTGCACTTTATTTTATTAACACTTCTTTCTAGATGGTAAGCCAGAAAAAATTCTCATTAAAAAGGAAAAAAAAATCTTTTTAAGTAAATTAAATAGCAAAAATACCTTTTTTATTTTTGAAAGGTGGGTAGACTAACAATTTAGGGTTCCATATTCCCCACTACCGTTACTTGCGAGGCTTAAAAAAAGATTGAAACCCACCATATTGCTTTTAATTTTTTAAAAATTTCCCCAGACCCCCCGGTATGCCCATCCCATATTAATGTGTCCCGGTTTCACTAACCAAAAATATGGCAAGCCTATTTATAGGGGGCTTTACCACTGCATAAATTTGAGAGCTTTGGGGTGAAAATAATCCAAATGAAGCCATTGTTGGCTCTCTCATAAACTATTTATGCACATGGTAAATGTTTTGCATATGTTTTTGTAATCAAACAAAAATATTGTTTGAATGAAGAACATTTTTCTCTCTTCTATCGAAGAACTAGGGTTACACAGAAACGTCGCCACCATCATGGCGAAAACATTCTAGAAATCACAAAATTCAAGAACTGCTTCAATCAGAAAACATGTACTTGAACTTATTAAACAGTCCAACCCAATTTCGTCTTTCTAAGCTGGAGGTTACACTTTACGTGAGCCTAATTAAATAACACAACACGGTCCAGATGAACGCGACGATAAAAGAGCATTGAAATTTGCCATAAACTAATCAGAAGTCGAGGTAATTTAAGTCAGAAACTGATGGTAGAGGACAGTGCAAAAGCATGAATACATCTTGTGTTTGGAAGCTCGTAAAAGTCGGCTCAGTGCCCCGGAGAACACTTTTAGGCCTTCCATTAATTCAGTTTACGGCTTTTCAAGATGGCTATAACTTTCGGGAGTTAGTGCTGCTGGTATCGTGCAGAATGCGTTTTGAAGTGTCAGAGTAATAGCACGTTTGCCAGTTTATGATTATTATTGCAGACAGGCGAATAAAATAAGATACGTTGTCACTGGATTTTAATTTTTCTGAAACATTTATTATAACTTAAGCCACCAAAAGCTGTTTACGAGGCTGTATTTTTCACAATAAAATGTCCTTGCCAATTAAAATTTACAGAGATATTCAGAAGTTACCAAATAAAACCTATTATATAGATATATGTGCACATGCGTACCGACAAGGTGGGATGAACAGGACCGATCCCCCCCCCTCCCCCAGAAACCAACTGACCGATCTGTCAGATTTTTGAATTTCCGGAACCCAATCCGGTCACCCCGAAAAACTTCCTGTTATCCGACATGACATTTTTAAATAATTAATTAGCATGTTTAAAAAAAACGTGTGTAAATTGAAAACATACGACTAAGTTGGAAACTGTGGTATGTTTAAAAACTATGCACATAATTTACAAGTTTCAAATATTACAACAGGGCATCCAGTAGACATCCGGTTGACAAGGGACCGCATATTCGATATCCCTCAATATCTAATGTATCTCTAATCCCGACTTTGACAAAAGAGTATAGAATGCGTTTTGAAGTGATAACACGTTTGCAAGTTTATGAATCTCGAATAATAAAAATGATTCAAGAATGTTTACAATAAAGTAATACGAAAACAATAAATTATTACAGAACAAATACCTATGAAAATAAAGTTTGGAGACTGTTAGTAGCTACACTTTTATTTAAGGATACTTCGAATGATTAAAAAAATATTCTCTTCGGATTCAATTTGTACTACTTCACAAGTCGATATCGATTAAATTTCAGCGCAGCTTGAAAAAGCTCCCAAAATTTGATTTGATACTTTAAGTATGTTCAACTTAGAATAAATATCAAAAAACCTAATTATTTCCAAGAACTTTCTGAAATTTTTCTTTTTAAGAAAAACAAGAAACATAAAACCAAAAATATCCCCCTAAAAAAGAAGAAAATATCATAAGAAAATACTTTGTGTCAAAAACTACGAAGAAAAATATGAAAGTATAGAAGAAAATGAGCAGAAAATGACCAAATTGCGCTTTTAAATGACAATTAAAAATTTAGCAGCAAGAAATATTTCTACGTTGTTAGCTTTTCGTTGTGTGAAAAAACTAAAAATAAGTAAAAAGAAAAATATCGTTAAAGTATCTAAGCAGAAATAATTCATTTTTAAGCAACATTCTCAAAATGATCCCTTATTTCCTTATTTGCATTTCTTCGGAGAGGACATTTTGCTTTTCGTTATATTATATGAACCAAAGAATTATCTTTTTTCTTAATTTAAACAGCGCTGCAGCTTTAGAATTAAGACACGAGTGACTAAGAAGTTGGTTAATATTTAAAAAAATTATCTCTAATTCAAGAACTTTCGGCTAAATTGTTGCTGCTTTCCCTCACTTCATTTATTTATTTATCATAAATATATGTACTTTAGAAGAAGTAAAAGAAAGTAAAAATTAGTGTTTGCGGCTTCAATTGCAATAAAATAAAAGATAAAATAAAGGTGTTCCAACGCAACAAATTAGTTGTCTAAACATATGTTACACATTGCCCCAATCTTCCCCATTAGTTAATTAAAAGAATTGATTAGACCTAATATTCTAGTACACATGGAACTATTATTTGTAATGGAAATCTCAGTTATTTAAAAAGGCAGGGTACAGAGAGCTCATATAATTCATTCCTTTTTCTACTAAGAAAATTATCAACAATTAGTCTTCTGCGAATCATTGCTTATGATAACATAAGACTAAGTTTCTTAGCTAAATAAAATAGCCATCATCAAATCACTTAAAATTACAGCTACACACAACTACTATGTATACATATATGGAATTTTTACTTTTTTTGTGACTACAGCCTTTGTTCCATTCTGGCCAATTTGCCCTCTTCTCTTCTATATACATAAAATTCAAATATATCCTCGTAAAATGTAGTCGATTTTTGTATTTTATGGCAGAGATTAAATTTTGCTCTTCTTTTATTATTTTTATGGTTCCACAAAAAAGGATTTAAGAAGTGCAAAACTTTAACTGTTTTCGTCTTTTATTATTTTTTAAAACCAAGATTTCAAAACTATGTGCTGTAAAATATTAGCCACTGTATGACTGACAAACAATAACAAATGCTAGAAGATCGTAATCATGGAAACTATTTTATAGCTGATAGAGGACCTCGGTGTAAACCTAACTCCTAATTTAATATCTAAGGCTGGAGTCAGATGAAACGATGTTTGCATTTTCCAGCAGAGCTTTGCTCTTCTTTTGTTATTTTTATTGTTTCAAAAATAAGATTTTAAAACTGCAAAAGTTGAACTTTTTTCGCGTTTTGCTATTTTTATGTTTTCAAAAACAAGATTTCAGAACTATGTGCTGTAAAATATTAATCACTGCATGATTGACTATTAATGACAAATGCTAGAAGATCGTGGTCATGGACATTATTTTATAGCTCACGGAAGATATCGGTGTAAAACCAACTCCTGATTAAATATCTATAGCTGGAATCAGATGAAACGATGTTTGTATTTTCCGGCAGAGATTAGACTTTGAAATTCTTTTGTTTTTTTTATTGTTTCAAAAATAAGATCTTACACCTGCAAAAATTAAACTTTTTTCCTATTTTGTTATTTTTCTGTTTCAAAAACAATATTTTAAAACTATGTGCTGTAAAATATTAATCATTGCATGATTGACTATTAATAATAAACGACAGAAGACCGTGATCATGTAAACTATCTTATAGCTCAGAGAAGACCTCGGTGTAAATCTAACTCCTAATTAAATATCCTAGGCTGGAATCAGATGAAACGATGTTCGTATTTTTCGGCAGAGCTTTTCTGCTCTTTTGCTATTCTTATGGTTTCAAAAATAAGATTTTAAAACTATGTGCTACAAAATATTAACCACTGCATGAATAACTAATAAGAACAAATTCTAGAAGATAGTAATCATGGAAACTATTTTATAGCTGAGAGAGGACCTTGGTGTAAATCAAATTTAATTAAATATCTAACGCTGGATTAAGATAAAACGACGTTTGTATTTTCCGGCACATATTAAAGTTTGTTATTCTTTTGTTTGTTTTTTTATGGTTTCAGAAAAAAAAAAGAAACCGAAAGATTTTAAAACTGCAAAGGTTAAACTTTTTCGTCTTTTGTTATTTTTTTGTTTCCAAAAACAAAATTTTAAAAATCATTACTACAAAATATTAATCACTGCATGATTGGAAGATGCTAGAAGATCGTGATCATGGAAACTATTTTACAGCTGAGAGAGGACCTCGGTGTAAATCTAACTCCTAATTAAATATCTAAGGCTGGAATCAGATGGAACGATATGGGAATCGAAATCTACCGCGAGCTAATCTGAAATGGAGGTAATTTAAGTCGCAATCCGACGCCATCGACGAGCGCAGCCGTGCGAATGCATCTTGTGTTCGCGAGCTCGTAAAAGTCGCCCTACAGCCCTGGAGAACACTTTAGGACCTTCCATTAATTCTGTTTACTGCCTTTCAAGATGGCTATAACTTTCAGGCGCTGCTGCTATCGCTCACAAACCTTTGAGAAATTTCCGGCTGATGGGAGCGTCCCCGTTGATAACAGTTATTGCCATTGTTTAGTGGAAATAATAAATATGAATTACAATTTTAATTATAAAGATATGCACTTTTATGTATTGACAAATTTTGTGCTGAGACTTGTGCCTCTAAATGTGGATCCTGTTACTATTGGTTGTTATAGATGCGAACGATTTCGGAATGTGCCCATTGCATCTTAACGCGTCGACTGCCGCGCGTTTACAGTGAAATCTCCTTCAGGCCCGTATAAAGTTTTGCATTCTACATAATTTTCTAAATTACCAATTTTCGTATTATTTTTATAACAATAGCTTATACCAAAATATATGCTATTATAATTTTAAGTTATATCAATAAATATAGTTTAATATTAATTAATATTCAATAATTTTGTTATTTCCTCTGCGAAATATCTTTTCAAACACATACGAATGTTCTGCGCTAGTAGTCAAATAAGCGTCAAACCAATACGGGTGATGCTGCCTGATCAGAAACTTTACTGTCACCCAAATACCAAATACGGGTGACGTGGCAGTCAACGTGTTAAATCGCGGTTAAAAGTTCTACTAAAGCATACATTATTTTTACTGTTTTAGTTAGTGACCGTAAAAGTTAAGGCAACAAAATTAACGTAACTATGGTATCGAAGGTCCCACAACATTAAAAATAAATAAATAAATCAACTAAAATTAAAATGCTTGATAAAAACGTCAACCATTTTCCGGGTTGTACCAAACTTCAAAGTTGATGGACATCTACACAAGAATAAAAGTTTTCCTACTCTTATATTTGTTAGCTTTGGGCTTATTGAATGTTAGCATCCATCTTACATTTCCATTTAATATCAACAGAAGAATGCTCGTTAAGTCCATTCTTCAGATCCAAAACTCGTAGCGTCTAACATATTTATTATATTTTTAAACTTGTGTGTGTGTGTGTATCTGAACAAAATCTTTAATAATTTTTGGTAACAGCCATAACATTTTCGGAAGAAACTCAATAATAATTGAAACACAATTAAATCAATACTGAAACATGTGAGCTGCAAGAGCTTTTTTTTTCGTTTACTGCAAAATGTTGGTTTTGCACGTAACGAGTTTTGAGACTGGGCGACAAAAATTTTAACTAAATTTGCAAATATAAATAAGAAAAAAGAAATTGCTTTCTTGGTATAGGGGCCGTTCATAAATGATGTCACGCCTTTTACCCATATATTTGACCCGCTCCTCCCTTTGTCACAATATGTCACACTTCAGTGGATCCCCTTCCCCCTGTGTCACATGTCACACTATGTTGCATAATGCTTGATGTCATACTTCTTGTTACTCCCTCCCCTCCCCTTGTCACACTTTATCACAATTTCACGAACCCCCCTCCCCCTCGAAGCGTGACATCATTTATGAATGATCCCATACCTATATATTAAATGTTAACTAAATTTGTCCAGTATTTTTTAAAAATCGACCATTATATACCGCTTTTAATATCCATCCTTATTCACAAAAAAGCCCTTAACTTAGAGACTTCAGGAGAGGAGTTCTGTCTTCAATTTAAAGGAAAATGGAATTTGGATATTTGGGTATTTTAACTACGATAAAAATATTTATTTGCTGTGAGTCCTGATACGAATTCAGTAAGAAAGATTTCAGTAAGAAAACGGCTATGGAAAATGATGTAGTCTAGAAATGGTGTCAGAAAATGTAGGCCCTTTTAGAGCTATAATAAAACAAGCTAATATCCAGCGATGTTTCCGGTTTTTACTTTCTACGAAGTTCTCATTTCTTTAGATGTTACTTAGACTCACTTATTAGTCTGTACCACTATTTCTTAGGCACCACGTAGATCAGTACAAGGTATAAATATGATATTAAGAGATGCATAAGCTCCGTGTCCAAGTTAAAGCGTCATAATTATCTAATCACGTAAACTTTTGGTATGAAAAAGAAAAATATGGATCTATCATTACTATAGTACGAATTATAACGTACGTATCGCACGTATATGATCGAATTATAGCGCACGTATCGCCCGTATAAGTTCGAATTATAACTTACGTTGTGCACCTATAATTTCGAATTATACTGTACCTATCGCACATATGAGTTCGAATTAAAACGTGCATATCGCACATATGTTCGAATTAAAACGTGCATATCGCACATATGTTCGAATTAAAACGTGCATATCGCACATATGTTCGAATTAAAACGTGCATATCGCAAGTATATGGTCGAATCGTAAAGTACGTACTGCACAAACAAGTTCGAATTAAAAAACAAGATGAGTACAATTATGATCTCTTTTCGATGCATGTTAAATCTAATGTATTAGGTTTCAATCAATCTTTAAAGATTAAAAGAAAACATATAGCCAGTTCTCACTCAACGAAAATACCTAAAATGGCGATCTTTTATATCTGGGTTTACTCTTAATGTGGCAAATAGAAGACAGCTGTACTTGAGAACACTTCTCGGAGTAATCACTAGACTGCAAAAGTAATCCGTATTTTTCGGGTCTTGCTATGATAATCTCAAAGACACATGACTGTCACAGCTGGAAAAACAAGTTGGTAATTTAATTCCCCCCCCCCCTCTTACTGTGGTTAGATATACTTTTACCTCATATGCGATCAAAAATAACGCTTTTATTTTATATATATATATTCCAAGATATAAAGGTAAGAAAATTGAGATACCAATAAAATACTTCTTTAGATACCAATTATTTTATTAAAGATCTCTTTTTAAGTCTTAACTCTTGTTAAGACTTACACCCCACAACGATTCCACAAACGTAATATTTGTATGCTGCTTTTCTCATAATATTTACTGATTTTCACGCCGCTTTATTCTAGTCATTTGCATTTTTGAATATCCTTTCATCAAGATAATAAAGTCGAAACAACTAAACTCGCATCTTTATTGCATTTCGTTTTTTTAAAACTCTTCCTTCACTATCTCAATAGTGATCATGTACAAGATATATTTTCTTCAATCCTCAAGTAATAAAGAGCTTACCTGCATAGAATTAGTAAAAAGATCGGCATTGTGTTAGTTACCTGAATAGAATTACCAAAAAGATTCTTTTCACGTAAGAAAGAAATACTAATTGTTATTTTGTTCTTAAGGCATAATTTTATGCAATTATGTAAGGAGACACTAATTCTTTTATTATGATAGTTAATCCGAAGTAATTACATTATTAATGCCCTTTCATATATACATTCATTCTTTGTTATTTCTCGTTTCTAGAATTTATTCCATTGTGTAGGGTTATTGTTCTATATGCCAGGTTTAAGCAAATAAACCTTAAACATTATTGGATGAGAAGAAAAAATCGCTCGTTTACATCAAGTCTCAGCTTATTAGTGTTCAAACGACAAAGTAATTTTACCATATTATATATATTATTGTATGTACATTCATCAGACATTTCTAAATAATAGAATTCATGAAAACCCATTACTGTTCTTTATGATGAAATTAGTAAATATTTTATTAAAACAAATTTTTGTGCATTAATCAAAACATTTCTCATAATTATAATGCATCATGGCAACAAGTGATAAAAGAAACCCAATAACCTTAACATAGATTTAAAGAACCTAATCATCATAAATACACAATAAATTATAAATAATAAATCTTTCTCTCTTTTAACGCAAGCACATATTTAAAGATTAAACATTTTTAAAAATATTAAACTAAGTGATAGATTGTGTATATGAGTGGTCAAAAGAATATCCAAGTGAATGTTTTCTACTATGTTTTTTGCACAAATATGTTGGTACATTTACTTAAAAGAAGAAGAAAAATGTTAATTTTTTTACCACGTATTTGAGTTAAATATTATGGTTATTTGAATCACTGTCCTACCCATGTTTAATATGGCCACTTGGTAACCGTGTGCAAAAGAAAATCACTTCTTTTTTAGCTTAAAAATATAAAAATGTACTGCGATCTATTAAGCTCAATAATGTAGTAAATATAGTTGCCGGTTATACACTTCCAAACTTAGTCTGATTTGTTTATCTCATTTATTCGTAGCGTCTCAAAAATGGAACGGTTCATAAAATGGCTATAGTTTCCATAATTTAAGGATGAAATAATTTATTTGCGTGTCAGATTATTCCTATTGCATTTTCCTTCAAATTTGAATTGATCAGTGACAAATATTAACATTGTGTGTGCAATTAACATTAGTAACGTTGTGTAATTAATATTAATAACATTCTGCAATCAACATTAGTAACATTATGTAATTAATATTAGTTACATCGTGCAATTTATATTAGCAATATGGTGTAATTAATATTAGTAACATTGTGCAATTTATATTAGTAATATTGTGTAATTAATATTAGTATAATTGTGCAATTTGTATTAGTAATATTGTGTAATTTATATTAGTAATATTGTGCAATTTATATTAGTAATATTGTGTAATTTATATTAGTAATATTGTGCAATTTATATTAGTAATATTGTGCAATTTATATTAGTAACGTTGTGCAATTTATATTAGTAACATTGTGCAATTTATAGCAGGATCCTTTGTCCAATTAATTTTAGTAACGTTGTGCAATTAAAATTAATAACATTGCAATTAATTTTAGCAACATTGTGCAATTAACTTCAGTAACATTGTTCAGTTAAATTTAGTAACATTGTGCAATTAAGAGCTGGGAAGAATGTGTTGCTTTAATTTTGTACTAATTCGCAATGTCCAGGAAGAAAAGGTTAGAGAAGAATGTTATTTTCTGCTATATCCGAGTAACTTTTATTTTGTCTCTGAGTTTAGGCTGACTAGAGATACCTATTTATCAAAAGTTATGTATTTTAGTACCATTTTTCTTCATATTTCAAACACCCTGAAACTGTTGAATTGTTTAGTTTTTTACATTGAGTTTAATTTCTTTTTACCATTTTTTCTTTTTATTTATTAAATTTAAACAATTTTTCACAACACATTTAAGTGAAAAAAAAGTTGGGAATTAATGGGTTAAAATAGCCAACATTAATGTTTATAATTTATTTCTTTTAGTTACAAAAATGCATAAATATAAACGTGCTTCCTCAAATTTTATTATTGAAAAGCAGAGTTTGTCTTTTTTATTGAGCTTGACAAGTCAATTTAAACTCCCTATTGAGTTACACATTTAACCTTTAGGACTTTTTCTTTGGTGGAAAGTGATTAAAAGTCTTACGCTTCAGAGGTTAGCAGATTTTTCTAGTTGTGTTTCGGATGCTGGAACAGAAAACAGGAAGCTTAGCGGAAACAAACCCTTAAATAAATTGTAGAAGTTAAGGTAAGGAAGAAAAGTTCAATTTCCTGCACAAGTTCTTGTAATTCCGGACCGTAGAATTGAAGAATCAATGACAGGCATAAAAAACAAACACTTATATGTTTTCTGAAAAATAGCCACCCAAGTGCATTTCTAGATAATTAAGTGTTTTATGCAAACAAATTACGTCAGAAATTGATTCGCTTTAGTGTGGCGACTCCAAAATTTATGGCGGAATATTTCAACACCATCTGTAGGTAAACTTTTTTTTTAATTTTTAACATTATATGAAAAAAATGATTTTTATTAAATTCTATAACCAGACAACAGTTTAAAATCAGTTTAAATATCTAAAAATGTCTGGATATCGTTGCATATTTTCAGACATCAATACAAAAAAAAAAAAATTAACGTGTTTTTAGAAACTTCAAGAAAAATTAATTCAAAAAAAAAAAAAATGTCTACTACAATGCGAACTAGTGAAGAACCATGGCACATATGAATGGAGTACTATCGAATTCTGTTAATTAATAGCAGTATAAAATCGTTTTAAAATTCAAAACTTTTCTGCATTTGTTTTCATATTTTTAGACGACGATGCAAAAAATCTTTCACTAATTTTTGTATAGAGAACTGTTTTCAGAAACTTTAAGAAAAATGATTTTGAGGGAAAAAAAAATGTCTACTACAATGCGAACTAGTGAAGAACCATTGCATATATGAATGAAGTACTGTCGAATTCTATTAACTGACAACAGTTTAAAATCGGTTTAAAATTCAAAACTTTTCTGGATTTGTTTTCATATATTTAGACGACGATACAAAAAAATTTTCACTCATTTTTGCATAGAGAACTGTTTTCAGAAGTTTCAAGAAAAATGAATTCGAAGAACAGAAATGTTTGCTGCAATGCAAACTAGTGAAGAGTCATTGCATATAAGAATAAAGTACTACCAAAATCTAGTACTAGACAGTTTACAATCAGTTTAAAATTCCAAACATTTCTGGATATTTTTTTTCTGTTTTTAGAAGTCGATACAAAAAATTTTCATGCATTTTTGCATAGCGTTATTTTTAGAAACATCTGCAATGTACACTATTGAGAAGCAATGGAGGCAATTCACCGTGACATCACGAACAAAATATCTGATAAATAAAAATGTACAGCTTTTTGTTGGCAGGAGAATCAAAGAGAATATGTGAAACAAAATTATACAATCATTTATGCAGTACAATAAATTTGTACAAAAATTACGCACGAATGCTCAAAATCTATGCTTAATTTATTGTTTGCTTTAAATTTAAATTGAGAAGAAAGGGGGCAAAAATGATTTTTTTCCCTAGTGATCCCTCCCCCAAAATCTGCATCTGTAGAATTTTTAAACCTTTCATATTTTTGCGGAAAAATAAATTAAAATGCGAAACTTTTAGTGCCTTTAGAGATTTTTTTCTTAATATCCATTCTCAAACATAATTATTTATTTATTTAATTTTCAGCTCAATTTCCATTAATTTAGGTTAGTTATACTTCTCCTTAATCATCTTAATAATTATTTTTTTCAGCAGGCATTATTCCAGCAATTAATTTTCCTTACTGAAATCATTTATTCATGCAATGCCTAGGAAAAATGATCTAAAAGGAAAAGTTTTCAAAATGTATTTCAAAGAAAATTAAGCTTGTTTAAATTATGCATGCTCTAAAACAGTAAAAGAATGTTGATTTACAGTACATTTGTTCAAAAAAATATTTTTTATGAAATATTTTAATGAATTTTTAATGTTTACGAAAAACTATTTTCAGGCGTTGCATAATGAAATTTAAATTTTGCAAAATATTAGCTAACATCTGTTTTATAAAAAAATATAATTCTGTTACATAATTGAAATTCTTTTGATGATCTTATATAAAAGTGACGACAAAAATAACACTGAAAGTTTGCATTTATTTCACCATTATTCTTCTTGGTTGTTGAAGCAATTTTAAATATTCTGCTGGTGTTAAAAAAATATATTAAGCATTTTTTAAACAAATATAGATTTATATTTGAAAAAGATATCTCTCTCTTTTTCTTTGTTAATTCTTCTTTCTTTCTTCACTTCTCTCTTAAAATTGCAATTTACTTTTTTAATGAAGGAGATAAGTATGTAAACTGAGAAGTATGTAAACAGATTGTAAACGGAATTTTTTCTCATAAAATTAAGTCCTTCGTTCTGAAACTGTAATGTTGTTTCGATTCAGCACACATTTATTCGCACATTTTTTTTTATTTCTTTGTTTTGCATTTTTTAATTTTCATATCAACAATAACATTTAAATAATTTCCATCAAGTTCTTTTTTTATTATTATTCTTTAGGCCATTTATAAATTAGGAAGTAACTAATATTTGGTTTTATTTAAATTTAAGTTTGAACACAAAACAACATTTTCTTTCATTAAAGTTTCGTTTTTCAAAAATATTTCTTTAAAGTACATCTTCAAAATATTTAATATTTATGATAACGATACAAAAATTGAAAAAGAGAATAGTAATAATAATAATAGTAATTAATAATAACAGTAATAATAATAGTATTAATAATAATATAATAATAGTATTAATAATAATAGTATTAATAATAATAGTATTAATTAATAATAATAATAATAATAATAATAATAATAATAATAATAATAATAGTAATAATAATAATGATAATAATGACGATGACGATAATGACGATGACGACGATTTTTTTTAATGACGATAACGACGATAATGACGATAATGACAATAATGACGATAATGATGATAATGATAATAATAGTAGTAGTAATAATAATAATAGTACTATTATTAATAATAATGGTATTAATAATAATAATAATAATAGTATTAATAATAATAATAATAATAGTATTAATAATAATAATAATAATAATAATAATAATAATAATAATAATAATAATAATAATAATAATAATAATCAACAATAATAATATTATTATTAATAATAATAATAATAAAAACAGTAACAGCAATAAAAATAACAATAATAATAATTATAACATAGATATTGATATAGTATCTTAGAATTAATTTTAGAATACAGTTTGCTTCCTCGAAGAGCTTATCTTGTTATTATGGAACATTAAAATGTTTATAGGAAGGATGAGTTAAGAAATCTTATCTTTGTTTACAGGCAAACTTAATGCAACGGCGAATCAACGTTGTTATGAAATAAAGACTAATACCTAAAGTTCATTTCCTTACACTGCAAGTGCCTGGGCAAAGAAAGCAGTTTTACAGCATTTTTTTAGGAAATACAAACGCAATAGCAAATGGAGAAGGACACTGGTTATTCTAAACGACAATTAGGATGAAATAAAGCAAATAGCGAATAAAAACTATATGCACGTGTTTCGGAATGGCAGAAAGCTCCTTATTCAGAAGCAATAGATCAATGTAACGCAGACAGTTTTTTTTTCATTTAAGTACATTAAAACGGTTCCTTACATTTTAAACATTTAAAATTACATTTGGTTTGAAATTCATTTACATAAATTGCAAATACCACCTATGAAAACGTAACAAGGCAGTTTTGAAAATGGTATCCCATTCATGAAAATTCCACGTGTTAATTCTTTTCTGATAAATTAGTAAGCAAACCTTAACAAAAATTAAACAATACGATTTACATCCATAACATATATTCTGTAATCATTTTTTCCCTAAAAGTTAAACCAGTTGGAAATTTAACGTACTTAATTGTAAAAGTCTAAAATATTATATTTATCATACATAGTGTAATTTACGCACGCTAATAAACATTTTTGAATGCAATAATAAATTGATTTAAAAACATCTTTACATATTAATTTTCCTTTAAAAAGTTATTTTTTCTTTTCGGATAATTCATATTATTGTCTTAAATAATTACAGTTTGAAATCTAGTAAAATAGCTTCGGTGCCATTGCTGTGATATATTATTTATTTAGTTATACATTTTATTTATTTCATTTCAAATAATTTTTTTTCATTTCATTCAACTAATCACAGATAAAAAAAAGGTAACAAATCAATGTTTAAATAAATTAAAGGCAAACAAGTACTTCTGCTATCAGAGGTACAATTCTACCGTCAACAAAAGAGCTCTGACTGGCAGAATGCCAAGAAGAATCCATTCATGTTCAAGGGGGGAACTGCTGGTATGAGTAATGTGCCCTTTCTGTTCTTGTTTCAATTCGTTTAGCACACTTTATTTCTTCAAAGGTGACGATACACCAGTTCATAAATTTGGTTGCATTTATCAGAGAATAAAACATTCCCGTGCGAATAAACGCATCTGCAAAACGATCTTCCCTAAAACTCGAATGGATTCGTCCTTTTCTGCCATGCGCAGAAGCGTCCAAGTGTCAGAACTTCGTGGTCGATCTGTAACACGTGCTCTGTAGGTTGAAGCGCGAGACAGCAACACACTTCTCATTAGACTGATAATACAAAACTATATCGCATTTTCTTTCATTAAAGTTTCGTTTTTCAAAAATATTTTTTAAAGTGTATCTTCAAAATATTTAGTATTTATGATAACGATACAAAAATTGAAAAAGAAAATTGTAATAATAATAAAAATATATAAACAATAATAATAATAATTATAGTAATAATAATAGTAGTAGTAGTAATAATAATAAAAATAAAACAATAATAATAATAACAGTAGTAATAATACTAATAATAATAGTAGTAATAATAATAATAATAAAAATAAAACAATAATAATAATAATAGTAGGAATAATAATAGTAGTAATAATAATAATAGTAGGAATAATAATAGTAGTAATAATAATAATAGTAGTAATAATAATAATAGTAATAATAGTAATAGTAATGATAATAATAATAGTATTAACTATGAAATTTTCAGTGCATCTATCGGGGTTTGGAAGCAATGAAAAGGCCGAGTGGTTATTCCCAAACGTCCGTCTAAAACTTAGTTTTATATCCCTCCGAAACAGTACTTTTTTTACCATCTGTGTCGTTTTCTGTACCCCTGATAACGTATACACAAAACTTCATGATGACCAGTAGAGTAGTTAACGCGTGAAATTTTAACAAACAGGCAAACTCAATTTCGCATTTATACTATTAGTTGGGATGGCATGACAGTATTTTGTGTTTGGAGAGAAAAAAAAATATGCTTGTGTAAATGAGAGGTTATGACATGCTTGGATAACCAAGATGTTAATGAAATTCCAAAATAGGCCCGAAATGTCTGCAAACTTTTAAAAATCAGTAGAAAATGCTATTGCTTACAACTATAGAAAACTAATTTATATCCAAAATTCTTGTCAAACATTTAGCTAGGAGAATTCTACATAACCATCAATTTCATTTAGAAACATTTTTGTATGCATTTTAACAGCATTCTAAAGAAAGCATTAATGCATGCCTCCTCTCTTAGAATGTTTGCTCGTAGGTGATGCTAAAAGCTTCGGGGAAAATCTGCTCGGGGATTAAGCCCATTAACGCAGTACAAAACATGATAGAAATAAACATGGGGTAAATCCATCTTTACGTACCGAACCTAGAATAGTCTCCCGTAAACAGATTTTAAGTGCACTCTTTGCAATTACAGATCTTTCTGAGAGAAAACGGTAACAGCCTAAAAAGGAAGATGCTAAAGAAAAGTCACATAACACAATATTTAATACAATGATTTGCTCTCCTTGCTCTTGTAAGAATGAGAATTTAAAACGCTTACTTTTTATTCGTTTTGCATATGATGATTCTTTACATTAGGTCTTTTGAAAGAGCCTTTTAAATGTTTTTTTTTTTTAAATAATTTAAAAAAAATTTTTTTTTTTAATTTTATAGCTTTGATTAAAAAAATCCAGTATGAAAAACTGGCATTTTTTTAATCAAAGCTATAAAAGTATAAGAAAAAAATTTTGCTTCCAAAAATATAAATTGGTGGTAAATAATTTAATCTACTTGTATGCTGAATGCTTTTTTAAAAGAAAAAGCAGCACTTAACAATTCTTTGTTAGTTAAAGCATACTGTATCGTGTACAAAGTGAACTTTTTAAGTAAGTAAAAGAAAGCCATCATGCAGTGGATTACTTTTCGTCCATTAATCACAATTTAGTTTCCATTTTTCATTCATTTATTTATTATTATAATTCTATTTTACTAACAGATGTAAATAAATTCCAAAGTTATTCCATGAGGAAATAGATACGAAATGTCATTTTATTAAGGCACTGTTATTTAAAAAGTTTTTAAAAAGGTGATCATGCGGCTTACGTACCGGCTCAACTATAGTTCCTTAAATATTAGAGTGACGACAATAGCAGAGCTTTTCTTTACTATGCAAGCGCTACTTCGCATTTTTTAATGGTCACGGTGCTTTAATTAAACCAATCAAGGAGAGCCCAGACGAAAACTACATCCGAGATGCGCAGTGAAAAGAATCGCCGCTATTGTCGTTACTCTGATATTCAAAGCATTCTGAGTACAATAATATTTTCACTCAAATGCGAAGAATCGTTTCATTGTTCAGGCATTTCATTTCTTGTACAATTAATCTACTAACGTATTGCCTTGCGTTTCTCAAAAAACAGCAAAAAATTTGTTTATTCTCGCCTATCTATGCTAGAATCCTTTAAGTTCAGATTCATTGCCTCAGCAAGTGCCTTATGTTTCTACACAAATAGTTTCACAGTTTTGATAATTAAGCTACGTGCATATCAACTGATGTAGCTCATTTACGGTTGCTCAAGTTATATTTTAAGGAAAGTTTTCAGAGTGGGTTAAAATAAAGAAGTAGTAATTTTTGTTTATCACCCTTCAATTCCTTTCTTTTTAGTATTACTATTTTTATTATTATTTGTATTTTTTACTGTTTATAAAAAGTTACTTAATATATAGAATTATCTAATTTTGTAATGATTTTTGTTAAATTATTGTTTTAAGCATTAGCAATGACTGCAATCTACAAATTATATAAACTCTTACTAAGGGTTAATCTGCTCGATGTTAATTTTCGCAATGTTTACATATCTTTTATTCCATGCTATCATAGAGACTTAAGAATTATTTCTTACTTGATTCGATATTTTAACGTAGCAAAAAAAAAAAAACATAAAAAGCATCTAGTTGAACATGATAGTTATTATGTTAAAAGTGTTTTATTATGTTTGATATTTTTGTTTAACGTGGTAAAATAACTTTATTGCACAATGTGTAGTCTCTCTCTCAAGTAAACCCATTCATAAAAGTTAATTTCTTCATTCGATATAACACTAGTAGCCAAGTTTCTTTCTCCCAATAACAACTATCAAGGATTGGAAGTTCATTGTCAGCAAACTTCAGAAGCTGAAGAGCCAAATTTCACTATTAACTCTTTCCTTCTCATCGTAGCCGAAATATCCCAGACTTCTGCTTCCTGTGGTTGCCGAAGCCAGCCAGAAGTTTTCCCTTACCCTCCCAATTGACAAGCTTAAATTCGCTAAAATGATTACTACAAAAACACAACTAAGCTGCTCCCCCATTTCTCGGATACTAGTTTCTTTCTCCCAATGACAATTATCAAGGATTGGAAGCTACTTGCTAGTGCTGAAGTGACTTGAATGTCAAGGGAAGGGAAGCATTCGCTCGTGGACTTCTATCTACCTGGGAAGCAAAGATTAGTTTGGGAAGGAAAAAGTTAAAGGCGTCCTGAAATTTTTCGTAAGATAAATAGTCATAGTTTACCAAGGGGGCTTTCACACCAAAAGAGAAAAAGACAAAAAACATATCTTTTCTGATCTACGCAAGAGCAGAGAATATTTCTCAAAACAAAAATATGTTATGCGCTTGCGCAGATGCGAAAAGATATGTTTTTTGTCTTTGTCACCTTTGGTGGGAAAGCACCCTAAAAGCTTTTTATGTAATTTTGTTGAATAGTCGATGCACCACAATATACAACTTGTTATTATTCCTATGTTCTGTTGAGCAGCATTCAAGTAGTTTGGGAGCCGCATGTGACTCCCGAGCCACCGTTTGCTTACCCCTGCATTAATCAATTATACCTAACTATCGATGAAGCAAGTAATAAATTACTCAGTTTGCTTATAATAAATGGTTTGATTGACTCGATGGAGGCAATTCAAGCAACGTCATTGGTCATGTGGCAGCGATGAAAGCAATGTAAGCAAAGGAAGCCGTCGCATCGCTTTACTTCGAGCTCGACACATCTAATTAAAAGCTAGGCCTAAATTAAGTTCTTCTAAAATACCTTAAATTGACACTAAATAAAACACTGTAACTATTCTAATAATTAATAAATTTCTTTTACAATGATTAAATTAAATGTAAATACTGGGTTATAATCAGAAAAAGCTGTGAAAAAAGTCTAATTAACTTTAAGGTAACTAATTTTGCCTAGTGAACTCCACGTAGAACTCAATTGAAAATTTTAGTAAACAAAGAGCGGATATCAAGTGACAACGATGATTTCTCATGAATCCCTCTAGCGGTGAATTGCCTCCGCTCTTGAAAATCCGCTCTTTGTTTACTAAGATTTTCATCTTAGTAAACAAAGAGCGGATATCACGTGACAACGATGATTGCTCATGAGTCCCTCTAGCCCTCTAGCGGTGAATTGCCTCCATTATATCTAACAATCGATGAAGCAAATAATAAATTAATCAGTCCCTCATAACAAATAGTTTGGTTAGTATGCATATTTCCTTTTCGATCTCTTTTTATATATGTAACTAATTACAAGGTACAGTTATGAGAAATAAAATCATCGAAAATATCTAACCAGTCGGATTTCCTAGACAAAGCAATTATTTTCTCATAATAAAATGATTATTACGGCTTTTCAATACATCTTTTAACCACACAATAGGGCTCCTCAGATTCGTACTATTTAATTAAAATATAGTCTGTAGCGCCTTCTAAAACTGAAACAATTATTAATAATTCATTCTAAATTGCTGAGCTAATGTGACTACAATACATTCTGCTTAATAGCATAAATGAATAATAGAACATAAGTAGAATGTGATTTTTCATTATTGTCTTCCACTGTTTGCGCAAATCTCGCACTCAACAAAGCGGCTTCTTTTTTTGAGTTCAAAGAAAACATTTTGTACCACTAAATAAGACATGGCAAGCTCACAAAAGGCAAAATCAACGTCCATTGTTCAAACGAATTCCGAAAGAAAAGCGAACAGCGGGTTTCAACGCTTCATCCCGTGTCTCGTTAGGAGCGATTTCTTTGTGATTAATTGAGACCGTTTGCGGAAGTCTTTCTGGGAAAAGAGTTAAAATAGCTCCATTGCTTTTGTATTGGGGTTAATGAACTTCAATGGAAAAAAACTTCAGGAGTGCTAATAGTTACTGCGTACTTGTTTTAGCTTCTGCGAGTATTTTTGTATTTGGATAACCATATGAAGTATATACGTTTTAGGGTACTACTAATTTAGAGTTATAATAGAACTATGAGTAATAATTGAACAAATTAATTGTACACCCCCACCCTTTAAAAAAAAAAAAAAAATCAAGCTTCAGATCCTTTAAATACTGTTATTGTCATGTAATTGTGCGCGAGTATGTGTGTGTGTGTATTTTAATTTTCCAATGAACAGAGTGAACTTAAATAATGTTGTTAATTACTCTGTTTGTGTGGGGGATTATTTTATCGGGGTTGAACACTTGTGGTCACTCTCACGCTGAACGAAATGCATGGAATGGAAAGAAATTTGGTACACGCATGGAACCTGATAAAAACTGATGCTGATTAACTTTTAGCTCCAATATTTCTATTAGGGTAACACAATCGAATATTTTTATCACTTAGACTGACTGCTTAATCTTAAATAGTGTGAGGATTCAAACAAACTGGCATAAAAGTTGACTCAAATAGTAAGAGGTGTTAATTAGATTTTGGCGTTAATCACTGTAATCGAACGGTCTCTTCCGATAATTTTACAAGCTATAGAATTATATATTAATATGAAAAAGAAGAGAAAAGCTTCTTGATGGCCACTACATACTAATTCAAAACTGTTTTAACTCCAACTGGGTACCAACAGTACAACACACTTCGAAGCAAAGCGCTATACTGTTTAAAGTATACTTCATTTCATGAGCCCCTATATAACTGATACCTACCACAACATAGGTACCAGTTATACAGGGGCTTATGAAATGAAGTATACTTTAAACAGTATAGCGCTTTGCTTCGAATTCATGTCATTTAGGGGCGTCAATTCCCCCCCCCCCTTACTTTGGGGAATATAATGTATTTATGTGTATGTGCATGTATTTTGTTGTTTTTTAATGCAGAATACATTGAGTTTATACCCTGTGCTCCTCTGGAAAATTTTGAAATGACGATCCTGTAGTCGTTATTTCATTGAAAAAAACTGACACTAAATTCATGGAGAGGACAGTTCAACAATTCTTCAAGTCCCGTATGGAAATACGTAATCCGTGAGTTGATAGCAAAATATCTTGAAAAATTTTTGCTATGGCTCTTTAACGATTCAGTCAGTCTATAATTTTGAAAATTACTGATTAATGCAGGTAAATCAATTTTAACGATGAAAATAAAGCGAACTTACTCTTTCTTTCAGCCTAAATTTAAAGTTTATTTATCTTATTAGTAATTTTTAAGGAAATTTTTTTATCATCCGACTGGCGACACATTCTCACTTCTAATCATGGGAAAAAAAGGATTTCCTTAGAAGAGAGACGTCAGTTTAATGATGTGTTTAAGAATAACAATTCCCATCAGCGGAAAGAAACCCATGGACTCTGCTCCGGACCAGCTCATTGGAGGCGACGACGGGCCGCCTCAAAAGGAAGCCTAAATCTTGCAACAATGTTTCCATTAAGTAGCTTTGGCAACCGCCCGCCTTCTTAGCACTTAAAAACATTCCGTTGTTGCAAGGAACAATGATGTATGTCGTTTGTATGCAAAAAACAAGTGTTCTTTCTTCAACGCACATTCATTTTCAGTTTTACATCATTTCATTTCGTCAACGCAAAAACATTCCGTTGTTACAAAGAACAATGATGTATGTTGTTTGTATGCAAAAAAAAAAAAAAAAAAAACAAGTCTTCTTTCGTCACCGCACTGTTTGCTGAATGTTATAAAAAATTTTCATCAAAGTTTTAGAGGTGCTTGTCCGCCAATTGCCGTCTACAGTAGTTTTCAGCAATTTGGCGATTTTTTAAAGTTGCCTTACTTGTTTTTAAAGTACCCTTTGGCAAATTTTGAAAGCGCGCTAAAAGGCCCTTTTAAAATTTGGCGACTTCTGAAAAGGCACCAAATTGGTGCAGTTGTAGTACTTCCTACGATAAGTTACCGTTTTAGATAAGGTATATTGTTTGATTATTGATTAAAACATGTTGAAAAAACTGCTAAATTGAATAAAGAAAAGATTTCGCTATTAAGGAAATGTAAAGCAAATTTTATACACCCTCTACATACGACCCAAGTTCCTTTAGACAAGCTTATTAAAGGAGCTTTCGGCTTGAAGTCTTTCTTGATTTGAACAGTTTTTGCAGTTCAATTTTGAGTAGTTCAAAAAAAATGTAACGACTATGGAGAAAGTTCAATATGATACATAAATCCTAATCTAACAGATGGATATGCTTTTAACGAACTTTATCGGAAAGCTTCCATAACGTAGAACCATGTACAAATACAAAGTTCATTTAGAACTAAACGAGCCTATTTTTCCACGAAGCTTTCCTATTTGGATTTTTCATTATATTTCTGAATGAATGTATGAATAAATAAGTGAATAATTGAAAGAAAAAATAATAAATGAGTGAATAAATGCATCAATGAGAAAAAGAATTAATGAAAAAATAAACAAATGAGTGAATAAATACATAAATGAGTGAATGAATGAGTTAGTGAGTGAATGAATGAATATGAATTAATCGTTGGAAGAGGTACATTTGAAGTAATTAAGAACCAAAGCTGAATGAAAAAGAGAGAGAGAGAGATAGCTAGATTATCAATTTGATATTTGTGTATACGAGAAAATTGGCTCGTAAAGCTCTAGACGAAACTTTATGTTACATATAACTCAAATTTTTTTCTTAAATTCCTCCACTATTTTTAAAGTAAGTATGAAGATTTTGTCATGTACATAAAAACATAACTAATTAATAAATACATTACGTCATATGAGATCATAAGGTGACGGACATGGCAAAACAAGAACATATGTGCCATGTGCCGCAGCATGTTTTTACATCATGCTTCAAAATTGAACTTATCAGACTAAAACTCTTCTGCTACTTGTAAAGTTAACATGATGTGTAAGCATAGCAAATGCATTAAGTTCTTTTATTATTTTTTTGTACGTGAAATGAAACATGTTTTGTCACACTCATGGAATTTAAATATTTCTAGGACTCCTCCAGGACAATAGGTTAACTACATATATACAAAAAAAAGTTAGGAAAGGAGCTATTTGTAAAGTGAACATGGTGTGTAAACACACCAAATGTATCAAGTTATTTTAATATTTTGTGCATGAAATGAAACATATTTTGCTATGTATGTCTCTCAAGGAATTAACCTATTGCAGTGGTTCCCAACGTTGACTAGGCTCCGACCCATCTAACAAAAATTTCCAACCTTGGGACCCTCTTATTTTTTGCTGTCTTAGAGAAAAGTGGGCATAAATATTGGTAATGCTCAAATCCCCTAGTGGAGAGTTGTGGAACAACTTAATGCGGTCTTATTTGTTATAATTGAAATTTTTTAAAAAATGTAGTGTTACCAATATGAATGAAAGACTGTTGTAATAAGAAACACAACTTAAATAATTTTTTTTATTGCTTAAATATCTACATCCTGCAATGTTTTCTTAAAGTTATTTCAATGGAGAAGGATATATTTGTTTCTTATTTCTCTTCATTAAAGTTTTAGCATTAACTTAAACTTTAGTTACATTGATTCGCAGACTTCCTATTTATTTCAATTCGTGCGTACAGTGGCGAGGGCCCCACTCAATATTCGCTCACGACCCACCAGTGGGTCGCGACCCATAGTTTGGGAAACACTGACCTATTGTCTTGAGTGAGTCCATCAAATATACAAGTACATATATACTGGGAGAAAAAGTTAGGAAAGAAGCATTCCCTTTCTTGTACTGTTTCTTATTGTGTGCCACTATTCCCCGCACTGAAGCATGTGCATTGTGGGAAGGGAATTTTCTCTCCCTCCAATTGCTGGTAGCCTAGCACTGCGTCCCATCAAGTACCATTACTGTAATTTCCGCACAAATACCGCAAGGGAATATTTTGTTTTGTTTCTCTATGTTTCTTGTGAAAAAGTGGAAAAGTCCCATCTTGTCATTAGTTCCTTTCTCTCTCTTCAGAGAGGAGGCTAAATAAGAAGCACCAGTAACATTCGAAATTATATTATCAGAAGGCTCTTCTATTCCCTGCGAACGATTGATTATTTCCTGCTTCACCTAATGTTTGATGCTCTTAATGCATGTGACAAAAAAGCCAGCTATATTTCTTGCTATATGCGTAGTTTTATTCTGAAACGTATCACAACGTTGCATGGTGAGGTCATTAATTAATACCTAATAATGTTTGTCGAGTTTAAATACGTATAAAAAGTAATTTCACGTTAAGAAAGCACAAATAAGCATTAAAATGCAGACATATGTTTCGGGATTTGCTTGGAATCCCTTTTTCAATGCGACAGGGAGCTTCTAGATGCAAAACATCCAAATGAAGCAGACAAAACAACAAGGCTTATATAGCCTAAGAATTATCTGTAAACCAATGAGAATAAAGCAGCGTGAAGTGGAAGTAGAAGTAGCAGGGAAGGCACCAATAAGAGTGCAACAAACGAACCCAGTTGAAAGTGCACGAAGTAAAAAAGGAATAACAATTAAAACAAAGAAAAAAAAGACCACAACGTGTCTAAAAATAAGAAAAGACATGAAAAAATTTCATGTATTTTCCCATTTTTATGCATGCTGGGTTCGTTTGTTGCTCTCTTATTGGTGCCTTCCCTGCTACTTCTACTTCCACTTCACGCAGCCTTTATTCTCATTGGTTTACAGATAATTCTTAGGCTATATAAGCCTTGGTTTTATTGTTTTGTCTGCTTCATTTGGATGTTTTGTATCTAAAAGCTCCCTGTCGCATTGAAAAAGGGATTCCAAGCAATCCCGAAACATATGTCTGCATTTTAATGCTTATTTGTGCTTTCTTAACGTGAAATTATATTTTATTGCAGTTTACTTAGCACAAAGTTAAATTATTATTTTAAATACGTACTTTCTATCATGTTTAAGAAGCGTAGCTATTTTTTGTAATATCTCCGAAAATTGGTCAGTTTCCACGATCGCAATCCATTTTTTATGAGTTTTTTTTTTAATCAGATTTTGTTGATTATTATCGAAATTCTATCGATTTTTTTTCAAAACTTGACACATTTTTATTGAATTTCAGCAGTTTTTCGCAATGTTCAGCCATGTTTCTGAAAAGCACGACGTTAATTTGGCATGTATGCTTTCTACCGATAGTTATACGCACAGATAAAAAAGATTACCGTAAAATAAATTTAAATGGAAGGGGGAGGGAGAAAGAAACTAAACTGATTTTTCTGTAAAAGGCACAAACTAAAAATCAAAAGAAGTATATTTGTTTATGTCTAAAACTTAAACAATAGATTAAAATTAAGCTATTAAATTAAAACAATCTAAATCTTTCTATTTTTCTCTATGTTTTTTAAAAGAATTAATGTCATGTTCGAAATGATAGCATTTGGCTTTTATGACGGCTCAAAATTATTAACAAATATTAGTAGCTAATATGCGCTTGAACTCGAAAAAATTAACTTAAGTAATTAAGAATAACTAAGAGTAATATTAGCTTTCTGCAAGTAAATTTGTAAGTAGAAAGTAAAAGCAGCAAAAAAATTTTTTTTTAAATTTTAATTCAGCGAGGTTTTTTTGTGGTTTCCTTTTTTGCTGGATTTTTTGCGTTTAATATCTTCTTCACATTTAAACTTATTTTTACCATTTGGCTTTTTCTTAGCACTTCATCTTTTTAATGAAAAATAATATATCAGAACAGAAGGTGTACCAGTTTTCTTCTCAGGCTAGTGGGGTCAAATATATTGAAAAAAGTGTGACATTTATGAATGGTCCCTAAGTACAAGGACAGCGTAATTTCACGTATTGTTAAACAAAAAAATGCAGGCACACGTTCCGGGATTAAATGGACTTTCTTCATGAAATTTCAACTTTAGAGAGGAAACAAGTCCTGTAAAGGAGATTCGTAAGATTAGTTCGAAGAGCTTACAATTTCATGTACTAATGAACACGTTCCAGGTAATCCCGAAGCACGTCCCCACAATTTTATTTCTTAGTTGTGCATTAAATTACATTGATTTCCTGTTCTATATTCGCAGTTTCATATCAAAGTCTTGGTTTATAATTTTTGTTGTATGAATTTAAGTATAAATATATATAGAATATGCATAACTTTTAAATATAATTTTAATGCAGACGTTATTTTTACAACATAATTTTATATGATAATTTTATCTTCGCTCAGAAACATATATTTATGTATTAAAGGGGGGAACGTTCATTTGCATCTAACTGTATTATAAAAATAGGAATTGTACTAATTATAATATTAGGAATCCGTTGAATTTTCGTGATGGATCTCGAAGCAATTAATGTCTACGCACAGAGCAACATTACATTTCTTACATGTAATAGTTGAACGTCTTTGTACGTTTTTTTCGCACACACGACACATCTTCGTCGATTCTTAATTGCTTGAGGCCAATGTCTATCATTGGAATTTCTTACGCAAAGGAGCTTCCTAAGCGGTGTTGGACTTAATTTACAGGGTGTCCCAAAACGACAGCATAAACTCAGCACAGCTAGATTCCTCGTTGGGAGTACATAAAAACTGCACAAAGAAGCGTTCCTGTACGATCCATAGTTTACGAGAAAAATACAAAAAACAAAGTATGACGTCACTACCGGTGCAAAAAAAAAAAAAAAAAACACTGTATTGGAAATATCAACAACAGTATTTGCATGTCCGTCCAGACGATAATGTTTAAAATGTTCGCTTTAAACATTTTTTGGGACACCCTGTATTGCTGCTTGAAGGACTTGATGCGGTATTATTTGTTGTTATTTTCAGAAGCTGTCGTATAAGGTCTTTTCGAAACACTTTATGAGTACTTTTTGGAACATTTCATTTCAACAAGTAATGGCAGTTAACCACTGTAAGGTCCAGAAGATGGAAAAAAAAAATTCTTTGTCCACTCCAAAGTCCTTCGTCCAAATGTATAAGAATTTGCCATTCTGTCACTTAAATTAACGTATCCCATATGCTGGTTGTATTCATGAACCACAATAGGTCTTCTGTTATCTTCGTTCGTTTGTTCGTTAGGATAATGCATATTACTCAGCATGTAAACGTCTTTTTTGACTTTCCAGCGTAGAGCTGTAAGTCCTGATGCATTCATTATACGAGGGTCATTTTTTAAAGTCAGAACCGATTGCGCATAGTGTCTGCGCATCCAGTCAGGTAACGTCAATTCAAGGTCAGCAATTCTTGGCCGGTCCCCCACTACGCCGCCATTACGTTTCACGTGGCTGCCAGTGCTGGTTGGGTGGTTATACTGCGTAATTTATCGCCATGTCTATCAGAAATCCCGCCGATTGTGAAGTGCGTGGCGTTATTCGGTTTCTGATTGCAGTAAACGTTCGTCCTGCTGAAATTCAAGAACAAAAACGCAACTGGACAATTTTCACCGAGAAGTACTGAATCATCCACCTTACAGCCTAGACTTGGCACCATCAGACTTTCATCTCTTTCCATAACTTAAGGCAATTCTCCGTGGGAAGCGTTTGGAAAAGGATGACATGCTTAAAAAAAGTTATAAACTGGTTTAATGGTAGGAGATAGAGTTCTTTGATGAAGGGATCCAAAAGCTGGTGCCACGGCTTGACAAGTGCTTGAATGTTGATGGCGATTACGTTGAAAAGAGAAAAAATGTTCATATTTTAGTTTTTGATATAATTTGTGTTATTAAATGAAGTTTCTTTTACTCCATTACAAAATGGTTCTTACTTAAAAAATGACCCTCGTATTTAGTTTTAATTTCCTCTTGTTTAAGTTTCGGTTTCATCAGATCCTTAGGAAAGCATTTTCGATTTGGTTTTATAGTTCCACAACTATTAATGTGGTACTTTATTAATAGATCACAAAATAACATTGGAGAAGGAAATTGTCCGTAAAGAGCTTGTGCCCTTTATTCCTAAAATGATCGCACATGTTTATAACCACAGTTGATGAGTGGGAAGGATTTCCTGTTGATTTTTCTTTTCCTGTATAGACTTGCATATGGTAGGTGTAGCCGATTTTATCGCACACGTTATAAATTTTAATTCCCCATCTTTTGTGTTTCTTTGGAATATATTGACTTGAAAATGACGCGCCCTTTAAATTTCACAATTACTTCATCAATTGACAGTTCTTCGGTGGAATCATAGTCTCTTAAAGCACAAATTTATGTGTTCGAAAACTTCACGTACTTTCCAGAGTCTGTCGTAGTTCGGATCTTCACGATTTGGAGTTTTCTCACTATTGGAAAAGCGCAAAAAATTTAATATTTGTAAATGTCTGTCGCGTGACATACTTTTGCCCAAAATAGGCGTTTCTATTAGCTCATCTTTTGACCAATACTCGGAAATATCGTCCTTGTCAATATGTACCATTAAGCCTGATAAGTTAAAAATAAAGATATATTTTAGTAAATTTGTAGTTCATAACCTCTTCAGACCCCAGAACTAAGCACAAGCAATTCTGACGCAATTCTTTAGTTCTCTGATTAAAAAAATTATTGCAAAACAAAATAACTAAAAAATTTTTAAAACTTTTAATTAATAATTGGTTTAAATAATAATTAATGCCCAATTTCCAAGTTTTCCATGTTTAAAACGAAGTAAACTCTCTGTTGATTAATTTCAAAAACAATTGGGTGTTTTAGCTTTCAAATTGCACAAACAGTAACTAATAAACATTATTTTAAAATGTACCCAATTGAATACACTTGGAATGAAGAGGTTAAAGATCTGTGGAATAAAGAGTCAAATATATTTAATTTAATTTAGAGAAAGAAAAAAAAAATCATCTGCCAAATTTTAGGATGCATGTAACTGTATCCGTCTGGCACAATCTATGTTGTATGGCTTTAATGACTCCTATGGGAGATAATTGATCACTGTCTTTCTCAGCATGAAACATCCTCTTTTTTTTTGCTCTCGAAACAATATGCCATTCAACCAAATAACTCCAGGACGCTCTAGTTCCCGATAGAATGCATGCTGAGAGCTTTCACAATAGACAGCGGGTTGTGGTCGGAGCTAACGAATATAAAAATAGTATTGACCTGGAAAATACCTTACAAGGATAAAATTAAATGCTCGACTAGTGTTTATGAATTATGCGTCTAAGTACCATGTTTTTAAGATTTTACTGATAATAACTGCTCAGATTTGAAAGGTAAATCAAGTTTATATAATTTTCTTTAGAATGTAATCTAATATATACGCCGCTTAAGTGTATGTTTGTCGCCGATAGCTTATTCCGAATTTCTTACTTCGAGAAAACTGCATCGTGCTGCCATTTACACAATTGTTTCTATAATGGAAACGACTAATAATCAAAACATTTCTCTAACATTTCGAGTGAGGCATCGCTAGATTTGCAATTTCCGTTAAAATTAATGTAGACGCGGATTTAATTTAATCCTTCTTTCTTTGTTTAAATTTATTTATTATCTGTAATTTTTATATATATTAAAGTGGAATCGCTCTTTCTTCCAGGTTTCGATACAACTATTGTTTTGACGATGATTATGTTGGATATAAATAAATAGTTTTCACAAATAATTTGATTATACAGTAAATAATATTTTTATTTTACAGATTATTATAACTAAGATGGTTTTTTTTCGGTAAGAATATTTTTTAATAATCTCTTTTTTAATTTTATAAATATCTCTTTGATTTGATGTGCATTTCCGGTTACTGGAAGAATTGTATATTTATAATATCTGGAACAGCGGTCATTTCGTATGACCACCGGGCTTACCAGGTTATATATAAATAGGCAGAGACAAAAGAGTTAGGTACCATTTCCTAATCTGTTTTTTAACCGATTTTTTTTTGTTTAGTAGCTATTGACGAGTTTTAGTGATATCAATTAAAATATGTTAACAGATTATTATTAGTTAATTATTTCCCCTTTTCTTTTGTCAGGCAAGCCTCATTTATAATAGTAATGATATACGGTTATAAATAGCAGAAGGCAACATGTCTTCGTTGAGTAAATTATCAGGTAATAAATATAAAACTCATTGCTAAAAAAAAGTTTTTTTGCCATTATGCAGGAATATTAAAAACAATCATAATAAGAGTTTGAGTGAAGGTTTCTCTGAAGCTATAGAATGAAAAATGAGAATAGTGCATGGAAGCCAACATTTAAGTTAAATTCAACTGCAACTCAACTAAGTACGAAATCGGTAGAAGTACAAGCGGCTCCATTTATGATTGCAATGGGCCTTGTGGCGACAATGATTTACAATATGTTTGCTTTAAATGGGGATGATCAAAATATATTCGACTTTATAATCTCCAAATTTGATGAATGATATTTATCTTATTATATAATTAGCAAAATGTTTTCAATGCTAAATTTAATTATTACGATGAAATTTCGACTGTTAGGATAACTCTAGTTCACAATAATGCATTATTTGGTAGCGTAAAATGGGGTGTGATTATGCCACTTGGGGTAAGAATGTGATATCCTGGAATTCAGCTACAACAATATAACAGTGCTTGCTGCTTCGTGCTACCTTAGCACTACCTATAATTCATGGAATAAGCTAATTTATTTTAATAGCAAACGATTAGATTGTACTTGCGCGATTAACTCATGATGGCACATTCTCACTTTAAGTGGCATAATCTTACCCCAATTTATAGTAATGTTTCGAAAATAATTCACGGATACTGACTGATAAAACTGGCCGAAACACTTTCTGTTTGATTTTTCTGTCATTTCATTTGTTTCATTTTCTTAAACATGAGCAATTCATCATAATATATATGGTTAGTGTGTTTTCAATTTTTGTAGTACGGTAAAATGGGGAGAGATTATGCCACTTGGGTTGAGAATGTGCCATCATGGAATTCAGCCACAACAACATAACAATGCCTTGTTGCTTCGTACTAACATAGCAACTTATAACTAATGGATAAAACTAATTTACCTCAATAGTGTTACGATTTTCGGGGTACCGATGTTGTTTCTCGCCAAGCTTGGCTCCATCTCGGATCGCGTGATAGACAATTCTAGCCTTCGATGGAAATTTCTCGAATATTCTGTCACGTGATCCGCGATGGTATATAAATAGCTTCGGGCGCCCTACGTTGGGCGCCATTTGTTACGGATTTTTCGTCTTACTTTACTTTCAACTTCAATGGCTACTTCCTTATACAAAATCAGAGAGCAATTTATTTCACAAACTATTTACACTATATACAAATTTTTCATAAACATACCTCCCGTATTTCTTAACCAAAATACGAAAAGAGCCAAGCCCGAAACTTGCAGCACAACGGCTCAGACGTTTATCAGGCACTCGGCCAAAGTCTACAGCGTAACTGACTCTCAGAACTCCGAACCCCCTTTTTTAACTTCTCGCCGGAGCTATTTATATACCATTGCGGATCACGTGACAGAATATTCTAGAAATTTCCATCAAAGACTAGAATCGTCTATCACGCGATCCGAGATGGCGCCAAGCTTGGCGAGAAACAACATCGGTACCCCGAAAATCGTAACATTAGCTAACCACTAGCTCGCTAAGTGGCCAAGTGGCATAGCACTAGCTCGCTTAACTCTCGATGGCATACTCTCACCCCAAGTGGCATAATCTTACCCTATTTTATATGTTTCAAAATATAATACACAGACACTGGCCAATATAGCTAACAGAATCACCTTCTGTTTAATCTTACTGACATTTCATTTCATCTTCTTGAACATACATAAATAAGTATTTTCTAGAAAAATAACTGATTAAACCTTCAAATGTTGACCAGTTGTTCATCATTTTCCCTTAAGGTATCTCAGTGCTATCTTCATATTAAAAAAGATCTGCTATTCAATCAATATAAACAAATGTTTTTAAAATTAATATTAGATCCCTAGTTCTGCCTAATTTACTGTCTTTGAAAGCCGCATAAACGCAAAATCGACTGATTAAATGTCATGGAAGCATTTAAAATTCCTTCAGAACTGAGCTTCTTTTCGTACGTAAGTTACTTTTGTAAGAGCAATATCGATTTTTAAAGACTCACTCTTAACTTTCCGCAGGAAGGAAACTTTTAATTTCGTATTCAGAATTGTTCTTGAACAAATCTTGTAAGTTCTAGAATAAAAGTAAGATTGATTTAAAATCAGAAGGCCACAGTGCTTTTCAAGTCTTACGAATGGAATTGGGTATCTGTCGGTGCGGTAGTAGTTTGAAATGTAATGTTGAACTAGTTATGACTTAAACTCCTAATTCTTTAGAATTAACTTTAAATTATTAAAATAATTACAATTATGATTTTTGAAAATGCAAAACATATACTTTTATTTTCTTGGAAATATCTGCTACTGTATCCTTCAAAAATTACTCGACGTTTGAATATTCCTAATCCATACTACATACCATTCAGGGGTAATTTTCATTTTGCTTCTGTGAATTCCGATTTCTTCGCAAAATCAAGAGCAGTGGAAATGTACAGTACACCCCACTATAAGATGTGTTTTTATATAAAGACGGATTAGTATAACACGGCAGAAAAATTGTCATCATATTCGTATAGCACGCTAAAAGTTGAGCTTATAATACGGCTTATTGATAAGTGTTTGAACATTTTTGTGAAATCAAAATAAAACATTTGTAATTCTACGGCAATAAAAACTGTTATCATGTGGTGTCTTAAATTTGGATATTGAAGAAAGCTACTTTAAATATTTTTTTTTCTAATGGGGCTGTGTATGGTCACTAACCTTTGCAGACCTTGCGCATTCCAGGGAAATCGGCATCCATTCTTTCACGTAGCTCCACTGTCGGCGGATGCCATTATTACTGCATTTGGACGCTCAGTTTCCCCTAGACGGCGGCACCTGAGCTCTCATTGATGCAGACCGCACAAGGAATTTAAGTTAGCCGAGAGCATCCAAGCCAAATGTCTGCTCAAGGGATCTTCTACGTTCCAAACGGCATGGGCACAGACGATTTTCTGCATCTTGAAAATCCACCGACTTGGGACAAGTTTGAACCTGCGATCTTGGGCATACGAGACCTGCGCCTTACCACTATGCCGCCCAGTCGACACTACTTTTCAGGGGACCATAACCATCTCCTTGATATTCCTAGTCTCCGACTGGGAATATCAAGGAGGGCAAGGTCGACACAGTAAGAGGTAGGGAGGCTGGGCTGGCGGGGTTGTTGTACGCAAAACAGTCCAGCTGACCTATCTCGGCAAAAAAAAAAAAAAAAAAAAAAAATGGGCCCACCGTAGTCGACCGACGGCCACCAGGTGCCAGCTTCGGCGCCCCTAAGGCCTCGGCTAAAAGGTGTACGGGTGTCCGGTGGAGAAAAGTCGACAATACTTTAACTATAACAAGTAATAGAAACGCTTAGGATTCCGAAAGGCTCATGCATTTGCATAATATGAGTGAATCGTGCAATACAGAACGTTCAGTTCGACCACGAAGCTCTGACGCATGGACGCTTCTGCGCATGGCAGAAAAGGACGAATCCATTCGAGCTTTAGGGAAGTTTGCTTTGCAGGTGCGTTTATTAGCAGGCGAATCAAATTGTTTGCTTCTCTGTTTGTTGAAAGCAGCCAAATTCACAAATTGGCACGTGGCATCCGTTCGGAAGAAAAACGAGAACAGAATACGGTACATTCCTTATACCAGCAGTTCCCCCCTTGAACATGAATATGCTCTTCTTATAGTGAGTGTAATTAGAATCGGCGTGTCAAGGTCACACAACTCAACCTTTTCCCCTTCTAGTCACCATGGTTTCCGTGTTAAAAACTTTTTCCCCACTTGGTTTGGGGAACATAAGTCAGTTTGTTGTGTTTCAGTTATACTAATAATAATAGACGGATTAAAATCAGATTTATTTCTCAATCGCAAAGATTGCGAAAGATAAAGTATTCTAATATTTTGAACCAATCTAAATATTATTCTAATATTTTGATGTGTTTCAGAAAGCTATTGTATAGCTAATTTATTGTATTTTATATTTTGTAAATGTTAAAATCTTATCTAAAAACTCCAAATTTAATTTATGAGAAATTTAATTCCATTTACTTAAAATAAAAAATAAATTACTTCTTTCTTATTACTTTTTACAAATTATCCTAATATTTTGAATCGGAGATGTAGTAAGGCAATTGCCTTAACTGCAGTGCAAAAAATAAGTCTGGCTCTGTTATCTATCTCGCAGTGTTGCCATGGAGACAAAGCAGGAAACGCGACATTGATGCGCCTATTCTAATTACACAGACTACAATACTCTGCCAGTCAGAGCTCTTCCTTATGGAAGAACTGTATCTACCAATGTGAGAGGTAGATACGATAACATATTGAGGTTCCAAATGTAAAGTAATCCGTGGCATTCAGCCGACACGTTGGGGGTCATTCTTAAATGATGTCACACTGTGACAGTTTGTGACGAGGTTAGAGGGTAACAAGAAGTGTGACATCGTACATTTTGATTCCTGTAAAAACATTTATAAGCAGCAAAATAAGCTTATTTTATGCTAATGTAATATAGCGTGACATGTGACAAAGGGAGTAGAGGGGTATGTTGAAGCGTCAGTGACAAAGAGGGGGGAGAGTCAAATATATCGTAAAAAGTGACTTCATTTATGAACGGTACCCTGCTCTGGTTCTCGTTCGCTTACCATACTTGATTTCTTCCGAACTGATGCTATCTGCCAGTTTCAAAAAATTGGTTGCTTTCAACAGACAGAGAAGCAAGCATTCTGATTCTTTTGTGCTAATAAACGCACCTGCAGAACGAACTTCTTTAAAACTCGAGTAGATTCGTCCTTCTCTGTCATGCGCAGTAGCGTCCACGTGTCAGAAGTCTGTAGTCGAACTGCACTTATCTATTTATCAATCTTTATCGAAAGAGATATACAGACAGACAGATAGATGTGATGTATCTCATACAATGCGCTAATAGCTTTTGAATCTACATTCTTTAATAACGATGTCAAAAATGCTTAAAACGCCATTACTGTGCAGTTATCAAGATAACATATTATATTAATCTGAGTAATTAACTTTATTACGAGAATAAATTGATCATATTTCCTAATCTAGAAACTTTTGGGAAAAGAAGTTTCTATGACGCTTAGAGTTAACGAATTTTTGATTGGAGCAAGATAGAGGCATCATTAATAGATGATTTTTGTGAGGGGGAAACTCCGATGAATGGGTCGTGTCTGTCACTGAGATATTTTTATCGCAGCAATTTCCTGAAGCCCTTTGAGACAAAACATTAGTTATAATTACTTCGCTTCGTCGCATTCAAGGGAAGGGGATGAGTTCATAAAAAAAAATTCCATTACATTCAAATAACCCCATCATTAACAAGAGATGCTAACTCTTATGCTATCCATTCACTGATAGTTCGGTTTTTTTCCTTTGTGCTAAGATAATTTTGATTAAAGTGAAGAGCGTGTTGAGAAGTCAACAAAAGTTTATGCTTGGACTTCCCATTGTTCTTCTTGAAATTAATTTTGCTGTGTGACGACAAAAGAGACTATAGACGTGAACTTTTTAAACTCGCTCTTACAAAAGTAAATAAAGGAGAACAGTAAAAGTTTTGCTAACGCGAAATTATCGTGACAAAACTAGCATGGAGTTATTTAATTAAGATTTTCCTTAACATCCCCCACAGCACATTTCTTTCATACATTAAATAAGAAAATCTGAAGTTACTAGTAAGTAGTGGTTGTTGTTGCTGTCGTGTCCTCGCGCGTGGCGAAGAAGAATGGTTACGCTGCTCCTGAGTCTCACGGGGCCCTTATAGGCAGGAGTCCGATTTCCGCCCCTTTGAAGTGTCTTAACTTTTTGAACCAGCTCCCAGATGAGAGACCGTCACCTGGGATTGGCATCCCAGAGTTATCGTTTCACTTGGAGGACATTGGAGCCACGACCTATTTAACGTGCACCAGCTCCCTTTAGCGTACAAGGCCCTATAGGAACCAGCCACGAGAGGTTGACGCCCTCCCAAACACTGACCTAAGTCGATGTTGCTTCACTTCGGTGTTCTGCGGGAACCGAGCTTATACCGACTGGTCCACTGCGGGACACTAGTAAGTAGTATCGAACATGATTCAAAGTATAGGTGAAAGTTAGCTGTCGCCATTCGCCAAGTGGCGATTAAAACAGTAAACGTGGAGATTAAAAGATGCCTCATCGATCGCCACTCCTCCTGCTTCATCTTCATTCTTTAAACGTTTTACATATTTTTATCTATAAATTTGAAGAATGGAATAATTTAATGAACATCCTAAAGATAAATTGAATTTTCATTTTCTAATTCTTGTTATGAGCAAATCACTTTTTTTCTTGGAAATTTGCCAATATTGAACACGTCCTTCGCGCCAAAAATTACATGCCGCATTTCAACTTTCAATCTTTCGGCATCCTGTACACATTTAAATCATTTTAAAAGTTCGGAATAATTTTAGCATGTGATAATTCAAATCTGCATATGTCTTGTTTTATTTCAATAATTTATTTATTTCCCAAAAGCTTTTAGAGTTAGTTTTCAATTCTTATTAGCAATTTTAAAAAGTGGCGACTAACAAAACTAAGTCTAACTGCCACTGGCTACTAACCAAATTTCCCAGTTTTCACCTATAATTTAGAGTAAGTTGGAAACTCAAAAAAATGTTATTTTAACTGCAATGAATATAATTCACATTACGTTCATTTTACAGAATATCCGTAAAATGCATTTGTAAAATTAAAGTTAATTGACTTCGTCAATTAGGATAATATCAAATGAAAACGGATTTGTAATTTATTAGCAGTGCGGCAGTTAAAAAGTAGATGCGTAACGTGTAATTTAAAGCTGTAATAAAAATAATGTCAATATGTAAAGGCTTAAACGTGGAATAGTAAGATAATATGCATGGAACACTGATAAAAATAAAATATTTCACATTAAATGGCGCTCTGAGACTTTTTTTTATCGAAAATTCATTTGATCTTGAATACTGATTTTTTTTGAAAATTTAATTGTAACACCTTAACTGCCTAAGTACGCTGATTAATTAATTATGATGTTAAAGACATAGGTTTACGTTGTACGTACTGCCATTAGTGCTATTTGCTCTTTATTTTCAAGTCAATTCTGGGTTTTATTTTCGGAGCATGTAAAATTTTATTAAATAGAAGCCTTCTGTTACATTGCAGCTTGATATATTTACAACTGCAGGATACATACTTGGAATAAACGTGTATTCCATGAAATTAAAGTGCATTTTCTTGTTAATAACGTGGTATGTGTTCTATGCACGCCAAAATATTCCGTGGAACCACTACTTTTTAAGGACTAAATATTGAACTGTTTTCATTCGTTAAAAATATTAATACGAATTAAATGATTTTATTTAGAATAAAACTTTTTTTTAAGAAAAATATAAATTCATATAGCTGTGCAATGCCACCAAACTTACCCCTTTGTCGGAGATAGCTTAAATTCCCCCCCCCCCCCCCAGGCTTATCTCAATAGTAACGTAAGTCAAAAAGAGATAATGAATACGTGTAGCAAAATGGATTGTGTTCCAAACACATTATTCACAGAAATGTAGACTTACAAATAGGAATCAAACGTGACGTGCGAATATTTAACCTACCTTGCGACACCTGCGATTAGTCCAAAGTTGCTATACATATACACAAGGATGACGCAACCTATTGTATTTTATAGTTTGCCTAAACCAATCCGGTTAAACGATGAAAACTGAGTACAAAATAATTTTAAGAATTTACATGACAGCATGTTACCGAATTCGAGTATCATCTCAGCATGTAGCTCTAACTTATTAACCCATTAACGCATTTGCCCGTGTCTGACACGGGCGAAAGTTACCTGCAAATTTTCTCATGCCCGTGTCTCACACGGGCGATCTTGTATCTCACGTTATTTTATTTCTAAAGCCCGTCTGAGATCCGTTTGCGCTTTGTTTGTATAATATTTTTAAATGTTTAAATTTTATACCACCCCCCCGCTCTCTAGTCGCCCCCTACAATTGAAATTGCCAAAAACAATTGATACTATACCTAATACAGTAAAACCTGTAAAGCTGACCACCTGTCTAAGTTGATCACTTTTCCCAGGAACGGAATTAGCCCTTCACCCTCTACCTCACCCTCTATAAGCTGACCACTGAAGTGCTGTACCTTGAGTGGTCAACTTACACAGGTTTCACTGTATATTCATTTTCTGTCAAAAAATAACTCGATCATTTTTACCAGTTTTTCCGAAAAAAACTCGTGCTTCAAGGGTTAACTCGCATATTGGAGAAATTCAGAAAAATGCACTTAGTTACACCAAACTGATAAAAAAAGTGCCAATTGCACCAAAAAATGGTGCATAATATATTGCACCATTTGCAAAATTTGCACCCTATATTGGTTTAAAAAAAACACCCAAAGTTTTTAGTGTGAAAAGGCGAGTGATAGTAAATGCTGAAATAACCGGTTTTGCAACTGTAAATTTTGCACATATAATGCTCGGATACTGCAACTGTAAATTTTGTTCATATAATACTCGGATACTGCAACTGTAAATTTTGTACATATAATACTCGGATACTGGTTTAGGCCTTAAATTGTGTTCGTTATAAGCAGTTGGCAAACGTTCGTTTATCTTTTGATTCGTACGATGCCTTTAGTTAGCTGCTCAAAAAAAAAAAAAAATCACATGATGCACTTACTTCGAGTCAAAAACAAATGGAGAAAAACCGATTCGATCCTCGCATTAGAAATAAATAGCTGAATCATTAGAGGGAGATTGCTTTTAAGTTCAGTTCTCATTACCAATAGGTTATTAAGAAAAATGGAAACGTTCTCACTGCTATGGGAATTGCATAGATAATGTCCCGAAAGAATAATTGGCGCAGGGAAAATGAGAGCTCGTCGAACTTGTTGGGAAAATCATTCGTTGCAATAAACTGGAGCAATGGATATAAAAATAGCTCCGATGATTACATATTAGTTATCTGGTCCTGTTATTGTTCTCGGATCGTTAATGTAAGAGCTCAACATCAGCTCTTATCTTCTTTTGAAATAATGTTTTATTATATAGTAAAGGATTTTTATTGAAGAAAAAAATACCGTTCGGGGAATAAGTTTTGGAAAAATTATTTTTCCCCAATTAATCATGTTTGATTGTTGCCATAAGCGGAAACTCTTGCGTAATTTTTAATCATAATTTCTCTTTAATAAATTAGAGTGATATATCAGAAGCTAAAAAAAAACTTTCCTTAATTAAACTAAACTTAATGTTCAGTCTTTCTGTCCTTTATACAGTGGAAACTATTGTCCTAATTCCAAAGAAGATCACATTGCTTTAAAATTTTAGAAAAAAAAATAGGTATCCTATTCAAATCCGGTGCAATTCTCGTGAGCGGTCAATTAGAAAGAGAAACGAATCACGAGAATTCTCGTGACTTGACCTCAATGTGTTATTTATCACGCATGATTTAATTAGCACGCCATCGTTACAAATTACTTTTATCCAGAGGACTGTGATTTGCAGATTGCAAATAGAAACTGAACAAATGTATCTGTTGTTGTAAATTCATAGCAGCAAGGATGCCCACAATGGTCAGGTTAAGATCTACTCATCAGGTTAAGATTTACTCATCAGGTTAAGATCTATTCATCAGGTTAAGATCTATTCATCAGGTTAAGATCTATTCATCAGGTTAAGATCTACTCATGAGGTTAAGATCTATTCATTATCAGGTTAAGATTCCAGTTCCTTAAGCTTCATTCCATGCTTAAACGTTTCCTGGCAATAAGCTAATTGAACCATCTTTTAAATCATATATTTAATTTGTTTCCTTTCATTTGTCTACTCCTTATCATCCCACTATTAGGTGTTAAGATTCGGTCCGATTAAGATCTACTCATTATCAGGTTAAGATTCTTCTTCCTTAAGCATCATTCCATGCTTAAGAATTCCTTTTCAACAAGCTAATTGAACCATTTTTAAAATCACATATTCATTTTGTTTCCTATTTTTTTAGTCTACTCATTATCTTCTCATTTTGTCGCAAGAACTAATGACCCTGTCTTAAAAATAACGAATAGATATGTGACAGCAAGAGCATTCAGATGTTCGTTGTAAAGCGAAGAAGTTGCCTCATTTTTCAAATTACCGAGTTTGAGAGCATGGGTCATTTAATGCTCGTTAATAGAAAAACAAACATATATTACAAACTACCAAATGACTTTTCTGGCTTATGATTAAGAAATTAAGGATAGATTAAATTTCTTTGATGCGCATCTAAAAAATTACCATTTCTTATCTTAATGAAATTGTAAATGTTCAATTTTAATCTTGTTAAATGTGTCTAGAGACGTTATTGGTGCAAAACAAGGTTGCATTTCGTAATTAAGCACTAACTATATTTAATTATTTTATGTCTAATCTTTTATTAATCAGTATTATTTATTAGGGTGAATTAGTATGAAAAACTTATACATCGTTAGTTTTTTCCTCCTTTTTGCAATTGAAATTTAAAATAAAAAATTTAAACATCACTCACAACGAAGCTAATTGGAAATTGGCGTAAAACATTAACACTGAGGCTATGTCCAAACTTTAGTTGTTTAAAAAGTTACGTAGGAATTTTTTACAGAAATTAACTTTGTGGAACTGCCAATCAAAAACAGTAATAAGGGCAACATTAAGCAGGCTTTTCAATGCCCGCTTAGCGTTGCCTAAGCGGGCAACACTAAGCAATAGTGACTAGGGCAACACTAAGCAATAGTGACTAGGGCAACACTAAGCAATAGTGACTAGGGCAAATTTAAGCAATAGTGACAAGGGCAACACTAAGCTGTAGTGACAAGGGCAACGCTTAGCAATAGTGACAAGGGCAACTCTTAGCAATAGTGACAAGGGCAACCCTTAGCAATAGCGACAAGGGAAACACTAAGCGGGCAGTGTACCAAAGAAAAAAAAAAGGACCCGTTGGTGGCAGATTTTCCACAGCACTTATTTTCAACTACTTTTGAACAAAATGTTAAAACTGAAAAATAATAAAATGAGTAATTTAATATAGAAACATTTTATTCTTAGGTCTCTTACCCCCTTGCTGCTGTTTTTGCATTATTTATTTCTATAATTTTATACGAAACTTCCTTTCAAAATGATTTGTTAGAAAATTACATTAATCACTCCGTCAGTTTTAAATTACTAAGCCTCATTTTTGAGAACTATGTTAAAAAATATATAGCATAAAATGAATAAAGGATTAAACTAGAAATGCCTTTGAGAAATCAACTATTTAATTTACAAAACTCAACTAACGGTGAAAATAGTTTACTAATTAGCTAAAAATGTTTAAAAAGTAACTGATCTATGTTTCGATAGTAATTTTTGACGTTCAACAATTTCCAAACGTACGTAGCGCATGCGTTTGAATTTAAGTAACTGCTGACTACAATAAAAAAATGAATTGAAATGATCTTAATAATAATAAAAAGATGAGAAAGAAAAATAAGACAATAGCGCAATCTCTTTCACTAACAACAAAAACCTGAACCAAACAAGTAATGAAACAAAATAGTGATAATTCTCTCCAAAGATTCAACAGAGAAAAAAGCTTAATTTTCTCAAATGTTCTTTCGTAAAAGGATTAATACTCATTACTATTGATAAACAAATATATTTTAAATGCGTATATTTTTCTGTATAATGTTTTACGAGAAAAATCCTTAATGCTCCCTTTTTCTGAATTTTATTTATTTTTCTCTTAAAGCTTATTCTCCAGTGTAGTACTTAAAATAAAATCCTGAAATAATATTCACTTTTCTTCACGATCCTTACAAGAATGAAGTCTTGCTTATTTTTATTTCTCAGAGTAGATTTTTCTTTATCCACACGTTAATACTACGTAAAATAGATAATAAATTTCTCATTTGTAAAGATAGTAAAAAATAAAAATGCTTTCGAAATGAGAATAGTTAAGGCACAAATAAATACACACTTTTTTATAACAGTATATATATATCCTCCTGAGACCTGGCGGTGAAAAAACATTCAACGATCTTTCCAGATACTTCTCTACTCCATCCCGCTCCCATGTTAGCACGTGGCCTTAGGTTGCCCTTCCCAAGGTACGGGGAAGGGAAATCCGACGAATGCTCATTACCGCTCTGAGAAAGTTAGACTAGACTGGCGCCTACCAAACCTATAACTCTTACTGTGTGAACCTGATACATTTGCTGCCTAAATCTTCGAAACACGTGTCTGCAATTATTTGCAAATTTAGTGCTTAATTAACGTTGTTTTTAACAAAGCTTAACTAGTCGCAAGTAGGTTTAGTAGTTATTTTTGATAATAAACCTTTTTTTTGTAGAAAGTTAACAACGATCTTCGTCAGAAGTACCGAAATTCCTTTTCTAGGAAATATTTTCAGCAATTCTTAAGAAACTAACTGAGCCCCCTCCCCTTTAATTGATGATGTTCCAATTGTTTATTTAAAACAAACGATCATGTCTTCATTTTCAAAAGAAAAGCAAACTCAGTAACTAGAAAAAACTTTGGAAGGGTTAAACAGTTCAAAATTGGGGGAAAAAACATATAACTAATTTTTAACATCCAACAACAGACTTTTTAATACATTTTAATATTTACTGACTTTATCAAGTTTGCGTTACAATATTTTTTTTAAGCTGTATAATTTTCCTATTTGAACTTCAGTGCGTAAAGTTAAGTACAAAAGCTCGGTTTTATCAGATTACAGAACTTGGGAGATACGCGAAAAAAGTAGGAGGTTCATTAGCAGGATTACGTGTAAATGGAGGTTTTCAATGAGAAGATATTCAAGATAAGCCCAATGTAAAGATTGACTTTTCAAGAAAAAAAAAGTCTTTGTACACACGAAGAATAAAATTCCACTGAATGAATGAAAGAAATTCTTGATTGATTTTTATTTGAATTGATGAAAAGAGATCATGTTATTAGAAAATGTATAAAAATATATCCTAATCTTCCCCAAAAAAGAGAGTTTTTTGACGTAATATTAAGAATTAAAGCTCTGTATTTAATTCAAAATGCAATTCTGTTGAACAGCGACTTAAGTCAGCGTATAAATCACAAAAAAAATTTCTGTAAAAGTACAGAAAGGAAATTGAGCGTTTTATTAAATGTACGAAGAACTTGCTTTAAATCAAATAATCATGTTTTCCGATAGTTCTTGTTATTCCGCACTCTGTCCAACTGCAGAGAAAGATTTGTTAAGTTAGATAAAACTGAAGAGTTGAGATCTGCGACTACCAATTTAAAAGTTGTAAGCAAATGCATAAATAAAACTTTGAGATCTGTGACTACCACTTTAAAAATGGTCAAAAATGCACTGTATGTTGTTGGCGTACAATATTATTTCAGTAGCTCTAGTGAGTAGAGCAGACTGCCAGCCCTCGGAGGCATCATTGATCAAGCGTGGGCTCAACTACTAAAAATGGGGACGATGTTATGGAATTTTGCCCAGATTAATTCTGTGGATTTTTTAATTTAATGTACTTAATTACGAACTTGTACTTAATCTTTACTGATTTTAAAATTAAAAGCATTTTTTGAAATTATTTTGAAATGATTTTTGTTTATCATTTTCATTCTAATAAATGTATTAATGCAACATTTCATCTTGTTTTTTCTTCATTACATTGCAATTCACCCTTGTCGTTTTGAAACTAGATTCTTTTCTTTGAGGGCCTTTTCTTAAAATACACTTTACACAAACGGACGCTATCGTTGAAACAAATTCAATGTTTTCTTGTTTGTTTGTTTTTGTTTATATTACCACATTGGAGCCATCCGTTAAATTTCATAAGCAATAATGCATGAGTTATACCAAATGCGAAGCAAATCACGATTTATTATAAAAAGTGCATTGAATTCTACCTGGTTCCAACTTTGTTGTAAAATATATTTTTAGACATGATTAAAATGTTGAATATTTCAATGAAAAAAAATGTTAAGAAAAGTTTTGAAAATGCTAGAACTTTCCTTTTTCCTCAAAAGAGAAAAAATTGCTCGTACTTAAAACTGAAAAGAGTGGTATAAAGAACTGTACAGAAAGTTTTGTGAAAGGGAGTTGATCTTTTCCCTCTCATTAGCTTTTTGTGTTAGCTTTTGAAAACGAGTTTTCAAGCTTTTACACGACATCTGTTCCCACAACAAAAAGAACGAAGCTTTAAAGCAGAAATTCTTTGAAATTGTGAAAGAAGTTTTCATATATATGGTCTTCCTTGATGTTTAATAGTTTAATGTTAGGAAAGCAGCTCATAAAATTCTTCCTGGCTTGGGAAGTGTAAAACTCGTGTGTTTTAATTAATGAAAACTTAAAAATGATTTATAAAAAATGCTGTAAATAAACTTATGGTTGCGTAACGAACAGAGTCTTTAAAAACAGTAAATATTTTTTTATAAAATAATTTAAAAAAAAAATAGAACCGACTTCAAACTTAAAGTTGCGCTAAAAAGTTTAAAAAAAAATACATTTAAACAACACTGGTATGACTTTTAAACATAATTTTTAAAGTAGGTGCAAAATTATATCGGTCTAATTGCTTAATTTATTTAGTCAACAGTCAACAACGGTTAAAAAGAAAAGACATAATCAGTTTATCTTACGTAATTATTTCTGATTATCATAAAATTTTGGACATGGAAATTTATTAATCCCTACTATAAGATAAATACGTTGAAATTATTTTAGGTCAAATATATCAAATGTTTGACACATGCACAAATTTCATCTAAACATCATTTTAATTATAATAGTTATAAAAAAAGGAAAATTTCGAATAACAATGCTCTTCGCCTAGAGATTTGTGCCACTGTAGATTTATTACCGCTATTTTATTGCTCAGCCTGTCAATAAGAATATAAGTTCAAATCTTTCTCTATTTTCTTCATCTAAAAGGAGTTTGTTTTTCACTTTTATTATAAATCTCCTAGCTATCCCCGCAGAACCATTTGAGGGCTATAAATTCAACAATCAAACTTCGATGAAAATTTCTGTGAAAACAGTTTTCAAGTTCTGTATTGTCTGCTACTAACTTGAAATAATCGGAAATTAACCCTTTTAAAATCGAAAAAAGCGCTTTGAAAAGTTCGAAAGGCTTAAGAAAAGATCGCTAGATATAAACATGAAAATGGTCGTTCGATATAAACAAACCATGGTGTTGCCACTTCAAAGAAAAGGAAATTAAAAATTGAGTTATGAATGGAAATACGTTTTAAGAAAATCGAAGGGACTAGCTGCTCCCCGCAGGACATCTGCGGGCTACAAGCTCAACAATCGAACTTAAGAATGATCGCTTGATATAAACAAACTAAGGTGTTGCCACTTCAAAGAATCGGAAACTAAAAATTGAGTTATAAATAGAAATACTTTTTAAGAAATAAAAATAAATTTGTCAAAAGTCCGTAAGTTGCGATAATAAATGCAAATATTATGCTACTTTTCTATGCTAATAATTAAGCAAATTTTTAAATATCGATTTACCATAGTCTTTTTGCATAATGACAGTATCGTATCGTACCGCAAAAATGTAATCGTAACTGGTCCACGTTAAGTGAAATATGTACGGATGGCGTTCAAAACGATCGACTTAAATAGTAATGACACATTAATAGTTTTATGTGAGCAAAAACAACTCGGAGGTGCACTATAAAAATTTAAATTAACTCTTATTCTCTAACAACTAGAGCTGTTTTAAATAAATATTTCTATCTGGATTTCTGTCATTTTAATTTTTAAATAAAAAAAGCTACTATTTACTAAAAAAACGTGCTAATCAATGTCAATTATGTTCTCAACGAAATTTCAGATTTAGAACCCAGGAGCAAAAAAATACAATGAGTTTTTTAATTTATTTAGTAGATGCAATCACTAGTTTATTAACTTATTTCGGGAAAAGTTTACTTAAGGAAATTGTGAAATCTCGGGGAATATTTGTGATTTCTTTGAATTGAGTTCAGCTAAAACGATGTCAAAATTAGCTATCTTCTTTCAAACAAAGAAGGCACGAAACGTCGGCGTTTTAAAATCTAGGAGTGCCTACTTTTTCAGTTGCTATTAACAGTCATTACAGGGTCTAATCTTAACGAACTCAGCTCAAAATTAGAAACAAAAAATAACAAGGAAGAAAGTTGACTTAAATATTTTTTAACTACAAATTTGTTGTTGCTACAAATTATTTTGTTGGTAAAGCCACTCGGATTACCGAGCCCCAGTAGAATACACTACTCAAACTTGAAACCAAATTAATCAACGTCAGTTTAAGATGAGCACCAAATTGGTGGAAGGCCAACCTCGCTCTAAAAACAGAGAAACGTTGAAAGCCTCGCATAAAATTTATATTTTTTTATCAAGAACAGAGACAGAACCCCCGTTCCAATACTATTAGAGGTATTAATTTGTAATGGGAAGGGTGACTATAAGCTAAAGCCACTCGAGGTACCGACCTACAGTGGAATCTACTACTCTAATTTTAGACTAAATTGATCAACATCAGTTTAACATGAGCACAACGTTGGTGAAAGGCCAACCTAGCTCCAAGAGCACAGAAAGGTTACAAGCTTGACCAAGTAACACTTTTATTTTTTGATCAAGAACAGAGACAGAAGATCCCCTGTTCCAATGCCATCAGAGCTATTGATTTTTAATGGGAACTTGAAGGACTTTGTGATTATGACAGTCTTTACCAAACATCAGTGAAACCCTGGGTTAGCGAACCCTGTTTTTTTTATTTGTGAACCCTTGGATCACGAGCTTGCTGTCTAACCAAAGGAGCTACTCGGCCCATTTTGCAGGATCTTTACGTTGTCTCAACCACAAAACTTCTGTAAATGCGATGTATGTTTTTAGCCCTCTAATTTTCCACATATTACGTCCTGGAAAAACTATTGAAAGTGGTTTCTAAGGTGATCATCATGTGATGCAATACTGAGTTTTGTTAGATTTAAACCTTCGAAAAGGTTACGCCCTTTGCCAGTGCCTGATTACCGCACAGGGGCCTAGGCCGCGGCCTTGGGCCCCCAAATTGTGAGAAATATTTCTGGATATATCTCTTAAAAGGACATTTTTTACAAAATGGAAATATCTTAACTCATTTAAATGGCGAGCTAAAAGTATTTGCGTCAACAAGGTAAACTATGCACAATCAGATCAATATCTTCATTAACTATCATGCTAAATAGTATCCTTTACTCGCTGAGGCATCTCGACGTTTTTTATTTATTTAATATCATAAACAGTAAAATTTGAAAATGCAATATGTATATTCAAAAAGTTTGCTTATTTAATGAATAACACAAAAATCATATTGCATAAAAACACTATAGAATGTATAATAGTAGATGTCATGTCAGTTGATGCTTTTCCACCCTTGCCAATTGTGTATGAACCCAGTATTAATAGAATCATCTCTATTCTAGCTTATTTAACTTTATACATTATACCCAGTATTTTTACTTTTCGTACCATAGGGGGCCTAAAATAATGATGTGCCTTGGGCCCCCGACTGTCTTAATCGGTCCCTGCCCTTTGCGTGATATCACGTGGAGAGTCATTGAAAGTCATGTCTCTCGTTCATAGACAGTGAATGGTTCGAAAATGTTTTTTTTTTCTCTTACCGTGTGAAAAGTATTTTTAAATTACTCTAATAAAATATATCATAAGTTAAAGAGGAAATGCCCTAGCTTTCCTGAATTTTGTCGTATGCTTGCCCGCATTAACCCTCTTTCCAATATCCCGAGATGCTTCGCGCCAGATTCTTGACGAACAGCATAGTGTGATAGTGAAAGCGTTAGCACTAAGTTAAGTATGAATCATGATGTTCCATGTATGAAGCGAAATTGAAATCCTCTTCGGATTTAAAATTTTGTCGGCTGGACAAGCAAGCAAGCATTTTGAAGGGATTAAAAACATTATGCATTTCTGACTAGAAAGAAAAAATACAACTCAAATAAAGCACAAATTGTCAGAACACATAATGCAAATAACCATTCCGAGGTTACAATGGGGCCTCTTCATCAGTGCAGGAAAGAAGTGCTCAAAGCACAATTGGAAAGTTTGAGTGAACAGACCACAACCAGAAAGACAGCGGGTATTTATACCAAATGGGTCGTATTAGAGATTGACCAATAGGAACAAAGACAAGGAATGAAGAAGACCAATCAGAGACCAGGAACATGAAAAATGAAAGATAGAGGTAAAATAATAATAAAAATTACAAAAAACTTTTCCAATTATCAGGAAAAAATAAAGTACTGAAAAAATTATTAACTAAATGACAATTTTTCCAAATGTAATAAGCTTCCCAAAAATCAAGTTTATTAACCGAAGAACATTTACTGATTATTCTTGAAGAAGAAAATTCAAAACAATGATTAAAAATCCAACAATGCTGAGCAATCAGCATTGCATTATGCATTTCTTTTTAAAACAAGAAAAAAGAAAACTTTTTACCAAGTCGGCTAGTTAATTTTCATTACAGACAGTTTTATGCCTTCATAAATCTTATCAGGTAAATTACTGTGCACAGTATTCATTAATTTTCATATAGCAAAAGCTCTATGCTTTCCTAAAGTGGGTACTTTTCCTTTATTTAAGACTGGGTGTTGAGTTTATTTTTCTATAAAACAATACATACAAGTACGGTACCGAATTTTCTGTGGAAACACTTCTACTTTTTTTTGTACTCATTCCCGATAACCCGGCGTATTTATACACTCTGCCAGAATGGCATGAACTTTTTGAATTTTTTGTTATGAGTGGACTTCCATGGCCTCCAAGTCTTGACTGTTCGTTTCCACCTGATTAGTTTTTCATTTTTATGAACTTTGTTGAGAAAATTCCAATTTTAAACTGTTATTGAAACTTTTTATTTTTTTTTCTTAAACGTTTTGACAATTAATGTTCACTTTAATATTTTATTGATCTCTTTTTATGTCTAATTTCGTGTGTTATACGAGGTATATCTACAAAGTAAGTTCCGTTTGGTTATATAAAAAAACGTGTACAGACACAGAAAAATTATTTATTGTACAAAAATCTACAACTGTTAAACTACTTTTCTACATATATTCCGAAATTTTGTAGGCACTTGTCATAGCGTGGCACAAGTTTTTGCATGCCTTCTTCATAGAAGGTTGCCGCCTGTATTTCCAACCATGTGGTAACATGTTCTTTCGGCTCGTCATCATCGTTGAAGTGCACACGAGTCACAGATCTGATATCAAACGCGGCGCCATTTTCAATTAAGGCTGACATTATTAAGAAGCCCTACAAAGAACACGTCGGCAGCAGCGATCTGAAAATGGCGTACATTTCTTCGCCTTGAGTAAGAGTAACTGCCGCGCATGCGCGGAACTGCGATCGCAACGCTGTCGCGGATAGAAATAGAAACGGAACTTACTTTATGGATATAATACGTATTATACCTTTTATGGCTTTTGTCTACTTTGAGTTAATCAGGTATAGTTGCTATTCTTTTTAAGCAGTATATACATGTGGTATAGCTTTAGATATGGTGAATGCTGCTTTTTTGTCCTCATGAGACCCAGTTTTTGAGACTCTACTGTACTATTAGTATTCAAAAAATAAGAAGGAACTTTTTTTCTTTCTCATGGCAAACTCTGTACTTATACCCGAAGTAATATTGCAACATTTGTTTCTGAACGCTCACGAGTGAATATTTACAAGATCGGACGATATTTTTTGTTTGAAAATGCAAAAGGCTTATATGCATTTACAAAAAAAAATCTCAATTCAGAATCAACCTTTTTAAGTCAGAGTGATTTAGGTTCATTACGAGAATGATTAGCCCTCAGATGACGCACCATTCCGAAATCAATTCATCCAGCAATCATTAACTTAGCAGTTTTGAGGCAATCGCGAAGAGGACATTGCTTTTTCGCAATAACCTTTATACAATGAAAGAGGAATTTAACTTTAATCTCTCACTAACGACCCGAGTTAAAGAATATAGGAAGACTTTTTTTAATTCCCTTTTTGCAAATGAGTCGCTTTTTTATTCGACTTAAGAAGATGTTTCGCTATCTTCAAATAAATAAAACTGAACGAAAACATTAGGGGTTTTTATTGAAATTAATCCGTAAAAAACATTTCTAATAGAAAAAAAAGCCTTTGCTGCCTTTCTAATAATGAGCCCTCGTTTTGACGAGAAAAAAAATCACATTTGCCCTGGCAAAAAATCAAAAAAAGATTAAGAAGGAGATTAAGTTTCTTCATTGGATTTTTTATCAAATACTTCTAAAAAAATATAATGTATTTTTTCTTGTGTTTTCCCCAACATTTAGGACATTTTTTAAAGGTTCAGAGTAAGATTTTGTGTATTTTTTTTTTTGCCCTTAAACACTCGATTTGTTCAGAATATTCATACTCATTACCGTTGAATAGATAATTATTAAACATTAGATATAACTCCAACAGGGCCCGTCATTTCAAAGTTTTCGGAAGGAGGGCAAGGGTATATTTTCAATGCATATTATTGGTAAAAAACAACAAAATACACAAACACACGTGTTAATTTAGCGTCTAAAATTCAGGGTGACGGGGTCAATTTACCCCCAATATTACCAAAATGACGGGCCTGAGCTCCAATTAGAAAAAAAATCATACAAGGAAATAAAATTGCGGTTTGAATCAAAACTTTAAAAGTTACAAAATTTCAATTTTTAAACAATTATCTGTTCCTACCAACCCATATTTAGAGGAAAAAACAACACCTTGACATGAACAGCAAAACAATGATAACAATAATTGATTAATTAAGGTTCAGTTAATTTATGATCGAACTAGACAGCGTTACAGTAAATTTTAAAGTAAACAAGGGAGGCAGGTAAAGGTTATTACTTGCATGTTAGTTGCAGACAGTTAATTTGTATCAATCGTAATTATATTTAAATTAGATTACAATTCAATTAATGGTAATGTTGCTTTTGATTGTGTTATCGATAGTAAAAAAAGGCCACCATAAAATTCGGTTGTCCAACGCTATCGAGTATCGAATGTACTACGATAGTTTTACCCAAAAATAAAAAGCTAAATCGACTTGTTATAGAGATAAATTCTTAACTTAAGTCGGTACAGAAATCATAATATAGCTAAGTGATGAACATACACAGTAATGTATAATACTTAACGAATGACGTTATTTCAAGACTTCAAAGTTGTTTGTAATAAATTAGGACTTTAAAACTTTTGTTCTGAAATATGTGTTCATGCATCTTCCAACCTCGTTCCCTAAAGTTTTCAGGTTTTAACGTTTTTTTTATGTTTATTATTTTCTTTTCATAACTTTCCATAAAGCAAATTTTGACCTTTTAATGGGCATGATCTTTCAAAATTAAAATTATACTTTTATAGTTATCGTTTTCATTATTATAAAAATGTCAAGAATTTGTTTTCAAGGGTATTCACACTTATAAATTGAGTTATTTATGAGCCTTGTAATTCATACCTTTATGAAGGATTGCTGAAAAAAACAATTTCAATTGCATTACTCTGTTGGAAATAATGAGATATAATTATTTTACTTACTTTTTCAAACAGAGAAATATGCTTGGTGGATCGTCTGAAAAGTGGAGAGAAGAAGAGTACAAGCTTTGGACAGCGCATAGTGGGAAATGCAGCAGAATCATCCATAGGTAGTAAGTACCCTCTGTAAAGATATTAGAGACGTATGAAGAATTGGTTCGACTTATACTTCATGGGACATTGTATTTTTAAACGTACAAATTTCAGTTAGACAGCAACAGTGCTTATCAACACACACTGTTTATCATTCATTTTCCGTGTAGCTCATCCAAAACAAGAACGACTGTGGTTGTTTTTGTTTTGGAATCTATACACGACAAACCGTCACTGAATATCACGGTGGTTTCACCTCCCCTTAGAATATCACCCTTTCCTTCTATAGAAAGCCTAGATTTTGCTTCCACGTCAAAAAAAAAGTGTCTGCAAAAACGTTCATACGGGTCATTTACCGCATCACGATAACAGTTCATTACAAACATTCCTTTTTAGCCTACTTTCCCGTAAAAGTAAAAAAAAATAATAATAAAGCATGAAAGAAGGCTTAATGTATCGTGAAAATATCGTTAAAAATCAAGAAAAGTCAAAAATAAGTGAAGTAATTAAATAAAGATTGAAAAATAAAAAATTTGAAAGTAGGGTATTGAGATGGGGAAAAAGTGTGTCTGTCGGTCTGTGTGTCTGTCGGTCTGTCTGTCTGTCGGTCTGTCTGTCTGTCGGTCTGTCCCCCCCTAATAACTTTTGAACGAATTGTCCGATTGGAAAAATTCTTTTTGAATTCGAAAGATCTCGGCGAGGACATCTCATTTCTATATTTTACTTTTTGATTTGAACAATTTTTTGTTCAATTTTGAACAGTTCAAAAAATTTTAACATTAGCGCCTATGGACAAAATTGAAGCAAATTCTGTAAACTCTGGGCACAAGAGCCAAGTTCCTATTAAAAGCTTATTGAAAGGAGTTTTCGGCGTGAAATATTGATTTGAACAGTTTTTGTTCATTTTTGAACAGTTCAAAAAATTTCATTTTTGAACAGTTCAAAAAATTAACACAGAGCTTACGGGGAAATTTCAACCCAATATAAATCCTGATCTAACGGACCGATTTGCTTGGAACAAACTTTATCGGAAAGCTCTTATAACGTAGAACATGTAGAAATAGAAAGTTTATCCAGAACTTACGAGCCTATTTTGCTATGAAATTTTTTGATCGGGATTTTCAAGGATATTTCTCAGTGACTCAATGAGTGAAATAATGAATGAATGAATAAATGAAAGAGTGAAAGAATAAACCAATGAATAAATGAATGAGGAAAAGAATGAATGAATAAATTATTGAATAAATGAAAATATAAATAAATGAGTGAATAAATACATGAATGCGTAAATGAATGAATAAACACTTGAATGAGGTAACGAATGAATGAATAAATGCATGGCTGAATAAATGAAAGAATGAATGCGTAAATGAATGAATAAACACTTGAATGAGGTAACGAATGAATGAATAAATGCATGGCTGAATAAATGAAAGAATGAATGAGTGAGTGAATGAATATGTATTATCCGTTGAAAAAGCTATATTTTCAATAATTAGATAAATAAGAAAGAGAGAGAAAGAGATAGCTAGATTATAAATTTGAATTTGGTGTATACGGGAAAGTAGGCTCGTATAGTTCTAGACGGAACTTCTTGTTGACACTTATAATGAAGACTGACTATCAAACCGAGGCTCTAAAGAAACATACCTCAGCTACCTACCTATAGTTAGATGAGTTCTCTCCAATGAAGACTGACTGTCAAATCGAGGCTGTGAAGAAACATACCTCAACTACCTACCTATAGTTAGATGAGTTCCCTCCGATAGATTTTCGGCTATGTGGTTACACTGTTAGAAATTTCATCATGAAATTACGGTTAAATGACCGGCAGCAGTCTGTCCATCTAATTCACCGTTAAATTTACGGTTTGGAACATTTTTCTACCTTTACGGGACCTAACCATTTCCAATTAACTTGGTTAAATAGCCGTAAATACAAAAATTTTACGGTTTTATAACCATTTAAAAACGGTTTCAAAACAAAATTTTCACCGTTTTTGAACCATTTCGAGACGTAGAATCTTTGAGGCGAAGAAACCAACGAAAGCTTACGGGACTCGAACCAACAATACGTGGTGTACTAGTCTAGCTCTCTATCCACTCGGCCACTGTCATCACGTAAAGCGGACGTTTATTTATCAATAAATCTTCTTTTCCAACAGGCAAACAGCCTTAAAATTGAGATTTTAGTTTTTGATTGGATCCAAATTTATTTTTGGTCTAAATTTACTGTATATTGACGAAAATCATTTTATTTTCTGCAAAAATTAAAATACAAACAAGCTTCAGCAGCTCAAATTATGGGTTCGCTCATTCACAAACAGTTAGGGAATCCGATGTCTCCAATTTTTGATTTACGTGTGTATATGTTTATATTTAGTATCCACTACTTAAGCCACATTTTTTTTCTTCTTTTTTTATATACACATGCAGATTTTAACTGATAAATCTTTATTTATATTTTACCAACAACGTACGACGGTAAGATTCCACAACCAAGATGGACGCCCGATTACGGTTAGTTAAACCTTCTTTAGGATAAACAGAGAATAAACGATTTTTTTCACAATCAGCGGTTTGAGTACCATCTTTTTAATGGTTATTCAACTGTTGTAATTAAATATGGTAAAATAACAATCAAATAAATGGTTATTTTACTATTTTCCTACGGAAATTTTTAACAGTGTATTTAAACTGATTCATGTACTTCTTTTTCTCACACTCCCTCCTCTCTGAAGCGTGAATTATCATGACGCATTCTCACCAAGAGAGCAGCATTTTTCGTGTGTCGTAATAGGCTGTTGCCTTTGGTTACCGAATTACGAGCGAGGAATCATCAGTTCTAAGTGATGTCGGTCCGCAATCAACAAATCACAGTCCTCTGGGTAACAGTCCCTTTAAATGTCGCAATTAAAACATGTCAATAAGTTAATACGAGGTTGTGATTATTGAATTATGTAGAACCAATGTTGCGCACTAAAATTTTTTGGTACTGTCGCCGTTTGTATGACCATGATGCACTCTTGCATAGCGCGAGAGAGGAGATCAGGATGTTCTTTCCATTCAGGATCAAACCCTGTCATTTATGTACTTTTAACCTCCACCTGTTAACTTAAAGCCTTAGGTCTACAAATATTACACACAAAGTAATCTTCTTTGCATCAAAAATTAAATGAAAATTTATTTCAAAGCTTGAGATTAATTTTGTGGGAAATAATGGTAGTAACAAAAAATTGAAAAGGTTGTTGACCAGCTCAAATTTTACCTAGGGTAATTCGGGGAAAGTTGCCCCACCAGAAAAGAAATGGCTGACTGATTTTAAGCTATCAATAGTATCAGTGTAAATTTTGCTAGAAAGAGTTTTATGTTACATAATTTAATCTCATATTCGGCTATTTAATAGTTAAAGGTTTCTTTGTCTTAGTAGCAGGAGAGACTTTACAACATCGAATTTGGCTATATCCAAATACAGTTTCGGTGAGTTGCCTCAGTGGAGTGGTGGAGATGAACCGCAAAAATAAGTCGATTAAAATAGCTGTCAAGAAAACTTTTGCACTTTTATACCATAAAAGAACATTAAAAAAAATCATCTTTAAACTTTGAAAAGAGCACCAAAAATGAAGGTATATTTTTTAAGTTTTTGAAATAACACTAAACAAATATGCGATTCAGAAGCAAGAAACATTTAGAAAAAGTGAACGAAAATCTTAATTAGCAAAGTTCACAGATCTTTTCACATAATTTCTTTAGTTTAAAAAAATCTTTAGATGTTTTCTATGTTTATAGGAAACTACATTTAAGAAAAGAATCAAGCGAGCAACGTATTTCTTCCTTTATCCATTCACAAAAGCTACTTGTGCCTATCCATATCTTTAAATTGAAAACTTTTAGATTATCTCGCAAATTTAAAAGAAATAATTGCATCCCGAAAGTCAACATTAATTTAAATGCAGCACACTCTTTTTGAAATGATCAAGTTGCTCTTTTTACAGTTTAAATTCTCTAACGACAAAAAAAGTAAGAGCAAAAAGCTACAACGTTTGAAAATTTCTAAAAAGTGCTAGACTTTTATACTGGCTGAGAAATGCCGCATCATAAAGCGGTGTTTGATCTTCTCCGAATATTCGTTTGTTTCGCAACCTATTTAGAGAATAAAAACTATGTTCTTCAATTTAGAAAATGTTAGAAAAAACACATATCCAGAAACTTTTCCACTTCTGTTTCTCTGATCGCACACCAATAGTTTAAATCAGTAATGTGTCAATTACTTTGTAGGACATTTTATAAACGCACAACTGCATAGTAGATAACTTATTTGACATAAATATTTATTATGATTATCTTGTAAATTTTAATTTATCCTTTTCATTCCAAGTGTACCCAATTGGGTACATTTTAAAATACTGTCTATTAACAGTTGTTTGTGCAATTTGTAAGCGAAAATACCCAATTGTTTTTGAAAATAATCAACAGATAGTTTACTTCGTTTTAAACATGGAAAACATGGAAATTGGGCATTAATTATTAATTAAAATTTAAAAAATTTTTTTAGTTATTTTGTTTTGTAATCAGTTTTTTAAATCAGAGAACCAAAAAATTGCGTCAAAATTGTTTGTGCTTCGTTCTGGGGTCTAAAGAGGTTATTATCAGTCTATCATTTGCATCAACAACGTAGCCAATCGCAGGATGCACAATTTCTAAATTATAATTTTTTATTCAGTCAAGAGGTCTGATTCAATCAAGAAGGGACCGTTCATAAATAATGTCACACATTTTTTTCAATATATTTTACCCCTCCCTCCCTTTGTCACAGAATGTCTCACTTCAACATTCAACGTACCCCTATCCCCTGGGCCGTAGTGGTGGGGGCCTCTCCGTGGTGCGGCCTGGGTCACGCTAAATCCCCACCTATCCGAACCCGGCGGATGTTAGTCACACTTTGTAGTGTGTCTCCGGTACCGGGACGGTAAAACAGGTAGGCAACGCTCGACAGTCCGGTCCCTATGGCCGCTGGTTGTTAAGCTGTCAGAGTTTGTGGGAAGTTCGAAGGAGTAGCGTTGCGCTCCGCACCCCTGTATGGGGTAGCCTGTGAAGGCCTTTGATGCGACGTACAGTATGAAAGCAGTTAGCATTGGTTACCCCTATCCCCTTTTGTCACAAAATGTCTCACTTCAATATACCCCTTACCCCCCTCCCTTTGTCACATGTCACACTATATTACATCAGGGTGTCTGCAGGTCACGAAAATCACGAATTTGGAAATAGGTAACAAAATTTTTAAATCCAACGGGACTGGTTGGACTGCCCCCCTCCCCCAACATGGAATAGGTATCCGACAGGTTTTTAACTGTCTGGAATTCGATCTTGGTCACTGCACGAAATATCCCGTAATCCGACGTGTCATTATTTGTTTTTTTTTAAATTTAATTAACAGGTTTTGAACATATATGTAAAATCGCAAAATTATTACTATTTATTATTTAGAAGAAGTGGGATGGTTAAATATATGTATGGAATTTAGAAGTTTCAAACATCAGAGTTGAATATCCGGTAAGAAGGCATCGTACTGGGCGCACCGAATTTAATGTGCTGATTTTAAATGTTTTTATAGAAGCTAAAATGTGTGATGTCACACTTCTTGTTACCTCCTCCCCTCCTATTGTCACAAACTCACGATTTCTCGAACTCCCCTCCCCCCGCTTCAAAGCGTGACGTCATATGTAAATGACCCCGACTTACAGTTTTGCACGCGTCAAAAAAGCAGTTTTAAACTTTTAATGTTGAAAACTTTCTTACTACAATAACAAATAAAAAGTTGCAGTACTTTTTTTCACAATGATACACTGAACTAAGTTTCTGGAGTACTATACTTTGTGCTGTATAAAACCTGCCGTTATGGAGCAGCTGAAAACCGCATTACGATAATCATCAATCATGTGACCAAGTAAGTGCCGAACAGCCTAAGCCTAATATAATATTTATAGTTTCTGACTTTCAATGATCAATATGAAGTTTGCATAGTTAAAAACGTATTGTCTGCAGCAAAAGTCATATTTTATTTTTATTTTGAAGTTGAAAATTTTTGGTAATTATTTTTACTGAAATAGTTACCAAAGTCGATATTAAATGTTTTAAATATATAAACAATAATTTTCAATAAATTGAATAAAGAGTCTCATTAGAGTATTTGCTCAAGTTTCAGAGTTAATTAAAACAGCATTAGAGACATTAAAATTTACTTATTACCACCAAATACTCAAGTTTTAATGCTATTTTTTTCTTTAAAAAATGTTTAGCAACTATATTTCATCTTTTTCTTTGAAAAGTAATCACGCTAAGTAATGAAATTTCAATTATTTAATGTTTTGAAATTTTTGAATAGGATTTTACGAATTGTTTCTCAATTTTATATCCTTTGATTGGGTACAATGCATGCTTTCATGCTGTTATTTACAGAAATACATAAACATAATTAATCCCCCATAGTAGAATATGATCATTACAAGCAAAAGTCATTAACATTTTTTGCGATGATTAAAATAATAGCCAAATGCAACAAAATTTGAGTACTGCTGATCAGATAATGCTTTGTAACTTCAAAATTGTTCGATTTTTTTAAATACAGTAGAACCTTGATTATCCGAGGTAATGTGGACCGAGGGTACCTCGGACAATCGAAAACTCGGATAACACGGACTCTGTCCAAATCGGGAGGGAAACGTGGGTTAAAATGAATGAAAGTGACGTCAAAGATGTAAACAAAGACATTTATCGTACATATTATAAAATGAAAAAATGACGTCACATATACATACACATGTCTAATTTTACATGAACACAGCAGTAGAGTTCATGTTCCAGTTAAAGTTGCTTCTTGAAGAAGTTTTACATATATATTGTTTTCTGTATAACGGAATTCGCTCGCTTCTTTGCTACCGTTTTACGCAATGGTTGTAGGTGGTGACGCCGCCATCGGCCGCCATAAAAAAAAACAATTCAACTGCAAATGTACCTCGGTTAATCCGGAACTCGGTTAGTCGGGGCTCGGATAACCGAGGCTCTACTGTACTACGTGAACTGTAAAAAGTTCGCTGCCAACTCTTTTGGTATTACTGAACACGATTTTTGGTGTTCAGTAAGTGTCAAGTTGAAAATTATTCATTTTTGAAATATTTACAAAAAATTCATGTGTGTATCCAAAAATATAGACAGTATAACGTTTCTTAACTCATGAAATGTGTTAATTCCGTTAAGTATCGACATTTCATTGCGATTGCTCATTTCTATAAAAATAGGATAAATGAGCAATCGTACTGAATTTTTTATGCGTAGATGAACTATCAAATATTATATGCAGAAAAATATATTCAGCTGTCTGTATTTTGTTAGACAGACACTTTAAAAATTTTTTAAATACATCAAAAAATGAATATTTGTGAATAATTTTCAACTTTACACCAACTGAACACCAAAAAAGGTGTTCAGTAGCAACAAAAATTTTTGCAGTGTACTAAATAATTGTGAAAAATGGGCAGCATCAAATTTTTCGTCAGAAAGAATTAACTTTACAATATATTGTACACGTTGTCATTTTTATGTCCCCCTCTGGAATACATGAAGCATTTTTCCTTTATGTAATGCTGATAAAGTTTAAACTTTCTGGCCTTGTCGATCTCTTAGAAAAAGAATCTGCTTTGCTGTACGGCAAAAAAAAAACTTGTTCCAACTGTAAAGTCGCATCATCTAAGAAGAAAAAACTTAGAAAGATGATGTACTATCTTCACGAATCATGTAACTTGCTAATATTAATTAAATGTAAAAGAAAAAATTATCTCACAAAGACAAAACGGCGTAGAATAAAAATAAATAAGAGGATACACACAAGTTTATCTAGCTAATGAGCACATAAAAGCTTTTTAAAATGTTTTTTTAACTTCAAAGAAGTTCTTCCAGTAAATTCTTCCTCAAATTCATAGTTCCGATTTTTTTTTGTTTCATGTATGTTATGCATTTTAACCTTCTTTTTTTTTTTTTTTTTTTTTGCACTTTGTTCTTTTTCTCGATCAATCATGCTGTTCTCCAACTCATTTTTAATTTTAGTTTGACTTCTTTAAAAAAAATTGCGTTTCATTATCATTATTTCTTTACTTTGACAGGTTTTTTTACTCATTTTCTGCAAGAACTTGGTTTATCTTTAAAATCAAACTAAAAATAGTACAAAATGTGAGGATTTTTTTATTACAAGACAATATTATAATCAAAGAAGTTCAACTTTTGTCCCAAGACATCAAAAAGAGAAATTCAACTATCATTCGTATTTTAGTTTTCTTTCTTTTTCAATTGTGCATGAAGAAGGGTTATGTTTCAACCGAAAGCCTAAATTTAAGATATGCCGCTGGAGTTAAACAAAGACTTCGGGTATTATGGGATAAAATTTTTATTTTTGGTTTTCTTCAACATGCAATAGAGACAATTCAAGCAACGTCATTGGTCACGTGGCTGCGATGAAAGCAATGTAAACAAAGGCAGCAGTAGCATCGCTTTACTTCGAGATCGACAAATCCAAGTAAAAACTAGGCCTAAATAAAGTTGTTCAACATTACATAAAATTAACACTTAATTATTACAATAGTTATAGTGTTTTATTAACTAATTCCTTTTAAATTAATTAAATTAAATGTAAATACTGGGATATAATCAGAAAAAGCTTTGAAAAGAGTCTAATTAATTTTAAGATAACTAATTTTGCCTTGTGAACTCCACGTAGAACTCAATTGAAAATCTTAATAAACAAAGAGTGGATATCACGTGACAACGATGAACGCTCCCTCTAGCGGTGAATTGCCTCCATTGATTTAAAACTCAAATTATGTAAGTAAAGATTTCATGAAAGATTTATAGGACAGAGGTATAAGTTTAAAAGTACATTAATGACGTGTGAAAATAAAACCACTCTTTCGAATTCAACGTATCGCAATACGTTTACTATTATTATTGCTGTTTTTCTGACTGCGTAATAAATATTTAATACATATACAAATGCATAAATGAAGATGTGCAACAAGCTATAGAACCGGTTAGCTGGTCCCCATCAATTTATCAATCCCAATGAAGATCAAAAGGAGTCCCCTTAAAACTTTTTGCTTTATTGCCAAGTAACAGTTTCTAACGGCAAACTATTCCAAATGCTTACAATCCTGTTGAAGTAATATTTTTTTACAATTTCAACATTAACTCGAGAGCCGACAGGGTGGTGTAGTGGTAAGGCGCAGGTCGCGTACGCCCAAAATCGCAGGATCGAACCTGGCCCAAGTCGGTGGATTTTCAAGATGCACAAAATCGTCTGCGCTCATGTCCCATGATTGTGCGACATGTTAAAGATCCCTTGAGTATCCGTTTGGCTTGGATACTCAAATTAAATACCTAGTGCAATTCGCATCAAATGAGAGCTCAGGTGCCGCCAACTAGGGGAAACTGAGCGCCCAAATTCTCAGTGGCAATGACATCCACCGACAGTGGTGCTACTTGAGAAAATGGATGCCAATTACGGGGGTACTCTTAGGTCTGCAAAGGTAAATGACCATACGCCGCCCATGAGGACTTAATAAAGGCTTAATAACTGTCTTAATAAAAACTTAAGACAGCTCTGATTTGAAATTGTTAAAGGTGTAAACTCATTGATATCAAAACTTTGGAAGAAGGCTGCGTATCGATCTTATGAGATTCACTACAGTTTGTCCCTCGATTCTCCGTCATTTTTTTTTTTTTTTTGTAAATATTCTTTTAACATATATTTATCGCCATAAAACCAGAATGCAAAACTTTAAAATCTTATCATTTTTTTTATTCAAATGTGAGAACATTTCTCTCGATAAATTAAAAAAAAAATTGCATCAAGAACATATATTATTTTTAATTTTAAACAGTTTTAGTGTATATTTAATGCATGGATATAATCCGGGTTACAGTTATAAGTACTATTTCTATTAAAAATACATAAATAATAATAATAATGGATAGAAAAATGTTTGAAATTGCATTTCAATTTCTTTCCAATGGAGTTTAATTTCTTAAAGTCTGATATTTGCTTCTTTTTAATGGTTTTTTTTCTCATGTGTATCAGTAAAGCACCTCATTTTTTCAACCTTAAGCTTGTTTTATTGGTTTGTCAACAAAATTTTCTATTTAGGATAATTAAATTGCGGAAGATTTGCGGGAAAAAAAAGACGCAGGAAGAAAATGGAACTCAAGAATTTGGAAGTCGTGCGATGAAATACTTCAAAATAGAATTGGCTAGTTCAAAGAAAGATTAGTTTCGCAATAGAATTAGATTTTCAAATGCAATAAGAGTAGGAGAGCGTATGTTAGAAAAATCGAATCTTTCTGTAGAGAATGTCTAATGCATTTATTGAGTTTAAGCTCTTTTGTAAGGCCTCAAATTTAGTAGTTGTGGAGTCCCTATTTCTAAAATGGAATGTTATTCAGCAATACGTCTCATGTATACAGAATGATTTGTTTTTATGCAGTAAGTATTAAATAAAGATATTTGAATCTAAAATTTTGGTAAAAAGATTTTATTAAAAGAACCTTCACGAAACATTTTTTTAAATGCATATCATTTGTATTAAATAACATGAATTATAAACTCTCTGGCCAATCCTGAAATTAGAAAAAAATATTACTTCAACAGGAATTCATTTGGAATACTTTGCCGTTATTTGCAATTTTTACAGTAGAGCCTCGGTTATTCGAGTACTACGGTTTACTAACCGAGTTTCGGGTTAACCGAGGTACATTTGCATTTGAAAAAGACTTTTTTTTTTGGCTGCGGATGGCGGCGTACTGACGTCGGCCATCCAATGGCGTAAGTTTCAATTTCATTTTATCTTCTGGTGATATAAAGACCACTTCAACAGACCTTTTACGGTCACATCCATTTCGTAAAACGTCAGCAAAGTGAGCTAGTTCCGTTGAACAGAAAACTATATATATATATACTATATACATAGACTTCTTCAAGAGTTAACTTTAACTGGAACATGTATTTTACTGATGTGTAAATGGAAAATTAGACAATTGTATGTCTGTAACGTCATTTTTTCATTTCGTAATATGTACAGTAAATCCCTTTCTTTTTATTAATTTCACGACATTTTCATTTATTTCAACCCATGTTTCCCTCTTGATTTGGACAGAGTCCGTGTTATCCGAATTTTCGATTATCCGAGGTATACTCGGTTCACATTACCTCGGATAATTGAGGCTCTACTATACTTGCAATGGAGTAAAAAGTTTCAACGTGTGGTAAACTGAATAAATTTAATTATTACACTTTTTTTAATTTATCTGTTTCTACAGTTCTACCGCAAAAAAAAAAAAAAATCTGACTGGCAGAATGCCAAGAAGAATTCATTCGTATTCAAGAAAGAAAATGGTGGAACAAGGATTGTGTTGATATTCTATTCTCGTTAGTTCGTTTAGCATACTTGGTTTCTTGGGAAGTCATGCTATTTGCCAGTTAAAAACATTTGGTTGCTTTCTGCAAACAGAGAAGCAAATATTCTGATTCGGGTCCCAATAAACGCACCTACGAAATGAACTTCACTAAAAGTCGAATGGATTCGCCCTTTTCTGTCGTTATCAGAAGCGTCCAAGGGTCAAAATTTCGTGGTCGAACCGTACTACTCAAGTGTTTGTTAGCTATATTGACTTTAACCAGACAGGATTCCTCATTTAAATATCTACAAAAATAAAATGAGCAATTATAAAATAACTAAATTAAAATAAAATTTATATTCGAAGTAGGTAATTTTGATCTTCGACAGGGCAAGAAACTTCATTTTTCAAAAATAAAAATTTACCTCATCGAAAATATATACTTGGTATATATAAAAACTTCCCATTTGAATCTTGCGGTGCTTTCAATGAGTTAACACTTATATTTGCCCGAAATTCATTCTTTAAAAAGTTTGGAATAAGAGAAGTACATTGTGTGTATGTTTTTTTTATTATTATTATTATTCTTGCTTCTTCTTTTCTCAAAATTAGGCACAATTTCTGAAAACCAAAATTGAAACTATTCTTTATTATTTATTCCCAAAGATTTAGGGATTTAGTCAACATTTTATGAGTTAAAACGACAGCTACCTTACTATTGATTTATTTTAAGCATAATTTCATAAAAAATTCACAAGTCGCAATTTCGAGGGGGGTTAATATTTTAAGACCCCAATGCAGGTAAAAAGCAAAGATCCCGAGATTTTGAAATTCGGATATTAACTGAAATAATCATTACATAACTCCAAGCATATTTAGATCAGAGAAATTACTCATTTATTTTTAAAATTTATTTTATAATCAGAGACACATTTATTTATTTTATAATCGGAGAAATAACTTATTTATATTACTATTAAAATACAATAAGCAGTTGTCGTAAGCAATAAAATAAGGCTTAGGTGTAAGCAATGTTACATGCGCACAAAAATATGCTTGGAGTTCCGTAATGATTTTCGGCGTCCATCTTTCAAAATCTCGGAGTCTTTACTTTTACAACCTCCATCCGACTTTGGAGTTTTTTTACTGTGTTAGTAACGTTCAAATAGAAGAAACTCTAGGATTTCAATTAGAAAATTATCAGGTATGAGCAAAAGCACATAACGTATGCTTTTTATACTTTTAAACGTGTTTTTCTATCTTTTAGTTTAATTTTTCTTGTCTCTTGTATATTTGGTGTAAGTATTCAATTATTCTTTATAGAAACAGCTTTAAACCATCACATTTTCAGCTTACGCATTTCTACAGAACCCACCACTTTAATTTGTTTTGCTTAACTTGCTTTTGAATTTCGCATTATTTATCCCATCTTACTCTACTTATATTGCTGTGTTTCTGCATAATTTGCATTAATATAGTAAGTAGAGTAAACTTTTAACATGAGTAATTACATGCTCTTCTAACGCAAAATTTTTTCTGTAAATAGAAATTAATATTTTAACTGCAACTAATGATTTTTAAAACAAAGCTTTACTGAAAAACAAATTACGTTCCTTTTTTTTTTTTTTTGAATGATTAATGTTGAAAATAGAAAAATGTGAATAAAATAGGAAACCGAGAACTTCTAGGACTTTTATTAATGTTTTTTATGCAAATAGCCTTTTAAATTAAAGCTTAAGACTAAATATAAGTATTTCTTTTTTTTAAACTTAAAATTTTAAAAACGGTTTTAAAAATTAAATTTTTGCTCGGTAAAGAAACAATCATAATTAAATAATAAATTAACTTTGCACAAAGTAAACTGTAAAATACATTTTCACGATAAGAAAGCACAAATAAGCATTAACGTGAAGACATATGTTTCGGGAATGCTTGAAAATGTGATTTCAATTCAATTTGATTTGTTTCGGGAATGCCGAAACATGTGTCTGCACTTTAATGCTTATTTGTGCTTTCTTAACGTGAAAATTTGTATTACAATCATAATTAGTTTCTATTATAACACAATAATTTTGCTTTTTTCTTGAAAACTGTTGAAATAGTAGGAGGGGATAATAATAATATAATAATCATTATTGATTTTATTTAATATTACGCAAAAGTTCAGTCTGATTGGTGGTTAAAAAATCACAAAAAGAAAAAAATGTGCAGTGAATTATTGGCTATTGATTATCTATTTGTTGTTGAGCCATTATCACTAAAATATAAATTGAACTCGGTAATTCCTTTAATATCTTACTTCCCACTTCGAGATCCATATTGCTCACTCATTGATATGGATCAATAAATAATTCATTGCAAAAATTATTCAACCATTCTCTATTGCAAGACATCCTTAGGAAAACAATACTCAGAGTGCACGAAGTCCAATGCCGCGTCCATGCTAGAGCTCGCGCCGAGTGAGTATGACGACACGAAGACGAAAAATAGCTTCTGAGCATGCGAGCATCCATTCGGGTGAGCGGATTGCCGTGGCTCAGGTTGAGCATTATGTACTCACCCTAATGTTCGACGAAAAAAATAATGTTTTACAAATTTCTATGTACAAACAATTGCTATCAAGTCAGAGTATGAAATTTACGTTACCAAGTCCAGTTTTTGAAATACATGATTTAAAAAATATTCAATGTATATATATATATATATTCTGCATCCTGAAAATCCACCGACTTGGGCCAGGTTTGCTCCTGTGAACTTGGGGGCATGAGGCCAGTGCCTAACCACCAGTGCGGAGACTTATATAACTTAACTTCTTGGTATGGAATTTGAGTTATTATTGTGAAATTTATTTTACCACTGGAAACTATGAGAGCGGGCTTAAATGATCAACATAGACACATGTATTGAATTAAATTGTAATTTGTATTATCAACTCTGAACAATTTTTCTTTTACAGAAACGAACTGCAAAATACCATTCTACTTCCTGCCGTGCCTAAGATAAATCTTCCTTTTATAGGTTTCCATTTGCCTTTGGGAACGGGCAGCAAATATAGAGAGAGAATGCAAAAAAAGGAACAAGCAAACCATAAAACAAGTCTTTTGGGTGGGGTTGTTGTTTTTGGAGGAGTGCAGAGAATCAAATAAAAATGAATTTTCTTCGGGATTTGGAAAGGAAGCCATCAAATGCAGCTGTTGTTTGTCGCAAAATCAATAAAACGATGATCCAAATGATGGGGAAATCCCAAATATGTTGCAACTTCGTAAACGTGTGCAAAATATACGTGTCTGTGATTTTTATTACCTACGGATATTAGATTTTTATTAAAGTTCCGAAAAATACGTTAAACAAGCAATATATTTAAGAATAACTGCTCTTTATTTCAGTAATGATTTAGTAACTCCCCTTCTTTCAATGTAATACTTTGCTGCGAACCAAAGGCGCATCAGCAGGAGGATCGAACTGGATCTTCCACCCCCCCCCCCCCCAAGATAGCATTTAGAAATTAACGTTTTTCAAGAACAGCCATCACTTTATATAAACACTTTATGAAATATACTCTACACTGTAAAAAATTCTAGTTCAGCCTTTCACCAACAAAATGGTGAAATTTAGCTGCAACCAACATTTGGTACTAAAGATGAACAATTATAATGTCGTATTTTGACCTAGTTTCACAATGAATGTGACACTAGGAACCATAATAATGGTGTAGTTTGACCTAGTTTCACAATGAATGTAACACTAGGAACCATTACAATGGTGTAGTTTGACCCAGTTTCACCATGAATGTGACACTAGGAACCATTATAATGGTTCAGCTTTAGTACTAAATGTTGGTTGCAGCTAAATTTCACCATTTTTTTCATTTTGTTTGGTAAAAAATTGAATTAGAATTTTTTTAAATGTATTACTACCACAGTCGGGGATTATAGTCAAGACTAAAAATAACATTTATCTCTTATTAACTTAAATGTACTCCCTAACCAGACTTCAGAGACATATTTTTCAAAATATTCGAGGGGGGTGCGCATCCCCTCATCCCCTCTTGTCCTCATGACATTGTAAGATTCCCTGAATATCTTTACGCTGTAAAAAATTCTAGTTCAACCTTTCACCAACAAAATGGTGAAATTTAGCTGCAACCAACATTTGATACTAAGGCTGAACCATTATAATCATTCCTAGTTTCACATTCATGGTGAAACTTAGCTGCAACCAACATTTGGTACTAAAGCTGAACCGCTATAATTGTTCCTAGTTTCACATTCATGGTGAAATTTAGCTACAACCAACATTTGGTACTAAAGCTGAACTATTAAAATCGTTCATAGTTTCACATTCATGGTAAAAGTTAGCTGCAACATTTGGTACTAAAGCTGAACCATTAAAATCGTTCATAGTTTCACATTCATGGTAAAAGTTAGCTGCAACCAACATTTGGTACTAAAGCTGAACTATTATAACCGTCCCTAGTTTCACATTCATGGTGAAATTTAGCTGCAACCAACATTTGTTACTAAAGCTGAACCATTATAATCGTTCCTAGTTTCACATTCATGATGAAATTTAATTACAACCAACATTTGGTACTAAAGCTGAACCATTATAATCGTTCCTAGTTTCACGTTCACGGTGAAACTGGGACCCATTATAGTTGTTCAACTTTGCTACAAATGTTGGTTGTAGCTAAATTTCACCATTTGTTTTGGTGAAAGGTTGAGCTAAAATTTTTGACAATGTATCTTTGACTTTCCCAAAAAATCATCCTGGCAGCGTTACTGCTACGAATTATACGTTTTTTCCTAAACGCATTGGTAAATAATCTTTTTATCTTTAACCGACATAATTTACAAAGTGAATGGGGCGATTTTAACAATGAATTTCGTACGTCAAAATTTTCTGTCTTAAAGGAGAGGTTTGATGAAAGAGCTATCCATTAATCATCTTCAAAACAGATGTTTCAAACTAGGGTTTCCCGGAGGAGAAATATTTATTCGCCAGTCAGATACGAGAATATTTCTACGTGGTGATATGCTTTCATTAAATGTTACGTGCCGCACAACATATATCAAATACCAGGAATGATAAATTAGGAGTTCCGTTTCTGCATTCCGATGTTGAAAATAAAAAAAAATTATGATGAACATTCAGGTTTTCTTTTGTTCTTCTATTATCTCTTTCAAATGTTGGAAAACAATTTTTTTTTCTTTTGTTAAATGTTAAGAAACTATTTTATTTTAAATAAGACTAATTTTTAGTGTTGAAATTTTCAGATCTAACAAATATTATCATTTAATAGGTAACTACATGGAATGGTATTTTTGCAATTAGATATTTAAAAATGTTTTTTTTTTCTACTAAATATAAATGATAAACTCAAGAAAAAATTTTAATATACGCTTTTATTTTTAGTTTTGAAGTTTTCAGATAAAATAAATATTCTCATATTTAAAAGGTAACTACATAAAATGGTATTTTTATAATTAATTATTAAAAACTAAGATGTATCGAAGATTTCGGAACATTTCAAAAAAATTTTTTTTTTTAGGGAATTTTTTTTATTTATATGCTTTTTGTCAGTAACTTGTTTTTAGAAGAAATACTAAAACACTCTTCATAAATAAGAGCCATACATTAAAATTCGACGCTTCAAGGTATGAATATTCATTTCGATATATATAGCAGTTTTCTTTCTTTTGAAAAGGTAATGAAAACAACAGTGACACATTATTTATTTTATGCGCAGTTTCCGTGAACAATCTGCAGAATATTGAAAATTCAGTAGAAAAATGCTTTTCATACGTTTGTATTATATATAATAGTACTTTCAATTTAAGTTATAACTTCTTTAACGTTACCCTTAAATTTAAAAAAACACTCAATTAACTTGTTTTATTCTTTCGTTTTGAAATTATTCTTCTTTATTTGATTGAAGATTTTATGCAGTAATAGATCTCCCGCAGAACATCTGCGGATCGGAAATTAGCCATTTTAAAATCGTAAAAAACGCTTTATAATTCAAAAGGCTTAAGAAAATATCACTTGGTATAAACATGCTCGATATACACAAACTGAGGTGTTACCACTCAAAAGAATCGGAAATTAAAAATTAAGTTAGGAATGGAAATACTTTTTAAGAAATAGAAATAAATTTGTTAAAGTCCGTAAAATACTATACTAAATATAATAACTACAAATATTACGTTACTTTTCTATGCTAAATATTAAACAAATTTTAAAATATCGTTTTGCTATGGTTTGGTTTATGCACGATGTCAGTATCGTATCGTGCCGCAGAATTTAATCGTAACTTCTCTACGCTAAGTGAAATATATATACGTTATATAGATTATTACGAAGCGATCAATTATAATTTCATCAAAATAAAAATAGATTATGCATAAATTTGTCCTAAAACGTGGAATCTTTAAAAATATTTTTTTTCTTTCTCTCCGTTGTTGTATTATTTATAATACTTAGAATTCGAGTTATAAACTCATTAACGGTACCCTTAAATTTCAAAAACAGTCAGTCACATTCTTTTGCTCTTTCGCTTTGAATTTTTTTTTTTTTTTTTTTTTTGTTATTTGATTGAAGATTTCACGAAGAATTATCACTAAGCGATCAATTGAAATTCAATAAAAAAAAATAGATCATGCATAATCCTGACGCGTGGAATTCCTCAAAAGTGTAAGTTTATTTCTCCCACTCCATGTATATATCATATCAAATTTTAAAACAAATTTATAAGGGAGAGAAATGCCCACTACATTTTTTTATAGTGTTAATTTTTCTTAGTTTGTGTTAGATGTTATCACCTGCTCATTTTTTGAAACGAATTAGCATTGATAAGTCCTGTCTTATTTAATTGCTTGTTAGTTTTTACTTGTTCATTTCCACACACGTTTTTATACTTTAATTATATATACAGTTGAACTTTCTTAATACGAACACGGTTAATACGAAATCACGGCTAAAACGAACATTTTGTTCATTAAGTTTGGTTTACTATTTAATTACACTACTGCCTCACGCATATTACGAAGGCTAAAATGCAAATTTCTAACCTATTCACGAAACATTTTCTCGACTCCATATAATTATTTTTTTATAAAGAAATTGTTGGTTATTTTGAGTCATTGTAAGCCACCAAGTACGTATTTCGAATTATACGTTGAACCTTTTTGGGTGGAGGACTGAGCTCATGCAAGTGTTGGCTTTCAGACAGGTAAGTCTGCTTAGGGATAAAACCTTCTATCTTTAAATTAATCTTCTTCGAAAGGGTTCTTCGGCAGGTGTCATTGAAACAGGTTCTCAAAATGAAAATGACAGCCCCCGAAATGTGTGTAGGATAAAATTTAATGTACCTGAAAAACAACTACCCATTAAGGATTTTTTCCCAAATTGTTAAATTTTAAAAAGTAAAAAGGTAAGTTCACTTTTTCTTAATGTACTAGTAAGATATATTAGTAAAAATAATTCATGTGTTTTCACTATTTGTTTTACTTTTTATTATAAATAGTAGTAATTATTTTTAAGTATAAACATGCATTTCTAATACTTTTTTTTCACAATTTTACTTACTCACGATTGTTACTAATAACGGCTAATACGAACAAATTCGCGAAATTTTTTGCATTTCGTAATAAGCGAGTACAACTGTATATATATATATATATATATATATATATATATATAAACTGATGCACTATGATATTCGAGCAATGATACATTACTTCTTAATATCTGCTTACTTAATTATAACACATCACATTCTCTTCTGACAGGTTTAAAAGCTACTGGAAACATTTTCAAGACCACAGGCTACAGTACTTTCCAACAACTTGGTTTGATGGTTGTAGCCCGAAGACTAAAATGCCCCAAGGGAATGACAGCAATACCATTCCCCGCGATATCGCCTACCACGTGTCGATAATGGGTTAGGATACTTCTCTGTGCTATTCGTTAATGGAAGGAACTCTTTGTTGGAGATTCCTCAGTCCGTGAATTCCAGCTAAAATTCTTTACAGTTCATGGTTATTAGTAGAAAGCTAGCACTTGCTACTGGCTCTTATTAAACTTCTCACCACTAAAATTGTACGAGCCATTTCCAAACGAATGTTTAGAGAACGTAATGTATGTTCATGTTGAAAATGCTTAAATGTATAAAATCTTTTTCTAAACAATGCAGGGGGCAATTTTTAATGACGTTTCTTTGAAACGTCATTAAAAATTGTTCCCTGCACTTTTCTATCCATGGTTAAAAAAAATCAAAATAAAAGGAATGATTAAATCCTTTCTTTTTTCTTACGTTCTCATTTAAAATTAGTCATAAAGTGGTAATTTTTAAGTTATCTGCGTGTTTCGAAAATTGACTCAGTAATTACTTAGTAGATGGTCCGATGTCAGCAGAGCCAAATTCCTGATTTCTACGTACTACTGTTCAGTAACTCATATTGATACAATTCATAGTTAATAAGTAATTACTTAGCATTTGATAAGTTAGTTACTTAGTATTAGGTAAGTAAATTTTAAAATCATAGAAACATTTTTCTTAAGTATTTTGCGTGAAAAAAAAAAGTTAAATAGGCATTATCTTTATAACCTTTAAATTTTAACACTTTTCACAGCCAAATGATAACTTTTATATTTATTTATATTTTGCTATTAAAAAAGATTTTAAAAAGTAAAATATCATTACAGAGTTGTTTTCGGTATTTATTCAAGTGGAATTATACATCAATTGGAATAATTTTAACAAAAAGTAGAACCGAACAAACGAACTACAGGGTGGAGCAAAAGTAATGACCCGGCTTTGAATTGTTATAAAAGGAAAACTAATACAATTTGAGACTTAAAACTTTTTTTATTTTGATCTGCATTTAATACCATTTTTTTACATTAAGTTTTGAATACCATTTCAGCAATATGGCGGCCATTTGCAGCAATAAACTGATGCAGTCTATTTTTCAACGTAGAGAGAATAGACTGCATCTTTGTGTGCATTTCAATATCCCGCGTAATGTTACGGTCCCTAAGCTTTTTGTTGTGAGGTTATTTAAAGGAGAAAGTTCCGCATACTTTAGAAAAGCCGAAGGACCGAATTATATCCGCCATACGCCCTTGAATTGTGCAGAAAGGTTTCTCAAAACTTCAGAAATGGACTGCATCAGTGTATTGGTGCTGAAGGTCGCCCTCTTGCTGAAGCGGTACTTAAAACTTAATGTAAAAATTTGGGATTATATGGAGCTCAAAATATAAAATTTTTAAGTCTCATATTGCATTAGATTTTTTTATACCCCGTCAAAACCAGGTCATTACTTTTTCTTTGTGTGCATTTCAAAATCCCGCGTAATATTACGGTCCCTAACCTTTTTCGTGGGGTTATTTGAAAGAGAAAAATTTGGAAACATCACCCGCATACTTTAGAAGAGCTGAAGGATCGAATTATCGATGAAATATCCGCCATACCCCTTAAAATGTGCAGAAACGCTTCTCAAAACTTCAGAAATAGACTGCATCAGTGTATTGCTGCTGATGGCCGTCATATTGCTAAAGTGGTATTCAAAATTTAACGTAAAAAGATAGTATTAAATACAGATAAAAATAACAAAAGTTTTAAGTCTCAAACGGTATTAGTTTTTTTTATAACCCTCCAAAACCAGATCATTACTTTTGCCCCACCCTGTATAATAAAATTTCAAGTTGAAAATTTGAATAATGTAAAGTGCAAATACCACGTTGTTAACTTTAGAAAACAAAAGTGTCTTTATTATAAATTTCAAACCAAAAATTTGTCAGCTCTGTGAAGAAACAATATCGATACTAAAAGAATTTTTTTTAAAGGACAGCATCTCCTACCAGACACCTGGAACTAAGGATTATAATATTATAAAAGACGCAAATGGAGAAAAGTTAAAATTACAAAAGAAATATCTATGTATGACTCTTGGTGAAGCTTTTCAAAAGTCATATATCAATCAGATGGGGCAAGCCAACATTTGAAACAGATTTTTCAATTTGTTTGGCAGTGCTTGTAGAGTGACACTTTTCAGCCTATGGCAAGAGATCTATTAATGGTATTGGTGGAATTGTGAAACGAAGAATAAGGGAATCCACACTCTCAAGGAAAATAGATCTGATGATTTTTTTTTTCCTTCAGCAAAGAATCTGTGCAAAAATATTACCATTCTTATGGTTACTGAAAGTAAAATCCTTGAGGAAAAAGCCTTTATTGACAAACTATGTGCACCTTCAGGAAAACAAATATATCAAATTTCTGGGGCGAGGAAAATGCATTGCATCATTAAAATTAAAGATTATGAAGCCTATTATTTCTCCTACGAAGTTCTGACACTTGGATGTTTCTGCGCATGGCAGAAAAGGACGAATCCATTCGAGTTTTAGGGAAGTTCGTTTTGCAGATGCGTTTATTAACACGCGAATCGAAAAGTTTGCTTCTGTTTGTTGAAAGCAACTCCACTTATAAACTGGTATACAGCATCAGTTCGGAAGAAATCAAGTATGATAGACGAACTAAACGAAAACAGAATAAGGCACATTCCTTATAGCAGCAGTTTGTTCCTTGAACATGAATGGATTCTTCTTGGCACTCTGCCAGTTTTTTTTTTTTTTTTTTGAGTTTTTTTTTAAATCCTTAAATGAAATTATGATTTTGTTTTGCATGCAAACGAGAAATTATTTATATATTAACACGATTCCAGAAGTTTGTATGTAAAAGAATAAAAGCATTTCTTGACGGTTTAAATAGAATTCAAAATCATTTTAAAAATTCTTACACTTATTTCGTATAATAAAGATTTGTCCAGAAAAACTCGTCCAAAAACACACAAGACGTCGTTACCACAAATGACTTCTTGCTCTTACATTTTGAAAACATTGCTTGCAAAAACAATGTTTTCAGATTCCTTCTAAAGCAAAACCCCCAGTAAAAATTAATAACCGTAAGAAGGATAACGCCCGTGAAGCACATATTTGCGCGAGTCCTCAATCTTTATGACTGTGGTTGTTGGCCTGCTCCCATTGGGATCTCTGCGACGAACTCAGGAAATTGAATTCGTCAGGCTTCAGATTGAGTTTCAGCTCGCTCGCGAACAGTTGCTTTCGTCCGATTTCATTAGTTTTCATTGTTGGGGCACATTTGCCATTCAGTCCGTACTGCATATTAAATGACTGTAGCTGCATCTTTCCATTTAAATTCGCTTGTTAGTTTGAACTGTTTATTGCATTTTTAAATGCGATGGCTTGCCTGCGGTAAAATGTTGTAACGTTGTTTTCAAAAATAAAAAATACGATGTTACATACACGTAGATATGTCCGAAGTGTACCTCATAAAAATTTGTGTTATAAGCATTGTATATATATATATATATATATATAATATACACTCAAACGTGTTTTTAAATACAATGCTTATAACACAAATTTTTATGAGGTACACTTCGGACATATCTACGTGTATGTAACATCGTATTTTTTATTTTATATATATATATATATATATATATATATATATATATATATATATATATACTAGTAAGCCCGGTGGTCATACGAAATGACCGCTGTTCTAGATATTATAAATATACAATATCCAACATAATCATCGTCAAAACAATAGTTTTAACGAAACCTGGAAAAAAGAGCGCTGCCGCTTTAATACATATAAAAAACGCAGACAGTAAATAAATTAAAACAAAGAAAGAAGCATTAAATTAAATTCGCGTTTACATTCATTTTTAACGGAGATCGGAAATCTAGCGCTGCCGCTTTAATACATATAAAAAGCGCAGACAGTAAATAAATTAAAACAAAGAAAGAAGCATTAAATTAAATTCGCGTTTACATTCATTTTTAACGGAGATCGGAAATCTAGCGATGCCTCACTCAAAATGCTAGAGAAATGTTTTGATTATTAGTATATTTGACATGTGTTACAACAATAGAAACTGCATTACAGTTAGACTGTTCATTGAAATTGTTCATTGAAAATTAAAAAAATAGTTAAAAAAAAAAATAATTGAGTCACTCATTTTCGCAGCGATAAGTTTCTCGGGTCGTAAACATTAACCGTGCCAGATGTGGTCCCGATCGGTAAGACGGCCTAGGATTCTATAGCGAACAGACAGACAGACAGAATAAGCCGCTTATATATAAGGTTTTTGTGAATGCACACATACACACAGTATGTCAAAGCATATTTAAGACTAAGTTTTTAAAATAAAATAAAAACTAGTTATTATATTCTTTTAAAGTATTTTTATTCGAAATTCGCTATTTCAGTTCCAATACATTTGTTAAAGCGGTTTAACAACGATTCGAATGCCTGTTCCAGTTCACATTGTGGGACTGCCTCCAAAGCTTACGTCGAAGAAATGTGTCAACGAATTTTTAAGACTACAACTATAACGAAGCTTACAGTGGCTCCATTTGTCTTATGGAGCATTCGTGAAAGTCCTTAACTATCAGCTGATCCACCGTCAAAACCTCAGTTCATTTGTTTACTTTTTTTAACTTTGATGACATTGACACTATACAAACAGCGTCGACGCGAGCTTTGGAGGCAGTTCCACAAGGTGAGCTGGAACAGGTATCGAATCGTTGTTGAACCGCTGTAACAAATGTATTGAAACCGTAGGAGCTTATTTTGAATAAAATGCTTTTTAAAAATATAATAACTAGTTTTATATATATATGGAAAAGTTAAATATAATGAGGAAAAGTAAATTAAACATAGAATCCGAGTTTCACCTCTTATGCTAACATACTTAAAATAGTTATAAATTTATTATTAACCTAGTAATACAAGTAAGTATTTAAAACTAATTCAATGGTCAGATTAGTTACAGCTGATTGGCCGAAACGTTATAATCAAAATAAAAACGAAGATTTGATTTTCCGTTTATGAAATTTGAACACTGTCGATTTTCTATACATGGTGTTCAATGTACATACGTGTTGCAAATCTAATGTAAGAAAATCTAAAGCAGTGTTTCCCAACGTGGGGCCCAATTCAATGAAAAAAACAAATTCTTAAATAATTGCGTTAAATAATTATTAGATATAATTTCGCTAGACGAAATTAAAATATCAACTGGGTGTTTGACGTCGTCAAGTAAACTTCACTGCGGCAGGCGGCATTAAATTAAAATAATAAATTAATATAAAAAAAAAGATTTTAAAAATTATTTGAAATTTGAATTTTAGTTTTTCATTATATGTTTTGAAAATTTACTTACTGCGTTTCGTTAGCAATTTCCAAGTGATTTCTTCCTAAAACCTATCATTAAAGTTTCTTAAGTACACAACTCAATTTTTTAATATATTGAAACTATGCATGCTATATAGGAGGGCATAAGAATTTTATTAAGGCTAAGGTGAGGCATGGCACAATAAAGGTTGGGAACCTCTGATCTAAAGTGACCTATTATTTTATCATTAGAAAAAAAGAATGAAATAAAAGAAAAAATCCTTTCAATTGTACTACAAAAATATGTATAAATATCCATTTCGCATCAGGCTTCTTAATTTTAAAATATTTATCTAAAGACCAAACTAAATTATGAATACCGTCAGTTTATTTGTATGTGTGTACTTACCAGGCCTAAGAATTAATTTAGTTATTTTTATTTATTTCTTCTCTCTTCAGCTACGATCTTACTGGGGAGAAATTTATTCCCTTATGTGGATTTATGTCTAACCCTCATTAAAAATAAACTCTAAACTTTGTGGCAAAAACAATTCAAATCCAAAAATCTTTCTCAGACTTTCTAAAATGCCCAATACTTCATTAGAAAATTCGTCACTTTGAAACACTCTATCAGCCAACAATAAATATATTAAACACAACTTTGTCAAATTAATTTGCCGGTATTTTGGGCGCGACATAACTGCGCGCCAGAGATAGCGCTCGCGAATCCACCAAAAACTAACGCTTCGAATGGAAGGATAGAGGGGGCTTGTGCAAGCGCGTTGATTACCTTCTAGAACCGTTCATCAAGTGCAGCTGACACTGGTGCTGGCATCCCAAGCCGCTAATTCTCTCTGCAGACGGAGGGGGTGGACGGCGGGGTTTGTTTTCGAACGGAAGAATAAGTTGCGCCACACACCAGCCTTGGAAGTGGTGGCGACTATTGTGCTTCGAATACAGGACGATAATAAACTTCGAATTCTCCTCTGTGGAGCATTTGGGGAGAAAATTAGCGGAATTAGTTAGCAGCAGGGCGATATAATGGATCAATAGAATAAATTATGGGGGCATAAAACGGAATGTTTTAGATGTTTTAGTTTTCAATTACGAAATTTCCTTTTTGAAATCTAACTGTGTGATACGAAATAACATAATCAGGTTTAAATGGCAGAAAAATCGTTTAAGAATAATATGAATTTTAATAAAATTGATACTTTGATTTACACCTTAACGGAAATGACGACGAAATGATAGCGAAAACTATTCACATGTAGGATACTATAAAAAATGGATAGTAAAAGAGATCACCCCATTGGATATATACAAAATTTACATTAAATTAGATCATTCCAAAGGATATTATACAAAATGGACAATAAAGGAGACCACTCCATTAGACAGTATAAGGACAATTTTTATACCTGAAATTGATCCTTTGAAAAGAAAAAAAATGTGCTATATGACTAAAGGTATAAGATTAGTCCTGTTAACTAAACTAAAGGGGAAAGAGGGAGTTGTTGCAAATAACGATTTTTGGAGAAAGATACGAACATCTATTTGCATCATGACTATTTTGAATCTAATTACATTATTAGTTTAAAGGTCGATTTATTAATATTATTTACACAATTATATTTATTTATAATTAATTTATTCCTTTATTTATTTTAAGGTTATAATATTTTCTTTATTAAAGTAACAATTACACTTTATGATTACAACACATTTCTAAACATAATTTTTATAAGTAAACATCAGCGCTAGAAGCATAAACAAGAAGTTCCGTCTAGAACTATACGAGCCTACTTTCCCGTATACACCAAATTCAAATTTATAATCTAGCTATCTCTTTCTCTCTCTTTATTATTTATCTTTAGTTCTAATTATTGAAAATATACCTTTTTCAACGGATAATACATATTCATTCACTCACTCATTCATTCTTTCATTTATTCAGCCATGCATTTATTCATTCATTCGTTACCTCATTCAAGTGTTTATTCATTCATTTACGCATTCATGTATTTATTCACTCATTTATTTATATTTTCATTTATTCAATAATTTATTCATTCATTCTTTTCCTCATTCATTTATTCATTGATTTATTCTTTCACTCTTTCATTTATTCATTCATTCATTATTTCACTCATTGAGTCACTGAGAAATATCCTTGAAAATCCCGATCAAAAAATTTCATAGCAAAATAGGCTCGTACGTTCTGGATAAACTTTCTATTTCTACATGTTCTACGTTATAAGAGCTTTCCGATAAAGTTTGTTCCAAGCAAATCGGTCCGTTAGATCAGGATTTATATAGGGTTGAAATTTCCCCGTAAGCTCTGTGTTAATTTTTTGAACTGTTCAAAAATGAACAAAAACTGTTCAAATCAATATTTCACGCCGAGAACTCCTTTCAATAAGCTTTCAATAGGAACTTGGCTCTTGTGCCCAGAGTTTACAGAATTTGCTTCAATTTTGTCCATAGGCGCTAATGTTAAAATTTTTTGAACTGTTCAAAATTGAACAAAAAATTGTTCAAATCAAAAAGTGAAATATAGAAATGAGATGTCCTCGCCGAGATCTTCCGAATGCAAAAAGAATTTTTCCAATCGGACAATTCGTTCAAAAGTTATTAGGGGGGGACAGACCGACAGACCGACAGACAGACAGACAGACAGACCGACAGACAGACCGACAGACCGACCGACAGACAGACCGACAGACAGACAGACCGACAGACCGACAGACACACTTTTTCCCCATCTCAATACCCTACTTTCAATTTTTTTATTTTTCAATCTTTATTTAATTACTTCACTTATTTTTGACTTTTCTTGATTTTTAACGATATTTTCACGATACATTAAGCCTTCTTTCATGCTTCATTATTATTTTTTTTTACTTTTACGGGAAAGTAGGCTAAAATTGAAAACAAAAAAAATTTCATGCATGTATTTCGGAGTTACAAGAAGCCTTTGAAATTTTCCCTCTTAGTCCCGGTGATAACATTTGGAATCATCACTTTCAGAATTTTTTTGTTCGAAAACGACGTCTCTAATTTGAAATTCACATCATTTAATTCTTCGCATGTTCTTTTATTTAAGTCGCATTGCTTCATTTAGCAAAATATGTCAAAGTAAAATGAGTTTTTATTTCTAAAATTATTTAAATAAATAATGGACGAATTTGCCACACACAACACAAACTTTGCCAATTTCCGACACAATTCCTGAAGGTTTTGTTGCATTCTAACGCATTGCTGTATTTTCAAAACATTGTTGCAACATACGACAAGATGTTAGTAAATTACTAATAAATCTCAAAGATGGTGGCACTTTTTTTTTTTTTTTTGAAAAATCATATAAAATAATTAATAACTTTTTAAAAATAATATTAAGCAAAATCTGGGTTTTGGGGTGCAAACAACGACGAAAACTACACCGCTATACCAAATTCCACCTTTCTAGGCATTGCCGTTTCCCCAGGACGCGTGCCACAAACGAACACCCACACAAACTATATTTTATTGTATTTATAGATAGGTAGAAGATTTGAATTTATAGTAAACTCTGTATTACAAGTGTTCGGATTTAACGAGAAAATTGACTCAGTACCTTCACCGTTACAACAGAGTTCCACTGTATTAAGAAATTTTCATGACAACAAAATTCATACTTTCATAAGAATCTTGCCAAGTTGTTGCTGATTTTAGAAATTTATTTAAAAAAACGCTAGTTACAATGATGCATATGAATGAAGATACATTGAAAAAATTATTTACAAATAACTTAAATAGGGAATACATAAAAACTTGTTATCTTTAAACAACACGTTCCATTAGAATCAGATCTATTAATTAGTCAAATATTAGCAAATTTCAGATCTTTAACCAACGTAACTGACATTGATGTTTGAACCATAGTAGGAACGATTTACAATAGTAGATGTAGTAGCGGTATATTATGCAACATATTATTCGGACTGGCTGTAAACGTAAGATAGAGGGGAGGAAAGCATGATTATATTCAACTTAATGCAACACAAATGCAATATAGGTCGTGACATAAATTCATAGTGATTGATATTTGTCCAGCATGCGTTTATGAATTGCAAAACCACTAATATTAGAAATCACAGTTTAGATCATGAAATAATTTTGGTTCTAGTGAAGGACAATAAGAAAAAAAAAGAGTAGAGAAAATCTGCCTACACAGTGTGTCAAAGAATTTTTAGGACCAGGTTTATAAAATAAAATAAAAAATAGTAATTACATATTTTTTACATAATTTTATTCAAAATAAGCTCCTTTGCTTTCAATACATTTGTTACAGCGGTTTAACAACGATTCGAATGCCTGTTCTGGCCCATATTGTGGGACTGCCTCCAAAGTTCGCCTCGAAGCTGTTTGTACACAGTGCCAAAGAATTTTTAAGACTATAGCTGGAACGAAGCTTACAGTGGCGCTATCTGTGTTATAGATCATTCTTGACAGTGGCGTACGCAGAATTTTTTCAAGGGGAGGGGGGGTTCATAATGTTCTGAAACTACTAAAAGCAATTCGAGTATATAATAAAGCACTATTATTTAGGGCTCAAGGGGGGGGGGTTAAACCCCTAAACCCTCCCCTTGCGTACGCCACTGATTCTTGATACTCCTTAACTATCAGCTGGCTCACTGCCAAAAGCTCAGTTCATTTCTTTACTTTTTTTTTACTTTGATGACATTGATATTATACAAACAGCTTCGAGGCGAGCTTTGGAGTCAATCCCGCAATGTGAGCTGGAAGAGGCATTCGAATCGTTGTTAAACCACTGTAACAAATGCATTGAAGCCGAAGGAGCTTATTTTGAATAAAAATACTTTAAAAAATATAATTACTAATTTATATTTTATTTTATAAACCTAGTCTTAAAAATTCTTTGACACACTGTGTATCATTACAATTTTTTTAAAACAAGTAATAATATTTCTAATCCCATTTTTTAAACCCGAATCACGAGGGGCAATTTCCTTCTTAAATTAGAGAAAATTTCAAGTATCTGACTTTGTAATAATTTCGCTTAACCAACGTAAGCGAATATTAAAAGACAGAACTTCGTGGAAGAGACTTTAAAATTCAATTATTGTCAGTGTAATGGAGTCCCTGGCTAGCGAAGCGTGTCAGCTAATGTTCCGTTGGTGGTTGCTAGTTTTCTGCTCCATTAGGGTAAACAGAAATTAAGTCCGCACTCTACTCTGCGAGTAATGCATCGGTGTTTCTGCGTTAAAGATTAGAATATTTAACTTTAGCACCGCAGTCTAGTCTATATTGGTTATCAGGGCATGATTTTAAGCTTTGTTGGCTCAATTATTTAACGCAATGACCCGAAAATAAAGCGCAGATTTGGTAATGTAGAATATCATTTAGTATTTTTGTTAATTAAAGAACCCTTACTGATTGCATATTTGTTTCCCGAATCAACTCCTTCTAAAGAATTTGTTAAAAAATTACATTGAGTGAAACACAAATATTTGGAGCAGACCATCGAAGAATAAGAGTCCCGTGAAGGTGGAATAAATTTCAAAATTAAGGGGCATGTGCAAAAGTTGTGCTTTGGAGTAATTTACTTCCATGACATTTTTCAAATATTTTTGAATAATATTTTTATTGGCCGGAAGATAAAATAAGATTTTTTCTTTTATTTTTAGCTTTTCTCGTGCCTGATATCTTCTAGTTACGTAATTCAGGTTTTGTTAAATTGCATTTGCGCTAAAGTCGCACATATGTTCTGCAGTATATCTATTACGTGAAAGGGGAAACATTTGTTGAAATTCTTAGATTTTTATTTCTTGCGGCGACCAAAATATTATTGTAAACGCAAATAACTTTGCATTTGTACATTTGTATTATATTATATCTTTTATGCAAAATTTAAAGACTAAAATTGTGGAAATTAAAAGACATTTTGTGTGAATTTTTCAAAAATAGTTTTTTTTTTTTGTATTTTATTGAAAATTTGGCACCCTTGATGGCCATAAAAATTGAATGAAAATTTGGGAAACTTTTGCAGGTAATACGTTGTACACCACAACCTTTGTACATAATCCTAAGACAATTTCTTTAAAAAAAATATCTTCTTAATTTCCTTGTACGTTTCGCTTTACCCTACACTGTAAAAAAAATCCCATAAAATTTACGGTTTGAAACTAGAAGCTGGGTTAGTTGTGCAAAACCATAAAAGTTACGAAGTAAATTCGTAGTCGCAACGGTTTTTTACCGTAAAGGGTTTGTCGCTGGGTAAAAAAAACCGTTGCGGACTACGGATTAAAATTCGTAACTTCTGCAGTTTCACACAACTAGATGCCAGTTTAAATAGAAAATTTTACGGGATTTTTTTTACAGTGAAATGCACACTAACGCATGACTTATTGCACATCTAGTGTATTTGACTATATTTTATAAACAATATCTACAGACAGCCTTTTACGATAAAATACAAAATCTTAACATACGACGTACCCAAGATCATGAACGATAATTTCACTTGACAAACTCAACTACGTTTAGACGAATTCATTTCTGACAATAGTCACTCTAATTACACATTCCCTTTCTTTCTGCCACTTTATCAATTACTGCTTCCGTGGACATTAGCTGATTCTGAAAGTCTTGTGACAAAGTGACAAGTTCAGTAGCATGACTAACAAATTCATAAGTAAAAATATGGAGAATGACATTGTCCAGGCTTTCATCGCGCTTACTTACACGGCTGATGATAGATTGCTGTGGCGGAATGATTTAAAAGCCATAACTCCATTGTCGAAATTGATGAATGCGTCCTTTCTTAAAATACATCTTTCTTAATCCATTTCCAGTAAAATATGACAAATGAAGTGTGAAGTTCTTTCAGCTTCATCCTTTTTTTTCTTCGCGCGAAAGCCATTAATAACATCTTAGGCAATAATCTAAAGTAGAGATGTAATAAAATAATCCTTCACCTTTTATTGTTATAGATTTTTCTCCTGTTTTTCGAAAGTTTTGTTAGCATTGTTATTATTTGTGTTGTTAAAAGGGGAGACAATAAGTACAGTCATTCAGGGTAACTTTAAACCATGAGGACAAACTTTGAACCACGTCATATCTTTTAGTACATTTGAGGGGAAAAAAATCAGAAGTTCCAGTTCTGCACTCTGTTAGCTAGGTTACAAAATCGGTTTTATGATGTTAATTTTACGAAATTGGATGGCAACACTGTGAACAGTGGGACTTCAGTGACTGTGCATAGTGTGACTTTAGTGAGTATGCATAGCGTGACTTTAGTGACTGTGCACAGTGTGACTTCAGTGACTGTGCACAGTGATTTCAGTGATTGTGCACAGTGACTTCAGTGAGTGTGCACAGTGTGGCTTCAGTGGCTGTGCACAGTGTGGCTTCAGTGGCTGTGCACAGTGTGACTTCAGTGACTGTGCACAGTGTGACTTCAGTGACTGTGCACAGTGTGACTTCAGTGACTGTGCACTTCAGAATGACTGCATTATGCAATTATAATTGCATAATACAGGTATTCAAATCATTATGGAGTCACTGTTTGGAAGCTAATTTTTTATAATGCTGGTTTTAAGTTCTTGAAACCCTTGAAGTTGTTTTCTATGCTTTATTCTATGCACAGTTTTTATGCACTATCATACACTATTGAAATTATGTAACGTTATGAAATAATTTTTTTTAAATATTTAGAAAATTTATTCTTCTGGTTCAAAGTTACACAACTATAATACTTTTATTAAAATAACTATTTTTTAAAATCGCTTTCGTTGTTTAAAGTTTTCCTAAATAGAAGAAGGATCACTTTGAAACAGGTCAATTATTCATTTATGTGGTATTTATGATTATTATATCCTAAGTTTTGGTTCTTCTTCAATTTTAAGCCAATAAATACAGTAGTACTATTAAAATATGAGTAGGACAAATAAAAATAGAGAAATTGCCGATCAAAGTTACCCTGGTTGACTGTATTCATATTAAATACAGTCAACCAGGTCCCATTAACACTTATATATTGTCTGAAAGTATTCCATTTCAAAGATCCGTTAAATCATATCGGAAGTTATAGAAATTGCATGTTAAATCTCAAAAATTTACATGCATAATTCCCATTCTTAAGCTTGCGGCATACCAGTGAGCATTAGCAAAAACGTGAGCATCCGCAACCGTCGTTCAGCACTATGATGCTCAGTTCTCAGATTATGCGGCATGTTAAAGATCCCTTCAGTATCTGCCTGGCTTCGATACTCTCAAAGAAATTAAATTCCTGGTGCAGTTTTGCATCATTTAGAGATCAGGTGACGCCAACTAGGGGGAAACTGAGTGTCAAAATTTCCAAGCGGTAATGGCATCCGCAGGTACTTGAAAGAATGGATGCCGGCAACCGGGGAACGCACTAGGTCTGCAAAGGTTAGAGACCCTATGCAGCCCCATTACAAGGAAAATATTACTTAATATTCAACAGAACTAGCAACTCACTAATGCGTCAGAGTAATACACATCGAATAATTACAGTCATTGTTTTAAAAAAAATGATTGCATTATTATGCAAATAATGCAGTTCGAATTGTATACTCATTATTGTCCTTAGTGAAATTGAAGATAATTTTTCAATTTAATTTCCTAGTTTAAAATTGATACAGAAAAAATATGTATTTTGAAACATAGTTTAAAATGCTTTATTTTTCGCAAACTAAATGCAATATACCTCATTGCATACGTACTTACTTTAGTCTAAAAAAATTGTAAAATTTTCCCTTTTCCCTTTTTTCTTCTTCATTCTAAAATGGGTTTTATGCAGAATGTATTAGCAAATAGATAAAAGATGATAAGCTTGATAAATTGCTTTTATTTTTTATAAAACTCATTTCTTTGGAAACAACCAAATTATATTTGCATTTATATTTTAAACAACGAGGAATTTCATCAATCCACTTCGTCATCGGAATTTTCCACTTTTTCGATTGCGTCCCAAGTTATTAATGCGAAAATAATTTCGAATAGGACGAAAGCTTAGAATGGAAAATAAATATCTATTGTCTTATTTACATATTATCAATCATTTTCTTTTGCTCGCAGCATTGGCTCCACTGAAAGCAAGCCTATTTATTTCTTTAAAGCTAACGAAATAAATGAAGATTATGAAATAGCGTTGATTTATTTCATGCTCAAAAAAAATCCCCGTTTCGGCTTCTGAGAGAGGAACAAATATGTACTCAGATATTTGTCGTTAATGGACATTAAATTCTGATTATTCAAGGGAAAATGTTATTTGCTTGCTGTCTAATCGATGCTCCAATGCTCATTTACTAGTTTATACTTAAATTTCCAAATCATAAATCTTTCTGGTTGAAATTATTTTGGCAGTAGTAGATTAGATTGAGAGCCGACAGGGTGGCGTAGTGGTAAGACGCAGGTCTCGTATGCCCAAGATCGCAGGTTCAAACCTCGCCCAAGTCGATGGATTTTCAAGATGCAGAAAATCGTCTGCGTCCATGTCGTATGATTATGCGGCATGTTAAAGATCCCTTGAGTATCCGTTTGGCATGGATACTCTCGGCTAAATTAAATTCCTAGTGCATATTGCATCAATGAGAGCTCAGGTACCGCCATCTAATGGTAACTGAACGTCAAAATTCTCATGCGGCGAAGGTACCACCCTCATTGTGGTGCCGCTGAAAGAGGTTGGTACCAATTACTGGGGAATGCACTAGGTCTGCAATGGTTGAGGACCAATACCGCAGCCCCATTGGAGGAAAAAAAAAGTTTAGATTGAGAAAGAAGTCCTTTAAAGCAGTGGTTCCCAATCTTTTTTTTCGCGTACCACCATTTTTCTTGCAAACCATTTTGCGTACCACTGCTAATATAACTTTAATATATAAAATAGAACACTAATTGCTTATAAATAGATTTGTTTTGCCTGTACGCGAACACTTGGAAACGCTTCACGTACTACTAGTGGTACGCGTACCACAGTTTGGGAACCACTGCTTTAAAGCATTTACAGATAAATACAATGTTTTTGCAGTGTAAAGTAAAATAATTTATTCAATTGAAAAGTTGAAAGTTACAAGGGTTTGGAGGGGATAAGATATGGTTTCCACAGCGTATCCAAACTAGTACGCTTATTGTCTCCTAGTATTTATACATTATTTTTTGATACTCTTTCAGCACTTGCATTCATTGTTTGCTAAATTCACACCCCATAAGGATCACTCACTTTTGAATTATTAAAGAGCATTCAAACCAAAGTCGTGGTGTAAAAGAGCCAATTCAAGAAAATGACCCTACATTAAAATTAGATATAGACGCAGCTTCGAAAAACTTTGTTTTTTTTTTGTTAAATATGTCTCTCTCTCTCCCTCTCTTTCTATATATATGTGTGTGTGTGTGTGTATGTGAGGATGAATGAATGCATGGACGGACAGTAGATAAGAGATAACCCACTATGTAACCGCTATATAATATTTCTCTTCTTTTACAACTTTAAGATTGTTGAGAAATTTCCAAGCATTTTAGTACTATAAATACTAAAGCAAACATGGTTGCATTGATGAAGCACAAAATTGCAGATATGAAGCATACGTGTGTTCTGGGATAAGAGGTTAACTTCTAGTCGTCAAAATAGGAGAAGATAAGGGAAAAAGTTATATCTCCAAAATGTGTTTTAAGTTACACAGTTTTATTTTAAAAAACTAAGTAACAAATAAAGTTAAATAACATCGTTGCATTATCCAAACAAAACTATCGTTGCCATTCGACAAATAATAATTCTGATAATTTCCTCAGAGCCAAAATTATCAATTTTTTCCCAATTAACGTTATAATAAATTATAACATAGATGAAATATTGTACTGTCATCAAAGATAAGCTTGTGTGGAAAGTTTGAAGATAATTTATGTAGTAATAGTGGTCCAAACCGCGTAACAAACTTCCGCGACAAATCAAGGAAATAAAACCGTGGAAAAGCTGCTGAACTCCAGGTCTACCTCGACTTCTAAATAATTACTCCAAGCCCGCTGCATACTCCGAATAGCATTAATCGGAATCATATTGCTTATAATTTGTAACTACTTGATCATTTTTTGCCGGTTGATACATTTAGAATAAAAATTAAAATCTGTGTTTATTACTAAAATGTAATAGAGTACATAAACTATTTACATATATACTCGAACATATATATTAGTTCACGAAAATACATAAATATACACATGCATTTATTTATGTATTTTCATTTCATCTCGAAAATACGTGCATGTAAAATCCGGGGACCCACAAGTCCCGAGGCTGTTCCGAGGGTACCAGCGGGTGGAGATTTTCCCTCCCATTCACCCATAGGTCTAAAGAGGAAGGTGGCGCCATCTGGTGTCATGCACTAAGTACCATTATGAGCGAAGTCGTACTTCCACCGTTGGTGCTCATCTTGAAACGGAAGGCGCTTCTTACTGCCTCAATTCCTAGTCGAATCGACGAAAGAGTGCGTGGATTCCCAAGTGGTATAAGCAACAACATCACGAAAATGCGTACATAAATGTAAATTTAATTAAACTAATGCAGCTGAATCACACGTTTCACGCCCTGTGTTCTCGAAATGTTATGGTAGAGAAAGTAATCGAGGATGTTAAAATGAAGTTGTAGACGTCCCCTTGTATAAAGAAACAATAAGTGAAAAAAAAAAAGAGTATGAAATTATCAACTGACAAGTTTACGATAGTAATAATTAAAAAAATGAAAAAAGTGCATATAATGATTAAGTAACATGGATATCATAATGAAATTCTAAAAGTAAGTAAGGGGGAGCAGTAGAGCACATGCTCCATTTTTGCTTTTGTTCCTAATCAAAAACTCGTTGCTCCATTGATCAGCTCTCCTGCTATACGCTCCACCTCCCAAATCTCTCATATTTAAAATATCTCTTAATGGTAATCATAGTAATAAATAAAAAAAGTCGACAGGGTGTAGTGGTAATGCGCAGGTCTCGTACACCCAAGATGGCAGGTTCGAACCTGGCCCCAGTCGGTGGACTTTCAAGATGCAGAAAAAACCATCTGCGCCCATGTCGCATGATTGTGCGGCTGCTTAAAGATTCCTTGAGTATCTTTTCGGCTTGGATACTCTCGGCTATATTAAATACCTAGTGCAATTCACATCAAATGAGAGCTCAGGTGCCGCCATATAGGGAAAACTGAGCGTCCAAATTCTCAGTGGCAATGGTATCCAACGAAAGTGGTGCTACTTGAAAAAATGGATGCCGATTACCGGGGCACGCACGAGGTCTGCAAAGGTTAATGACCATACGCAGCCCCATTAGAAAGAAAAAGAAGAAATAATAAATAAAGTCAGAACTGATAACTCGCTTAAGCAATCATTCTTAGTTATTAATAAAATCAACTAGATATTTCAAAATTTTAATGATAATTACCGAGGCTATTGTTATCATAATCGTTCGACTGCAACCATTATATTCCATACATAAATAACAAAACTTGTTTTTAGATATTTCAAAATAGATAAATTTTGTTTTGAAACGATATGAACTCCTAAACCATGCTTTCATTAAAGTAAAAAATGCTATCTCCCTTTGTATTCATGCCATGTCTCCGGGAGAATAGAGGACTATTTGTCATTCCAATGTATGAGATTGTGCAGTGGAACGCTGCAAGACATAATATTTCTTTTCTACCCAATGAAGATAATGCCCGAAAAGCGTTGACAAAGAAAATGGCTGAATGCCGGCAGAATATTTGTCACGAGTAAAATAACAATACTTTTTGGTATGCGTACTGTGTGCTTTGAAGTTGAAAAGCTTAAAAATATGTCTCAGATATTACAATTTTCTATGACATATTACGTTTTTATTTCGAACATATTTCTTACTGGAAGGGGATCAAAGTATCTGCATAACTTGTGCAAAAATATAACAATCAGTGAAATTTTTCTACATCAGAAGCTTTAGAACAGTTGACATGTGAAGGAAAAACGAATGAAGATTTTTTTTTTGTAATTTACGTAACATAGAACACGTTTTAAAATATTGAATTTCAACGTAATGCATTTTTTCTCACGAAATACTTTTTTTTTGGAAAATCTCATTTTCTATTAAATGTGATTGATTATGCGTCATCAGTTGAAATAACACTTTTGGTAACTGGCCTTCGGATAACTGGAGAAACTTTGTCTTCTCTTCAGTACCATGCCAAAGTTACGAAGGTGAACGATAAACCCTGACAGGCTGTGAAGGAGGTTCTACCCTATACCGACTCCATTTATTTCAAGAGCAGCCCACCCCTTCTTAATTCCTTCACAAAGGTACAACGACGACAACTACAGCAATGCTGTAAAGATTTTTGAGAAAAAAGAGTAAAAAAATCTGAAATCGATTAGCAACAATTTAGAAATTGATTGGTTGCGATATCAATACTCAACTATTCTGGATGACTCGGATTTTGAATACCTTTTTGTATATTATTGCTATTATCATTATTATTATTTTAATTTTCTACTCAGGGTGTCAAGGTACAACATACGAGTAAATGTTCAAAAACAAAAAGTTCAGTGAGGTTAGATCCGGTAAAATGAATTTCACCTTGCCTAAATTACCCAGTTGTGCACCTAATAACGGCAGTACGTACAGTAAAGTGACAATTATTTCTTCCAGGTAGACAGAGTAGAAAGGGCCAGTCAACGTACACCGGTAAAAAATTTAAAATACTACCAGCCAGTCACCAAGGGTACTTATCCGGTATTCACTACTGCTGTCGAAGAAAGTAAAGAACTTGTAGCCCTCAACCCGGGCGCATAAGTTGGGACTGTGTTGAAAATTCTCTTCTACCTAAATGAGCCAGGAGTTAATACCTAAGCAGAAGCACAGAAAGTTTTTGAGCTTAAAGATTAGATTTCTGCAACTGTAAATGGTGCGTACGTGGCTCGTACCGAAAATTCTGGCACTAGATTATGTCTAACATCAATTTCAAATTCCTCCTATCCCTGTTTGTTCAAGCAGCACTGACAGCTGCTACGTTCGTTCACAGACACAATCGCTGCAGCAAAATGCTGCTTCTATATCCAACAATCTCAAAAACTTTTGTACATATATCTTACTTTATGATAGCAATCCTGAGCTGAGGAAGTGAAATAAACAGTCAAGTTATCTGGATAAAACTGAATATAATTATTTTTTGCAAAAAGAAAGGGGCGGAATAAGGAGGAAAAATGGTTTCTTGCTTCTCTAACGAAGATATTGCAACAAGGAAGACGCTAATAAACTTGATCTTTTAAAAGAGTAATACCATTAACATAAATTCTCTAAAATAATAATAAAAGAAAATTCGAAAATGAAGTTCAACTTTTGAGTGAATATAAGGACACAGCTCAACTTCGCAAAAATATATAAATTTTTGACTGTCAAATGAAAAGAGAAGGCTTTGATTAAAATGTTGAAAATAAAAGTAAACCATAGTTTCCGAAGAAAGTGGAATTAAAAGAAATACTTTTCCAGTGCTTGTTTTTATTTTTTACTTACTTTTCAATTTTTAAGAAATAAATTTAAAACATTGGTTTATAATGTTCTAAAACGGAAGAAAAAAATTATGAAAATCAAAAGGCATAGACCATTAGCATAAATGGTACCGTTTATTGAAGATATCGAAATTTTTCCATCATTGATTTTATTAAAAATTCTTTTACATTAGCCAAAAAAATCTGATTTTGCATTTTATACGATATGAATTTCAAAATACTTAAGCTCAAAAACTAATTTGATCATGCAATTTTGAAATTTCATTACGGATTTTATTTAAAAAGGCATTGGTTTAGAATTACTTTTGATATTCTTAATTAATTTATCTCATCAATTTAACAAAATATAAATGGAAATATATTATTTTCCTTTCGAAATTAGATTCACAAAGTATTAAAACTCGATTTACAAAATTAAAATTGCATTATTACTTTTTTTAAAATCTTTTAAAGCTTTCTCGTAACACGTTATCTGCTCTTTATTAATCTATAAAAAAATTAACAAAAGAGAATAGTTATTAAATTTCCTACAATGTCAAGACATCTTAGTAAAATGGCATTTACGCCTCTCAAACTTATCAATCACTTAATCCCACTATTCAAAGAATTATTGCTTGAAAAATCCTCCTTTCCGTTACCCTTCTCAGAAAATTTCTCTGCTACATCAAACTTCAATTTCCCTCTTACACTTTTGAATGCTATTGCATAATTTACATGTGCTACTCAAAGTCATTGTTATTTTTCTCAGAGAATATTCTCCAGATTTCGAGATTTTTACTTTCGAAAGCTTCCTTCACGCTTCAGCCCATTGGAGGAAGAACTAAGATTTTATGTCCTGAAGGGGCTCCATTTTGCAATCCGCTTTAGAAAAGTGACAAATCGGATGTTTTTTCCCGTAAGGCATATTGTGAATGCTAAAGTATACAGCATTGGACTGCTTTTCTATTTTATAAAACCGCTCTAAAACTCTATCCACTATTTGCAAAAGGACTTTGAATGGGTTTGGTGCTTACTTAACAGTGAAAAGTTTATAAAGTCATGAATTATATATGTCATGCTTATAGGATAATTACAATTTTGCCTAAAAAAACCTACAAAAGAACAACAAGATTTATGTAAGCATAGTTCTTATTCTGTTAAATAAAGGTGTCGGAGATATAAAAGGTGCAGGAACCACATTACAAATAAGGAATTTGTCTTCTGGGATAATTGGGAGATTTGAAAGAATTAAACAACGATACATGATTTCAGATATAATTCATGATTTTATAAACTAGCGTGGAAAGTTCATGAAGTTATGAATTATGTGCAAAATTTATACAATCAAGAGTTATATATGTCCCGTTTATGGGATAGTTACTATTTTGAATGAAAAAACTACAAAATTTGTGCAAGCATGCTCAATGATATCTCTGACACCTTTATTTAACACTTACCGTGTTAAATAAAGATGTCAGAGATATAAAAGGTACACGAAACACATTACAAATAAGGAATTTGCTTTCTGGGTTAACAGGAGATCTAGGTTAACAGAGAACAGAGAGAGCTGGGTTAACAGGGAGACTGGGTTAACAGACAGAATTAAACAATGATACATGATTTCAGATATAATTCATGAGTTTAGAAACTACCGTGGAAAGTTCATGAAGTTATGAATTATGTGCAAAATTTATACAATCAAGAGTTATATATGTCCCGTTTATGGGATAGTTACAATTTTGAATGAAAAAACTACAAAATTTGTGCAAGCATGCTCAATGATATCTCTGACACCTTTATTTAACACTTACCGTGTTAAATAAAGATGTCAGAGATATAAAAGGTACACGAAACACATTACAAATAAGGAATTTGCTTTCTGGGTTAACAGGAGATCTGGGTTAACAGAGAACAGAGAGAGCTGGGTTAACAGGGAGACTGGGTTAACAGACAGAATTAAACAATGATACATGATTTCAGATATAATTCATGAGTTTAGAAACTACCGTGGAAACTATATAAAATCATGAATTATATGTGTCATGCTTATGGAATAGTTACAATTTTGCATAAAAAAGCCACAAAGGAACAACAAGATTCATGTAGGCATAGTTCTTTTCTTATTAAGCAAAAGTGCCGGTGCTATGAAAGGGGCAGGAATCACATTTGAAACAAGGAACATGTCTTCTGGGATAATTGGAAATTCGTGACAAAATAACGCAATGATACAGCTCAATGTTTTTAGATGTAATTCATGGTTTTATAAACTAGTGCGGTAAGTTAATAAAAACATGAATTATGTGTGTCATAATTACGGGATGATTTCAATTTTTCTTGAAAAAACTGCAAAATAACAACAAGATTAGACATAATTCTTATCCTAATAATTAAAGGTTCCGGAGATATCCAGGGATAGTTGTGACAGACTTACGCGGTAAATAATTTTACACGGAGACAATTTTCCGTGTAAAATAACTTTAGCAGAAGGTGTGTTGGAAAGCTAATAAGGTTAAATTTACCATTCAGGTCGAAATCTTGGGCACGAAAATACAAGGGAGCAAACGGCACAAAAACAATGTCAAAATTGAACGAAAAATCGTTCAAATCAAAAACTAAAATATGGGAATCAAGTGTCCGTTCCGAGATCTTCCGAATGAAAACCATTTTGTTCGAATTGGATAATTCGTTCAATTTTTTTAGGGGAGTGGGGAACAGACATACAGACCAACACTTTCCCCATCTCAAAACACTATTATATTTTTTATTTTTCAATCTGTATTTAATAATTAATTTATAATAATTAATTATTAAATAATTTGATGCTAAAATTTTATTTAAAACAAGAAGTTCCGTCTAGAACTATACGAGCCTACTTTCCCGTATACACCAGCTTCAAATTTATAATCTAGCTATCTCTCTCTCTTTCTCGTTTAGCTTTAGTTCTTAATTGCTTCAAATATACCTTTTTCAACGGTTAATACATATTCATTCAATCATTCATTTATTAAGTCATTCATGTATTTATTCACTCATTTATTCATTCATTATTTTTATTCATTTAATCTTTCATTAATTCAAAAATATTCTTGAAAATCCCGATCAAAAAATTTCATAAGAAAATTGGCTCGTTAGTTCTGGATGAATTTTCTATTTGTACATGTTCTACGTCATAAGAGCTTTCCGATAAAGTTTGTTCCAAGCAAATCGGCCCGTTAGATCAGGATTTATATAGGATTGAAATTTCCCCATAGGCACTATGTTAATTTTTTTTTTTTGAACTGTTCAAAAATGAACAAAAATTGCTCAAATCAATATTTCACGCCAAGAACTTCTTCCAGTGAGCTTGTTCATTGGAACTTGGATCTTGTACGTAGAGTTTACATAATTTGCTTCATTTTCGCCCATAGCGCTAATGTTAACATTTTTTGAACTGTTCAAAATTGAACAAAAAATTGTTCAAATAAAAAAGTAAAATATGGAAATGAGATGTCCTCGCCGAGATCTTTCGAATGCAAAAAGAATTTTTTGAATCGGACAATTCGTTCAAAAGCTATTGGGGGGGGGGGGGGGGGACAGACCGACAGACACACTTTTTCCCCATCTGAAAACCCTACTTTCAATTTTTTTATTTTTTAATCTTTATTTAATTACTTAATTTATTTTTGACTTTTCTTGATTTCTAACGATATTTTCACGATACATTAAGCCTTCTTTCATGCTTTATTATTATTTTTTTTACTTTTACGGGAAAGTAGGCTAAAAAGGGAACTTCATCAAAAATGACATTGTCTGAATCAGCGGTTCCCGAACTGTGGTACCCGTACCACTAGTGGTACTAGCAGCTTCTCTAGGTGGTATGCATCCAGGTGGATCGAATTTCCCCAATTAGAGTTGGGAGAATTTTAGCTTAAAGTTAAAAATAAATTTTTGTTATTGTCAAGAAAAGCATTGCTGTTTGTAATTCCGTTCACAACCACTTATTTTCGTGAAACTGCTTTTTCCAATATGATATTTAGGAAAAATAAATATAGAAGCAAATTAAATGTCGACCCAAATTTGAGGTTAAAACTAACTTCTGCTGAATCAGATATCACCTCGCTTGTATCTGATATGTAGTAGCAACCGCCTCGTTAATTTCGTTTTTTAATTTTCTTTTTACATGTATTTTGTACTTAAAGGACGTAATTCTAATGTGTTTTGAAAGTACCTATTAAAAATATATTTTATGTACTTCATACATCTTATTTTATAATAGCTTTATTTTATTAAACGCTTTTCTCTGCATTAATAACTATCAGAAAAATAGTGTAATTTATATTACCTAGTAGTCCTATTATTTTTCGAAACTTATTAGTATTAAATTCTATATAATTAAGTTAGATTCGAAGTGGTACGCAAATAGTTTGCGAGAAAAAGGGTGGTACGCGAAAAAAAAAAGATTGGGAACCGCTGGTCTAAATGATCATGAAATGAAACTTTTATTAAATTAACATTAAACTAATGATGATAAACATTTCTATGTTGTAATATTTGAGGTTTTTATTCAACATAAAGTACACCTAAATGTTAAATTCATGTTGCAACATTTCTAAAACCGTCGTTAAATTTTTTAGGACGGTTAACCGATAATCAACAAATTATATTCTAGAGATCGCAGCCAACTCATCTTATATATAAGCGGCTTATTCTGTCTGTCCGTCTGTCAGTTATAGAATCCCAGGCCGTTTTACCGATCGGACCACATTCGGCACGGTTAATGTTTACGGCCCGAGAAACTCATCGCTGCAAAAATGAAAGTTGTGACTCATTTAGTTTTTTTTTAATTATCTTTTAAATTTTTCAATGATTTTTTCTACGCTTTGATCTTGTACACTATGCAAGTTTAGATTTTTTAAACTACGCAACGGATTTTAATGCGGTTTTCGTCAACAGACAGAGTGGTTCAAGAGGAAGGTTTATAGAGCAGTTAGAAAAAATCCTACAGGTAGTTCTCTTTCTATTCCAATTTTACGCAATTTTTCACAGAAATTCCCCAATATGGGAGTGAAAAAAAAACTTGCACAAAAAAAATTATGTAATATATCGATCGAAATCGCTGATTTTTCTGCAAATACGATATTTCTTCCAAGTTTCTAAGTTAGTTAGAACGCCAGTTATAAGCTTTTTAGTTCGATTTCTTAAGGCTTACCTTGACCGAAAATAATAATTAGCATTCTCCTCAAATCCAGGTGAATAGTGTCAGCATAATTTCAATTTAAACTTATTTTTCAAAATGGAAACATCAGTTTAGTTTTCAGCGGAATCAATCTAAAATCATCGCCAAGACTCATTCCAGATGAAAAATACGCAACAAATGACGCCGTGCTACAGTTGTATATTTATAATATCTAGAACAGTGGTCATTTCGTATGACCGCCGGGCTTACTACGAGGGTCATTTTTTAAGTAAGAACCGATTGCGCATCCAGTCAGGTGACGTCAGTTCAAGGTCAGCAACTCTTGGCCGGTCCCCCACTACACCGCCATTAAGTTTCACGTCTCTGCCACTGCTGGTTGTGTGGTTATACTGCTTACTTTGTCGTCATGTCTATCAGAAATGCCGCCGATTGTGAAGTGCGTTCCGTTATTCGGTTTTTGAATGCAGAAAACGTTCGTTCTGCTGAAATTCAAAAACAAACCCGCAACTTGACTTGTCACTGGAAAGTACTGAATCATCCGCCTTGCAGTCTAGACTTGGCACCATCAGACTTTCATCTCTTTCCAAAACTTAAGGCCTTTCTCAGTGGGAAGCGTTTGGAAAAGGATGACATGCTTAAAGAAACAGCTACGAACTGGTTTAATAATCAGGCCGCGAGTTCTTCGATGAAGGGATCCAAAAGCTGGTGCCATGGCTTGACAAATGCTTCGACGTTGATGACGACTATGTTGAAAAGTGAAAAAATGTTCATATTTTAGTTTTTGATACAATTTGTGTTATTAAATAAAGTCTCTTTTACTCCATTACAAAACGGTTCTTACTTAAAAGATAACCCTCGTAGTTTTAAAATAATAGATTTGAAAAACAGCAATGAATGCAGTTTTCGCGCATAAATTAGCCGGGAAGATTCAGGAAACGGTAAAAACTGATAGGATTGGAAGTTTTGTAAACAAACGAAGCGTTGGTAACCGGTAAACACAAATAAATGCCTTTTTTAACCAAGGCGGCAAGAAAATTTTTGTTTCTATTTTCTTTACAAGACTCAGTGGCCAATCTAAATCAGTATCCAACCAGTCGCACTGAGGAGAGATCATCGATAATTTAAGTATTTAAACATAATAAACTGTTGTCAAACAAAAAAACCAAAATGTCTAAAATTTGTTCAAACGCTCACGGCTGAACTAGAAAAAAATAATGAATTACGGTAGAAATTAGACAGTTTAGGAGAACTCTGGTATTATTAAACCAAAGGGATTCCAATCAAAACCATTTACATAAAAAATACAAGTTAATCCTCAAAAATTAAAATCTCTTATTTTAATATCGTACAGATAAAATCATATTTTTTCCTGAAGTATTTTTTTAACAATAAATCAATATCAAACTTTTCCAATAAAAACAAGGACTAAGATTTCCCTTTTTGAAACGTGACAACGATTCATCTGATAAAAATATCTGATACTCTGGTTTCTTTTATCAGTAAGAAAAAAACAGATAGCAGCATCTAAGTTTCTTCTAATAAATAATATATTTCCAACATATCTAATGAAATAATCATTTGTAATAATCAATGAAATGTTATCGGTTGCAACATCTCTTCATTCACCTCTTCTGGATGGCTTAAATGAAGAATTGAAGCAAAGCGAAGGACAATAAATCATCATTACATAAGAGTAATACTCGTATTTTAAGCCTACTAAACGGGGTGTACAATATATTTTCGCTTGTTTATTTTTGCTTTAAACAAAGTTTAAAAAAATGGCATCATTAAAGATAAATCGCATCTTTTATAATTTTGTTAGGACTTGCAGAGAAAGTAGATAAATTATTTGTAATATATGATCAAACCTCTTAAAAATAGGTAAAACTTTAAAAAGGGAGCAAAAGAAAAACATATCAACTTTTATGTATAAGTGATGGATTTTAGATAACCTAGAGATTATGGAAAGATAAAATTAAGTAATTAATAGCAGAAAAGAAGATACACATGAAAAAAATATGAACTCAGATTTATTCATAAAAAAAATATAAAATTCGACACACGAAAGTAAATGAATAGACGAATATAAAAATACGTATCTGTATTAATAAACAATTGAATCATAAAAAATATTATTATTTAAATCAAAATATTCCATTCATTATAATTAGTCTAAATAGTTCAATCAATTGAAGTTATTGCCATTCAAATCTAAATATAGTTGCATTTACACACTTAACCAAGAATAACATTTTACTATTCTCCCATAGCCTGAATATATTATTTATATATTTTTTAAATTTCTTATGGGCTGCGTTTTTATTGGTTACCCCTGCAGACCTAGTGCGTTCCCAGAGATTAATATCAAATCTTTCAGCGGCACCACAATGAGTGTGGTACCATTACCGCATGAGAATTTCAACGTCCTGTTTCTTCATCTGAACGGGTGAGCACCCGGACTATGTTGATGCGAAATTGCACTAGGAAATTAAATTAGCCGAGAGTGTCCAAGCCAAATGTCTACTCAAGGATATTTTACATGTCACATATTGTCTTGAAAATCTACCGACACTGACAGGCTCGATTCTATGAACTGGGGCGTACGAGTCCCGCGCCTTACCAGGACGCCACCGTGCGTCCTGGTAAGGCGTACCAGGCCGGCTTTATAATCACATCTTTTATATATTTTTTTAGGGCTTGCAGCGAAAGTAAATTAATTATTTGTAATATATTATTCAAAAATGTTAAAAATAGGTAAAACTTTAAAAAGGGAGCAAAAGAAAAACATGTCAACTTTTATGTATAACTGATGGATTTTAGAATAACCTAGAGACTATGGAATATCTCGCTTATTTCTTATATTTGATTATTTTATAAGGCTTTCATTCATAGATGAAAACAAGAAAAAGTTTTGACCTAGCTAAGAGATATGATTTTTTTAACTTTCCGATTAAAAATATCCTTATACGTACATCATGTTTGTATTTCTATGAAGTGTGGTATATTTCCCAGCATTAGTTTATTAATTTAAAACTCAATGAAAGATCTCAATAACAGGATTCTAATGCCAACTCATAAGATGCAGAATTAGTTTTTAACTAGAATTTCCGTTAGTTATTTTTTTTTAAATGCAGTAAAAAAATTTATTTCAATAAAGCAATAACTATAACTAACATCTACAAATTCACTCAACTTAAAGCTTAAAAAGAAAACACATTTATCAACTGGAAATCCAATCTAGCATTCTTCTTTCTTTCCTTTTCGTTACTTTTTTCCCCTTTAAGTGTCTTAAAAGTCGAACATCAAACGCTAATGCCAAAATCATTGCAAAAGAGAGCAACGATTCAAATTGAAAACAGATAAAACATGTATTTATTTACACCTAATCAATCATGCATTTTCCGTGGGATTCCACTCACTCAACGGAAGCATGTTTTGTCACATGCATTAAGCCTGATTACGATCTTTAAATGCAAGACAGAAAATCAGTTGTTCGGAGAAAAACATAGGGATATTTTGTTTTGCTTGTAATCTTTTACATGTTCTGCGATTCAGTCTCTCAGATTTATTTTATACTTTCCAGTGCTCATTTATTTATTCGGTCTTAATGTATTCCTTTGTGACTTTTTGTTGTTTGTGTACATCTGCAATGGTATTTAAATGACATTTTTGTTTTATGTTTACAGTTGAAATATAATTTACTTTTCCAATAGGCTAACTGTATAAAAATTGAGATTTCAGTTTTTGATTGGATCCAAAGTCATTTTTGGTCTAAATTTACGGTATATTCACGAAAATCATTTTATTTGCTGCAAAAATTAAAATACAAACAAGCTTCAGGAGCTCAAATTATGAGTTCGCTCATTCGCAAACAGTTGGGAAATTTTTAGCAGTGTGTTTACAGTTGAAAAATAACTGTTTTGTACAACTCAACGGATATTTTTCCTTCATTTGTAACTTACTATGCTCTTCGTACATGTGTATACCTTTTATATTTACATGCACGCTTTTTATTTTGTGACCAACGATCGTAATGAATCTACACATAATCCTTATAAACAGAAGCTGATGAACTCTGCAAAATCTGATTTATATAAAGTTTCTAAAATTATAATAATGTACTAATAATAATTTTTCAACTTTGAAAATTTGTAAAAAAAAAAAAAAATATTTTTAAAACATCAAGTACAGAAAGCAATCCGAATTTGAGTTTCAATCCAAAAAAAAACTTTTCAAATAATGCTCAGTGCATCCAAATTTAGGATTATATAAAGTAAAGCTGGCTGAGATGGCGCACAATTCGAAAGCTAACAAAAAGTTTCTCCTAGAACTATACGAGCCTACTTTCTCGTATACACCCACATCAAATTGATAATCCAGCTATACCTCTCTATATTTCTCTATTTCTCATTTAGCTTTACTTCTCATTTACTGCATATATACATTTTTCAACGGTTAATACATAACCATTTGCCTCATTCATTTATTTATTCACTCACTCACTCATTTATTCATTTATTCCCTCATTCTTTCACTCACTTATTCATTTATTCCTTCATTCTTTCACTGACTCACTCATTTTTTCATTCATTTATTCATTAATTCAGTCATTTATTCATTCAGTCATTCCTTCACTCACTTATTCATTTATTCCTTCATTCTTTCACCGACTCACACATTTTTTCATTAATTTATTCATTCATTCATTAATTCCCTCATTCATTCATTAATTCCCTCATTCATTCATTTATTTATTCATTCACTCACTCATTTATTTATTCATTCATTCATTCAATCCCTCATTTATTCATTCGGAAATGTCCTTTAAAATCCAGATCAAAGAGTTTCGTAGGAAAATAAGCTTGTTTAGTTCTGGATGGGATTCATATCTGCACGTGTTCTACTTCATAACACCTTTTCGAGAAAGTTTGCTCCAAGCAAATTCGTCTGTTACAACAGGATTAATTAATATAGGAATGGAATTCCCCCAAGGGTAAATCAATTTTGAACAGTTCAAAATAAAAATTAAGTTGAATTAAAATTAAAATTGCACAAAAATTGTTAAAATAAAAAAAACGTTCCCCGTTCAGAGCTTCTTCCAATAAGCTTAATCAAATTAACTTGGATCTTATGCCCAGAGTTGACATAATTTGCTTCATTTTTTCCCGTAAACTCTAAAGTTAAGGTTTTTTCAACTGTTCAAAAATTGAACGAAAAATTGTTCAAATCAAAACGTAAAATGTGGAAATAAGATGTCCTCGGCGAGATCTTTCGAATGAAAGATACGCATTTTCCCCATCTCAAAATCCTACTTTCAAACTTTTAATTTTTCAATAATTATTTAATTACTTAACACACTTTGAACGATATTTTTACGATACATTAAGCCTTCTTTCATTCTTTTTTTAAAACTTTTATAGGAAAGTAGGCTGATGAAAAAAGATAGAAAACTTTAAATTTTTACGAAACTTTCAGTAAATAATATAGGATACATTCGTTTTGTATGCATTCCCATTACTATTTTACTGTTCTGCTACAATTTACAACGACAGTTGGAATAAAACCAGGATATTTTGCGCAATCTTCTTATAGGGGCGGAAGAGATTACGCAATAGCGCTTTAGATTATAAGTAACCTGGATGTGTACCACTATCACATATGAAGATACAAAATTTTTACTTTGTGACAATATGTACATAATTAGCACATAATTAGTTACAACAACTTTTTTTAAGGATTTTAAGAACTGCCATATTTGACGATTGATAAAATGTATGTAACAAGGAAAGGATTAGCCAGAATATGCATATTTTTATTAGTGCAATTGGTGCTCATTCTGCGAAAAACAATTTTAGTATAATGAAACACAAAAAATAATGCTTGTTTCGATTTTTTAACCGCAAAGTACCTTAAGAAATAAATCTGAAAAAAAAAATGTGGAAGCATTTCTGCAGTTTAAATTGAGCATAGGGAATCGAAAAATGAAAAGTAAACGGCAAAAAAAGAAAAAAGAAAAGAATAAACGAGAAAGAAAGAAAACGAAAACAGTTTATTGAGTTTTGCTGTGTATTATTCTTTTTTCGAACACACCTTCAAAAAAAAAAAAAAAAAACTGAACAGAAGTATAAAGCTGTTAGAATTTTGATAAAAACTTCTTAGTAAATGAGTTTCTTTTGGATTCAAATTCGCTCAGTTGGGTGGAAAAACATTTATAAATCAAATTATCCAGGTAAAAACGAAGCATAAAAAATCAATAATCCTCGTAAATATTTCAGAGGGGAATTCTTACATTTAAATTAAGTATTTTCATATTTCATCTCCACACATTCCTAAGAACGCTTTGCCAAAGGAAGAGCTCTCGCCCCGTGTGTGTGCAACCCCAACCGATTTTGCACTTCCCCTACCCTTATAAAATCAATTTCCCGACCCAGCAGGAAAACGTTTTTAAGTGCAGTTTTCTTCTATTTCTGCTTCTCTTTCTATTCTCACCACCTATCTGTCTATCTTACGTTAGTACACCCTCCGTTGGGTTTTATTCACTCCAAAGCGAAGACTTTTAAGAGTGAGGGGAGGAAATCCTCTTTTTTCCCCTACTGAAAACCTAGCTTTTCCCCACTCCTTCCCTCTATATTTAATAGCGTCCATATTGAAACGATAAGAATTCAATTACGGTACCAATTCTTAAGCCTGTATTGGATTTTAAAGGGGCAGCACATGAGTGTAAGGTGCAGGGGCGGGGGTGGAGGGGTTAAGCTGAGAGAAACGAAGCGTATTGAACTAGCATCTCTTGTAGCACTGCTATTAACAAGAGTTTCTCTCTCTTTCTTCTTGTATTGTTCTTTTGTATTTTCCTTTCTTTTTTCGAATTTGTTTCTTACAGGTTCTGAAGAGATTATTACTTTTCAAAACGCTTACACTAACAATGGATTTTTTTCCCAAGTACAAATATTATTCCTATATCTTAAGACTAAACTTTCCCTTTTCTTCTGATATGTAACCTTTAACCAACAATACGGAAAAAAAGAAGTAACTTAAAGCTTAAGGTTTTCATAAATATTTTAAGAAAAGATGTTCAATGAAAGCTTATCGCTTCAAAACTAATTTGAACACTTGAAAATTAAGAATTCTTGTCTGATGTAATATTTGAAAAGTCAGAAAGCTCTTGACTTACACATCGATTTCAAAATATGGGACAATAAATAGATCGTTAGAATGATGGTAAATAAATTAGTTTTCTTATAAATGTCTCGAATCTTCCTGTCATAGGTTATTATTATTATTATTTAACCATATAAGTATTTCAATAATTTCCTTGCCTGTAGATCCATTTATCTTGCATTACACATTTCATTTTAAAAGAACCAGAACTGTTTTTACACGGTTTTATTTAACTTGATTTGTCACGGAAGTTTGTTACGCGGTTTTCGCCCACTATTACTGCATAAATTATCTGCAAATATTGCACACAAGCTTATTCCCCCCCCCCCCCATGACAATTTAATATTCCATCCATTTTATAATTTATTATAACGTTAATTAGGAAAAATAATAATAATTCTGACTCTGAGGAAATTATCAGAATTATTATTTGTTGAATGGCGACGACAGCTTTGTTTGAATAGTGCAACGATCTTATTTTCTTGATTAGTCACGAAAGTTTCTTCGACCATTATTATTGAAATTTTAGGTTTATTTTAAACTAAATGGTAAAGTTTTTTAAAACTTAAAACATCGTGTAACTTAAAACATTTTTTGGAGATTTAATATTTATTTAGATTATTTAGATTAAATTAAATTTCATGTTACCATTCAGTATTAATGAAATTATTTTTTACTAACCGCATTCGACGATCAGCTAGCTCGCCAAGTACTGTCTTTATTATTAATGCTTATATCTGTCGTTTTATCCATGTTCTTCACCATGTCATAATCAAATTAAAAACAATAAGGATAATTCATTTAGTGGAGCAATTTCAGAAACTACTATTGAACTCATTATTTTCCTTCTTGAAGCACTAAAATTTGAAACTCTTAATGCAAGAAATTATTGTTTTGCTTACAGTACGGTTAAATTTCAACATAGGCGCTAATGTTAAATTTTTTTTAACTGTTCAAAGTTCAACAAAAATTGTTCAAATCAAAAAATGTTTCATTTCGAGAGGTCCTTCATTATTTGCTTGTTCAAAGAAACTTGGATTTAAGTCCAGGGTTTATAAAATGTTGCGTCATATTTCCCCAATACCGCTGATGTTAAGATTTTTTGAACTGTTCAAAACTGAGCGAAAAAATTGTTAAAATCAAAAAATAAAATATGGAAATGAGATGTTCTCTCCGTAATCTTTCAAGTGCAAAAAAAAAAAATATATTTTGAATTGAACAATTCCCTCAAAAGTTAGTTGAGGCGGGGTGGACAGACAGACTGACAGCCATACACTTCCGTATCTAAAACCCCTACTTTCAAATTTTTTCATTTTACAGTCTTAATTTATGTATGACTTTTCTTTATTTTTAACGATATTTTTACGATACATTATGCCTCTTTTCATCTTTATTTATTTACTTTTTACTTTTACGGGAGAGTAGGCTAAAAAAAGGGGGTTCAAATCCAATTTTACAGAAAACACTTTAAAATTCACCCTATTCGAAACTCGCACCAAATATTAGAAAATCGAAGGAATAGACATGGCCCTTCTTGAAATCTATACAGACTTTCTGATTTTGTATTAACCAAGATACATTATCAGTAACTATTATACTTCTCTCTACTTGTTAATTCCAAAAATAGCTCACTTGTTAGAAAATCTGTTTCAATCAAGATACATTACCAGTACTTATTATACTTCTCCCTACTTGTTAATTATAAAAACAGATCACTTATTAGAAACTATGCTTTGGTCAAGATATAATATCAGTAGTTATTGTGTTTCTCTCTACTTATTAACTCCAAAAAAAGATCACTCATTAGAAAATCTGTTTTAATCAAGATACATTATCAGTAGTTATTGTGTTTCTCCCTACTTATTAATTCCAAAAAGAACTCACTTATTAGAAAATGCGTTTGTTTTGGAGTAAGTCCAATGAACATGTAAGAGCCTCTCATTTTACTTCATTCGGTGCGATAAAGTCTCAGACGTAGATCGTCTGAGAGCCCAGGTTTCTAAAACGCATTCCACAATTCTCTTTCTTCCGCAGTCTCTTCTCGATAAGGTGCGTGGAGGGGAGGGGAGGGGGGTGAGCGACTCCGTGATTTCCAAGCTAACCCCGAGGGCATCATCAGAGAAGCGCTCGATCATCCTTTCAATCGGAAATGCGAGTTGATTTGATCACGTGACTCACCTGCGAACGAGGCGTGGTTAATTGGAAATTTTCAACCCCTAAAACCAGACGATGAGGAAACGTGTTCATTAGGAGTGGACATCGTCGATATTTCGACAGACGAGAAATATGATCATCGAATTCGGTGAATGAAAAGCGAGACAGTGTTGCTTCATGGGTACTTTTGTTATGGAATTCAATTTCCGGGTCTGTGCCGTTCCGTTTAATGCAGACAACTCTGAAATGAAAGAGTCACTGTGGATCTCTTTATATATTGCTTCACATTGTCTTCTCCCCAATTGAACATCTGTAGTGCTCTCGTCGCTAAATGTTTTGTTGTAAATATTGAATGATTGATCTCGTTTATGAACATAATTTAAAATCAGGAAGATAAACTTTGAAGAAAATGGGAAAGCATCGGAGTGAAAATATATAAACTCTTTGTATTTACGCTTACCAGCGACTATTTATTTAAATTTTAAAGAAAAGGTAATAAATTAAAGAAAAAAAACAATAGAGATGCAAAGGTAATATAATACACAAATTATCTATTAATCGAGATTTCCACGTGAGGATATGTTGTAGAAAAAAAATAAAATAAGCGGCATGGATTTTTTTTTTTTTTTGGAGTTTAGACACTATCTGATTTCTTCCTAATATCATTTGGTTGAAAGTGGCGCTACTTTACACTTTCTCCTCCAACCTCCTTCCCTGATATCACTAGGTCTTAGGAATATTCTGCCCCGGGGGCAGAATGTTATACATGCACGTATCCCCAAGTGTACATAGTGGGTCTTCAGCGGGTATCGAACACGCGACCTGTCGATTGGAAGTCCGACATTCTATCCACTAGGCTACCACGGCCTCTAAAGTGGGGCTACTAGGTTGGTAAATGGTCCCTCAGATTTATATTATATCTGGCTTAACCTTTTAACTACCGGAATATATTCACAAATCTGTTTGTCTGAACGCCAAAAAAAAGTATCCAAAAGTTGCATACATGTCGATACATCTATTTCTATGTATATGTCATGAGTTTCTTACATGAACTTTCGCCATAGCAAATTTTGATATTGGCTAACCAATAGAAAAAGTAAATTACGTCAATTAACGTCAATAAATCGCTTATTGACGTTACCCGTACCACAGGAAAGTTTCGCCAAATCTCTTATTGACGTTACCCGTACCACAGAAAAATTTCGCCAAATCATCTATTGACGTTACCCGTAGTTAAAGGATTAAAAGGCTTAATATGTGCAGTCTCGGGTAGAACAGAGTTAGAGGGGACATGATTCAGTTAGTTAAATTTATTAAACTGAGAAATGTTGATGGGCTACAGTTCTGCAGTGAAGGTAGCACCAGAGGTCAATATATAAGCTTTTCAAAATCTCAGGCTGATCTTGAAATTAGGAAAATTTACTACTCCAATAAAGTTGTAGTCATTTGGAATAGTTTACCGGACGCGACTGTTACTTGCAGTGGGGGGGGGGGGCTCTTGAAGTTCATTGGGGATTGTTAAACTAACTAGGAGCAGCTTAGCTGATCTCAGAGCGTTTCGGCTGGTCGTCTCTTTTGCCCTTATATTTGTATTTTAGTGGGAAATGTCTTTACTGCACTTCCAAAAGAGCATCAGTAACTACTCGGAGTGTATTGAGTCCTCCGATCCCTATGTAACCTCGAAACGTTGTAGAGTGATAGCTGCTGTTTCTGTACAGATTCAAGTTAGAAATGCATGATATGTCTGTCCCCATATGGAGTTACCACAGCTACACTAAACATTTCTAGCTCAGGAACAGTTCATAAATGATGTCACGCTTTTTTTCAATATAGCTGATCCTTTTTCACAAAATGTCACGCTTCAACGGATCCCCTTACCCCCCCCCCCCCCCTTTTTCACATATCACGGTATATTACATAGGTATATGTACTTGCTGTGCTGCAGTTCATAAAAAAACACATTCCTAATTTTATTTTTGGAACTTTTAATGACATTGAGCATTACGATAATAATGATTTTGTGCTGTGTATACTTAATTTGTATAAAATGAGATAAAGGTTTACAAGAAAAAATATAATTTGCATATAAGAGTAAAAAAGATTAATTGTTTGAATTCTGAATAAAATAACTGCGTTACTTAATCTTTATTGTGTAAATGCCTAATACGATTTTCTATTAAACCTTTAACTAGAAGTAAATTTCGTTTTATTCAGCATTGGTATTTTCGATACAAATTGAAATCAGATACAGTAACCCCCGTTATATCGCTCATTCGGATATATCGCGCCTTTTCTATGCCTCCGAAAATTTTAAGTTTGAGCTCTGAAAAGTAAAAATATTGAATAAAGCCCTTTCCCCCTACTAAACAAAGCCATCGAAAAGGACTGTTCTCATTTTTTCTGAATTTGCTGCAGTTAAAATCTGCAGCAATTCTCCTTCCACTCCCCAACTTATACATGCCTGCTGAATGATTCTACTCAAACCAGTTGACGTTTTACTTGTTATTTTTTATTGACCCTAACCCCCATTAATAAATGAAACAGACAGATGTTTATTGCCCAAGGAGAAAAAATACATCCATTTCTGGATGCGTTTTAGTACAGAAAGGATTCGCACTTGGCTGAACAAATCCAAATTATACAATCCCTTTAACCAAGAAAGGCAGAGAGATAAGTAATGAAATCTTTAGTTATATTTATCTTTGATATCGTTTTCACACTATTCTTTTGTGGCATACACAGGTCCACTCAATTTACTTGTACTTTTTGAGTTATTTCTAACGACATCGCGGTTATATCGCGCATTCGGATAGATCGCGCTTTTTTGCTGTCCCCCGACGAGCGCGATATAACGAGGGGCTACTGTACTCTAAAATCAAATTGTGAAAAATCAAAGAAACTTTAGAAATAAATTAAATTTGCTGAGTTTAAATCTTTTTATAGAAACTAAAATGCATGATGTCGCACTTCTTGTTACCCCTTCCCTTCCCTTGTCACAAAATGTCACAATTTCTCAAACTCTCCTCTGCCCCTCGAAGCTTGACATCATTTATGAACGACCCCTCAATGTTTCACCAAAAATAAGAAAAAAATTATGACGTTTAGCTGCAACCGACATTGGCACAAACGAAATGTAGGGCTATACTGGTGAGATCCAAAAATAAATGGCCCATAGAACGCGGAGTCTTGAATTTGATATTTACTGAATCAACATCGTCTGGGTTCCCTTGCACATGAGTAAAAGAACGCAAAATAGGAATACATCTTAGCACAATCTATTCTTAAATTTTCGCAACTAATATTTTCACTGAAAATTTGATTCGCAATAATGGCAATTAATCTAATTAATCTTAAAGATTGATTATATTTAGGTCCATAATTTATCTTATTTATCAGAATTTACAATCCCTTCAAGTGATTAGCTTTCTAACATTAATTCAATACTCTTAATTAAGAATCTTCTATCTAATGAGTCTCATGTGCTCATCTCCCCACAAGACCCAATTAATCTCCCGAAATTTGAAAAGAAGCAGGCATCGGGGAAACTTTTGAGCATTTTGATGAATAGTAACATTCTTATCTTAGTAGGAAAATTTGCCAACAGCGTTCCAGAAAAGAATGGCTAAGATACATTTAATGTATTCAAATTCTATTATGCACCTCGAGACATTCTTCCTGATGCAACTATTAAAAGCGATTGTTTTCACCAGAAGTGAGGAATAATTCATTATGTAGAAATCTCTGTCCAGAATTTATTTAGATTAGTTGTAATAAGAATCTTCAGGCCACTGTATCAAAAATGTTTGCGTCTGAGTATTTTGGAAGACAGAAAAGTGTTTAGCAAGTAGTTTTTTAAAAAGGAATAAATAAATAGACTTCAAGTTACTTTTTGAAATATTAAACCTTTGGATCTAAGGAAATACTTACTAAACTCATTTTTTTTCTCCATTAATACATGCATAACGGTATATATTTAGAAGCGATGAAATTTGGTAAAATCGTCCAGTTCTGCACCAGTTATGATGTAAAATGGTTCTATTCTCAAGAGCTCGAATTTGGGAAAATCGTCCAGTTCTGCACCAGTTATGATGTAAAATGGTTCTATTCTCAAGAGCTCGAATTTGGGAAAATCGTCCAGTTCTGAACCAGTTACAATGTAAAACGGTTTTATTCTCAAGAGCTGAAATTCGGGAAAATCGCCAAGTTCTGCACCAGTTGTAAAGTAACACTTTCGTACATTGTGCACTCAAACACAATTACCCGCAAATAAAATATTTAGCGCTCTACGGTCGATTGTTGAAAAACTCTTTTTTTTTCTATGGTTGAAAAAGGTAAAAAAAATTTCATAAAAAAATTTTGGGTTTCGATGTCTTTGCTTTCGCGCATTCGCCGGAAAGAAAAAAAACCTCTGTGGCCAACACATAACTTACTTGTAGGGATATTAAATAATATATATATATTTATTTAATAACAAAAATAAATGGTTGCATCTACAAGCGTTAACCCTTTAGACTTCTGAAATTTATATTTTGTTTTAATGAAAGACACTCCGTATTTTTAAAATATAGAATATAAGGAGAATGGGACTTTTCATTTTAAAGAAATGTTTTGCTTTTGTTTGCGATTGATACCATAAATTGCAATAACTAAATGGAAAAGTGTAAAAGGAACAAGAGAGGCAATCTACGCGTGCCTTAAATTGAGCAGTAGAATATTTTAAACATTTACACGTGCTAGTTCGTTTCGAACCTGCTGTAGGAAAAAGCATTTTTTCCAGATGCTCTGTAGAAAACTTCACCAATGCTATAACAACATGGATATAGTGGAAACACTACTCAAAATTGGTTCATGGATAATTAAAATAGAAATTTATTCTGGAATTTGAGTTGGAATTTCTTTCCCGAATACAATGCTTTCTTTTTCTTCGTACAAGGATATAAGAAACTATTATTTCCGTTCTAAATAAACGAACAAAGAAGAAGTCTCTGTAACTTGAAAGCAGTAAACTATTGCAACAGTTTAATTGGTCTCAAATATATATCAAACGGTTATTGTCGACTCGTACCCTTTCATCATTAATTTGTGACTTTTAGCAACTATTATTTAACTAAATCAATGTTAATGATATTAATCCACATTAATTGCGAGTAGCTTCGACCATATTAATTGTCTAGACGTCATAGGTTATGATATTTACAAATCATAATTTCGAAAAGCAATCGTAATTGCTTTAATTTAGAGAGATATAATATAACGGTTTGAAATTTACATAAAGGAATGCTTAGCAAGTACTTTCGGCAAGAACTATATGAGCCTACTTTCCCGTATACAGTAATATCAAATTTATAATCTACCTATCTCTCTCTCTTTCTCATTTAGCTTTAATTCTTAATTACTTCTCGCATATTCATTCAACGGTTCTTGCATATTCATTCCCTCATTCAATCATTCACTCACTCACTCATTCATTTATTCATTCAGAAATATTCTTAAAACTCCAGATCAAAAAGTTTCGTGGGAAAGTAGGCTCATTTAGTTCTGAATGAACGTACTGTACATGTTCTACGTCATAATATATTTTCGATTAAGTTTGTCCCAAGCAAATCCGTTTGTTAGAACGGGATTTATATAAGGCTAGGCGTTCCGCCCGGCGTTGCACGGGCTAAACAAATAAAGAGAACAATTCTGAAATGACGCTAATAGTCCATGTAAAATTTCTAAGAAGTACATATAAGGCCAAAAGTTCCTTGAATCCTACGGATAATACTCCCAAAGAGTCGTCTTTTTTTTTTTTTTTTTGAAAATCGATTTTTATGCTAAGCAACGGCCTTCGCTCGAGAATAAATAAGAGAAGCAGTCCCTAAAAATCATAGATTGAGTACAATGCTCCCAAAAAGTAGGGTTTTTTTTTTGCTATATTTTTGTTAAGAAACCGTTTTACGCCCGGCGCTGCGAGGCTTACATACAACACGACATTGGAATTCTTTATTATCTATTCATACACAGACATACAGACCCGGACCGATATTAATAATAGAAAAAATAAAAAAAGTCGCATTAGAATAAGGACAATTAATTATTTTCCTTTTTAGATTTTACGCCATTTGTTTTCACTATTTTGAATGCATGAAACGCAATCTATATAATTTTTTGGGGAAAAAATAGAACAGACTTCAAATTATAAATTGCACTAAAAAGTGAAAAATAAATTAATTCTTTAAACAACATCGATGTGACTTTTAAACAGTTTCAGAATTCGGTGCAAAATTAGGATAGATAAAATCTTTTGCAATCATGAATCAATTACAAATATAAATCGCCCAGAATTAGGCACGGTTCCAATATGAAGTATCACATGATGTAATGGCAATTACGCTCATAATTTTGCACCGACTTCTAAAACTATGGTTAAAAGTTACATCGATGTTGTTTAAAGAATTAATTTATTTTTCACTTTTTAGTGCAATTTATAATTTGAAGTCGGTTCTATTTTTTTCCCAAAAATTATTTTACTTTATTCTTTTTAGTGTAAATACATTTTTTATATAAATACTCTATTTTTAAAAACCCATATCAAAAGGAAACCTTCTTTAAATGAAAGACACTAAAAACTAATCGTTTGTATGAAAAATGCCGTTTTGAAGTGGATTTTAGCAAACAAACTGATTGGATTTAAGTTTTGCCTCAGAGAAGCATTCAGTCAAAATCTGGCTGTAACTGCATAAATTATTATAGCACAATGGCTACAAAAACTTTTTTAACATTGAGTTTTATATTTATCAATAGTTTTCCAACAAAGAAAAATCAAGTCAAGCCTTTCCAACTAGAATAAAAAATACCTATTTTTCACAAGCAACGTTTTTACTAAAAAACAAATGCAGTCAGATTGATGTATGATATTTGAGTTAGACCACCCTCTATTTATTAAAGAAAAAGTCATCAAAATTGGTTCATTTAGTCAAAAGTTATGGATGAAAAACGAAAAAAATGACCCTATTTCTGCCCATAACTTTTTTTCTAATTATCGAATATGGTCAAACAAAGGTACGGGACCTATGGGAAACCATTCTCGATCGATTTTTAAAAAATCATGAAAATCGGTTCATTCGGTGAGAAGTTATGAGTGGACAAACAAACAAAACAAAAAAAAAAAAACGACATACATACAATATGAATGTATAATCTCCTTCCTTTGTGAAGTCGGTTAAAAAGTCCGCGTTAAAATACGAAAAATAGTCTTTATTAGATATCAGGCGATAAATAAATTAAAAAGAAAACAAGAAGTTCCGTCTAGAACTATACGAGCCTACTTTCCCGTATACACCGAATTCAAATTTATAATATAGCAATTCTCTCTCTGTCTTTCTCGTTTAGTTTTAGTTCTTAATTGCTTCAAATATACCTTTTTCAACGGTTAATAGATATTCATTCAATCATTCATTTATTAAGTCATGCATGTATTTAGTCACTCATTTATTCATTCATTCTTTTGCTTATTCATTCATTGATTCAAAAATATTCTTGAAAATCCCGATCAAAAAATTTTATAGGAAAATAGTCTCCTTAGTTTTGGATGTACTTTCTATTTGTACATGTTCTACGTCATAAGAGCTTTCCGCTAAAATTTGTTACAAGCAAATCGGTCCGTTAGATCAGGAATAATATAGGATTGAAATTTCCCCGTAGGCGGTATGTTAATTTTTTTGAACTGTTCAAAAATGAACAAAAATTGTTCAAATCAATATTTCACGCCAAGAACTTCTTCCAGTGAGCTTGTTCATGGGAACTTGGATCTTGTACCCAAGTTTACATAATTTGCTTCATTTTCACCCATAGGCGATAATGTTAAAATTTTTTGAACTGTTCAAAATTGAACAAAAAATTGTTCAAACCAAAAAGTAAAATATGGAAATGAGATATCCTCGCCGAGATCTTTTGAATGCAAAAAGAATTTTTCGAATCGGACAATTCGTTCAAAAGTTATTAGGGGGGGACAGACCGACAGACAGACAGACCGACCGACAGACAGACAGACACACTTTTTCCCCATCTCAAAACCCTACTTTCAAATTTTTTATCTTTCAATCTTTATTTAATTACTTAACTTATTTTTGACTTTTCTTGATTTTTAACGATATTTTCACGATACATTAAGCCTTCTTTCATGCTTTATTATTGTTTTTTTTACTTTTACGGGAAAGTAGGCTAAAAAAGATTAAATTTTTAATAGAGAGCAAATACAACAAAGCCTCACTCAAAATGCTACAGAGACATTGATTATTAGTATTGCTGACATTTGTTACAACAAATGGCAACGGCATTGAATTTAATTCACACAGCAACTGTATTATATATTATTGGAAGGATGCATGCAAAAATAATTTAAAACTTGCAAAAAATTGCGTTTTTAATTAATAGCTCCGCTAATTTAGCTATTTCTTAATATTTTCTTTTATAAGAACCTTCTACTGAAATAACAAACACTGAACACAGTTCTACTGAAATAAATTAGTGAGATCGGTCCAGCCGTTCACGCGTGATGGCGTGACCAAGGGAAATAGGAATTCATTTTTAACCGACTTCACAAAGGAAGGAGGTTATACATTCATATTGTATGTATGTCGTTTTTTTTTTGTTTGTCTACTCATAAATTCTTACTGGATGAACCGATTTTTATGAATTTTTTTTAATCGATCGAGGGTGGTTTCCCATAGGTCCCATACCTTGGTTGACCATATTCGATAATTAGAAAAAAAAATATGGGCTGAAATGTGGTCATGTTTTTGCTTTTTCATACATAACTTTTGACTAAATGAACCGATTTTGATGATTTTTTCTTTCATCGATAGAGGATCGTCTAACGCAAATATCGCACATCAGTTTGACTACATCTGCTTTTTAGAAAAAACGTTATAGGTGAAAAATAAGTATTTTTTCATTTTAATTGAAAAGGCTAGGCTCGATTTTTCTTTGTTGGAAAAGATGTTAATAAACATGAAACTCATTGTTAAACAAGAAGTTCCGTCTAGAACTATACGAGCCTACTTTCCCGTATACACCAAATTCAAATTTATAATCTAGCTATTTCTTTCTCTCTCTTTCTTATTTATCTTTAGTTCTAATTATTGAAAATATACCTTTTTCAACGGATAATACATATTCATTCACTCAGTCATTCATTCTTTCATTTATTCAGCCATGCATTTATTCATTCATTCGTTACCTCATTCAAGTGTTTATTCATTCATTTACGCATTCATGTATTTATTCACTCATTTATTTATATTTTCATTTATTCAATAATTTATTCATTCATTCTTTTCCTCATTCATTTATTCATTGATTTATTCTTTCACTCTTTCATTTATTCATTCATTCATTATTTCACTCATTGAGTCACTGAGAAATATCCTTGAAAATCCCGATCAAAAAATTTCATAGCAAAATAGGCTCGTAAGTTCTGGATAAACTTTCTATTTCTAGATGTTCTACGTTATAAGAGCTTTTCGATAAAGTTTGTTCCAAGCAAATCGGTCCGTTAGATCAGGATTTATATAGGGTTGAAATTTCCCCGTAAGCTCTGTGTTAATTTTTTGAACTGTTCAAAAATGAACAAAAACTATTCAAATCAATATTTCACGCCAAGAACTCCTTTCAATAAGCTTGCAATAGGAACTTGGCTCTTGTGCCCAGAGTTTACAGAATTTGCTTCAATTTTGTCCATAGGCGCTAATGTTAAAATTTTTTGAACTGTTCAAAATTGAACAAAAAATTGTTCAAATCAAAAAGTAAAATATATAAATGAGATGTCCTCGCCGAGATCTTTCGAATGCAAAAAGAATTTTTCCAATCGGACAATTCGTTCAAAAGTTATTAGGGGGGGACAGACCGACAGACAGACAGACCGACAGACAGACAGACCGACAGACAGACCGACAGACAGACAGACCGACAGACACACTTTTTCCCCATCTCAATACCCTACTTTCAAATTTTTTATTTTTCAATCTTTATTTAATTACTTCACTTATTTTTGACTTTTCTTGATTTTTAACGATATTTTCACGATACATTAAGCCTTCTTTCATGCTTTATTATTTTTTTTTTTTTACTTTTTCGGGAAAGTAGGCTAAAAAGAGTTTGTTGCCATTAGGATGTAATATTAAAAGCAATTATAACAAGAAATAGACTGAAGGCTTCTCTGAAGAAGAAATTAAATCCAATCAGTTTGCTTACTCTAGTGACTCTTTAAAATCGATTTTAAAACGAAATTTATCTTACAAACGGTTAGTTTTTAGTGTCATTCCCTCAAAGGTTTCCCCTTTGATATCTAAGTTTTAAAAATAGAATATTTATATAAAAATGTATTTACACTAAAAAGAATAAAAGAAAATAATTTTTGTAAAAAAATAGAACCGACTTCAAACTATAAATTGCGCTAAAAAGTAAAAAATAATATTATTCTTTAAACAACTTCGATACGACTTTTAAACATGATTTTTGAAGTCGGTGCAAAATTATGATTCCTTTTGTAAGTATGAACCAATTACAAATATAAATACCGTAAAGTTTGCAATAGTTACAGTGTAAAATAACGCATGGTGTAATTATAATTAGACTGTCATAATTTTGCACAGACTTCAAAAATTATGTTTAAAAGTCGTATCGAAGTTGTTTAAAGAATAATATTATATTTTACTTTTTAGCGCAATTTATAGTTTGAAGTCGGTTCTATTTTTTTACAAAAATTATTTTATTATATATGTTACGGCCAAAGCCCGAATTCGGCCACTTCGCCGGCTATTTCGTGAAATGGCTAAGAACGCTGTAAATTGGCTGTCCAATGTCCGATCTTTTCTTGATTTCGAGAATTGACCGGCCAATCGCGAAGTGGCATGGGAGGATCAGCCAAAGTTGGAAGAAAAAATCATTGGCACGTATTATTGGCTCTGTGTAAACTATAACTTCATTCTTTAAAAACTACTAGCTGAGGTACCTGCAGCTAACTGCGGCGGGATGTGGCCGTTTGAGACAAAGTAAAAAGTTATATTTTTTAAATTTTAATTTAAAAACTTGTCTATTTTTGTTATATTTTTAAATTAGAAAAGTTATATTTTTAAATTAAAAAAGAAAACAAAAGGAGCAATATTAGCAAATTAACTTTTTAATAAAACAAATATTTAAAAATTGTGGTCCCACCGTACCACTAGGTATGTGAAAAAACATACCATTACAATTTTTTTTTCTGTAAAGTAAAAGTTGTTAGAAATAGAAAAGATATTAAAAATGTAGTAAAATGGTCAACATAAAAAGTTTACCTCTTTTCCTTTAATTAAAAAATGAATTATAAATTACCGTAATCACATATTACAACAAGCTGAACTTTTGTGACATTTCGAATTACATAAAAGTTTGTCGCTTCTGCATTTACAGCGCCTACCGGGCATTCTTGAATGAGCACATCTCGTTTTGGCCGGAGTATCGAAGCCACTTCGCGAAATGGCCGGCCAAAGTAGAATATTCACTGATCGTTTCAATTACATCGCACTTTGGCCATATCTCGCGGCCACTTTGCGAAGTGACTTCGGGTTTTGGCCGTAACATATATATAGATTGAAATTTCCCCGTAAAAGCTAATTTTAATTTTTTGAACACAATTGAACAAAAATTTTTCTAATCAGAAAACATTAATCGTCAAGAGCTCCTTTGAATAAGCTTATTCAATGGAATTTGGATTTTATGCCCAGAGTTTACACTTGCTGCATTTTTCCTATGTTAAATTTTTTTGAACTGTTCAAAAGTGAACTGAAAACTGTTCAAGTCAAAAGTAAAATATAGAAATGAGATGTTCTCACCAAGATTTTTTGAATACAGAAAAAAACCTTTCGAATCGGACAATTCCTTCAAAAGTTATTGGGGGCGCACACAGACCGACAGAGACGCATTTCCCCCCCATCTCAAAATTCTACTTTCAAATATTTATTTAATTACTTAACTTATTTTTGACTTTTTCTTATTTTTAATGATATTTTTTACAATACATTAAGTCTAAATTCAATCTTTTTTTTCCTTATGGGTAAGTAGGCTAAAAAACGAATATTCCAGCCTACCTTCCTGGAAAGCGAGCAATATTATTTTTAAATCGTGCCGCTCAAATTCTGATTTGAGTTTAAAAACAAATAATGCACACGCAATAAATTCATGTGGTTTACTATTGTTTATTTTTATTATTATTTTTAAAAGCTTAATGTGGCTTATTGAAAATTATTACTGCAAATACGATAAACAAAAAATAAATGTTTTTTAAACTATAAGTCATTAATGAAAGTATGAATTACATAAGTATGAATTATGAAAAATAAGTATGAATTACATAAGACGTCTTAAAACGTTGTAAATACATTTAAAACGTCTTTAAATTAATCTCATTTTCAATTGCAGTAAAGCAAAAAAAAAAAGCATCAGCGCGAATTTTAGTTTAAAATGAGCCTAATGAAAAGAAGAAAAAAAATAATTGAGTAAAACTTGTATTAATTCGCATGGTACGATGTTTACTTTTGCTCTATTAATATATCTATGAACTTTAAAAAATGTATGAATTAGAGGTAGGAGAAAGAAGAGGTAGAGTTTTTTAAAAAGTATGGAAAAAATACCATGACAAAGATGTGCGAAAGAAATTAAAAAAAAAAAAATTAATGTTGTTTTACTTCCAAATATTGAAATAATTTAATAACAGAACAATAAGATTTCCTGAAAATGAAAGCAATAACTTAGCCAATTTGATTTTCCATTGATTTTATTATTTATTATTTCTGCGCAGAAAGAAACTGCTTACCTACAAATTTAGACTTTGTTTAAAAGAAATAAATTCTTCTTCTTCATTTTACAGTCCTGAGCATTTTTTGTAAGAGGTGATTGATTGGGACGAATCTTTTAAATAGGTTAAAATTCATGATAGTTTGAAAATAACCCATAAATTGAGAAAGAACATTCTTATTTGAAGCAACAGCTATGAGTCAACCGAATTTTATTTACCAAAACGCAATTTCAAAAGCGAAATTAGTGTGACATTATGACAACTACATAGAAGACTTCGTGTGAGAATCTCAACAATAAGGATAATAAGCACTCAGATCACCCGCATGAGCCTTCGAAGAGCCAAATCTCCAAAGGATTGTAACGCTTTTGTGGAGCGAAAATTACTGCCCACGTCCCCCTCGGGTCTTGGCCTATAACGGCCTTCTGCGTATGCCCAATATTGGAGCCAGAAATTTGATCAGAAGGCCCTCCTTTCAGTGGCCTTGAAGGAGTCGTAAACATTTATGGGGCAGAGGACAGAAATTGCCATTGTTGATGGGATTATTGGGTGGGTGGACGTTATTAGAGGCGACGATCGCCTTCGAAAGCTGTTTATGGCGTCCAAATTCCTCGGGAGATCCTTCATTCTTAGGATGCATGGTTTGATGAGAATATAATGACATAAAATATTTTGTTTACTCGGAGCTTAGACACGGAAAGCTTGCTTGGTTAATGGATGTTTCTTCAGTTCAATTCACTACGATTTGGTCTCGATTTTCACGTATATGGGACCTTTGGAGATTAAGGAACAAATAGCTTTTGCATATTAAGCCCTATTTTTTTACACAAAAAACTTTCAAATATGTCTAGAGCTTTTAGGATTTTGGAAACTTAACCATCTTTGAAACTTTGACACAAGAACTTACTTTATGTACAACGGCATTCTAACTAAGATAAACCTTCACAAAAATATCTCTCTAAGAAAACGTAATAGCTCAAAAAAAATTGCAAAATTTTGATTGACCTTTGGAGATTAAGGAACACATAGCTTTTGCACACTAATGATCGGGAAAATAGATTGCCCATGTTAGTGCCACTGTTAGCACAATGGTTTAATTATTTATCCGTTCGAACAAGGAATCCTAAATAAAATTATAATGCATATAATCAGTAGCTGCTCCGTGCTGTAGAGATTAGGGAATACGTATTGTGGGCATAAAGATATACTTATAAAAAATCAAAACGACAAGAGCCTAACGTTAATAGAGTTCGTTCTACAACTTAAGAGCTCGTTGGTGTGGGGGCTGATGAAGGAGTTTAAAATATTGATATTAAGTACTAAGGGAATGCATAATGGTAGCGCATAAACAACAATAATAACAGTCGTGACGTTATAGAGGTTTTCCGTTGCTTAAAAGCTCGTTTTAAGGCTGGGGTTCATGCGCGAAATTAACATATTGCTAATCAAATGTTAAGACATCTTTCCAAATCAAAGCTCTTGAAAATTCACGAAAATGAGCAAGGAAATATTTAAAAGTCTCTGAGGTAAGTTCTTCACAGATTTACAAACCTTGAAGCATATGATTAACATAACGGAAATAACCGTCGATGGTTGTGTTTTTGGCGATTTCTAAATGACTGCATAGGAAAGATCAGATATTCAGGAACATGGCTGTTCATATTTATAAGAGATTCCATTATTCCTAATTGCATCTGTTGCTCGGCAAATACCGGCCGAGATCCCCCACAGTTAAGGGAGAATTGATTTTTATGCTTTTTATTGTATTTGTACCATTTATAATGTTTTCAAGTCAAATCAAATTTTCACAATGTGATACTAATATACTAATGCTTGAGACTAAACAAATTTGATGATGGCCAGTGGCCGGTAAAGCCAAAAATGTTAGTCGCCACTTTAAACAATGTTTCAAACTTATCCCCCCTTCCCCAACGGTGGCTTCATTTGCATACTAACATTCGCATACATATACCTCAAAATACACTTTGTCACAAAATTACACACAGCCCTATTTTTAAAGAAATAATAATAAATTACAAACCTTTTCTACTCGTCAGTTTTGGCAACCGACATTACATTTTTTGGTCACCAAATAAAAATGTATAGTCGCCAATGGCGAGTGGCGACCGTTAGTCTCGACCTTCGTAATAAGCAAAGAAATATTTTTTGCAAAAAAAAAAAAAAGGATTAAAAACTCAAGTGTTAACCAGCTATTCATCATTTTCCCTTAAAGTACCGAAATGTCCCAGAACTACCCAAATTGGATACAGATTTCACAATTATCTTCTTAATAGTTTCGTTCTGTACCAAAAATTCTGGAAAATATTTTATGTACCCATCTTTTCGGTAATTATTTTTTTTATTAAAGGAAAGCATTGTTGAATAGAACTAAAAGAAATGCACTCGTTCCCTTATAGCAAAAAATATTTTCATGTCTGGTTTTCTGCGACAGTTATTTCCCGAGTCCATTGTAGATGTTTATCGTGAGAACACTCAACATCAGGTTCGGATTTATCGCACGTACTTAAGTAAAGTAAAATCAATTTAAACGGAAGTGTAAGAGAAAATTCTTTCAGACAGAAATTGCTCAATCCTATTTTTAACCCCGGCCTTTTCCTTCCCATCCCCGTCATTTCCCATTTTCAAGTGCCTAAGTTGCGAAAGACAACGACCAAGTCTCATATAAACCTTTATACGGCCAGTGACAGAATCTGATGTGCCCGATCCGTTTAGGCGTCGCCATGGTAACCGCCTGATAGGATTGGTAGATTTCCTCCAGACATGAAGAGGCTTTTGTGTAACCGGGCCGCTTTTGTGTTAAAATATATTGCATTTGGAACGACAGGTTTTATAGTGTTAAGGGTGGCAACGATGTTGCGAAAGGAGATCGCTGCTATTTGCGAAAGAGGAATCCGTCTTGCAATCAAAGCGATTCTCAAGCAGTCTGAAGAGAGGTTTGGTGTCGTCTTTCCTCTAAGAGAAACATCGATTACACTCAAAAATATTTCTTCCTTGAAATGGGATGGCGTGAAGATCTATTTTTTCCCTTCTACAACCCTTGCTACAACAATGCACACACCCTTCCCCGAGTCCCCGCTTCAATCCGATTCTTCAACTTCGTTTACGACTCGGCAAACAGAACCAATATTTTTAAAAAGCAAAATAACTTGTAATAAGTTAATTCAAAATTAACTTCTTCGACAAAAAGAAAAAATTATAAAGTTTAGGATTTCAGCAAATTATTTTTCACTTAATTACTGACTGTTTAATGCCCTGGAAAAGTGCTGTATTAAGTTCACAGAATACCAATATTCTTGGTGTGTTATAAGTTTAAATTAGAAAAAAAAAAAAAACGTTATTTTAGCAAATAGGGGTGGGCTCAAGCAGACATGAGAATATTAACTCTCTCTTAAGTGCATCTCGATACATAATCTCGTATAAAATTCTACTACAAATTCAAAGTCATCAAACGTTCCAAAAAAGAAATCCAAGTGGTTATAATTGTAGTTATCCAGTTTAGAACTACGTAGAACTACTAATATACATATACTACTGAAACTTGGTATATTGTATAAATGGACTAAAGGGGGGAAAATCTGCAATAAGGAAATAATATTTCAAATATTTATCATCACATAAGGGTTTCATACAACGTTATGAATTGCGAGAGATACTAGATACACAGCATTTATAAGATATAGGTATTAAATATTACGGTGTAATAAACGTAAAATTAGGCTAAGAAAAAACTGATGCAGTTTTTCCTATATTTTGGGGGGAATAAGAGATTTCAAAATTTAAACAATTTATTTGAAAAAGTACTCTATTAATTATTTCAGCGATTACTGCGTCTTATATTTCGAGTTATATGAGTAGCTTAAAATTTAAACTGAAAGGATTGAAATGTAAAAATTATCCTACACATTTGAAAGTGTAAATGCTTGGTAATAATTTACACCGAAGTATTATGCAGTTCAAAATATCATAAACCTGAATTAAAAAATATCGTTATTTCGTGAAAATTAAAAAAAAATAAACTATTATACAACAAACATTTAAACCGCCAAAATTATCCTAAGGATGCGAGACTGCGTTAAAAATATATATGAAATTTTTAAAATCAGCAGCAAAAAAAAAAAAAAAAAAAAAAAAAAAAAAAACAGCTTGGTAAAATATAAGCGACAATGAATTTGAGGTCGCCTAGTCGCATATTGCAGCGACCACAAGTTGTTTTTTCTGTATAAATAGTACATTAGCGAAGAAACGTGTTTTACAGAGTTTCTGGGCTGCTATTTAGAATTGAAATTCAAAGGGTTTTTGGCGGGGAAAAAAGGTAGCTAATTGTGTAAATGTTGCTCCCTTTGTATGAATTTACTAAGTTTTCAGTATCGGTCGCACTAAAAATGTTTTTTCGTTATGATGTGTCAACCGCTTGCACCAAAAAAAATCAATCATTAATGAATTAATCTGCGCCTTTTCATCTTCATTAATCTCAATTGAATAACTTCTGCAAAATTGATAATACAAACTCAAGTTATATCATAAATTTATCCAAAATTTAGCATAATTTTTTGATCCAGAAAACTTAAAGCGTTTTTAAGATTTTAGAAAATTAACCATCTTTGAAATTTAGTTCAAGGACTTACGCTTACGCCATATGTACAACGCTATTCTAACAAAGGCAAACTTTCATAAACAATATTTTGCCACCATTTAACCGTCTAAGAAAATGTAATAGATAAAACAGAATTTCAAAATTTTGATTGCTCATTGCATCTACGCTTGAAGAAATTATCTCCAAATCTTCTCAAATTATGCCAAGCTATGATTCTTAAAATTATATTAAAGAATTTGGGTGCTTCATAAATAAGCCACATTTTTCTACCGTTGCCAAAAATAACACCGTCGAATGGGAGGTTAAATAATTAATGAAAGGAAATTTCAATTTTTTGCTTTACTGATAGATTACTTGATTACTACCTTTAAAAGTACTAATTGAATGCGCGCACTAATGGAGGCAATTAACCGCTAGAGGGACTGATGAGCGATCATCGTTGTCACGTGATATCCGCTCTTTGTTTACTAAGATTTTCAATTGAGTTCTACGTGGAGTTCACTAGGCAAAATGAGTTATTTTAAAATTAATTAGACTATTTTCGCAGCTTTTCTGATTATAACCCAGTATTTACACTTAATTTAATCATTATGAAAGAAAATTATTTATTATTACAATAGTTATTGTTTTTTATTTAGTGTTAATTTTATGTAATGTAGAGGAACTTGATTTAGTACTAGTTTTTAATTAGATTTGTGGAGCTCGAAGTAAAGCGATGCTACGTCTTCTTTTGTTTACATTGCTTTCACCGCTGCCACGTGACCAATGACGTTGCTTGAATTGCCTCCATTACAACGCTAAAATGTGTTTCACTATAAATTAAAGCATGATAATAAACAACACAAAAAATAATAACAAGTTGGTAAAATGAGCGAGAACGACATTTTTAAACATTTAAAGTCGTCTATATGTTCCCAAATATAGTTCAGCCAGAGCAGGTTGCTTTTGCTTCATTAGAAGTACGTTTGCAAAGAACAGTATTTTACAGAATTGTGGATTTTACTGAATTTGGTAAAAATAAATCCTAGTTTGTTACTTTACTATAAAATATACGCTATATACTTTTTCTTATAAATTAGAAGTAAAATGACCAAAAATGTACTAACTAGAACTAAAAATCGTGCAAATGGCATGAAAAAAGCTTACAGCTTAAAGCATTTTCAGCTAAAAAAATTGATTCCTTTGACGGGATATTTTTCAAAAAACCTAAATGACCGTTTAATGTTTTTCCAAGGATTTTCAGGAAAAGTTATAAATGATCTTCGTATGGAACTTTTTCAGGCTGAAACATTTCATCTGTCAGAATAAAGTCAGCCAGGAAAATTGAAAGCATTTTATGACTCGGACGAAGCACGATTTCATTAAAAATGAAAATATTCCATTTGGCTCAAAGGGTTTTCTGAGAACTAGCAAGGAAAACAAAAATATTTTTAAATATTTCTCATTTTCTAAATGTAATATAAAGTACATATTTATAGTCATATTTTCAACTGCACTTTTACGGTATTTTTATGTGCTATGTATTTCATTTTTAATAAGAAGTTCCGTCTAGAACTATACGAGCCTACTTCCTGTATACACCCAACTTCAAATTGACAATTCAGCTATCTCTCTCTTCTCTCTTTCTCTTTTAGCTTTAGTTCTTAATTACTTCAAATATACTTTTTTCAACGTTTAATACATATTCATTAACTCACTCATTCATTCTTTTATTTATTCAGTTATTCATTTATTCATTCATTCACTCATTCACGTGTTTATTCATCCATTTACTCATTCATGTATTTATTCACTCATTTATTTATTTTTTCATTCATTCACTCATTTATTGTATCATTTATTCACTCTTTTATTTATTTTATTATTTATTCACTCATTCTTTCCTTCATTCATTCATTCATTCCAAAAAAAAAATCCCGATAAAAAAAAATCATATTAAAGTAATCTCGTTTACTTCTGGTTGAACTTCATATTTGTTCATGTTCTTCGTCACAAGAGCTTTCCGATAAACTTTGTTCCAAGCAAATCCGTCCGTTAGATCAGAATTTATATAGGATTGAAATCTCCTCGTAGACGCTTTTTTTTTTTTTTTTACTGTTCAAAAATGAAAAAAAATTGTTCAACTCAAAAAATATTGCTCACCGAGAGCTTCTTCCAATAATCTTTTCATATGAACTTGGATCTTTCTCCCAGAGTTTGCATAATTTGCCTGTAGGCGCTAATGTTAAGATTTTTTAACTGTTCAAAATTGAACAAAAAATTGTTGAAATCAAAAAGCGAAATATAGAAATGAGATGTCCTCTCCGAGATCTTTCTAATCGGACAATTCGTTCAAAAGTTATTAGGGGGGAGGGTGGCAGACAGACCGACAGACACACATATTCCCCCATCTCAAAACCCTACTTTCAATTTTTTTTATATCTTTCAATCTTTATTTAATTACTTCACTTTTTTTCGGACATTTCTTATTTTTAACTATTTTTTTACGATACATTAAGCCTTCTTTCATGCTTCATTATTTATTTATTTTTATTTTTTGCTTTTACGGGAAAGTAGGCTAAAAAATGTTATATTTAGCATATAGCATATATTAGTGATAGCATCTGATCATAGAAGAACTTCTTTAACGGTAACACTTACGACGGCAAGTTTACTGAAAGATTTTAGTAACAGATTTTAATAGTTATTTGTCCATTATATAGCTTTCCAAATGCAAAGATGAAGCAAAAATACCTCCGTATTATTTTAGTACATATACGTATGTAACGAATGATCAAAGCTTTACTTCTTAACTTTATAGTTTGTTCATCGTTTTAAGAAACATTTGCATATAATTAAGGAAGATACGTCCACGGAATATTGCTCTATTTGTCCGCTAGTAGAAAAAAATGAGGCTGCTTAATATAAAAATAACTGTTATTGTTGTTGTTTCTAATGCCACTTGGGTATCCAAATATCCGTTCGCAGAGTGACCAGGAAGCATGGCAGTAAAGAACGCCTTCCGTTTACAGATGAGTACCACAACGGTGGAAGTACGACTTGGCTCATTATGAATTTGATGACATCAGATGGCGCCACCTTCCCTTTTTGAACTAAGGCTGAAGGGAAGGGAAATTCTCTACCCTTCGGAACTGCCTCGAGACTTCAGGCTCCACGGATTTTACATGCACGTATCCCCAAGTGTACATGGTGGGTCTTCAGCGGGTCGGGTATTGAACCCACAGCCTTCCGGTTAGAAGTCCGACATCCTAACCACTAGGTTACCATGGCCTGTAGAAATAACTAAAATGATTTAATGAAGACCTTAGGATTGAAATGATGTACAATTTTGTGTACTTGAAAATCTTATTTTCAGAATTACACCCCCACAAAAGGGACCGTTCATAAATGATGACACGCTTTTTTCCGATGTATTTGCCCCCTGATCCCCTTTCTCACAAAACGTCACGCTTCAACGGACCCCCTCCCCTATTTGTCACATGTCACACTTGTTAGGAACCGTTCATAAATGTCACGCTTTTTTCCGATATATTTGACCCCCCTCCCCCTTTGTCACAAAATGTCACACTTCAACGGACCCCCCTCCCCCCTTTGTCACATTTCACGCTACGTTGTATAAGCCTGATGTCGCACTTCTTGTTACCTCCTCCCCTCCCCTCCCCTTGTCACAATTTCAAGGAGCCCCCCTCACCCCCTCGAAGCGTGACATCATTTATGAAGAATCTCCAAGCAGCTGAGACTTTCAAAAGGGTCATTCCCGCCAACGCAAAGTTAAAATCTGCGAAAATAAACAGTGAAAGATATTCGTATTAATGACATTCAACCAGCAAGAAATTCAAATATAATGAAATGTAAATTGATTGAACTCTCATTTCGAAAGTTCTCTTTAAAAACATTCATCACCAAAGCACTGGAAACAGGGAGAAGTAAAAATGTGACTTTATCATAGAACTCGCCGACGTGTCACCCAATTCAGTGCTGCTGTTTAGCACTAGGAATGTTTAATTAGCAGCTGAAATATGAGAAAAGCGAATAATTTAATCGGGCAGTGAATTGGAAAGAATTTTAAATGACACTGGAAAATTTATTTTCCCCAGTTTCCTATCTATAATTCTTTTGCGCCGAGAAAATAAGTTTTGTAACTAATTGCTTTTGAAATTGCTCCTCATAGCACGAATTCGTCATTTTGTGGGAAACTAGAAAAACACTCCATATTTGCACGCATCTCATGCGTTCATTAACTCGTAAAACTTGTTATTGTTTCAAAAAATACATGGTTTATTCATAAAATATTAAAAAAAAATGTGTACGCAGTAAAAAACTTAGACATGTTTTGCAGTAGGTGAATTTCATGTAAAAGTTGACATTTATGGGAAACATCAAAATGAAAATTTTTAAAAAGTGTTACATTCTTATGTTTTTGGAGATGCAGAAGTTATTTACAAGCACTCTTCCTACCCCCTCGGGAGAAAATACTTCTTCACAATAAACAATTTGGCTGTCACTAGATGAATATTAGAAGCCCATTTTTGTTTTGTGTTGCGTCAGTTACTACTATTTTTTGTATGCGTAAATAATTAGCCTAACACCAAAGAGTAACACAAATGTACATTTTTTAAAGGATGCATTACTTTTTCATTTACGTCAGTTACTGTAATATTTCTATAATTTTTTCTCATTACTAGTGGGATAGCAGAGTTTCAAATAAGACCGTATATTAATGTATTAATGCAGCTGTATAAGACAGTAAAATTTACTATTTTATATGTAATACCTTACTTTTTCTAACTATTTAAAGTTAACTTTTTGCTTCCAAAGAAATTAAAATTGAACTAATAGGCATGTAAAAATTTTAAAAATATTAAACGCATAAACTTAAATTTAAGCCTGATCAAGAGGGAGGCTATTTTCTTTTATTTTTATTTTTTTCATTTGTTATTTTGCTGTTCGAATTTTTAATATTCGTTCATGTTTCATTTGCCACTTTAAATTGGTTTAAATCTAAATTTAGTTGCTTAATATCGTTAAAAAATTTTATATACCTGGTTTGATTTTAATTTCTTTATTTTTATTAAAGTATTTTACAACTGTTTAAGTGTGCTGCCTTGCGCGCCGTTTTGCAGATTCAGTCTACGTTGTTATTACTTTCAGATTATATATAGATATATATATTCATAAATTTTCACTACAAACTCTGCATGTTAAATAAACCTATATGAAACAAAACACCCTTTGTTATAATTGAATATTGAAACGTAAAATGCAAATTTCATGTTATCTGCAATAAACAATATGCTCGTTTCATTTCACTCTTACTCCTCACGCACGTCCACATTTACTTAAAAATATTAAGTTGCAAATAAAACTAACAAAGGATAAAGCGTGTTTTTTAAGAACGAAATTAAAGAAATTGAATGAAATAGTATGTCTTCATTTTAATAAGCATGAAAACTTTTAATCGTGTTCTGAACACTAGAAATAGTTTTTCATCTAAAAATAAATTGCACCTGGAAGAAGAATAAGACACAAAAAACAAAAATTTAAATGCTTTTTCATTTGTCACGAAAAAGAAATATTAATTTTAATCAAAAGAAAACATGCGTTTACATTAGGAAAACGAGAATTTGATTACAGCTTCTGGAAATGGTCTTTAGTCCGGCAAAAATTCAATTAAAATTGAAAACCATATATTTAAATGTTATTAAAAATATAATTAAAAACATTACTTTCAAATTCAAAATTTGATTATCATGCATATCATGTGTTGCTGTTTTTGCAAAGAAAATATTTTTCTTCCGCAAAGAATATTTTATAAATGATTTAACTATTTTAATTTATCACTCTTGCGGTAGGAGTTTTAGTCTTAAACGATAATATTTTGATAAAAAATGTACAACTACATATTTTGATAGAAAGCACACAGCTGACGAGACCACCAGTTTGTATTTAATTACATATTGTAAGTAATCAATATGCATATTAGATAAAAATTGAACAATAAAAATTTGATCAACTCATCTAAAATATTTTACTTCAGGAAATGTAATTCGATGTCCTGCGCGCAGCGGTTTAACCCCATCCCTCTTGCTCCCGTGAAAATGCCGGGCTGAGGTTTCGCCTTCTATTTCTCGCTCCCGTGATATTGCCGGGCTGGAGTGTTTAAAATTTCAAAATAGAAACAAATCAAAAATTAAAAATGAATATATATATATTGTTCATACACATATTTTTATATAATTTTCAGGGATAAAAAAATAGGCACTTTTATGACCGTTTTCTTGAAAATTGCCCGACCTATAAGGGGTTAAGTAACCATCATCGATTTATAATAGTAATGGAACGTGCAATGGTGCTCCTAAGAGTGACTATCGTTAGTCACGTCTTTCACCCTCTTCCCAAGGAGTAATTCGGCGCAGGTCGTTGGTTCTACATAATTATTACGATTATAGTACATAACTTACGATGATTCGCTGTCATTGATTTAATGATTAAAAATTATTTTCTTCCAGAGAACTATGATTTGTTGACTGCGCTGTGACGCGTCTGGCTCATTCTTGGCGACCTTTTTTCTCGGACATTTCCCGTACTTTGCTTCCGTTATAGCTTCTGTATTTCACAAAAATACTCTACAGAATTATTAGTTTGGAGACAATAAAGTTAACACATTAAGAAATTAATAAGCAGCCAAATCGTACAAGCGGCGAACCAAAGCACGCCAAAGAGTCCACTATCCACGTGATACACAAGGAGCAATCCGTTTGACAGAGTTTATTATATCTCGATGACAGCCACGTGCAACTTGTTATTTTATCATAATTTGTTTGCAAAAAAAGTTCCTTTTATATGTGACAAAACGCGACATATTTCCCTTAAGAATTAAAATTTAAGCAGTTTTGAGGAAGGAAGAATGTATCATCCCGCCCTACTTCACACTCGAATGCTGTATATAGAACATAAACCCAAATGTCAAAAAATACTATAGTTAGTAATATAGCTCAGTGCGTTCATGCTGATTATTTTGCACGGAATTTTTTAATAGCCTGCGCCCAATTTAGATGTGTCTTTCAATTTTTAATTATTTCCTTCAAAAAACTTTGTCAATTTGCTCTAATTGTCGCATCAACTTGAAACACATTCCTTCTCAGGAAGTTTTTGCGGGTTACGAAACGGATCGCTAATACGGAAATTCATTCATATTTTATTTTTCTAAAATTAGGTATTGAATATTTGGCAACCTTTTGTAAAATACGTTTAGCAACGTGTTCTGCAGCACATCTGCATCTGCTCCGACGTCACATGAAGGTTTTTCTTTCTAGCAACAACACTTGATTGCAACACACCAAGAGAAACAAACATAAAAGTTTAAAAACATTCAAACAATCGAATGAATAACACATTAGAACAAATTTAAACAAAGGAAATATATGAAATATTTTCATTTTTAAAATTTGTTCTAATGTATTATTCATTCGCTTGTTGAAGATTTTTAAGAATTTGAAGATTTGTAGGAGTTACAACATACACATTTAGTTTTACTCATTTAGATTTAATACCGTGGTACAAATTACAGCTTTGTCTTATTTACTGATTTATTTATTTATTTTTACGCACAGTAGAGAATTTAGAATTAACCACACAAGCGAAAAACATAAAATAAGTTTTAAAAAGAATGGATTTTAAAATAAATCTCAAAAACTTCTCCATAATCAAAATCCCTTCCCCCCCCCCCCCAAAAAAAAAGGTCGATAATCACTGTTTTTTAACAAAAAAATGCGCTTTTGGATTATAATTCGCAACCGAATTAATTAGTCCGGAATCTTTTATTATCACATTCTGTGTTTTCATCGAAAAGAGTTCTTAATTTTAATTGATGTAAAATATTGCCAGGAGAATGACATTTTTAAAAATTTTCACCGACAAAAACTTTATTTAAAAAAGGGGAAAAACTTTTTTTTTCAATATCGCATAGTCCTTAAAAATAATTAATGGTTCAAAATGAAAATCTTGCGGCAAAAAGTTTTAATTCTGGAAATTGATCACACCTGATCTCACAGAAATAACGAAGACAAATGAAGACTCCTACAACATGAGAAGAAGGCAAAAAAGCTTCGTTAAATGAGATTAGAAGCAAAACTATGAATTCGTTTTAAATAAGAAGACACCTGTGGCATTAAATTTCTACATCACGCTGCAAGGGAGAGAGGGAAAAAAAAAAAAAGATCAGAATTTCTCTTGTGTGAATCAAAAAATAATCTCTTAAACTAGATTTTGAGAAAGTGATTCCATAATTTAGATTTTATTTTCCACTTATTAGTGATAAATTTCACGGATTCATTCCTCCGACGCGGAATTACAAATCTGAAACAGATTTTTTATGCACGAGCTTAACTGACAAGCTGAAGTGAATAAATGATGAACCATTCTGTTTTGCCGTTTTTATTTTAGAAAGTTCTTCCATTTTTTCGAGAATTATGCTTTAGTAATATTGGGGAAAATGATTTGAAATTAAATTTATAGCTTTGTTCGGATTCAGATTTTTTCTTCTTTCTCTAGTTAGGCTTAACTTAATTTCGGAAATTTATTGAATATTTTCACTTAAATAACCTGATGAATATTTTATGTTGTATTATAAATTCAATTGTCTTTTCGCGAAATTTAAAACTATGAAATAATAAAGATTTTGAAAATTTCTCTAAAGGAAATTCTAAGGAATATCATAGAAAGCACAAAACGTAACGCAGTAATGCGAAAGATATATATATGTATTATCTTATCTATTAACTTTTAAGCAATGTAATAATGTTCAGAAATTTTATTCATGTGTCATGTATTTACAGGGGAAAAAATAAAATAATTCATGTTAAAAAAAAGAAAAGGAAAATGATTCTAAAATGGAAAAAGTAAAACTATATCATCTATGTAAACAGGCCGACGCATGCGCCGTATTGGTCAGAGTACGTGTTCTGCTTGGCTCTCTTTTCTGACATGTATTTGCGTTTTGGTGATGTTTTATTCATTCTGCAGTTAAAATTACCTCAATTTGGCGAGGGTTATGCAACATAATGTCAGAAACTTCGCTGTTGTAACCCTAGCTTTTCAAGAATAAAAAATCGGATCCATAGTGGCGGATGCGCCGACTGTTGTGCATTGTGGCCTTCTGTAAAACAGGCGTCAAACGTGACGCACGGAAAAGTTCACTAGTCTTTTACTTTTGAGTTATTTAAAAATCGCTGATGAGGTACAAACCTCGGAGTAAAAATAGCCTGGACTGAGTATTAGGGCTAATGTTAGTTTACCAGCATGCAAGTGTTTTTGACCACGATCACATGATCGTTTGGCGAGCTGAACGCTCTAGTCTCTATCGAGGTTATTTTTAACAAAAGGTGTTAAACGAAAACGTAGTTAAAAAAATAAAATTTAATTTGGCAATGGCGCCGTAATGGCGCTAAGGCGGTAAATGCAGAAGTTACAAACGTATGTTACAAACGTAATTAAAAATTTTTAATCGAAGATGTTAAATTTTTTTTGTCATAAAAATATTAACACTTTCGCTCAGTTAAATTCAAAATGTTTTGAGAAAACAACGGAAATAATCATTTATCACACGCGTAACTCACAATGCAAACTAACAAAAACATCCATAGCAATAACATTTACAAAATCATTTGTATAATCGTATTAAATTTTTATCCCCCATCGCTCACATCTAATCACTTAAAATATGAATAGCACAAATTAGTTCCTCATATTAAACCTGATATGTTAAAATACATAGTAATTGTAGTTTCGAAATCCAATAATTGAAAATCTAATTAGTGCTTGCACTCAAACCTCTACTCCAGTGCAGAGTGTTTGCATTTTTGGAGTTTGCGAAATCCAAGTGATATGTGATCACATTTGTAATTCATAACATAATTAGTCTCATTATAACACGACAATAGATTCTCCCTTCAGAGTCTCTAAGTGGATTAGGATTTTCTCTGTTTTGAAGAGTTCAAAACTTCGTTTTCTAAGATTTAATGTTATCTAGTTCTTGAATCACTATGCATTTAAACAAGTTTTATGTTTAATACAGTTAGAAATTCAAAATATCCTTTATTGAAGTATCTTCTTTTATGTTAGTACGCTTTAAATATAATGTTGAGCTCTTGAAAGCTGAATAATTTTCTCACGATTTTGCTTTTAATTATCATTTCTTACAGTTTAGCGCGGTGATTCCCAAAGTAGTCTATATTGATCCCCAGGGGTCGACGACAACCTGCAAGGGGTCCTTGTCAAGTGAAAAAAATTGGGGGTCCATGAAATGAAAAATGGGGGTCAACGATAGTGGATCTCATTTAAGCTAAGATTAAACCTAAGTGGGTCATTCCGCGGTGACTGACGTTACAATTTGACTAAGTTTTTTAACTTTTAAAATCCACACTGTCTTGAAAGTTCACTTTATTTTCTGAAATTGATCTAAAATACCGTGGTAGAGTACAATAATACTACCCATACCTGTTTTTAGATATAAAAAGCTTTTTTGTATGGAATTAAGGTAAATCAAAAATTGTGACTGACGTTACACAGAAGAGACATTAGGAAAAACAACTTTCATATTAATTGAAATTCTCCTCAAACTAAGAACATGAAGATTAAAATTCTTTTTTTCCCGTCAAGTAGAGATTTCAAACTTTATGAATACACTTCGTTTCATTTTAAAAACTTTAAAATTTACAATGGATGAAATTTTTAATTACCGTGACTGATGATACAAACATTTTGTGACTGATGTTACACCAACATTAATCGGTTTAAATTATAATTTATTTGTCCTTAAAAGTCAAATTAGCAATTTTTTTTTTCAAAATTACACAAATCTACTTAAATGATAAAAAATAAACAATAGTAAATGAATATAATTATACAAGTGATGTTTTTACTGCAATTCAGGAAATGAAAAGTGTCCTCGTGCATTTACTACATCTGATGTACTAAGTTTTCTTATTATTTTTTCTTGTGAATAATAAATTTCATCCACCTCGTCAGACCATTTCCAATGCTTCCCTGTTGAAATCATAACACTGACCAAGTATTCATAGTTTTCAATGGCTCTAACTTCACCTGGATAGAGCTGTCCATCATATTCCACAAGAGCCCACGCTCCAATTGTGGCCACCAAAATTATGGAGCTTGTCCGCTTGGTTTTGAACAGGCAAATGATGTTTTAGATAAATTTGAGCTTTTGGTGATTTTGCCTACCACATCCAAAAAGTGTTGCTGCGTGATACCAGCTATAGTTTCTGAATCAGAAAATATTTTATTCACATTTAACTCTTTATAACGCAACTGTAAATCGTATGATGAGATCTCAAAGATTTTCACACTGCTTGAAGCTGCGGCATTTACAAAATCTTTTACACTGTACGAAATGCTTTCTTTTTTTTACAGCTTCCCATATCTGCCTCTTTACAGACCCGCCAAAACAGTCCACTGGGCTTCCCATGTGAAGTAGCAAAATAATTCGATTTAATGAACAATTTATATTTTTCTGTAATATGGGTTTTGTGGCTGCAATGAACTTGTTTTTGAATTGGGCCATCTGACCAAATATGTAAGACTTCAATTCCTTGAGGAATCTTTTCCAGCATTCTTGTTATGAGAGGAATCACAATCTCTTTGGAATGAAACAGTTCATCTGAAGCTATCACATACGGATGCATTCTACCCGAGTGGTACAGTGCTGCTGCAAATATGCTTACTTGGGCTTAATTAGGAGCACCTGTTTCCCCAATTTCATTGTCAAACCATTTTTTTTATGACAGCCTTCTGCTTTCGTGGAGATGTAGTTAGGGCACACTTTGTACGAGTTACAGCTTTTCCTAAGGTTTTATTATTTTGGAAAAGGGGTTTTGTCACTGCTAATTGAAATTTTGCACTTTAAGGTGCTACATTTTTCCCTATTTTTCTAACATTTTCTTTGATTTCTCTTTTTGAACTGTCTTAGGTAACTTAGCTAGGTCATTTCCTTTTTATCTCTACTCCTTTCAGCTTCTGCATTGCTTATCTTTTTATAATCTTCATATTTTCCTTTCTTCTTTAATTTATCTTGCCTACTTTTTTGCCTTTCTGCAGCAGTCAATGCCATTTGTACAGTGTTTAAGTATCTAACTGGAAAAGAGAAAAGTGACTGATGTTACAATGTGGCTGATGTTACATATATTAAAGAAGTTTTTAACTCATAAATTGAACTGTTTTTACCTATTTAACTAATTGATATTTAAGATATTATCATCAATGAAGAGAATATGGCTTTTTATATTCTTAACACTATTTTTCTTTAAGTAATAAAAACTTTTATAAATTTTTGTGACTGATGTTACATCACAACGAGGCCTAATAATAATTTTTAATGCAATAATCACAGTTTAAAGATTCTTTACTTTCCTAACCTCACATACAGACTAAATTTTAATAAAAAAATAAGATTTTATACATACCTGTTAACTTCTTTACGTAAACAAGATGAACTTTCTGAACTTCTCTAAAGACAACAACACATGTGACAAAAGTACCATTGCCAAACATTGACTATAAAACTTACAAAAAGGTACTGCGAACTTTTAAAACATAATTTTATAAAAATTCACATATTTTTACCTTAGAGGAAAAAAAACTGCATATCTGCAAGAAGAAAAATTTTTTATGTTGATGTCCCTGTTTTCATGGAATTGCCCAAGTAAATTGATGCCAAATGTTGATAATTTATTATTAAAGCATCGGATTCATCCCTCCTGCTAAAAACATTTATTTATTGCTTTGTTATTTTATATAACAGATACTAAATTTTAATTTATTCGTTTTAATTTGAATTTAATTAATAAATGTATAAACATGCGTTTTTTGCTTAGTATTACACTCTATACTTCACTACAGTTAGAAATTACATCTTTCAGTGAGTAAAAACTATGCCACCTGTCAGGAATGAATTTGAAGTTGATGAATTTACAAAAAATGAATATCAGGTAATCATGAGGTCTACCCAAAACCGAAAAACATGGCAAGGGGTCGGTCTACAAGACAAAAAAAATTCTGAACCACTGGTTTAGCGCAATATTCTCAAAGGATAACACTAAGAAAAACCTAGTTCAGGACAGATGAAGAGAAAAAAGAAAAGAAACTTGAAAAACATATTGAAGACATTCGTTTCTGATTTACAAGCCACCCGTTTTTCAGTACGAAGAAGGTGTGAGCCTCGGGACGCCCTCATGACGAGTGACAAAATGGAAGTCGAATGCTATTTATGCAAATCCAGCTGCTTAGAAGGCCTACTAACGATAAAAAGAGTTGCAGAATGGATTGAGCAATCAGAAACGTTGCTTCTGATTAGTCTGCACAAAGACAAACGTTTATTGCTTGGCTACTCAATCTCTCACCAAATATGAGAGAAAACCAAGAAATTGTTAAAAACGGTTCATAAAAAATTTAAATGTTTTCCGGTATCTATATATTAATACAGTCGTCAGGGTAAGGCGTAGGTCTCGTGCGCCCAAGATCGTAGGTTCAAACCTGGTCCAAGTCGGTGGAGTTTCAAGATGCAGAAAATCGTCTGAGCCCATGACGTATGACTATGCGGTATGTAAAAGATCCATTGAGTAGACATTTGGGTTGGATGTTCTTGGCTGAATTAAATTCCTAGTGCAGTCTGCATCAATGAGAGCTCAGGTGCCGCCATCTAGGGGAAACTGAGCGTCCAAATTCAGTAATATTGGCTTCCGCTCATAGTGGTGCTACGTGAAAGAATGTATGCCGGTTTCCGAGGAATGCACTAGGTCTGCAAAGGTTAGTGACCATACGCAGCCCCATTAGAGAAAAAAAAAATATATTAATACCTGAAGCAAAATCTCTGTCCCCCTTCTGGCACTGAGCCCACGGAGGAGTGTGAAACATGGCGTAGTTAAACTTCATGTGTCGATAAGGAGTGTATAACGTTTATGTATATTCTAACAGTTTACAAACCTACATCAAAATTACAACAAGCCCTTCGGAAAAAAGCGCCAAAAGACACGACACGAGGGACCCCCTTTCCTCGGCAGGTGTGTACAAAACCCCTTGTAACTGTGGAAAGGTTTACATAGGCACCACAATGAGGAGCATCGATACAAGAATAAAAGTGCATGAGAGACACTGCCGTCTTAAACATTCTCAGATGTCAGCCATTGCTGAGCATATTATTGCTACGAGACACCAGCCCCTGTTTGTAGAAACTAAAGTGCTCTCTACTAATATTCGTTACTTTGCTCGCCTTCGTAGAGAAGCTATTGAAACACATCAACATCCTCACAACATAAATAGAAAAGAAGACATTTTGAAAGTGAACATGTTATGGGTTCCACTGCTTCAAAAAGCACCAATCAATGCCAAGAACAAAGATGAGGAACCGATCATAATCAGTCCCAGAAAACCTGAGATTAGTGGCTTATCCAATGAGGTTTAAGCACATGTGATGCTTGATATTATACGAGACCTCTGATTTGACTTCATTTTGGCTCCGAAGAAGCCTGGAACATGTCAGGCGAAACGTCTGCCAGAAACATCTTGGTTGGACCACGGCCTAGAAGCGCGGAAAATATTATGTTTGGTTGATGTATATTGCGCGTTAAATACATTAAATTGAATCTTAATGAGGAAAAAACTTATGATTAAATACTAACAGAATTGCCAAATCAGCGAGGAATCCTTAAATGCGGCAAATATTAGCAATAAAAAAACACCAACCCTCTGTATTCACTATCTCCGTAATATTACGGTGGTAGAGCACTTAATGCTTTTAATGCTTGACTTATTGTAATTTTTAACATAGAGAGGAAAGGCAGTCAAAAATTACAAAACTATGTTGCCCTCCATTAAAAATAAGATTGGAAAATTATCGGAGTAAATGCAGAATGGATTATTTGCAATTCTTCCGCTTCCCCTCCCACGTAGAGAAGTCCACTGCAAGTGGACCGTTCATAAATGATGTCACGCTTTTTTCCCATATATTTGACCCCCCTCCCCAACTTTGTCACAATATGTCGCACTTCAGCGGACCACCCCTCCCCCCTTTGTCACATGTCACGCTATGTTGCATAATGCAGGATGTCCCACTTCTTGTTACCCCCTCCCCTCCCCTAGTCACACTTTGTCACAATTTCACGAGCCCCGCTCCGCCCCTCGAAGCGTGACATCTTTTATGAATGATCCCAAGGCGGAATTTATAGAGATAATTAATATTTAAAAAAATCTTCCTCGTAAAAACCAAAATGCGGATTATTTAAATTGTCAATGTCCAACACATGTTAAATAGTCTGCAGTCAAACAGTCGCACAGAGTTGAGATTTTACAAAAGCTCATTGAACAATATTTTCTCTTTCAATTAACCGCTTTTTTTTTTTTTGTTCCAATAAAAAAATTATGTAAAAAAAAGCACAAAAAACGTATTATTTACTTCATTTTTCATTTTTTGTATTAATCTTTTAACAAACTAAGAAAAAAACCCGCATATTTGCATAATTAAAATTCGGCTGTTCTCAGAAACTATTTGGTTGCTGCAGAAATTCTGAAAAATCAAATATGCAATGATACTTTTCTCTTTGTACACTTAGTACTTATTACTACGTTATAATTACATTTTTTGTATTACTATTTTATTATCTTACCATTTTATTATTTTATGTATTTGTAGTTATTTATACACTTCGTAAAAATATGCCATTAGAAAGGAAAACACACATGTCGCTTACTCAAACTAAGAAAAAACCCACATATTTGCATAATTAAAATTTGGCTGTTCTCAGAACTATTTGGTTGCTGCAGAAATTCTGAAAAATAAAATATGCAATTAGACTTTCCTTTCTTCCCGTTTACTCCCTTTCTTTACCAACAGATTATTCGTTGCTTTTGTAACGACGCACTGACGTTCTTGGTAAACTAATCTCATATGTTAGGAGAAAACAGAATCCTTTCTCTGTTCCCAGAAAATGTAATCAGGACATTCGTACCATTCCTGTCTTCTCATTTTAAATCCAAAAACCATTTCCTTATTTCATTTCATAATTTAAGGACGTTTTAATGGAAAACCAAAAATAGAAACAGTTCCATTCAAGCACCAAATGCAGGATTCTAAACATTAATTTATTTCTGAATTATAGAAATGAAAACGGAATTTATTTTCTACAAACATCGCGCTTCAATTGGCAGAAAAAGATGTGCATTAATGATTTCGTTGATTAATGGGTGATAAATACACACTTGGTCATGCAACGCAAGAAGTAATATTTACATTAATCATTAGAGATGTTTGCATTTTTTCCTGGAGAGTTAAAAGTTTTCCTTCTATAGTTTACTTAAAATTTGTTCGCCTAAATTTTTAAAATCATCCTTCTTTGAAAAATGAAATAAAGATAAAACCGTGGGAAAATGTTTTAAGTTACACGGCTTTATTAAAAAAAAAAAAAACTAAAAAATGTCGCCATGATTTGAGTATTTTAAAATTCAAAACTTCGTTGCATTATTTAAACATTCCAAACAATGCTACCGTTGCCATTCTACAAATAATAATTCTGATATTTTCCTCAGAGCCTAAATTATGATTTTTTTCCTAAATTACCTTATAACAAATTATAAAATGTATGGAATATAGTATTGTCATCGAAGATAAGCTTGTGTGCAACGTTTGAAGAAAACTTATGCAGTAGTAGTGGTCGAAAACCGCGTAACAAACTTCTGTGGCAAATCAAATTAAATAAAACCGTGTATAAAAAAAACTAGTAATCCCGGCGATCATACGAAATGACCGCTGTTCTAGATATTAATAAATATACAATTCTCCCAGTAACCAGAAATGCAGATCAAATCAAAGAGATATTTATCAGGTAGAACAGTAAAGTTTAATAAATAAATAATAAACATATAATAATTAAAATATATAAAATTGTACTTACACTTTTTAAAGACGCAGAAAGTTCGCATCTGGTCTAATCCAACCTGAAATTTTTAACATCGTATATTACACATTATTGCAACGGATTTATAAATTAAATGCAAATATTACTGTTGGAACAAAATTTCGTGACAAATTTATTTGGATTCAATCAAGAAACTAAAAAAAACATTATAATTTATGCCCAATGAGCTTGACTAATATCCCGTACTTAATTCCTTACATTTCTAGTTGGGATTTAAGTAGTCACGTATAACGAGACAGAGCCACCACCCTTTAAAGTGTTAGAGTCAGAAATTTGTTAGCGCCAGTTACTATCAGGACTCACCTGTATACCGAATTTACTTGTATCCCTAGCATAAGTCCAACTCAAACAGTTATGCTAGGGATGCAAGAAAATTCGGTATACAGAGGAGTTCAAACAGTTATGCTATGGATACAAGAAAATCGGGTACATAGGTGAGTTCAAACAGTTATGTTAGGGATACAAGAAAATTCGGTATACAGGAGAGTCTCTACCCACAAATAGCATTCACCTACATACAGTTCTATCATTAAAAAAAGCGCTCTGACCGGCAGAGTATCAAGAAGAATCCATTCATGTTCAAGGGAGGAACTGGTGGCATAAAGAATGTGCCGTTTCTGTTCTCGTTTTAGTTTGAGGAGAATACTCGATTTCTTCCGAACTGATGCTATACGAGTTTGAAAAGTTAGTAGCTTTCAACAAACAGGGAAGCAAACAGTTTGATTCGCGTGCTAATAAACGCACCTGTAACACGAACTTCCCTAAAACTCGAATGGATTCGTCCTTTTCTGTCATGCGCAGAAGCGCCCAAGTGTCGGAACTTCCTAGTCGAACTATAAGAACAAACACAAACAATCGGATATTCTCAAAAAAAATGTCTGTGTGTCTGCATGCAGGTGGAACATTTTCCAAAAAACGTATTCATTCTCTTCTTCCACGAACCACGCAAAAACGTAAAATTTTAAATGTTCGTCCATACACTTTGGACACAGAAAAAAAATTGAAACATTAGTACTTGAGATGACACCGAAATACTACAAACTGTTCAAATATCAAGCAATTTATAAAATACCCTTATAAGACATTGAACTCCACATGAAGCGAATTAACAAGGCTGTTCGGGCGATTTCAATAACAGAATTATTCATAATCGGGACCGTCGAGAATAGAATATGAAATCAATTCTGCACCCGCTCTAACTTAATAAGATCGTATTATTAATACTATTACAGAACTGAACCTAAGCAGATTGAACAGATTTAATTGTTTGATGCGATTATGCAGTTGATGCGAAGGGACCGGATGATGAAATGAAATCCCATTACGGCAAATTTCTTCTTTGTTGGATATTCTCTGTTTATAACTAATACAATTTAAAGTGTAGTTTAAACAAGTTAATCTCTTGATAGAACTTGTGCATATCACATTTAGAACGTGGACTTAAAGGGACTATAGTACACAAAAAAACAAGCTTTTATTTCAATAGTATTGAAATTAAAATGTACTTCATAATTTTTTAGAATTTCCTGTGTCCAGGAAGGTACAAAACAAGAAATTAAAACAAAAGTAGTTGATGGCTGTTTAACGGAATCGTGCGCGACCCAAATACTCCAATGTCAACAACTATTGAAATTTTTCATTATTATTAAATTTAATTATTATTAAAGTTATTTTTATTTATAATATTATAATTTGTTTTATATTACATCATAATTTATGTAATAATAACCTATGTAATAACATATATAATAATAGTCTATGAAATATTTGATATAGTAATAAAAATATATTATTATAGTATAAAGTTTACTATTATATAAAACTCATAACTATTAACGCAATAGTTATGATTCTACGTCATGTTAAAGATCCCTCGAGAGTCTGCTCGGTTTGGATACTCTCGGCTAAATTTAATTCCTAGTGCTGTTTCGTATCGTTAGATCCTAGGTGCCGCCATCTAGGGGAAAACTGGGGCCAAAATTCTCAAGTGGTAAGGGCATCCGCCGATATTGGGGCCACATGAAAGAATGGTTGTCAGTCTCTGGGGAAGGCACTAGGTCTTAAAATGATGAGCAACGAATAGGCAGTTCCATTAGAAGCAAACAATTGTCATTAAAGATAATGATATTTGGAAAGAGAAATTTTGTAAAAACTGCTTCTTTTGCCATAGATGAGCAAACTTAGTGTAAGTTTGCTCCCTTAAATAATGTTTACTTGTGCAAAACATATTTTTACTTATGTGCCAATTGAATATTGTCAACAAATACAGGAAACAGTGCTTTTCAACAGTTGGGTTTGTTTCAAAAGTGAGTTTTATCCCTTATTTTTTCTAATGGCGCTTTAGACCTCAACCAGCCAGTCAATTCTAATTATCTGGGATATTGTGAAATGCTTGCCCAATTTTTCTCAAAACTGACAAGTTAGATTTTCTGAAACTCCAACACTACGGGAAAAATGCATGGGAATGTCGATTATATTATTTCCGTGTGAACGAATCTGGCAGTTATTTATTTTATTATTATTTTATTGTTTTTGAAAAAAAAAAGTAATCAGATCAGCGAGACAAACGTTACCTTGTAGTCCTAAATTTTCGAAAACTGTAGTGTTTATAACTCTTGATATTCCTAAACCTTGAATGCCATGCAAAAATCAGCCCTAAAAGGGCGTTTAGTGTCGAGCGATAAAAGGTATAATACTAAAAGCAATCAACTTACACGCAGGCATCCGGGCGAAACCTCACAATACAAACATTTAGAACAGGAATATATATTTTCATTGACATTCTCTGCTACAAAGCTAAAGAGCTCTGCGTTTTTTGCAAAAACACACAAAAATAGAAGGCCATTTATTGCATCAGAATTCCCATTTTATTCATTTGTTTAAGTAGTTTTTAACCTACCGTACGTAATTCCTTATTAAAATCTTTAAGTTATTTGATTTGCGGAGAAAACGTGAATGGAGAAACTAAAATGAAGTAAATCGAAATAGCAATTTTTACATGGTTTTATTTAACTTGACTTGTGGCGGAATTTTGTAAGGCGGTTTTCGACAACTATTACTGCATAAATTATCTTCAAGTGTTGCACACAAGCTTATCTTCGATGACAATACAATAATCCATCCATTTTATAATTTATTATAACGTTAATTAGGAAAAAAATTAATAATTTTGGCTCTGAGGAAATTATCAGCATTATCATTTGCCGTTTGGCAACAATAGTTTTGTTTGGATAATGTAACGATGTTTTGAATTTAAATAAAATCATGTAACTTAAAATATTTTTGGCGATTTAATATTATTATAAAACATTATGTTTAAATATTATCGATTAAGGCTAAAATTACAAAATGTGAATACTTGTATTGTCTTGTTTGGTATATTGATTTTTTGTCAGCTTTCGTGCTCCACTACTAAACTTCTTGATAGATCTATGGGGAAACAATGTTCGAACAGAAATAAATATGTAAAAACAAAATAGCAATAGTCTGCGTTTTACATTCAATTATATGTCATAAAGGGCCATTTGTTAATACTAAAATTTATCACATATTAATCATCAGTTATGATCATCCTTGGGATGAGTACATGAAGAAATTATCGAACTTTTAGTAAATTCATCCATTGCAGATGGAAAATATTATTCGAAAGATATTTATTTTTCTAATTCATACATTTTCTTAAAAATTTAAAAGACAAGTTAATAAAAGTAAACAGTTTTTAATGATAGTTTAGGCAATATGAGTGAAATTCGTAGAGGCAGCTTTAAAAGCGTATATTGTTAAATTTTCAATGGATCCTTCTTTTTGATTTAATTTACTTGAAAAAGTTGAACAAAACGCTTCTTCGGGTTTTTTAATAGATTAATTAGCTTTTAAATAAAAAGAAAAATGAGAAATATGCTTTAAAAAATCTTTTTTTTCCTGCATTTTATGTTTATAACTTTTTCTCATTTCATTCTTTTCTATTGAACTTCCCTCACAACATGAGTCCGAAAAGTCTGCCTTTCTGTCCTCTGGAAACATTACACTTATGAAAAAAAAGAAATAAATAAATAAGTAGAAACGTGTCTAAAATTTTGTTTACAATATGTAGAATACTTTGAAGCAGTTCTTGATGATCTGCATTGAAAGAACATGCCAAGTTTTATGTTTGATATAGTTCTTAATTTTTTTTTGCATTTAAGATTGACCGAACATTGTGCTTAAATTTTAAACCAACATTTCCATTTGCTTTCACATTTGTCTACATTGTTTTCCGGACTTTTTATTGCTCTATAAACATTTCAGATGCTTGAAGCAAAATACGACTCAACTTCTTATTTCTTTCAAAGAGGACCAAACGTGGGATTCCTTCAATCTTTAAAAATAGAGAACGAAATTCTCGCTGGTAAAAAATGCTTTGTAAACACGTTTTGAAGGAATGTTCAGGGTATTTCTGAGTCGATACGAAGTTTTGAAAATTAAATCTGCAAACTCGAATTTTTTCTTTGCTTTATTGTAGGATTCTAAGATACTTTTACGCGATGACGTTGTTGTTCAATTTTAATTGAACGAAGGGTTTAATTTCTTTATTTTTAATGGCTGAAGAAACACAATGAGCTATACTAACAGACGAAAATTATCTCGCGAATCTTGCTACACTCTCAGAAATAGAACTCTCACTTTTGCCGATCCTTCAATCGTCGAGAAAATGTCATCATTTACAACTATTCTTTCCCCGCGCGATCACGTGACTTAAAAAAGTTACCGCACAAATTTCGCCAATTTGACGAAAGGTTAACTCGGAGCATTTTTCACAAAGCCATTTCGTCAAATACGACGAAAGTTTCATGAGATTTGAGCATGCGTTACTGAGAGTGTAGTGCTGCCTCGGGAATAGTTGCCTTCTTGGAGGACTTCTGACGATGTCAACAATGAAACCTGAATCTGTCATTGAATACTTACGAAAGAGTGCATGCATATTTCACAATAAATGTCATTAATGTCATTTATGGAATGTTCTAGTCATTTCTACATTTTTTTTGTATTTTAAGTTCTGCGACATTTATTGCTACTTCAAACACCAAAAAACACTTTCTATACTCAAACTTCAGGATGCTTTCACCCCCCATCAAAAATCACAAAGACAATATTCCTATATCCCTCATCTGCGCAAGCGCAGATGAGAAATGACAAGGATTTTGTCTTCGTCGCTTTTGGTGTGAAATCACCATAAAACATCTTGATTCAGATTCATTCAACTTCACATAAAACTACAGATGAATGTGGGAAACATAAAAAATATCCAGCAGTCAGTAGTTGTGCATAAAACTTTGAAAAGAAAAATATGATATATTTTTTGCATAGCTTACTCTTGACCTTAACATTTAATTTAAAAAACTTAATTAAGTCAAAAACTTAAGATTTAATTCAATTACAGTAGAGCAGCGGTTATCCGAGCCCCGACTAACCGAGTTCCGGGTTAACCGAGGTACATTTAGTCCTTGAAAAAAGCTACTTTGGTGCGGGCCATTTTTTGATGGAGAATGAAAAAACACTGAGCAACGTCAGTTGTTTTTTCATTGTGCTAGTGAACAGTTCGTTTATGGTTTGTTTACTTTTGTTTGTTGGTTACGTGATGAGTGCTAAACGCAAAGGAAATGTTGAATCTTTGGGGACTAAATGACAAGCCGTCAAAAGACTCGATAAAGAAGAGACAATTAAAAAAGTGGCTGCAGTTTACCCACGAATCCCTCTCGATTTGGATTGAGTCAGTCTTCTCCGAGTTACCTTCGTTCCACATTACCTCGGATAATCGAGGCTCTACTGTATTCTAAACTTTGACATAAATTATTCTAAGTTTTTTCTAAAATGTAGAGCAAAATACTGTACACACGAACGCAAAACATTCATAATGTCGCTAGACATTTCTTTGGCGTCACAAAAAGCAATATTTTAGGCAAAATCTATTACCGCTCATGCGCGCCTCCTAAAACAATTCCTTCTTCTATCTGCTCCCTAAAATTCCGAAAAAATAACAAAAATGAAGAGAGAAGAAACTGTTTTCCGCAAACTTTAGCAAGGCTTCGTGTCCTGAAGGCGAAAATATTTATGCATTTTCTCCAAATATATCGCTTTAAAACCTTTGCTGCTTTATTATACAGAAGCGTTATATGCCTCCATTCAAAAATATGCAAAGTTTATGAAAGGTATACTCGAAAAAATATGCCATAACTTAAGACCATTATTTGACCTATCCCGACATTTACTATATCAATATTTACTTCACTTTACTTATTTATTTTATTTTATTTTATTTATTTTGAAAAAATATTGAGAACTAACCTATCATTCCCCCTAATTAAAATCAAATCGGACAATAAAATTTGGCAGAAGGGGAAAAAACCTTCTGTATAACTGACAGAAAGTTTTTTTTCTCTGTAACTTTTTGCTTTATTTGGTGAACAGGTTAAATGTAAAGCAAGAATTCAGGAACTACAAAAACACTAAAAAATGCGCGAGTGTCCTCGGCACATTCGCTTACTGTTGTTGTTTTTTTTTTAAACTTCTCTCTGCCGAATAATAAATTTTCAATTGACTGTTAAAAAATAGTAATGAATTTTATGAAAATAATAATAAAAGTTATCGAAAAGTAAAAACGTACAACTATAAACCTTCCTGAGTTTATAATAACAAAAACACTTGTACTATAAAATAACATTGATAATTATCATCTATACACAAACGACAGAAAAAATATTTGGGGATAAAATAAAACTATTTTTACTTTTTTCAATATAACAGCAATATTTCTGTTTCAGGGAGAGACGACAAATGCATTGTTTTCCGTGAATTTTCTCTAAGAATGGTGACTTTTCGTAGCATTAGCTAGTAATGTTTCATCGATTTTAATGGAAGAAGGACATTAGTCCTAAAAATTGTAATTTAACCCCAGGTTTTAAACCCATCGCAGTATACCATTATCTACCCTTATCTCAGATGCTTTGCTAGGAATGACTTTACTCATAGTGTTAATCACAGTCCTATGCAACAGGAAAGAAGTCATCCGATGCACAATGTGACGAAACGCTGTCTCTTAACAGTGAAAAATATTCAGTTTTACAAAATTCTTTTCTTACCGCCCATGAAATATCGGTGAAAAACATTACAACTTTCTTTTAGCAGCGTTTTACTCAAGACATAAACCAATACTTGTCAAGTTTCGCACATTTACTATCACAAAAGAAACTTCTCGCAACTATTAAAAGTCGATGTGAAAACGTTCCCTCGAACTTTAGTGAAGTTTCCAAAATCAAATTTGCGTCGATCTACGACAACTAATAATAAGAAAAAGATTCCTTCTCCCACTACTTATGTACGATTTATAAGATTATTTGATTATCGTTATTATTCGACGATCCGTGAAAACCCCACAGCACAGATAATAAAAGAAATTCATTTTGTTAAGATGCGTCAAACGTACAATAGATATTCCTCGCAGCATTTCACTCTCAAAAATAGAATCCTCATTTTCGACGATTCTTCAACCGTCAAGAAAATTTCGTCATTTATATAGATTCTTTCCTCACGCGATCACGTGCCTTAAAAAAATTACTACACAAATTTCGGCAATTTGACGAAAGGTGTATTCGGAGCATTTCACAAAGCCACCTCGTCAAATACGACGAAAGTTACGTAGGATTTGAGCGTGCGTTTCTAAGAGTGTTCCAAGTGGAAATGAAGGAATACGTATATATAGTTCTAATATTACAGACAGAACTCTCATAAGTACAAAATATATTCCATTTTTAAGACATTCGGTTTTTTATGTGTATTTTCTACTTAATCGTATCCATGTACAATAATGAAAATAACGCCTTTATCCACTCCCATTCATGTTTAGTTTTAATTTTTTTCATCCTAGTTGTACAAATTTCAACAATGCATCTTCCGTCAAAACCTCATTGAAAATACATAAATATCTTAACTTCCCGTGGCTGCCATAAAACAAACGACCTGCGGCTCTAAATCACACGAAAGCATAAAAAAAAAGAAGCTTTCCACACTAAATATCTTGTTAATCGCACATTACACGCTGTTAAACAATTTACCAGCGTTGCCCAAAATGCCATAAATATATCTACCTGCTTTAAAGTTATCACATTATCGTTACAGATTGCGTAAGAATGCAAAAAAGCAAATAAATAAGCTCTCCCTGCTCTGTTAATATTGTGCCCAAAAGCATTAAATCACTCCCTTATTTGTAAGGGCCCTTAATGTGCCCTATTTTTCATAGCAGCGGACACGCAAACAGTCGCGACCATTTACCATTGATATATGTCGTTTAAGGGTGGAATTCTTGAATGAAAGCCATTTTTCAATGGAGTGCCATGCAAAAAGCTACTTTGGCGGAGTACAGATATCTACTCGTATATCTATATAAAGGAGTGAAGCATTTTTCAAGCGATATATCTAAATGTCTGGGCATGAATTTTGTCTTCAGGGCACGATCTCCAAGAGAAAGTTTTGAAAATGCGGTTCGGGCTTTTATTTTCTTTTTTTGTGAAGTAGTTTGTTTTGAGACGCTTTCTTTCCTTTTTTCGGCGTTGTTTCTGAGGAGTTCCAAAGTGTATGTGATAGATTCGGGGTTATAGGGACGCACGTGGCCCGGACGAGGGTTCCGGCGGGAAAGATTGCTTTCCATAGCCTTTGGCGAAGAGTTACCGAAGCTATTTATATTTTATGGAAATGAAAAGAATGTGTGTTCTTTGGGCAAAAACGTGACATATTTTCTGAATTAATAAAAAAAATTCTCGATATTTTACCGTTACGGTATGTAAGGGAAAGGAGGGTAAGAGTACGCACCTAGTGGATTGTTCGTTATAAAAATGAGAATTGAAGAGTGAGAACCTTGAAAATTGACTGAATCATAGTTTATTAACTTAGAAATTTAGGTACACAAAATGGAAGTTTTATCTTTAAAAAATATATGAAAGAAAGCAAGCGGGAAAAAAATTGCAAATGCGTACTCTTACCCGACTACGCACCCAGGAAGGGTAAGAGTACGCATTCAGAAAATTTAGCAGTAGTCACATACAAATGCTCCAGTGCCTTCGTAACTGGAACATTCATCATGCCACCACTCCTTACATAATCCACACTGGATCCAATCTTCATCATATGATTGTTCGCAGCCTGGGCATATTGTCGCCTCATTGTTTGCTGAACTTGTTGAGGGAGCTGGGTTGTCGATACAATGCAGAACAAGATTTTTCTTTGCTTTCACGGTTTTTCCCTTTTCAGTTTTGGCCTCATTTTTACTTTTCATAGCAGCTCGATTAGCCTTTGCTTCTTCTAATTCTCTCTACCTTTTCCTTATGTGCGTACTCTTACCCACCGATGTATTGCTCTTCAAAATCGTCCATAGATGGCTGTAGCATTCACAATAGTAAAATTCTGACATGCCGACGTTGCTCGGAATGAAACCAAGCTCATAATGATATCTACTTAAAAAGTAAACATCAATCCTTTATTGACAAAAAAATTAATACTTCTTCACAGAAAAATTACATGCCGACATGCAGAAATCATATTTTACCTGATAAATAAACGACAGCAAAGATGAAAATAACAATGGCGGTCTCTTGAGCCAGCTGAAAACAAACGTGTTGAGTTGATCACACTCGCTTCTGCTTGCATTGTTGCAACAGTGAAAAAAGTCCCTGCGTACTCTTACCCTAATTTTCCTTATATGCTGCAAGAGTAAACTAACCCAAACAGCCGATTTTGTTAAATTTTATACTTCTTACTTCAACTTAATCGTAAAGTTATTGACGTTTTCGGAACGACAATTGGTTCACGTATTTTAGAAACAATAATTAAGACAACACAAATAATCCCGTATATGTTGATGTCATTACCCTTTCAACATTAACAATTTCTTAGTTCTAGGTTGATTCAGATAATGGGTGGGTGGTGATTTAACAATAGATTACACATTTTAAAAGATTATCCTAAGATATTTTCGTCATAAAAAGATGCGAGTTATACAAGTATTTTAGAAATATTTTCCACCTTCCTGCCTAGCGTAAAAAAATGCACATGTAAATTTTTAAAAGGCAGAATTCGGAAGAACTTTGATTTTAATAAACAAAATTGAAGTGTAAATCCGAACATAATATTTTCCGGGCTAATAGGCCGTGGTCCAACCAAGATATCTCTGATCCTTTTCGCCTGACATGTTTCAGGCTTCTTCAGAGTAAGAATGAAGTCAGCCAGAAATGTCTTGGTTGGAGGTCCACAATTAACCCGGAAAATATTATGTTTCGATTTATGGACATCGGCCGTGAAAGTTTAAGTTCCTAAAAAATTAAAGCGTTTTTAGAAAAATACAAAATTAAAAGAAATTAGTTATTAAGCCAGATACTAGCTACTATTAAAGGCATTCTGTGCCACATTATAGCTTTGGGGTTGATTGATTCCAGAATAGTTTATTTCAACCTATCCTTTCTATTCCATGCAGATGCAGTATTTTAATGCCACCAGTTAAATATTCTACTTCCTGAGGCAATGACGTAAAGATTGCGTTAGAATCCATCAAGTGTATATCACACACACAAACTTGTTACATACAAAGATTTCCAAATCGCACAACAAAGTATTGATATGTAGTAAAATTAGAATAACAATTAGTTCCCGTGCACAAGATTTATCCAGGTGAATAATATTTTGACATCAAACTTAATCTCCTGTTCCGTAGTTACTTTCAAGTCGTCGCTTCGCAGAAAGTCCACATCTACAATATTTTCATCTCGCATGACATAAAATTAATCGCTCTATTTATCAAACAGACGAATAATGACTAATAATGACCGCGATGGAGCTTAACGAGCAAGGCATGAATATGCATTGATTTCGAATTTTCTTGGCCCGCTACTCAATCATATCACTCATAGCGGGGGGGGGGGGGGGGGAGGCAAGAATTTTCGAAATCAGAGCAACTATCCCCCTCCGTCTTATTATTAAGTCTTCCATTAATGACTTCGCTTCATTTCGGATTGGCTTGCCAATTTAGGAGCGGTTGGCTTAACCGCAACTGTAACGGATATTAATCCGATCGTTCTGTTGCCAGTTGAGGGCGAAAAGGTTTGTAAATGTTAAATCAATCGAAATGTTTACGCCCAAGGCTTGCAGCCGAAAGATTGAAAAGTTCGCTTCATGTTAACGATAGAACTTCGCAATTGGTCGATAAGCACTAACCAAAGACAGTCAAAATAAATATTTCCACATAGCAGTTGCATTTGAAGCAAATTTAATGAGTTAGTGTATTATAATTTGTGTATTTTAATTAAGAGTTTGTTTCAGTCATGTTGTGGTGGGGAAAATAGTTATTTTTGGTTTGAAGATCTTCATAAGAATGCATTTAAATGTAAGTTATTTCATGTAAATGAGAGATTTTTTTTAAAAATAGAAATATAAGTATCAATGTTATATAAATTAAAATACTTGAACAGAAAACATTTTGCTAATGGAAGCCTTTGAAATGCTGTGCGAAACTGTTGCGCAGAAAATACATTTACGTTTTGTAAGGATACAGTAGACACCGCAGCAAACAAGGATATATGAAAAAGAAAGCACTAAGTAATGACAAAGTAAGTAATTGAAGGTGTTCTTTTACGTCAAGTAATTAGATTTCTTTCAGCTTTTGAAAGAGGACTTCCACATAAAGCAAGCGAACTTTTATTGCGCAATTAATGCAGAAAAGTGAAGCCCCTACACAGCGCGAAACCAATAATGTGTAACATATTGTTCATTTACAAAAGAAAAATAAAATATATTTTATCAATTGACCTTTAAAGACAACTGCAGTGTTGAGTCATCGAGCTCCTTTCAAAATCTTACTTTAAAAAATTACTTCAAATTATGACAGAAGAATGCAACGATTTTAATTTCCAACTTTTCTTAACGCAATATTTTGAATAGAATATAAACATGATTACTTATTTTGACGATGACTTTATATTTATTTAAAACTTGAGGACAGTAAAATTGTCGGATATCCTTTTTTTAGTTATTCCCGATCCACTTTAGGATCCTGAGGACAAACTTCTTTTCCTCAGACAAAACTCTAAAAGAGTGGGATTGTCACTGGGAAGTTTTCGGGTGCTTGAATAATTTATGCATTCTTATTCTATTAATTAGTAATTCTAACATAACTGCAGTTAAACCAAAGGGGTTCTGAACGGACACTTAACTATTTTAATTCTTCTTTCTCTTCAACTTCCCATCAAATTATGCGTATAACTCACATTTGGGGGTAATAACTTTTAGGCAACATTACCCATCTGAGGTGTGTATTTCATTGTTTATTCTTATACACTACCCACGTACTAATTGAAGTTCAAATGTGAACTAGTTAAAATTTAATAAAAATGAAACAGAATAAATGAATAGATATAATCAGATCAGTGTGTTATATTGAACCTCCCGAATATTCATTAGAGTTTTGAAGCACTATTATGCACTTTTGAATATAGTACAGGGTCTAAATGAACAAATATATTTGAAATGTTTTTATAGGTTGCGGCCAAGTGTAAGTGGCAGGTGGAACACGATACCGGAACCATTGCGTTGCTGATCCATTGCCTTGATCGCACATCCAAAACAAGTGTCTCGGCCGGTTGCAGAAGGTCGAAGGACTTCCACCGCACACTACATAGCTCTGCCGTCTCAAGTTTGTGAGTAAAGATAACGGATGAAGAACCAGATGGATGACAGACACGTCGGTCACACGTACAGCAAGGAATGACGTACTTATGACGCAAATACTGCTCTCTTTCTGCAGACGCGGTGTGTCCTGCTATCGGAGTGTCCGGGTCACCTTTTGCAGCGAGGTGAACATTGCAGGTGGAATTAGATCCGGAGTCCATTGCGTTGTTCATCCCTTGCCTGGACTACACGGCTGCAATACACACTATTTCGGAAGGCAGAAGAAGCTTGGATGACTCACCGTTCACCATGGATCAGATCAGCAAGGGAAAAACATTAAATATCTTTATATCTTCAATATTCCCTAAAAGTTGCAAATATTGAAGCTCTTGTATAGTAGATACCTGTAAATATCTAGAATTTGAAATCATTGTCTGATTATAGCTTGGATATTCAAACGGTATCAGTTGTATGACCATTTTTAGCGCACTATGCATAGTCAAATAATAAGCATCCATTAGTTTTTGTAAAGCATAAAGTAAAATAATTCAATGAACAAAAAATAAATAAATGACATTTTCTGGAAGAATATGCATTTCTCATAGGACGTTCATCCTACACGTTTAATTTCATGATCTTTTACTAATGAACCAGTCTTCTGATTTCATTAGAAAGCCATTACTCAAAGCAAAATTCAATTCTGCTTTAAATTCTGTTTAAAGTAAACAACAATGCAAACTCTTTTTAAATCTATTTTATCTTTAGAAAAAAAAAAACTACTGGCGGAAAGAGAAGGAACGGGAAACTACATTTATTTTCTTGTTTACACAGATTTCGAAAACTTACTTGAGGTAATTTGTCTCTTCATTTATGCACATCCGTTTTATCGGCAGGAAACAACAAAATTGATTTACGGTAAACAGATTTTGATTTTCCTTGTTTTCAAGTTGTCCTGTTTTTTGCTTGCTTTAACGAGATAGGGATTTTTTCCCCGGTACTGTTTTTTAGCCTGGGAGAACTCTGTCTTGATTTAAAGTTTTTATATATATTTTGCATGTGATCCAAAAATACAAATTTTGTTTTCATTAAAACGAATAAGAAACCTGGTACCACGAACGACTCCAGATGTTTAAGCATTTTTTAATGTGATGATGAAATTGGGTAAATTATGTTTGAAAATTGTTGTAAAATTTTGTGTGCTAAAATATGGGGTGGCTTTATCACCAGTTGTAGTTCTAGCAACAGAAATTGTTTTAAATGTTGTTCGAGTGCTACCATGCCACAGGTGCAGGATTCGAGGGTGTTGGCTGGGCCGGGTCGTCTCAGCCCTTCAGCTCACACTGTAAAAAAAATTCTCCTGAAAATAACGGAAAATGTACGGCAGCAGAGATGCCGGAAATATTCCGCTTCTGATAATATTTTCCCGAGATTTGACAGAAGTTCCATTTCTTTTTTCTCCGTTAATCCAAATCAGGTTGTGAGAATACAGTAACCGTAAAACGGAAATGTTCCGTTCTCTTATTTTCAGGACGTGTTATTTCCGTTTTTGGAAGGAAAAACCATGTATTGAAGCCCTACGGAAATCTTCCATTAAAATCAGTCAAAAAACACTCTGAAAAGTCAGGGGTTTTTTTAACAGAGCATAAGTGAATCTATAAAATGAGGACCAAGCATGTTTGGGAACTAAACACGGGCTTTACCTGGTGGGCCGACCACTTGAACGGAACATCTCCGTATGCCACCCCCCCCCCCCCCAAAGCCCTCGGCAAGCTCTGAGACGGGCACAGCAGGCCTTGACCCCCATACGGCTGTACCGCCGCTGGTTTCCTTTTTTAATTTGCTCTTCGAGAGCTGTAGAAAATATTACCTTTATCAAAAGGTACCTATCTCGAGGATCCACGACAATAGCAGAGAGGAATTGAAAGTTGGAGCTGGTACGGTTCCACCGCGAAGTTGTGACACTTGGACGATTCGCAGAAAAGGACAAATCCATTCGAGTTTTAGGGAAGTTCGTTTTGCAAGTGCTCTTATTAGCACGCGAATCAGAATGTTTTTGCTTCTCTGTTTGTTGAAACCAATCAAGATTATAAATTGACAAATAGCATCAGTTCGGAAGACATCAAGTATGCTAAACGAACCAATATAATAATCAGAAGCATTCCTTACACCATCAGTTTCTCCCATGAATATGAATGGATTCTTCTTGACACTCTGACAGTCACACGTCTTTTCTTCCCGGTGGAACTGTAATAACTTATTTTCCATTCTGCGTATTACGACTTGTTCCACGTCAGGTCCTCGTAGGATCATGACAAAAAAAATTGTTTTGTGTGTCAAGGAATTTTCCGATTGTATTAAAAATTTTGCACAACCCTCAAAGAACATTTAACTCAACTTTTGCTCATTGTTGGATATGGAGACATGTAATGAAATATATTTTAAGTAATGTAGAAATGCGTTTGTTTTTCGAATGTTACGACATTTCTCAGCAAATGCATACCCCCAAAATATATTCCGAAGTTTTTGAAATTAAGTACTTTTCTAATTCAATATAAAACACAGCTTTTAGCTACAAATACGTTTGAAGGTCCACTGGAAAAACGACCTAAGTCACTTACTACTTTTTGAAATTTGGTTTATGTTTTATTCAACTATTTTATATCATAAATATTAATTTTAACTATACAAGCCTACTTTTCCGTAACACCCAAATTCAAATTTATAATACACATATTTATAATACATAATTTAAAATCATTTATAATACATTATTTATGATAAAACAAAGTTCATCAAGTAGTATGTGAGGCCGTTTTTCCAGTGAACCCTTCATTTGATTGCCTCTCTCTGTCTTTTTGTTCGCCTTACGAGACATACATGGGATTTTGAGAAGTTCAAAATAGTCGCAGGCCTGGTGAACACCGATGTTGGTGAAAGTATGTAAAAATATACACCCAATGCGTGCCAATTGAAACAAAGTAATATTTTCATTTTCCATTTCCTTCTTTTCAAATCGTTATAAAGCATTCATTTTTTTCCCTCGTTTTTACGGTCAATTGGACTGGCAACAGCAGCTCACGCAAATCACGCGAGTTCCTGCATCACGCGAGGTTTGATTGATCGGCATAATTTCGACGTCAGGCCAATGTTTTATTTTATTTGATTTCTTTTTTTTTTAACAAAAAGAAAGTTCCAATGCAGGAGAAATATCTTCAGAGCCTTTGTGATGTACCGTCTCCTTTAATCGTTATCAATATTGGTCTTGTAATAGCATTGTTCGTGTACATCGATCTTTGAAGTGATTATCGATGACAGCTCCCAAAAGCGCGTGATTCATATTTTTAGAAAATCATGACTCGGGTCGAATACCGTTTTTTGCCCCCTACGTTAATGAAATCTGTTTAATGGTTTATGTACGTCCAATAATTTACTTTCTTTAATGGATGGAATTCATTATTCAGTCCACATTTCCATGCGCTAATTTATTAGTACTCCCGAATAGAATTCCTTACATAAATTGACCAAAGCTTAGAAATTTATGGAAAAGCTCAGAGTTCAGATAGCAATTATTTAAAAAAATAAATAGCTTCCCAAGGACGAAACCGAAGTTTAAATAATAAATTGTTTAGAATGTATAATTATGGATACACACACACAAGAGTAATGATCAATTAAAGAAAACCCCGGTGAAATACTTCAGCGCTAGGTAGTCTTATACGTTCAAAAAAGTTGCCAACAAATTGTGTTGTTTTGTTGTTGTTGTTGTCGTCGTCGTCGTCGTCGTATCCTCGCGCGAAGCGAGGAAGAACGGGTGCGCTGCTCCTGAGTCTAACGGGGCCCTTATAGGCAGGAGTCCGACTTCCGCCATTTTGAAAGGTCTCTTAATTTTTTGAACCAGCTCCTAGATGAGAGACCGTCACCTGGGAGTGGCACCCCCAGAGGTATCGTTTCACTTGGAGGACATTGGAGCCACGACCTATTTAACGTGCACCAGCTCCCTTTAGCGTACACGGCCTTACAGGCGCCAGCCGCGAGAGGTTGTCACCCTCCCAAACACCGACCTAAGTCGATGTTGCCTCACTTTCGGTGCTCTACGGGAACCGAGCTTCTGCCGACTTGTCCACTGCGGAACGTGTTGTTTTGTCACAAGTAATTATGTTGTGTTCTCAGAGATAACAAGTACTCGATAAAACATTTAAAGTTTTACATTTAGTAAGTAGTTTGGATGGTATATTGATAAGCATTTAACCCCTTCCCTCTCGCTCCCGTGAACGTGACGGGCTGAGGTTTCGCCTTCTATTTCTCGCTCCCATGATAGTTCCGGGCTGAGGTTTCGCCTTCTATTTCTCGCTCCCATGATAGTTCCGGGCTGGAGTGTTTAAAATTTCAAAATAAAAACAAATCAAAAATTAAAAATGAATATATATATTGTTCATACACATATTTTTATATAATTTTCAGGGATTAAAAAAATAGGCACTTTTATGACCGTTTTCTTGAAAATTACCCAACAGTTAAGGTGCTCAATGCTAACTACAGCAGTACCGTCTATAGCATCTGGGCCTTCACGGATTACCCCCCAGTATGAGGGGGCACGACTGCAGCGCTGTCCTCCACGTCTTCCCACAAACTCTCTGACAAACTGACAAACCAGCACCAGCCATAGGGGCTGGGCTGGCAGAGCTTTGCCGACCTGCTTTACCGACCCGGGGCCATAGTTATGCTACAAAGCAAGCCTTACGTCACCCGGATCGGATAATGCTATTTTAGTCGCCTCTTACGACACCGACGCATAACTACGTCGGCGCTATTCTACTCCCGCCACCGCAGGGTGCCAACAGTTAAGATATATGTACAAGGATTGGGCAAGAAATGTATTGACAGGGGAAAGCTGGGTAACTGTGCGCACCAAAATAACGAAGATGCAATCGGTAACCACTCGTCTCTGTCAACACCAATACCTTGAGGTTTGTAAATACATTGCCAATTTTTTAGGCAATGCACTACATCACGGAGGCGAAATAGTTTAAATACTTCGCAACGCCAAAATGTGTTGCCGAATAAAATAACTTTCTCATAGTCCTCATTTGAGCCTGAATGAAATACAGTAGCCCCTCGTTATATCGGGGGACGTCAAATATGCGTGATATACCCGAATGCGCGATCTAACCGATGACATTAGAAATAACTGAAAAAGTACAAGTAAATTGAGCGGCAACATAAAAACTTTGACTTAATCTTTCATAATGACAACTTTCCTAATAAAAATAGCTTAGTAAAAATAAATCTTTTCATAAAAATCCTTATGCAATAGACACCTGTTTCTTTCATTCTATGGGCGTTAGGATCAATACAAAAGGAAATCTCAAGTAAAAAACGTCAACTGGTTTGAGTAGAATCATTTTGCAAACATGTAAGTAGGGGAGTGGGAGAAGAGTTGTTGCAGCTTTTAACTGCAACAGATTCAGAAGAAAAGAAAACATTCCTGTTCGATGGCTTTGTTTAACAGGGGAAAGGGGCTTGCAAAATTTTTACTTTCGAGACCTCAAACTTAAAATTTTGAGAGACATAGAAAAAGCGCGATATATCTGAATGAGTGACGTAACGCGGCGCGATATATCTGAATGAGTGACGTAACGCGGCGCGATATAACGAGAGGTTACAGTATAAGGAAAGAAATTTAAGATTTCAGTTGAAGCTTGAAGCTAAATCCTTACCTTTGCAAAGTTGAATCAGCTTTCTCAACCTTTAAAGGATCGAATCAAATAGTAGCAAATATAAATATTATATATATATATGCCATTATCAAAGCTCTTTGTCAATACAGAAAAGAAACGAACTGAAATACTAATTAGTCTATTCATTTAAGGTGAGGGAAAAATTTAAACCTTAGAAAACAGCTGCAAAAATATAATCACTATACTTGATGTGTAATTTTAAGGTAGAAAGAAATAATCATCCATTTCCAATATGTCTCAAAAAGGAATGGGAAGTTTTTAGCCAGATAATTGTTTATTGCAAGGTCTTTTTTTTTAACAAGGATTCTTTTTTTTACCATTTGTACTTTTTTTAGGAAAAAATTATTTTTATACGTTATATATGAGATCATTTTTTCCTTCTGTAGGAAACAAACTTCTAGAAGCCTCTAATGAAAAAGTCAATTTCCAGATGATATTATGGACAGTAAAAAAAATTGTTCCACGCGGTATCAACAGTTGATTAGTTTTTTGGCCGTACGAGTATGCTGAAATGCAATTTGATATCTTTATTGGTTTACCCTTATGCATAAAAGAAAAAAAACTAAAAGTTTACGTGTGACTGGTTGCCAATAAAAGGTAATATGTAATATAAGTCAATAAAATTGCTGCTTGATAAAGCAGTGCATGAATACTTCTTGTTTGTTTCACGTAACCAGCTTTGTTTATTATTGCGTTTCTATTGTTTACACAAAAATAATCCTTTGACTGCTTCATGATCTAAATGGTCATTAGTTGATATGCAATTCTGAAACTTTCTGATATACTGAGTTTCTTCCACTTTAAGTTTTCCAATATTTATGGGGGACCCGGTAGCCCTATGGAGAAGTAACGTAAAAATTTCAAATAGCGGGCATGTGTGTTTCAAGGTTCACAATACTGTGCGTGTATTGCCCCAGTATTTGGAATGCATTGTTCTCCGGAAATGTTCTCTGTACCGAGTTTTTTTTTTTTTTTTTTGGTATTATTTTGTCAAACACATAGAATATTTAATTTTTGTTCAAAATTTCCAATAGTTGATATATTCGGGTTAAATGGACGAAGTTCAACAAAATGATACTTTTAATTTCACTTCTAATACTTCTAAGAAGTTAGACTATGCACAGACCAACTCAAACTGGATATTTAGACATAACACAGGCTTTAACCTGCTATGTTATGAAGCAATGTACACGCGTTATTGCCCAGCCTCATCCTTCAGAAACAGGAACGTTTGCTGTTTCTCATACACCTAGAGCTGCCATCTTACCGTGAAGAAACATTCGTATTCCCTTCTCTATACATAATAGAGGAATTCCAGATTCTCCCAAGTCAGTAAGGTAAGCAGTAATTGTTATTAATGTTTCTAGTATATAGAGGCTATTTCCTTCTTGCAGAACGAATGATTAATGAAGAGCAGCAGGCGCTAAGACAGGGGAGGCAAAAAGAACGCCATTGTGAGCCACTTTATTAGGCCTCATTTTTTGCAGAATCCTTAACAAGGACCAATTACGATTAAATTTTTGCTGTACGATACGATACTGACATCATGCAAAAAAAACTCTCGTAAAACGTTCTTTAACAATTTGTTTAACGATTAGCATGGAAAAGAAATATATTTATATTTATTACCGGAACTTACGGACTTTAATACATTTATTTCTATTTCTTAAAAAGTATTTCCATTCATACATCAATTTTTATTTTCCAATTCTTTGAAGTGGCAACACCTCAGTTTGTTTATATCGAGCGAACATTCTTATGCTTTATATCTAGCGATCTTTTCTTAAGCCTTTCGAATTTTAAAGCGTTTTTTCTATTTTAAAATGGTTAATTTCCGATTCTTTGGAATGGCAACAACTCAGTTTGTTTATATCGAGCGATCATTATCATGTTTAGTTTGACTGTTGAACTTATAGCTCGCAGATGTTCTGCGATGGATCAGCTAGGGAAGTACATTATGCTGGGATAATATATATCCGAAATTTTCTCGCATCTTCACGTATTGCCTTTTATCTGTCTTTGAGAGTAGCGTTCTTGGGTTTGTTTTCTTTGTTTATGTCTTCAGGTTTTTCACGCACACAGAATGCTGTTTTTTCTTTAAATGAACACATTTTATATTTGAAATCACATCAGCGCAAATATTTTTCTAAATATTTAGGCATTAATGCGTAATCAACTCAGAGTAACAACTCTAATCCTTGGACAATAAACCTATTCGAGATAACCATCCATTAAAGTTTTCTTCTGCACAATTGAAGAGCTTCGTCAAGTAGTATATACTACAGGGTGGTCATAAATGGTCGAACCTTAGGAATTATGTTTCGATCCACATACCTGGAATTCTTCCAATAAGTTGAATCTCGCACATTCTTACCAGAAGACAGATGCCGTTCGGAAGCCGTATTCATCACGCCGGCTTTTTCCTCTGATGGATAACCAGTAATAGAGACGTTTTTGACCTAGCCACAAATCATGTATAGCACAAAAGAGATGTTGGATGCTTTAATCTTTATGCGATATTTGCAAAATAACAGCCAAAGGCTAAACTGGTGCAGGTAATTTGTGAAGCGTAGTGTTTGCGTAACGTGTGCAGCAATATGTCTTGTTTAATTATCGGTACACTTCACAACGGGTTTTACTTAAACACAAATAAAACCTGAAGGCAAATGTTTTGAATTCCACATAATATGGTTGCAACAGAAAAATTTTTTTAAGTTTGTGATGCAGTAAACAGATTGAAATGGAAAAACTATTCGCGGTACAAATGTATTAACCCTCCGTCTGTATTACCCCGCGATTTGCACGTGCAACGTACATGTTTCCACGGGCATGAGCTCTTTAAGTGTATTTAAAATATTATCCCTCTGTTTCATCGTTAAAACGTCATTAATGCAATTTCTCAAGTATTTTTATATAAATTAAGGTTTTATTCCAGAGATGGCTTTATTGCATAAAGCAGACAAAAAAAATGAGCAGGCAGAAGGTTAATGCTTTTGATCTGAAAGCAACAATGTGGATTTAAATTTTTATAGGCCTTTTAAAAATTTGAAAATTTTCACTAAACGCAAACGAAGACAAAATGAACGAATGATGTAAAACATTATTCGTAATTTCTCAATACCTGTGAATATATGAAAACGTTTTCCTGCTGAGTAATATTATGAGTGGTTTCTCATGGAGACAAGATTATTTAATACTCATGTATGTCTAATTTTTCATGAAAACTGCTTGTACAGTGCCTAAACTGGATTCATGTTTTGCGCAATAGGTCTCACAACCGGTGTTAAGCCAGCATCACCCATGAAATAATACCATAATCTTCAGAGTCCCAATCAATGTCCCTCTTAGTTCACTGAATCAGAAACACTTACTGAAACTGCAAAACTATTTTATGCGCTGGCCTTTTTTGAGGTTTTTTCACTTGTGTGGCTATCGATAAACCCATAAAATGTTTCCACGGCATAGCCTTTCAGCTGTACATTAGGGGGTAGAGCCATATGAAGAGTCCCTCTTAAACTGCAGATGTGAAATTGTGACAGTCGAAGGGGATCAATGATACTCCAATATTCATTTTTGTGATTGCGAAAATCGAATGCTGGATTTTGTTACAGAAACTAGCTGCTACAGATGTTGAGCAGTTTTCCTTACATATGAGAGGAAGATATTAAGAGAAAATAGTCTGGGGTGCCCACAAAAGAGATCTTGGACCCACCAGTGATTTTGATTTCTGGAGATTTTTTTTTTTTTTGTATGCATTAGCAAATCCGGCATCCGACTAATTTTGAAATTTTCGAAATCTGATTCGGTCATTACTCAAAATATCCGGCTACCCGGGAAGTAAAATGTAATTAATTATGTTTAAAAACAGGTATACAAACTTACTACGTATTTGCAAGCTTAAGTTTCAGGGTGTTTACTAATATATATATAAAATTTACAGCCGGATGTCCGGTATCCAGAAAAGTCATTGAATTAGTAGGAAGAATTAGCCCCATTGATCTTGCGGGGCGGGCAATGGAAATAGTTGTTTTAAGTAGTTTTAAATTGATATCACTAAAACTCGTCAATAGCTACTAAACAAAAAAAAGTTAAGAAAACCGATTGAAAAACAGGCGAAAATGGTTCTTAACTGTATTCTCTTTGCAACGGCGGATCTAAGGGGGGGGGGAGGGCGATGGGGCGATCGCCACCCCCCTTTGGGCCGATTCAAGTGGATACTACATCGACACTCCTAATAAGTGAGTTTTTACTCTTTGTGCCCCTGGACCAGCCATGTTTTTATGTTCTTGGAATCCCAGCCTGATAGCCCAGTTTCAAGTTCTATGCTTTCCCCCTGTCCCTTTGTCCTTTAGTATTGCTGAGTTGCTAATCCTCGGAATAATGGGAAAGAGATTCCCTGCTCTTTTCTTCTACCTATCAACTGGTGACAGCTAGCCAAACCTTAGCACGTGGTGTAAATTCCTGCAGCATTTCCGCTAAAACCTGGAGTCTGAGACATTTCATTGAACATTCATAATTACAGATGTTTGTATAAATTGCACATACACGTTGATGGTTTTTTAGTACATATTTAGTATTACATTTTAAAAATTTTAGAAAATATATTACTAATAATTGCTATTATTTTGTAATTTAGACATATCAACTCAAATTTAGAAAATGTATTTACAAGCCTACATTTTTTTTGAGAAAGCTTTAAGGAAATCTTAACTTGGTTAAAACTTGGCTAAGAAGCAGAATGAGTGATGATAGATTCACTGGATTAGCGTTATTGCATATCCATAAAGATATTACATTGGACGTTGAAAAAATTATAGACAGATTTCCGAAAGCAAAAAAACGGCAGCTTGTGTTCCTTTTATACGGGCTTTGAATAAACCTATATGCATTGAAAAAAATGTGTCAGTAAAATTTTAAATATCACAACACTAGCATTTTCTTTTTTGTTGTTCCTGCTGTTTGAAAAAAAAGGGACTGTTGAAAAGGAATGAAGAATCTCCTCCATCCATCCTTTCCTTACATTGAACCCCGAGATTTCCAAAATCGCCCCCCCCCCCCCTGAAGATTTTCTAGATCCGCCCATGTCTCTTTGCCTATTTATATAGAGATTATGTGCAATACAACACTGTATAAAAATTATAAAAAATCATTTCAAATATTGCAAAATTTTTGCAGTAAGTGTAAACAAAATTTACAGCCTTTTTATGACCAGAATGCTCTATTTAGCAAGAACGTGTGAAATTTGAGATCAATCCGTTGCCATAATAATGATATCTTCAAACAATTTTGACAAGAAGCTTTATATTTGTGTGCTTTACATGTTCATAATGTTTATGTTTATACTTCATAATAAAACAAAAAATATTACTAAAAAATAAAATGGAAATTTATTTTGTGTCACTTTTTATATCCGCTGGGTTCTATCTGGATCAATTATTTTGAGAAATGCTTAATCCACTTGATCAGATTAAGCTTGAATGCATATTTATCTGGCTCTGAAGGTATTCCTGAAGGTTCACGACACAAGAACTGACAGTTCATTAAAATGCCCCTTTTGCGCTATTTTCACGACAATGCACTATTTTATAAAACTCTTAGTCAACTAATGAAGACGAGTGCGAATTTGGTTAGGGTTTAACTTTTAATGAGGGATATAAGAGGATGGAAGAAGTTTCCACACACAACACTTGTTCCAAATACTTTAGGACATGGATATGTGTATCATTAAAATCCTTCGAAAACCATCCTTGTTCGTGGCTGCAGATTACCGTTCTTGTTAAAGAAAGTATTTTTGCTTCTGAAAAGCTACTTTCGTTTAATGAACACTATTTTCATTTATTCAGGAAATATAATATAAACGTTTCAACAGATTCCCTCGATTGTTAAGAGTTGTTTCAAAATATTATTTTGCTTATCTTGTTATCTTTAAACGTTGCTGACAAAGTTCCCTATCGATTTTGAATTCTGTTTTTCAGTAACATAACTTTTACAATGACGCATGGGATAGCTCGGGGTAATGTTTGAAGAATAAACATATGGATAAATGTTTTTCATATAATTAGGAAGTGTCCCATTAGTTTTTTTCTTATTTTTTATTCAAAAAACCGTTGCAAAAAAACCATCATTACAAATAATAACAAACAGAAAAAGGAAAGGAAAAAAAAGAAACACTAGTCGCGCAATAAGTACATATTCTTTACATCATTTTTTAAGTGCGCATTAGAAAAAGAAAAAACGACTTTCTGCGCATTGCGTCAAAAGCCACCTGGCGAAGCGGCAGTGGAGTATCACCAAGTCTTAATCTCAACGAAATTTTTTTGTTTACTTGTAAGCTGTGGATCATTGTTTACTGCTGCCTTTCTTCCAACTGGGAGTAAATTTTTTGATAGCACCACCGTCCAAAAACATCTCCGTTCTTTAGGATCAAATTTTTTATGAGACTATGTAACAATTAATGTTTAATTTCCTCAATTGACGGTTAGGCATGCGCGAAATTCAGAGCGTATATCTTAACGGTATCTAGACATCAAACATAATTCTATTTTTAGTCAAAACTTCCCCATCGGAACTGAACTCAAAAATATTATTAACCTACTCCGTTTCATCTTAATTAATTTCTAATAAAATAAAATTAGCAATTTTGTTTCACCTTGAGAACACGTAGCTTGGCACCTTTCCTGAAAAAGGACCTGCCCGATTTAGACCAGCTTAAACATATCTAATAGTTTTTGAAAAGTCTTTAATATCTCCTGCTTTTCATTTTTAAAAAATCGGTATTTTTTCTGTATTCTGTTCGGAATAGGCGAATTTTCGGAGTAGCGGGGTTCGGAACAGCAGGACTCAACTGTATTAATTTTTTAACATTTCTTTGCTATTACTCACAAAATTTTCCTAAAAATATGATAATTCTACAAGTTTTAACTTGATTGAATAATTAATTAATATAAGATTTTTATGGTATCGTAACAAAAGTTATGAACACTAATTTACAAAAACCAAAAACGACCTAATGAATAAAAATTGTACCATGCTTACCCAAACCAGAAAATTATGCATGAAATGTGTGACTGAAAGTTTCATTCCTTAAAAATCGCTTGCAAGGTCTAAAAGATTCAGATCCCCTCGTCTTCGAGTTTATTAGTTCAAAATTCGAAAAAAAAAGTAAATTTTCGTTTAGAACCTAAAAGGCTTAGTAACTGCCCTCTCAAGTCTTGACTTAAAATATATATCTTCTTTTTTATCCCTTATATCATGCTCAATGCTTATATTTATAGCATACTCTCGGAGTTTGGATTCAAATCAAGAAGCTTAGAAGCGTTCGGAAAACATGCGCGAAATAAACCTAACACATGTAAATTCCCTTTCACTGCACTTCCTCCCCGACTTAACAAACAGATAAAACAAACCGGCTTCTTTCTCAAACTGTCAGTTTTCCCTCCGTAACTGTCGTTTATCGGAGATAAATGACTCACTCCGAGCATCGGAACTGCTCTCAGAGCTGGTCAGATCAGAAATTCATAACGCCATTTTTCAAAAACTCCGTAAAATCGCGTTCCGTGCTTACAGAAGACCGGATGGAGTGGCCCGGGCAATGGCGGAGGAAGTCTACGGAAAATAACGAATAAAAAGAGCAATCGCATCTTTTGAGGAAACAGTTATTTTCTTTGGGAAGTTCTTTACTGGCACATGAATTGATCATGATTGATTATCTTTCGGGGCCCATTCTGTTTTCGGGTTGAGTATTTGTTCTTACAAATAACAATTAATTCGAAAATACGCCTATAATTCTTATATTTTTTTTCTTTCAATAGATATGCTATTCCTCTTTTAAATTAAATACAAAAAGAATTAACTATCAAGATAAAATATTACGTAGCCAGTCAGTGTTAGCTTCTACATAAATATCTTACTCATTTTACATTTAATGAAAGCTAGCGAATAAATTTTATGTAATTAATAAGAAAAATATTATATTTTTTCTATTATAATTGCATTAGTTTCAGTTATTTGAATGAATAAAATTCCTTAGAACAACATAAAAATTATGGAATACCAACTAAAAAACGATTATTTTTATTAACACGTCTCTACGTAAAGGGTAAACTTTATTCAGGCAAACAAATAATGATTTTTACTATATAAATAAACTAACACTGACTGATCCTCTGCAGAAAAGCTGCGGGCTATAAGTTCAACAATCAAACTAAACATGATGATCGCTCGATGTTGCCACTCCAAAGAGTTTGATTTTAACCATTTTAAAATCGTAAAAAGCGCTTTAAAATTCGAAAGGCTTAAGAACTCTCTAGATATAGATATTGGAATGATCACTCAATACTATAAACAAACTTAAGGCGTTGCCAATCCAAAGAATCGGATTTTAACCATTTTAAAATCTAAAGGCTTAAAAAGGTTCGCTTTAAAATTCGAAAGGCTTAAGAAATCTTTGAATATGGACATTAGAAATATCGCTCGATATAAACTAACTAAGGCGTTGCCACTCCAAAGGATCAGATTTTAACCATTTTAAAATCATAAAAAGAGCTTTAAAATTCGAAAGGCTTAAGAAATCTCTAGATATTGACATTAGAATGATCTCTCGATATAAACAAACTAGGGTGTTGCCACTCCAAGGATTCGAAAATTAAAAATTGAGTCATGAATGCAAATACTTTTTAAGAAACAGAAATAAATTTGTTAAAGCCTTTAAGTTACGATAATAAGTACGAATATTATGTTACTTTTATATACTAATCATTAAACAAATTTTTAATATAGTTTTGCTACAGTTTGTTTTTTGCATGTCAGTATCGTATCGTTAAGCAAAATTTAATCGTAACTGGTCCATGTTAAGTGAAATATATATATAGATACTTCTCGTGTGCATTAGTACGTTGATTTTTTTTTTTTTCATTTTGAATGAAGAAAACATTTTATCGGTCTATAACGGGAATGCTTTCTTCGAAAATTAGCAAATGATACTAGTTGATATTTTTCTGTTACGCAATAAAAGATTATTTTTTAAAAAACATGGAAGGTAATGTTGACATTTTCGAATGTTGGTATTTCGTCATCATATGAAAACGACAGTTGAAAGTATTAATAAAATATTAGCGGAATGCAGTATATTCATCGTTGCTGAAACAAAATTTGCTAAACTCTGATCCGTTTATGTAAAACACGTACTTTTAAAATGTACTTTCACTTCAATCACTTGTATATAAAAAAAAGTTCCTCAACTCGTTTCGTGCTTTTATCAATATTTCATTCATATTTATATGAAGGTGATTTCCTTTATGACATTCAAAGAAAAATCAAGTATAATCTCCTATTTATTCAGAATAAACTCGTAAATGGTTGGAATGCTTTTTTTTTTTTTTTTCGCCATTTTTTTCTACTAACGTGAAAATAAAAATAAATAAATAAATAGAAAGCTATATTTTGACAGAAGTATCGTGACACTAAAATTGACTTTTCTTTTCAACGGCCTGGAAAATTTCCCCAAATAGCACAATCGCATATCCAAATATTACTATTAAGAAAAGAATACCTTATAAAATCCATCTATGAATACTTATAAAAGAAATAACGAGAAATTGGCACTTCAATACTCTCTGAAAAACTTCTTAAAAATAAAGAAAACTCAAAAATGGGAAAGAAATTCTCCTTTTTTGAATCCTCATTTGAAAATAAAGACTTTATCTACTTAATGTTAAGAGAAAATGAACGCAATAAAATCAAAACGTGGGGTGTACAACTTCAGAGGGGAAAGAACACAATTTCGAGATAAAATGCCATTCCGAAAGGAGTCTGGAAAAAAATAGTTCACACACTTTTTCGTTTTTCAAACATTTTTTTTCTCTAAGTGAGAAAATTCAATTTCCTCTTAAGATGTGTTGGATAAAACCATTTTAATGCGCGATTTTCATAGCGGTAATGAGGGCTATTGATTGCTTTCTTTCGGCACGTTTGATGTTTGGCTGTTTTTAGTTTTTAATGCTCAAATCAAGTTTTTCGTCAAGTTCGCAGCGCTTAAATAATTGAAAAAAAAACTTACTTTGCATTTTTCTGATGATAGAAATTGCGTTCTTTCAAATCTTAAAAAGGCGTAAAAGTACAGAAAGAATGTGTTTTTTTTGTGTGTTATGAAACGTAAATTATTTCGATACGAAACATGTAAACATGAATTCTAATTATCGCAAATTAATTCATGTAACACAACAGGCATAAGGATTATTCATAAATGATGTCACGCTTCGAGGGGTGGAGGGCGGTTCGTGAAATTGTGACAAAGTGTGACAAGGGATCATTCGTAAATGATGTCACGCTTCGAGGGGTGGAGGGCGGTTCGTAAAATTGTGACAAAGTGTGACAAGGGATCATTCGTAAATGATGTCATGCATCGAGTGGGGAGGGGGTTCGTGAAATTGTGACAAAATGTGACAAGGGGATGGGAGGGGGTAACAGGAAGTGTGACATAATGCATTATGCATTATAGCGTGAAATGTGACAAAGGGGGAGAAGGGGGTTCACTGAAGTGTGACATTTTGTGACAAAGGGGGAAGGGGGTCAAATATGTGGGGGAAAAGAGCGACATCATTTATGAACGGTCCCATAGCAAAAAAATTCACTCTTTATCTAAATGAAATTCGTTTTTCAAACTTAACATTAAATTAAAAATAAAATACAATAATAAATTTATCAGCCTATCAGTTGCAACATTAGTTATAATTCGTCAGTACTTCCTAGCACAAGGGTTCGCAAAATTTTCTAAGTCGTTGTAACCTTGAAAGAATTAGAATTTTTCACGGCACCACCTATCCGTAACAAGAATTGCATTAAATATTTGTACATTTAAACGATTTTGAAAGGAAACTAAGAGAAGTAAATGGTAAGACATAAAAAGAGTGATTAAAACATATGTTGAAAATTCACAAAAAAGTAACGAAGTTTCTCATTTATTTATTTTTTTTATTATTATTAATATTTTTATTTTCATTTATTTATTTATTTTTGAATTTTCTGCTTAATCAACGTTGTTTATCACTAATATTCTACGACTAACTGTTTTTGCGTAAAGCAAGTTTACGTAAATCGCGCAGATGTCACGGAAAAACTTGTCAAAAAAATAACACGATTATAAACAACTTAACACAATTATAAACATTTAACACGATTATAAACAATTTAACACGATTATAATCTATATTACGCCAAAATAAAAGTTTTTCTTATTTTTTTTTGTGAATATAATATTGCCTTTATTTCACACAGAGAGATAACGTTAAAACTGTAACTAGAACTTTAATTTGAAATATATCTTTGAATACGCATTTCATTCAGTGTTAAGAACACATGTGCTAATAGTGAGCTTCGTGCAAAACCAAGGTTTAAAACACCATTGGAATGATTGATATTGAATACGAGTGGCTAAAACAAAATATTTTCTTATAGGGAAATGAGTTCGATACAATCAAGTACACATCCAACCATTGCACGAAAAGCGGGAGACATTCTTTCTAACAATAAAAAAATACATTGCTCTATATTTTTCTTTATTTCAGTAGAAGTGGGTTCAGGATTGAATCGCGGATTTTATCCACTCAAGCGTGATTCTTGGCAAGTCTATCCTGTGGTCATTACTCCCAGGCCAGGTCCGTCACTACTGATTAAGCCCTCTGATTAAACCGATGGGTGCCGACAGACTGTCGCCCAATTATCGTCTGTACTCCCCCTCTTTTGGGGGGGATGTTCTGCCCTTTTTCTCTTTTCTTTGGTGTTCTTTACTGGTTAGATGGAATGCCTCGGAGAACAGCATCGTATGCCTTATCTGGAGAAGTTTCCTATCAGTTAAGTGCCAAAGAAATTACAAAAAGAATTTACTGGTATGGGACTGGCATGCTATAGCAACAACAGGACATGATTTTTCGTCAATTCATCTGTACTTGTTTTACTGGATAATTGTTTGTTATTGGAAACCAAAGCGGTTTTTTACAGGCAAAAGAGGTTGATTACAAACTAAGTATAAAATTAAATTTTGTAAAATATTTCTGAGTATACTACCATACGTTTGTCAAATTTAGATCTGTATTTGCCAATTTATTGTTTTTTTTTCTTATTTTTCTTAGAAAAATTGATTACTTTTTGCATAAGTCGTGCATACATTAAAGAAGTTAATTTAAGTCAAATATAAAATATTTTTCACGTTTTCTAAAACTTCATCTAGAAACGAAACTCTGAACGATAAACAATCACTCTGAAAATCGATGAACAAAACGTTTATGCATTCTCATAAACGTTGTTGCCAAATACAGTATACAAAACCGCAAATACCACATACATTCGCACTTCAAATGGTGGGTTTTTTCCCCCTACGCATTATACTAGTTTTACCTTCACAGTCACAAAATATATTGTTCTCCTTGTTGCATAACTGTTTATATGACGCAACAGTACTGCTTCATCTTACGTCATAGAGCAATCAAAAAATCATGGTTTTCTAAGAGAAAGAAGTTTTTAATCAAGAAACGATTGACAACACAAAGTGACAGATAAATTATGCAGAATCAATGACGTGTCCGGAATGTCTGACAAAAATTTCGTAGATGTAGCAATTACTATCCAACCAGCGTACCACCATACTTGTACGTATACATAAATATACATATATACATATATCCGTGTTTGTTAATCTTAAAATACTGATCTTCCATTCTGATCGAAAGACTTAAGCATTAAATTAAGTGCCGATTCTGCAATTTTATGTTGATTCTCTTTTTTTTTTCCTGACGAAAAATTGCAACCAAAATTCCCATACATTAATGCTTAGAAAAATGTTTTTCACATGTACGAAATACATATTAAGCATATCTTATTCCAATGAAGTCTCATCTCATAAATGATCATTTGTTAACGCCTGCAGGGTGGCCTAGTGGTAAACCACCGGCCTCGTTCACCCAAGCTCGCAGGATCAAACCTGGCCCCAGTCGGCGAATTTTCAAGAGACAGAAAATCGTCTACGCCCGTGTCATATGATTACGCAGCATGTTCAACATCCCTTTAGTATCTGTTTAGCTTGGATACTCTCGGCAAAGTCCTAGTGCAGTTTCGCATCATTTAGAGTTCCGGTGACGCCATCTAGGAGGAGCTTCAAAATTCTCAAGTGATAGTGGCATCCAGTGATACTGGTGATACTTTAAAGAATGGATGTCGGTTTCTGGGGAATGCAATAGGTCTGCAAAGTTAGTGACCATAAGAAGCCCCATTAAAAAGAACAAAAAAAAAAAAAAAAAAACAATTATAAGTTGTCAAGTTACGCATGCAAAAAGGACCAAATAAATTAAGGAAACTTACGAGAAGAATATTAAAACGAATGCCATATTTTGTGCTAGTGTTACTAGTTAAGTCAAGAAGTAAAAATTGTTGTTCATTTGTATATCAAACTTTGTTTTTCGCTAGTAGTTTAATACTACATTTGTTCCGCTATAATATTGCATCGTCTATCTCCCTGCAGCTTAAACAAATAGCAACTAAAGGAAAAACAAATTTATAAGATAATTAAATGGTTCCTGGTGGAAAATCAAAATAAAAGTCGCCATCAGTCCCCCCCCCCCCCCTCTTTTTTTTGTGAACAAAGTTTTCGCCCAAAAAGAAAAAGAAATAAAAATCGATGCATTTCAAAGGAAAAGAAGAGAGAGACAGTACAGAAAGTATTTCAACAGATTGCTAAAATCCTTCTCGGCTACACCATAAAATTTCAATCCACTAAAACGTTCGAAAGATCGGCGAGAAATCAATAACTCAAAAATAAAACTTCTTTTATGTGTATAAAAAATACACGAAAAAAGTTCTCTAGAATTTTACTAGCATCTTAAAAAGTAAAGAGGTACTTCCCAGAGCTTTTTAGCAGAATTTCTGATAATTAATTACTTAAGTTGATCTAAAATCGATGACTTCGACTCTTTCGAAAGCTTACTTTTATTCATGTAAAATTTTTATGTGCAAGGATACTGTTACATGATATTTTATTATTATAAATTGTGTTCAGTTCATATTTTTTTTTGTTACTTAGCAGAAGTTTTTTTTTTTTTTTTTTTTCAAGTAGATAGAGTTGCATTTTTATCTTATGTTATTTGACCATTTTATTTCCATGCGACTTATACTTGATGTTATTTTTCTTAGTTTTCACATGAAGGGAGCTGAAACAGGATATTTTTCTGGTGCTCAAATAAGAACAGCTTGCTTTTTTTTCAGAGTATACAGATTTACATCTTTTCTAGGTATATACAGTTTCATTCTTTCTAGCTGTTTAAAAAATTCAGTGCTGAAGTTCTGAACTAAACTATACATTTTCAAATGCATATAATACAAAACAGACTACATGAAATTGCCAATATTTAAACCATCATTGAAACAGCCATTTAATTGGCGTATACATACACTAAGAAAATTGCTCTTTGCTGCAGCGAAACAAGCTACATTCCCATAACATTTATTTTTAAGTTTTATTACCTTTTTTCTTACTTTATAACTTAAAGTATTCTATATCCGTTCACTTAAATTAAAAAATAAATTTAAAACAAATAATAAAAATAGTGCCAGAGAACTACACTGTACCGTGGCGCACAAATTGCATACTAGTGTTCGGGGCGAAAAAGAGTCCCTTTACCAACATGAACAAGTGTGAGATTTAAATGAACTGAAAAAAATTAGTAAACTTTAAATATGATGCATACTTTCTAGTTGCACAAAAACTTACTTCATAGCGGGCCTCCTAGTACAAAAAAAAAAAATCTTCACTGTATAAAAAAAATTGAGTACATTTTAAACCATACGTAATTCACATTTTCTAGTTTCATCGAAGTTTAAATAGTTGGAATATCAAGTTTATGCTTATTTCAAAATAAATTGGCGACAAGTAACATGTTAAACAATGTATTCCCAAGGTGTCGCCACTCAGTAGCACGGCGGCAAAGCGAGTGAATAGTGTGCCTTCAGGGGTCACGCCAAAGGAAATTAGGCTCCGTTTTCGGACCCTTCACAAAATAACCAATCAATCAAATCGGACCCTTCACAATATTCAAATCAATCAAATCGGATCCTTCACAAAATTCAAACCTATCAAATCGGACCCTTCACAAAACTCAAATCAATCAAATCAGACCATTCTCAAAATTCAAATAAATCAAGATCAGACAATTTACAAAATTCAAATAAATCAAATCAGACAATTCACAAAATTCAAATAAATCAAATCAGACCCATCATGAAATTCAAACCAATCTAAACGGACCCCTCACGAAATTCAAACCAATCTAAACGGACCCCTCACGAAACTCAAATCAATCAAAACGGACCCTTCACAAAATTCAAATCTATCAAATCGGACCCTCCACAATATTCAAATCAATCAAAACGGACCCTCCACAATATTCAAATCAATCAAATGGACCCTTCACAATATTCAAATCAATCAAAACGGACCCTTCACAAAAGTTTCTAAGTTTCCAAATCGTAGTTTTCACGTCGTTATTTATTATAAAATCAGCAAATATTAATGAAAATTTTCATCACTATATGTTTAAATTTTCAATTTTCCCAAAATTATTTCATTTTTCACAAAAATCTTAAAATTCACAAAAAAAAAACAGACCCTGTTAAAAAATGCTGCCTTTACCCCTGGCCTTTGTGTCACTTCAAGACTTTTACACTGCTGAAATAATTTTAGTGCATTTTAGAGCTTACTTAATTGGAGCAAGAAAACATAGGTAAGTATATTAGGCACCTTCTTTTGTAGCCTGAAATTTTGCATTATTTTTTGCTGCAACATTCGGACAGTATTTTTAGTGTGATCCAAGAGAAAAACTCGCCAATTCAGTGAGATATAAGAAACTGGGATGTAAGGAATCAGACCTCCACTCGGTGTAAGTTGCTCATATTATATGCTAATATTAGGCACAGCATTTGTAGCCAGCAAATTAGCAACATTTTTGGGGCAACATACTGACAAGCTTTACAGTGTAATCTGAGCAAAAACTCCGAATTTAGGCCAAGCAGTAGGAACTCCAATATAAAGAGCTCAACGCTTCTCATATCTCAACTCTCAGTACTTTTTCACAGAAAAAATATTTCTTGCAACTCTGAAACAAGAATATGAAATGTGTACTCACTTTCAATTTCAGCAGAAGCGAAATTTTGATGTTAGGATTCAAGAAAAATTATGAGTACATGAAGTAACGCAACATACCAAAAGACGATACAAAATTTTCTGTCAATTTCATAGGCATATTTTAAAGTATATAATAAATCAATATCATTCATATGGGCGGCATTTATATAGAAAAGGCAATCTACTGGAAAACTATTAAGGAATAAAGTATATTTAACTTCAGTTTAGATGCCTTTACATATGAAATTCTAAGCTAGCAATTTATTAAAATGCTATCAAGTTAGAAGCATTAAAGAAAGCCAAAATCGATAATTCAAACCAAAGAATTTCTAGAAGCTAAAAAAGAGCCATGGAAAAAGTAACTAAAATTCGTAAGAGTTCCGGCTCGCCATTCCTTCAGAAGCATCAGAAAATTCCTGATAATTAACAGACCAGGTTGATGCAAAATCAATAAATTTGACTTTCAAATGTTTACCTCCTTCTCGACAGACTTTGAATAGAGTTTATGTGCTAAAAACACATTTGCGTCAGCTTCTATACTTATTCTCTTTTTCGCTGCGTCTTAGCTATTCATACTACGGAAAGAGGAAGCTTTTGGATGTGCACGAAACTTTGACTTTGAAATGAATTCATCTTTGTATATTATAAAAACAAAAAAAAAAAAAAAAGCAGAAACAAATTAGGTAAGAATATAGAAGCAGCGTTATTAATACATTACAATCGTCTGTCCTGATTGTACAGTACTCTCAAAAATAGAATCCTCAATTTCGACGATTCTTCAATCGTCAAGAAAATTTCGTCATTTATAACGATTCTTTCCTCGCGTGATCACGTGACTTAAAAAAGTTACTACACAAATTTCGGCAATTTGACGAAAGGTTTACTTGGAACATTTTTCACGCAGCCATTTCGTCAAATACGACGAAAATGTCGTGAGATTTGAGCATGCGTTTCTGAGAGCGTAGAACCTCCCAATAAGGGACACTAATGGAACTGGACATTTTGTCTCTTAAATAGAGATGTCCCTTCTTCGGAGGTAGACATGAGTTGATGCATGTGTCATACATAATGTAATACTTAGCTTAATGTAGTAATATACCCATGATTTAAAATTTAAGCTTAAGTCCTTGAAAGTGAGACGCTACATAAATATTGAGTAGAATAAATATGCAAAATGAATAAAATTTTGAAATTGAAAAAGCTTCCATTAAAAAATCAAACGTTTTGCACAAATTTAGTAATGACAAAGTTTTGTGCCTTATATAAATTTATCTCAAGCAATTGTTACATTGGTTCATTTGAGATCATGTAATTTACAATGCAATAGTATGTTCACTTTTCATAGAAACCTTTTCAAGGGCGGTTATGAGTATTGCTCTTACATGAATGCCTAACATAGAAAAGCGTTTGCAAGTCTGTTTCGGAAAGCATTTTAGAATATACATTTTTTTCTTTGTACGTGAATCTAAGACACATAAAATCTTTCACCAACTAATCAAAATTGAATATTCGTGTTCAGTAAATGTAACAGTTTTCATATAAATATAACTTTTTAAATATTTCTTTTTTGCATCTCCCTAAAAAAGAATGTCCTTAATCAGAGGTAAATACATTGAGGTCCCTATTCAAAGGGAATGGAACCAGAAAATGTGTCGCTTAATTAGAGGTGTCCCTAGAAGGAGGTATTACTGCATAAGACATTACTTTGCTCATTTATACAGAAAAAAAAGTTTCGAATGCAGTGTTTGGTAAGAAAATAATAATCACAAGAAAGAGAGAAAACAGCGTGCTGATACACAAAATCTCAAAAAAAAAAAAAAAGCATAACCCAAGTTCCCTGTAGCTCTAAAAGTACAGAGTATCTCAAAACGGTTCAACTATTTTGATTTAACGCAATTTTTTTTAATCCAAAACTTCGAGAAAGTGGGCATTACAACCACCTTACGTCTTCCTATGATGGAGCCACAGCGCATACCACTAACAACTCGCGAATAGCGCTGCAAGAGTTGTTTCCCGAAAAAGTGATTGAAGAGGTGACATTCAGTGGCCACCACGGAGCCCTGATTTAACCCCACTTGATTTTTTTCTTATAGGGTTATCTTAAGAGTGTTGTATACGAGAATAATCCACGAACTTTGGTAGATTTGAAAAGAAATATTGAAGTGAAGATGAGATTGATTCCTCAACAACTTCTTACAAAAGTCTTCAATAACGTCCGCACAGGGTTTGAAGAATGTCGTCAAACAAACGGTCGTCATTTAACTAATGTAATATGTAAAAAGTAAAATTTCCTTTGTTTACATTTTGGTATGAATAAAGAAATGATTTCAAAGAGCATTTTTTTAAACTGGTGATCAAAATCGTTCGATCGTTCTGAGACACCCTGTATTTTAGGTTAGTACTTTAACGTTATTTGCACCACAAGTTGTGACCTTTAGGAACGCAAGTAACAATCATAGTGATGCTAGACAAAGCGGAAGCTAAAAGCTATGAATATAATCCAGCGGCTTTTACAGCTGTGCAACGAATCAGTGTAGAGCTAACAAAACTAATTTGGTGATAGTTATGTAGAATAAGGTATATAGGGAGGATAGATATTCCATAAATTCCGCATACCAGGAGATGAGAGGAGGACAAAAAAGTAAGATAAAAAATAATATGCAAATAAATGTTGTAAAATACAGTTGAATTTTTTTAATACGAGCACGGTTAATACGAAATCACGGCTAAAACGAACATTTTGGTCATCAAGTTTGGTTTACTATTTAATTACACTAATATCTCACGCATAGTACGAAGGCTGAAATACAAATTTCGGCTAAGACGAACAAAATTTCTGACCTATTCACGAAAAATTTTCTCGATTGCCATATCATTTTTTTTACAGAAATAGTTGGTTATTTTGAGTGATTGTAAACCACCAAGTATGCATATGATAAAATTTCATGTACCAACAGAAACAACTAACCATTAAGGAGTTTTTTTTTAATTGTTAAATTTTAAAAGGTAAGTTCACTTTCTCAATGTACTAGTGGGATGTAAAAGTGTATACAGTAAAAGCTCCTTATTCGCGTTTCCTTCATTCGCGTTTTCAGTATTCGCGGATTAAAAAAATGCGACCCAATTCCTATATTCGCGGCTAAAAATTTCTTTATTCGCGGATCTAATAAGTACATACGTAATAATAAAAGGATAAAAGGATTCCAATAGGTATCCAACCCAATATTTGAAGTTCAAGTTGAAATTATTTATTAAGAAAATACATCGCGTCAGCATTGCTGAAAAGTTTTTTTATAATTTTCCAAGATCAGCTTAGAAAGGGAAATAATAGGAGGGGTGCTAATAAGAAAGCGTGGGTTACAAGCGTTATTTTTTGCGACTGGTTCCAGAATTGTTTCGTTTCTGAAGTTGAAACTTATTTAAAAAAACATAATTTAGACTTTAAAGCACTTCTAGTTCCAGGTCATCCTCACGAACTTGAAACTTTGCGTCCAAATATAAAAGAGACATTTTACCTCCCAACACGACGGCTTTGCTTCAAGCTATGGACCAAGGAATAATCCAGGCCTTTAAGCTCTATTACATTAGACGAACCTTCAAAATCATGTTGGATAATATGGAATGTAATTCTGATATGAATGTTATGGAATGCTGGAAGAAATTTCACATAACAAAATGCATCGTAAACATAAAAGAATCATTGGAAGAACTGAAGCTGAAGCCACACACATTGAAGTCATGCTGGAAAAAACTCTGGCCTGCTCTGACTACGGAAAATGACGAAGAATCTGTGCAAGTTCCAACTTTGACTGAAAACATAGCCGAAATCGCGAATGGAATAGGACGAGATGGGTTCGAACAGATAGAATCAAGTGACATTCAGGAATTGCTTGATTCGCAAGATGAAGATTATTTGACTGAAACTGCCTTGGAGGAAATGTTAAATTCACAGCAAATTGAAGAAGAGGCTTCAAGAAGCACTGGAAACGTGACATTTAATTTGAAAAATCGTAGTGAAATTTTAAGAATGGCAAATGAGCTTTGCGATTTCTTTATAGACATTGATCCGTCTATGGAACGAAGTCTTATTTTTAAGACGCAAATTACTAGTGCGACTGCTGCGTATCAGTCCGAATTGAAGGAGCTTTTAAAAACTGCCAAGCAAGAGAAAATTACAAAATTCTTCAAACCTTTGCCTAAGCCTTTAGATAATTAATCAAAATGTTCAAAAACTTCAATTAAATTGGTTTTTTATGTATTTGTTTTTTTTTCTTCTTATTTTGTCACCTGGGAACGTATCCCCTATAATCCCATATAAATTACCATTCCGTATTCACGGTTTCTCTATTCGCGGCATATTTATGGAACATATACCCCGCGAATAAAGAGTTTTTACTGTATTAGTAAAAATAGATCATTTGTTTTCACTATTTATTTTACTTTGTATCATAAATAGTAGCAATTATTTTTAAAATATAAACATGCATTTCTAATACTTTTTTTACACAATTTTACGTATTCACGGTTGTTGCGAATAACGGCTAATACGTACAAATTCGTGAATTTTTGGCATTTCGTATTAAGCGAGTTCAAGTGCATTCATTTTTCATCGTATTATAACTACACACATTCACCTTTCAAAAGAGAGTGAATATACCAGTTGAAAGAACTGCTGGTAATGAGAAAAATGCAAAAAAGAAATAATAATAATATTAATGAAAATTAAAAAGACGAATAGAATAAGTAAGACCTAAATGCAAATGCCTTGCTTTATTAATGTGCTCAAAAATTGTAAAAACGGAAGACTTGTGTTTCCCTGCAACTCCCTAGAAGTTAGCGAATATGTTTCTTTCCAAAAATAGGAAGGAAGTATCCTCATCCGATCCTCAGTTACAGGAAGTCCTAGTTATCTACAACTTTTTGAAAACTGATCAAACATGACTAGTAGTCATAATTTTCCCTGTTGGCTTCTTACTTCACTTTTCATTGTTTACCTTTTTCTTCCTTTTTCATTGTCTGCACTCTACCTTTTTTCAAGTTTACACTATTATTATCATCATCCGCCAGCTCCTCCATCTTAACATTTATATGAATAGAAAAAATGTGTGATTAAATATGTGATACAAACGAAAAACTGACAGAAAAAAAATCCATCATTTCAGAATTTCTTTAACCTTCCAGGTGGAAATTTGAAACATGAAAGGCCTTGTTGGGTCATTCAATGACCCCATGGTTAAAAAACACGTATTTATTTACTATATCAAATAAAACATCAAATTCATCCTTTGAAAGCATTTAATAGTTATAGTTACAGTCACAGAAAACATAAAAAATGCAGTATAGATGCAACAAGTTATTTCAAACCTAAAATGATGATTAATTCACATCAGGATTAGGAATTCGAATGCAAAATGATCAATTTAACTTAAAATAATTCATTTTTATTACTGCACTCAAGACATGTTGTTATATCGAAGTGATTTTTGCAAACAAATCGATTGCACTTACCACATTTATTGGTGGTTTGATTAACGACCAGGTGGGGTCATTTAGTGACCCCAAATCGAAATGTAATTTTTTATGTATTTATTTTTTTCATGGGGGAGTCGATAGCTTTATCATTCGTAATAAAATAGTACAAAATTCTGTTATAAAAATACTGGAAAAGCTACAACTCTTTTTAATTAAATAATCGACAAAAACTGACATTGGGGTCATTTTATGACCCCACTTAGTCATCCGAAGGTTTAAATTTTTTCTTTTTTCAAAAATATTTATTCTTTCTGTAAAATCCAAAGTTCATTATTTTTAATTTAGTGTATCAGTCCATTTTTATCTATAAAGAAATAAATCGCCGCCCACACATGCAAATTACTAAAAGAATTCCCCTTGGGTATTTGTTCCAGGCTGATGAATCGGGATTAAAAAGAAGGGAACGCGAAAAATATCAAAGAAAAGCAAATGCAAGTTTTGATAGGTATTGAAAAACGAATGTGGTTTTGCCTCTCTCATTCAATGCTATTTGGAGTTACTGATGCAAATTTCGGCGAAATATAAGATGGAATTTTTCTCACAGACCCTGTTTTTTTTTCTTGATTCTATTCATTGCTGATCGATAATATTAGCAAAAGATCTCATACAATTCGAAAGCGGTTTCTCTCTTTAATAAAATGTATTACAAGGTATTGAAAACTTGAAAGGTTTCTGTTTTTCCTTTTCATTTATGTTTCGTGAATAACGAAGTAAAACTGCACGATTGAGAAAATATGAGAGATTTTAATTTCTAGTGTAATGGGTTTTTTTAATTTGGAAAAAAAGCGGAACCAAAAAAATAATAGTAATAAGCAATAACAACCCAAGATAACTGTAGCATAAAATTGGTACTGCAAAAAATTCAAGAATAATATAAATTTGCAATGATAGCTTATAATATTCGTATGAAATATTCAGACGAATTACTTCGTTTTACATGATGTTATTATTACTACTGCTTTCCGAAAAAATCCAAATAAATTGGTTAGGAAATTGCACGGTAAAAAGAAATAACTAAAAATATTATCAAAGGAACGTTTCGAAACGCTGTATTTATATAACATCAATTATTTTAAGTAATTATGGATATCTTTTGGGAAACGAGCCCTAAAACTACCAGTTTTTATAGTTGTAAGCACTTTAGTGTCAGTGCTGAATTTTTATATTAAGTGTTTTGCAAAAGTGCGTATTTATTTCTCAAATTGTGCAATCATAATTCTTTAGCTTCCAATTCAGTTGTTATTTAAGAAATTCTTTATAACAAAATATTGTATTTTTATAGAATAAAATACTGTGTAACACAACCACAGAAACCGTGCAATATTCAAAACGAAGTAAAGAAGCTAAATTTTAATGATAAAGCATTGAATTTAATAATAATAATTTAACTTTGTGCAAGTAAACAGTAATAGATGTGCTTTAAATTAACGTGAAACTTTATTTCTATTATTGAATTTAATATTATTAAGATGGATGTTATTTTTATTTATTTTATTATTATGTTGTAACTACTTTTGTCATTACATATTTTAAAATTGTTTTTGTTTTATTATTGTATTTATTTATTTATAGAATTCCGTAGTACATAATTTTATGTTTCTTTACACTCATTACGTATTATATTCAGGGTTCGATATAGCATTTTTAACAGGCTCCATTTTTTTGTGAATTTTAGAAATATTTCGTGAAAAATCAAATATTTTTGTGAAAATTCAAAATTTTAGCACACCGTGGTTTTTTTTTTTTTTTTTTCGCTTATTTAATAAATAATTCTGTAAAAAGTACGATTTAGTATCTTGGAAATTTTTGAAGGGTCCGTTTTGATTAATGGAGGCAATACAAGCGTCATTGGTCACGTGGCAGAGATGAAAGCAATGTAAACAAAGGAAGCCGTAGCATCGTTTTACTTCGAGTTCGACAAATCTTATTAAAAACAAGGCCTAAATAAAATTCTTCTACATAACATAAACTACTAAATAAAACACTATAAATATTCTAATACTTAATAAATTTCTGGAATAATGCTTAAATAAAATGTAAATGCTGGGTTTTAATCAGAAAAAGCTGTGCAAATATTCTAATTAATTTTAAGATAACTAATTTTGCCTAGTGAACTACACGTAGAACTCAATTGAAAATCTTAGTAAACAAAGAGCGGATATCACGTGACAACGGTGATCGTTCATGAGTCCCTCTAGCGGTGAATTGCCTCCATTGAAATTTTGTGAAGGGTCTGAAAACGCACCTAAATTTTCCCTGGCCCCGACCCATGTATATCTATCTTGTAATTTATAGAAAACCCGAAAATACAATAACTCCAAGTTTTGAATCCGAGTCCAAACATGATTAACATTTTTCTCAGAATAAGGAAACAGCTAAGAAAAAATGTCGTAATTAAAAATCACTTTAACATTCTTAAAAATACAACAAGTTATCTAAGCTTCGGTGGTGCTGTGGGAAAGAATCAAATAAGGATTAGATGTAGTTTTACTGATCGATATTTTCTGCAGATAAAATCTACTGTGTTTTGAGGGTTTGTAAAACCTTTTTGCCTTCGATTCTGGATAATCAGAAAAGAACCAACGAGTTTTTTTATTTAAGATAAATGTAAAACTTGGTTATAAATTGAATTTGTTTTCTTACTAGGAAATTTTAAGTAAAAGTAATGTACAGATTAAACTTGATTAAAACCATGATATGCCTTTGTACATGAAGTATGTTTGTTATCAATCTAGTTATTGTTTAAAAAATTGTAACCTTTCAGAAGCGTATTTCTTTAAAATTAAGAAACCCACATCTGAAAAAAAAAATGTACAAATTAAAAAAATATCAAAAAAGAAAAATATTCAGTGTGTAAAGGTAAGAATTTTAATGTTGCAGTAAGGTTTTAAGATAAAAGAACTTAATAAAATTTGATTTTATCAAATAAAATTGTAATTAAATTAAAAGACTTAGCTAAATTATAATTAAAAAATAATTTTTATAAAAAAATAGAACCTACTTCAAATTATAAATTGCGCTAAACAGTGAAAAATAAATTAATTTTTTAAACAACATCGATGTGACTTTTAAACATAGTTTTAGAAGTCGCTGCAAAATTAGGATAGATAAAATCTTTTGTAATCATGAGCAACAGTTCCAATATGAAGTAGCAAATGGTGTAATAGTAATTAAACTCATAATTTTGCCCCGACTTCTAAAACTATGTTTAAAAGTCACATCGATGTTGTTTAAAAAATTAATTTATTTTTCACTTTTTAGCGCAATTTATAATTTGCAGTCTATTTTTTTATAAAAATTATTTTATTTTATTCTTTTTAGTGTAAATACATTTTCTATATAAATACTCTATTTTCTTTAAAAAATCCGTATCAAAGGGCACTAAAAACTAATCATTTGTATGAAAAATTCCGTTTTGAAGTCGATTTTAGCAAACAAACTGATTGGATTAAATTTTTGCCTCAGAGAAGCTTTCAGTCAAACTCTTGCTGTAATTGCTTTTAATATTATAGCACAATGGCAACAAACACTTTTTAAACAATGACTTTTATATTATTTAATAGTTTTCCCAACAAAGAAAAATCAAGCAAAGCCTTTCCAATTAAAATAAAAAACACTAATATTTCACCCGCAGCGTTTTTTCTAAAAAAACAAATGTAGTCAGATTGATGTACGATATTTGAGTTAGACGATCCTTTACGATTGAAGAAAAAATCGTAAAAATCGGTTCGTTTAGTCAAAAGTTATGGATGAAAAAACAAAAAACATACTACATTTCTGCCCATTACTTTTGTTCTATGAATCGAATATGGTCAAACGAAGGTACGGGACTTATGGGAAGCTACCGTCGATCGATTGAAAAAAAAAATCATGAAAATCGGTTCATCCGTTGCGAAGTTATGAGTGGACAAACAAAGAAAAAAAAAAGAAAAAAACGACATACATACAGTATGAATGTATAACCTCCTTCCTTTGTGAAGTCGGTTAAAAAGATAAATAAGATAGTTACGTCCAGATATTGCAAAAGACAGTATACACGTGTTTCGAGGCGGTATGTGCCCCTTTTTTTCAATGTAGAGGAGTTGAGCTTCTTGATGAAAAACATTCAACTGAAGCCAAAATACTAAATGTAAAAATTAAAAGCAAAATTACGGAAAACTAAGAAGAAACCAAAAAAAAATAAAAAATTGTAGAATGAAATAAAATCAAGTAAAAATGAGAATAAATTATACAGACCACAACAGTGACAAATAAAGAAATAAATACTACATAAAACAAAGAATAAAATTGCAAAACAGTACAGTTCGTGAGAAAAAGCGGGAGGGATCATTTAATATATAAAAAATGAGACAGGAGAAAAGTTAAGAAGCATTCAGACTAACCCTAAGTGACGAAACCTTTCAGGCCGTTTTATTGGTCCCTTTTTACTATGTAATTAAAAGTGACTTTCCCTCAGACGATCGCGATTTCTTGGTTGCATTATCGAATAGCTGCGTCATCTCTGTTAGTTTGATAACCATAGCAAAAGTATATTACGACGCAGACAAAATGTCACTGACGCCTGTGGTGTGAAAACACCCTTAAATAACAAAAAGAGCAGAGCAATTTCATAGCAGAGTTTTTACATTATAATTCTTAAATTCTTTTAATTATTTTTTTTAATAATCGAGATTTAATCTACGGCATTAGATTTATTGAATTTAATAAAATTAATTTCACTTATTTAATTGCAAAAAGGAAGAGGCATCTCAAAGTTGAACTTTTGCGAGATTTAAGAAACTAACACATAAATATTTCGAAGCAAAAACTCACACTGGTATTTTCACAGCAAAAACCAGAAAACGCTGCAAAACTCAGAAAACAATGTATGGCTTATGCCTATCTTTTGTAGTCTTTGCTATTTGACAAGAAACGGAAAAAATTATTAATGCTCCACCGCAAAAAAAAATTTTACAGTAAAATACTTCATTATATTTTCCTCTGCTAATTCATTGCACATTTCAGAGAATACATTTCTTAAAAATAACAATAAATTTCATCGACATTGCTCTCAAATCGCCTTGCATGGATGATTGTAAATAATACGCGAATTGCCTTCAGGAAGCTATCAACTTCGCATTCGGTTTTCCCTAATAACTTTTCCATTTCGCATTTAATCAGAAATCACCAGAACGGAACAAAGCACAAGAGAGGTTCAGACGAAAATTTCCATATGCAATGCTGGCGGATTTTTTCTATTATACTTCTTTCTGTTACTTTTCCAGCAAAACTAGATGGAAGCATTAAGTATCATACACTCAAAACTGCATCTGAAAGTTTGATTTTTTGTTTTTCCCCCCAACGAAGTTATAATTTTCTTTTTACTTATTTTGCGTATCGCTCCGATATTTTTTCCCTCTAAGAGTGATTATTGTGTTGAGTTAACTAATCACTATAAATATTTATCGTTGTCTAGTTATACAGTCATTCAAAGGGCTACTCATAAACTTTGATTTTACTTTTAAGTTTGCCAATGGTTGAACTGACGTCTCTTGAACTGCTTCAACTGAACTAATATTCCATATAGCTTTGTAGTCAAAAGTAGATCTGTAAGCTTTAATGCTCCACCTTTTCCCAACTCGGATATATGCATTTTGCGCAACTTACTGATATTTTTACCCTATAGCGTGAATTAATTCACTTTAAATTTTTGTCGTAGCCCACTTACAGAATAATTTTTAACCCCTTAACGGTCGGGGAATTTTCAAGAAAACGGTCATAAAAGTGCTTATTTTATATACCTGAAAATTACATAAAAATATGTGTGTGAGCAATGTATATATTCATTTTTAATTTTTGATTTGTTTTTATTTTGAAATTCTAAACACTCCAGCCCGAAAATGTCACGGGAGCGGGAAATACAAGGCGAAACCTCAGCCCGTCACGTTCACGGGAACGAGAGGGAGGGGGTTAAAGGTCTCATCATCAACATTCACCTTACCCTTCAACCAAGTTCTGAAACTTGGACACTTCTACGCATGGCAGTCAAGGACGAATCCATTCAAGTTTTAGGGAAGTTCGTTTTGCAGGTGCGTTTATTAGCACACAAGTCAGAATGTTTGCTTCTCTGTTCGTTGAAAGCAGCCAGATGTATAAACTGGCACATAGCATCAGTTTGGAAGAAATCAACTGAGCCAAACCAAGTAAAACGAGAACAGAAACGGCACACTCCTTATACCAGCAGTTCCCCCCTTGAACATGAATGGATTTTTCTTGTCACTCTGCCAATCGGAGCTCTGTTTTTATGGTAGAACTGTATTGGTTTCACCTCTCGCAAATGTTGAACTGGTATCTGCAAATTTGCATAAATCTAGCTTAGTTTTTAAAAGGATATAAACTCACACATTGATAAGTCCGATCTAATTTACCCCATAGAAACGAACCTAACCTGTCGAAACCGAGGTTCAGTTCAAAATATAATGCCCTTTAACCTGCTGAGACCTGGCATCCAATAAAATGGAAAGTTGTGCTTTTAATCCCTGTTGTGACCAATTTTATTTTAGCAAGCAAGACCTGGACTGGAATTATGAAAGAGGAATAGAAATCACTTTTAACTTTGAGAATTCGGAAACGGTAGTTTATTTGTTTACAATATGGCAAAGAACACGAGTCAAGTTGGAATTCGGCGCTCTCGCGGTTGTTTTGATTTTCACATTTTTTTCTTTTTTAATATTTTTTTCAGGATTTTTATACAAGTTTGATCGCTTTTCTTATAATGAATAAAATTTTTTGTTTCTCTATTTTTGTGTAAGTATCGCATAGTTCTACTGTAGTTATGACCTCAACATACATTCAAATGAATGTGCCCCCAGAAAAATTTAAAAATTCAAGTGTATTAATTTTTCACTTTCAACATCATCATTTTAAAACATCACTTTTAATGCCCAATTGTTCAACAAAAAAAAACTAATAGTTGAGAGAATGTGTGTATTTTATTTTGCTCGGGTCTCAGAAGTTTAAATTTTGTCACCTGATTGTAGATACTTATTACTAAAAATTATTTTTTTTATAACCCAAACTTCGTGAGTAGATAAAACATTTGAATTTACTTGAAGACACCAATTTCTCCAAGAACTGCTTTTTGATTTGTGCAAAAGCGATTTATAGCACTGTTGTTTACGATAAATTAAAACGATAAGGAATTAACCTGTTTGTGATAGGTTTTATTTATTTAGCACTTCCCATTTTCTGAGACAAAAAAAACTCAAGCATATGCGTCTTTTTCTCTCCTCTTCTAATAACATCAAAGCAAAGCCCCCCTCCCCCCCCCCCCAATGCATATTTTTTAAACTTTAATTTACAAACTCGCTACGCAAGTCATCTATCAGTTACTGTCATACATTAGGCTATCAATTGCACAGTTTGTTTTAAACCGTCATATTTAAAATTTTATTTTAAATTTTTTTCACTTTCTTAATTTGTGTACGTGAGTGCAAATTCAATATGAAGTACAGAAAAATATTTTGCATTAAAAATACACAGTTCCGCCTTATATCTTGAACATATTGGTTTCTCCCTAAGCAATTTCAAGCTCCATTACGAACTAAAAAATAGCCTCATACTTAAAATACACTTGATCATTATAATAATTTCCAAAAAATTGCAAAACCCAACATCATCTCTTTACCTCATTAAATTACAAGGTTTGAAATAAACAATTCATGAAAACGTGATTTTGAAACACATTTCGCCTTATTCTCTCTCAAAAAACTTTTTCTTTTCAATAATCCATCAATTTTCATCACGAAACAAACAACTTTCTTTGGCGTGTTTGATTTTTTTTTCCTTTCTCTTCCTTGAAGCCAAACGTGATCCTTGTAGTCAAAAAAAGAGAATTCCACGTCCACCGGTTAACGACACCCAAGGGACCGAGTCTCAGTGGAGATAGTTCACTAGAAGTGTCTTCTTTAGTCTCATTATTGGCTCCTTTAATGAGCTCCGTGTTTCATCGAACACATATTCATTCCTCCCAGTTCTTGGGTTGTTGTCACTTACAGCTCTCTCTTCTTGCAGTTTCTAGATAGTAGACTGGAATTACCGATGGAGAAACATGAAGCAGCAAACAGACTGCAAGTATCAAGCATTAATACAACGCATAGATATTTTCCTTATTCGCGCTGAATGTTCGTTCATTTCTTTGAAAAAATATTCAAGTATCTCAAATACGTCATTAACATTCATTCTTGATAAAATTTAATGATACCTGTTAGTGCCGTTCATGAAAATGTTTGTTCAACATGCTCTGTAACATTTTTTTTTCCTTTTAATGGGCTGCTTATATATTTTCTTAACTATTGCAGACCTAGTGTTGTCCCAGAGATAGGTACCAACACTTTCAGAGGCACCACATTGAGTGTGGTACCATTTCCGCAATTATTTTGATGCCATGTTTCCCCCTAGTGGTGGCACTGAAGCTCGAATCGATGCAGATTGCACTAGGAATTTAATTTAGCCGAGAGCATCCACGCCAAATGTCTACCTAAGGGATTTTTTACATGCAGCATTGTCATACGACATGAGCGCACACGATTTTCTGCATCTTGAAAATCCACCGACTTGGGCCACACTTGATCCTGAGAACTTGGACGTACGAGGCCTGCACCTTACCTTTACGCCACCCTGTCGTCTGTTTATTCAACATGCTCCGTAACATTTTTTTTTTTTTTGTCTTTCTAATGGGATGCGTATATATTGATTCTTAACCATTGCAGACCTAGTGCGTTCCCAGAGATTGGTAATATTTATTTCAGCGGCATCACAATGACTGTGGTACCATTACCGCAATTATTTTGACGCTAAGTTTCCCCCTAAATGGCAACAACTGATCTGTAATTGATGCGACCTGCACTAGGAATGTAGTTTTGCCGAGAGTATTCACGCCAAACGGATACTCAAGGGATATTTAACATGCCGCATAATCATACGATATGGGCGCTATCAATACCTGAACCTTGAAAAAATCCACCAACGTAAGCCGGATTTGATCCTGCGAACTTGGGGGTTCGAGGCCTGCGCCATACTACTACGCCACCCTGCCGGAAAAGCTCTATAACATTATTTCGAGTTTTTTTATTCTCGTTGTTAACATTTTAAATATCTTCATTGCCATTATCGTAGTATCAGTATTGCATATAATTCAATCAAAAGGAGTTATAAAAATATAATTTTATATATAAAAATATTTGACATTAAGATTATGGCATACATATTCTACTCAACAAATGACAACTTTTATATGATTTTTTGTAATTTCTTTATTACCATAAGAAGAAAAATCATGCATATTTATATGCATTGTACATAGTACTTCAATTTTCCCTTCTAGCAACCTAATGATTTTTTGTACTTTTTTCGCTCTCAAAGGAACCACTCATAAATGATATTACACTTTTTCAATGCATTTGACCTCTGTCTCCTCTTTGTCACAAATGTCATACTTCATCATATCTCCCTACCCCCTTTGTCACATGTCCCGCTATATTACGTAAGCATATGCACTTGCAGCTCAGAAACAAAGCACTACGTTATAGATCACGTTTTTAATTTTTATTTTTGAACTTTTAATGACACGTGTGAGTATAATGATAATGATTACATGCGTACGTAATTTGTAAAAAATGAGGTTGAGATTTACAATACAACAGATAATTAGTGTAGAACAGTAAAACAAATTAATTGTTCGAATTCTGAAAAAAAATATTCAAGCAATTTTAGGGGTCATTCGCAAATGATGTCACGCTTCAAGGGGATGGGGTTCAATAAAGTGTGACAGTTTGTGACGAGGGGAGGGGGTAACAGGAAGTGTGACATCGTACATTCTTATTTCTATGAAAACATTTAAAATTTCCAAATTAAATCTATTTTATGCTAATGTAATATAGCGTGACATGTGACAAAGGGGGGAGGGGGTATGTTGAAGTATGACTCTTAGTGACAAAGGAGGGGGGCAGAGGGGTCAAATATATTGCAAAAGTGTGATATCATTTATGAACGGTCCCTTATCTAACGGTTGTAAATGCCAAAAAAAATTTCCTTTTAAACATTTAACAAGAAGTAAATTCAAACCTTAATCAGCAGTGGTGTTCACGATACAAAATGATCAATGAAACGCTAAAATTAATTTAATTTGCTGATTTTAAATGTTTCTTTAAAAACCAAAATGATCAAAGTTACTTTTTGTTACCCCTTCCCCTCCCCTTGTCACGAACTGTCACAATTTTTCAAATCTCCCCCCCCCCCCTTGAATCGTGACATCATTTATGAATGCCCCCAAAAGTCATGTGGTAAGTCTTCATTAAAAATCGCGCACAGAGATAAACTTTTAAAAATGGTAAAAGAAACTATTACCATTCAATATTCAGATAGCCACTTCTGAAGTACATTTCTGTTGTGGAACAGATTTATCACAAGTAATCACTTGTATTTAAGAAAATATTTTTCCTGTATTTACTAATTTATTTTATTCGTGCTTTACTTATTACTAATTGCAGTCCATGGTTTTTAAATTTAAAATTTACTCTCGCACGTAATAAATATTAGCAAATTAAGTGCCAAAAAGACGGCACTTATGTAAACATCAGAAAATAAATCGCATTTTTCATTGTATTGGGGCCTCGGTGGCCGAGCGGTCTTAGTACCAGTTTCCACCCGCTGCTTGCGCGCAGTAACGAGGTCGTGGGTTCGATTCCCACCTTGCCCTGGGTGTATTTCTGTTATTTCCCCTCTTTGTGATGTAATAAAATCTTTCATGTATTGTCCTGTGCTATCTGTCATATTGGACGACAGTTCATAAGCGAGTCCCGAGACTAAGCACACGAACTGGAAAATAAATGTACTTCAATCAATCAATCAATCAATCTTTCATGTATTGTCCTGTGCTATCTGTCATATTGGACGACAGTTCATAAGCGAGTCCCGAGACTAAGCACACGAACTGGAAAATAAATGTACTTCAATTCAATTCATTGTATTTTGGCTATGACCGATAAATAAACCACTATAAATATAAAACTCAAAAAACACCAGAACCCACCCCCTGGCCGCACACGGACAGCTTGTTTGCATATCTACTTGCATCCCACCAATACAGACAATATGTTTGCCAATAGTTCTAAAACCCAACCGTACAATGCATAACTTTAAAAAAAGTATGCCTGTGATACTGACATTTACACCATAAAAAAATGTATAACTTTTGACATATGTTTTTGTTATATTTAACTATCATTGCATGTAAGAAATAATAAAAAACGCGGTATTTGTTTTTATAAATACGACCTCCTGATAATGCAAAACATGGTATTTGTTTTGAAAGTAGTATACACATAAATACAGTACTAAATGAGTGTCTGGAAATTTAAATGATACTAAAAGTAACATATGGAGGTGGTGGGGAGGGAGATATCGGGGTATTTCCTTATGATTTTCCGATTCCAAACAGAAGCCGTTTAAAAACTGACATTTATAAGAGCCTCTGAAAAAATATTGGACACCGCACCCCCCAAAATAAAATCTGGATACGTTATTATATTTCCACGCAGTGTACCTTACTAAACTTGGTAAACTGCAATACTGAAACGAACAGACTAACCAAAATTAAACCGTTGGAAAATTATTTTGGAAGTAATCTACATATAAACACAGTACTTAAATATCTAGAAATTTAAATGGTACCCGAAGGTAACATAACTTGGCATGAACTTATAAAATAGGAAGAGAAGGGGAGATATCTGGGTCTTGAATAGTTGTTCACAAGTCATATGCACACTCAATTAAATCTAATCAAAATTATTCAGTTTTAAAACTAACTTATTAAAACCACAAATTTAGTCTTGGAGACATCACTAAAAACTAACGACGGCATAAAACCAACATAATGTCTCCAATTTAGTGCAATTTTACAATGTAAAAATCAATAGTTGAAAATGAAATTGGATGTTTTATTCAAAAGCTGTCACCATTGTAACCTTACCCCTGCCCCCTGTAACCCCTCATATAATCTTATTTTGCCACTGAGCCCCTACTCAAATTAAACTAATCAAATACTGCTCTTACCAGGCATACGAATTATAGAAAAAAAGATTTCATCAACATTTAAATACTTCAAGTTAACGAAATGTAACTATATATAATGGAAACAGATTCAATAAATAACAGTCAGGTAAAAAAGAAAACAAAATAAACACGAAAGTCTTGAAAATGACAACAAATGTTAACGACTCTACCTTTTTTTAAATTTTGTGTATCGGCATGAATGTCCAAACGATTTTTATGCAAACGTTTTATCAAGAGCTCAACCTTTAATTTCTAACGAATGCCATTAAAATATTATACATAAAATTATAGATTTAAAGTCATTCCTGTAAAATTATAGATTTAAAGCTTATAACATCCACCCTTACTTAATTTTAAAATTCAGAAGCATTCAAAGTTAACGATTATCGTGTTCGCAAGTACAAGTCGCTGGAAATAAAGCGTACTTCACTATATCCGCGTTATTTTCATTGAAGACAACTCGGATTTTATACTTATATTGAGACATTATATTCTTTGTTTAAAGCCCATTTTCATTCCAAATCAGACGTTAATAAAAGAGTTCGGCAGCAGGCTAGCTAAATTTCGTAGAACACAAATGTTGAAGCTAAGAAAAATTGCAAAATGTCTTTTCGAGCACAGGGAAAATATTTTATCGAGTGCATAATATAAAATGGCTGAACAATATATTCTATGAAATACCATGAGAGCTTAAGAGTTATTTCAAAAAATTATAAAATATAATAAGAACAATACCTTTAGAACCAAAATTCTTTCAGGTACACAGCTGATTCTTCCCGCAAATTGGCGAAAACCAATTGAAATTCTGTCTACGGTTTGCGCAACAAGTGCGCACGCGCTCATTATTTTTGCATGCGAAGGAATGGGCTTCGTCAGGCAGTTCTTAGCCTCTTGTAGAATTTTTTAGGTTTAAAAGGTCATTTAGAATAATAAGATGAGAACGGAACCGGGTTCAGATCGTCTTCGAAACGTAAACTCTTGTTATAAGAGTTTAAACTATTAATCTTTAACGGAATTATTTTCAACAATTGAATTTAAAGCATAAAAATAAATATACGTAAAGTAGTTTTATGGCAAATGAGATATAATTTATTCGCTATGTTTTTTTATCTGGATTAACTGGATTAGAAATACAGTTTGAAATTAATGGCTTTGGGAGCAGGGAGGCAGGGGGATAAACCTCAAACCCCCTCGCTGCATTTTCGAACCTATTTCAGCATGAAATTAAATAAATTCAGGAAACAATATTAAAATTAAGAAATCTTGTACAAAACACACACACATGCACATAAATGGCATTGACTTTTAGACTTTCAAATTTCATAGCTACTCATGAGCCGGATTGATTAGTTTTTAGCAATTCGGAAACTCGGGCATAAGAAATATTTTTTATTTGTCGGAAACTACCTGCAAAGAAGATATTCAACTAGTGCTACAGAAGTTTCAAGGTACAAGCATTCGTTATTGACGAAAGCGGTGGATTTACTCCAGATATTTCATCCACACAGTTAGGAATTGTACTAATGTAATTAAAAAATCGGAGAATTTATTGAGGGCTTCGTCTGGCATTGTCATCGTTAGTTGAGTATCACCAACCATTAAACACAACGAGCAAAGAAAACATTTCTAAAAACTTTCTTTTCCTCGACATAAATGGTTTTATCCAAAATATTGGGTAAAAATATTGCATAAAGTAACGGAATTTTATTCCAATGAGGTAATCTGAGGAAAAAATAATGTGCTAAAAAATCAATGCACTTGTAGAGTAAAACACTTCAGCGGGCTATTGAAATACGCCTTAACTGAAATCTAAAACGCCAATTTACTAAAAGGTTCAAAAGTTGGTAATACAAAAACAGCAAAAGAAATCAATACTTTCAACGTCAAAATCCCCTTACTATAAAAAATGAAATTTAGAGAAAAGGCTTTGAAATTTTCGCGAGCTTTTAGAAAAGTGTTGAAGTGTATTTTCCCAAACAGCATCGGAGGGTTCTCGATAATTAACCCGCAAAGTTGATGCGAAATCAATAAATTTGACTTTTAGATTTTACCTTCTTCTAAGCTGGTTTTAAACCGCATTTAGTACCTAAAAATCGCATTTCTGTCAAATTTATTTTCCAAATATGAAGTGCTGGAAGAAGAAAATATAGATTTGAAGCAAAAGGATTTCATGTTTCAAAAGCGAGTTTCACGGAAAAAATCAGTAGTAGTTTACTAATTTTTTGATTTTTCAATAAATTGTACCATTTAGAAAAAATCTTACGAATAGTTCATCAAATATTATAAATATTTACTCTGGTTTCAAAGATTTGTAGCACATTAAAAGGAAAAAATCAGTTTGTGCCCATTGAACGTAAACATGTACAGTGAAACCAGTGTAAGTTGACCACTTGCGATGCAACACTTTAGGGTCAACTTAGACAGGTGGTCAACTTATAGAGGGTGAGGCAGAGGGTGAAGGGTTAATTCCGTTCCTGATAAAAGTGGTCAACTTAACAGGTTTTCCTCTATTCCAAAAATGGCGGCTTGTAAAGGTAATCTATACTTTGCAGAAATGGAGATAATTCGATTGTGCGCAGCCACTTTCATAGGCAATCGTTGTGAGTTTATGCGAAAAAGTTCACAAAAATCAAATTAACACAATTGTTTACCGCGCCGGCACGGTGACGGCGTGGTCAGGCGCGGGACTCGTACGCCCCAGGTCCTGGGAGCGAGCCTAGCACTGTCGGTGGATTTTCAAGATGCACAAAATCGTCTGTGATTATGTGGCATTTTCGTCTTCATCTTTTGGGGCTGCTGAATTGGCTTCTGCCAATTGCAGTCCTAGTGCGATCCCAAAAGATTTGTACCAACTCTTTCAGCGGCAACACAATGAGTGTGGTACCTTCGACACATGAGAATTTTAACACCCAGTTTCTTCACTTGGAATCGTCTTATGTAGTTTCTTCACTTGGAATCGTCTTATGTCGTTTCTTCACTTGGAATCGTCTTATGTCGTTTCTTCACTTGGAATCGTCTTATGTAGTTTCTTCACTTGGAATCGTCTTATGTAGTTTCTTCACTTGGAATCGTCTTATGTAGTTTCTTCACTTGAAATCGTCTTATGTCGTTTCTTCACTTGGAATCGTCTTATGTCGTTTCTTCACTTGGAATCGTCTTATGTCGTTTCTTCACTTGGAATCGTCTTATGTAGTTTCTTCACTTGGAATCGTCTTATGTGTTTCTTCACTTGGAATCGTCTTATGATTTTGGCACGTAACACATCCCTTAAGTAGACATTTGGCTAGGAGACTCTCGGATAAATTAAATTCCTAGTGTAATTTCGCATCAACAGAGCCTGGGTGCTCACCCTTCCAAGTGAAGAAATTGGGTGTTAAAACTATCATGTGACAATGGTACCACACTCATTATGGTGCCGCTGAAAGAATTGGTACAAATCTTTTGGGAACGCACTAGGTCTGCAATTGGCAGACGCCAATTCAGCAGCACCAAAAGCAGAAGACAAAAACTCTTTACCGCAGGAAACTATTGCTAATAAACTTTTGAATAAGGTGCCCAGATATATTAGGTTTGTTTATGTAGTTTATGAATTGCTTTCACTGGTATTACTGTACATAAAGAAGAAAAAGTTAAAAGAGTGGGTAAAAAAAATAAAATTCATACTTGATGAAAAACTGACAATAAAAAACTGTTCGCAATCTAGAACCTAAATACTGTTAATTTATAATTTATGACTTTCTTTAAACGCTCTTGTTCAAAAATAGCATTCATCTAAAATTTTTGTGCTATGGAAAATGACTGACGAAAAACTGACAAAAAAAACTCTGTTCTCAATCTAGATCCTCAATATTGTTAAACTATAATTTATGGCTCTCTTTAAACGCTGTAGTTTTAAAATAGCATTCATCTAAAAATTAAATAAATGACTGACGAAAAACTGACAAGAAAAAAGTTCTCAATCTAACGAACCCTAAATACTGTTCAGTTATAATTTATGGCTTCCTTTAAACAATCTAGTTTTATAATAACATTCATCTAAAATTTCGGTGCTATGAAAAATGGCTAACAAAAAACTGAACAAAAAAAAAGTTCTCAATCTGAAACCTAAAGATTGAAAAATTATAATTTATGGTTTCCATCAAACGCTTTAGTTTCAAAATAAAGTTCATCTAAAATTTCCTTGCTGTGAAAAATAGCTATTAATATGTATAAGTGAAACGGTGAAATATTTCCTTTGTGTACCGGGAAACCTGTTACATAACTTTGTTACATAACATTCAGTTGATGCCAGTCAAAAAATAGTTAACTCTAAAGATCAACATGCTATATGTTAATGCAAGCCATTTTCAAAATTTGATGATCAAAATGTAATATTTTGAGTGAAGTCAAAAATATTTCTTGCCATTATATAATGATAAGATTCTTATTAATACTATTTTAAACATTAATTAACACATTATGAGCGGGTGTTTGTACCTGTTTCGCAGATTGCTACCTATAAGCGGGGGGGGGGGGGCAGGTACTTGTACCTGCCCCCCCCCCCCACGGGTAAAGGTATTTTTACCCGTTTAAAATCACCACTTTTTAGTCACACAAGGGAAAAAATAATGTTTCATATAATACATGAATTGGTGTATTTTTTAGAACATTTTTTAACTTAGTCAACTTAGCCCGCTACGCAACATAGTTGCGCGTGCTACGTCACCCGCTCATAATGTGTTAAGATCAACTAATGTTCAGTACAGTGTTAACTTATTTTATTAGGCTTGTTTTGATTTCAAATGTTTAGTGCTATTTGTCATGTTTATACGGGTCCCATTTCCATTACATTCCAATCGGGAAATATTTTAATTTCCCTATGCATAGGGCAAGATAATTTTCCACTTTTATTTTAACATACAAATTTACCGCCAAAGCTGTAAAATAATATGTCAATGCAAGTTCTCTCAAGTAAATTAATAGTTCTCTATTCATAGTGTTTTCAAAATAAATTTCCTTTTTTTTGGAAAAATCTAATTTATCTGAACCTGTGTTAAAGGAAAGGTAAATGTAATTTATCCCATCCCTTAACTTTGCCTCCCATTATACTACTATGCAATTACCTACCCTATTTCTGCAATCTTTTGAAATGCTTTCTTAATAAATATTGCTAACATTTTCTAGCACGAAATAATGACTTTTAGTGAAATGCCATCGCCTTTTTCAAAAATCCCCAAAATGGTTCATGAAAAATTCATATCCTTCAGAGAAGCGATGCAAATGGCCCGACAGCTGTCAATAACAAACCAAAATCTCTACAGAAAGATGTGATGCCAAAATGAAAATGTTAGTGCCGTAAAGTATGAATTTTTTCATAACATATCTTTGATGTCTTTCCAAAAAATTAAAATATTTGAGCGCTTTATTTTTACAACGGAACTCGAATTATTGGTCTGTAATGAAAATCAGAAGTGTCAGAAACTAAATTTTATAAGGAAATAATGTAAGGAATATTGCTCATTTATTTAGATACAATTATTTTGAAATGTTTTTTTTCTTACGAAAGAAACATGTTTACACACAGAATGAGGAGACTACAAGGTAGTCAACGTATCAACCCCTTAAAGTTATTTTTTTTTCTGATAAATTAGTATAGTGTAAGTTATTCTTTGCAATTTCAGGTTGTGGGGGGGGGGGCACTAGGGAGCAGGGGGTAGGGTAAAAGTTGCATAGAAAAAATATATTATACAAACAAAGTGTAAACGGATTTCGACGGGCATTAGAAATAAAATAATTCACGGTCACGGGCAAACCTTCCGATAACGTTCGCCCGTGTCAGACACGGGCAAATGCGTTAAGGGGTTAAGCAAATTTGACTGCCACGTTAGTATTTCGCAAACTATTAAATAAAATATCCAAGCACATTGTACTTTTCTTGAACGAGAATAATAAATTTCAACAAAGTAAATATTGGGGTGTATTTATACTCTTTTTTATTTCTAATGGCTGTTGTTGGCTTCTGCCAATTGCAGACCTAGTGCGTTCCTCATAGATTGGTACCATCTATTCCAGCGGTACTAAAATGAGTGGGGTACCATCACCGAATGAGAATTTCGACCTCCAGTTTCTCCACCTGAAAGGTGAGCACCTGAGCTCTAATTGATGCAAATTGCACTAGGAATTTAATTTAGGGATGGATCATTCGTAACTGATGTCACGCTTCTAGGGAGGAGAAGGGTTCGTGAAAGTATGACAAAAGGGAAAGGGGGTGGGGACAAGGGGGAAGGGGGTTTTTAAAAAAGTGGGGGGGGAAAAAACATCTTTTCCCCCATTAAATTTGGGCAACCAATTTGGGGCGTTGATCATGTTGCCAAAAGGGGGGGTTGGAAGGGTTTTCCCCAAAAATTGAAAGTGTTGACAAAAATTGGTGACAAAGGGAGCCGGGGGTTAAAGGTCAAAAAAATATGGGGTAAAAAAAAAAGCGTGACATCATTTATGAACGGCCCCCTAGCCGAGAGTATCCAAGCCAACGTCTACTTAAGGGATCTTTTACATGCCACATAATCATACGACAAGGGCATGACCTTGCATCATACGACATAAATAAGCGTGACATCATTTATGAACGGCCCCCTAGCCGAGAGTATCCAAGCCAACGTCTACTTAAGGGATCTTTTACATGCCACATAATCATACGACAAGGGCATGACCTTGCATCATACGACATAAATAAGCGTGACATCATTTATGAACGGCCCCCTAGCCGAGAGTATCCAAAGCCAACGTTCTCCCTTAAGGGATCTTTTCCCCCAATGCCACATTAATCATCCCCGACAAGGGCATGACCTTGCATCATACGACAATCATGACCTCGGGCGTAGTGTGTGTATATTTGACAGTCAGATATATATGCGCAGTATCCCACGTGGAAATGATCTTCAGACACGTGATCTCAACGCCATACAGATGTCAGCATTTTATAAGAAAGATTATCAAATTACGGTTTTGCTCTACTATTCCATTTTGCCCTCTTTTCCCCTAACTATCACCTCGCCAAGTTATACAATAATCCAGCGGTTCCCAATCTTTTTTTTTTTTCTCGCGTACCACCATTTTTCTTGCAAACCATTTGCGTCCCATTGCGAATATAATTTTAAATTACTATATAGAAAAATGTCTGGTAAATCAGGTTAGGGTTGATATACAAAGATTGTTACTCAAGTATTCAAGCAATTCAAAAATGGCTCCCATCAGAAACAGCTGCACCTCGGAACGTAATTCAATCTATCTACTTAAAATTTTTCCTCGAGAAAGCCATCTCACCTGAGTGTGTGGTTGAAATTGACCACCTTGACAGATTCCTGTAAAACGCATTTAAATGGCTCAGGCATGCACCTTTTCTGCAAGCTGCAGTTCATTAATGCTGCAATGAACAAAAGGGCAGCTTTGTGTCAATGATTTTTTTTTTTTTTTTTGGCAAAGACTCCTTCGTGTCTCACTATCATTGCTCGAGCACCATCAAAAACAGAAAGCAACTCAATGCTTCTAATCTAGTTTATCCCTTCTTTTTTTGGCCTGCACGAGTACCACCTGGATAGGCTTCGCGTACCACAGTTTGGGCATCGCTGCAATAATCCATGAAAGTATTATCTTGATAATTAAAAGATTACTTATATACTTTTACTAGCAAAAATTAATTTCTTAAACACAAAATACTCAAATGCGTTACTGCCGATTCCATCTGAGGAAGAAGGAGATTTAAAAAATATATCGATACAATTTCCTTCTTTGACCTTTCTGACACTAAAAACTCTCCACGTCAGCAGCTAACGACACCCGAGGGATTGCATTCTTAGAATGTGCCTCGCAAAAGAAGTCCCTTCCTCATTATAGGCAGCTTTAATGAGCTGTGTGTGTCACTGAAGGCAGGGCACACGCTTTTTATCTGTTACTGTTATTGATGCTTTGATTTTAGTTGTATGTAGGAAAGCGTTTTGTCTTGAGCAGAGAACGAAGCACTTAGAAATTCGGAAGCGTCGAGTGACTTTAAGAAGGATTTTTAAAGAGGCAGATGTGCTTTGTGAAGTAACAATAAATGAGGAAATTAACATGATCAAAGTGCCCATTTGCAAAAAAGTATTTCATACATGTTCTTCGGGCTCCACTCCTGAGTACGCACTCTTTTGTGCATTGACAGAGAGTTTAATTGTGAATTTCGAAACACGTGTTGGGAATATGTTTTGTTATTTGTTGCTTGATTTTCTTACTCAAGGATTGTAATATTCCTGTTTATGCGCTTTCTCCACGTTTTATATTTTTAGTAGTCATGTCTTTAAAATATGTTTAGCTTTTCAACACGTAGTTAAGCTACAGCGGTATTATGATCTATAATTGGACGTTTATTTATCCTCTTCATTCCAAGTGTACCCAATTGGGTACATTTTAAAATGCTGTTTATTAACTACTGTTTGTGCAATTTGAAAGCTAAAACACCCAATTGTTTTCAAAATGAATCAACAGATAGTTTACTTCGTTTTAAACATGGAAATTGGGCATTAATTATCATTTAAACTAATATTTAATTAAAATTTAAAAAAACATTTCAGTTATTTTGTTTTGTAATCATTTTTAGATAGGAGAATCAAAAAATTGCGTCAAAATTGTTTGTGCTTGGTTCTGGGGTCTGAGGAGGTTATTGAAACACTAGCTTACCTAGACAAAAGTAAATGGGCTTTTTTTTTTCTTTTAGATTTCGCCGATTATTTTGAAGATTAACGCGCGGTCACAGTCCCAGATTATTTTCTTATTTGTAAAATATTTCAGCAGAAAAGATTGGGCAGTTTAAATACTATTTAAAACACAAAACTCACGCGTTTTAAGTAAGCAGCAACAAATTTTATTGCTTATAGACAACTTGCTGTTCTGTAGCTATGTGTGCATGAGAATATAACTCTTAGTTAGCACTCAAATTCCCAACTCCGCCTCAAGGTGGACGACGATAAAAAAAAATGGGCATTATAGGGTCAACTCATCCTCGTGTTGACTGATTGTTACTTTTACTGACGCAGTTGAAACCGCCAATCCGTCACTACGAAGGCGGAGTTACTGAGTTATTACGAGCCAATTAGGTTAACCACAGGTTTCGCCAATCCGTGGTCTCGCCCATACCTGTCACCGTAAATGGAATTGAAGGGCGTAGGGGACTGACCCTCTAATTCCCAACTCCGCCCCAAGGCGGACGACAACAAAACTTGGGCCTTAGAGGGTTAATAACGATGAAGTTTTAATCCCTTGCCTACACGATATCTGACAATTGCGAGAGCTATATTAAACAAGAAAGTCGGTAGCGCGCCGTGCCATTCAACTGTTCAGCCATGTACCCGAATGGTGCAAAATGTATACTTTTTATGACGTATATATTTCAGTGCAACGAAATTAATTGCGAAATAATAAAAAATGTTTAGTTACAAATAGTAATTTTAATTCTTTATACAAAGTTATGTTTGAAACGTGTGAACGTAACGAAGCTTAACGGGGAACTAAAGTAACAGATCATCCAGTTTCGTCCGAAACAAATGAAAAAAAAAAAAAAATTAAAAAATACTGACGTTACAATCAAGGAAAAAATATTCCATATAGACTAACTCCAATCGCTTGTTTTAATAATAATACGCGGCATCTTATGCACAAATTTTTCACCAGGGGTCTGACTCGTGCCTTTTGTTTATGACACAAATTCTTTACCACGAGTCAGACTCGTGGTTTTCACTTATCGTACAAATTCTTTACCACGATTCCGACTCGTGGTTATACGCCAAAGGATTAAATAAGCTTGAAAGAATAACACCTAGTCGCTTAGACATTATTTAGCTTCAGGGTATTTAGCTTCAATATGTAGATAATTGATTCTGTGCGTGAGGTTAATTATGTGTGCACCATTAACATAGAACAAGTAGCTCAAGTTTTTTACTAAAACCTGTCCTTATGTAATAGACTTAAAAAATGATTTTAGAGGTATATTTTTCGAAATTTTCTGTAACGGGGGAGGGAGGGTAGGACTGTTACGTTATTGTGAAAATCCGGAAACATTGCGACTAATGTCGTCACTCTGATTTTCAAGGAACTCTATTTCTTATATTTGATAGTTAAATGTTTAATATCTTTGACATTCACCAAGAAAAGACACATCGATTATTATAAGGGATAACTCAACTTTTAAAATCATATATAATGATAAATAATTATTTAAACCACGAGTTAAATACTTTAAAAAATGATATTACATTTAGCATTGGGTGTCTTTATTTAAAGAAAATATTTCGTGAACTTTAAAGAATTTCAATTGATATTTCCGAGATTTTCAGACTAATTATTCTTATTACTTTAAATTACTTTAATCACACTTCTTCTGCCCATAAAGTAATTAATTGAAACGTCTTGCAGTTAATAATTTTTTCTAACCCTCTTTAGAAATTAGATGACAAAAACTCGCAAGTCGTAATTCAGTCGTTTTTTAATGAACTGAAAGTGATAAAACACTTCGAATTTTCTTTAGAAACTCGAGTGCTAATTCAACAACCAGTTTTTTTTTTTTGGCAAACCAAACGAAAGGAACAATAAAAATACTTCATTAATACTGAAATTAATAAATCTAATAATTTTTTTTTTATTTTTTTTCTTAAAAACATTTGTTAAAAAACAAGATTAAGGAAAAAACACCTTAATGTTTCTATCTTGTATTCCTTGTAAGAGTTTTCGCACAACTATTTTGCACTCAAATAAACAGAGTTAATGTTCAGTTAGGAAATTTATGGTACATATTTTATTTTGGTAACGTGCATTTGTATAGTTTTTCGCTTAATTGGTTTTCATAATGTCTTAATGTAGGGTTTTTTTTTTTTTTGTTCTTTTTCTACACAGAAACAAGCGCTTTAAATATCAGTTCATTTTTAATGTCATCTGAACATTAATAGCTCATTTACAAACGTAATTTTTAGTCATTTCGTCTCCCCCCCCCCCCCTTCAACGTCTGAATTATTATAAAAAATGTTACCACTGTAGAGTCAAAGAAGTTTTTACATTTCATGGAATATTAAATAAGCTTTTTATTCTCTTTTCTATTTTTGTTTTCTACCCTGAGGGAACTTCATACAATAGTTTTGCTTTTGCATCTCGCTTCTCATTAAATATGATAACATGTAAGAAAGTTAAGCATAAATTTCCGCAGGTTTCCGAGGGAAAAAAAACTTTACTTTAAAAGATATCTTTAAATTATGAAGAAAACATAGTTTAAAAAAGTACTCTTTCTCTCTTTTTTTAACTTATGTTACATATACACAGAACTTTCAGTTTTTGGAATTAACTACAAATATTTTGGGAACGTAACGACAAAATTCAAAGGATTGTTTAGAATCAGCGAAATAAAAAGCCGGATTTTTATCTCAATTTTTCGGCTCAAAATAATTATTATAAAAGTCAGACACAAAGTTTCCAAAATTACAAGTTTAAGTTTATTGCAAATCACTGCATTACCGCACTACACAATTTGCTTCAATCTCGACATCTAGACACACGGCAGTGTGTCCGCCAAGTTCAGAAAGTCAGCCAAATTAAGATACGGCGACACCGGCCAATGTGTATATTTACCCGAACCATTTCGAGCTACTTTTGACCCCACCATTACCCAAAATCTATTAGACCTACGTACTTGAAATTTTGTACGTCTAATAGCGATCCCCTTAACCCCTAGAATATCAAATTTCATTGATGTACCTCTTATGGTTAAGGAATTATTAAGGTTTGAAAAGTGTCATTTTTATCACTCACTCACTCACTCATTCACTCACTCATCAATAACCTAACCTACTTCTAGGAGACTTAGAAACTTGAAACTTGGCATTAAGGTAGACAATTTGGCATATATAAAGGAAAAAATCCGAAACTTCAAAAAATTACATTATCTTCGAAGTTACTAGCATACTCATAAGTAGCATCATACCTAATGACTTCAAACAGCAGCCATATTTTTCTGCCGTTTAAAGTAAACAATACTCTCTCGCGCTTGAAGGTAAATAATAGAGGCATTGAAATTCACTTTCCGCTTTAATTTTTCGCCTTAAGGCTTAACTCAAGCTGACTACAAAGAATCCAGTAATTAAGTTACGTTCAAGAAGACGATAAAAAGACAATTAGAAATTAACTATAATAGCTTGCCACATGATTTTACTAACTATTAAAAATTGCTAATTGAATGAGTTAAATTTTTTGAATGTAATTTACCTTAATTAACACTTGCCAAGTTAGGAATCCGATAAAAAAAATGTTTTGAAATAAATTAAGGAACATTGTACGCTCTTACAGCCATGATCAAAGGATCTGCTATGGAACTTGGCACCCATTAGATATCAATTCTTTTATCGCTGGCACCGACTACTCCGAAGGCCGTTTTTGTTCTATCGAACTTGGCCCTTTTTCACATTTATGTTTCGTTGGGATATTGTTTACTTTAAACGGCAGAAAAATATGGCTGCTGTTTGAAGTCGTTAGGTATGATGCTACTTATTAGTATGCTAGTAACTTCGCAGATAATGTAATTTTTGGAAGTTTCGGATTTTTTCCTTTATATATGCTAAATTTTCTACCTTGATACCAAGTTTCAAGTTTCTAAGCCTCCTAGAAGTAGGTTATGTTTCTGATGAGTGAGTGAGTGAGTGAGTGATAAAAATAACACTTTTCAAACCTTAATAATTTCATAACCATAAGAGGTACATCACTGAAATTTGATATTCTAGGGGTTAAGGGGATCGCTATTAGACGTACAAAATTTCAAGTATGTAGGTCTAATAGTTTTTGCGTAATGGTGGGGTCAAAAGTAACTCGAAATGGTTCGGGTAAATATACACATTGGCTGGTGTCGCCGTATCTTAATTTGGCTGTCTTTCTGAACTTGGCGGACACACTGCCGTGTGTCTAGATATTTATCATCGAAATAACTTATTGAAAATTTTATTATGCTATTCAAAACAAAAGCTTTAACGAAACTGGGCGAAAAGAGCGCTGCCACTCTAATAAGAAAAATAAAGAAAAGCGCAGACGATAAAGAAATAAATTAAAAAGAAAAAAAAGGATTAAATTAAATTTGCGTATGCATTCATTTTTAACGGAAATTGAAAATACAGCGAAGCCTCACTCAATATGCTAGATCAGGGGTCTCCAAACTTTCCAGCCTTAGGGCCATATTGATTACTCCAGTAAATTCCAAGGGCCAAAACCATATTATCATTAATTGTTTCCGGTGGTAAAAAGTTGAATCAGTCCACTAGTGGTGTAAAATATGATTACTTTTTTGCCAGATGCCATTAGCGACGGGGAAGCTGATGTATTTTCTGTATCGTATGGGTATCCGTTATAATGGGGTACCCGCATCGTATCGCCATAGTAATCATTGATTACAAAAGTAATGAAATACACAAGTAATCATTGATTACTTTTTTCTTCAGTAATCGTTACTTCGGTTCCTAACGAGTACTCAAGTAACGAATGAGTATTTTTTTACATGAAAAAAAAAGTCCGAAAAAGTACGCCACGTTTAAAAAAGGCTGCAAATCGAACTAAAGTCCGCAAAACGGCAGCACTGCATATTATTAATTTTCCTGTCATTATCTGTAATTTCTAGATTAGTCGTAGAGTACGAGCGAGCCATGAGGAGTAACGTGACAGGACATCTGGTGGACACAAGCAGAAATAGGTAGTACCTTCTATCCCTAACAGATGGCGCTAATAGCACTTACAGAATAATCTCGTTGGTTCGATAAAGTTCTGGTGTCTTCCACTCACTTCTAGATGGCAGTAAATGAAATATATAAGAAGGCTAGTGGCGCAACCACAAGTCAGTTCCTATGACACTGCTATGAAATAAAATAGTGCGTACCTCCTTAAAACGTGTTTGTGCGTGTTTAAGTTTAAGACATCTTTGTAACAATATTTTTATTTGAATTGTTGCTTTTGTGTGTGATTTAGTAGAATGGAAAAGAAGCGAAAAATTGATAGTGAATGCAGAAAATTCAAAGATCAGTGGAACATTCAGTATTTCGTAATTGAGTCCAGTAACAAGGCGCTATGTTTGATTTGCAATGAAAGCATAGCCGTTCTCAAAGAATATAACATTAAACGTCATTATGAAGCAAAACATTTTCAAAATTACTCAAAATATACAGGAAGTTTGCGGACAGAAAAATTCGAAGCTATGAAGCGCGGATTGAAATCGCAGAAATCTTTATTTACAAAACTCAAAACTGAACAAGAGGCTGCAACTCGTGCCAGCTTTCGTGTGGCTCTTGAAATTGCAAAACGTGGAAAACCATTCACCGATGGAGAAATGGTCAAAGAATGCATAATCGCAGTAGCCGAAGAAATGTGCCCTGAAAAGGTAAATTTATTAAAAACTGTCAGTATGTCAGCAAACACTGTGGCTCGAAGGGTAGAAGACATCGCTGAAAATATATCCTCTCAACTGTTCAACAAAAATGGACATGTTGAGTGGTTTTCTTTGGCCTTGGATGAGTCAACGGATGTGTCAGATACTGCTCAGGTGTTGATTTATATTCGAGGAGTAGATAAAAGCTATGAAGTGCATGAACTTCTTGATATTTATAGTATTCATGGCACAACTACTGGTTCAGATATTTTTAAAGGAGTTGAAATGGCCATTAAGCAAAAGAACCTTCGATGGAAAAACTTGAAATGTATTACAACTGATGGAGGCAAAAACATGAGTGGGAAAGATAAAGGAGTGGTCGCTCTTGTGTCAAAGGCTGTAGAAAATGACGGTGGTTCAAAACCAATAAGTCTTACATTGTATCATTCATCAACAGTCTTTGTGCGGAAAATGTTTGGATATGTCTGAAGTTCTGAAACCAGTCATATCAACTGTTAGTTTTATCAGATCTTTTGGGCTGAATCACCGACAATTCGTACAATTTATTAAAGAGATTGGAGAAAATGACTTACCTTATCATACTGCCGTACGTTGGCTTAGTTGTGGGAAAGTCCTTCAGCGCTTTTTTGAACTTCGAGCAGTGATCGAATTTTTTTTGAATGAAAAGCATCGCCCTCTTACTGAATTGCAAAACAACGCATGGCTGTGGAAGTTAGCATTCTATGTTGATTTGACAAAACATGTGAACGAACTGAATTTGAGATTGCAAGGAGAAAACCAGCATCTTCCTGATTTATACAATAATATCAAATCATTCCGGAAGAAATTGATACTGTTTCAATCACAACTACGAAGTAAATGTTTTTCACATTTTAAAACATGTGAAATATTTAGCCACACCACTGAGACCGAGTTTCCTATCGATTTTGCAATCGAAACTTTGAGTGCTTTGAAAATAAATTTTGATACTCGTTTCTCGGACTTTGATGCCATTGCGAATCAAATTAAGATTTTTCAGAATCCTTTTGATACTGACATTGAAACCCTAGCCCCAGAACTTCAAATGGAAATGATTCATCTACAGTGCAGTGATATAATTAAGAACAAATATCAAAACTTATCTTTGTTGGAATTTTATAAGTGTCTTCCACTGACACAATTTGATAATTTGCATAAATTTGCTCGTGGGCTGTTTTCTGTTTTTGGTACTACTTATTTGTGTGAGAAGACCTTTTCCAAAATGAAGTACACAAAAAATGTTTACAGATCTAAATTAACTGATGAGCATCTTAAATCTCTTTTAATAATTGGTACAAGTAAAATTAGTCCACAACTACAAACTATTGTCAGTGGAAAATCTCAATTACATAAATCTCATTAGTATTTCATATGTCGTTATGCTTGTTATAAGTTATCTTTTCATTTAAAATGTATAAAATGTTAGTTGGATTCATTTCAATAATTTGTTAGTTAGTAAATAATAACCTACAACAATGTTATGAGTAGTTAGCCCATGACCATATCAATGTAGATGTCATATTAATAATTATTCAACATAAAAATAGATTACTTCAGTAAACTTAATTTAATTTGCTATAAAAAATAAATATGTTCTCTAGAAGGAATTTTCTTTCAAGTATGCTAGCTCTCCGCGGGCCGGACAAAATCTGTCCGCGGGCCGGATGTGGCCCTCGGGCCGTAGTTTGGAGACCCCTGTGCTAGATGAACGTTTTGATTATTTTTAGTATATTTGTTACATTTGTTAAATGGCAACTGAATTGATTTGTTGGTTCACACAACGGCAGCAACGTTACAGTTGGTACGGCAACTGTAATTATACTGTTGGAAACGACGGCAACAATGCAAAAATAAAATAAAACGGGTCAAAAAAAGCATTGAAAAAATTTTAAAAAATTAATTAAAAAAAAACTATTTGAGTCACAACTTCCATTTTTGCAGCGATGCGTTTCTCGGGTAGTAAACATTAACCGTGCCGAATGTGTTCCCGACCGGTAAAACGGCCTGGGATCCTATAGCGGACAGACAGACAGAATAAGCCGCTTATATATAAGATACTGTATGTATGTCTTTTTTTGTTGTTGTTGTTTGCTTGTCCACTCATAACTTCTTACCGGATGAACCGATTTTCATGAACTTTTTTTAAATCGATCGAGGGTGGTTTCCCATAGGTCCCATACCTTGGATTGACCATATTCAATAAATAGAAAAAAAGTTATGGGCTGAAATGTGGTCATTTTTTTGCTTTTTCTTCCATAACTTTTGACTAAAGAACCGATTTTGATTATTTTTTCTTTGATCGACAGAGGGTATAACTCAAATATCACACATGAATTTGACTACATCTGTTTTTTAGATAAAACGATATGGGTGGAAAATAAGTATTTTTTTATTTTAATTGGAAAGGCTATGCTTGATTTTTCTTTGTTGGGAAAATTGTTGATAAACATGAAACTCATTGTTAAAAAAGAGTTTGTTGTCATTACGATGTAATATTAAAAACCAATTATAACAAGAAATAGACTGAAGGCTTCTCTGAAGAAGAAACTAAATCCAATCAGTTTGCTTGCTCTAGTGACCCTTTAAAATCGATTTCAAAACGAAATTTGTCATACAAACGGTTAGTTTTTAGTGTCATTCCCTCAAAGAAGGTTTCCCCTTTGATACGTATGTTTTAAAAAATAGAGTATTTATATAAAAATGTATTTACTCTAAAAAGAATAAAATAAAATAATTTTTGGTAAAAAATAGAACCGACTTCAAACTATAAATTGCGCTAAAAAGTAAAAAATAAAATTTCTTTAAACAACTTCGATACGACTTTTAAACATGATTTTTGAAGTCGGTGCAAAATTATGATGGATTTCGATGCATGATTTCTTTTGTAACTATGAACCAATTACAAATATAAATGGCGTAGAATTTGCAACAGTTTCAATGTAAAATAACGCATGGCGTAATGATAATTAGACTGTCATAATTTTGCACCGACTTCAAAAATTATGTTTAAAAGTCGTATCGAAGTTGTTTAAAGAAATTTTATTTTTTACTTTTTAGCGCAATTTATAGTTTGAAGTCGGTCCTAGTTTTTACCAAAAATTATTTTATTAACCAAAAATTATTAATTAAGAAGAAGGTTATACATTCATACTGTATGTATGTCGTTTTTTTTTTGTTTGTTCACTCATAATTTCTCACCGGATGAACCGATTTTCATGATTATTTTTTTAATCGATCGATGGTGGTTTCCCATAGGTCCCGTACCTTCGTTTGACCATATTCGATAATTTGAAAAAAAGTTATGTGCAGAAATGTAGTATTTTTTTTTTGTTTTTTCATCCATAACTTTTGACTAAATGAACCGATTTTGATGATTTTTTCTTTATCCGATAGAGGGTCGTCTAACTCAAATATTGCAAATCAATTTGACTACATTTGTTTTTTAGAAAAAACGTTACGGGTGAAAAATGAGTATTTTTTATTTTAATTGGAAAGGCTTAGCTTGATTTTTCTTTGTTGGGAAATCTATTAATAAAAAATAAAAGTCATTGTTAAAAACATGTTTGTTGTCATGGGCTATAATATTAAATGAAATTACAGGCAAGAGTTTGACTGAAAACATCTCTGTGGCAAAAATTAATCCAATCAGTTTGTTTGCTAAAATCGACTTAAAAAGGGAATTTATAATACAAATGATTAGTTTTTAGTGTCATTAATTCAAAGAAGTTAAGCCCTTTGATATGGATTTAAAAAAATAGAGTATTATTTTACAAAATGTATTTACACTAAAAAGAATAAAATAAAATAATTTTTATAACAAAACAGAACCGACTTCGAATTATAAATTGCTCTAAAAAGTGAAAAATAAATTTATTCTTTAAACAACATCGATGTGACTTTTAAACATAGTTTTAGAAGCCGGTGCAAAATTATGAGTCTAATTACCATTATACCATTTGCTACTTCATATTGAAACTGTTGCTAAATCTGCGAACATATATATATTTGTAATTGATTCATGATTACAAAAGCTTTTATCTATCCTAATTTTGTACCGACTTCTAAAACTATGTTTAAAAGTCACATCGATGTTGTTTAAAGAATGAATTTATTTTTCACTTTTTAGAGTCGGTTCTGTTTTTTTATAAAAATTATTTTTTAATATTAGTATAGATAAAACAAATAAGGACAAAACTACATGAACTAAAAACATTAGTTACAAGAATACCTGGTTAAGAACCTTAGTACACCTGTAAAATCGAAAGAGCTTGCTGGATATTATGATAAAACTACACTGTAAAAAATAATAGTTCAGCCATTCACCAAAAAAAAAAAAAAATATATAATAATAATAGAAACAAGAAGTTCCGTCTAGAACTATACGAGCCTACTTTCCCGTATACACCAAATTCAAATTTATAATCTAGCTATCTCTTTCTCTCTCTTTATTATTTATCTTTAGTTCTAATTATTGAAAATATACCTTTTTCAACGGATAATACATATTCATTCACTCACTCATTCATTCTTTCATTTATTCAGCCATGCATTTATTCATTCATTCGTTACCTCATTCAAGTGTTTATTCATTCATTTACGCATTCATGTATTTATTCACTCATTTATTTATATTTTCATTTATTCAATAATTTATTCATTCATTCTTTTCCTCATTCATTTATTCATTGATTTATTCTTTCACTCTTTCATTTATTCATTCATTCATTATTTCACTCATTGAGTCACTGAGAAATATCCTTAAAAATCCCGATCAAAAAATTTCATAGCAAAATAGGCTCGTACGTTCTGGATAAACTTTCTATTTCTACATGTTCTACGTTATAAGAGCTTTCGGATAAAGTTTGTTCCAAGCAAATCGGTCCGTTACATCAGGATTTATATAGGGTTGAAATTTCCCCGTAAGCTCTGTGTTAATTTTTTGAACTGTTCAAAAATGAACAAAAACTGTTCAAATCAATATTTCACGCCGAGAACTCCTTTCAATAAGCTTTCAATAGGAACTTGGCTCTTGTGCCCAGAGTTTACAGAATTTGCTTCAATTTTGTCCATAGGCGCTAATGTTAAAATTTTTTGAACTGTTCAAAATTGAACAAAAAATTGTTCAAATCAAAAAGTGAAATATAGAAATGAGATGTCCTCGCCGAGATCTTTCGAATGCAAAAAGAATTTTTCCAATCGGACAATTCGTTCAAAAGTTATTAGGGGGGGACAGACCGACAGACCGACAGACAGACAGACCGACAGACAGACCGACAGACAGACCGACAGACCGACCGACAGACAGACCGACAGACCGACCGACAGACAGACCGACAGACAGACAGACCGACAGACCGACAGACACACTTTTTCCCCATCTCAATACCCTACTTTCAAATTTTTTATTTTTCAATCTTTATTTAATTACTTCACTTATTTTTGACTTTTCTTGATTTTTAACGATATTTTCACGATACATTAAGCCTTCTTTCATGCTTTATTATTATTTTTTTTTACTTTTACGGGAAAGTAGGCTAAAAAGGGCGAAATTTAGCTGCAACCAACATTTGGTACCAAGTTGAACCATTATAATGGTAAAGTTTCACCTAGTTTCACCATGAATGTGAAACTAGAAACCATTATAATGATTCAAGTTAGTACCAAATGTTGGTTACAGCAAAATTTCACCGTTTTTTTTCATTTTTTTAAACCAATGTTTTCAGTTCATGGAGTTTTGTCCTTATTTGTTTTACCTATGTACTACAAAGGCTCATATCCAGAAAATTCCAACATAAATAGCTCTGTAACGTATAACCTCTGTTCAGTGGCGAACTGACGACCAAAAAATCCACCATAAGGCATTATACGAATTCTGCTAAAAAAAAGAATGTAAAACTTCCCTCTTGCTTCGCTTTTCAGTCTGGAATCTTGTTATGAACGCATCATAAAATTCTGTGTGTAAATGTTTCATTCAAATCATCTAAGTCTTACAATTATGTCTAAGGAAAATAAATCCATGCTCCACGCGAATCGTCTTTGGTAAGTTTCAATTCAATCTGATGTGTTAATTCCTTTTAACGTTTTATTTGCTACTTAAAATCAATGTCTATACAGTGCACTAGTTATAACCTCCAAACAACCTCAAAAGTGATAAACACATTTAGTGGATGTGGTATGTTTTTTTTACCTTGATAAAGGTTTCAGTGAAATAAAATTGTCGCACTTTAAATTATGTTATACATCCACATTCATTCACACTTACGGATAAAATCGACAATGTATTCCCACTTTCCGTATTCAGAAACAGATAGTTAGGGGCCGTTCATAAATGATGCACGCTTTTTTCCCATATATTTGACCCCCTCCCCCTTTGTCACTATGTGTCACACTTCAACGGACCCCCTCCCCCCTTTGTCACATATCACGCTATGTTGCATAATGCACGATGTCACACTTCTTGTTACCCCCTCCCCTTGTCAAACTTTGTCACAATTTCACGAACCCCCCTCCCCCTCGAAGCGTGACATAAATTTATGAATGATCCCTTTGGTGTTTTATATTGTTAAGAAGATAGTAAACAAAAGGCCCCTACTCGCTTCCTGATTCTGGACTAAAGTCTCCTGATATATGCGTTGGACTGAGATAAGCTTTATCATGTTTTCATTTAGTATATTTACCACGTTAGTATGTATAGCATTTAGTATACGTACATTTCTACATTTCTGTATAGCAAGTTAAAATTAATAACTACTAGATCAATAAATGAACAAATGCTTAGAGGGTCCTTCGCTTGTTGAGCACCGTTCCTGCTAGACAGCCGCCTTCGGAGGCTGGTTCGTGATTGGCGAGAATTCGACGCTAGGGTACTTCGCCAAGGGTTTCACATTTTGGGGTTTCATTTAGGGGGCTTATACTCCTGTCTGCTTTGCTCCCTAGATTTATAGATTTCAAATAAATGATATTTTGCGTGTCAACTAGTATCTCTGATAGATAAAACTCGCAAGGGATGAGATCAGGCGCGATAGCTTTCAACAATATTCTTAGCACGTTGATGAGTGCTCGACGCTTGACAGGCTGACTGTCCGTAGGAGATGTACGCACAGACAGAAGCTCACAGATACATAGATAATTAGTCAAACTAATCCCAACAAAACATTAATGTGAAAAAAGGGCCAAGCTCGATAGAACAAAAACGGCCTTCGGAGTAGTCGGTGCCAGCGATAAAAGAATTGATATCTAACGGGTGCCAAGCTCCATAGCAGATCCTTTGATCATGGCTGTAAGAGCGTACAATGTTCCTTAATTTATTTAAAAACATTTTTTTATCGGATTCCTAACTTGGAAAGTGTTAATTAAGGTAAATTACATTCAAAAAATTTAACTCATTCAAAGCAATTTTTAATAGTAAAATCATGTGGCAAGCTATTATAGTTAATTTCTAATTGTCTTCTTTTCATCTTATTTAACGTAACTTATCTTAATTAACACTTGCCAAGTTAGGAATCCGATAAAAAAATGTTTTTAGATAAATTAAGGAACATTGTACTATCTTACAGCCATGATCAAAGGATCTGCTATAGAACTTGGCAGCCATTAGATATCAATTCTTTTATCGCTGGCACCGACTACTCCGAAGGCCGTTTTTGTTCTATCGAACTTGGCCCTTTTTTCACATTTATGTTTTGTTGGGATATCATTAGTTTTTGAAAAGCTAAAATGTGTGTTTTTATATTGACGATAAGTTATACTAAATTAAACCAAGCTGAATAGTCGCTATTAATTATTTAAGATTTTCTTCGTCTGTTTACATTTCTCCGTAATAAATCCGTAAACCTATATTTACTTAATTATTTTTTTATTTAAAACGTTGAAAAGTTCTGTATAACTACTACACTGCATTCTTTGTAGTCAGCTTGAGTTAAGCCTTAAGACGAAAAATTAAAGCGGAAAGTGAATTTCAATGCATCAATTATCAATTATTTACCTTCAAACGCTAGAGAGTATTGTTTACTTTAAACGGCAGAAAAATATGGCTGCCGTTTGAAGTCGTTAGGTATGATGCTACTTATGAGTATGCTAGTAACTTCGAAGATAATGTAATTTTTTGAAGTTTCGGATTTTTTCCTTTATATAGGCCAAGTTGTCTACCTTGATACACAGTTTCAAGTTTCTAAGTCTCCTAGAAGTAGGTTAGGTTTTTGATGAGTGAGTGAATTAGTGAGTGAGTGAGTGATAAAAATGACACTTTTCAAACCTTAATAATTCCATAACCATAAGAAGTACATCAATGAAATTTGAAATCCTAAAGGTTAAAGGGATCGCTATTAGACGTTCAAAATTTCAAGTATGTAGGTCTAATAGTTTTGGGGTAATGGTGTAGTCAAAAGTAGCTCGAAATGGTTCGGGTAAATACACACATTGGCCGGTGTCGCCGTACCTTAATTTGGCTGACTTTCTGAACTTGGCGTACACACTGCCGTGTGTCCAGATACTCTCTCGCGCTTGAAGGTAAATAATTGATAATTGACGCATTGAAATTCACTTTCCGCTTTAATTCTTCGCCTTAAGGCTTAACTCAAGCTGTCTACAAAGAATCCAGTGTCGTAGTTATACAGAACTTTTCAACGTTATAAATAAAAGATTAATTAAGTAAAGATAGGTTTACGGACTTATTACGGAGAAATGTAAACAGACGAAAAAAATCTTAAATAATTAGTAGCGACTATTCAGCTTGGTTCAATTTAGTATAACTTATCGTCAATATAAAAACACACATTTTAACTATTCAAAAATTAATGATATCCCAACAAAACATAAATGTGAAAAAAGGGCCAAGTTCGATAGAACAAAAACGGCCTTCGGAGTAGTCGGTGCCAGCGATAAAAGAATTGATATCTAATGGGTGCCAAGTTCCATAGCAGATCCTTTGATCATGGCTGTAAGAGCGTACAATGTTCCTTAATTTATTTGAAAACATTTTTTTATCGGATTCCTAACTTGGCAAGTTTTAATTAAGATAAGTTACGTTCAAGAAGACGATAAAAAGACAATTAGAAATTAACTATAATAGCTTGCCACATGATTTTACTAATTATTAAAAATTGCTAATTGAATGAGTTAAATTTTTTGAATGTAATTTACCTTGATTAACACTTGCCAAGTTAGGAATCCGATAAAAAAATGTTTTAAAATAAATTAAGGAACATTGTACGCTTTTACAGCCATGATCAAAGGATCTGCTATGGAACTTGGCACCCATTAGATATCAATTCTTTTATCGCTGGCACCGACTACTCCGAAGGCCGTTTTTGTTCTATCGAACTTGGCCCTTTTTTCACATTTATGTTTTGTTGGGATATATTTTTCACAAACAACTTGATTATATAGTAGATAAATATATAGTAGTGTGGGGAGAGGCGTCCTCGCTGCGTGACCTGGGTAATTCAGTTTGAATTTTAGCAGACACCTTTGCACAAATCACTTTAATTACAATTTATAATATCTAGAACAGCGGTCATTTCGTATGACTGCCGGGCGTACTAGTGAATGTATAACCTCCTTCCTTTGTGAAGTCAGTTAATAAAGCTGTAGAGTTGAGTTTGTTTGTTTGAACGCGCTAATCTCAGGAACTACTGGTCCGATTTGAAAACGTCTTTTAGTGTTAGATAGCCGTTTTATTGAAGAAGGCCATAGGCTATATATCATCACGCTAAGACAAATTGGAGCGGAGTTCCGAAAATTGCGTAAAATAGTCATTTTCTATCGGAAGAAATTATCGCATCCTTTCGAGCTTGATATCATTGAAAGGCCCGTAAAAAACTATCCTAGAAAGAGTTTTGTCCTTCGTGCTAAAATTGGAAACCTCTAAATTAACTGGAAAAGAAGTTATAAGCGTTTTTCTCCTTATTTTGAAATTATTTTTTCACGGTAATTAACTTTAATTTTATTTTATTTGCATTGCTGCATCGTTTCAACAAATGTTACAGTTGCCGTGTGAACAAACAAATCAATGCAGTTGCCATTGTTAAACAAATTTAAAAAAAAATAGTCAACGTTTATAGCATTTTGATGAGACATCGCTGTATTTGCAAAATATAATTTAAGACTAGGCGTGCCGCCTGGCGTTGCCCGGGCTAAAATAATAGATTGAGGGCGCCGCGCGTGCTTAAATACAACACGGCATTGAAATTCTTAATTATCTATCCATACACAGACATATAGACCCGGACCGATATTAATAAGCAATGGCCGTCGCGCGAGCCTAAATAAGAGCAACAGTCCCTAAAAATCATAGATTAATTGATTATAATGCTCGTAATTTTTTTTTTTTTTTTTTTTTGGCGTTCGATTTTTGTTAAGAAACCGTTGTACGCCCGGCGCTGCGCGAGCTTAAATACAACACCGCCATTGAAAAACTTTATTAGCTATCCATACACAGCCATACAGACTCGGACCGATATTAATAATAGAGAAATAATAATAGAGAAATTCAAAAGAGTTGCATTAGAATAAGGACAATTAATTTAAAAGTCCCCGTTAAAATACGAAAAATAGTTTTTGTTAGATAGCAGTTGATAAATAAATTAAAAAGAAAGAAGGATAAATTTATTATTGCAAATACTTTTCTCCACTAGACCCCTACCTGTTAGCCGAGGCCTTAGGACGCACGGGGAGAGGTAGTGGGGTCTACGGATTTTACATGCACATATCCCCAAGTATACATGGTGGTCTTCAGAGGGTATCTAACGCGCGACCTTCCAGGTGGAAGTCCGACGTGCTAACCTAGGCTACCACGGCCCTTATTATTGCAAATACTAAATTGAATCAGTATACTATATACATCAAATACTTAATTGATATTTATCAGATTCCGGATGTAAATAAATGTCGAAAAACTAAATGCACATAAAGTCGAAAAGATATTTAACAGGTAGTAAAATAAAGTTTACTGTAAATTATCTGTAAAATAATCTTATAATAATCTGCAAAATAAAAATATTATTTACTATATCATCAAAATGTAAAGTTCAAAATAACTAACTGCACATAAAAAGAAAAATATATTTATCCGATTCAGAATGTAAATAAATGTCGAAAAACTAAATGCACATAAAGTCAAAAAGATATTTAGAAGGTAGTAAAACAAAGTTTACTGTAAATAATCTGTAAAATAATCTTATTATAATCTGTAAAATAAAAATATTATTTACTATATCATCAAAATATATATTAATATCCAAGTACTATATCATCAAAATATGTATCAATATCCAAGATAAGAAATTTCAAAATTTTATGCTTATCAAAGCAAAAGTTTTAACGAAATTTCAAAACTAACACATGTATAATTTCGGGATATAGTCTTACCAATCTGTAAAACAAAGTTATAATAATCTGTAAAATAGAAATATTAATTACTATATCATTAAAATATATATTAATATCCAAGATAAGAACTTTCAAAGTTTAATGCTTTTCAAAGCAAAAGTTCTAACGAAATTTCAAAACAATAATTTTATCGAAACTGGAAAAAAGACCGCTGCCACTCTAAGAAATATAAAAAAAGCGAGTACGATAAATAAATAAATTAAAAAGAAAGAAATATTAATATCGCGTACATTAATTGTTCAGATTGCAAATACTGCGAGCCTCACGAAAAAGTTTTTATTAAATAGCAGACGATAAATAAATGAAAAAGAAAGAAGGATTAAATTTATTATTGCGAATACAGCTAAGCCTCACTCAAAATGCTAGAGAAACATTGATTATTAGTATTGTTGATTTGTTACAAAAATGGCAACAACTGCATTGATTTTAATTCACACGGCAATTGTATTATATATTGTTGGAACGATGCCAACAATGCAAAAATAAAATGAAACTTGCAAAAAATTGCGTTTTTAATTAATATCTCCGCTAATTAAAGCCGGACACGGATGAGACCGGGCGATATGGCTTCCCCGGAAAATTCCGAATCCGACGACACTCGTCCCGACGTCGGGCAACCTGCCGTTCTCGAGGAGATGAGGTGACAGACACACACACACAGACGCGGACAGGTTTTAATAGTATAGATAGACCGTGCAACGCCGGGCGTCGCAGCTAGTCTTTCATAGGATCAAATGATTTTAACCTTTTAACTACGGGTTACGGCAATAGACGATTTGGCGAAACTTTTCTGTGGTGCGGGTAACGTCAATAAGCGATTTGGCGAAACTTTCCTGTGGTGCGGGTAATAAGCGATTTATTGAGGGTAATTGAAGTAATTTACTTTTTTTATTGGTTAGCTAATAACAAAATTTGCTATGGCGAAAGTTCATGTAAGAAACTCATGAAATAAACATAGAAATAGATGTATCGCCATTTATGCAATTTTTGGATACTTTTTTCTTTTGGCGTTTAGACAAACAGATTTGTGAATATATTCCGGTAGTTAAAGGGTTAAACACGTTTAACCGCAAACCGTTGGGATGCATCAAAACCATAACCTCCTTCATCGATTCTCCAGACAATCCTACCCTAAACAGTAGAATCTTCTTTTGCATCGATTCAACTTATTCTAAATTCCACTAAAACGTACGTGTCCGTTAAATGAGCAGTAGCGGAAACAAGGCGCCCCACCAGATAATGATAGCACCTGGAGTTTGGGCGGACATAAGCAGAGTTTCCAAAGAATGCTGATTCTTTTCTAACGAGTTTTGACATTAATGAAGACTTTCTGACGCCGTTCGTGATATCTTCTCTTACTCTGATGCCACGAAAATAACATAGTTGCGCTGCACAGAGTTTCGTAAATTCATCTTCGATTAAGAATTCCAGAATCTTGATGCATCGTGGTTGTCTGATGAGAGATTTTCGGAAATTAATGTTACGCAAGTTGCACTTTAGAGTTTGAGTGATTCGTTATGCTGAAAAATAAATTTATTGTTAAGAAATAACTATACATACTCCATGTTGACTTAAATCACTCAGTATAATTGCATCAGGAAATCACATTGTATTTTATTATGTCTTATCTTTAAGCACAATCAGAAAAAGCGGAGCAATTTCCACACACTTTTACTACTTAGTCTAATAATTTTCTTTTTGCTTTTGTCAAATCATAAATATATAATATAAAAGAGTAGAAATATCTCTTATTAACAAAACCTTGTTTAAAGTTATAAAAACGTGCTCCAGTATTTCTTTTAACTATAACCGCAAGAAGATGTTGATTTTATTATTTGTCAATTGCAAAAAAACAGCAAAAATTATACCAAGAAAAATAGAATGTTATGCAGTTAAAAGACGTTTTTCCTCTTTCTTGTTTTGTGTGAGCAAGTAAAAAAATTCATTATAAAGAAATGCTTAAAGTAAAACTGACAGAAGCTCTCCCCAAAAAAGTACCTTCGTTAAACTAACTCAAACACAATTCTACAAAAACAGGGGAAGGGGGGAACGCATTGCATTCTTGAGAATCCCGTTCTAAATTAAACTATCTCATCATTGCCAACTGCTAGACAACTTTAAAAATCAACAAACAGAAAAAGAAAGTTCTTTTTTTTTTTGTAACTGTTAGTTTCAGCTTTTCTAAAACAAAGTTTTTTTTTTTTTGAATGCATAAATGAATGGTTTAAAAGCAAGGAAAAACAAATAATCATTTTTCTTGTTTTGTAAGTTTTGTTACCATGAAAAAGGCCTAATATGTCGTGAAGGATAACTATTTCATATCACATGAACCCTAATGGGTTACTGTTCTTTTTTTTTTTGTGTGTGTGTATGTTGTTTTGTGTGTTCATTTTCCAAATTATGTGTAGCATTTTCTGAGATAAAATTTAAAGTAACCCTTTTGTGACATATTGTTTTCGTCACCATCATTACTTCGCTTTTAACCACCAAAAAAACAACAATACACATTTTATACATTTTGTTTTGAATATATATATACATATATATAATATATATAATATATGATTTTTGAAAATACTAAATTGTTGCATATTAACAAATCCATCGTTGTTGGACACGAGTTTGTAATAAAAAGCGCATATTTGTGTTACAAAGCAAAATAGCTTTTTTTCTCTTAGCTTCACTTGCTGCACTGAAAAAAGATGTTGTAATTATGAAACAAGGCTCTGTCATTTTCATAGCAATTTCTGCCACAGTAACGTTGTGTTTCTTAACACATACAAAGGGTTCAAATAAAGAACTTGTCTCTGTAATGAAGAGACGCATCTATTAAAACTTTCTGAAATTCTTTACTCATCTACTCTTTACGCGTTTAAATCATAAAATTGTGAAAATTTGAAGACGAATTTCTATGAGATATATGGATACATATTTTTAATCATCTAATCTGAATACTCTGCCTGAAAAAGTACGCATAACAGATGATTCTTATTGCAAATTTGTACACACAGAAAAACAAGATAATTAGTAATGGCAAAAAATTACTTTGAATTTTTTATTGACGGCTTCCAAGAATAAATTCCTTGCATATCAGCTAAGTTTTTAAGTTAGTTCCTTTTTTTCAATTAATTCTTACTTTTAAAGCACTTGCTTTTGAATACTTAATTTTGTTTCTTTAATTCTTCTGCAGTTAAGAAGTGCTTCCCTTTCAAGAATGCACTTTAATTGTTCTTTCTGTAAAAAATAAAAGAAAAAGAGAACTTTGGAAATAGGCGCCATCACTTTTTAATTTCTAAAAGATTCATCACTTTCATTTCTCAGTTCTTGGTAACTGTAACTGTAAAAAATGACTCTCGAACTTATGCAAAAAAAAATTAATAATCATAAGAATAATGATAATGATAAAACTGACTTATGAAATAAGCTTAAAATATCAACGATGGCATTTTCTTTTTGTTTATTGGTTCACAGTTTTCTGAGAAAATTTCATTTCTTTTTCTCACTCTAGATAAGCTCCATAAAAATGGCTATTTTTTACTCAAAGAAATTTAAGCTATTAGTCACGCGAGAAATAAACTGTATACGGACATTTTAAGTAGTTGCAAAGTTATTTAATTTTTTCGTATTGCGTTTCGTTTTACAAGGCAGATATTATTTTACATCATAAAATAAATTTAAAGGAAACTATTTATTTAAAAACTTCATAAAGAATTTTAATTCCTTTATAAAAAAAACTTCATTATTAATCCGACTGATATTTCGCTTTTTTTTAGTAGCTCTGATTTGAAATATGTGCACCAGCCACGTTTGTTATGTTAATTGTAGGGGAAAGTTGGATAAAACCGGGACCCAACAGTTTTAGCTTGATTAGTATTGCTATTTGTCGGAAAACGCTTGAAACTTGTTGAAAACAACCGCCATGTTATTTGAAGTTAAATGAAAGGCAGTGTTGTTTATTTGTTTGTCAACGCCGATGTTTCGAAAAATTCGAGTGGAAAAGTTTTGATTTTTACACCACCGTATTCACTTTGTAGTTTCTAACTGCCTATAGATTTATTTTATGTAAGTACAACATTTGATAACACCTTTTTCAGCAGTTGTTTTAAATTATTAAACCAGCTTGAAACGTGCTAAGCCGTCTTTTCTGATTAATGGCGTTGTCGGATAAAACCGGGACCTTGGCAAGTCGGACAAGACCGGGTAGTACCCGGTTTTGGACGACCTTTTTTTTTTTACTGTGTGAAATATCAATAGTTTAATCTGTAAAATATAAATCTTAAAGAATTATCTCATAAATGGTATAAAATTAAATCTTTATTACTTTTTAGGAGGGACTTCGTATGAATATAGGCTACTATATTAGAGAATCCAACTTAGTACAAATATAAAACTAAAATTATTAACATTTAAAATAAAGATTTTTTTTTTAAAATTAAATCGTGTTTGTCAGTTTTTTCCAAAAAATGTTTTTTTTTTCTTTTTTTTAAGTAGGGTAGAATGAAAAAATTAATGCTTTTACAAATTTATAATGTTGTTAGGATAGAAATTGCACCCATAAAAATTAAGGCTGCTCGTCAGTCAATTTCCAAATTCGGCTCACTAATGTTAAGTGTATGGGCGTGTGATGCATTCGTATTTTCTAAAATGTCTCCTCGGGAAATTAATTAAAAAGAAGACATCTTTTAAGAAGTCTACACAGAAAAAAGAATTCAAAAATACATTTTCCCGAAGAGATATTTTTAACCCACCTATGTATCTCAGTATAGGATGGCCATTGTGCCAATTTATTGTTATAAATAAATATTTCAGTAGTAAGACAACATCATTTTTTAAGTGTTCCTAAACATACCCGGTTTTATCCAACCTGTTTTACAAAAACAGGTACTTTTATGCTTCCAAAAAAAAAAATTATTTACGCTGCAGAAGATTGTTCTTCCACATTGAAAAATATTTATTTCTGTAACTAAAGGACTAATTTATCATTCAAATAAAAAATTAAGCAATTTTTTTCACCTAACTGCTTAGGAAAAAAAGAAAACACTTTGGGACCCGGTTTTGTCCAATTTTCCCCTATACAGTCGACCGGCGTTACAACGACTCTGCATTACAACGGCTCAATTCGTTTCAACAAAGAAAAAAGACGCGACCAGAACAACTGCTGAACGCTGATTCAACATAAACAGTCGAAAAAGAAGCGATCGACTTAGTTACTTTTGGAGAAATGCAAGAATGCAGTAAGTACCCTTTGGGGTCAGCGAGCGCAACGAGTCCAAGTGGAGCTGCTTGCAGTTCCCGGAGTTAGGAAGGGACAGTGGGTAGCCCCTCTAGTAATTGTTAATTTTCTGCACGCAAACGAATATCTTCTCAACGTTATTATTACAGTAACAGACTACGCCTCGTAAATTTGCTCGTAACCAACAAATACCAAAAAAGAACATATGTAAATGTAATATTAACATTTCGTTTAAAACACCCGGTCCTTTTTCATAATCTTTTTATATATTTCCATTTTTCTTTATTATTCTTCATATTTACTTAATATTCTGTTTATTAACTATCGTCTGCAGTTCTTAATATTTAAAATAATTACTTTAATTTCCAAAGTTTGTAATATTACTAGTGTTATTTCTCCCCCGTTTTCTATTACGTTTCCTTCCCCTCTCCTTCGAAGCACGAATGCAGAAATTTCGCTGCGAGTACGTATCATATACTAGTAAGCACGGCGGTCATATGAAATGGCCGCTGCTCTAGATATTATAAATATACAATTCTCCCAGTAACCGGAAATGCACATCAAAGATATATTTATCAACTAGAACAGTAAAGTTTAATGAATAAATAATAAACATATAATAATTTCGGAAAAAAATATTCTTACCAAAAAAAAATATAACTTATTATAATCTGTAAAACAAAAATATTACTTACTATATAATCAAATTATTTGTGAAAAATATTTATTTATGTCCAACGTAATCATCATCAAAACAATAGTCTTCACGAAACTGGAAGAAAGAGCGCTGCCACTTTAATATATATAAAAAGCGTAGACGATAAAAAATTAAAACAAATAAAGAAGGATTAAATAAAATTCGCGTTTACATTAATTCAGCTATTCTTAACCTGCGGGGCGCAAGAATATCCAAGAGAAAATATTACTTTAAAAAATTTATTAACTGACTAGAACAAAATACATAGAAAACAAAATACATTTCGACATGTTTAATAACTTATTAAAGTCAAACAAATTACTAAATTAAAACTTTCTCAAACAAAACATTCTAACTGAACAACAAATTTAATAGTTATTAGTGACTTCCTTAGGCCTGCCTTTCAAAGCAAAGTTTTTGGAAAGAAGGCTTAATATTAGAAATAGATACTCTCAGTTGCTTCTATATTTAGACGAGACCTATACTTTGTCTTCAAAGAAGCCACAGCAGAAAATCCAGTTTCACAAAAGTAGGATGTTGAAAATGGTAATAGAATGCGAAATGCCCTTGTTTATAGCGCAGAAAGTTCATAATCTACAAATCTCCAAAATTGAAATAGTGATTTATTACCTAAATTACTCGTTTTTACTCTTGTTTTGGCAGTTAAAAATAATTCAAAAACAGAATCAGTACTCAATATACAGTATTGTTGTATACATTTTATGGTAAGTGGGGGGGGGGGGGCGATGAAAATTATGATAGAAAATTGGGCACCGAATACTGAAAGGTTGCGAAAAGCTGCATTAATTTTTAACGGATATTGCAAATGTAGCGATGCCTCACTTAAAATGCTAGAGAAATGTTTTGATTTTCATTTTAGAAACAATTGTGTAGATGGCAGCACAATGCAGTTTTCTCGGAGTAAGAAATTCGGAATATGCTATCGGCGACAAACAGATACTTAAGCGGCTTATATATGAGATAATGTGTATATGAATGCATTGTAGGTAAAGTAGTTATGCGTTCAAAGATAAAACAACGCAAAAAAGCACAAATTGTCAGAACAAATATTGCATTCGAGGTTACAATGCCTCTTTATTTGCGATCAACATGAAGAGGCTCCATTGTAGTCTCAAAATACCTATTTGCGATCTCCATGAAGAGACTCCATTGTAGCCTCAAAATAGCTATTTGCGATATTTGTTTTGACAATTTGTGCTTTTTTTGTTTTATCTTTGTACTTATATTACAGCACAAAGCATTTTGATCATTTGTCTTACAGTTCTATAAGACAAATGTGTTCGTCAGTATTTCAACAAAGTATTATTCCAAGAGTTTCTGCGGTATTTTAACACTATAATGTTACGCGAATACAAGACTACTAAATAAAAATTCTACTAGGATCTACTTACAAAATAATCGCTTTGAATAAAATAAATGTTTGCTTTCGAAACAAAATTAAAATATGCTGTCGCGCGACGTTCTTGGCTTAGAAGATTTTATTTCACCAAATATCTCTTTTAGATCGGCATATTATGGGATTCAGAAGACATTGAATATCTTCTATGTATGAAAAATCTGCATTTTAAGAGAAGATGCGATCAACTGAAAACTGGATGACCAAAAGAAGGAGCCTTTTATGAGAGGCACAAATGCATCAAAATGCGATCTGAAAAATTCATAACTTCTAACAATGGCCATGCAAATACACGCCAGGGATGTCAATAAATCTATTCAGCACAACGGGGTAGGAGGAAAGGAACAGATCTTTAAAGCTCCAGTAACCTCGAAAGGCCATATTAAAAACTCCAGATCATTTTTCGTTTGAAAGTAGCTGTCAAAATTGTTGCAAGTTATGAAATATGAATGGATGTTAATTTTGATAACGTCTTTGTTTAAGAGATTCTACGTCAAGTTTGAATTATTTCACAGATATTTTAATACAAGAGCGAAATCACATTTAAATGCAATAAATTTCGCTTATTTTAATATTTCTACATATTTGCCGTATTGCATTCCCATACGCAACATCATCAATATTACATTTGTGCGGAAATGGTTTTTTCTCATTTAGTTTCTGCACAAAGGTAAACAAACAACCGAGTACTGAAACTTATAAATTTCAGTTTAGACACTTAGAAGCATGGGGGTTTAAGTGACAAAATCAAAAATTTGAAGATAACTAGGGCAATGATAGGGAAAGCCTGTGGGTTGTTGTTGTTGTTGTTGTTTCTAATGCCACTTGGATACCCAAGCTCCTGTTCACGGAGAGACTAGGAATTAAGGCCGTTTCAAGCTGAGCACCAAAGGTGGAAGTACGACTTGTCTCATAATATACTTGGAGGACACCAGATGGTACCACCACAAATCCGCCACCTTCCTTTTCAGACCTATGGGTGAAGGTAAGGGAAAATCTCCACCCACCGGTACCCTCGGAACTGCCTCGGGACTTCAGGGTAAACGGATTTTACATGCACGTATCCCCAAGGGTACATGGCGGGCCTTCAGCGGTTCGGGTATGTACCGCAACTGCAGCCATACCGTATATAGCAGCGAGGCCTTCACGGACTATCTCCCTGTAGAAGGGGATGCGACTGCAGCGCAATCCTCCATGTCTCCCCACAAACTCTCTGACAAACTGACTACCAGCACCAGCCATAGGGGCTGGGCTGGCAGAGCTTTGCCTACCTGCTTTACCGACCCGGGCCATAGTCATGCTACAAAGCAAGCCTTACGTCACCCGAATCGGATAGTGCTATTTTAGTCGCCTCTTACGACACGCATAGCTACGTCGGCGCTATTCTACTCCCGCCACTGCAGGGAGTCAGCGGTTCGGGTATCGAATCCGAGACCCTCCGATCCGTAGCTCGACATCCTAACCGCTGAGCTACCATGCCCCCCTCCCCCCCCCCCAATTTGTAGAAAAATATATTAGCTGTAGCCTCAACAGATGCTGCTCCCGAACGTGATTTGGAGAGTAATTGGTATTGAAACTACCATAAATCCGAACTTTGAACGCGTTTCACTCAGAATCCTTCTTTGGTAAATTACATCAATTTGCATCTTATATACGAGTATTCATGTACGACCAAAGTTCTACACACTTTCTATATTGTATTCTCTTTCGCAACATCAGTACTCGGTTGTTCACCTTCGTGCGGCATCTTTTTTTCTCTAAATTAGCTTCCGCGCGCAGGCCTCAGCCATGTACTGATGATAAATTGTTCGCATGTTGTTATACTTTGTACAGCACAGACGTGTTTTGCAGTTATAAGGAGCCAGATTTTGAATGAGAAAAAGTTTTGCTCATCAAGACGTAAGTTGAAGTCCCAATGTTTTAGTTTTGAGTTGGCGTCTCATTGATGAATTTTTTTTTTCCTTTAAAACTTTTTAATAAAAAAATTAACTCAAATACAGTAGAGTCTGATAATAATTTAACTTTGTGCAAGTAAACTGTAATAGAAATATAATTTCACGTTAATTTAAAGCACAAATGAGCATTAAAACGCAGACATATGTTTCGGGATTGCTTGAAATCCCTTTTTCAATGCGACAGGGAGCTTCTAGATGCAAAACATCCAAATAAGCTTTGTTTTTGTTGTTTTGTCTGCTTCATGTGGATGTTTTGCATCTAGAAGCTCCCTGTCACATTGAAAAAGGGATTCCAAGTAATCCCGAAACATATGTCTGCGTTTTAATGCTCATTTGTGCTTTCAATTAACGTGAAATTATATTTCTATTACAGTAGAGTCTCTTTACAACGAAGTCTCCATTCGACGAGTTTCTATGCATAACGAAGTTTTACATTGGAATGTTATTTAACATTTAAAATGATGACGAAGCAGTTGTTCCCCTCTTACAATTTTTTTCAGACGTTTATTTTTCATTTTTTTATTATTTCTCAAGACAGCTACTTATATTTCTCAGCAACCAATTCGCTCACAAAGCAATGGAAAATAACAAAATTTTCGAGTAAACAAAAGTAAATACATACTGGTATAGACTATTATTTGGTAATTGTTTTCACTTTGTAGCCTTTTATTCAGGCAATAAAAAGCAGAATAATTATAGCGAATTTATAAGGTATACGAGTACAGCTAATTTTTCAATTTGAAAGGCATAATTAAATACTTCTGAACTTATCGCACTTACTAAAGGGTGTGCAATGTTTATTTAAATAGCTCCCGAAATTTCCAATCCCCGTATAAGGAATTTTTTTCTACAACGAATTGTTCAACTGTATAAAGAACTTTCGTTATATAGGAAGACTAAACTGTATATGCCTTACATATATTTGAGATTCGTAATAACTGCATAAAATGCTCATGGAACCTTAAATAAATAATTTTTTCAACTTTCGCGCCAACAAAATGCATCAGTAAGTTGAAATGCATTAAGGCATATTTATTAAATAAATACTAAAGCATTCCGTATTTTGAAGGACGAAATAAGTAATTTTAAAACAACAAATTCATTTAATTTACATAAATACTTAGTTTGAAACACTTAATTTTCTTAAAAGCCATTTAGAATTAAAAGAGTCTTTATTTTCCTTAAAAATACGAAACTCTTAAACACTTTTTCTTTCAAATATAAGGACGTTTTGTGTAATCACAGGCATTTCTCAACGACTTTGACTTTTCAGAAAGTCCTAAAAACCTCTCCACGTTTGAAGACTTACAAATTTAAAGATGAACTTTTGCTAAAAGCCATTTTGAATACTTGTTATCTTTGTTCATTGTGAGAGAAAAAAATACTTTGCAAGCGCCCTTTGAATTATATTTTTATCATGCTTGAATAAGAGAAAACTAAATTCCATTATTTCCAATCCACAATTGCCAAGAGTGGCTCTTAATGCGAACGAAATTTCGTATGATTGAAACTTATTTATTCTGCTTCCATTAAATGGAATGTTTTATTCAGCAATACATACATGACTAAGAAAGTTTCTAAGACTATTTTTAAATTAGTTTTGTTGAAACAATTCATCATTCTGCTGACATTTTATATTGTAAGAAAAACGAAAAAGAAATTATGAGAAAAGAATTTTTAAAAAGAAGCATAAACTGTGTTTGAAGCGATCCTTTAACGAAAGGAAAACTGTAACTTATTAAATGTTTTTAGACAGTTACAAAAGTTATTTTATAGAATATGAGGATTTTGAAGCACGTTTTATTGTTGGTTTTCTAGCCTTTAGCTGATGAACTGAAATGTTTGATGCGAGTTGCTACGAAAATTAAAAATCAACAAAAAATTAAGCTCAAAATTTTGCAAAAATTGCAGACACGTGTTTCGTGGTTACAAGGAACCCCTTTTGCTATGCTAAAGAATGAGCTTCTGGATGACAAACATCTAACTGGAAGCTCATTCTTTTGCATTGAAAAAGCGTTCCTTGTAATCTCGAAATATGTGTCTGCAATTTTTTCGAAACTTTGGGCTTAATTTTGCGTTTATTTTATTTTATTTTCCATAGTCCGAAAAAAAGAGAGTCAGAGAGAGATTTGCTTGTTTTTAGCTTTTTTGCAATTGATAAAAACGTAAGTGGTAAAAAGGTTTTTTGTGGAACATTTCCGATTATGTGTTTTCCAAAATAATTACTTAATGAAAAGTAAAGAAAATGTGGAAATACGCTATGATACAATAAGTAATAAAAAAAGTAGTCAATGTTGATGCAGGACGAGACCAGAGGAAACTTTGGGGGAGGCCCGCAGCGGCTCTGACGTGTAAAAGTCAACGTTGATGTAAATGTAAGTGACAGTTTATTACACGAAACAATACGTAACAAGAAAGTAGCCAAGTTTCAATTTCTAACAACGATATAATAATTAACACGAAAGTAGCCAATTTTTATATAAATGTGAGTGGAAGTTTATAACAACACAGGGCGATTAACATGACTTTAGTTATTGTCGTGTATAGTATGAAAACATAATTACTGATTCAAAGGACATTTCTTGAAGATAAGTACAAGATAAATAGGATGTTATTCTTACTGGTGAATATGAGAAAACTATCTGCACCCGGCCACGCGTTGCTTTGGCTCAGTCTGGTTTGATGGAAAAGCAAGCGAAAGCACATATTTCTAATATGTTTCATTTTACAATGCTTGTTGTTTTATTGTCTGCAAATACAGATTGTCTGGTTTACCCATTCTAGAACACGCAATATATAATTGTCCACGTGATAAGCCACGTGTCTAGATCTAAATTGCTCAGTAAAATTAATGTTGATTGAAATTAATTTTTCCAGCCGCTCAGCCCACTCCTTTAGTTTCTCTACTTAATTTCAGAGTTTTGCAATTAGGACAGATTTGCCTCATAATGCCGATGAGAACCATGTGGGCTCGAACTATAATCATAACCTGGGTTGTATCGGAATGTAAGACGATTGTACCGTGTGGTTGCTGAGCACGGAATCTTAATCGACACTGTTCTCGTTCTCGTTGACGTCTTTCAGCCATTCTCAACCTGTCGTGTTCATTATCTTGAGAACGAAGCAGATGTGAAGCTGCAAAATGCAATCGCTGCGCTCGCAACCGTGCATCCTCAAGTTTGACTGCACGACGCTCTGCTGGTTCATCAGTACGTATTTGAGCTATTGTTTGTCTGTTCAGCTCGTTCGCTTCTTCCCGTTCTTCCCCGGTGTGATTTGCTATTACTCGTCGTACTGCTTCCGTTCAACGACTTCGAGGACCTAAGTTTGACTTTTTGCGAGGCATTTTGAGAAATACCAAAATATGAAGACCAATAAGAAATAAACACTGACTCGAAATGAGAAATTCCAAAATAAGCCTAATCCAAATGAAAACAGAAGAAAATTCCAAATACAGCTGTTGTCATTCAAAGCTAACTTATGTTTGCTTATTATTAACGAAATATTTCAGTTAAAGCATTAAAAAACGAAATAATTCAATCAAAATTAAAATTAATTAAAAGTGGTATATAAAAATACGCACGTATTCGAACGCAATGTTCTGGCAAATTTTCAAAGCAATCGGTGAAGTACTTTCGAATATTTGAGGTTATGAACAAACGAACACTTACATTTTTATTTATATAGATATTATATAACTATTTACATTACATTCAAATTCTTAACTATTTTTTGTAATAACTTAAAGTATTTTACGTCTCATTTGTGTTCATTTATTTATATATGTTTTAATTCGATTTAAAACTCTATGAATTTGTGTATTTTTCCCCATCACAATTATTGCATAATTTATAGCATATGACGTCAAAAGCATTTGATCTATTTATTTTGCTCACTTCCTTTAGCATTACCGAAATTAATTTAATTAGATAGTAAGTTTAAATTTTCTAAAAAGAAAAAAAAACGACTTTTTTTTTTGTTCTAATGTATTCTTCTTCGCATTCTAAAACTAAATGAATAAAACAATAACTTAAAACTGAGCACTTTGAGCGCTTTTAAAAGCTCTAGCCCCGAAACTATTAAGTCGCTTTTTATAAATGAAAGTTCTATACCAAATTTGTATCATTGACTGCTATTTTTGAAACATTTTTAATTAAATTTCCTTAAAAGCTGGAAAATAATAAATTAAATTATATCGTTTAATATCTCATGACGTACTTTGATCTTTAACAATAGGTAAGAAAAATATGAATTTTCAACAATAGGGATTATGCTGAGCTTTGAAACGGGAGTAGGTTTCAAAAGGATACTTTAGAAAAAAGTTTCTTTTGTGTTCGGCTTCCCAGAAAGAAATCCCCTCAGTTTTAAGCATTGATGAGTTAATCTCAAAATAGGAAATATAATTTTTACCGAAGTTTTCAGAATGACTGCATTTTATGATAAAAAGATTTAGCCCTTCTCAGTGCAAGGAAGTTTTAAGAAATAATAACAGAAACCTGTACGAAGGCTTTAGTTAATAGCATTTAATAATCTGACTTCAGTTTATTAAAAAAAGAAAGCTAAGACTTTCCTTAAAGTGTACTTTCCAGTACATGTAAAGGTATCTTTGTTTTTCACATTAGGAGTAAAATTAATTCCTAAATAACTTACTTTAAAAAATCAAAATAACTTTGCAAAAAGATTTTAATTCGATTTATTTTTTGTAGCTGAATTTTATATGGTAAAAAAAAATTTCACTGCTCCAGATATTTCTGCTATCACAATACAGAATTATTCTTTCTTTTTTCTTAATTTTTTATATAAAGAAACAAAATATATGCTTTAACGACATAGCGTCACTGCAAGTACTTTTCTTTGTTTATTTATTTATTTCTTTTTTCGTTTTCCGCCCCCCTCCCCCCCATAATTATTTTTTCCCATATGTAATTGCCCACAAATCCACTCCTAAGTTGAACTTGATTGTATTTATTAGTAACTTTTACGTACTAATTTAAGTAAGAGCTTCTCTCTCTCTTTATAGATAGATATATTACTTCACATGAGTCGTCTAGGTTCAAAACCAGCTCCCATCCAAAAAATAAAATTTTTCACGGCGGGCAAAAATCTAATATCTAAGAAATTCGAATTTAGACTTTTAACTTGCTGAAATTTTAACAAAAAAATAATTTTTTCTTGGACGATATTTAGAGATATGATGTAGCTGCTTTAGAAAATTAAAAAATTAACACCATATGAAGATTACTTTAAACTATTAGAAAGTGTAAAAAAGTTGAAATCGAAAAAAATGGATGTATCTGGTTTTGAATCTAGACTACTCACATATTACTTCTTTCGAAAACCTAACTCAGAGTAACGATATAGAAAACTTTTTCGAGTACGAAATTAAACTTGGCCTTGCATTTGTATTTTGCTTACTAGGAAAAAAATTATTTTGCAAACGATCAAAAAGGCAAGACTGCGTTGAATAAACTGATATCTTTTTACTTCCTAAAGAACTTAACATTTACTGGGATTTTTCAAAGGAATTCTTTATACTAAACATTTTTTTCCCTCCAGCAGTTAGCTTTATGCAAAAATTTATTCAATTTCTTTTAGTCAACAGAGTAATGTAAACAGTAACAAGGGATTTTTTTACATTTATTTCTCTTCACATTCGAGTTAAAGACACAATTTACGTTTCTTAACTTAATGCAATTTCATTATAAGAGGAAAAAAGAAGACTTCTTTGCAATGAGTTTGTTAAAACTTAAAAATACAAGAGAAGAAAAAGAAGTGTTATGTACGTCTAATTTACAAATTGCAAACATGTAAAAAATTTGAACAAAACTATTCGTCTCTCTCTTTCTCTTTTCTCTCTCTCTCTCTCTCAATGTCTGTCTCTCAAAAAGGTAATGAGAATTCGAATCACATACATTAGAATGAAAATTAAAAACTGCCATTGTACGTGTAAAACTGACTTAAAAATAAAAATCTTAGTTTAAAAAGAATATGTTAATATATTTTTCTTAAAAAATACTTAAGGTTTTTAAGGCTATTGCCTCTTTGCGATACTCTCAAACAGTATTTTTACTTAGTTACGTCTCTTGCTGCAATTACATAGCGATTAAAACTTTAAAAAGCAATTAGGGATCATTCATAAATAATGTTACGCTTCGAAGGGGGAGGGAGTTCGTGAAATTGTGACATAGTGTGACATGGGAGGGGGTAACAAGAAGTGTGACATTCCTGCTTATGCAACATAGCGTGACATGTGACAAAGGGGGTAGGGGTCAAATATGTGGGGAAATTGCGTGACATCATTTATGAACGATCCCTTAATGAAATTCAAGCCAGTTTCCAATAAAATCCCCTTACTATTTACTCCATAGTTTGATTTCAACTTAGCAATTTCTTTATTTCATTTTGCTTCTCTCATTCATCCATTGACAATCTATACTTAAAAAGAGTATTACCAAAAGTAAACGATGAACACACAAACGTATGATTATCATTGTAGTTTAATTATGAATAAACAGATATATAATCAGACTATTAGGTAAATTCATTACTTTTTGAGTGAACATTCTGAAAACAGAAAATGTAATATGTTCCTGTATGATTTGAAAGGAGTGATAAAATTTAAATTTAAAAAAAAAACCTGACGTGAACACCACATTTCTTTCTTGTACGCCTGTTAATACATATTTGTAAAACGCAACAACGTAAAATGGGAGAGAAAAGTAAGAATTTTGGTGTAACTCCACAAGAACATTTGTTTTTTTGCTCCGGTTCTGCTTCAGTTTTAAGCAAAACTTTGCTTACTCTGTTCATGCTCCATGCTCTGTTTTAAACCGCTGTCGTAGACTACAAGGAGACTTCTTTAGGGTGTCAGTAAAATTATTTCATTCCCGCCCACCCCCCACGATTATGTAGCATCATTCAAAATAATCCACCACTTCTCTTTTGGACTAAAAAAACTTTTAAAACATCAACACTGTTTACATTTAGTATAGTTCCTCTTAAACAATAGACTGGCAAATAATATTTTAGTTACAGAAAGAACTTAGTTAAAATGAAGGTATAAAAATAAAGGTTTTGATACTAATCCCCTTCTTGGGATTCGAAACCAGCCGTGCATGAGCTTTTTTATGGTATCCACGACCATATCTTAATGCTTTTATCCGCCACACAATGACCAGGAAGATAGTTTTCATCGATGTTAATAGCAGAAGTTGCAGACAAAGCTGAAAATCCCTCAGTATTTTGGAGCTTCGCTAATTTTGAAAAGCCCGCTCAAAATTTAAACTTTCACAAATTTGGATTTTCTAAATTCGTGAAAGAGGAAGTCTTAAAGGGATTTCACGATGTAATTACGAGTTCCTGAATGAAACATATGATAAGTTTTAAACTGCTTAAAAGAAAATGTAAATGTTTAACCAATTTACGCGAGAATAAGCCAGGGGGTGATTACGTTTAATAGAAAATGGATGCGATGTTACATTCATATTTCGTAACTATGTGATATTTTATAATTAAAATACTTAAAAATGTTAAAACTGATGGTTTGCTTGTAAATAAAGTAGAAATTGAAACTAACTAAAATCTCTGGGACATTAAGATTGGAGACTTTTCATGATTCACAAATTTGTCAAATGATGTTTTATATCACATATAATTTAATCATTTATGCATTTTGCCTTTTCAAAAATATTTTTGATCTCCTCCAGTTCATCCATTTTTTTAAAACTAAATCCTTTTTATTCGTCGTATTTCTACATTATAGCGAATTATTGAAAAGGAAGCAGGTAATGTATCTAAATTTGCACTTTAAAACACATATATTATTTGGCTCCCAAATTTTCATTAATTTATATCCAGAATAAATGCCGTAACTTATTTTGTGAACTTATTAGTAATATTTGTAACCCACCCTTGCTTTCTTTTAAATAACTGGGTGATTCACAGTTTAAAAAAATCCAGCTAAAATTTCCAGAAAAATTATGCACTATGAATTTAAAATAAACATAAATAAGTAATCGCACCCTCTCCCCTTTTATTTTTTCCTTATATATTATTTAACTATTTATTCTTACTTTTGCATTTATTTATTTATTTACTATTTTTATTTATTTCTTTTTTATTTTTTCATTTTTTCCACGTTATTGATTGGTGAAAAACAATGGTGTGGATGGATGTAAAATACAAAAGAACGTTTCATGAAGCATTATATAAATAAGTTATCACCCCCATCGCTCCCTTTAACATCTGTTCGTTTTTTTCTTTAGTATTAATTTAATTATTAATTTTTACTTGAGCATTTATTTATTAACTATTTTCCTTTTTATTTATTTATTAGTTTATATTTTTTTATTTTTTCCACAGTCCTATTTCAGTTGATGAAAAACAATATTGAGGATGGATGTAAAATACAAAAAAATGTTTCAAGAAACACCACCCCCTTTTATTTTTTTCGTAATTTATTTTTACTTATGTATTTATTTATTTACTAACTATTTTTATTTTTATTTACTGTTGAACTTTCTTAATACGAACATGGTTAATACGAAGTCACGGCTAAAACGAACATTGTGTTCATTAAGTTTGGTTTACTATTTAATTACACAAAAAAATCTCGCGCATATTACACATTCTAAAAATACAAATTTCGGCTAAGACGAACAAAATTTCTGACCTATCCACGAAAATGTTTCTCGATTGCAAATAACAATTTTTTAAAGAAATTGTTGGTTATTTTCCGTCATTGTAAACCACCAAGTACGTATTTCGAATCATAAGTTGAATAATTATATTTCTTATTATTAATTTATATAATTATTTTTTTTTATAAATTGGTTTTTTTCAGTCATTGCAAGCCACCAAGTACGCATATGATAAAATTTAATGTACCTAAAGAAACAACTAATCATTAAGGGATTTTTCCAAAATTGTTAAATTTTAAAAGGTAAATTCACTTTTTCTCAATGCACTAAAAAGATTTAAAAGTGTTAGTAAAAATACATCATTTGTTTTCACTACTCATTTTACTTTTTATAATAAATAGTAGTAATTATTTTTAAACTATAAACATGCATTTCCAATAGTATCCTTTTACACAATTTTACGTATTCACGGTTGTTACGAATAACGACTAATACGAACAAATTCGCGAATTTTTGGCATTTCGTATTAAGCGAGTTCAACTGTATTTATTAATTTTTACTTTTTTTATTTTTTCCACTATGTTGCAAATGTTGAAAAACAATAGTGCGGATGGATGTAAAACACGAAAAAAAGAATGTTTTATTTATTTATTTATTTTTAGGAATTGCAGTCATGAGGGCAAAGAATTTTTCAAACCTCATCGTAAAATAAATTGGATTGGAACCCATTTTCATTGGGAAGCTTTGGATTTTTACGAGAAGTGATTTCGCGTAACTGAGCAAAATATACGCCCACAAAAGCCATAAAACGTATTCTGTTCACTTCAAAGAGCACAAGATCTTTTAGTAGTTCTGATCTGTTTAAGAGACACCTAAACAAAATGCAACGGAATCACAAAAGCTTGACGTTGTCTGATTAAACAATTTTACTTAGAAATGTTTATTACGAGTGCTTAGTAAATATCTTCGAGGAAATACATACGTGCTTAATTTTATCTCTAAGCATGAAAATTTAATTGCAAATGCATTTCTAGCTCAAATCTTTTCACCCATTGTATGTGGTTCTATGCTCAGGGAACAGTCAGAATTCTCTACACGTTTCACAAGCTTTCTTCTGCCTTTTCAATAATATGAAGTTCATGTAAAAGAGATTTCATGGATGCAACCCGAAAAAAAGTGAAATGAAATGCATACATAATACAGAATTCAAACCACTACATAACAGTAGAATTGAACTCTTGCTTGTTGTCAAAGTTACGGTGCAATATCTTGCTGTCCAAGAACCTACTGTTTATGTTCAAACATACAGTTCAATGATTTAAATTACTACGAATAATTTTAGACATCTTGTATTTTTGAATTGTCTTGTAATTTCTTGTATTGTTGTCATGCATTTCTTTCTTTGCAGGCGATAGAAAACCAATAAATTTTGGAGTTAGAGTTGCCAATTTTGTCAGTTACGTAGTGATTTAAATTCTGTAATTCATACATAATACGGAATTTAAACCACTACGTCACAGTAGATTTGAAATCTTGCTTGTTGTCAAAGTAGTAGTGCAATATCTTGCTGTCTATGAATCTATTGTTAGTGTTCAAACATATCGTTCAGTAGTTTAACTTAATACGAAACATTTTTGACATCTTGTATTTTTGAACATGTTATTATTCATTTCTTTCGTTGCAGCCGATAAAAAAACAATAAATATTGGAGTTAGATTTGGCAATTTTGTTAGCTACGTAGTGGTTTAAATTCTAAAATTCATACATAATACGGAATTTAAGCAACTACGCAACAGTAGAATTGAAATTTTGCTTGTTGTCAAAGTTGTGGTGCAATATCTTGCTGTCAAAAAACTACTGTTTATGTTCAAACATACAGTTTAATGGTTTAAATTATTAAGAGTATTTTTTTTAAACATTTTGTAATTTTGAACATGTCGTTATTCATTTCTTTCTTTGCAGTCGATAAAAAACCACTAAATTTTGGAGTTAGAATTGCCAATTTTGTTAGTTATGTAGTGATCTAAATTCTGTAATGCATACATAATACATAATTTAAACCACTACGTAACAGTAGAATTGAAATATTTTTTATTGTCAAAGACGAGGTGCAACATTTTGCTGTCCAAGAACCTATTGTTTATGTTCAAACATACAGTTCAATGGTTTAAATTACTGCGAGTAATTTTTTAAACGTTTTGTAATTTTGAACATGTCGTTATTCATTTCTTTCTTTGTGAGAGATAAAAAAGTTCTAATATATTTTGGAGTTAGAATTGCCAATTTTGCTAGTTACCTAGTGGTTTAAATTCTGTAATTCATACATAATGCGGAATTTAAACCACTACGTAACAATAGAATTGAAATCTTGCTTGTTGTCAAAGTTGTGGTGCCATATCTTGCTGTCCAAGAACATACTGTTTATGTTCAAACATACAGTTCAATGGTTTAAATTATTACAAATAATTTTTAAGACATCTTGTAATTTTGAACATTTTGTTACTCATTTCCTTCTTCGTGAGGGATAAAAAAGTTCTAATTAATTCTGGAGTTAGTATTGCTATTTTTTTTGGTTACGTAGTGGTTTAAAGGCTGTAATTCATACATAATATGGAATTTAAACCACTACGTAACAGTAGAATTGAAATCTTGCCTGTTGTCAAAGACGAGGTGCAATATCTTGCTGTCCAAGAACATATTGTTTACGTTCAAACAGGCAGTTCAATAGTTTAAATTACTACGAATAATTTTTATGACCATCTTGTAATTTTAAATATGTTGTTCATTTCCTTCTTCATGAGAGATAAAAAAAAAGCTCTTATAAATTCTGTAATTAGCATTAGTATTTTTTAACCGATTATGATTTTATTTGTTATTAAACTTTAATTTTCTGAGGAAAAAAAAAATAAAAATTTCAAATGTATTTTTGCAAAAGATGAATTCATTCCGAAATTAATCTACATTGATTAATCTATAATCAACTCGAAACGAAATGTTCCTTACGGCTTATCTCAGACACTGAAACTTCGACGCTATACCACATAAAAAAACTGAAGAAAAAAAAATCTTTACTCTTTCAGCAAGAATTTTACATCTCGCATTATGCGCTCAGAAATACTTGTATACTTTCTCCCTCGACAAGCAACGCCATGAATCGCAGTCAATTCTGGTATATGACACTCTTTGAGAAAAAAGCCACCTAAAAAGACTTCTTTGGAAGCCATTACTTCCTTACCAGGTGCAATACAATAATAAAAAAGAGGCATAAACTGGAAAAAACTCAAAAAAGTCATCCCCCGATGGAAATGCACTTTCCGTGATAACTCCTTCTCCCCTCCACATACATGAATACAAATATCGCTTGTCAACTCAATATTGCCGGCATTTATCAGTGGTGGTATGTTCAGCGCTTAGAAGTTGTCAAGAATCTTCTAGACCAAGAAATGGCTTTCTGCTCCTCACAACTCACGTTCAGGAGCCCCATCCATCGGCAGCAGAAGCAGGTGAGGCTTAAAAAAATCCCAGCCGGATTACATGTTTTTCGGCATTTCTCTTATATGGCTCGTTTTTATGTAAATGCATATATCTACTCCTAACTGCTGGATCTCGGACAAAATGGTTCACGTCAGATATTCTATGGCGAGCGGTCGCGGAAAATGAGGTCTTATGTTAAAAGAAACTTTGAGAAGAGGTATTTAACGCTAAGAGCTTATATAAGACATTGAGGAACAAAGTTTTCTTAGAGAATTTCGTATTACATCAAAAAGCGTGGTGTTATGCTCAAAGTTTATTTTACAAATTTCTCATATTTTGGAGATGTTTGGGAAATGGCGACGTATAAATGTGATTTTTTTTATGTCGACAGGGTGGCGTAGTGGTAAGGCGCAGGTCTCGTACTCCCAAGATCGCAGGTTTGAACCTGGCCCGTCGGTGGATTTTAAAGATGCAGAATATCGTCTGCGCCCATTATTGTGCGGCATGTTTTAACATGCCGCACAATTACATTTAATTTAATCATGATCCCTTGAGCATCCGTTTGGCTTGGATACTCTCGGCTAAATTAAATACCTAGTGCAATTCGCATCAAATGAGAGCTCAGGTGCCGCCATTTAGGGGAAGCTGAGCGTCCAAATTCTCAGTGGCAATGGCATCCACCGACAATAGTGCTACTTGAAAAAATGGATGCCGATTACCGGGGTACGCACTAGGTCTGCAAAGCTTAGTGACCATACGCAGCCCCATTAGAAAGAGAAGAAAAAAAATGCGATTTTTCGATATTAAGACTATTGTAAGTGATGGTGGTTATTTTTTTTTAATCTAGAAATATTTTGATAACATCTTACTTTTTCCGCTGCAAGTCCATGGTTTTGTCTTTAGAAATAAGTTTTCAGAGCCTCATCTCTTCTTCGATTGTTGCCACAGAACTTATTAAAAAACTTGAATAGAGGGAAGACCATCTGATTTATTTAGTCCCTCTTAAAATAGAATTTATCTGTTGATTACTGTAAAGTGTCCAAACGCTCAGCAAACATTTCTCTTCTATGCAAAGCTGCTTTTGATGTGTCTTCAGCACCCCGCCCCCCCTCCTCCAGCTCCATTGCACAAATCTCCCTCCCAGTTCAGTCATTTTTACCGGATATCCGGTATCCCTCGCCTAAAGAATATATACCAGATATATCCGGGCCTGATGTTTGAAGCTTGTAAATATTCTATACACATTTTTAGACACCTCCAGCTCACAGCTGGGAAATACGTAGAAAGTTTGTAATTCATTACAAACATACATTTTCAAAACATGCGAATTTACATTTCTTTGCAAAACATGCAAATTAAATTTTAATGGTCAAGTATGAAATGCCGGATAGTCGGATATTTTATGCAATGACTTGATCAGAATCCGGATATTTGAAAATTACTCGGATACCGGATATCCCATGTATACAAAGAAACGAAACATCTTCTTAAAAGTGCGCCCCAAAATTTTTAGATAAAATCATTTTAGCTTGAAATCCGTGCGAACCTTAGAATCAAGATTTTCGATGTAAGCTTTAAAAGTTCCCATGTAGCTAGTGGCTTTGTCCTCGGCACTCCGTATGTCCATTAAGGGCAAACTCGAAAACTGTACTTAAGATATTATGACTCCCAGGTACAAAAATGTGGTTTAAGGTTTTTAGCTTAAGATTTTCATCAAATAATCCATTACACCTTGCGAAAAATGACAATCACTCGAAATCTGATACCTGTTTTCGCATTCGAATGATTTATAACATTCCTCTACATTGCCTATTAGGTCTTTAAACTGTAAAGCTAAACGATAATAATATGCCAACATTGTTTTTCATTTTTAACATCCCAAGAAATAATATCCAAGCAATTGCACCAAGCTAATAGAAAATGTAGTTCTATTTTGCCTTGATACAAAAAAATCATTAGACTGACCTTTAATGAAGCAGCGAAGGACTTTTTCTCGTCACCTCTCTTTATTCGGTCTTTATTCGGTAAATCCCGAAGGTTTCATTAGGAAATACACAAAGGAACTGTCCTCGTTTCATACATTTCTTATGTGACTCGGATTCATTAAAACTATTACTAATTCGTGTTGTTCTTAACTTCCCGGCTGCTAATATGATTTGCTCTAAATGATCTTAACACTTATTGCACATTCGTTCCAACTTGACTTTCAGATTGCGAATATAATGATTTGTTGAATACAACGACCATTATAGATACTCCACCAAATATCCTCAAACATAAATTCAAAGATACATTTCATTAGAAACATTGCATAAAACACGCAAATTTACAAATAATTATTTCGCCCAAATTGTATTATTTTGAATGTGTATAATATTTAGATAACTTGTAAATTTGAAGACAAATATAAATTGGGGAATTCGAATTATAAGGTTCGAATAATATATTCGAATTATAAGGTCGAATTATAAGTTACCCCCATTTTATAAGGATTAGTTACCCCATTTTATTACGAATTATAAGGATGAGTTACCCCCGCGCTGAGCTTAAATAATAGAACTGGAGCGACACGTAAAGTCCGTTTTCGTCTACTACAACCGTGTAGTTAAATTTTGAAAACTAATTTTAAAACGTTTGCTAAGTAAGTAATACAATTTATAACGAAGTTTTATAGAGAAAAATATATAATTGAGAAAACATGAATGTCGGCATTACAACAGAGTGAATAGTTGTTTTTTTAATATGTAAATAAAATGTGCTAAATTAAAAGGTTCCAAAAATTATAAAATCATTTTTAAGGTTACCCAAATGGATTATTGTGATACAATTGAAAAAAATAATACGATTCACAAACTTAGCAAATAGTTTCATAGATCTTTCTTTCGTTTAAAAATATGAGGAACACATTTATGGCTAAGTCAATTTTAAAGTGATAATACAGCTTTCAACCATTGCCGCTAAACCTCATGGTAATAAACTAAGCGGCACGAAGATAAGCCCCGGAAAAGGTTTTAATGAAATGCTCTTTGATTTATAAAAATAATACGCATCCATCGTCAATATGTATTTTTAAAAAACAGGATTATATAGACAAAATATAAATGTCTAAAGAAGCAAAAGCAATCACAACACTTTTAGATTATACTATTTTCTTAAAATGTATTAGATATGATTTAAGAAATAATTTCATCATGATCAGATTGTCAGTGGAGGCAATTCACCGCTAGAGGGACGCATGAACGATCACCGTTGTCACGTGATATCCGCGCTTTGTTTACTAAGATTTTCAATTGAGTTCTACGTGGAGTTCACTAGGCCAAAATTAGTTATCTTAAAATTAATTAGACTATTCTCACAGCTTTTTCCGATTATAACCCAGTATTCATATTTAATTTAATCATTATTCAAGAAATTTATTAATTATTGCAATAGTTATAGTGTTTTATTTCGTGTAAATTTTATGTAATGTAGAAGAACTTTATTTAGGCCTAGTTTTTAATTAGATTTGTCGAATTCGATGTAAAGCGATGCTACGGCTTCCTTTGTTTACATTGCTTTCATCTATGCCACGTGACCAATGACGTTGCTTGAATTGCCTTCATTCATAAATCGTTTAGGTGGCAATCATTTAATGGCAACTCATACATCGTTCCGAACAATCACATAAAGCCTTGGTTGGTAAATATATCTTGCACAAAAGTAAAGCATAACAAGACGTTTACCATCCATTTTATATGTAAATAGTATTTGTAAGAAATTAGCAAATTGACATACCTTTATTTCTTGGTAAAAGTAAGAAGACTCTGCAAAGAGAATCTTTTTATCTTTAATTTCTGCACATTCTAATTTTTTGATAACACGTATAAAATGTAGATATACCTGTAGGTAAAAGCCATTTTGTATTTGCTTGCCGTTTGGATATTTTCTTTTTGGCAATTGAACAATAATCTCAATAAAAAACGTAACATCAACACCAAAATTGAATAGTGGCTTTACGGAAATATTTTGCATTTTTATAGGACATATTGATTAGGTGCTATCAAAATTTTGAAAACCTAAAAAGTACCTTTTTGAAAAACACCATTCTTCTAAATTCTTCATTAATTTCTCATTTCTTCACTTACGAACTTTACTGAAAATTTCGGCAACAGAAACCTGTTATCTGTCGGGCCATATTTAAAAGTTTCCTCGTGATAGAAGTTACCTTAATATTTGTTCTAGCAAGGAGAGGGCACAACATGGGGATTTCATTTTGGGACGAGACTTAGTGTAATAGTAGTACTCCTTCAGGGTGTTCAACCCTCAATGTAATAGCTCCGAATGGCTAGTAAATTAGGAAAAAATGAATTAAAATGTTGAATTCAACTGACAAAGTAATAAGTTTAAACTTAAGCAAGCGGCGAAATAACCCCACAAAACTGGGGGAAAACTTCTGTTTATTCGAGTTCGGATTTCTGTAAAGTTGTTTTATTTGTCATAGCACTTCAATTACAGCGGTGCCAGATTTACAGAGGAATGTTTTGCATTTCACAACATTATCGCATCAATCATTTTCACTCGAGAATGAAATAAATTATTGAATTATATTGCATTCGTAAAAATATGCACAGTTAATTTCCTTTTTATTTGTAAATGGAGATACTTTTTGTAAAGTAAATTGGCTCAAATACGAAGTAGAGAAGTTTTTATGACCTGAAAAGGAATGCCAATAATTGGGTAATCTACCTGAGTAAAACTTACATTTATCAAACTATAATAAATTAAATACACAAACTCCCCATGAATACAACTGTTTAATATGTTCTATAAGTCTGAACGCTGCTTCACAGTTATTAATAAAAATCTGAGAGTTAAATATCTTTTCCCTTGTGTAAATCTTGCATTACTATTATTGATTTATATACATGACAAAAGCACTTTTACACAAATAACTAGAAAGAATAATATACAGTGCATTAGTTCAAGACACTTATTTTTAGGTTACAAGAAACCTCTTTGTCAATGCAAAGAGTTATGAGCTCCGAAGTTTCAATAATAATCCGAGCTATTCTTACGTGATTAATGTACAACATTTTATAGTTAAAGTTTTTTGTTAAATATTTATAACGAAAATTATAACATATAAAGTATTTCGTTAAATTGCATTATATGCAAATAAATAATTATTTATATCGATAAAATGTCATAAACCAGTAGCGGAGCGGGCGGTTCGGCCCGGCGGACACCCTTATGAGTAGGTGTTGGAGAGTAACACACAAAATAAACTTTAAAAAAAATTTTAAAGACTAATTTAAAGGACTAAAACTACTACAATTTTACTAGTCAAAGTATCATAACTGAATATAAATAATGTAGTTAAGTGAAAATTATACTAAATAAATAAATGGTCTGCCAATATCGAAAATAATATTAAATACAAAATTTCAAATTTACAAAACACAACAAAGTTTATTTTATTTTATTTTTATTTATTTATTTATTTTTTTTTTTTGTTTATTTACTTCTTTATTTTTCCCGGGGGGGGGGGGGAGATATGACACCGCAATTTACCGCACCGCGTGACTCATGGTCGAAACGCCTCTGCATAACCATTCGCTATTTTCAGTAAGTTTCGTCGTCGTTATTTTATATATAATAAATATCAAATTTACTAACCATATCTGTTACACAATTTCAATATTAAACTTAAAGAAAAAAAAATCAGAAGTCTTAGAATTTTTACGCATACTAAATTCCCTGTCTTGTGAGACTCATAACCCTTTTTTGCATTTAATTCATTTGTCTTTTTGAAGTAAATGCTTCCGTTTGTTTGTTTTTTACTACAAATTGCTTGCATTTATGCCTTTTTTAGCCTACTTTCCCGTAAAAGTAAAAATAATAAGAATAAAGCATGAAAGAATGCTTAATGTATCGGGAAAATATCGTTAAAAATAAAGAAAAGTCAAGAAAAAGTGAAGTAATTAAATAAAGATTGAAAAATAAAAAAATTGAAAGTAGGGTTTTGAGATGGGGAAAATGTGTCGGTCGGTCTGTCTGTCTGTCGGTCTGTCCCCCCCCCCCCCCCTAGTAACTTTTGAACGAATTGTCCGATTCGAAAAATTCTTTTTGAATTCGAAAGATTGTAATTGATTTGAACAATTTTTCGTTAAATTTTGAACTGTTCAAAAAAATTTAACATTAGCGCCTATGGGCGAAAATGAAGCAAATTATGTAAACTCTGGGTACAAGATCCATGTTCCAATAAACAAGCTTACTGGAAGAAGCTCTTGGCGTGAAATATCAATTTGAACAGTTTTTGCTCATTTTTGAACAGTTCAAAAAATTATTATTGCGCTTTTCAATCCTATATTAATCCTGATCTAACGGACCGCTTTGTTTGGAACAAACTTTATCGGAAAACTCTTATAACGTAGAACATGTACAAATAGAAAGTTCATCCAGAACTAACGAGCCTATTTTCCTATGAAATTTTTTTATCGGAATTTTTAAGGATATTTCTCAATGAACAAATGAATGAGTGAAAGTATGAATGAATGAATAAATGAAAGAGTGAAAGAATGAATCAATGAATAAATGGATGAGGAAAAGAATGAATAAATGAGTGAATAAATACATGAATGAGTAAATGAATGAATAAACACATGAATGAGTAAACGAATGAATGAATAAATGAATGAGCGAATGAATATGTGTTATCCGTTGAAAAAGGTATATTTGAAAAAAATAAGAACTGAAGCTAAAGGAGAAAGAGAGAGAAAGAGATAGCTATATTATAAATTTGAATTTGGTGTATGCGGGAAAGTAGGCTCGTATAGTTCTAGACGAAACTTCTTGTTAAATTTACAATCTTCCCTCTAGTTCTGTTTTTGACTAAAATTTATGTATAAAATAGATTGCCTGGTAAATAGTTTAATTACGCTTTAATATGTTTATTATTTTAATTCGCGCTACCTCCGTTATTGCGCGCGTTGTTCCCCAATTTTGCCGTATTAATATTTTTTTTAATTGTCGTTATGATTTATATTTATGTATGAAATATAGTTACGTATACATAAACATCTTTCATTACACTTTACTAAATCATATCTTTGTTGTTTTTTTTTTAATTTATTTTCGTTATGATTTCCATTTATGTATGAAATATAGTTACGCATACACAAACATCTTTCATTACACTTTACTAAAATCATATGTTTGATGTAGTTTTTTTTATGTATTGTCGTTATGATTTCCATTTATGTATGAAATATAGTAACGCATACATAAACATCTTTCATTACATTTTACTAAATCATATCTTTGTTGTTGTTTTTTTTTATCTACTGTCGTTATGATTTCCATTTATGTATGAAATATAGTTACGCACACACAAACATCTTTCATTACACTTTACTAAATTATATCTTTGTTGTTGTTTTTTTTTTATCTATTGTCGTTATGATTTCCCTTTATTTATGAAATATAGTTACGCATACATAAACATCTTTCATTCCACTTTACTAAATCATATGTGTGTTGTTTTTTTTCTTAACACAACCACATTTATTTTACGCCGAAAATCAATTCTCTTGAGCACTCGGAGAATATTTCACAATAAACTACACCCATGATTTAAAACTAGCCCATGAAGCTCCGTTAAATTTCCATCTCGCAGATGATTCATGGCCAAGATATCAATCTCTTTAAAAAGAGCTTCCTTCCCGAGTGAGATTCATGAATCACTAACATAAGTCGCAGTTCTTACACTTTTTCTGGAGCTGCGAAGTCACGAACGAGCCAAATGATCCTTTACCCGCGCTCCCCTCTCCTGTTTGCGATTTTCCCTTTATCGCAAAACTTTGCATCATTTGCCAAAACAGTCAGACAAACAGGGCCGTAGATGCAATCACCACGGCCGCGTTGTTTGCTCAATGTCTTCTGCCCCAGCAGAGGCCATGCCCAATCTCAGCCCGCGGAAAAGAGGGTAGGTCTGCCTTGCATCTTAATCTTGTTAATGGTGCGAAGAAAAAGGGGTGTTTGCCGTCCCCTGTCGGGGAATTCCACAGCAGGAGTGCGTGGGAGGGATGGTTCGAGCGAGCGGGTGATGCATGGAACGCTGTTAGGCTTAAGGAAGACAGCCACTAAAATCCAATTGTCGCCTGTATAGGAGCTGGGGATTTCCCATAATCTTCTATAGGAAATAACTGGACGCTTGGCATGCCCATTATCAGCATTAATGAAATGTCATCTAAGGATTTGAAACTAATTCGTTGCTCGTTCTAGTTCTTTGATTCTACGACAAGAGAACTTTCGGAAGGTAGCTTAGTTAAATGACAATTGAAATACAGCTTTAACACCAGAAAACTAATCCTTTCCTAAACTGCGAAAAAATTTCTCTCAGCGCGACCCACAAAATAAGATATACCTTATTTTAAAACTTAAAATATTCGTTTGACTATATTCCTGCATAGTTAAAATAGATAATTTCATGTTTAATTAACTTGAATTTCACAAACGAGAAAATAATAAACTGAAAAATGTCTACCAGTCATCATCAGTCAACTTATAAATGTTATTCCTAATACACGTTTTTCATAGATCCTCTCAATTCCTAAGCGTATTACTTTTTTCTACGTCCAACATATAGAAGAAAGTATTGAATTCATGAAAATTTTCGGATTTTGATGGATTTACATGTTTTGAGGTGTGACATTTTGACCATTTTTGGAAAAGTCTGTCTGTGCGTATGTGATCTTTTTTTCTCTTTGGCCGCTGTAACTCAAAAAGTAATGCATTGAATCGAAGTTTGGTGCACACATGCATCCTGATGCGAAATGATGCTGATTAGCTTTTGGTACGATTTATCTATTTGAAGGGGACGGAGCAATCGGAAGTTCTTCTCGAATAGTGTGATTGCCATATCTCAACAAGTAATGGTAGAATTCGATTAATACAAGTGAACCTCAATAGGAACAGGTGCTGATTACATTTTGGCGTCTTTCGCTTCAATAGGGGTGGAGCAATTGAACATTTTATTAGTTTTTTGTGAGCTCACTCAACACGTAATGCACAGAATTAAACAAAATTCGGACCACCCATACATCCTGATAGGAAATGGTGTTGATTGAATTTTGGCATCATACGCTCGAAGGGGCGTGGAGGAAGCGAACAGGTTTTTACTAAGAGTATGTCACAAGGATACAACAATTCAAACAAAATTGTAAGTCTATCTCAATGGGAAAATGAATTATTTATGTTCTGGGGCAAAGGAAGCAGAGAATTTATTTTGCATTGTATTGTTACAATTCACCTATACGTTAACAAGTAAAATTCTTATCAAAATGTTTGCGTTTTGAGGCTTTGCTGGTAGCACAAACCTTTCAATTAGTTTACCTTGGCTTAAAATCATTCTTTTTATGCAATTTATTTATTTATTTTCAATAGAGATATGTATCATAATAAGGATGTTTGGCGGGTAGTAATATTAATATGAAGGACATGCAAGAAAGTCCCGTGATGACCACAACAAGTTTATTATTGCTGTTATTATACTGAATCAAAATTGATAATTCCGTCTGTTATACCCATATTATTTATCAATATACTACACACCATATTCCCTTTCTTTCAATTCCATAGACCTGTCTCATTTTTTATCATTTCTATGTTGATTACGCTCCATTCCTAGAGATCATTCTAAATGAAGCCAATTAGAGCAACATTTATTTTTGCAAGTTCCAAAAAAGAGTTAACGGAGGGTCAAGTTTCACCCAAGCCGTTTGATAACAGCATGCATTGAGAAAAATGTACAGAAATGTCGGGTGAAATTTGCGAAACATAACTCAAAACAATATTTTAAGAGCTATTTTGTTTGAATTTGAATTATACTTTCCATCATGTGAAATTTCCATCATGTGAAATAGGTCAACATTTCCTGGCGACTCTACCCCTTCCCCCTCCCCCTCCCCCTCCCCCTCTTCTGACGAAAGGAACGAATGAGTATTATGACAGTCTAAACCGGAGTTTCATTTATTAAATGAACCCAAATTGGATAAGCTTTTTGTTCGTCATCTATCTGTCAATCAAACGATACATATGTGTGCGTGTATTTTTGTCTGTGTGTCTATCTATTACCTGCTGGTCTACCTATAGGTTTTTCTGTAAGTCTATTGCTATTGCATATTTTTCTATTATCCTTTTGTCCGTATCTATACCTCTGTATATGCAGTTTCTTTTTGTAGGCTACACATATGTCTTTTGCTCGTATAATAAATATGAACCAGATCTTTCAATGGAGCATCTGCATATATATCTACCTATATACCCATCAACCCGTCACCTGTATATTTATCTACCTTTATACCCATCAACCCATCATTTATACAGATACCTACCTATATACCCATCAATCCATCATCTGTACATCTATCTACCTATATACCAATCAACCCATCATCTGTATATCTATCTATATCTACCTATACACCCATTATCTGTATAAACATCTACCTATATACCCATTCATCTGTGTATCAGTATAATTCATTCGTCTATTCATCTATTATTTTTCATACCATTGAATCTGAATATCTATGGAACTAAATGTGTACTTTTCTACCCATACTGAATTCGGATATTAGCGTAGCCTGACAAATGTATAATTTTCAGCCAACGTCCCTCAAACATCGCGATGAAGGGTATTTATTGCTCTCCACAGCCGTTTGCATCTGTGACATCATTACGTTGAATATTATTTACGCGACGAGCGAAAACAAAAGTTGCTACGCACTGATGATATCCAATTCCTACTTCGAGAAATTCTTTGTATAAATTGGAGAGATTTCCGTTTAATGCCTCTCATTTCTTCTCAATGACATATTTCTTTCACTTCACATGACTAAAGCGTCCCCAGAGAGTGATTTTTAGACACCTACGAGTTTTGATGGAGCGAGGAAAATTCAAATCCATTCCTAAATAATAACCCAAGGCAGAATTTTCAAAGCTCATTCCATTAAATAGATTTCATTTCTTCTCCTGCTCTTGAGTCGAAGGAACCGCATGGCAGAGCTCCTACTACCGAATGATGCGAATGATTAGTTTTTCATCCGTTTTTCAAAATCCTCCCCCCTCTCCCTTCTCCGGTATGTATCCCTATGACACCTTCCAGCTACCCTTACTAATTTTTTCCCGGAATTCTCAATCTTATTTCCTTTCCTACTTTTCCTTAAGGGGAGGCAAAACTTCCACTAATAAGAAAGAACCCTTGCTGGAAAAGGGGCGGAGAAATTTTTGCCCCCTGACTTCCCCTCATTACTTCCGAGAGCGAAATTCCTTGTTGCTAAGCGTTTGAACCCCGTAGCCGGAAAAAAAGAAGAAAAAAAAGAGAGTGAAAAGCGATAGAAAAGATCTTCTTCCACTTCCTCCCTGGAAATAGCTTTCATCAAGAAGCAAGTATGTTCCAAGAATAAGTACCACCCCCTTTCTGGAAGGAGCAGGGAGGTGGCGGCTGGTTATATACGAAAAGGGGAGGGTAAATAAAATAAATAAACAAAAGGAAAGGGGTAGGAGATTGTGTGGAACGAACGGGGGTGGTTCTTTGCGGATGAGGATGTTTAAGCTTCTGCAGAGGAAGGGACTGTACGTTTAAGAAAAGCGGAAATATTGCAGCAAAAGGATTGTTATGAGTGTTTAGCGTGAAAGTAATTGCTAATGTGATACGTTTCCTTTCTAGTAATGGGGTTAACATAAGCGGCAAGAGTTCCTTGTCATTTTAAGTGATGAACCAGATGCCTTGAATGTAATAACTGCACTCTAGTGCAATGCTTCTGTAATCATACATACATGAGGGATTTACTTCGAGTTCTTGCGATAGATCATCATTCTAGAGAAAGCTCTTGCATGACAATTACTGTTCAAGCACATCGCATCATCATTACACTAAAAGGCAAACGTTTTGATAAATGTCTGAAAAACACTCAACTGTGAAATGAAAACAAAACGTACAGACTTTATTTTGTGCTTAAATGAAAGCCAATTAAATTTTCTGAAACTAGAATCTAATGAATAGACTTGTAGAACCAGAGATTGTCTATTTTTTACAAAAACGTTTTCAAAACTAAAATTTTCCTTTCTCCGGGAAATATGACCTATTTTTGAAATATCATCCTTCAGAAACTAATAGTCTTACAGCACTGTGGTGGAGCTTATATTGTCACAAATTCAATGTAATATTCATAACTACAGTTTGCATAAACATTTGGATAGTTGAGTTAAAAGGTGATAACAGGAAAAAAATACGAACATTTTTTGCAGTTTTATACACGTCACACCGTGAGCAGAGGCTTTTCGAAACTGCAAACTTAGATTTGCACTACCCTAACTGACATACACAACATATCGCTTGTAGAAAGGAACAGTGTCATATCTGCAAAATGGACATTTTTCAAGAGAGGAGTTTGAACTTTTTACAATTTATTTTATTTAATTACCTTATTTGTTTAAATGATTTTTATAATCGAATTTGTTCAGAAAATAGTTATTGTTCTAGTTTTCTCTCACATGATGTATGTTACTGATGTCAAAAAAAAAAAAAAAAATAAAAAAAAATATCAATAATTTTTTTTTTTTTTTTTTTTTTTTTTTTTTTTTTTTTTTTTTTTTTTTTTTTTTTTTTTTTTTTTTTTTTTTTTTTTTTTTTTTTTTTTTTTTTTTTTTTTTTTTTTTTTTTTTTTTTTTTTTTTTTTTTTTTTTTTTTTTTTTTTTTTTTTTTTTTTTTTTTTTTTTTTTTTTTTTTTTTTTTTTTTTTTTTTTTTTTTTTTTTTTTTTTTTTTTTTTTTTTTTTTTTTTTTTTTTTTTTTTTTTTTTTTTTTTTTTTTTTTTTTTTTTTTTTTTTTTTTTTTTTTTTTTTTTTTTTTTTTTTTTTTTTTTTTTTTTTTTTTTTTTTTTTTTTTTTTTTTTTTTTTTTTTTTTTTTTTTTTTTTTTTTTTTTTTTTTTTTTTTTTTTTTTTTTTTTTTTTTTTTTTTTTTTTTTTTTTTTTTTTTTTTTTTTTTAATTTATGCTAAAAACAGAAAGTATGATTCTAAGGTTATAAGGTAAAGAAAAGCCATCCTCAAAGGGTTTCTCTTTCAAGGTGTTTTATTCTTGCAACAGACGTATGGGACCCTTCATAAATGATGTCACGCTTCGAGTAGGGAGGGACGGTTCGTGAAAATGTGACAAGGGGGTCTCAAATACATATGATATATATGGGAAAAACAAATGGGGAAAGAAATTGGTTTAAAATGATGAATGAACAAACTCAGGAAAAGGGCTCGGGATATTACCAAATACGTAATGAGTACATATCTAGGTGTACGTGCTATTTCTTTCTGCTTGATAAAAGAGTTGTAATTTATTTTAATCTCGAAGTCAGTCAAGAAATTGTAAGGAAAAGCGTTGTTATGTCCTGAAACACAACATGCTTTCAAAGACATTAATTTCATTTGAATTATTTAAAATGACATAAAAGTTTTGCAGAATAGCGACGACAAGTATTACAAATTCAGTAATACAATATCTAAAATACTATTTACTAGTTGATCCTCCGCAGAACATCTGCGGTCTCTAATTTCAACCAAGGCTGAAGTTGATCCAGCAACAACTTGTTCAGCCTTGGTTCAACCATATAGAGTTGAGGGGGAGTCTATGGGTTCAACGATCAAACTTGAGAATAATCGCTCGATATAAAAAAACTAAGGTGTTGCCTCGCCAAAGCATCGGAAATTAAAAAGTTTTAAATGGAAATAACTTTCAAGAAGCAGAAATAAATGTGTGAAAGTTCGTTAAGTTTTGATAATAAATATAAATATTATTCCAATTTTCCATGCTAATCATTAAACACATTTTTAAATATCGTTTTACCACAGTTTGTATTTTGCATGCTGTCAGTATCGTATCGTACCGCAAAATTTAATCGAAACTGGTCCACATTAAGTGATATACGAGGTGTGTCTAAAAAGTTCGGTGAATAGTCTCATAAGTGGGCATTCAAAGTTTGATAGAAGCACGCGTGCCTGTGGAGACACGCACGGACATGTCTGGACCTGACCTCTGTCGGTACTAGCGCAAAGCTTCTAGTGCAGTGCTTATTGCATTCAGTCTCATTGAGTGACCCGAGTAGTATGCGTCATGGAGCAACGACACAACATTAAGTTATGCTTTAAATTGGGTAAAACGGCGACAGAAACCCATGAGATGTTGGTGCAGGTGTACGGGCAGGATGCTGTGAGTAGGAAATGTGTGTATAATTGGTTTGTATGCTTCCGCGCTGGTAAGGAATCTGTGGAGGACGAACCACGTTCAGGCCGGCCATCCACAAGCAGGACACCAGAAAACACTGAACATGTGCGAGAGATCGGCGATTGACTCTGCGATTAATAGCAGAAGAATTGGGTATTAGAAAAGACACAGTAGGGACCATCATCCATGAAGAATTGGGCAAACGCAAGATTTGTTCACGATTTGTGCCGCACATGCTAACAGATGATCAAAAAGCAAGACGTTTTGAGATGTGTGGCGATTTCATTGACATGTGTGACAGGGATCCTACCTTTCTGGGTTCCATTGTTACAGGAGACGAGTCTTGGTGTTATCAGTACGATCCCGAAACGAAAAGACAATCGATGGAATGGCGATCACCTTCTTCCCCGCGACAAACAAAATGCCGTGCGGTAAAATCCAAAGTTAAGACCATGTTAATCACATTTTTCGACAAAGAAGGAATCATCCATAAGGAATTCGTTCCTGCTGGCCAAACGGTGAATGCCGCATTCTACTTGGAGGTTCTCAAACGTTTGTTAAATCGCATCCGGCGAGTTAGGCCACAGATGTATCAGACCGGAAATTGGGTGTTACTGCACGACAACGCACCATCGCATACCAGCATCATGGTAGGACAATTTTTGACTCAGAGTGGCGTGACAGTTTTGCAACATCCACCGTACTCTCTAGATCTGGCGCCTGCTGATTTTTTTTTTTTTTTTTTCCACGTCTTAAGACTGTCCTAAAGGGATCACGGTTTGTGGACGTCGAGGAGGTTCAGAACCGAGTGACGGCGATTATGAGAACGATTCCACATCAAGACTTCTCCAATAGTTTTTAAGCGTTATACGAACGTTGTCAGAAGTGTGTTGTGGCTGGTGGAGAGTATTTTGAAGGTCAATAAATGTACTTACAATTAACATTCTGTTTTTATGTTTTTATCATACCATTCACCGAACTTTTTAGACACACCTCGTATATATATATATATATATAACTAGCTCCTCCGAGCAGAACGTCTGCCGGCCTATAAGTTCAGCAATCAAACTTCGCTGAAAATTTCTGTGAAAACAAAGATTTCAAGTTCTCGCTAGATATAAACAAACTAAGGTGTTGCCATTCCAAAGAATCGGAAAAGTAAAATTGAGTTATGAATGGAAGTACTTTTTAAGAATTACAAATAAATTTGTAAAGTCCTCAAGTTACGATAATAAATACAAATATTATGTTACCTTTCTATGCTAATCATTAAACAAATTTTTAAATATCGCTTTACCACAGTTTTTTTTTTTTTTTTTTGCATAATGCCAGTATCGTATCGTACCGCAAAATTTAATCGTAACTGGTCCACATTAAGTGAAATACATATATATATGGATACTCTTTTACCAGTTTTGGTTAAATTTAGAACGTTCTTTCAAATATAAACATCCCCCAAAACAAATGAAAAAACATCCTAACATACAAACCTCCAAATATGCTTTAATGAATACAGCGCAGTATTAAAACTACGATGTCAGCCTAAAACTTCATTTGTTTAATGACTTTTAACGAATGCAAGATAAAGAGGTTATTAGAAGTTATTAGAGCGCTTCAGCGTTTTCCGATGCGCATTATTTCTTTGCATTTTCGTTATCGGCTTAATACGTTCCTTGCCTTCGAAACGGCGGTTTTGAAAAAAGATTGTTTACTAAATGTTCGGATTAATTAATGCATTCATCCGATTAATATTCAAGAGGATAATAATGATAGGGGTACATGCTTAAATAAGGGTATTAAAATTAATATAAATATTTAAATAGTGCTTTAGTGAAATTAATTGTTGCAGCAAAGAAGAAAATAACTATGCTTTTTTTATCGTCTGCAGTTAATGATAATGCTTAAAACTCTTATTATTATGCTTTTGTCTTTTATTTGGAAATTGTTTCAAAAATTATCATTTAAAAACATACGCTTATTTATTCTTAACGATGCAGTAAACGTGACGAAAGCTTGTTTTCTTTTGAATTTTAAAAACATATGCTAATTTAAATATCAGACAAAAAATGCAGGATGAATTCGTTACAGTCATTCACGGCAACGTTGAACCACGTCATATTTTTTAGCATATTTGACTTAAATTAAAAAATAGGTAATAAAATCAGTTCTCTACTCTTATTTAGCTTAGTGCAGCACTTGGACCTTCTGGTTTCTTTTTTTTTTTAGTCAAATATATTAAAAGACATAACATAGTTCAAAGTTACCCTGAATGACTGTACTAAGACGAAAGAGTCTGTTTAAATCACAATTTTCAGAACAACTATTTTTTAAAAGAGTGTGGGTGTTAGTTAAAAAAGTTGAAAATCTATAAGAGAATGGTGGACTTCCTCTTGTTGTGAGAGCAACAAAAACTTAGGACACCAACCACCAAAGGCGACAAAGACAATAGGCGCGAGAAAGACAAGGATAACGGGTTTCTCATCTATGCAACCGTCAGAGCGTATTTTAACCTTCAAAAATAGTCTCTGCGATTGCGCAGACGAGAAAAGACAAATAGTTTTTGTCACCTTTGGTGTAAAAGCAATCTGAAAGGATGCTTTCAGGGTGGTAAAAGGTTGGTAAAAGCACCATACACCAAAAATGACAAAGACAAAAAAAAAACTTCTCTTTTCTCATCTGCGCAACCGCAGAGCATATTTTTGAATTCAAAAACATGTTCTGCAGTTGCGCAGACGGGAAAAGAAAAGTTTTTTGTCTTTGTCGCCCTTGGTGTGAAAGCACCCTTAGGCGTAGAATTTCAACGCAAGTCTTTGGTTCTTCCTTTTTGATTAACACGCTCTATTGCTGTCAATCTCTTATTCATTTGCGTCTTTTACTCCATATTTATGAATTACTTGCAATCAGAAGACCAGGACTTGTTCATTGCGCTATGGCGTCATTTAGAACAGACATTTCTCGCTCGTTGATAGTTTGTTATCCACAGAAACAGTATATTTCCACACACGTATAATGTTGCTATAGCAATAGGAGTAAGTATAATCCACCGCAACTGTTTCAACCCCCAGATTAGACCATTTATTCCTCATAATAATAATTAACTTTGTGCAAGTAAACAGTAATAGAAATATAATTTCACGTTAAATTAAAGCACAAATGAGCATTAAACGGCAGACATATGTTTCGGGATTGCTTGGAATCCCTTTTTCAATGTGACAGGGAGCTTCTAGATGCAAAACATCCAAATGAAGCAAATCCCGAAACATATGTCTGCGTTTTAATGCTCATTTGTGCTTTAACTTAACGTGAAATTATATTTCTATTACCAGTTATTCCTCTTCAATCAGAAAAATACTTTCTACTAATTAGTAACACTGTAATTTTACAGTAACCTCAGTTCTTTTTGACTCCAGAAAAAAGGCTCCAACAAAATATACTTTAGCTTCAGACTAATCGGATTTTTGGGTTACCAAAGTTTGAATTATGCGGACTCCATTGTACTTCTTTTTTAAAAAAAACTTTTTACTGTGCTCTTTTACGCTTCTTCGTAAACAGTATACAACCAAATATTAAAATCTCTAAACAAATGATGACTACAGGAATATTTAAAATTTAGACCATTAACAATTAAAGCGCATAATACTAATATAGGATATCTTAGTTGTAGATATCAAATACATTTTCTGCGCACATTCAATTCGTCTAGAACAAGTCTATGTAATTACATTTTTCTAGAACGAATTCAATTCAAAGCAAATTACCAAATCTTGCTAAAATGATTTTTAATAAATAATAACTTTAAAAAGGCACTGTGTCATGGTCATTAGTTACGCAATGCATAAATTTCAATACAATAATCATTATGTGACCTTTTTATTATCTATTAGCTGACATGCCCGGCCTTGCGCGGGATAAAATTGCATCATTCGCAGGCCAAATGACGCGTGTCCAAAATTCTATTGTAAATGTATAGGGAAAAAATTTCTTAAAAAATCCAAGTAGGAGAGGGGCAACAGTCCATAAAAATCCTATTTAGACAGTAAAATTCATTGAAAACCCCGATAGCATTAAAACGAACAGCCTTGAAAAATTCCTTTTAGACCAAAAATTAGTCCATAAAAATCCACATTAAATTGCCAACAAAAGTTCATAGAAATTTAAATTAGAGTAAGGGAAACAGTAACTCAAATGCACATATGCAGAAAGATAATTGTGCCAAAATGATATCAAGATCCCGTAAAAATTACAATTAAAATATCGACCACAATACATCTAAAATTTCCCATCAGAAAAAGAGCAGTAGTCTCTGTAAAAATGTCCATCAGATCAAGAACAACTCTCACTGAATATTTCTGCTACAATAAGGAAAACATTCTTTAAAGCCCTCCCCATTTCAATAAAGACAACTATTCCTAAACATTCCTAATATAATAATGACATTAGTCCCAAAAAAATATCCATTAGAATAAAGACGTCAGTGACTAAAAGTGTAATACTGACCATCAAGAGCTACACTGTTCCTAAAATTACCCAGCAGTCCATCTTAAATTCCCCATCAAAATAAGGACACCCGTTCCTAAAAATCCCACTTGTAAAATCGTCAAAACATTTCCCGAAAATTCAATTGAATAGCACTTTCATACAATTCGGATAAAAACGAAAGAAAGGAAAGCATTATTTCAAAAGGCAAGTGCTCATTTAAATTACAAAATGTTTAGTACTGAACCAATTCTGGCGTGTGAAATTTAAGTTGATAGAAAGAAATAACTAAATTCTTCCCAAATGGCGCCAAATAGACATTACAAAAATTAAATAAATGTTAGAAAATAAATCACTTGTGTAAAATATGGAATCAATAATCTCTACGTAAAAAAGTTAAAATAAAGCAGAAGATCGCCAAATTGCACTGTGCCATGATCCTACAGTGTAAATCACGAATTGAATTATATGAGAACAATATTACTGATAAGGATTATTGGGCGCGGCTTGGAAAATTGATGAAGCGCAAAATAATATACTGAGAACAATTAACTGGAAGGAGGCGAGTAAAAAGTTATCACCACTTGGCGAAATTTTAAATTTCATCAAAAAAAAGTGATATCGAAGACCTTCCAACCTAGCTTTTATCGAAGAAATAAATATTAAATCGTGAAAAAAGAAAGAAGAATCAACATTAAAAATCGAATGCAGTTAATAATCCACGAAATATCCATAAAAATGAAATGAATTTTCAGAATTTGTTTCGCTGATAAAGCGGACACTCTACCATAAGATTTCATGCAATTGTTGAACTGTTACTATACTATTAAATCGCCAAAAAAGGAAGGAGAATCAACCTCAAGGTAAAGTAATTAAAATTCGTCTGCAGCGCCACAAAATATGTATAAAAATGAAATTAATTTTTAGAATTTTTTCGCTCATAAAACGACACGAATAAAGATAAAATAGCATTTTTTCAATTTTACGTTAACAGAAATCATCTAGTTGGCGACAAAAGTACTATTTATTTTGGCGAAATCACGCAAGTTGAGCAGATAAATTCAGAGGTAAGCCTCGCTTTAAAGTTCGAAAACTACTTTAAATGAATATTGCGCGTGTTCTATTTGTTCTACGAACTTCAAAAAGGAGATCATCTTGTGCGGTTTTTTACGGGCATCAATATGCTGCAAAAATCGAAAAGGTGTGACGGTTCTTCGATGAGATATTCCTAAAATTAACAGTTTTGCTTAAATTGGAATAAAAGAAGAACAAATTCGAATTTTCGGAAAAACGCTTCGAGGTGCACGAGGACCTGACCCAAGGTACCTGTAACCAAAATTTCGTACTTCTAGACCGTTCCATCTCGGCAGGAGGCGATCGACAGACAGACACACACACACACATACACACACACACACAAACTTTTGGTTTTATTTATATAGATATATAAATAGGCAAAGACAAAACAGTTAAGAACCATATTTTCCTCTGTTTATTAACCGATTTTCTTACTTTTTTTTTTGTAGCTATTGACGAGTTTTAGTGATATCAATTAAAAAATTTTGGAAACAGATTATTAGTTAATTATTTCCCCTTCTCTTTTATCAGGCAAGCCTCATTTATAACTGCAAGGTTGTATTTTTATATATATCAGTCGGCAACATGTCTTCGTTGAGTGAATTATTAGGTAATAAATATAAAACTCATTGTTAAAATGAGTTTATTTCCATTATCATAAAAGATGTTACGCTTTGAGGGGGGAGAAAGGTTTCGTGAAATTGTGACAAACTGACAAGGAGAGGGGAGTGAGTAACAAAAAGTGTGACATCATGCGTATGCAACACAACTTGACGTGTGACAAAAGGGGGAGGGGGTATGTTGAAGTGTGACATTTTGTGACAAAGGGGGGAGGGCATGTTGAAGTGTGACGTTTTGTGACAAAGGGGGGAGGGGGTCAAATGTATGGTGAAAAAGCGCGACATCATTTACGAACGGTCCCTAAGGGATCATTCATAAATGATGTCACGCTTCGAGGGGGGAGGGTGGTTCGCGAAATTGTGATATGGGGAGTGGATAGGGACCGCTGAAGTGTGACATATTTTTACCAAGGGGTGGGGGGTCAAATGCACGGGAAAAAAGCGTGACATCATTTATGAACGGCCCCTAAGTAGTAATATTCAAAGCAATTATAGTAAGAGTTTGGGTGAAATTTGCTCTGAAACAAGGGAATGAAAACTGAGAATAGTGTAGGGAAGCAAGAAAACATTTAAATTTTCTTCAACTGTCACTCAACTAAGAACGAAATCGGCAAAAGTACAAGAGGCTATATTTATGAGCGCAATTGGCCCTGCGGCGACAATGATTTACTATTACGTTTGCTTCAAGTGATGATAATCAAAATGAACGCTACGTGAGAATCACCAAATTTGATGAATAATACTTACATAAATATATTAATATCATGTTTTCAATGCTAAATTTAATTATTACGATCGAATTTCGACTGTTGGGATAACTATAGTTATTATTATTTGACCTCGATAACAAATGTTTCTAACAGATATAAATAATTAACATTGTTAATATTGTTACGGGTTCTTCGTCTTCTTACTTTAAACTTCAATGGCTACTTGCTTTTACAAAATACACAGAGCAATTTATTTTACAGATTATTTACATTATATACAAATTTCTCACAAACATATCTCTCAGAGTTCGCAAATTACCGTAAAGCCAACGATAATACCGTATTTCTTAAACAAAATACGAAAAGAACCAAGCACGAAGCTTGCAGCACAACGGCTCAGACTTTGATCAGGCACTCGGCCAAAGTCTGCAACGTAACTGAACTCCTCTGAACTCCCTCTCCTCTTAACTTCTCGCCGGAGCTATTTATATACCATCGCGGATCACGTGATAGAACATTCCAGAAATTTCCATCAAAGACTAGAGCTGTCTATCCCGCGACCCGAGATGGCGCCAAGCTTGGCGTGAAACAACATCGTACATCAAAATTCGTAACAATTTTAACATCATAATGTTTTCAATGCTAAATTCAATTATTACGGTCGAATTTCGACTGTTGAGAGAACTATAGTTATTATTTGACCTCGATAACAAATGTTTCGAAGAGAGTCATTATAAATAAATAACATTGTGCGGCAACAACGACGCAGTGACAAATCGCTTTTGTTTGAAATGATGGATAATGTCCAACATTCATTTCAAATGATAAAACAATATCATCATTAAATCAAAACAGTAGCACAAAGGTTCATCCAGAGCTGTCAGTAATGCCGGAGACAATAATATACAACCATAAGGAAGCTTCCTATAAAGTGATAGTGGAGAAAAATGGATATTCGTATTTAACACTCGCAACAAAATTTTTCCTAATACCATCGGTTATAACATGAACGTCTAATCATCCCAAGAGAATGTCAAATAATCATTAATAATAAGTTAATAATCATTCTCAGATCATTAAAATTTTACAAATGAGCATTATTTGTGTATAAGAGTTAGATCAGGTTGTACAAAGGAAACATTTATCAAAAAGATGTGTGTCTTTAGTACAGCTTTTAATAAATGTTTCTTGATTTTTAAATTATGAATGAAGGAGTAATGGAAAACTTTATTGTCATTAATTAATATGAAAACTATACCGAACGAGCAAAATTATTTTTTTGTTGTTGTATAGATAAATGAATAGAAAGAAGCATATTAATTTGTTCTGAATCTCATTCACTTAGTTTCGAATAGTACTTTGTAAGATGTAAGCTCAACTTTAACTTATACGTTGATGTATTATCTTTATATATCATATTTTGTAGTAATTACTGATGTGGATTAAATAGATAAATATTCTAATAATACAAGAATAAAAGAATAGAATAGTACAGTAAAACCCCGCTAAAACGCGGGTGTCGGGGGACATATTTGGCACCCGCGTTATAACATAATCGCGATATAATGAAACTGTACCGCGGAACCATACTCACAAAATAATATTCGTTCCTGTTGCACCACTTTTAACTTCATCAATTACTCTTAACATTTCTTCTATTGTATAGTTGTTTCTTTTCTTATTTGCTGCCATTTTATTTGCTGTAATTACTGTGCAAGAAGCACACTTCTGAACTGAGGGGTGAGTCTATCGAGTGGTAGGTTATTCAGATCAAATTTTTCTGCTCTTTGAGTCTCCTAAGCTAAAACTATATGAACCACAACAAAAACGATTATGTTCTGAGAAAATGTGGACTTAAAAATCTTGTTAAGCTATCAGCATGTGATTATGAAGGGGGAGAGATTCTAAGAAAAATGTAGATTTGTGTGGAAGGGGAGGAACGCACTTTTCAAAGAAACAATGTTTTAAGCCTTTATACACTCTCACGGACTAGAAAATATGTTTACTTTTACAAAATTTCAAAGAGTCTGGAATATAAAGGGTGGTTTAAACGTCAGGGGACATGATAGTAACCGCGGTTTATACGATTCCGCGGTATACTGAGGCGCGGTAATACGAGATTTTACTGTATTGATAAAAACAATCCTTTGTTCAAAATGACGAGAATAAGAGAAGAAATATACAGTTCCTAGCCAAATTAATAGACACACTATAGAGTTTTCGTAACTTTATACGTAACACTCACAGTCTGATGCAAAAAACCGTTATTTACTTATTTGTTATGTTTTAATATGCAATGTTCACTTTCCGGTAAAAATTCATTCTCTCTTGCATTTAGGGGACCGTCTACAAATTGAAAAAGGAGAAAAATGTTTGGGATGACCCTGCACCGTAGGAATGAGCTGTAAATTTCAGAAAATGGTTTACTTGCCATTCTGTGCCTTTTCGTAAAAACTGTACTTATACTAACGAAGATATTGGCATTTCTCCCATTTTGTTCACACGTTTTTCGCTTATAACACGCAAAGTTTTTCACAAAACGTTACTAAACTTACAGAAAACTTACAAAATACAAGAGAAGCATTGCAATGAAATTTGACAAATGATGGACATTTAAAGAAATTAATTTCTTAGTGCGCATGCGCGAAAAAAGCAATTTAAACTGTCATAATGTCAATTGAATATCTTGAAAATTCAGAAAGATATCGGCCATTTATTGAGGTGTATTCCAACACTTTTTGGAAAAGAGCTATTTCTTAAATGGTCGTTCACAAATCAGTCGCATGTGCTTGCAATCCTTCAGGGCATTTGTGCTGTGATTTGTGATAAATATTGGATTTTTGTGAACAAACCCTCTCCTTCCATGTTCTTGGGGTGAGGACGGTAAGTAAAGGTCGGAACTAGCGGTCGCCACTCTCCATTGGCGACTAAAAATTTTTATTGGGCGACCTCGAAATGTGGTCTCGGTAGCCAAAGCTGGTGACTTGCAGTTTATTTATTAACACTTGACCATTAATAATGGCCATCGATTAAAGAAGCAAACGCAAAAACGAACCTTTTATATAAATCGCGATCGCAATATCAATGAACCTTCTCAAATACGCTTACGAAAATTACAAATTTCCGCTATTAAACTCCTTGATTAGTATTTATTTTCATTCTTTTCAAAATGTTTATTTGAATTTCTAACTTTCGGACTATTTTTAAAACAATGTGTTTTCAAAATAGCATGCATTTAGTTAAGAATTTGAAATACTTTTTGAAATGTATTATTACTTTTTAATATTAGAAGACAACTTTCAAGCTATAGTGAACAACGGAGATGAAAAATTTAATTTCTTCGAAAAGCTTTGTAATTTATTACATTTTTTAAATGCGACATTTGTGTACTTTTGTGGCAAAGTGTACACAACAATGAATGTCATTTTAAAGTGTAGTTTTAGGTATATGTATGTACATGTTTGTAGGCAAAATGAGGGCCCTGTTGGGAGGGGGGATTAGTTTGAAACAAGGTTCTAAGTGGCGACCAAAAGTGTCAAAGTGGCGACTAACTTTTTGGGTTTACTCGCCACTAGCAGCAATCAAATTTTTTTAATCTCAAGCATTAATGGGAAGGAACTCTTCACAAATACTCGAAAAAAATTGTTCCAACAAAAAAACAAATATTTTGCCAACGCCTTGCGTGTTTGAAATGATGAAAAATATTACATCAAAATCTAGCAATTCCCAATTCAGTGTGAAAAAACATTCCATCCTCTGTTCTGATATTCTTTTTAACAGGATCAACTAGTTGTGCCTATCGTAGTTGTAACAAACCAAATGAAAATATACAAAATTATCTTAACATATTCTTGATTTCAGAGCAATTTTTTAAAAAATCTCTTCTTCTCTAATTTTTGTTAAAAATTGAAATAAATGGGGCCTCAGTGGCTGAGCGGTCAAATCGACTGGCTCCGGTGCCTCCCTGCGCGGAGAGAAAGAGGCGTGGGTTCGATTCCCACCTTGCCCTGGGTGTATTTCCTTCTTTGTATATTAAAATCTGTTGTGCTGTCTTGTTCTATCTGTCTTATTGGACGAGAGTTTGAGGCATATCCTTGAGAATAGCAAATAAACTCGAATATTTATGTGACCTGAAATGGTCGTAAACAAACAAACAAACAAACAATTGAAATAAATTTCCTTGTACGAAGGAAAGTTCGGAGATTTCAATGATTTTAATAATTGAGATATAAACGAATTCCTTCGATACCATGGTAGAAATGTAATGTGATAATTATTTTCAAAACCGAAGGAGAAATTTTGAATTTTGAGAAAATAGTTCCGAACATCCTCTAAAATGTCAAATTAGTTTTGCTGTTGAAGAACTCAATCAAAAAGTCTGGGTCTGGAGCGAAATACAGCTAGCCAGACTGATATACTTATGTTTTTATTTGAATTTATTATTCTGGCGAAAATGTTGGCAACAATATAAAAATGTAAGAACTTGAGTGCACAAAAATGAAATTACTTCCCAGGTGAGTATGATATTCCCTATTGGAGTTTCCCATCAACCAAAGCGAACTTCTTGGTAGAGAGTCAAAAAGAATCCATTCATGTTCGAGGTAGGAACTGCTGGTCTAAGGAATGTGCCGTTTCTGTTCTCGTTCGTTTAAGCATGCTTAATTTCTTAAGAACTGATGCTATATGCCAGTTTATAAATTTAGTTGCTTTTAACAAACAGAGAATCAAACATTCCGATTCGCGTTCTAAATAAACGAACTTTCCTAAAACTCGAATGGATTCGTTCTTTTCTGCCATGCGCAGAAGCGTCTAGGTGTCAAAATTCCGAGTCCAAACTGTAACAGTTCGTAATTTTTAAGGTGTCACCATATTTAATTCACAATAAACACTTTAATTTATTAAACATCCAGTATTTGCGAAAACGAAAAAGATTCTAAACTACTCTTAACTTCATAAAAGCGTTTCAATTAGCTATTAAAAACGAAATTACATTTAAGAAAAATATTAAAGCAATTTATTCAGTTTTATACGTATGATAAAAATATATATATGTAATCATTTATAGAATGATTCTCAGAATTGATTTTTTTTTTAAATATCATACCAAAAAAAAAAGAACTTCAAAGCGAAAATGATTTTTAAAATTATACACGCCTCGCAAAATATTCTAGTGTTTGAAATTAAAAACAAAATTATATTTAAAAATAATATTAAAGCAATTTATTCAGTTTTATACGTATGATAAAAATACATATATATAATCATTTATAGAATGATGCTCAAAAATGAATTTTCTTAAAACATCATACCAAAAAAAAAAAGAACTTCAAAGCGAAAATGATTTTAAAATTCTACACGCCTCGCAAAATATTCTAGTGTTCGAAAATCTTTTTTTCTTTAACGTTCTCCAGCGGATAAAAATATCAACGGAAAATTATTCGAATCATTCTTCGAAATAAATACACTTGGGGGTTTTATGAAACAGCATCGCTATTTTCTGGAGTGCGATATAAGTTCCAATTTGTTTATTGCCGGTTGTAAACTTTAAATCATGGCGAGTTGTTTGCGTTTGGAAAATAGGAGCAGTTATTTTGAGGCCGTAAAAGTTCCCGGAATTAAGAAACCACATTGTTTTATCTGTTTGCAACCTGAATATGAAATATGTTATTGCCCATGCAAAGGGGTTCTAGAATTCACATAAGAGCAGATTAGGCTTAATGTCTCAGGCGATTTAAATCGAGAAAATATTCGCCGATGCATTTGTATCCGATATTTTTACGAAGGTATAATTTTAAATCCTTTCTGAACGATTGGCGCTTCTTTGGAATCGAATGCAAATAAGGAAATATAATATTCTTCTAGGGATTGAAATCACTGATAAAGCAAAAAATTTTGAACGTTATTAAAACGGAACAGTTTACACATTTAACGTAACTATGATTTTTGCAGCGTTTCAACTGCCATTTATTTCTGCATACCACTCTGTATAAGAATTGTTTTTTTGAATCAGTCCCAGATCAGAAATGATTACTAGAAAAAAAATAATAAATAAATATAAAAGTTTTTTTTTTTTTTTCAGAATTATCTGTAAACAATAAATGACATTTTTGTGTATGCCGAAGAATAAAAAGGATGCTTCTAACAATCATTTTAAATGTCTGATTTATTTATTTTTTTTGTTTGTTTATAAGGAATGACGTAATTTTCATGCATTTCATTAAAGTTGAACTAAATGCATTATCGTTCTATTTTTTGGGGGGGAGGGGGCAAGATTTAAAGATAATTTGAGGACACGTTACACTAACGTAAGAAGACGCTTTGTATCTCGTAAAGGAAAATATGGATGTACTAATGCTAAAAATGTTTGAATTTTCATAAAAGTATTTCTTTTACTTCCCCATTTCTATATTTTACTTTCCGAAATAATTTAAACAGGCGAGAATTAAACTGTGAAGGTAAACACCATTACGTCGCTCGGATATAGTAAGAAATTCGACGTCGTTTGTCGTAAACATGTAAATGTGCTAATGTTTAGCAAATATACAAGGTATTATTAACACAAATTAACCATAAAATAACAGCTTCAAACATTTCTATTTCCTAGACGTTTTAACCTCGCAAACAAAACAAAATATTTCATCATTTAATCTGTTTTACACTTCTACAGTACAATATCATTCGTTCTGTGGAAATGTTTCTAGTTACATTTACATCGGGTGAAGCTTAAAATGTATTTTAATGTAAAAGCAATAAAACCACGAGTTAAACATGGAACATATACAACAAAATCTTTCAGAAATGTATTTAAATATTATCCCGTGGCTGTTTACATTGTTTAGGAAACAATAAATTTCAAAAACAATGCATTTTCTTAGATACATTCTTCTGTAACGTGATTTTAAAAATGAAACATATTTTGTACTCCGAGTTACTATTCTTTTGTTATGCAAATTCATACTGTAGACGATTTTCATTTAAAGGAAAAAGAAAATAACAGGACCGTGCTAAAAGAACAATAGCCGTAGATGAAGAAAAACATTTTTAAGAACAAAATTCTATTCAAATAGTTAAATCGAATATGCTTCATTAAATGAATTTCGTAATTTCAATGTAGTTAGTTCATTCATTTAAGTAACTGGAAATACTTCAAGTATATAAACTTGAGTTATTCAATTAGTAAATGTCATCAAGTTTAGTTAACAATGAAATATTCAAAATTCCTGGCGAAGAAGAAGTAGAAGTCATTGTTTCATTCTTCGCGGAACGAAATATGCACATCTTAACAAATTAATAAATGGAAGAACTTTTCGCAAAATATAAAACTAATTTGCATTTTGAAGCTTCAGTAATTTAAGTTCTTATCTGTCAAACTTTTTTCCACTTATTTCGCGTTAATTAAAATTCCTTCTCTGTTTCGAAAGACTTAACAATGACAATTAATTACGGATTATTATGCGGCATTAAACGGCCCAAGAGTTTCCAGATACTAATCGTCTGCTTTTATTCCAGATATTTCACGGTAATTAGAGACATTAATTGAAACATATTCCCTTCCCAATAAATGAAATATTTTTATTAAGATTGAAGTCCCCATCGTATGGATTAAAAACATCATTAGAATGTGTGCGACGAATATCCGTGAAATTTTTCGTGTTGTGAAGGAAAATTATTAATATAAAAAGGGTTTTGTTTTAATGATGACGAGCGGGGGCGTTTTTTTTTTAATCCATTGTTCTTAAAGTGGAGAAACTTTTCATGTGTAAAAAAAATGGGATTATTCAGTCACATTGTTAAACAATATCATTCGACAGAAGAATTTAAAAAATCCCTATGTCAAAGTTTCAGATTTTCTGAGAAATCTATTAAGTTTCTAGGAAACAAAAAAAAAAAAGAATACATGCGAATGGTAAAATAAGTTGCCTTTAAACTGTAAGAAAATACATATTGAGTCTTCTTATTTAACGATACCGAAATTGCATATTATTCATATTTCTTTATTCGCAACATAAATTCAATTCAACGAGTCGATAGATTTTCTTTAAGTTTTAATAAAAACCACTAGTTTATTCCCTTATTTAACGTATCGTAACAATATTCCTTATGGAAGAATTTATTTCAGCATAAACTCAATGAAACTGATATATTAGGTTGTACGGTTGTACTTACACTACATGAAAAGTACAGATTGAAATGGGCAGAATGGTGCATGGGTGAATGTGCATATGGGTGTGTGTGTGTATACAGTGGAACCTCGCTATTCGTACACAATTCGTTCCAGGAGGCAGTTCGAATGGCGATTTGTACGAATGGCGAATTATTTTTTTACATGTAAATTGGATTAATCCGTTCCAGACCCACAGACGGTTGCTTATTTAAATCTATGAAAAACAAATGCACAGTACTGTACATGAAATTATACATAAATAAAAATTTCACTGCACTTTGCTTGTATTGAGATGAGCTGATGGCATAAGGAAATGTTGAGAGCGGGAAGAGAAATGGTTGGAAGATGAGTCCCTTCCATGAAAACATCAGGTAGCATCCCTTCAAGTGTTTTCTCCATTTCTGCTGTTCTTTCTTCCAAAAACCTGTCCAATGTTGTCTGCCTTTGACGATTGTTCAGAATTTTTCTAAAATGGTCAATAGCATTGTCGTTGGGCAAGTTAATGCTGTTGATCCCAGCAGTGTTTGGATGCCATTTTTCCACCACGCTCTGTGTTTTCTCGCAGGGGTAACATAGCTCTTTCATTTTTGCGAAGGAAATGCTTTCCTTTCTACTTTCCTCCTCTGAAGAAGAAAGTTCTTTAACCACTTCCTCTTGCTGCTCCCTTAGAAAGTTAAAATTGTCAGTAAAATCTCAAAAAGTATTTTTATGTTTTGTATTTAGCTTTCTTTGCTCAATATAAATATTGCAAACAATGTTAAGAAAGTTGAAGGTATTAATGTTTGTAAAAAAACGTTTAGGTAATATGTTTATCGAAAAATTATGAGTTTATATCGGTAGGCCTATATATAAAACGCTTAAAGTAAGAAATTACATAGTAACTTAAAAAAGAGTAAATTCAAATTATATAGAATACCCCTCATCCAAAAAAAGTTAAAAACATTTTAAATTAAAAACCGTTTCAACGCGGGTTTTATTGTGTTTTTTTCAGCGGATCATTTAAAAAAAAAACCCACACTTGATTTTTAAGAAGAGGGGAATCGAAAACCCTGCAATTCAATATCTAGTTCAATGTCTTTCACGGGAAATCACAGTAATTTTATTAATTATGGCGCTTGTTAGTTAATGATTAGAATATTGTAGTGATCGTTTGCCTAATGAATATAAACTACGTTACTATTCAAGTTGCTTTCGTGTCATCTAGTTTTCAGAAAAATATGTAATTTTTCACTTCCTTACAAGTACCATATTAAGAATGTACCATATTAAGAATGTTCAATTCTTCATGCACTAGACTCATAATGCTTTGACACACTCAATTATTCAACCACGTTTTAAAGCAAGACACAGAATCACATTCGGGGCCGTTCATAAATGACGTCACGCTTTTTTCCCATATATTTGACCCCCCTCCCGCCCCCTTTGTCACAATATGTCACACTTCAGCGGACCCACTCCCCCCTTTGTCACGCGTCCCGCTATGTTGCATAATGCATGATGTCACACTTCTTGTTACCCCCTCCCCTCCCCTTGTCACACTTTGTCACAATTTCACAAACCCCCCTCCCCCCCTCGAAGCGTGACATCATTTATGAACGATCCCTTCACGGGGATTTATTACAGAAAAAGAAACGTATGGAAGAAAATAAATTTTTCGAAAATATGTGATGACGATGGTTTTTCTGAGCATTAACTGCAACAATAGAAATACAAATCAAATCAAACTATTAATAAATCAGTTGGAAATACACGCAGTTTGCTGTAAACAAAGTACACATGTGTTTTCTTACAAGATAATATTAACTTGAGGTTGTGTTTCTACCAAAGATAAATTTGTTGGTTATTCTAATGCATTTTAAGCAAACAATTGACGTAGTTTCTTGAAGTTATTTTAACCCTACACTGCGCTTTTTTTTTTTTCTTCGTAATTTTTTTTTTTTTTTTTTTTTTGTGTTTGTTTGTGCTAGTTATAAGTGGGAAAAATACTAAAACAATTCTTATTTAATTCGGAAAAGGAGAATTCGAGAAAAATTGACATGTTTAAAAACAACACTGCGCATTTAGGGGTAACAATAATAATTCTTTTATATAATCATTTTAACAAATGAAACCAAATCAATAATAAACAGGCATGCATTATAATCATAAAATAGCATTAAATATGAAAATTTATTAAAATAACTTATTTTATTATTATTTATAAATTTATAAAACTTTTACTTTGATTACCAATAAAGTTTTATAATAATTTCACTAAAAGATTTTGAAACAAGAAACCTAATATCTGTAGGGAGTCTATGCGATAATGTTCGTTTCTTCTTTGGTTGAGCGGGAATTGATTTTAAACAAAATTTCTAAATAATAATTTAATCGACCAATTTAAGCTAATTTGTGAAATATTTAACAATAATCTTCTAAAAAATACTAAATAAAGTGAAATAGAACAACCTGTGACTCCTGTTCTTGTTTATACTGCGAATAATGCAATAACATAAAAATTGTCCCCGAATGCGCGTTGTTAGTTTAAAACAACAAGTAAAAAAGGCGCCTTAATATATGTTTTTCCCGAAATTTTTCGGACAACTTATATTTATTTTATTTTAAAATTATGTAAGCAATTCGAGACTATTTTTTAAAATAAAATTGTTGTTTAAAATTTGTTGAAAAAAATTAAGAAGTTACTGTTTTTTACGAAATGAACATGTCTTACGATTTTGTGAAAAAAGATGAACCTTGAGTTCAGTTTACAAGATCTAGGGGAAACTATATTAACTAATATGAACACACATACAAAATAAAACGAAAGAATGCGCCACATGTTAAAAATATTACAAAATAAAAGCTTAGTGAACAAAAAATGGAGGTGTTGTTTAAAAACAACACGGCGCAGAGTAGTGTTTAGAAACAAAAATATCAATAGCGAAATATTTACCGTTGTGAAGGGAATCCAAGAATTTAACTTGCATATGCTTTGGAATTTCAATGAACCTCTTTTTTAGTGCAAGAGGTAGAGAAATGGAACTCTAAGACAGAAATTAACTGATTGTATGAGTTTCCAAATTCCAAAAGAAATCTGAGAACAAAAAAACGGAGCTATGGCAGAAAAAAAAAAGACATTTGAAGAAATCAATCGAAATTACAACCAAAAGCACAAAGAAATCTTCATAGTTATTTTGGAATTTTTCTTCGGTGCAAGAAAAATTAAATGTTTTGTTATGAATTATAAAATGGATATTTGAAGAAAAATAGAAACACGATTTGAAACCATATTATGCAAAAGCATCTTCAAAAGTTTCTATATGGATATCTAACTTTTGAACTCGAAATAGTCTATGACTTTTATTCTTTAATTGATATTCATCTTGCTGCTGTTTTTAAAGTAAATGTTCCAGTAGTTAGAAAAGTCTTACATAATTTAATTTATGTATTAAATAAAAGAAGACATAAATAGGGCAGAATTTATACTTTTCAATTTTAAAACGTATTTAAAAATAGTTAACAAGAAGCGAAAACAAGATGTAATTAATTTTCCCAGGACATCAGTGGTTGTAAGTAGTAGTTTTAAAAAATACGAAATAATACAGGGCTTCCACCGCCTTAACACAATTTGTAGCAGCTTTCGGAGCAGGTAAAATGTCCTTTTTGTATCAGTTTGGAGCAGAAGAATTTAACTTTTGTATCAGTTTGGAGCAGAAGAAATCGACTTTTGTATCAGTCTGGGAGCCGAAAATAACAACTTTGTACCATTTTTGGAGGATTTGTTTCTTTGTTTTTTAAATATTAAATGGCTGTTTTAAAGCAATCATATTTTCATACATCAAGGGTAAGAACAGTTTCAAGTCTTCAATATGATAGGAAATGTAAAAGTCAGTCATCCTTTAAAAACTGGATTAGATTATTTTAAAAACTGCATTATTTTTATATTTCTTAAGAAATTATTCATAACCTATTCAAAAAGTAAGACTAATTAAACCTAAAACCCTTATAAAGGTGTTTTTCAATACTTTTCTCAAGAAGCGGATAATTTAAAAAATGTTTTGCTGTTTTTTTTTTTCTTTTAATAGTTAAGAATAGCAGGAAGAAAGCTTAAAATTTTCTTCTTTTCAAAAATCATTGCATTCTCTCTTTTTTTGTTTAATAGCTACAACACTATTCTTTCAAGAAAAGAAGCAAAAACTCACTAATATGAAAGGTTCAACAATTTTAAACAACTTATCATTAATTAAAATTTGTTTTAAAAATAGTACTTATTTAGGTATAACATATATATTGTGATTATAGTAACAGTAAAATTTTGAATGAATTAAATATAATTTCATATTTTATCAAAAAATATATTTGAAGTTGATCCTATTTTCTACCTGCAGTAATATTTATTATTTTTCTGTTTAAGAAATATTCCTTTAAATTTCAATCCTAAATACTCACTTAAATGCTTTGGAAGTAATTAATGGCACTAAAAGTAAATTGATGAGTCTCATAATTTTGCAACAAGAAAATTCAAGAACCAAATTACATTTTTCAGTTCTATAATAGAAACAAAAAAATGTATTTTTTATTATATGTTGATAATTTAATGTCTAATGATTAATTTTTTTCCAACAATTTCTCTTTACATCTTGCAAAAATTGTGTAAGAGTTACAATTAAATTTTAAGAGTTCTAGGGTTACAGCAATTGGATGCTGAAAGAAACTAAATTGAATTAAAAGAGAAAGGATAACTTCATAACATTCAAGTCTAGTTAAAAAATTGAAATTTTAAGCAAGAGTACTTTTATGAGGTCGTTCATCCACAACGAAATTTCTATTTCTTCTAATAATATTGCTTAACATATTTGCTAAAGATCATCAATTCATTAAGATGAACATGCTTTTTTTAATGATTTTCTAACTTAACTGTATTTTCTTTTTTACTTATTTTGTTCTTTATATTTATGTTTTATCTTTTGAAATTGCTTGTGGTTATATGATATAGATTACAGAGCTTAAAGAGTAATGAGAAAAGAAAAAAAGCTGCAATGCAGTGTTTAATTTTACAGCAACAGCGTTTGAAAGTCTACCTCTAAACACTTTCAGGAACAAATATATTTTTTCAAACAATGTTTTTATTGAAAATAAACATATATTTTATTTATTTACTTTGAGAAGAAACATTATAAATAGTTGAAATGAAAAAAAAAATCCGCTTTTTGTAGCGGATGCAAAAAGATTAGAACGTATGCGCTTCTTTGCTTGCTCGTGGAAAGTAGGCTTAAGGAATCTTAAAGAATTGTTATAATGGAGCAGTAATTTTTTTAACATCTGTTCTGTGATTGATTTTTCATATTGATTAGTATTTCCTAAACATTAGAAAACGAAATGTGCACTGAGGAAAAACGCTAAGTTTATTTTTTCCACGTTCCATGAAATTGTAAACTTTATCTATTTCAAGAAAAACTTACTCAATCAAATGTTCAACGTAAATAGTGATAAGAGAAATGATTTTTCTCTCTATAATACTAAATAATATTATAAATCGTATCACTGTTTCTTCTACAAGCGTGGGATACATCACTCAATTCTGCTCAATTTTCTCATCCATATTTGATGTTCTTAAGAGAGGGTAGAGCTAATATTCATTAATAAACTGCTTCAAAGGAAAAAAATTAGTTGAATAAAGGAAAAATGTAACAAATGATGTCGATTTTAAGGTGAAAAAAATATAATATCCAAAATTTTTTCGATTTTTTTTCCGAAAATCGCGATTTGGCGCAAATTTTCCGAAAAAACGCATTTTGTAGCATGATGTAGCAGAAAAATCGTTTTGGCGCAGTTTTGCGCAATTGGCGCAGCCGTGGGAGCCCTGAATAATATTATGAATCTAAAAACTAGATCGAAATGTAGTTCAATATTCAACTCCCCAGCCCCTCAGTTCTAAAAATTGCTTTGTGAAAAACAAACACCCTTTTGGAAACATTACTGATAATAATGTTCATGGGTAACAACAAAATGACTCTTTCATTTTCATGGTTGTTGGAAGAAGTAGTAGTTAACTATTTGGACGGTATAAATATCATTATTATAAAAAACTGGATCGAAATGTTCTTTGTTAGTGATCCGCGTTACAAGTAAACAGGAAACATTTTTATTGTAAAAGTAGGTCAAAATGTATTTCATATTAACAAAAAGTAGTTATTTTTTAGCTTTGAGAGTATTAGTTCGTTTAAAGGCACTAACACAAAAAAAAAAGTTTTAACATTATTTTAAAAATTTAAAAGAGAAATTTCAGAAAACAAAGCAAAATTGGATCCTTTTTCACCTTTAATCTACAATATTCAAAGCCACCACTCAGTTCTAAAAATTGCTTTGTGAAAAAAAACATTACTGATAATAAAGTTCATGGCTTCCTTCTGAGGGGTGACGACAAAATGGCTCGTTCATTTTCGTTTGTCATCACATCAGTGGATATGAATCTCTCGAAATAATTTTTTCCCAGTTCCTAAATGCAATTGCCCTCCTCTGTTTAGAAATTACGCAAAACAAGATATTTTTCCTCACTATCTTCCCATCTCTTAACACCACATAAAGTTGTCGATCATCCAGAGCGTTTCTGTTAGGTTACAAATTGTCTGGCTCATAATAAACATTCGAAACAGAGGTGGCGTTGTATTGCTGTAGCTTGGCGGAACTTTATCAGTGAGGCGTAGACGGACACGTTCTAAACAACTGAAGGGTTTTATGACATTGGCGTCTGTAAGTCATTCTGTTCTCGAGTGAAAACATATTTCTTTAGGCCACCAAGCTTTCTGTTTACAATTTTTTATAGGAAAAAATTGTATAAAACAAAGATGGTTCTTTCGGTGTAAGTGGCCTTATCTAGAGTTTCAGAATATTTATGGTCAATGCTGAAAGAATTCTTACTACTTTTTCCCGATACTTTTATCTACATTCTTGGACTTATTTATTGCAAACCGAAATGTAAAGATAAAAAATGAGTATTATTACGCGAAATTTTCGCATTTAATTGTTTACGCAGCAGAAGCGCGAAGTGAAATCATTCAGGTTCTGGTCGTGTGATGACAAGCAGCATGATAAGTCATATCAATCAATGTGCTTTTGACCTTTTTTCCCCCTTAAAGGAATATAACTGTGAAAGTCAAATGTTAGCTGTGGAATTACGATTAAGCTTCGTACTCAATTAAATTACAGCATTACGAAATGTATTGCAAAAAAAAAAAAAAAAAGAAATATGTACCCTTTAGGGAAAAAAAACTTTTAACATATTCAAAATATATTATTTACTTAGATATGTTTTATATTTCTGCGATGTTCTAAATCAGCGTTTCCCAACCGGTGGTTCGTGAACCCCCAGGGGTTCGCGCGGTGCAGAAAGGGGGTTCGCGAAAGTAATATTGCAATGGCGGAACTTTTTATCGCTAACGTAAAAGAAAAAACTAAATAATGAATTTTGCATACGTATTAAGAAGGAGTGCAAAAATGATTTCTTTTTTAAATAAATTGCTTTCCAGATAATGCAGAAATGTAGTGGACCGGCATAGGAAGCATACAAACAAAATTTTAAACGCACTTATTTCTACTTTTGGCCTGATTTCTAAAATTTGGACCACAATTTGGTACCGAAAGATATTTATTGATTAATTTTAAATTTTTAGCACGTATGTTTCTCTTACCATTTCCCACCTTTTCCGCTCAAGCACTAAGAACGAGTCGAATATAGGAAAATTTACTACATAAAATGTAAAATTTTGCATTATTTTTTCATTAATTTTAAATATGGATTCATATTTATCACACTTTATTCCAACTTTTCTGCATTATCGCAATTATAAATTTAAAAATAATTTTTCTTTAAATTTCCAAAACTTTACCGAATTTTGTATGTTTCAAAAGAAAAGTGGAACCCACTGCAAAAATAATTTTTAAAATTTCATACAATATGTTTTCTGCCGTAATAATTATTCAAAAAGGACAAATATTGAAAAAGAAAAAATAAAAATAATATTTGTAGCAGTATTTTAGTTTTATGCTTAGATGTTTTACAAATATTATGGTTTTCATTTTTTCATATGAAGCACTGTAAAACATGGAAAATGAATGTGCTAGCAAATTTTATAGATTTGTCACCCCACACACAAGGGGGTTCGCCATTTTTTTTTAATCTCAGAAGGGGTTCGCAAGGGGAAAAAGGTTGTGAAACACTGTTCTAAATCAAATGTTGGTACAGTATTTTCCCCGTAGGGGCCGTGGTTGCCTAGTGGTTAGCACGTCGGACTTCCACCTGGAAGGTCGCGCGTTCGATACCCACTGAAGACCACCATGTATACTTGGGGATATGTGCATGTAAAATCCGTAGACCCCACTACCTCTCCCCGTGCGTAAGCAATCCTAAGGCCTCGGCTAACAGGTAGGGGTCTGGTGGAGAAAAGTATTTTCCCCGTAAACCGCTTGACATAATTTAAGGATACCTCTGCATCGCCAAAATTATTTAACGTTTTTTTTACATTTAAAGGAAAACATTTAACCTCATAGATTCGTATTTTAGATCCTAAATTCTAAACAATTTTTCGGTTCATCTTTTTCTTTTGAGGCAATAATCTTTGAAAATAAATAAAGTTACAAAAAAAAAAAGTTTGAAAAACTCATTTTAATACATAGCTTTAAAAATTCTCGCAACAAGGCGGAACATTGAGTTTATACTATTCACAGAGCTACAATTCTAAACTAATGATGTGGAGATGCTGTACTAGTGAACGTAATCATGCGTATTAGAGAAATAAGTGTTTTGGATGCGGGGGGGGGGGGGGCGGGATAGGATCGCCGATTAAAATATGGAAAGTCTAAGTAGCATCCTCTATATCCCGTTGTCGCCAAACTCGATCGCAAGATACTAGTGGACCGTTCATAAATCGCTTATAGAAATGAACAGTGTCATATCTGCAAAAAAATCGTTTTTTTTTTTTTTTTTTTGGTTTTTTATATCAACATTTTCAGATTTTTGCGCTCTTTATATTGGGAATACTGCCGTAAGTAAATGCTCAAAAATTAAGGCTAGAAGCCAACTGCATTCTTTTGGTGCAATAATGTAATAACTACTTTCATAATTATTTCTAACTTTTTTCACATCATTAACATCCATCATGTGAGGGAAAACTAGAACAAAATCTATTTTCTGAACAAAATTGATTGTAATAGTCATTGTCAACAAATAAGATAATTAAATGAAAGAAATTGAACCCTCTTGAAAAATGTCTATTTTGCAGATACTGTTCATTTCTATAAGTGATGGCACACTCTATTTCAATATATTTCTTCCACTTTTTGTCACAAAATGTCACACTTCAGCATACCTCCCTAGCCCTCTTTGTCACCATGTCATGCTATATTACACAAGCACTAGTACTTTCAGTTCAGAAACAAAGCACTGCGTTACAGATTCCATTTCTAATTTTATTTTTGAACTTTAAATGACATTTGTGAGCATAATAGTAATAATTACATATGTACTTAATTTGTGTAAAATGAGGTTAAGGTTTACAACACAAAAGATAATTAGTTTAGAAGAGTAAAATATATTGATGGTTCGAATTCTGAAAAAAGGACCCACGCAAATTTTATTTTGAAAGTGTAAATGCCAGAGAAAATTTCCTTTCAGACTTTTAACAAGAATTAAATTTAAACTTTAATCAGCATCGGCACGTCGGACATCGTATGTATGCATATTTATGTACTATGTTTCTTCTCTGCAGTACAGTCAGTATTACGAATTATAGATGATGCACTTGAGGTGGCCCTTGGCTTTTAAAATTTAATTAGCTTATGTGTTATCTACAGATTTAGAGTAAAAGGACCGTTGCTCTTTACGTACAGCTCTCCCCCCCCCCCCCAAAAGGAGCTCTGACTGGTAGAGTGTCAAGAAGAAGCCATTCATGTTTATGGAAGAAACTGCAGATATAAGGAGTGCGCCCTATTCTGTTCTCGTTCGTTTTAGCATACTTGACTTCTTCTGAACTGATGCCATCTGCCAGTTTATAAATTTGATTGCTTTCAACAAAAAGAGAAGCAAACATTTAGATTCACATGTTAATGAACGCACCTGCAAAATGAACTTCCCTAAAACTCGAATGCAGCTGTTCTTTTCTGACATGCGCAGAAGCGCTCAAGTGTCAAAAGCTCAGTGGTCGAACTCTACCAACATAACTCTCAACTAACTGACAAGATGATGCATTATTTTTTCCAATTTGCGCATTAAAATGCAACAAAGTGAGCAGGATTGCAGTTGATACCATTACTCAAAGGTTCATACAATAGTTTTTCATTTTCAACTTCATCTAAGGAATAGTCTGTTACAAAAGTTCTTTGCAGGATTTTGTAGCTTCGTCAAAGGGAAGTTTTACTTTTTTTTCGTTCTTTTGATAATGCAAAGTAACAGAAAAATCTACAAATCACATTCTTCCCTCCAGTTTTGGCTTATCTGAGAAATGGAACAAAGCGTATGATTAGAGGGCTTTTGTTCCCCCGTTTCCAGGCTAAGGAGTCGGTAATTCCCCCTTTCCAGATCCCCGAAATGGAATGACGAGAAGAAGGAAACCATGTGCCTCCGATAAATCTTGTTCCCCTCCAGTGGCCAGTGAAGAAATTCGCTTTGGCGTGAGGCGATGAAACTTTCACGTCACGCCCAGAATCTCCCTCCCTCTCTGACAAATTTAAGGGGTGCTCACTGATGAAAATTTATATTGCCGTGAGCATCCAAGAGATGTGTAATAGAAAGTGGCAGGAAGCACGGCTACAGTTTTCACTAAAAGTTGATTCTAAATAAGAATTCTTAAGGGTAAAGCAATCTAGACTCGACAAAAATCAAAGGTCATTTTGATAAAATAAAAAAGAAATACAAAAAGGTATAACTTTGAGTCTGTTGCACAACAGATCAATTCTTCCAGATCAGGTTCAAAATTTTACTTCTTATAATAATTTTCAATTATAGGTTTTGAATAACTGAACAGATTTTCCCTGATATCAGACGATGCTTTAGACTTTTAAAAAAATTCGTTGTCACAATTAAGTTTCTCTCCATCAAATCAATTGCGCTATTTCGCCAGTATATAAATAATTACAATATGATTAATTGAACAAAACTTATATAAATACATACGAAAAAAGTTTTAAAATTAACTGAAAAATAAATCTAAAAGTTTAAAATTTTTTCAGTTAATTTTAAAATTTTTTAGTATGGCATTTATAAAGTTTATGAGTCTTTAAATATTTTTATTTATATCCCGGGCCCGAAAGCCTTGGTTTTGCTTGTAAATTTTCTAGGTTTTATGCAGATACAAAAAGGGTTCCTCAAATGGGTATAACCCCATTCCGGTGAAGTCATGCTAACAATCCACGAGTCTAAAATACTGATTTTGAGATATCATCAGTTACATAAAATTTAAAAATCAACTCAAAATTAGACAAACTTTTTACAAAAATTTCAGACACGTGTTTCGAGGTTACAAGAAACCCCTTTTTCAATGCAAAAGAATGAGTTTCTAGATGACAAACATCAATTTAAACCATCAATTATGAAAAATTGTAAAATTCTTTATATAGGTTTACTGACGTTACTTTTAAATCATGTAATTGGTTTACACCATAAAATAACTAATTAGAATTTTTTTCCTGGCTTGGTGACTTTTCGTCCGAAACACAGGTGGTATGGTATTGCAGCTCTATTTAAAAAGGGCTGTGTGCGGGAGAGGGATTAACTCTTATAAAAAAAAAACCAAGCTTATGCTCTTGAATGACTGCATTCTTGAAACAAATTTTTATTGATCGGGATCAGAGCAATATTGAGTAATTCACGATAAAACCCTGAGAGAGATGAACTCCGAAAAAAATGTCCTGGCATCTTCTAATTTGTGACAGAATCAACAGACGATGAACCATTTTAATGCCTAGAATCTATGAAGAATGAAGGAAGAGGTTTCGTTTTTCCACATTAAAGCTGCATTTTTAGATCTTCTTTAATAAGGTTATTGCTCCGGCAGAGGTCAGCAGCGTGATCGTAAACAAGCGAAGCCCCGGTAATGCACCGAGATTACGGAGGCCCGCTATTTCTGGGATGTCCTTTTGTGATTTGGGTATTACGTGATACTGATTATATTCAAGAATGGAACTAAAATCTTGTTATATTATTTGTATCATTATATTATCTATGAAACAACGAAAGTTGGTGTTGCTCATTACAAGTTAATATTATTTCAAGACAAATTTAATAGCAGTTTTCTTTTCAGATTTGTTATTAAGCCAGGCCCGTCATTTGGGCGATCGGGGGGGGGGAAGGACCCCCTGACGTTTAGAAATGCATTGAATTTATACATGTTTCTATGTATTTTGTTGCTTTTTACCTATAATATGCATAGAAAATATACCCTTTGCCCCCGCCCCCTGGAAAATTTTGAAAGAACGGGCCTGTTCTAAACTATATTAGTCAGGGGTGAACCAACGGGTGGGACGAACGGGACCTCCCCCCCCCCCCCAGAAGGTATCGGATGTTCGGTATCCAAACGAATTTTATGTATCCGGAATCCAATTAAGCCTCTGTACGAAACTTCTCAATCTCCGAAAATGATATACAAAACGTTGTTCAAATCAAAAAAATAAAACATGGAAATGAGATGTTCTCGTCGAGATCTTTCGAATGGAAAAAAAAAAAAAAACATTTTCCGAATCGGACAATTTCCTCATAAGTTATTGGGGCGGGGACAGACAGACAGACCGACAGACACACATTTTCCCCCATCTCAAAACCCTACTTTCAAATATATTACTTTTCAATCTTAATAAAATTACTTAGCCTTTTTTTGACTTTTCTTTATTTTTAACGATATTCTTACGATACATTAAGCCTTCTTTCGAAGTTTATTATTACTTTTTTTACATTTACTAAAAGTAAGTTAATTACCATATTTTGGAAATCTATGTAAATTAACAACTTACTACTCATTTGGAATCTTTGGGACGCTTGAAAATATGTATAGAATTAACAGATTTCAAACATCAAAACCGGATGACCGGTACGAATACCTCAGAAATGGAACACCGGATATGTTATATCCGGCAAAACCAATATACGATGTACCCGTAATCCTGACCATGGTCACCCCTCGAAATCAAAATCCTGAGAGCGCTACTAATACTAGTTCTACACGCATAATATAATTAGATATTCCAGTTGCTGCAATAGTTAGCCATGTAAAAGGGCTAATAAAATATTATAAGCACATGTGTTTCATGCGACGGAATTAATGTAGTAAAATATTCCTTGTATGAAAATTAAATCATTCGCATAATACTTAAATTCATTTTCCTCATCAAAGGGAATGCTATGCACAAAGGGAAAGGAAGAGCACGCTGTATGCCTTTCAAAAGTACTTTTTATGAATGTGCCGTGTGCCCGCATTTACGTTTAAAAGTTTTTCAACCAGGCCAGTCATTTCAAATTTTTGGAATCCTGAACTCCTCGAATGACCCGCCTTACAGTATTGAAACTAAAACTTAAGATATATATGCAGTAGAACATGCAGGATTTTGCTTTGAGGAGAGTGGTGGTTAACAGTTTCAGAATTAGAGATGCATCGGATAGTGATTTTGCTGAATTTCGGATATCCGATGTGCCTTTTTTTGTGTATTCGTACCAGATATCCGACGCCAATGATTGAAACTTCAAAATTTAATTGAATTTCCCAAATCCTCCAAATGCGCAATAAGTTTTTAATTTACATATATTTGGAATCATTCATAAATGATGTCGCGCTTCGAGAGGGGGAAGGGTTTCGTGAAATTGTGACAAAGTGTGACATCCTGCTCATGCAACATAGCACGTAATGTGACAAAGGGGGGGGGGGTCCGTTGAAGTGTGGTATTTTATGACAAAAGGGGGAGTGGGGGTCAAATATGTGGGGAAAAAGCGTGACATCATTTATGAACGGTTCCTTTTCATAACACACTAGTTAATTAAATTTTAGGAACCAAATTTGACGTACCGTATAACCGATTATCTCGTGCAGTGGCCGGGTCTGAACCAGATATTTAAACAAGTTCGGTCTAGAATTATTACGAGCCTACTTTCCCGAAAACCAAGCTCAAATTTATAATATAGCTATCATTTAGATTTAGTCCTTAATTACTCCAAAAATGGCTTTTTGGACTGTTAATACGTACTCATTCATTCACTTACTTATTCATTTATTCAGACATTCACTCATTCATTTATTCAGTCATTCATTCCCTTCACTCATTCATTTATTCATTCCAGAAATATCCTTAAAAATCCAGATAAAAAAATTTATAGGAAATTAGGTTCTGGTGTACAGTTCTGGTTGAATATCATAACTACATGTTCTACATCCACAACATTCCGATAAAGTTTGTTTCAAGCAAATCCGTCTGTTAGATCAAGATTTATATAGGAGTGAAATTTTCCGTAGGTGATAATGTTAAATTTCTTTGAACTGTTCGAAAATAAACAAAATTGTTCAAATTCAAAAATATTTCATGCCAAGAGGTTTTCCTAATAAGCTTGTTCATAGGAACTTGGATCGTGTGCCCAGAGTTAACATAATTTCCTTCATTTTTGCCCATAAGCACTAATGTTAAAAATGTTTGAATCGTTCAAAAGTAAATGAAAAATTGTTCAAATTAAAAAGTAAAATATGGAAATGAGATGTCCTTGTTGAGACCTTTCGAATGCACATTTTCCCCATCTCAAAACCCTACTTTCATTTTTTTTTTCAATCTTTATTTAATTACTTCCCTTAGTTTTGACTTTTCTTTATTTTTAACGATATTTTTCAGCACATTAAGCTTTTTTCAGACTTTATTTATTTTATTTTATTTTTTTACTTTTACGGGAAATTCGGCTAAAAATCGGTCGGACACCAGATATTGGATGCCTACCGGCGCGGGTGACGGTCTTGTTCGTCCACGCCCGGACACCTGTATGTATATATGAGTCGCCTAGATTCAAAACCAGATGCATCAACTTTTTTTTCGATTTCAACTTTTCTACACTTTCTAATAGTTTAAAGCAATCTTCATATGGTGTTATTTTTTGAAGTTTCTGATGCAGCTACATCATGATAAAAAGTGTGTTTAAAATGTGCCGGTTAGTTACAAAACCAGATCCCCCCCCCCCCCCCCCCATCGACCATGCTTGTCAGGTCTTCTTTTTTTTCGCTCCAAATATTTTCGAAGGAAAACTTATTTGTGTGTTAAAATTTCAGCAAGTTAAAAGTCTTATCCCAATGCTTAGCTAGAAATTCGAAATTCTTAGATATTAGTTTTTTGTCCGCCGTGAAAAATTTCATTTTTTGGACGTGGCTGATTTAGAAACTAGACCACTCACACACACACGCACACATATATATATATATATATATATGTGCTCCTTCCCCTCTGTGAAAGTTAAAATGCATGCCGCAATACTGCTAATACTTTAATAAAGGACTCATCATTAAACTATAGTAAAAATAAAAAATAGTCATAAAAAGATTGATATAAACCATCGCAATATACATTCCTTCTTAACTCTCATTGAAATCACCGACATTTTTAAATATAGCCAGGTAGGATTTAAAAAAATAATTCAATCAATCGTTTTAAAACTAACTCTCTGCGAAGTTTCTGTGAATCCTTTTGAAGAAAACCGATCATGCACGATTAAAATACAGGAATCGTTTTATTGCTAAACAAAGATCCCCCATCGGGATGAATCCTGCCGATTCGTGTGCAGCCGAGCAAAAAACGACAACTCCCGAATTGGGTAAATCAAACAAGACAACACTTTAATTCCTTGAAAGAGATCTTCGCGAAAGAAGAAGAGAATGGGTCGTCTCGCCATCGATTGATAAGGTTTTCCTTTAATTGACTTAATACGTTTGTTTGTACCATCAAAGTTCAGCCTTTAATAGTGCTTTTCAGAGACCCGGGACTGTAAAGCGAGAAATCAGGGCGAGTCCCTCCGGGGGAGATGAAGACACTTTTAAACTGAGTTAAATCATGCTTTGCACATTCGGTTCACTTCGAGAAGACATTAACTGGCATTTGTCAGGGGGATTGGTAAAGAACTGCTACTATCTCTCTCTCTTTTCGGAGAAAAGTTACGTAATTAAGCTCACTGTAATTGTAATTTCAATGTAATTAAGTAATTTTAGCTGTGAATTAAGTGAAGAGCGCTACATTTTTTTAAAAAAGAACTTAATTATATCTTTTTTAGAGAAATATCATAAAAGAGTGCATGTAGCTTTGAATGAAATGCTGGCTTACTTCATGCATTTTTATGCTTTTATGTTTACAATTTAGAAAATCCATTCTACTCACGCACCGTCGCGCTTCAGAACGATGACATTTTGTCAAAGTTGCTTTAGTTTGTCTTCAAATTGACTGCAAATATGCGAAGAAATTCAAAGCAGTTTTTAATGCAGATAATTAAAATAAGGGTCTAGAAAATGTTGCACGAGACGCGAGGCTATTTTTGTACAGACGCTGCTGTGTTGCACAAATGTTTAAGCAAAAACAAGTATCTGTATCAAAGAATCAGTCCCCCAACATTTTCGTCTACTTTGGAAGCTTAGAAAAAAATGGAAAAATTAATAACACGAGTAATAATTAGATAATAAATAAAATGAAAATAAAAATAATCATGAAGCTACAAGCATAAATTAACAAAAGGTTTTAAAGAGTTCTGATCACATTTGTTGTACGAACAGTGTCTTTCAAGCTTGAAAGTGCATAAACGGAAAATTATTGCATGTAAACAATTAGTGAGGTAGTTTGATTTGTAGATATAGATAACTTAAGAAAAATTAACATGTTACATATGAATGAGTACTATGAGAAACCTCTACACGGGTAATAACGGAGGAGTTACCCCTCCCCCCGTTTGTATTGATTCGAAATACCTTTCCACAAAAACTATTTGATGTATTACCTTCAATATTTGTGCACAGTCATAAATTATCTTTCGCATTAATGTCGCGTTCGTTTTCCCAAAAGCAAGATACACAGCAAACAATTTTTAATTAGTTAAGTAAGAAATCATACAAATTCGCTAGTTTTTCACAAAAATGTGTGCATTAAAAAACAATTTGCAGTATAACAAGAAGTTCCGTCTAGAACTATACGAGCCTACTTTCTCGTATACACCGAATTCAAATTTATAATCTAGCTATATCTCTCTCTGTCTTTCTCGTTTAGCTTTAGTTCTTAATTGCTTCAAATATACCTTTTTCAACGGATAATACATATTCATTCAATCATTATTTATTAAGTCATTCATGTATTTATTCACTCATTTATTCATTCATTCGTTTGCTTATTCATTTAATCATTCATTAATTAAAAAATATTCTTGAAAATCCTGATCAAAAAATTTCATAGGAAAATAGGCTCGTTAGTTCTGGATTAACTTTTCCTTTATTCAGCCATTCATTTATGCATTCATTCGTTTACTGATTCAAATGTTTATTCATTCATTTACTCATTCATGTATTTATTCCCTCATTTATTCATTCTTTTCCTCATTCATTTATTCATTGATTCATCCTTTCACTCATTCATTTATTCACTGAGAAATATCCTTAAAAATTCCGATAAAAATATTTCATAGGAAAATAGGCTCGTTAGTTCTGGAAGAACTTTCTATTTGTACATGTTCTACGTCATAAGAGCTTTCCGATAAAGTTTGTTCCAAGCAAATCGGTCCGTTAGTTCAGGAATTATATAGGATTGAAATTTCTCCGTAGGCGGTATGTTAATTTTTTTTGAACTGTTCAAAAATGAACAGAAATTGTTCAAATCATTATTTCACGCCAAGAACTTCTTCCAGTGAGCTTGTTCATGGGAACTTATATCTTGTACCCAGATTTTACATAATTTGCTTCATTTTCACCCATAGGCGCTAATGTTAAAATTTTTTGAACTGTTCAAAATTGAACAAAAAATTGTTCAAATCAAAAAGTAAAATATGGAAATTAGATGTTCTTGCCGAGATCTTTCGAATGCAAAAAGAATTTTTCCAATCGGACAATTCGTTCAAAAGTTATTAGGGGGGGGGACAGACCGACAGACAGACCGACAGACACACTTTTTCCCCATCTCAAAACCCTACTTTCAAATTTTTTATTTTTCAATCTTTATTTAATTACTTAACTTATTTTTGACTTTTCTTGATTTCTAACGATATTTTCACGATACATTAAGCCTTCTTTCATGCTTTATTATTATTTTTTTTTACTTTTACGGGAAAGTAGGCTAAAAAATGAACCCTTTTTATCCCATATTTATGTATATGATTTTACAGGAAATAATTAGCACACGTGCGAAACATTTTTTCATAAAAAGCACATCGCACTCCCCCGGTAGCAGAAATCGCGCAGCGCGGCAGCGAGTGCATCAGATTTATCTTGAAGTTGCAGATTAATTGGCCACCTTGCAAAAAAAAATTTTTACTAGTAGTTAGTTTTTTGCTACTTTATTAATGAATCAGATAAATGTTTACCCTGTTTTCACTAACTTATATAATAAATAATTTTCAAATATTAAACCATGTTGTATTGTCTTTACTTCATTTTCTCTTAGCTTTCATTAATTTCATGTTCAATTTTAGATTTTATTAATTTATTTATAAATTGAATATTATAATATTTATTTATTGTCTGTATGTATTATTGTTATATGTCAACTGTTTTAAAATGCATAGTTTGCTATTTTTATGATTGTAAATTTGGTCCCACATCATTTGGTACCGTAGATAAATTTTGACTTCTGAAACGTGCCTCCGATTGATGCAGAAAATTCTGCTACTGGGCGCACTGTTGAAAGTGGCATTTCAGAAGTGAAACATTTTAGGCGAAAAAAAAATCTCTTACCTCTTTAAAACATTTCCTACTGTATGACTTTATTGAGAACAGTTTCTGTTGTTTCCTTCTATTCTTAGATTACGTCGAATAGAGACTCCATAGCGAATTTGAATTCAGTCAACGTGTGTATTGCTAACCAGATAGTAATTAATAATAAAATTACACGTTAATTTAAAGCACAAATGAGAAATAAAACGCAGACATATGTTTCGGGATTGCTTGGAATCCCTTTTTCAATGCGATAAGGAGCTTCTAGATGCAAAACATCCAAATGAAGCAGACAGAACAACAAAAACAAAGCTTATATAGCCTAAGAATTATCTGTAAACCAATGAGAATAAAGGCAGCGTGAAGTGGAAGTAGAAGTAGCAGGAAGACACCAATAAGAGAGCAACAAACGGATCCAGTTGAAAGTACAGGAAGTAAAAAGGAATATCAATAAAAATAAAGCAAAAAAGACGACAGCATGCATAAAAATTGCAAAAATAATAAAATAAAATACAAAGAATAAAATTGAAATAAAAATAAGTACAGAAACTACCAAAACAAAATGCAAAACAAAGTACACATGTAAAGGAGGGGGAGGGGAGGGAGGGGGGAGGAGAAAAATAGACGCAAAAAAGGAAAACAACAAGAAAACCTAGAAAGAACAACAAATTAAAGAAATTTATGCCAGACCTGTGAAAAATAAGGAGTTGAGGAAGAATTAACGTGTAATTTTATTATTAATGTTTACTTGCACAAAGTTAAATTATTTTTATCAGATAGTAATTCACCAAACAATCTTTTTTCTTTTTTCAGTTCCTATTTGGTTTACGCAATCTGTCGTCAATAATCATTTGAACATATTCGAAACGTTTCAACTTCTCAACGGTCGTTTCCATTAACGCACACACACACAACTAGGCTTTAGAATCCTAGTATTGCACATCGTACTGCTAAAACGAGTGTCGTAAAATCTCAAGAGTTCCATCAAATTATCTTTGACAACTTGCACCACTTTTACACAGTTGAATAACCGTGAAATCTGGAGAATCACAGAATCTATATCTCAAATGCCGCTATGCAAGCATATTCACAGTATATTCAATTCAAGCCTTTCAACGACAAACTAAATGCCACGTCAAAGTTTCTTCTAATAATACTTAGCTCTGTAAGCTCCATTAGAAAAAACAACAGAATATATTTAAAAAAAGCTTGCGGTAAAGTACTCTCTCAACAATCTGAATACACCTATTACGCTACTGAATTTGAATTTGAATTGAAGTACATTTATTTTCCAGTTCGTGTGCTTAGTCTCGGGACTCGCTTATGAACTGTCGTCCAATATGACAGACAGCACAGGACAATACATGAAAGATTTTATTACATCACAAAGGAAGGAAGTAACAGAAATACACCCAGGGCAAGGTGGGAATCGAACCCACGACCTCGTTACTGCGCGCAAGCAGTGGGCGGAAACTGGTACTAAGACCGCTAGGCCACCGAGGCCCCGTAATTCAAAAGGCTTAAGAAAAGATCGCTAGATAAAACAAACTAAGGTGTTGCCACTCCAAAGAATCGGTAATTAAAAATTAAGTTTGTTTGTTTGTTTACGACCATTTCAGGTCACATAAATATTCGAGTTTATTTGCTATTCTCAAGGATATGCCTCAAACTCTCACCTTTGCCCTGGGTGTATTTCCTTCTTTGTATATTAAAATCTGTTGTGCTGTCTTGTTCTATCTGTCATATTAGAGGAGAGTTTGAGGCATATCCTTGAGAATAGCAAATAAACTCGAATATTTATGTGACCTGAAATGGTTGTAAAGAAAGAAAGAAAGAAGAGTACTTCTTAACCTTTGTTTGTTTGTTTTACGATCATTTCAGGTCACATAAATATTCGAGTTTATTTGCTATTCTCAAGGATATGCCTCAAACTCTCGTCTAATATGACAGATAGAATAAGACTGTACAACAGACTTACTATACAAAGAAGGAAATACACCTAAGGGAAAGTCGGAACCGAACCGACGCCTCTTCACTGCGCGGCAGGCAAGTACCAGAACCAGTCGATTAGACCGCCCAGTAGCATGACTTAAAATTATAGAAGAACGAAAATATAAAAACAGACTGCATACTTAACAAAAACATCATAACTAATCAAGCTTATACATTTGAAATATAGAACAGACCTACCATTATAAATATCTCCTTTTTTTTAAATACCTTTCCCTTTTTGTCTAGAGCACGGTTTCTCAACCTGGAAAACGTAAAAGAGCCCCTCTCTGGTATACGTAAGAAACATCATTTTACTAATTAAAGTATTTTAAAATTCGAAATTCAATACTGGACAATGTAACCATCATAGCCAGGGGTCGCAAGTGCAATTTATACATATTTTTGTCTTTTAAGGAGATCGCAACGGTGAAAAAGTTGATAAATGATACAAACAAAAGTGAGGAATTATTGGTAACGATTCTTATTAGTTTAGATTCCATTTTAAGATGCAGATCCTCAAGCATTACATCGGGGCACTTCGTGCTCGGCCTTCTAAGCCGGTCATCTATAAATTGCACTTGCGACCATCGTACCCAGGGGTCGCAAGTTATTGATCGTTATAACACTTCTTCAGGTCATTTGTCTTATTAGTTTAGATCCCATTTTAAGATGCAATCCTCAAGCAATACATGGAGGCACTTCGTACTCGGCCTTTTGAGCAGGCCATCTATAAATTGCACTTGCGACCATCGTAATCAGGGGTCGCAAGTGCAATTTATAGATGTTTTCGGCTTTTAAGGAGATCGCAAAGGTGAAAATGTTGAAAAATGAGGATCTACAAACAAAAGTGATGAATTATTGGTGAAGTAATAAAATAAAGATTAAAAAATCGCCGAGATGTATAGTCGGGAGTGGTATATAGGACTCGCTCCGAGACCACTCGGGTTCGAGCCCGAGCTAGAGTACGGATGTTATTGATCGTTATAACACTTCTTCAGGTCATATGTCATTAGATTAGGTCCCATTTTAAGATGCAGATCCTCAAGCAATACATGGGGGCCCTTCGTACTCGTGGCTTTTAAGAATATAAGATGAGCGGTCGTCCCTCAGTGGACCAGTTGGTAGAAGCTAGGTTCCCAAAGAACGACGAAAGTGAAGCAACATTGGCCGAAGTCAGTGTTTGGGAGGGTGACCACCTCTTGCCACTGATTCGCTCCGGGAGCGTGAGCGTTAATGGGAGTTGGTGCACGTAAAATCCGTCGAGGCTCCAATGTCCTCCAAGTGAAATGATACCTCTGGGTGTGCCAGCCTAGGTGATGGGCTCTGGTCTGGGACTCAAAATTAGGAGATCCAAGAGAGACAAGGCGCAACGTACGCAGACCTCTTAATATGATGCTAGAAGCATCTTGAATAGAATAGAATAGAATAGATGAGCGGTCGTATGAACTACAATCAAAGTGCAGGCCTCTAAGATTAAAATCAAACTCCTCTCTTAAATAATTAACAACAGTTATCTAATTGAATAGATGTACAAATAAGTTGCGTCATTAAACACTGAAAAACAACTAATTCAATCTAATAAATCGATAAAATTGATGTCATGCTAATCTAAAGAAAATTTCGACGAAGTCTTCCTTCTCCCTCTCAAACGGAAATTTGATTTTTAAAATTAAGTTAATTAGCATATTTTGAAAATGTATGCAAATGAAAAACTTACAACGGATTTGGAAGCTTTTGAATGCTGAAAAATATTCATTAAGTTTTGTAAAAACGCATAAAAATCGTTTTCAAATGAAATCGGGGAATTTTAAAATTCAAGAATGGTTTTTTTGCTTTCGTGAAAAGTTTACCATATGGGAGTTACGAGTTATGCTAATTATAATTTTTCCCGCGATATGCAAAATAACAGCCACATAAAATCGTCTGTGGAATTGAAATCTCAAACTGTATAGATTAAACAATAAAAATAGTATATTCTTATAGCGTTTGCAATGTCGCAGAAATTTGTGAGGGGCTATTATTTCCGTACGATTTGTACAGGTTTTTTTTTTTTTAGAATAAGATGTCTAAAGTAAGTTAGTTCCTATTACTAAATATAGAACTATATTCAGCTGATTCAGAATTCGTTTTACATTGCTCTCCTCTTTCTCACCTTAAATAAAGTTCAAAACGATAAATATTTAACAGAAACTGAATGTATAAAAAGAGAATTTTGAGAAAATTCGAACATATATATCGTGTATTTTATTGTATGTTTAGCACATCCGGTCCAAGCGTCTGAAAAACGCCAAGAAAGCTGAAAATGACAAATATATACATATACATATATATATGTAATATTTGAGACCGCTTCGCTTTAAAACTTTCAAAGTATTTTGAAATATAACACCGAGCTCAAAAAGATTGACGCTCGTGAATATTCCCATTTTCTATCACGCCTTCTACGTCACATACATATTCTTGGAAAAAACCGATGCCATAAAAATTCAAAATATTTATTGATTGTTGAGCAAACATTGCAGAAATTGAATTTTTGCTTTCGAAGCGTCTGCTTTTCGCCTTAAGCATCTAAAGTGGCTCAAGCAGGGTTTTACATTTATGTATATTCATGACAGAAAAAAAAATATATGCAAAGCCAATAAATTTGCATGGTAAAAATCTATCAGTTCAGTTTTTCGTTTCATTGGAAGGTAGTTTTTGGAAACTATTTTCCCCTTCGCAGTATCCAAATTGCAGCGAAATATTTTAAAAGATTCTGTTTCAAAATCATATACAGCAACTTTATCTACTAAACTGCTTGGAAGTACTCAGAATTTTATAAAAATAAATCTACGAAAAATAAAATTATGTTAAATTGCTTCTTACTTCACTTCACTTTGTTTATGTCTCATCCTTTTCTCTCCCACATTGTTCAGCAATACAAAGAAAAATATCTTTTTAAGGGTAAAATAATCGGCCATTAGAGAGAAGTTCTAATAATAACTGAAAACTTCTCATTAAAAATTGACTTACAGTTTGAAAAGCATAAGCAAGACGAACAAAATTTCTGACCTATTCACGAAAAATTTTCTCGATTGCTATATAATTATTTTTTTTTTTTTTTTTTTAGAAATTGTTGGTTATTTTGAGTCACTGAAAACCACCAAGCACGCATATGATAAAATTTAATGTACCTAAAAAAACAACTAACCATTAAAGATTTTTTTCTAAAATTATGAAATTTAAAAGGTAAGTTCACTTTTTCTCAATATACTAGTAAGATTTAAAAGTGTACATTAGTAAAAAATAAATCGTTTCTTTTCACCATTTATTTATTCTTTTTATTATAAATAGTAGTAATTATTTTTAAAATATAAGCATGCATTTCTAATAGTTTTTTTACACAATTTTATGTATTCACGGTTGTTGCGAACAAAGGCTAATACGAACAAATTCGCAAATTTTTGGCATTATTAAGCGAGTTCAACTGTATATATATATATATATATATATATATCAAAAACAGTACAGAATGATATCTGTACCTGAGAGCCATAGTATCGTAAGCCCATTTTTCGAGTTTTGGCGAGTTTACACTTAATGGACATAGAGAGTACCGGCGACAAACCCACTAGCTACATGCGAGCTTTTAAAGCTCTCATCGGACACCTTTATTAAGGTTCGCACTGAAGTCCAGTCTTATCTATGCATAAATAGGCAAACACAAAACAATTAAGTACCGTTTTCTTCTCTGTTTATCAACCAATTTTCTTGCATTTTTTAAAATTTAGTAGCTATTGTTGAATTTTAGTGTTTTCAATTTTAAAAAAAATTGGAAATGTTTTTTTATTATTATTATTCTTTCTTCTACTTTCGACGTAGATTCGAAGCCTTTATTCGTCATACTTTCAGTACTGAATACATTTTTTTTACTATTCATAATTCAAGGAAGAAGAAATGTCAAGAAAAAAAAATAGAAAATCTGATCTATTAAATGCGCTTTCAGTTTAATGATATTTTATGCATTGCATTGCTGACAAGATATTGGTGTAACTGTAACTATGCTTCGTTCTTAATTTTTCTCGGACCTCAAATATTATGCTTGAAAGTAGTACTGATGTTTTTCAGAGACTGAATGGAGTTTATTCTTACTTTTAAATGCAATTTGCATCGATATGAATGGTGGAGTTTTTTACTCTTAATTCTCTTTTTAAAAGATTTTTTTTCTTCTTTTTTTATTGCTAATCAAATTCTTTCCGTTCATACAAATAAATGCAAATAAAATCCAAAACCGAATATTACTAATTCTTTCATAGTACAAAAAAGTAATTAATCAATTAATCAAAAAGAGAGTACTCGTTTAAAATTTTTTGCTGCGATGAATAACTTTTTTTTAAAATTAAAATTGAAAACCTTTAAATTTTCTATTAAATTAAGCTTCTTGTTTCATAGCAAAACAATCATAGTATGCTTGCACAGTTCTCTGCAGCGCTTCTTAATTTACTGCCCCCTTTCTTTTTCTTCTCTAAGCCTGTCATTGACAATAAACGTAATTCCCGAAAGAAATAATAGCAAACTCGAGTTGATGCCAGATTCGAAAACAGCAGATTTCTATAGTCATGAATTATTTAAAGTTCGAATTGCTTAACGTAAAAAAGCCTCTAAAAAGCCTATTAGAGAACGAAAATCCCTTGCATAGAGAAAAAATCCTTCCTGTCTATAAAACGGCGAATTCTTTTCCACGCAGCGTTCTACGGGTATACGAAACAACGTAAGATGATGATATTTTATTTATTTTTATTCAGAAATACGCTTAAATGATTCTTCTTTTTTATGTACTTTTTATTTGTTAGAAAAATCAGTGTCAACAAAATCCCTTTTTATTAGAAGCATTTTTATTACGTTTTCTTTCAATTTTTTTTCCCTAAGTATTAGCTTTTGAAAATGCTATAAAAACAATCTTTAATCATACTCTGGATTCAATTATTTGTACAATCATTAATAGTAACTTCGAACCATGGCGGTAACTTTGAACCATGGGGGTTTACTTTGAACCACATCATATTTTTTAGCATATTTGACTTTCAGGAAAAAAGAAAAGACTAGAAGGTCCAGTGCTGCACCCAGCTGGACAGGCTATAAATCAGTTCTCTGCTCTTAATTTCACGAGATAAGTTTACAACACTGCTCACAGATAATTGCATAATACCGTCATTATGAATTCACTGTTTGAAAGTTATTTTTAAATGCTGATTTGAAGTTTTTGAAATCCTTGAAGTTGTTTAAATTCTTGAAGTTGTTCTGCGCACTATCATAAACTATAGAAATCCTGGTGATATTGTGAAATGAAAAATTTTAAATATTTAGAAATTTCATGAACGAAAGAAGGATTTTAAAACTATAAACTAACTAACTTATACGCTCGAACACGTTTGACCATTCTTATTTTTCCGGGGGGAGGGGGAGGGGGGCAAAGAGTATCCCCCTCCTCACTACCCTAAATGATGGACCTGGAATCACCCCTCCAAAATCGAGTCTCTGGATCAGCGACAGATCTGAGGTCTTGCTCAGTGCCACCCTTGCTTATTCTTTCACGTAAAATCAGAACGTCAAAGCAGACATTCCTCTACACAGGGCCCGCGATGAGTATTCGCTACCTCGCCAAATCCGACAAAATTGTATATTCAGTGAAAAACCTTGTGACTTGGCGAAAGTATTGGCGAACGGAAAATTTTCCAATACAGCCATCAGTAAAAATATATAAGTAAGCGGTTGCATTTTGTCTGAAAAACTATTTCTTTTCATTGCAGTTTTCTATGGGAAAAAAAATCATCATTGAAAATTTTTGAAGTTAGTCTTTGGCTAAAGCTTTTGAAATTTGACTAACACTTTTAAAATTTGGTTTAGTTTACTGGTTGATAGTTTGAAATTCCTGCTGGCCCAGCTCAGTTAATGGACATTTTACGAACGCATACGCAGACTTAGATTAAACATAGTGCCTACATTTAAGAAGAGTCATAATGTAGTGTGAATGTTTTATTGCGGACGAAGTAGAAACGGCTGTCATGATGAAAGCAGAAATAAAGTATGCTAAACGAACTAGAACGAGAACAAACACGGCAAATTCCTTATACCAACAGTTCCTCCCTTGAACATCAATGGATTCTTCTTGGCACTCTGCCAAGCAGATCGCTTCTGTTGATGGTAGAACTGTAATAGCTTCAAGCATATGTTCCGAAGATATATTCCGATAGCAAATCTGTTGAACCAAGAAGATAGAAATAATTGGTCACGATTTTGGAAATTGATAAACGACAATGTTGTTTACAATATGGAGGCACTTGCCTGGTCGGCATCCGCCCTTTTCCACTGGGAATGCTGGCCATTTGTGAAGAGCCACGTGATAGGTGACCAGCATTGGCCCTAACACACTGTAGTCGGATGACAACAGATGGCGCCACCTTACTTTTTTAACCAAAGTGTGAAGGGAAGGGAACGTTTCCACCCTCCGGTACCTTCGGAACTGCCTCGGGACTTCAGGGTCCACGGATTTTACATGCACGTATCCCCAAGTGTAAATGGGGGACTTCAGCGGCTTGGATATCGAACCCGGGATCCTTCGATGCGAAGCTCGACATCCTAACCGTTAGGCTACCACGGCCGTATAAACGTCAATATATAAACGACATAAACGTCTTTTAACTCATTTCCTAAATAATAAAGGAAAATAGACTTCTTTTAATGGATTTCCTAAATAATAAACGACAACAGACTTCTTTTAATGCATTTCCTAAATAATAAATGCATTCTTTTCCATTTCCTTTGCCTAGCTCTGGTTGTTATATTGAAACCATTACGTTCATTAAATGAACCACCCAGATAATTTGACAAACTTACATTTTTATAAAGCAGTTCCTTGGTTTTCATCAAAGCTAATTTGACAAAATTGCATTTTTTATTAAGCAACTGCTTTTTTTCATCAAAAATAACATGCTTATGCCATCTTTATTTCTCATCACAAAAACCAATTTCAGAATGTCTTGATTCAACAAAACAAACAATCTTGATTCATAAATCCTTTCAAACCCCCCCCCCCCCCCCCATCTACATCACAGTTTTCTTATCTAAAAATTATTGAATAGCTAACAAAATATTTATTTGCTTTCGGAAATTAGAACGTTTTGTGAATTAAATAAAGCTTCCCGGTGCTAGAAATCTAGGTTCTAGAAGATTTGGAAATGGGATCAACTGCAAAATTCTCATCTTCGTTTGCGATAGAATGCCGAATTATGTTATTTACTTTTCATCTCAGTGTGAAATTGAATTTCAACAAATATTTTCGAAGCGATCGATATTTCAAATGTGACGAGTTCAAATTTTCTGTTTGCTATGCTATATTCAGTGTTTGTCAACAAGATAAATTGCTTTATTATTAAGAAGGATTTTAGAATGTCATTAATAGGATAAGGCGATGGTCATATCATGTCTTAAAATTTTTGAATTGACGTTATTTACTAAAATACTCTTTAAAGCGGTTATCACACGACAGGAATTTTAAAGCAAACGTTACTTCCACCTCGTACTATCGGCAATCTCGGGAGGAAATTTCGATCCGGAGTTTCCTACAGGTTTGCACCCGGTTTCTCGGACGGTTGCTCATAACGGGCTACCATTTTCTAATCTGTATCCTCGTGTTGGGCATTTGTTTACAGTTTTTATACTTGATATTTCGTTCAAACAAGTAGGTTTCTGCATTCAGGGGCACCCCCATGCAAGGTTACGGAAAGTCACTGTGACCTCCCAAAAATTGTTCTTATTCCGCAAATTCTGACAGACCATGGTAAATTTGACCATTTGGTATGACAATAGTTTTTCATTTTTGACTGACAAATATATAGTTGTCAATAGCAGTTGCAATTTCAAGGCATCAAATTTTATTTTATGTGTATAATGATCACTTATTATCAATAGGATCATGTTTAATTAAGTTTGATCTTCTCCATTCGGTGAAATACGAAGCTTCAGTCGGGAAAATAAAGATCACCCTCCCGTCCCAAAAATGTAAGTTCGAGGCGGCTCTGCCTACTTAAATATTTCAGAAAATTGTGATCACAAATTGTTGTTATATTATAATGCAATACATTCACATGAAATCTGAAAAAGTTTTGTTAAAACTTTATACATATTTTGCGAGTTTTAGCATCAAATTATATGCTATGAGTTTATTCATCACAAGATCTTTAATTTTAATGGAACTTTATTAAAGCAATGGCGTTCCTAGCATAAGTGTCACTCGGGGGCGATAATTTTTGGTGTTCCCCCCCCCCCCCAAAAAAAAAGAAGAAGTAAAGAAAGAAACGTTGTTGTGTTGTATAAACTTGTAGTTTATATTATTTTCAGAGGTGCATAGAAAAAACACTTTAGGAATTTCATTTTATTTATTTGAGATAACTTTCACTAGACTACATTTATTTTCAGTTATGATACCTTAAAATAGCACCCTTAAAATTGTATAGTTCAAGTTCATGTATTTTTCTAAAACTCTATATCTCATTTTGGGTGTCCCCCGAGGTGGCCCGGCCCCTCCACCGTACCCCGTAGTGACCCTATTGATTACGGAATATAATTTGGTAAAATATTATTATTTGGTATTCTGTGTCTCCTCTAATATCAACCTAATTAATAGTTTATAGTAATACTTTAAATGAACAGTTTAGAAAACTGTTCATTTAAAGTTGTATAAAACTGTTGTGTACATAAGCAGGACCGCTACGGGCGGAAATTTTTGGGAGGTGTGCACATCTTACTGAATATGAAACTTCGAATTCTAACGAATCATAAAATAGGACTGCAGTTTAAATTTAATTAAAATAAAATAAGAGGAATTAGTTAAAAAATCATCAAAAATGGAAAATAACATGATGCCTAGACTATTATTCCTGTACACTCTATTGAATGGTTGTCTATGATATATAAATGAAGAAAAAACAAAAAAGAAAAAAAAACGGTAGTCACTGTCTTTAAATTTATGACCTGAATCGCACTTGCATTTTGGTAGTGATTTCATCATAAGACAGTCTTTGCAATGTCCTGCACTAGTAAAGTAGCGACTTTACATCCTACAAATGTTTTTTCGACATGATTTCGCAAATTTAAACCAACAAAATCTAATTTCGAAATCTCACTCTCGTTTTAACATTTATCCTTCGATCACCACTCTTCAAATCCTTCACCGCCATGTTTACTGGAAAGTTGATTTGACGTCATGAAATCCCAGCTCCATAATTGGTCCTTTCTTGATTTGCCTTAAAATAAACGTTCTAGAGGCAATTTTTTTCTTTCACAGATAACGAATTGCTTCTAATTCGAGCAACCGTGAGTTGATATAGCACACGAGCATTTTGAGGAAACTGTGGGGGAAATTGGTAGAAAAACCAGTTTCCGATAGAGTTGACGATTCCCATTACGGTTGCGTTTGCCTGTAATTCCTGTCGTGTGATAACCGCTTAAAGCGGTTATCACACGACAGGAATTTTCAAGCAAACGTAACTTCCACCTCGTTCTATCGGCAACCTCGTGAGCAAATATTCGATCCGAAGTTTCCTAAAGGGTTGCTCCGGTTTCTCGTACGGTTCCTCATAACGAGCTACCACTTTCTAATCTGTTTCCTCGTGTTGGGTCGTCCCTTCTTTAAATATTGAATCAGTAATTACCAAATATTGCATTTTATTTTAAAATAAATATATTAAAATAAAATATTATTCTGCTTTTTCATGTCAAATTAGGCAATTAAAATATAATTACCGCTACTGGATTTGTTTTTTCTTTCTTTTTTGAGTTACCGAATTTGAACTTTTTAAAAAAGACTTCGGAAAGTTTCAAATACAAATTGTTATCACATACAACGCAATATTTTCACATAATATGTAAAAAGGTTTAGTAAAAATACTATACGAATTTTAGTAACAAATTATGTACCATATGATGATTCACAACAAGATCGTTAATTTTAATGGAAATGTATTAAGGGACTTAATTAAAACTATAATTTGGTAAAATATTACTCTAAACAATTTTACAGAAACTCCAATTATACACAATTTAGAAGTGAAAGATTGAAAGCATATGCACATAATAGATACAGAAGAAAGTAGTTTTAATAGTATGATTGAACAAATTGGATTTTGTTGTATGCTGTTTAAACGCAAAATAATTATACGTTAGGTATAGCAATTGAAAGAAAACAATCTTATTAAGATCAAAACTTTTTTTGGGAAGTAAACACCCATAGCAGTCATATATATATTCATATATATATGCCTGCTGCAGGTGTTTACTTCCCAAAAACGTTTTGATCTTAATAAGATTTATATATATATATGTGATGATGCATTTAGCCACAGGTATATGTATATATATATATATACACAAACGGAAGTCATATTTGTGAACATGTGAAGCAGCATGCATGCATCATGTTTTGTCAAAATATATGTATCAATCACATTAATGATTTCTTTAACTGTTTATTTAAAATTCTATAAAACTGTTGTGTATACATGCAGGAGGGCCCTGATCGGAAAAGTTTGGGTGGTGTGATAAATTTACCGAATTAATCTCCGAATTTTATCAAATTATGACATGGGAGTACAGTTCAATTAAAATAAATGTGATTGATTAGATAGTAACTTATTATGTATCAAAAATGATACATGATTTCTTGAATATTAATGTTGATAGCTCTATAATATGGTTGCCCGTAATATATAATGGGCGGGGGGGGGGTTGATTGTAATAGTTTATAAATGTACCAAATAATCATTTTTAAAGAATGCCGAATAAGGGAACTTTTCGGAATGTTAACAACAATCTCCGATCGGACACCCTTGCACACTAGACGTAACTTTTCATATTACTTGTACATGAAGATAGTTTTTGGCGTACAGTATGAGTAGTGTCTTTTAAATTGATTATTTGTTACATGACCAAGAAGGTTATCGTCGATTTCTGAGAATGGACACCGATGTGCTTGAAATTTTACTTAAAAAAGTGGAACCTTTAATTACCCAAAAAAATACAATAATGAGGAAATCTATTCCTGCAGGAGAGCGCTTAGCAATCACCTTGAGATACTTAGCCACAGGTAAGTTCAAAATTTTGTAGCCTCTCTAAAAATAATAAGAAATTTTTATTTTAAGTACGGTTAAGGCGATTTTATCAAAAGTTGTTAAAGCATTTTTCGGATAAGAACCATTGCAATCTATCTAATCTGCTGAAATAAAAATCTTATAGACTTTGGAAATGTAGCTTCATTTGTTAGTTACAAAATTATCTGCGACAATAATATTATTCAACCCCATATATATTAAATAGCCTGGAGAAACCAGGTCTCAGAAAATTAACAATTAAGTTTGAAATAAAACTGATTTGCTTAATTTTAGTTTCTTTTCCAGGTTCCACTGTATATAAATAGAAATACTCAATAAAATTTCAGAATTCATAATTTCTAATTGTTTATTGGTAGCTGCTTTTTGGATTGTATATTGTTAATTTGTTTTTCAGGAGAGACCCAAAGTTCTCTGTCGTATAACTTCCGAGTGGCGCAGAATACAATTTCTGGTATAATACCCGATGTGTGCTCAGCAATAGTTGAAGTTTTGAGAGTTGACTACCTTAAAGTTCCGCAATGCTCAGAAGACTGGAAAAAAATTGCTTCAGAATTTGAAGAATTATGGAATTTTCCAAATTGCATCGGTGCTTTAGACGGGAAACATATAAGTATTTCACCACCTCCAAAATCAGGTTCAGCCTACTGGAACTACAAAAGCTTTTTCAGCATTGTTTTGTTGGATTAGTGGATGCTAATTTGATGTTTGTATACATTGATGTGGGAACAAATGGCAGAGTGAGCGATGGTGGCGTGTGGGACAAGTGCAAGTTAAAAAAACGCCTTGAAAATGGTGAACTTGGAATACCCAAAGCTGAACCATTACCAGGTTCAAATATGGTAGTTCCCTATGTCATTGTAGCAGATGATGCTTTCCCACTCGGTGTACACATGATGAAACCATATCCTGGCAATTCTTTGCAGCTCGAACAGCGAATTTTTAATTATCGTTTGTCAAGGGCCCGTAGGGTATCGGAAAATGCCTTTGGCATTTTAGCCTCACGCTTTAGGGTGTTTCAGACACGAATACTGACTACACCCCCAAAAGCAATCAAGATCGTTATGGCAGCTTGTACTTTACACAATTTTTTAAGGTCCCGGTGCACGAATTTGTACACGCCACAAACAAGCTTAGACCGGGAAGATGTGGAAGAACAGAAATTTTATCCAGGTAGTTGGAGGGGTACCAGCAACATGTTTATTAACATTCGCAGAAATTCTGCACATGGAACTGTGCAGGCGAAAGAAGTTAGAAATCGTTTGAAGTTGTATTTTAATGGGGCTGGAGCTGTTCCATGGCAGCAAGCCATGTGTGATTTGCACTAGTACTTTTAAGTACATATTGTTCAAAACAGTATAAATTCATAAAAATATGTCTGCCTTTTATGTTAAGGCAAAAAGCGTAATAAATTTCATTGGTTGTAATAGAATGTTTCATTTAAAGCATAGTAGCTTTTGTTATTTGGAAAGATACATACATTTTATACAATTTTTCCACACAGTAAATGATTATTATCTAAACTATTAAATAAAACCTTGAAATTGTTTTTAAAAAGAACGGCTATTTACTAAATTATAGCTATGTAAGGTTTCAAATTCTAATGTACTATTTAAGATGGGGAGGGCGATTATTCTTGCTGCATTCCCTTTTAAAGATTTTATTAGCAGTTAGATACCACATAGAGCGCAAATAAGTATATAAGTACACATTTTTTCAATTTCATCACAGCAAAAATGATTTCATAATTTACAATTGATGGGAAATTGATTTCTATTTTTTTAACCATTTTATCTTACTGTAAAAGAAATTCTGAATTTTTCCCCTTTTTTTAAATAAGGATTGCCAGTTGAAAAGTAAGGAAAATAGGCTAATTGTTGTTGTAAAGTTCAGTCAGTAAAACTGCTTAGACAGTTAAAAATACTGACTTTACTGAATAAAATAGATACAACACTGACCGTGATCCAAGTATATTGATTAACTTTAGTGTAACAATGAATAATGTAACGCTTTGAAAAATTAATACTTTTTCTGTAATGTATTTCTAATTTGAAACAATTTCGATTTAATGTTATAAACGTATTGTGTCGTTATTGTAAAGTGATATAATTTTACTATAACATCCTATAAGCATCATCCTGTTTTGCCTCAAATCTCATGTAACCGTTTCATGCATATTTATAGTTTTGATTGCTGAATTTTACTTGGGATAAACTTTGTTGATATTCGGTTTCTCTACTTACGTTTGAGAGAACAAAATTAATCCACATTTTTTATCAAAATAATGTAAGTTTCGTTTTTGAATTTTAAGTCATAAAAAAGCTGAAAAAAAGCATCGAGGATGAACTAATCAAATAAAAAAATTGAGTTTGATCTTACCGAGGTTATACAGTTGAAGAACAATAACTAAGAAACAAATATCCAATTTATTTTACTATTTACAAATTACATCTGAGGTCCCTCTGCTTCCAAATGAGCTATTATGAGCTCAACAACTCCTTTTTCGCATTGGTTCCTTGCTGCAGAAGTTTTAAATTCTCCTAACTTGGAGGCAACGTAACGGCCAAAAGCTTCATGGCCTGAATTCAAGGAAGGATTTGTCGAGTTCATTTTGTTTAAAGTCTTGCAAGCTTCTATCAACAGAGCATCTTCACAGGTGCGGACTTTACTTTTCTTATTTTTTTGTGGAGGGAATGAATCTGCAGCTTTTCTTTTATCCAGACACGAAGGCTGTTTTCCACCATTTAAAACATTTACAGCACCTGATGATTGTGGTGCAGACCTGCTATTTTCAGTGGACGGAACGGTGGCAGCTGGTAAACTGCGATAAGGAGCAGTACCAGAAGATTCTGGTGGACTCATGCTAGTGTCTGAAGGGGGGATGTTTGCCTCAGGCTCTACAACGCATTCCTCCTCATATGTAGAAGTTTGATGCAGAAGGTCAGAAATGTTACTTGACCACTCTTGAGAGTAGTCAATTGTAGGCACATCATCCACTTCTTCGGTACCTTTGGCCTGCGAAACATATATAGCACATTTAGAACCAAGCAGTAAATACATGAGCAATAACATTTAAACTTACGCATATATAATTTAACTATAAAATGTAACTTATGCATAGTTTTAGTACTCCTTTTGAGAATTTTGGGTTAAAGACCATAAATTGTTGATCCGAACCACCAGAGGGGCACTGCCTCTGGGGGTGTTCAAACAGCCTCAAAGATAACAGGGGTACCAGCACCCCACATTTGTCTTACATTTTTGTGATTAAAGATTCTTTGCTGCATTATTGGGAATTTTCTGCTTATACTTAGTTAAGGCCCTTTTCTTTTCTCTTCTCGCTCTCTTCCCCCTTCCCTTATTTTTATTCAAGCACCCTCTCTTGTCTTCAAATTCGGCGCCACTGGTCGACCTTGTAATATAACTTGGTAATTCATGGACCTAGAATCTATATCATGTAAAGCATGGACCAGTTTACATTTATTCTTACTGGTACAAGGGACCAGTACAGTTCTTTGTGATGTTCGCAGAGCTGCTTAATGAGTTAAACCATTATGCCAAGAATAACTAATTCAGGAAAAGATACATAAAATATAACACTAGTAGGATTAATTAATAAAACTACATTTAAAAAATGATTATCTACCTCTATATCGTCCAGGCTGGAAAAGCTTTGGGCTGCTTCACCCGATTCCTCCAAAAACTGCAAACTTGTGAAATATGCCCAAGGCACAGTGAATCCCTCACAGCCACTTCCACTCTTTAATCGTTTCAATTTCTTCACATTTACTTTGTATATGGTCCTTAGTGACTTAAACTTATTCATAATGGACTCTAAAAATAAAAAAACGAAATCATTTCAACAAAGGCAAGTAATGAATATGAAAATTAAGTAATCACATTAAAAGTAACATACAAAACTATCAAAATTTAGAAAACAGATTAATTACTAGTAAAAAGAGTTCAAGTTATTCAACAGATGTGTAGTTGAAATTGTTTATCCACCCCCTCCCAATAAAAACTAACACACAACACTATTAAAAATTAGAAAACCGTTTTTAAAATTTAATGAGTAGTAAGAATAAAATATTGCGTACTTGAAATTGTTTAGCATGAAGAAGTACTGAGCATGGTACGTAAATTAAATGAAAAATTCACCGCAAACAATATTAACTAAATTTTGCTGTTCATGAGTGTGCGTCATAACAATGTAAAAATATTTCAGGAAATATAACGTAATTGATTATTGCATAAAAACTCACACTATGCAAAAGCAAGAAGCAAAATCAATTCCCAAAAATATTCGTAATCACTTGATGGGCATGAGGAAAGTAGACGAAAAGATTTTCTGTACCCCGTAACATGCTGAACAACGCAATTACGACTGCCCAGTGGTGTAAATTAAAACATAGAGCAAGAATACCGATTTCTTTAAACTATTTATGTATAGTTGCTATTGCGCACGTTATGTGTTTGTTTTAATATGATGTTACTTATATAAATACACATTCAATATTTTAGAGTGTCATTAGGCACCCACTAATTTGCCTCCCCCCCCCCCCCCCGGCCTTTATATAATTTCAACGATTCAATAAGTTGAATTCTGTATACTTCAAACTTTGTTCCAGGTCACCTGAGTTTCGAATTATCGAGTTAACTGCAAAATAATAAATTTCTCCTGTTTTGAAAGTCAACAGAAGTAACAAAATAATAACAATACTAAACATTAGAATTGAGTATTGCCGTGTTTCTTGACGATTATTTTGATTATTTATAAGCAACAAGAATATCGCAGCAATAACAAAATTTAAAAATTAATGGTTGTAAAATATTTTTGCTATAGTCATAGCACACGGTAGAACAGTTTGAATACTAAAGTATTTTTTAAATAAAACATAAATATTAGACAAAAATTTGACTGCACTTACTTCCATTGAATAGAGATGCATGTTGTGGGAAAACCACTTGCATTTTGCCGGCAATTTCGTCATATGACGTTCGCTTCAACGTCCTGCACTTGTAAAATGGTGATTTGAAGACCCACAAATGCTTTTTTGCTTTGATTTCCGAAATTAAAAAATCTGTCACTTCGTGATTCCAATCTTCTTTGGCTTTAATTTCGCCTTCCATCGCTGTTTGAAAACTCGCCATGTTTACTGAAAGGCGAGGCTTGACGTCTCGCAATTCCAGCTCTGTAATTGGTCCTTGCTTAAATTGCCGGAAAATAACCTGAATAGAAGCAAATTTTTTCCTACGGATATAAAGAATTGCTTCTAATTCGAGCAACCGTGAATTTCTATATCACACGAATATTTTGAAGAAACTGTTGGTGGAAATCGGTAGAAAAACCAGTTCCGATTGAGTTAACGATTCCTCTTACGGTTGCGTTTGCCTGAAATTCCTGTCGTGTGATAACCGCTTAAGGGGTATTATATACTCAATACGTTTAAAATCTAAAGTTGGTTCCTAACTGGCAGCGACGGCGAGAAAATACCGTCGATTTTTTCTAATAGATTGTGCTATCATTTTCACAACAACAGCAAATAAGTGCCCTGAAAATACAGTTCTTTAGTTTTTTGCAAAAACTTTGATAACTTCATTAAAAGTGGATCGGCAGAAATAAACCTTTCATCGGAAAAGATATCCACACAGACGCAGCCAGAGAGCAATTATTTGTTCATATTTTTTTTTTTTTTCTGAAGTATTAGGGGAAAATATTTAGTGGAAATTTGTTTGATCATTATGCACATTTTAACAATATATGTCGATTTTGTGATAAAGGAGTGGTTCCCAAAAGGTGCATATGGGTCCGTCTGGGTCTATTGTGACCTAGGTCCACGTCAACGAAAGAAAAGATTGAGGGTGTATGACATGAAAATAGGGGTTATAAGACTGTTTTTCATTTGAGTAAGTTAACACCAAATTTGAGCCATGATGCAACTAACAGAAATGGCAACATGTCTGTTAAGGTCACTTATTCATTTATATGATGAGAATAAAAATGTATTGCTTCCCTTTCAAAGGAAAGGGCTCATATGGGGCTGTCCACAAATGATGTCACACTTTGAGGGGGGAGGGTAGAGAAGCGCCTGAAATTGTGATAGCTCGTGGCAAGGGGGAGAAATGCGTGTAACCAGAAATATAACATCTTGGTTAAAATAAAAAACATTTACCGTCAACAGATGAAATATTTATCCTCCCCCCCCCCCTCCTCTTGCGTTTATTTTAAAAATATAATGATGACTTTTTATAGAATGATCCCCTAGGAAGGGGTTTGGGGTTCACAAAAACAAAAACTAAAAAAATGACATGGGGTTTACGGGGTAAAAAAGTTTGGGAACCTTTGGGCTAGTGGTGCTCCCAAAGTGGTCCATATGAATTCTCAGAGGTCTATTGCTACCATACAAATAATACAAATAAATACAAATACAAAAGTGAGGACCAGCAACAGGCTCAGGCCCCATCTAGGCTGGACCTAGTTCATTTAGCAGTCCCCAAGGACATCAAGAGCTTTCGTAAAAGTTTTTACCCTTCCGGTAAACAATTCCAACTGCCTACAACCCTATTGAAGTAGTCATGTTTCCTAATTTCAAGATTAGCTTGAGATTTGAAAAGCTTAAAACAATGCCCTCTGGTTCTACTTTCTGTAAATAACTGCAGCTCATCAAGATTTCCCATTTTAATGAATTTAAACAACTGAATCATATCCCAAAGGGGCCAACTGAATCACGACCCCAGTACGTCTGCGAATGAAAAAATAAGGTGTACATGGCATGAAAAAAGGAGTCCATGACATTAGATCTCTTTCAACTAAGTTATTTTCAAATTTTAAACATGGTATTGGTGCACCTAACAGAGATTTTGCCCAATGTCACTTACTCATATATTCGTAAAAAATATTTCATGAATTGTGAAAGTAGGTACTCATTCTCTTTATGCTTGTAACTAGTAAAGTCTTGCACTTTTAATGTTAGTAGAAAGGTTGTAGCCGGGGGGACCTCGCCATTAAACAGGGGTGCCCTACAGGGGGGAGGAGTCGTGGCGCAGACTGCGGCATCGACATTTTTGGATGGGTTAATTTCAGGTGCTTTTGCACGCCTTGGTCGACTGTTTGACAGATTTGGGAAGTCGTTTTGAGGGGTTCTGTAGCTCTGAGGGGGGTGGGCACTTGCATTAAATGTTGATGTATTAAAAGTAAACTTTTACATGATAGAAAAAATAATTCTTAACATTTTGTTTTAAATTACTTTCACTTGACACATAACTTTCACGTGAAATTTCTGGATACTTCTCTCTATCTCCTACTGTTTAAGTACTTCGTGAGAAAAACTTTACCCGCAGTTTTACTGCGTTTTGGGACTTTCAAATACAAATATTGCACTAATTGACTTTTTTAGGATGACCCCCTAAAAAGGGGGGTCGACGATAAATAGAAAGGAATGAAAAAGTTTGGGGACCTATGTAACTAAAGTACTAAAAACCAAGTTTGAAAGTACGTACTCCTGAAAACCATTGGTTCTAGCAAATAGCAAAAGGAACCATGGGGGGGGGGGGGATCTTAACTGATTGTTTTTCACAAATTTCCCATAACACAAAAATTGAGCCGCATAGTTTTAGTAAATTGTCCATCTCCGCATCTTAGTTTTAAGGAAATATTTCCGCTTAATTTTTTGGGCTATAAAAACGATACTATTCTATAGTTTAATATGCAGAATGCTTAAGGGAAAAATAAATGTTTTGCTTTTTATGAAGTAAATAAAAACAGAACAGTATTTCAAATTAAACAAAAACTAACCAATACCCATAGTGCTATATTAGTTTTAAAAGCAGTGAAAAAAGAAATGATTACACTTGCACTTAGTGTATTTTTTTTCTCTGGCATCCTGCCAAAGTTTCATGCTAAAAGCGACATTACTTTTCAGTGACCTGATATTTGTTTGCCACTATTAGTCGTTAGTTCCCAACAAACACATCGTCCTTCGTTAAAAAAAAAAAAAAAAAAGGTTTTTCAACTAACAAAAACCCGAATCAATCAAACTGGGAAAACCCTATAGCTTACCAAAAAAAGCTATAAAGAATAAAAAAACTGGAGAATAAATTTCACGAAGCCGTCCCCATCAATTAAATCCTTGTAATTTACAGTGAAAACATTTTTCCTCGATCACTAAAATGGAAGCTAACTGTATTTTTTCCTCTCTTTTCTTCAATTTCCCGGAGCCTTATTTAACTATGCAATTTGCAGAACTCGGGAAGCGCAAAAAGTTTGCATTGTTAGCCCTAATGACGTCGAACCTTGCGGTAATTAAAATGTTTTCCAACGAAAGTCTGACTAGTTCTCGAAAGTAAAATGAATTGCGAATTGAAAAAGAATAACGCAAAAAGAGAAAGAAGGCAGAAGAAACGTTTAGAACTTCTTAATGAGGTAGAAATACTTATAAAAGTGAAAGTATCTGCTCCATTTCTAAAAGAATAGTTCCACAAAACGGTTTTAACTCAAGTGGCGCCGCTGTAGAACCGCTAAAGAAACATTTTAAATAAAATTCCTAAAATATTGCTTTAATTGTGCAGTTACTCCTAAAACGAGAAGCAAAAAGTTGAGGTATTACAAAGAGTTGAGTTGTTAAAGCTTTCAATCTATTTCTCCCACTTGACATCGTCTAGGAGTTTCTAGAGGAATAGATATACAAAACTTTATTCGAATGTGGAAATATAACGTATCATTAAATAAGATGACGCGAAGTGAAACAAAACTAATGATTGTCATTTTTGAGGTTAAATTTAGCTAATGATTTTTTCCATTAAATTTTTCTAATTTTAAATCAGTGCGTTTTTAAACAGCATTCTTTCGGAAAAGTATTGTGTTCAGTTTATCTTTAAAGATTGCAGTTTAGAGTAGGATAACAGAGTGTCGTTAAAATTTAATTCATTAAATGTGTATTCATAAATAAACATAGCAAAGGATTTCGTGGAATAGAAAATTTAGTTAACCATGATTGGGTTAAAAAATGGTTTCATTTAATTTTTTAACCAATAGTATTGCTGTTGTCCTGGAAATTCTTCAACTTACATGGAACAAATATTGATAATGATAATGAAACTTTCAAACTGTAAAGAAATATTGGAAGGAATTCACGCCAGAAACACATTAGAGTAATAGAGAACAACCACTCCCTACACCTACAATATAGTATACAACGCAAAAGAATCAGGTATGACTGCAATGCAAAAGATTCCGTTCAAACGCTGCACTATAAAAATATTTTGGGGCCACAATTTTTGGTGTTTAGTAACATCAAAGTTGAAAATTATTCACTTTTGATGCATTTTAAAACTTTTTTACGTTTATGGGCAAAAGAATGTAAACAGTTTACTTTTTAAGATTTGAAGTTCGCTGGCTTAGTTAATATAAAGTTTCATCGCAATTGTTCGCTTCTCTAATTTTTAAAGAAATAAGCATCCGTAATGAAATTTTATCTCTTAACTGTGTTAACGAACTTCATATATTTAAAAATATTATACTGTTCACATTCTTTTACTAGGACACATAAAAAATTTGAAAAATATAAAAAATGAATAATTTTTAACTTTGATGTTACTGAAGACCAATAAAATTATTAAGGCTCGACCGATGCATCGGCCTCGCCGATTGTTCAATAAAGTTGCCATCGGCCATCGGCATCGGCAGCCGATGTTAACTTTAGAAAAACATCGGCCCATCGGCCTTGAAAAACATCTAAAAGCCGATGCAAGGCCGATGTTTTTCGCTGGGACAACTTTCCAGAAAACATTCCCTGTCTTTAACTTACTTTTTTCCTCCATAGCTAAATTTCTATTTCCAGACAATAACAGGCAGCACAGCAGTTTAAAAAAGCACAAAAATAATGTCATTCTACAAAGTGTATTTGATAAAATATTCGGAAAAACAGTTTAAGCGATCGCTGCCCGAAAACCTTCATTATTGAAATTATTTCTCTCTGAACAGAATGCTAGCGAAATAGAATATATTAAGGGGGGAAATACTTGCAAAACGGCGTATTAAGAGCAATTTTCATAAATTTTTTTAACTTATACAGAATAAATATATTTTATTGAGATTTTGAGGTTATTTTATAGATATATTGAAGAACATTTACTGAAATTTTCCAACATTTTTCTTGAAAAATCCGGGAGATATCGGCTGCTGCACACTGTAAACCGCCACCCGGGTCGGCAGTTTGCGTACATCCTAGAGGTCACAATTTTTATTGGAAATCAATTTTTTTAAAATCTACTTTTCTTATGAGTGTCTCTTCTAGTTGAACTAAAGTCATCACAAAAAAAACCCCGAAAATTTCTAATTTTTTTAGAATGGGAAAATTAAATACGATTTTTAACCTTTTTTTTTGTTCTTTTCTTACAATAAAAAATGTAAAAATAAAGATATGTTTATGATTCTAGTTCAACTAAAGCGAGTATATATAATGAAAATGTGTGCTAAATTTGATAAGGATTGATCAAAAACTTTGCGAGCTAGAGTGTACGCAAATACGAGAAAAGTAGTTTCGAGAAAAACGCGTTTGAAGAGAAGAGTGGTATTGAAGGTAAATTTAAGGCAGTAAATGAATCATTTTTTAAAAATACTTATAGATACCTAATACTTACAGAAATTTCTACCCAAGGTCTCAATTGTTAAAAAAAAATAAAATGACATCTGCTAACGTTCTCTAATACCCTTCAGGTCATTCATAAGGGACTACCTGCTCAACTGCTCCAAAAGGGGCGCTCGCTCAAATGCTTATAACTTTTAAACGACTTGGAATTTTGCTTTAAAATGTTCAGGGTATATTATTGAATAGTTGTAGAATCGATTTATGAAGAAAAAAATTAATTTTTTGAGACTTTTACACGTATTTCCCCCTTAAAGTAAAAGTAATAGAGTCGTCTTATGCGTGCTGTTTGTTTTTCGCACTAGGTTAGTTGCCTTATTTTGTCCGTTTTTCGCTAAATAATGACTTAGTGCATTATATGTCATTGTGCAGTAATCTTATACCATCTGCTTTTAGTTTGTCAGGTTTCTTATTATTCCGAAATTGTAAACAATACAAATTCAACTCAATCAAAGTACGATAATAATTTTACCCGCTTAAGCATTTTTCTCTTAGCGTTTTTTTTTTTCTCCTTCTTCCATGCCACGTATTACAGTTCTTTTGCAATTGTGCAGCAGTCTCGTTGTAGCTGCTTTTAGTGTGCGGTTTTTTTTATTTTTAGTTTACAACATAAAAAAAAAGATCAAAAATAAAAACAATTTTCCAGTATAAATATTTATTGATCGAAATTTTATGTGTCAAAGTTTGACTTGCAATTTTCAAAAATTGAATTCTCAAAATGCGAATTCGCGTGACAGGATTTGATAACATCTTAATAAAAATGCTAACATTTCTTTATTTTCAAAGATTGATCGATGCATCTTAATTTTTTATACGATACTTATTTTAATTTTTCCCCGTGTAAACTGCGCTTTTAAAGCATATATATATATATATATATATATATATTTTTTTTTTTCCTTCGATGCCACGTGTTACGACAGTTGACAGTTTTTCTGCTATTGTACAACAATCGCGTTGCACCTGCTTTCAGTTTCGAATATTTCTTGTTCTTTTATTATTAGTTTACAACATAGAACATACTGATAAAAATATGAATCAATTTTTCAGTATAAATGTTTATGGATCAAAATTTTATGTGGTTCAAGTTCGACTTGCAATTTTCAAAAACGTAATTCTTAAAAAACGAGTTCGCGAGACAGGGTGGAATAATATCTTAATAAAATTGCTACAATTTCTTTATTAGCTTACAAGTATATATATATATATATATATATATATATATATATATATATATATATTTTTTTGTTTTTTTCAAAATACATCTTGATTTTTATAATTGATCACGTGTTTCTTAGAAGATTATTTGTCAATAGAAAACTGCTGGTGCTCAAAATATTTTGCACGTTACAAAATATTAGTTTATTTCGGTGACCTTACATTGTGCTCTTAAAAATATAAAGAATATGTCGGGTATTTTAGTGTAATTTTTAACTCACAAGAAAAAAAGCTAATAAGATTGGTTCCTTTTAGTTCTTCATTCATTGGTAATGACAAAAAATAATCTCACGTCTGTTCTTGAATATTCAGTATTTCTAGGTTATGAACTGGGGGGGGGGGGGTGCGTTACTGCCAGCGGAACTTTTTAATATTTTATTTTTATTTTATAAAAAGAGCTATTTTTAGTTAAAATAATCTTTATAGTAAAAAATAAGCAGAATCGTTCCCGATTTTCTTTAAAAAACGGGGGGAAATCAAAAAAAAAATCCGATTGGGTTGACAATTTTGTTAGATACAAACCCACATTATTTGTTAGTCTGTATTATAACATCTACATTCCTCCCCATGAAAACAAAAATAAGAAAATAAAGGCAGCTGCGCTTGTTATTTGCACTGCAGGCGCTACAAAGAGAAAATGTTGGAGGAAAGGGAAGGAGATCCGATCCGATCCAATAGTTGTTGAGTTCTTTTGAAAGGATAAGAAAAAATAATTAAAAATCCTCTGATATATTTTTTCCACCAAATAGTGTAATTACTTTACTAGAATCGCGAGTGATTCTTTTAGTTTTAATTATTATGTAAACTTCCTACAAACAGTAACCGTTTTATGGTGCTTGAATAATGCATTTATGTTTTTATAAACATTAAAATAAATAAATGATTTAAATGACATTTTTGATAAGCATAATGGTTAAAAGCGAATTTTGCCCATCGGCCATCGCATCGGCCATCGGCCGATGGAAGAGGAAAATAATCGGCAATCGGCCAACAATCGGCATCGGCCCATCGGCCAAAAAATGCCATCGGTCGAGCCCTAAAAATTATTGTTTTAAAAGACTAAAAAATACACATTTGAAGCAATATTAACTAAGAAGCAAAAACTATTTTTTGGATGTAAAGGCATGTTTAGTAGCAATAAGATGTCCCACAAAGGGGCCGTTCATAAATGATGTCACGCTTTTTCCCCCCTGCCCCTTATTTGACCCCCCTTATTTGACCCCCCTGCCCCTTTTGTCACAATATGCCACACTTCAGCGGAACCCCTCCCCCCTTCGTCACATGTCACGCTATGTTGCATAATGCATGATGTCACACTTCTGGTTATCCATCCCCTCCCCTTGTCACTGTCACAATTTCACAAACCCCCCTCCCTCCTCTAAGCGTGACGTCATTTATGAATGATCCCAACTGTGTATCACTTACTTTTTTGAATGAGCTTAAAACAATCAGAATACAATATTCGCCAAACCATTAACTTTAATATTGAAACAAAAAGCGTTCAGAACTTCGTGTGCTTGATACCAATTGCTTAAAAAAATTTATTGCTATCTATTCGTTAATATAGAATCATAATAAAAATGTAAATAGAGAAGCAAAAAATAAGGAAATTAAATCATGACAGAAAATGAAAACCTTTACAGAAATAATTGTAAAAATTACGAATAAACAATTAAGAGACTAAACGGTGATAAGGGAAAATTCATAAGTAATGCCACTTTTTTTCCCAATATATTTGTTCCCTCACCGTCCTTTGTCACAAAATGTCACACTTCAGCATTCACCCTATCCCCGTTGTCACATGCCACGCTATATTACATAAGCATATGCACTTGCAGTTCAGAAACAAAGCATTACGCCATAGATCACATTTCCAATTTTATTTTTGAAATATTAGTTACATTTGTGAGCATAACACTAATTATGATTACAAGTGTATTTAATTTGTATAAAACGGGATTATGATTTACATCAAAAACATAATTAGTATATAATAGTAAAAAATATTAATTGTTCGAATTCGGTAAACATTTACCACGCTATCTTGTCTTAAAAGTGTAAATACCCGATTTTTTTTTTTTTTTTTTTCAATTTTTAACGAGAAATTAATTTAATCCTTAATCAGCATCGATGTTTTCGATACAGAATGAAATCAATGAGAGAATCAAACAAAAAAAAAATATATATATATATATAAAAAATAAAATAAAAACATTTATTCTGCTGATTTTAAATGTTTTTATTTTAACAAACGTGTGGTGATGTCCCAAATCTTGCTACACCCTCCCCTCCTTTTGTCCCAAACTGTCACAATTTCTCAATCACCCTCCCCCTCTTGAAGCAAGGCATCATTTGTGAATGACCCCTTTTTCAAGAAATAAATGTTGAAAAATTAAGCATTCTACTACAAAATATAAAATATTTTTTAGTTTACTTGCCTAATGATCTAGGAACTTCGAATTTTCGGAGTACAAATTCATCTAAATAAACTGTTTTTTTAAATAAAGCTCAAGAAAGTTATGTCATATTTTATATAGAAAAATCTGAATGCATAGTAAATAAAGTCGTTATGTGAAATAAAAGATATCACTGATGTGTTTGCATTGCAATGTTTTGAAAAGAAACGAAAATAAATTCCACTTTCTACGAAATAAATCGTCACCGGAATTCAAATTTCATAGTCAAAACATGGCGGCGAGGAAATAAATTTGTGAAGAATCTGGCAGTACAAACGCGGTGACGCCTGCGGTAACTAGGGGCAACCGTTTCTCGTCTTTCACTCTGCTTTCGTTCGAACTGTTTTCCAAAATCAAATGCAACGCGAAACATGATTTCGTTGCTTCTGAAACATGCAAATGCTTCAGATCTTTAGAATCAATATGTTTTAAACGCTTCAATTACTCTTTTCAATACAGATCCTTTTTAACCTGTGCTAGGTCTCGTATTTATATTTAGCTTTAAAGAGAAATTGTGTCAGGGAGAATATTCAGTAATATGCTCGGTTTTTGGAATTTGAAATGCATTGAGAAGTAGTAAATACCTGTTAATTTAAAATATTTTAGTGAGGAAACAAATTTAAAACAATTCACAATTGTGGCTTAGATTTATTACACATATTAATTTTTAAAAATAATTATGAGAAAAAAATCGTTTTTTTTTTTTTTGGTAGAATCTATTATACTAATGCATAATATATATAAATAAAAACATTTAGTGCGAGAAAAAATGATGTAGGAATAAAAATAAAAGTAGAAGGAAGGAAAGAAGGGCGAAAGAAGGAAGTAGTAAAAGAAATGAACTGAAAGAAAAAACAGAGCAAAATCTCCAACTACAAAAAGAAAAACTTAAATTCATATCACGTAACATACTAAGGCAATATTGAAATGATAAACCAGTAGCAAAAAATCCTCCGATGAAAATAAAATTTTTACAAATAAAATTTCGTCATAAGATAAAAATATAAAATAGTTAAAAATTAACTACACATTTAAAGTTATATGCATGAGACATTTCATGGCCGCAAGTACAATGGAGGCGTTTCACCGATAGAGGGACTCATGACCGATCATCGTTGTCACGTGATATCCGCTCTTTGTTTACCAAGATTTTCAGTTGAGTTCTACGTGAAGTTCATTAGGCAAAATTAGTTATTTTAAAATTAATTAGACTATTTTCACAGCTTTTTATGATTATAACCCAGTATTTACATTCAATTTAATCATTATAAAATGAATTTATTATATTACAATAGTTATAGTGTTGTATTTAGTGTTAATTTTATGTAATGTAGAAGAACTTTATTTAGGCCTAGTTTTTAATTAGATTTGTTGAACTGGATGTAAAACGATGCTACGGCTTCCTTTGTTTACATTGCTTTCTTCAGTGCCACGTGACCAATGACGTTGCTTGAATTTAAAAATAAAAAAGACAAATGCATGAAAAAAGGCTTAATGTATCTTAAAAATTACATTGATTACGAAAAGAGGTCGAAAATAAATTAAATAATTAAATCAAGATTCAAAAATAAACAGCTTGGAAAAAAAGGTGTTTGAGATCGGGAAAATGCTTATTTTGGAATAGTTCAAAAAATCTTAACATTAGCGCCGATGGGGAAATGTGAAGCAAACTACATAAACCCTAGACATAATCCAAGTTCCTTTGAACAAGCTTATTGGAAGAAGCTCACGACGTGAACTATAATTTCATTTAAACAATTTTTATTAATTTTGAACAGCTCAAAAAACTTTAACAATAACGCCTACAGGGAAATTGCAATAAGAGGCCGTTCATAAATGATGTCACGATTTTTTCCCATATATTTGACTCCCCCTCCCCCTTTGTCACAATATGTCACACTTCAGTGGACCCCCCTCTTCCCTTTGTCACATGTCCCGCTATGTTGCATAATGCACTATGTCACACTTCTTGTTACCCCCTCCCCTCCCCTTGTCATACTTTGTCACAATTTCACGAGCCCCCCTCCCCCCTCATAGTGTGACATCATTTATGAATGATCCCTAATATATAAATCGTTATCTAACAGACGGACTTGCTTGGAACAAAGTGAATCAGATAGCTCTTATGAAGTAGAACATTTACAGCTGGCAGTTCATCCAGAACTAAATGAGCGTATTCTCACACGAAACGTTTTGATCTGGATTTTAAGTGATATTTCTGAATAAAGGAATGAATGAGAGACAGAATGAATGAATGAATAATTGAATGCAAGATGAATGAATGAATATGTATTAGCCGTTGAAAAAGTGTATATGAAGTAATTAAGAACTAAAGCTAAATGAGAAAGAGAGAGAGAGAAAGCGAGATTATAAATTTAATGTTGGTATATACGGGAAAGTAGGCTCATATAATTATAGACAGAACTTCTTGTTAGGGATCATTCATAAACGGTGTCACGCTTCGAGGGGGGAGGCTACAATGGGCCAATCAGCATAGAGACTGGCGTGTTTTTCGGGGACGAATTCCGCTTTAATTTGCGGTACCATGATGGCCGCATTCGTGTCAGTCGCTATGCCGGTGAACGCCACCTTCCGGAGTGCATTATCGAACGCCACAGTGGACGAACACCCGGAACTATGGTCTGGGGTGCCATAGCCTATCATGGACGATCTCAATTAGTACGAATTGTGGGCAATCTGAACAGCAACCGGTACATCAGTGAAGCTCTACAGCCCCAAGCTGTTCCCTTCCTTCAAAGCTTGCCAGGCGCTGTATTTCAACAGGACAATGCCCGCCCTCATATTGCTAGGACTGTTCAATCCTTCTTTGCAACGCAGCAGGTACAGCTTCTTCCTTGGCCTGCGTATTCCCCGGATATGTCGCCAATTGAACATGCGTGGGATTTCGTTGGTCGGCGTCTCGCTCGTGATCCTCGTCCTGTTGCTTCTGTAGACGAACTTTGGGTACGCATACAAACAATATGGAATGCTCTTCCTCAGGCAGACATTCAAAATTTGTTTGACTCTATGCCACGTCGTGTAGCAGCACTTATTGCGGCGCGTGGTGGCTACACAAAATACTGATTCCGATCTCTTGTTATTGTTTGTTTGCTTTGAAAATTTAATCATTTATTTGTACCACTACTACTCAACTGTGTATTAAATTTCATTCAATTATGACGAGTCCTTCATGGTGTTGCAATTTTCCCAAACATGAGTTTATTTATATGCTTTTTTGTGTGTTTTGTTGCTGTCTAATGGAATATACAACGAGTCTCTCACCTATGACCTTCACCTTTTTCTGAAAATTGTGAAATGACGTCCCCGAATAACACTAGGAAGGGTAACCAAATCTTTCAGCAGCATCTCTGTCGGTGTGGTACCATACCCAAAAAAAAGGGACACCTGCTCTTTGTTGACTCGAATTTTTCACTAAGAATTCAATTTAGCCGAGAGTATCGAAGCCAAATAGTTACTCAAGGGATCTTTAATGTCGCATGATTATACGACGCAGACACTGCCTTTATTCTGCACCTAGAAAATCAACCGGCCAGTTTGAACCCGCAAACTCGGGCGGCATGGCATAAGAATTCTTGGGCAGTGCAAAACCACTATAACCGTCATTAAAATAAGACACATACGTGGAACTGTTATAACGTCATTCAGGGTACCAGAATATTTTTGACTCTACAGCCAACTTACGCTATAAGCGATACACATTAAAGCATATGAGAAATGAAGAGACCATCATTTCTTGACGTAGGGGCCGTTCATAAATGACGTCACGCTTTTTTTCCCATTTAGTTGACCCCCCTCCCCCCCCCCTTTGTCACGCTTCACGCTATGTTGCATAATCCATGATGTCACACTTCTTGTTACCCCCTCTCCTCCCCTTGTCACACTTTGTCACAATTTCATGAACCCCCCCCCCCCTCCCGGGGTTCGCTCCCCCTGCCGAGGATGCGTGACATCATTCATGAATGATCCCGTAATAACAAAATTGTCACTATAAACGAGGTTACTATAACGAAGTTCAATTCTATGTGAGTTATAATATAACTTAGGGCCCGTTCATAAATGATGTCACGCTTTTTTTCCACATATTTGACCCCCTCCCCCTTTCTCACATGTCACGTTATGTTACATAACCAGGGATGTCATTCTTCTTGTTACCCCCTCCCCTCCCCTTGTCACACTTTGTCACAATTTCACGAACCCCCCTCCCCCTCGAAGCGGGACATCATTTATGAATGATCCCTTACTGGGAACTTTTATACAAAGCACATTTATTGCGTCTTTCCAAGCAAATACCTTACACAAATGAATAAATTTTTCTTAAACTGGTAAGTAGGGACTAAAACACGACTCATAATACATGCACGGAGATAATAATCCCGGACAAAAATCAGATTAAGATATCTTAATTGACTGTTTTATCTCTGCTCGCACTCTCTCGAAAGACCGAGAAGCACAAAGTCTAAAAATACCCATTTGCATACGTAAGCGTTGAAGATTTTTGCTTACAACAATATGTCACAATTGCCTAGATCCTTATCCGGTAGCCAAATATCACACAGCAAAAGGGAAAGCATACATTAATCCGGGACTAATTGCTCGAATAACATCCCCAGGGCTCGAATGCACGACAGTCCTTTATTTCGCTGCGATAGAGCGCAGTCTCTTTGCGTTCATTCGGGGCCACGATGGCGTCGGAAGATTTAAGGATGTGATTAAAGTTTTAGCCTTGGGGGATTTTACGGGAGAGTCACTCTTTACGATATCTCAAAGATTGGTATTTCGAGAAATATCTTTATGTTTTAATCAACTGAGCTTTGAAAAATTAGCAGTCTTATTAATCAGAAATCTGCAATCAAATTAAATTGTAAAATATAAACGCTGTTGTTTCGAGATCTTTCGTACGTTAAATTGAAAACGGAGTTTAAAAATAGTTTGAATGAGTAAGTTTTGCAAAAGTTGAAAATTTAATGGTTACATTGTAATTAAAAATTGAGCCACAGACATTGAACGGGATTATTCCAAAGAATATATATGTATATACTATAGTGTTCGAATTAATTGGGACAAATGGGAAAAACTATTTTTTCTAAAACTTTAGGTTTTAATCATTACACACATTAGGCAAACTGATAAATCTCTATATTAGTATGAAGTATGTCCTCCTTTAGCAGAAATGACCTCTTCAACACTTCTTGGCATTGACTACACTAGTGTATTTCACATGTTGTTGACATCATCATCGTGGAATCACACTTGTCTGACACTCTTTATCATTTTTTATGTTGTCGTGCAATTCATCTTAGATAAGCGATTCTTGAGAATATGCCATAAGTTCTTATTGGAATCTGGGTCTGGTTAATTACCAGGCCAATAAGAACTTTTATTTTATTTTCCCGCATAAAATCTGGACGAATTTCGAATTGTGACAAAAAGCCAAGTCATGTTCAAATGTTCCGCCAAATGTTTTCATGAATGCAACAATCCTACTGCGCAATATTTATATGTATTTGACAGAATTCATCATGCCTTTAAGAGGAATGAAGCTTCCAGTGTCATTTGTTGTGAAAAAATCCCCAAAACATCGGTTTAGAAGGATCATCAACTCAGACAAAAATAAAACATGTTTGTCCCAATTAATTCGAACAGTATAGTATATATATATATATTATATATATATATATATATATATATGATTCATTTAAATACATCCTATGCATTATATGACAACCCAAAATAAGGAGTAAGTAAGTTACGAAAAGAATAAAGTTTACACTCATCTAACGCACAGCAGTCGCAATCCGTAAACATCGACCAGCAAAATTTCCAACAAATCAAATTGCGGCGGTAATAATATTTTTCTAAAAAAAGGCCATGAATAAGAAACATTTTTCATTTATAAATTGGCTAGTCAACATTTTGCCGATTACGATTGTGGTTTGTTGTATGATTTAACTGTTGTTAACTGACTGATGCGTTTAATGACTTGTGAGTTTGTGAGTGCCATTTACTGAAAGTGCATTTGCACCCATCAATCCGAGACTTCCAATAGAGGTCAATACTATAACATATTTCAAAAGTTCAAAACAAAAGTGAATCGTGTCAGTCACATCTAATTTCTAGAAATTCAAAGTCTTTGAAATGGATAAAGACCCATGTCCAAGCATGAGACACATGCCACTAAAAAATAATGCCGTTTGTAGAATTAAAATATACTACTGCTGCACTAAGTGGCACAAAACAATTCTAACTTTGAAGGGTTTAAAATGGTTTTCCTTTATTTGATTCTGGACCTTCTATTTATAATGATCACTGGATTCGATGTGCATATTTGTATAAATTGTCTTTTTAGATTTTCTTGTTGAATCACAACAAAACATTAATCAAGTTAAAGAAGCAATTCATACCAAAAAATGCAATATTGCTCCATTACTGCTGATGGAAAATTGTCCGCTATTAGCTAGTCGGTTGGAGCAACAAAAAGAACCTTCAAATGCAATCCATATATATATTTGACTTAACGTGGACCAGTTACGATTAAATTTTGCGAAATGATACGATACTGACATCATGCAATAAACAAACTATGGTAAAACGATATTTAAAAATGTGTTTAATGATTAGCGTGGAAAATTGCGATTTATTATTTACTAGCTGACGTGCCCGGCGTTGCGCGGGATAAAATTGCATCATTCGCAGGTCAAGTGACGCATGTCCAAAATTCTGTTGTAAATATGTAAGGAAAAATTTTCTTAAAAAATCCAAGAGTAGGATATGGGCAACAAGCCTTAAAAACCTTATTTACACAGTGAAAATCGTTAAAAAAACACGATTGCATTAAAACGAACAGGCATGAAAAATTCATTTTAGACCAAAAATAATTGTCCATAAAAATTCACATTAAAATGCCAGCAACAGTTCATAAAATTGCCATTAGAGTAATTGCAACAGAAACTAAAATGCGCACATGCAGCGAGATAATTGTGCCAAAATGATATCAAGAGTCCATAAAAATCGTAATTACAATATCTAGAACAATACATCTAAAAATTCCCATCAGAATAAGAGCTGTATTCTGTTTTAAAATGTCCATCAGATGAAGCACAACTGTCCCTGAATATTTCTGAGACAATAAAGAAAAAAACATCCTTAAATCTCCCTAGTTCAATAAAGACAACTATTCCTAAACATCCCTAATAGAATAAGGACATTAGTCTCAAAAAATTACCATTAGAATAAAGACGTCAGTGACTAAAAATACCCATTAGAATACTGACCTTCAAGTGCTACTGTTCCTAAAATTACCAACAGTCCATCTCAAATTCCTCATCAAAATAAGGACAGTTCCTATAAATCCCGCTTGCAAAATCGTGGAAGGATTTCCTTAAAATTGAATTAAATAGCACTTTCATAAAATTTGTACAAAAACGAAAGAAAGGAAAGCATTATATTTCCAAAGGCAAATGCACATTTAAGTTAGAAAATGTTTAGCACTGAACCAATCCTGACGTGTGAAAATTATATAAATATTAGTTTATATAATAATACTAAATCGACAAAAAAGAAAGAAGAATCAACCTCAAGAAGTAATTAAAAATCGTCTGCAGTATGCTAAAAAATGAAATGAATTTTCAGAATTTGTTACACTCATAAAACGGCATGAATAACGATAAAACGTCATTTTTTAGTCTACTTTCCCGTAAAAGTAAAAAAAAATAGTAAGGCTCGAACGATGCATCGGCCTCGCCGATGCATCGGCGCCGATTGTTCAACAAAGTTGCCATCGGCCATCGGCATCGGCGGCAGATGTTAACTTTAGAAAAACATCGGCCCATCGGCCTTTAAAAACATCTAAAAGCCGATGCAAGGCCGATGTTTTTCGCAGGGACAACTTTCCAGAAAACATGCTGTCTTTCACTTTCTTTTTTTCTCCATAGCTCAATTTCAATTTCCATACAATAACAGGCAGCACATAAGTTTAAAAAAAAACACATACAAATAATGTCATTTCACAAAGTATTTGATAAAAAATTCGGGAAACTAGTTTAAGCGATCGCTGCCCGAAAATCTTCATTATTAAAATAGTTCTCTTTGAGCAGAACGCTCGCGAAATAGAATATGTTAAAGTAAAAGTCGTAGAAGCGTCTTATGAGTGCTATTTGTTTTTCGCACTAGGCTAGTTGCCTCATTTTTGCCCATTTTTCTTTTAATAATGACTTAGTGCATTAGATCATAGGCGTAACTAGGGTTGGTGAAAGGGGGGGGGGGTCACTCTAAAAATGTACAGACTGAACACCAATAAAAAGTGTAAAAGAGTTGAAAATTTACTAGCTATAAATACTTGTCTCTAAAGATATACAGTTCATCAGTTTTCCAATCGGCTCATCTACAAAAAAGATTTTACCAAAATGGGTGTTTGGACAGGAAGGTCATAAATAAATACAAACTGCTCTTTTTGTTTCTTGGTGAGCATCCTTCCTGGCTTGAGGGTTTAACCCATTAGGACAATTGTTGGCTAGGGGTCCTTCATTTTCAGACCCCAGCACCTACAACACCGGCTTATCAGAAAACACAACTCCATCACAGTAGAGAATATTTCAAACGAAACTTATTACTTGTGCGATTGTATTCCCAAATTGCTGCCTTTGGGTAAAAATGACATCAAGAATTAAAGAAAACCCTTTGGAGTGATTGAAAGGATCTCTGTTTGTCTGTGTGTGGCACGGTGATTGAAGCCACCTTTCGCTGTAAACCCACCTTTCGCTGTATGTGCTTTTCAAGGCCGTAGCCAGAAATTTTTTTGTGTGCCTAAATGTGCCTAAATAAGTAAATACCCAATGCGGGGGGGGGGGTTGAACCCCCAACCCCCCTGGTTATACCTATGCATTAGATGTCATTGTGCAATAATATTATACCAGCTGTTTCTAGTTTGTCATGTTTCTTTTTTTCCCGAAATTGTAAACAATAAAAAGTCAACTCAATCAAAGTGCGATCATAATTTTAATTTTTACCAGTGTAAACTTTTTTTCTCTTTGCGTTTTTTTTTTTTTTTTTTTCGATCCCACGTGTTACAGTTTTTCTGCAATTGTGCAGCAATCTTGTTGCATCTGCTTTTAGTGTGCGGTTGTTCTCATTATTTCATTTTTAGTTTACAACATAGAAAAGATTGGTCAAAAATAAGAAAAAAAATTCTAGTTTTTTTTTATTGATCGAAATTTTATGTGTCCAAGTTCGACTTGCAATTTTTAAAAATTGAATTCTCAAAGTGCGAGTTCGCGCGACAGGATTTAATAACATCTTAATAAAAATGCTAAAATTTCTTTATTTTCAAAGATTGATCAATGCATATATTTTTTTTTTTTTTCAAAATACATCTTAACATTTTTTATACGATAATTATTTTAATTTTTCCCCGTTAGTACTTCGTTTTTTAGCGCATTGTTTTGGCTTCTTTGATGCCACGTGTTAGACAGTTGATAGTTTTTTTGCTATTGTACAACAATCTCGTTGCATCTGCTTTCAGTTTAGAATATTTCTTGTACAACATAGAACATATTAATGAAAAATATGAATAAATTTTTCAGTATAGATGTTTATTGATCGAAATTTTATGTGTCCAACTTCGACTTGCAATTTTCAAAAATTTAATTCTTTAAAAACGAGTTTGGGATACAGGGTCGAACAATACCTTAATAAAAATGCTACAATTTCATTAATTTCAAAAATTGTCAACATATATAAAAAAAAGTTTTTTTTTTTTTTTTTCAAAATACATCTTAATTTTTATAAACGATCACGTGTTTTCAGAAGATTATTTGTCAACAGAAAACTGCTGGTGTTCAAAATATTGGTTTATTTCGGTGACCTTTCCTTTCATTGTGCTCATGAAAATATAAAGAACATGTCAAGTATTTCAGTGCATTTTTCAATTCACAAGAAAGAAAAATTTACTTCTTAATACCAAGCATTCATTTGTAATGACAAAAAAATCTCACCTCTATGTTTTTAAAGCAATATTCAGTATTTCTTGGCTATTAACAAAGGATATACTATCCAAGGGATAATACTACCAGAAAATTTTTTTAATATTTTATTTTTATTTCAGAAAAAGAGCTTAAAATAACTTTTTAAATGAAAAATAAACATGTAATCATTCCCTCTTCTTGTTTAAAAGCGGGGGGGGGGGGGGGCGGATCATGAAAAAAATCTGAGAGGAGGGGGTTAATAGTTTTGTTAAAAATACAAATCCACATTATTTGTTAGTCTTTGTCATAGCATCTGCATTCCTCTCCATGAAAAAAAATAAGAAAATAAAGGCAGCTGCACTTGGCATTTGCAGTGCAGGTGTTATAAAGAGAAAATGTTGAAGGAAAGGGAATTAGACCCGAGCCCATCCAATAGTTGTTCAGTATTTTTTTTTTTTTTTTTGCAAAGATAAGAAAAATGAATTGAAAATCCTGTGATATAGCATTTTTTATTTTTTTTAACCTTCTTTTATTTTTTTTAAAGTAATTAATAGTTTAATTACTTTACTAGAATCGCGAGTGATTCTTTCAGTTTTAATTATTATGTAAACTTCCCCCAAACAGTTTTACGATGCTTGAGTAATGCATTTATGCTTTTATAAACATAAAAATAAATAGTAAGTGATTTAAATGACATTTTTGACAAGCATTCTACACGTTTTAATGGTTTAAAGCGACTTTTTTTTCCATCGGCCATCGGCATCTGCCATCGGCCGATGGAAGAGGAGAATAATCGGCAATCGGCCATCGGCCGATCTTGGAACAATCGGTCAACAATCGGCATCGGCCCATCGGCCAAAAAATGCCATCGGTCGAGCCCTAAAAAATAGTAATAAAGCATGAAAGAAGGCTTAATGTATCGTGAAAATATCGTTAGAAATCAAGAAAAGTCACAAATAAGTTAAGTAATTAAATAAAGATTGAAAAATAAAAAATTTGAAAGTAGGGTTTTGAGATGGGGAAAAAGTGTGTCGGTCGGTCTGTCGGTCGGTCTGTCTGTCTCTCTGTCTGTCGGTCTGCCCCCCCCCCCCTAATAACTTTTGAACGAATTGTCCGATTGGAAAAATTCTTTTTGCATTCGAAAGATCTCGGCGAGGACCTCTCATTTCCATATTTTACTTTTTGATTTGAACAATTTTTTGTTCAATTTTGAATAGTTCAAAAAATTTTAACATTAGCGCCTATGGGTGAAAATGAAGCAAATTATGTAAACTCTGGGTACAAGATATAAGTTCCCATGAACAAGCTCACTGGAAGAAGTTCTTGGCGTGAAATATTGATTTGAACAATTTTTGTTCATTTTTGAACAGTTCAAAAAAAATTAACATACCGCCTACGGGGAAATTTCATTCCTATATAATTTCTGATCTACCGGACCGATTTGCTTGGAACAAACTTTATCGGAAAGCTCTTATGACGTAGAACATGTACAAATTGAAAGTTCATCCAGAACTAACGAGCCTATTTTCCTATGAAATTTTTTTATCGGGATTTTCAAGAATATTTTTTAATTAATGAATGATTAAATGAAGAAGCAAAAGAATGAATGAATAAATGAGTGAATAAATACATGAATGACTTAATAAATAATGATTGAATGAATATGCATTAACCGTTGAAAAAGGTATATTTGAAGCAATTAAGAACTAAAGCTAAACGAGAAAGACAGAGAGAGAGAGATAGCTAGATTATAAATTTGAATTCGGTGTATACGGGAAAGGAGGCTCGTATAGTTCTAGACGGAACTTCTTGTTTAATCCTCTCGTTAACAAAAATCATCTAGTTGGCGACAAAAGTAGTATTTATTTTGGCGAAAACACGCAAATTGGGCAGATAAATTCAGAGGTAAGCCTTGCTTTAAAGTTCAAAAGCTACTTTAAATGAATATTGCTCGTGTTCTATTTGTTCTACGAACCTCAGAAAGAGATCATCTTGTGCAGTTTTTTACGGGCATTAATATGCTGCAAAAATTTAAAGCATGGGACATTTCTTCGATGAGATAAACCCAAAATCAACAGTTTAGCTTAAAATTGGAATAAAAAAAGAACAAATTCGAATTTCAGGAAAATCGCTTCGAGGAGCACGAGGATCTGACCCAAGGTACCTCTAAACAAAATTTCGTACTTCTGGACCGTTCCATCTCACCAGGAGGCGATCGACAGACAGATACACACACAAACACACACACAAACTTTCGGTTTTATTTATATAGATTATCGTAACTTACAGGATAACAAATTTATTTTTATTTCTTAAAATGTATTTCCATTGATAACTTAATTTCCGATTCTTTGGAGTGGCAACACCTTAGTTTGTTTATATCCAACTATATTTTCTTAAGCCTTTTGAATTTTAAACTTATAGCCCACAGATGCTCTGCAGGAGATCAGTATTGTTATATTATGGTTGATGGGAAGTTGTCTCTTATAAGCTAGTCGGTTGGGGCATTAAAAAAAAATCATCAAATGCAATATTGTTTCATTGTAGGTGATAGGAAGAGGTGATTACAAGTTCAATCAGTTGGGGTATACCTCATGGAATATTTACATTTGCGTGAGTAGGAACGAAATCTTTAGATTTTTGTTTATCATCTTGTGCGCCAAATATGGTGGTTTTAATCCCCCTTCCATAGGCATAACCAGGGGGGGGGGTTCAACCCCCCCCCCTCATTGGGTGATTACTTATTTAGGCACATTTAGGCACACAAAAAGTTTCTGGCTACGGCCTTGCAAAGCACATATTTTTTTACATAAGAAAATTAAACACATATGCATATGATTTTATTTCCTCTTTCTCTGAGGGGTTGTGATCATGACCAAAGTATGATGCTCATAGTAAAGAGGACTTTTCATCTGGTTATAATCAACCCCCTTATCACCTTGGGGGGGGGGGGTTTACAGCGAAAGGTGGCTTCAATCACCGTACCACACACAGACAGAGATCCTTTCAATCACTCCAGAGGGTTTTCTTTCCTTCTTGATGTCTTTTTTACCCAAAGGCAGCAATTTGGGAATACAATCGCACAAGTAATAAGTTTCGTTTAAAATATTCTCTACTGTGATGGAGTTTTGCTTTCTGATAAACCGGTGTTGTAGGCGCTGGGGTCTGAAAATGAAGGACCCCTAGCCAACAATTCTCCTGATGGGTTAAACCCTCAAGCCTGGAAGGGATGCTCATCAAAAAGCTTACAGAGCAGTTTGTATTTATTTATGACTTCCTGTCCAAACTCCCAGTTTGGTAAAATTTTTTTGTAGATGAGCCGATTGGAAAACTGATGAACTGTATTTGCATTGCATTCTCATTTACAGATGTTCTCTCATCTCTTATATTTTAAATGTTTTTTTTTTTCTTATTATGGTCCATCACTGATTGCATTACGACTCTGGAAATCATCCGTTCAACGTTTCCAATCTGACTGCTACGGTTTAATGCTGCATTTTAATTTACAATCAAGTATTATTTATATTTTAGCTAAATTTTTAATTATTTTCGATACATAATAATGTTTGCACTCCAGCGATGGGCACGTTCGTCATCCAAAAGAAAAGAAAATTTGATTCAGACGCTTCACTTCTGAGACATGTTTTGCTACAAATTTAACAAACTTTTTAGAAATTTACTGTGGGAAGGAGAATTTTTGTAGGGGAATTTGGATTTTTTTCTCTAAAATTCCACTATTTCCCAGTTTTAATATTATGAATGCCTGGACATAAGAAGATTGCTTAGCGCTAAATATTGAATTTCCTATTGCGTTTGAATTAAGATCTAGTAATGAATGTTTAATGTTTTTGTGAATCAAGGCCGTATCCAGAGGGGAAGTTGGACCGACGGGCCGCCCCTCCCCCCCAGAAATCTTTTGCAATGCATCATATATTCCTCCCTGAAACTTTGCTTAACATAAGTGTGTCGAAGTCTGCCCCCCCCCCCCCCCCCCCACCCGAAAAAAATTCTGGATACTGCCTTGGCTCCGGAGCTGGGGGAGCATGTTAAGAATTAGGAAGGGCAGTGTATGCTTCAAAATCATACCCTTTATATATACATATATATAGATATATATGACTAGAAATGATGTTAATATGAATTTTTTTACATATATGATAGCTTTTTGATGTATACATAGTAGATGTATGTTTAGATCTTTGGTGAAGTTAGAGGAGTGTGTATTTGGGGCTTCTGCAACTTAAACTTTTGTAACTGGTCTTACATCTATAATGCTTAGGCTAACTCTGGAGGCAAGGGTTCGAGGGCTCTCTCCAGGAAACTTTTTGAAATCTTCCTAGCAATGCAATTTTGGGATACTTTGGTGATGTTAGAGGACACAGAAAGGAGTTTGGTAACTCACCCCTCCCCCTAATTTTTTTCGAAATAAAGTCATATATCTTTTAAGTTACTTTTGTTGTCGCTCGTGATAGTGTTCAATGTCCTTTCCCTGAAAGTGTTTCTGAAAGTAAAGTGTCTTAAAAGCGTAATTCCTCTTTTCTTTCTTTTTTTAAAACTTGTGATCTGAATTTTTTGGTCGGGGGGGGGGAGGAGTTGCTTGCTCCGAGGGGGTAGTTCCCCCCCTGGGAGATGCCTGAAATAAACACGGAGTATATCTTTAGAGACAAGTATTTTTGGCTAGTAAATTTTCAACTCTTTTACGCTTCTTATTGGTGTTTAGTCTGTACATTATTAGGCTGACCCCCCCCTTTCATCAACACTAGTTACGCCTATGCCCCCTTCCCCATGTTTATGAGATAACTTTTTGTTCTGCCGTTTCTTGTAAAGTAGGAGATCTTTTTAAAACTCATTTTCCTAAGAAACGATTTTTTAAAAAGAGCATTTTGTCAACACTGTTTTCTCTCTCTCTTCTTCTTCCTCTGGATTCTCTTTTCTTTCTTTCTCTTTGAGTACTTTTTATATTTCACTTTGCTTCATGCAATGCGGCGTTTGAGGATAATTCAGTTATTCCGTGTTGCTACCCTACTAGGAACTAATTTGTTATCATATGGAATACGTTTCCATTACTAATACCTCAAAACGTTAGACTGAATGATCGAACTGACTGTCAAAACCAATGGAAGGTTCAGTTAAAGTAGAATAAGCTGTTAATTAGAGTGACTTCAGCCTTTAATCGACAGGCACTAATCCTTTTCTGAGCAACAACAAAAGCCTACCTGTGCGAACTAATTATGACCATCGCCTCTTCCAGTGGAAGCATCTGTCTTCCTTTCAACGTATCTGTTCCCAACAAGACATCCCAGCGCGTCTCACACGGAAAAGGCCAAAGACCCCAACGCGTGCGTGAATTAGAGCCGGCATCGACCCATCCATTACGCCTATTAACTCGTTATCCGAAATACAGAGTTCAGATAATGACTTAAATGTATCCTCTCTGCAGGCGGAATTAGGAGATAATTATTGCCAATTCGGTGCGTCTTCATATCGGAATTCCGAAGGGACGCTGCTGAGTTTCGGTTGCCCTTTGCTGGGAGGGAAGTGTCGTTCTGAAGCCCGTAACGTCGAGAAGTAAGAAACTGATTGTTTAATCTGACTTTTCCGATCATTTACTTCGGACTGGCTGTCGTCGGGACATAAAGGAAGTTTGAACTGCAGTTGAAGACAGATAAATGTTTGACGCGTTGAAGTCATCACTGAGCTCCATAACTTAATTTCTTTAATGAGTTGATAAAGTTCCTTCGAGAAGTAATTTTATTTAATTAACAATTGCACCCAGACCGACCATTCATTCTGAAAAGGATTTTTCCAGGTATGTAGGTTAGTATCAGTGTTTAGTTCGACCAACGAACTTCTGACGCTTCTACGCTTGGCAGAAATGGACGAATCCATTCGAGTTTCAGGGAAGTTCGTTTTGCAGGTGCGTTTAATAGCACGCGCGAATCAGAATGTTTGTTTTTGTTTGTTGAAAGCAACTAACTTTATATACTGACATATAACATCAGCTCTGAAGAAATCAAGTATGCTAATCGAACTGAACGAGAACAGCATACGGCACATTATCTGTACCAGCAGTTCCTACCTTGAACATGAATGGATTTTTCTTGGCACTCTGCTGGTCGAATCACTTTTTAGCCTACTTTCCCGTAAAAGTAAAAAAAATAATAATAAAGCATGAAAGAAGGCTTAATGGGTATCGTGAAAATATCGTTAGAAATCAAGAAAAGTCAAAAATAAACTAAGTAATTAAATAAAGATTGAAAAATAAAAAATTTGAAAGTAGGGTATTGAGATGGGGAAAAAGTGTGTCTGTCGGTCTGTCGGTCTGTCGGTATGTCTGTCGGTCTGTCTGTCGGTTTGTCTGTCGGTCTGTCCCCCCCTAATAACTTTTGAACGAATTGTCCGATTCAAAAAATTCTTTTTGCATTCGAAAGATCTCGGCGAGGACATCTCATTTCCATATTCTACCTTTTGCTTTGAACAATTTTTTGTTCAATTTTGAACAGTTCAAAAAATTTTAACATTAGCGCCTATAGGCGAAAATGAAGCAAATTATGTAAACTCTGAGTACAAGATCCAAGTTCCAATGCACAAGCTCACTGGAAGAAGTTCTTGGCGTGAAATATTGATATGAACAATTTTTGTTCATTTTTGAACAGTTCAGAAAAAAAAATTAACATAGTGCCTACGGGGAAATTTCAATCCTATATAAATCCTGATCTAACGGGCCGATTTGCTTGGAACAAACTTTATCGGAAAGCTCTTATGACGTAGAACATGTACAGATAAAACTTTCATCCAGAACTAACAAGCCTATTTTCTTATGACATTTTTTGATCGGGATTTTCAAAAATATTTTTTAATTAATGAAAGATTAAATGAATAAACAGAATAATGAATGAATAAATGAGTGAATAAATACATGAATGACTGAATAAATGAATGATTGAACGAATCTGTATTAATGTTTGAAAAGGGCATATTTGAAGCAATTAAGAACTAAAGCTAAACGAGAAAGAGAGAGAGATAGATAGATTATAAATTTGAAGCTGGTGTATACGGGAAAGTAAGCTCGTATAGTTCTAGACGGAACTTCTTGTTTTGTGGTATAATTGTATCTTGAGGGAAACACTACTACATTAGCCAACGCTGTCCAACCATTAGGCAACTCGCTGACCAGTATAGCCGTGCTTTTTGAGACTTTCGACGGAGTGATTGTGTTAGCCCTTGGAATGATTGGTGGAAAAAAACCTAAACAGCACATTTTCAAATTGTGGTCCACCCATGTACCAATTTTTGTTTGAATTATTCTCTTACCTCTTGAGATATACAATCGCGCGAAAAAAGAAAAACGTTCGAATGCTTCCCATCCCCCTCGAAAAAATTCGCGCACAAAAACTAATTAGCATCACTTTCCATCAGGGTCCATGTGTGTGCCAAAATTTTGTTCGATTCTATGCATTACGGTTTCAGTTAGAGCTGCCGAAAAAATTAGTAATCACTCACAAACAGACACACAGACAAACATTTTCCAGAAATGAACAGAATACGTTCATCACCCCCTTGTTGTTACTAATCCCCCTGGCCTAGGAGAGCGTACTACCAGGTCCAGAAGGTGAATAATTCACTGGCTTAGGGTGATATGCAGCTTCATTTTAGAGCGAGGAATCACTAGGGCTGAAGACTAACTTGAACTCAAATTTTTCTCTAAAATTCGACTATTTCCCAGTTTTAATAATATGAATGCCTGGACATAGAAGATTGCTTAGCGCTAAATATTGAATTTTCTATTGCGTTTGAATTATAAAATAAACTAATAGATCTAGTAAGGAATGTTTAATGTTTTTGTGAACCAAGGCCGTATCCAGAGGGGAAGGGGGTCGAAAGGGGGTCTTAAGTGTGTCGAAGTCTGACCCCCCCCCCCCCCCCCCACCCGAAAAAAAATTGTGGATACTGTCTTGGCTCCGGAGCAGGGGGAGCATGTTAAGAATTAGGAAGGGCAGTGTATGCTTCAAAATCATACCCTTTATATATACATATATATAGATATATATGATTAGAAATGATGTTAATATGAATTTTTTTACATATATGATAGCGTTTTGATGCATATATAGTAGATGTATGTTTAGATCTTTGGTGAAGTTAGAGGAGTGGGTGTTTGGGGCTTCTGCAACTTAAACTTTTGTAACTGGTCTTACATCTATAATGCTTAGGCTAACTCTGGAGGCAAGGGTTCGAGGGCTCTCTCCAGGAAACTTTTTGAAATCTTCCTAGCAATGCAATTTTGGGATACTTTGGTGATGTTAGAGGACACAGAAAGGAGTTTGGTTACTCACCCCTCCCCCTAAATTTTTTCGAAATAAAGTCATATATCTTTTAAGTTACTTTTGTTGTCGCTCGTGATAGTGTTCAATGTCCTTTCCCTGAAAGTGTTTCTGAAAGTAAAGTGTCTTAAAAGCGTAATTCCTCTTTTCTTTCTTTTTTTAAAACTTGTGATCTGAATTTTTTGGTCGGGGGGGGGGAGGAGTTGCTTGCTCCGAGGGGGTAGTTCCCCCCCTGGGAGATGCCTGAAATAAACACGGAGTATATCTTTAGAGACAAGTATTTTTGGCTAGTAAATTTTCAACTCTTTTACGCTTCTTATTGGTGTTTAGTCTGTACATTATTAGGCTGACCCCCCCTTTCATCAACACTAGTTACGCCTATGCCCCCTTCCCCATGTTTATGAGATAACTTTTTGTTCTGCCGTTTCTTGTAAAGTAGGAGATCTTTTTAAAACTCATTTTCCTAAGAAACGATTTTTTAAAAAGAGCATTTTGTCAACACTGTTTTCTCTCTCTCTTCTTCTTCCTCTGGATTCTCTTTTCTTTCTTTCTCTTTGAGTACTTTTTATATTTCACTTTGCTTCATGCAATGCGGCGTTTGAGGATAATTCAGTTATTCCGTGTTGCTACCCTACTAGGAACTAATTTGTTATCATATGGAATACGTTTCCATTACTAATACCTCAAAACGTTAGACTGAATGATCGAACTGACTGTCAAAACCAATGGAAGGTTCAGTTAAAGTAGAATAAGCTGTTAATTAGAGTGACTTCAGCCTTTAATCGACAGGCACTAATCCTTTTCTGAGCAACAACAAAAGCCTACCTGTGCGAACTAATTATGACCATCGCCTCTTCCAGTGGAAGCATCTGTCTTCCTTTCAACGTATCTGTTCCCAACAAGACATCCCAGCGCGTCTCACACGGAAAAGGCCAAAGACCCCAACGCGTGCGTGAATTAGAGCCGGCATCGCCCCATCCATTACGCCTATTAACTCGTTATCCGAAATACAGAGTTCAGATAATGACTTAAATGTATCCTCTCTGCAGGCGGAATTAGGAGATAATTATTGCCAATTCGGTGCGTCTTCATATCGGAATTCCGAAGGGACGCTGCTGAGTTTCGGTTGCCCTTTGCTGGGAGGGAAGTGTCGTTCTGAAGCCCGTAACGTCGAGAAGTAAGAAACTGATTGTTTAATCTGACTTTTCCGATCATTTACTTCGGACTGGCTGTCGTCGGGACATAAAGGAAGTTTGAACTGCAGTTGAAGACAGATAAATGTTTGACGCGTTGAAGTCATCACTGAGCTCCATAACTTAATTTCTTTAATGAGTTGATAAAGTTCCTTCGAGAAGTAATTTTATTTAATTAACAATTGCACCCAGACCGACCATTCATTCTGAAAAGGATTTTTCCAGGTATGTAGGTTAGTATCAGTGTTTAGTTCGACCAACGAACTTCTGACGCTTCTACGCTTGGCAGAAATGGACGAATCCATTCGAGTTTCAGGGAAGTTCGTTTTGCAGGTGCGTTTAATAGCACGCGCGAATCAGAATGTTTGTTTTTGTTTGTTGAAAGCAACTAACTTTATATACTGACATATAATATCAGCTCTGAAGAAATCAAGTATGCTAATCGAACTGAACGAGAACAGCATACGGCACATTATCTGTACCAGCAGTTCCTACCTTGAACATGAATGGATTTTTCTTGGCACTCTGCTGGTCGAATCACTTTTTAGCCTACTTTCCCGTAAAAGTAAAAAAAATAATAATAAAGCATGAAAGAAGGCTTAATGGGTATCGTGAAAATATCGTTAGAAATCAAGAAAAGTCAAAAATAAACTAAGTAATTAAATAAAGATTGAAAAATAAAAAATTTGAAAGTAGGGTATTGAGATGGGGAAAAAGTGTGTCTGTCGGTCTGTCGGTATGTCTGTCGGTCTGTCTGTCGGTTTGTCTGTCGGTCTGTCCCCCCCTAATAACTTTTGAACGAATTGTCCGATTCAAAAAATTCTTTTTGCATTCGAAAGATCTCGGCGAGAACATCTCATTTCCATATTCTACCTTTTGCTTTGAACAATTTTTTGTTCAATTTTGAACAGTTCAAAAAATTTTAACATTAGCGCCTATAGGCGAAAATGAAGCAAATTATGTAAACTCTGAGTACAAGATCCAAGTTCCAATGCACAAGCTCACTGGAAGAAGTTCTTGGCGTGAAATATTGATATGAACAATTTTTGTTCATTTTTGAACAGTTCAGAAAAAAAAATTAACATAGTGCCTACGGGGAAATTTCAATCCTATATAAATACTGATCTAACGGGCCGATTTGCTTGGAACAAACTTTATCGGAAAGCTCTTATGACGTAGAACATGTACAGATAAAACTTTCATCCAGAACTAACAAGCCTATTTTCTTATGACATTTTTTGATCGGGATTTTCAAAAATATTTTTTAATTAATGAAAGATTAAATGAATAAACAGAATAATGAATGAATAAATGAGTGAATAAATACATGAATGACTGAATAAATGAATGATTGAACGAATCTGTATTAATGTTTGAAAAGGGCATATTTGAAGCAATTAAGAACTAAAGCTAAACGAGAAAGAGAGAGAGATAGATAGATTATAAATTTGAAGCTGGTGTATACGGGAAAGTAAGCTCGTATAGTTCTAGACGGAACTTCTTGTTTTGTGGTATAATTGTATCTTGAGGGAAACACTACTACATTAGCCAACGCTGTTCAACCATTAGGCAACTCGCTGACCAGTATAGCCGTGCTTTTTGAGACTTTCGACGGAGTGATTGTGTTAGCCCTTGGAATGATTGGTGGAAAAAAACCTAAACAGCACATTTTCAAATTGTGGTCCACCCATGTACCAATTTTTGTTTGAATTATTCTCTTACCTCTTGAGATATACAATCGCGCGAAAAAAGAAAAACGTTCGAATGCTTCCCATCCCCCTCGAAAAAATTCGCGCACAAAAACTAATTAGCATCACTTTCCATCAGGGTCCATGTGTGTGCCAAAATTTTGTTCGATTCTATGCATTACGGTTTCAGTTAGAGCTGCCGAAAAAATTAGTAATCACTCACAATCAGACACACAGACAAACATTTTCCAGAAATGAACAGAATACGTTCATCACCCCCTTGTTGTTACTAATCCCCCTGGCCTAGGAGAGCGTACTACCAGGTCCAGAAGGTGAATAATTCACTGGCTTAGGGTGATATGCAGCTTCATTTTAGAGCGAGGAATCACTAGGGCTGAAGACTAACTTGAACTCAAATTTTTCTCTAAAATTCGACTATTTCCCAGTTTTAATAATATGAATGCCTGGACATAGAAGATTGCTTAGCGCTAAATATTGAATTTTCTATTGCGTTTGAATTAAAAAATAAACTAATAGATCTAGTAAGGAATGTTTAATGTTTTTGGGAACCAAGGCCGTATCCAGAGGGGAAGGGGGTCGAAAGGGGGTCATAAGTGTGTCGAAGTCTGACCCCCCCCCCACCCGAAAAAAAATTGTGGATACTGTCTTGGCTCCGGAGCAGGGGGAGCATGTTAAGAATTAGGAAGGGCAGTGTATGCTTCAAAATTATACCCTTTATATATACATATATATAGATATATATGATTAGAAATGATGTTAATATGAATTTTTTTACATATATGATAGCGTTTTGATGCATATATAGTAGATGTATGTTTAGATCTTTGGTGAAGTTAGAGGAGTGGGTGTTTGGGGCTTCTGCAACTTAAACTTTTGTAACTGGTCTTACATCTATAATGCTTAGGCTAACTCTGGAGGCAAGGGTTCGAGGGCTCTCTCCAGGAAACTTTTTGAAATCTTCCTAGCAATGCAATTTTGGGATACTTTGGTGATGTTAGAGGACACAGAAAGGAGTTTGGTTACTCACCCCTCCCCCTAATTTTTTTCGAAATAAAGTCATATATCTTTTAAGTTACTTTTGTTGTCGCTCGTGATAGTGTTCAATGTCCTTTCCCTGAAAGTGTTTCTGAAAGTAAAGTGTCTTAAAAGCGTAATTCCTCTTTTCTTTCTTTTTTTAAAACTTGTGATCTGAATTTTTTGGTCGGGGGGGGGGGAGGAGTTGCTTGCTCCGAGGGGGTAGTTCCCCCCCTGGGAGATGCCTGAAATAAACACGGAGTATATCTTTAGAGACAAGTATTTTTGGCTAGTAAATTTTCAACTCTTTTACGCTTCTTATTGGTGTTTAGTCTGTACATTATTAGGCTGACCCCCCCCTTTCATCAACACTAGTTACGCCTATGCCCCCTTCCCCATCTTTATGAGATAACTTTTTGTTCTGCCGTTTCTTGTAAAGTAGGAGATCTTTTTAAAACTCATTTTCCTAAGAAACGATTTTTTAAAAAGAGCATTTTGTCAACACTGTTTTCTCTCTCTCTTCTTCTTCCTCTGGATTCTCTTTTCTTTCTTTCTCTTTGAGTACTTTTTATATTTCACTTTGCTTCATGCAATGCGGCGTTTGAGGATAATTCAGTTATTCCGTGTTGCTACCCTACTAGGAACTAATTTGTTATCATATGGAATACGTTTCCATTACTAATACCTCAAAACGTTAGACTGAATGATCGAACTGACTGTCAAAACCAATGGAAGGTTCAGTTAAAGTAGAATAAGCTGTTAATTAGAGTGACTTCAGCCTTTAATCGACAGGCACTAATCCTTTTCTGAGCAACAACAAAAGCCTACCTGTGCGAACTAATTATGACCATCGCCTCTTCCAGTGGAAGCATCTGTCTTCCTTTCAACGTATCTGTTCCCAACAAGACATCCCAGCGCGTCTCACACGGAAAAGGCCAAAGACCCCAACGCGTGCGTGAATTAGAGCCGGCATCGCCCCATCCATTACGCCTATTAACTCGTTATCCGAAATACAGAGTGCAGATAATGACTTAAATGTATCCTCTCTGCAGGCGGAATTAGGAGATAATTATTGCCAATTCGGTGCGTCTTCATATCGGAATTCCGAAGGGACGCTGCTGAGTTTCGGTTGCCCTTTGCTGGGAGGGAAGTGTCGTTCTGAAGCCCGTAACGTCGAGAAGTAAGAAACTGATTGTTTAATCTGACTTTTCCGATCATTTACTTCGGACTGGCTGTCGTCGGGACATAAAGGAAGTTTGAACTGCAGTTGAAGACAGATAAATGTTTGACGCGTTGAAGTCATCACTGAGCTCCATAACTTAATTTCTTTAATGAGTTGATAAAGTTCCTTCGAGAAGTAATTTTATTTAATTAACAATTGCACCCAGACCGACCATTCATTCTGAAAAGGATTTTTCCAGGTATGTAGGTTAGTATCAGTGTTTAGTTCGACCAACGAACTTCTGACGCTTCTACGCATGGCAGAAATGGACGAATCCATTCGAGTTTCAGGGAAGTTCGTTTTGCAGGTGCGTTTAATAGCACGCGCGAATCAGAATGTTTGTTTTTGTTTGTTGAAAGCAACTAACTTTATATACTGACATATAACATCAGCTCTGAAGAAATCAAGTATGCTAATCGAACTGAACGAGAACAGCATACGGCACATTATCTGTACCAGCAGTTCCTACCTTGAACATGAATGGATTTTTCTTGGCACTCTGCTGGTCGAATCACTTTTTAGCCTACTTTCCCGTAAAAGTAAAAAAAATAATAATAAAGCATGAAAGAAGGCTTAATGGGTATCGTGAAAATATCGTTAGAAATCAAGAAAAGTCAAAAATAAACTAAGTAATTAAATAAAGATTGAAAAATAAAAAATTTGAAAGTAGGGTATTGAGATGGGGAAAAAGTGTGTCTGTCGGTCTGTCGGTCTGTCGGTATGTCTGTCGGTCTGTCTGTCGGTTTGTCTGTCGGTCTGTCCCCCCCTAATAACTTTTGAACGAATTGTCCGATTCAAAAAATTCTTTTTGCATTCGAAAGATCTCGGCGAGGACATCTCATTTCCATATTCTACCTTTTGCTTTGAACAATTTTTTGTTCAATTTTGAACAGTTCAAAAAATTTTAACATTAGCGCCTATAGGCGAAAATGAAGCAAATTATGTAAACTCTGAGTACAAGATCCAAGTTCCAATGCACAAGCTCACTGGAAGAAGTTCTTGGCGTGAAATATTGATATGAACAATTTTTGTTCATTTTTGAACAGTTCAGAAAAAAAAATTAACATAGTGCCTACGGGGAAATTTCAATCCTATATAAATCCTGATCTAACGGGCCGATTTGCTTGGAACAAACTTTATCGGAAAGCTCTTATGACGTAGAACATGTACAGATAAAACTTTCATCCAGAACTAACAAGCCTATTTTCTTATGACATTTTTTGATCGGGATTTTCAAAAATATTTTTTAATTAATGAAAGATTAAATGAATAAACAGAATAATGAATGAATAAATGAGTGAATAAATACATGAATGACTGAATAAATGAATGATTGAACGAATCTGTATTAATGTTTGAAAAGGGCATATTTGAAGCAATTAAGAACTAAAGCTAAACGAGAAAGAGAGAGAGATAGATAGATTATAAATTTGAAGCTGGTGTATACGGGAAAGTAAGCTCGTATAGTTCTAGACGGAACTTCTTGTTTTATGGTATAATTGTATCTTGAGGGAAACACTACTACATTAGCCAACGCTGTTCAACCATTAGGCAACTCGCTGACCAGTATAGCCGTGCTTTTTGAGACTTTCGACGGAGTGATTGTGTTAGCCCTTGGAATGATTGGTGGAAAAAAACCTAAACAGCACATTTTCAAATTGTGGTCCACCCATGTACCAATTTTTGTTTGAATTATTCTCTTACCTCTTGAGATATACAATCGCGCGAAAAAAGAAAAACGTTCGAATGCTTCCCATCCCCCTCGAAAAAATTCGCGCACAAAAACTAATTAGCATCACTTTCCATCAGGGTCCATGTGTGTGCCAAAATTTTGTTCGATTCTATGCATTACGGTTTCAGTTAGAGCTGCCGAAAAAATTAGTAATCACTCACAAACAGACACACAGACAAACATTTTCCAGAAATGAACAGAATACGTTCATCACCCCCTTGTTGTTACTAATCCCCCTGGCCTAGGAGAGCGTACTACCAGGTCCAGAAGGTGAATAATTCACTGGCTTAGGGTGATATGCAGCTTCATTTTAGAGCGAGGAATCACTAGGGCTGAAGACTAACTTGAACTCAAATTTTGTGGTCTCTTAATTTTTGAACCAAATCCCAGATGAGAGACTGTCACCTGGGATTGGCATTTTAAGACATTTTAATTACATGAAAACTACATAGAGATTAAAAAAGGTAACAAAAAAACGGAAAGTAAAAGAAAAAACATTTTTAACTTACTTTTTTATTAAAAAGATTTTTAAATTCGTGACTTCTAAGCGTTATTTTGATTTTTTAAACTTCTTTTTTAGAATTCATATTAGGTATTTTATATTTATGCTTCATGTATTTTATTTTACCTTTTATTTACTTGTTTTCCACACAGCTAATATTTACAGGAAATTAACAAAAAAAGTTTATCACTTGAATGGGAAATCGGTTTTGTAAAATGTACATAGACTTTTTTTAATACATAAATTAAATTTGTGCTTAGAGACACTCAGGTTCTGCACAAAAAATTCATGAGTTTTTATTTTTCCCTTAATATAACCTTTTCTTTTCAATTTCATCTTCCGTTGTTTCCTTCTAGCCTTTTTGGTAACTAGATTTCACAGCAGCTTTAATTTGAATCTAAAGGCAAAACTGAATTCTGAACATTGAAATATCATGAATGCATTTAGCTCTGTGTTGAAATAATTGAATCCAGGAATTCTGTCTAGACGTGGCTTACTTTAATCAAATTCAGCATTAAAACTTTCAATAAGCCTTTGCTTTATGCACGTGCTAGACATATGAATTATGTTATGAAAATTTCCTAATGCAGCTTTTAACTTCTCCAATGCTTTAGTTTTGGTCAAAAAAAAAAATGCATTTGAATGAGTGGAAAACCTTTTAATTAATTTCTCGTAAGGTAAGGGACTCGCATTTTAACTAATTTTATGATGAAGTGTTTTCTCTCAGAAACATTTTTAATTTATATAGAATCTCTACAAATATAAATGAGATTTAATGCTGTAAATTCTTACAGTAGTTTGAAAATAAAAACATTGACTGAATTGACTTTTACTTTGATTTTATAATTAAAAAAACAAGGGTTGAATGCTTCAGAGAGATTGAACGATTCGTGATCAGGAATTACTTACTAGAGAGAATATTTTTTTTCTCCAAGAACAGCATTAACTCAAACAAATCAATTCAATACTTTAAAAATTCAAGTTACTAGAAATATTCAGTTCCCCACCAATAGTAATTAAGCAGTTTCTTTGTCAGTGACGGTTCCAGAATTTTTCTCTGACAGGGAAGGGGAGGTTGGTTCACAAAATTCTAAAGGGTTAACTTTATTATTTTCTTCATAAATTTTAAATCTGGTTCAACAATTAAGGAAAATAGAAAAATCATCTCATTTTCTGAAACTTTATATCATTCTGTAGCGGATAAAAAAGACTAGATTAGACAGATTTGTTCGAAATCTCTAGAATAAATAGAACGTAAGTCATTACGTAGAATCTTACTTCTTCTAACTACAATTAAGCCTTATTGTTAAATGAAGGTTTTGGGGAAAATGATTTCCAACAATTCACTATTGCAAAATAAACCCATGTTTTAAGTTAAACTAAATTTTTAATTTTCTGCTACCAGATTTCATGGTGTTCAACATGTATAGGTTTGATATATTTTCTGAAAGTTACAATTGCACCGAGCAACGCCGGGTAATTTTTTTCTTTTTTTTTTTTTTTTGCAATTAAAAGTTTTCAAATGAAAAATCATCAAATTGACCGACTTTAAGAATAAGTTTGGGAATCTGTATGTATCCAGAACGTAAATCTAGAGATCCGCATTTCTACAAATCTACCAACTTGATCTAAGCTTCTGTTTCTTCCCAGTAACCATCTCTCTTCACCCTTATCTCGCCTCCCGCCGGTTTTTAATAACGCCAGAGGAAAAGGAGAGGGTGGAAGAATATTCTTCGCGATTTAGCCCTTTAAGTTGGCGTAATTGAAATAAATAGCCCGGAAGACTGGATGCTGACAAGTCGAAAACCGAAATGGATGGGTTTTTCGATTATACTCCTTGCAATCTGGAGCGGACAAATTAAAATAAATTGAGTCATTTTTCTGGCACAGAAATATTAATGGACATCTTTTACATTCTTTTATTTCGCACGGTGAACGATGTCTTTTCTTTGTTGCCATTTTCTCCAGTCTTATTGTACGGAGGGGTTTGATTTTACCTTCGCTGATACGAAATAGTCGAAGGACAGTTTTGGCTGAAGTTTCAGCACGGTAAAGCGCCATCTAGAGACTCGGCTTGTTTACTGGTTCTTATCCGAGGGAACACTTTATTTTCTAACGAAGTAATCAAATTCACTTATGGAGATGTTACTTCATTTATTTTCGAAACAAATTTATATCAATTTCTCAAAAAAAAAAAAATGCACTTTTATCCAGCGAGGAAAAAAAAATTTTTTCCAACTTGGGCAGTCAAAAATCTTAAATCAGCTGCGTCGTTGAACATATATATTTTATTAAGATTGGCGAGATAAGCGTTTCACCCTCTGTTGAAAGACGCTTCGTAAATCTCCAACAAATATCATAAATCACTAATTTGTTCACAAATACCTCCAAACGCTAAAATACTAGTACCACCAAATGAGCTAAAATACTGAATAGTGCTGCACGTAATATTAAGTAGTTTGACTCCAGAAATATCTCCCCTTAAACCCTCTTTTCATACACGGCAATAATTTAAAGCTAAGTTATTGTCGTGTATGAAAAGAATTTTGTCAAACGCTAACGCATTTTTGAAAATATTTGGCACATCAGTATTTATCACTATATGAGTTAGAGCATTTAGAAGTAGCTCAGAAGAATTCAAATATAATTGTCAAAAAATAATAAAAAGATTTGTTCTGTATAAGTCCAGTCCGATCACAAAGTCGGGGCACTATGGCGCTTTTGCACAGGGCAAATAAGGATGAATCCACTCGAGTTTTAAAGAAGTCGAATTCGTTAATTTCGGATATGGCGGATATTACGAAACATATTTCTTTTTGTTTAACCGACTTCACAAAGGAAGGAGGTTATACATTCTATTGTATGTATGTCGTTTTTTTTTTTTTTTTTTTTTTTTGTCCACTCATAACTTCGCACCGGATGAACCGATTTTCATGATTTTTTTTTTCAATCGATCAGGGGTGGTTTCCCATAGGTCCCGTACTTTCGTTTGACCATAATCGATGATTAGAACAAAAGTAATGGGCAGAAATGTGGTATTTTTTTTGTCTTTTCATCCATAACTTTTGACTAAATGAACCGATTTTGATGATTTTTTCTTTAATCGATAGAGGGTCGTCTAACTCAAATATTGCAAATCAATTTGCCTACATTTGTTTTTTAGAAAAAACGTTACGAGTGAAAAATAAGTATTTTTTATTTCAATTGGAAAGGCTTGGCTTGATTTTTCTTTGTTGGGAAATCTATTAATAAATATAAAAGCATTGTTAAAAACATGTTTGTTTTCATGGGCTATAATATTAAAAGAAATTACAGCAAGAGTTTGACTGAAGGCTTCTCTGTGGCAAAAATTAATCCAATCAGTTTGTTTGCTAAAACAGACTTCAAAAGGGAATTTATCATGCAAATGATTAGTGTTTAGTGCCATTCATTTAAAGAAGTTTTGCCCTTTGATATGGATTTTTAAAAAAATAGAGTATTTATATACAAAATGTATTTACACTGAAAAGAATAAAGTAAAATAATTTTTATAAAAAAACAGAACCGACTTCAAATTAAAAATTGCGCTAAAAAGTAAAAAATAAATTCATTCTTTAAACAACATCGATGTGACTTTTAAACATAGTTTTAGAAGTCGGTGCAAAATTATGGGTCTAATTACCATTATACCATTTGCTACTTCCTATTGGAACTGTTGCTAATTCTGCGGAAATATATATATTTGTAATTGATTCATGATTACAAAATATTTTATCAATCCTAATTGTTAATATTGTTGCCTAATTGATATTGTTAAGCATCTAAAAAATGAAAAAATTCACATATACTCGTATACTCATAGTACGAAGTGAACTTGCTTTTCAACGTGGTGTGAATCGCACTTCTTTTTCAAAACATACTCATGGGATAAAATAGATAAAATTCAATCTAAGTAGTGTAAAATATTTATCTATGTATTAATGTACAAATAATAATCGGCAGATTCAAATCAGTTATACTACTCTGGATTTTTTTTTTTTTTTTTCATAGCAAAAACGTTTTCGTTTGTTGTATGAGACACGCATTGAATTAGGCTTAATCAATCTCGTATTTAAGTCTTGCGACTATCTGCATGAATGGGATGTTTTATCAACAAGATGACTCTTCTTGAACTTCAATGAAGGCATATCTTCCAAAATGGTATGTTTCCAATACTTAATAAATGAATGATATAAAAAATATGTATGACTTTTTCAATGGTGGATGCAATATGGTGCGAGTTGCTCCGCTCCGAAGAACCACGTCTTGACATGAATGGAAAAGCCAAAAGAATACAAAAGATCTTTCACAAAGATTGCATTAGCCGATGCAGTGACCACATGACAGTCACTTGGAAGAAGAAAGACGCTGGGGGAGGGAGGATGGGGGTGGGCGATTTCTTCGGGACAGACAGACGTAATGGATGGCGAGGAAGGGGAGACCAGAATGGAGTTGACCCTCATTTAATAGAGGGCAACTGCAGTCGGATGCCATGGATCAAGGAGATGCTTGACTCGGACCTCTTCCGTGGGGGGTGGAATATGAGAAGTGATGCGAGGATGAGAGATGGGAAGAGTGCCAGTATGGTGGCAGCAGAAGACAGCGGTCGGTCATAAAAGGAACGGGACATTGCTTTCAGTAAAAATGGACCGGAAGATCGATATCGCTTTCATTAGATTTGCTTTGCTTCGGCAACCCGCTGGATGCCGCTGCAATTCGGTGATTAAATCGCAACAGTTGGTCGAACTGGTTGGATGCAATGACTTTTATTTATTTCTTTTTTTCAAGCTGATGTAGATTTCGAATATTCGCCCACACTTATTTACTGAAGACGCTCTGGAGAGTCGTAGTTAAAATGAAGATGAAATAAGCTTGTAAGCACAGGTTTACTGGAAAAGCATGGAGAAACAAGAAAATACTGAAACAAATGAAAGGCATTTTTGCCCAGCTAATGCTAATAAGTAAATGATTAGTTGTAGATGCTTAGACATTATCTCTTTTATTATAAATATTTCCATTCATGCTGCTAAACAAAACTTTTTGTTATTGTCATTATTAAAAGTGTTACCTTTAAAAGAGAATAAAATATTTTTTATAAAAAAATAAAACCGACTTCAAACTATACATTGCGCTAAAAAAAAGAAAAATTAATAAATTTTTTAAACAACATCGATGTGACTTTTAAACATAGTTTTAGAAGTCGGTGCAAAATTAGGATAGATTAAAATGTTTTGTAATCATGAATCAATTACAAATATATATATATATTCCCGGAATTAGCAACAGTTCAATATGAGGTAGCAAATGGTTTAATGGTAATTAGACTCATAATTTGGCACCGACTTCTAAAACTATGTTTAAAAGTCATATCGATGTTGTTTAAAAAATTTATTTATTTTTCACTTTTTAGCGTAATTTATAATTTGAAGTCGGTTCTATTTTTTTATAAAAAATATTTTATTTTATTCTTTTTATTGTAAATACATTTTCTATATAAATACTCCATTTAAAAAAAAACCATATCAAAGTACAAACCTTCCTTGAATAAATGGCACTAAAAACTAATCATTTGTATGAAAAATTCCGTTTTGAAGTCGATTTTAGCAAACAAACTGATTGGATTTAATTTTTGCCTCAGAGAAGCCTTCAGTTAAACTCTTGCGGTAATTGTTTTAATATTATAGCACAATGGCAACAAACTTTTTAAACAATGACTTTTACATTCATTAATAGTTGCCCCAACAAAGAAAAATCAAGCACAGCCTTTCCAATTAAAATAAAAAATACTTATTTTTCACCCGCAACGTTTTTTCTAAAAAGCAAATGTAGTCAGATTGATGTACGATATTTGAGTTAGATGACCCTCTGTCGCTTAAAGAAAAATTCGTCAAAATCGGTTCATTCAGTCAAAAGTTATGGATGAAAAAACATAAAACATACGACATTTCTGCCCGTAACTTTTGTGTTCTATGAATCGAATATGGTCAAACAAAGAAACGGGACCTATGGGAAACCACCCTCGATCGATTAAAAAAAAATCATGAAAATCGGTTCATGCGGTGCGAAGTTATAGTCGACAAACAAACAAAAAACAAAAAAAAAAACGACATACATACAGTATGAATGTATAACCTCCTTCCTTTGTGAAGTCGGTTAAAAAAGCACATGATAGCAAAATTAATCAAAATAAATTTCAGAGTTTAAATTTTTATTCGTTATTAGAATTTGAAAAATTGCGTTTCTACGATCAAAACTTGCAACTTAACGGAATAGAAATGTAGTTCAAATTTGATTTCTTCAATGAAGGAAAAACGAACCAGATCTCAGTTTCATTGTAAATATTAAACTTATGAAAGCACAAAGAAATATTTAGCAATTTGTACTTATTTCACACAATTGCTGCAGGTATTTTACGACTTATAGAAGAGAGTGAATTATTTTTAAAGTTGAATCCTAACTCAGTATTTCCCAAATCAAGTTAACTGCTTTGGAAACGTACTTCGCTTGAAAATAAATTTTGCATTTTGAAATCAAATTTACTCGCTCTAAATCGGATTTAAAGAGTTGAATTCCTTAATACAAACAACTGGTTTGCAATATAAGTTTTCATGAAAAAAAAACTCCCCCTTCCCCACTGTTCTCTCTCGCTTTTTTTTATTTATTTTATTTTTTTATTTTTATTTTTATTTTTTTTTTGAGTGAAAGTAAGCCAATACAACTTTGGATATTCACTATTTAACTCAAATTATCACACAAGGCAAAAACTTTTTTAAAAAATAAATAAATAAAACTATTTGATAATGTCCATTTTAAACTTGATTCGTTTACATACAATTAATTGACCAAAGCATGGATAAAATTTCTTTGAGGGTAGACTGAATATATGTAATTTCAGTTTCATATTTTTAAAAAATAGAACTTTTTTTAAAAAATCTTTTTACGTATCAAAATATTATCCGGTTTTAGTAAGAACACCATTTTCAACGCAGTGAATAAAAAGAAAATTTAATTTTTGCGCTTATGAAATCAATACTACGGTTTATTAAAGTAGGCCTATGTATAGGACGCTATTTATTAAGCGTAAACATTTAGTGTCAGAAAAAGAAATAATTATATGAGACTTATTTTCGAAGATATCATTTCAGTAAAAAGTGCAACGTAATTATATTTCTTTAGGAATTATTCAGTATTAATTAAATGAAATGCGAAGCAAAACTAACATTATTATTTTAATTAGAACTAATATAAAAGCAAAATCACTATAAATATTGTATCTCAAAAAATGAAACTGATTGAATAATTCTCTAATGAGTAATTTTTATTTTACAATTCATCTTCTAGAATAAAGTTGATCTAAGAATGTATAGAATCGTTTGAAGAATTAATCAACGCTAATTATTCAGATATTTTCATTATTTGTTATGCAAGACAAATGTAATTATAGAAATTTTTGCATTTATTAACGTTGGTTTTTCCCCGCATTTTCAGGTGCGCCATTTGAGAAAAAACCTTCTGATAGCCTTCTTTGCATGGAAAGTTTTTTAAGCATACATCTCATTAATGGATAAAAAAAAGAAATGTTTTAACTACTAATTATTATTCTGTTTAACTAATACTTATATTTTTCGTAAGCATAGTTTTAAACCAAACTTAATTATCATCATTATTCATGCTTGAATTACAAAAATGTTTAAAAACGAAAAAGAAAAATGAAAAATAACGATCTCCGATGGAAACCAAATAATGATTTTAAAACTATTTTCACATACAAGATTTGTAAAAAAATGCAGATAAAAAATGCCAAATAATAGTGGAAAATCATATGCATACCAAGAATGCGATACAAAAATGGTCAGGTAGTACTTCAGTTGAAAATTTTTCTCTTATAGGTAGGCTTGCCATACGTCCCGGTTTGACCGGGGCAGTCCCGGTATTTTACTCTTGCCCCGGTGTCCCGCCCAGTTTTACCAATGTCCCGGAAACGGCCGTAAGATGTAAAAAGTAATGAATTCATGTTTTTAAGAATTTTTTATGAAGACATTAAGAATCTTTAAGATGACAGAGCATTAATGAGGGAGTCCACTGCAAGAGCATTGATTGTATGTAAAATAAACTTTGGCGTTTTCTTTGCTCTGATTTTTATGAAAAAGTCAAGCTTAACAAAGACATCTTGAAAAAAGTACATTCAATTTAGAAATATGTGAGTGGGTTGAAAACAAAGAATAACATTGTTAACTTACCTTTTTAGTTAGACAAAAAAGTTTTTTCGAAATGGTTTTTGTAGTTAGACAAAAAGTTGTAATTTAAAAAAAATAAGACTTAGTAATTAATTGTTCAATTAACAATTTTATTAACTATTTTAAACTTTATTTTATTAACACTTCTTTTTAGATGGTAGACCAGAAAAAATTCTCATTAAAAAGGAAAATAATAAAATAATTTTTGAAAAAAAATAGAACCGACTTCAAACTATAAATTGAGCTAAAAAGTAAAAAATAAAATTATTTTTTAAACAACTTCGATACGACTTTTAAACATGCTTTTTGAAGTCGGTGCAAAATTATGAGTCTACACTGTAAAAAAAAAAAAACAGTTCAACGTTGCACCATAAATATGGTGAAAGCTGAAGGGCTGCTGATGATTGAACCAAAATCATGGTTCAAGCAGAAGTGCGAAATCTAAAGTTACGCCTTTAACCATAATTTCGGTTCAACCTTGAACCAAAAAGACGAACCCGGCACCCGGCCGGAAACAGAGAGCCGCCATCTTGTCAAGCTGTGACCTGAAGCATTTATTTTTCACAATAATAAAAGGTAAGTAAACTTCGATGTATATATCTTTTTGCTTGATATTTCTTGTTTTCTGGGTTTTTATCTCTTAATACGCACAAAATAGGTTGTAAAGCCTATTTCAAAAATGTTATTATCATATACCGATCCTGACACCTTTAGCGTTAAATTGACTAATTAACTTTATTCAAAATTTTAAACCAGCGTATATTTATTTAATTTTGCTTCAATATTAAACTTTTTTTTACCTTATTTATCATTCACCCCCATATATTTTACTTTTGGTTCCCCTGATCTACATTTAAAGTTGTAACGTTGACTTGTTTACATTTTAAAAATTGCATCTATTATCGGGAATTTTACTCTAAACCATTTATTTTTTTCATTTTTATTTCCAAGAATACTTTTCTACAGCGTTACCTTTCTAGCTCCATCTCTTAAATTTTATTTAATTGCCTGTTGCTGTCTTTTTAAATTCATTTAACTTATTTGTTGTTCGACCCATTTTGCACAATTTTTACCCGTAGTTTTTATCAAAGGCGTAGCCGGTGAAGAGGGGGTGGGGCGAAGGTTCGAACCCATCTCCACTCCCGAAATTTTTTGAAGTTTCACATGCTATAAATGACAATTTGAATATTCTGATAAGAAAAGCTAATTTGTATAAAATTCAGTTCTTATGTTTATTTCCGATCCCGTAGCCGAAGGGGTGAAAATTTATAAAATTTTGCATGCTATAAATGAAAATTTGAAAATTAGAGAGTAAAAGATAGTCTGATAAGAAAACACTCATTTATATAAGTGTAGTTGGCTGAATTCTGCTTCCAAGGCCACAGCCAGGAAGTGGGGGGGAGGTGATCCCTCCCGCCCTGAAATTTTTACATGCTCTGAAGGATAATTTGAAAATCAAAAATATTCTGATAAAAAAAAACAATTTCATCAACTTGACCTAGCCCCCCCCCCCCCCTCGAAAACCAATACAGGTTGTGGCTTGGATTTGTAATGATTTTTACTTCCTAATCATTCGAACTAACCATTCCACCAAGAGCAGGTAAAACCAGTTTTGTATTCAAAACATGTCTACTATAGGAATTTTTTGAGAAATTGAATCAATTTTGCGTGATTTTTGAAATAGCAGTTTCGTTGCCTTTAACTTTAAATTAACTTTTTTTCCAAATTTTCAACCTGTGCGTGTTTACTTTATTTTGCTTCAATATATGCTTGCTTATTACGTGATTTAATACTTCCCCCATGTATTTTACATTTTGCTCCGGCTCTATACTTACAGTTGTAACAATGATTTGTTTACGTACTGAAAATTGCACGTTTTCTTATTACATTTATTGCAATATTATTTTTTCTCTCGTTACTACTTACTTTTCCGAGCTGTTACCTTTCTCTTTTCTGCTCTTTATATAAATATACTTTTTAATTAACTACTAACAGTGATGGATTTTAGACTACTTTTCACTTCCTGGTGTTCTCTCAAGAAATTATTCCTGTATCCGACCCTGACTACTGTTGTATTTTCAAAATCTTTCCTTTTTCGACCACGACTGCCATTTTACAGAATTTTCACCCATAATTCCTTCAAAAATTTTGTACCAATCATTCTAACAAAATTAAACAAATGAACCTATTTCAGTAATAGAGTTTTAGAAATTAGGGAAAAAGTTGCAATCGGATATTTCAGATCTCCAAATGCAAAATAGATGTTTGCACTACACGGTTGATGTCAACAAAACATTGAATAGATGGCATACAAATCAGATACGCTGTACTGTCAGTTCTTTTATATCTTTACAGAGTGAAGTCAGACTCATCTGGGCGGTCTTAGCCTGAAGTGCCACGAACTACTGCACGTTTTAGCCTTGGAGTAACACCTCTGCCGGAACCCCCAATATTTTTTAATTATTGTTATTTTTGCATTTCATGGTTTTTCAATTTCACTTCTAGACATATGTTTTCAGTCATCTGTGTATGCATATAAATAAATTTAATATTTTTGATGCTAAAGAGTGTTGAAATATATTTTTAAAAAAAAGTTACATAATTCAGAAATTTAAAATGTTCGCTATCAATTAATTACACTTATAAGCAAAATTTCAAACGCCATTTTTGTTAAAACTATCTGTTGACGAACATAAAAAAGTGTACATATATTTTCAAGGCCTTCCTTATGGGAGGGGGCTTAAAATTTTTAACAGTGACTTACATTGCAATTTTGAAGAATATAACAAAGTAACATAGTTACTTAAAAAATACAATTAGTTTTTGATACAGTGCATTGGGATGTTCATATATATATATATATAAATAAATACATTTTTATGGAACATTGAATCAATTATTGAAACGCATGAATCTGTTCTTAGAATTAAATAAAATAATTAGCAAAAACTTAAGTTAAACTTACGTATTAAAAAACAAAATTCGCTTTGAAAACTGAAATTGGTAATAAGCTTGTTTCCTGCCTTACGCTTGAACATAATAAAATTATTTATGTTAAAAGTCACCATTGCAACATAAAATGGTGCAGTTAAAACTTCACTTCCATGCTGCAACTCTGAGCTATGACAGTGGTTAGTAGAAAGTCCATCGTTATGGTTCAGAGTTGAACCAAGACACCAGTTAAAATAAAATCTATGGTTAAGGTTCAAGGTTGAACCATAATACTGGTTAGAAAAAAAATTTGATATTATGGTTCAAAGTTGAACCGTAATACTAGTTAGAAAAAAATCCGTAATCATGGTTCAAAGTTGAACCGCAGTATTGGTTAGAAAAAACTCCGTAATAATGGTTCAAAGTTGAACCGTAATACTGGTTAGAAAAAATCCGTAATCATGGTTCAGTGCTGAACCACATTCATGGTGAAACTAGTAAACCATCATAATGGTTCAAATTAGTACCAACTGTTGGTTGCAGCTGCATTTCACCAACTTTTAGTGAAAGGTTGAATCAGAATTTTTTACAGTGTAATTATCATTACGCCATGCGTTATTTTACATTGAAACTGTTGCAAACTCTACGCCACTTATATTTGTAATTGATTCATAGTTACAAAAAGAAACATGCATCAAAATCCATCATAAATTTGCACCGACTTCAAAAATTATGTTTAAAAGTCGTATCGAAGTTGTTTAAAGAATAATTTTATTTTTTACTTTTTAGCGCAATTTATAGTTTAAAGTCGGTTCTATTTTTTTTCAAAAATTATTTTCTTTTATTCTTTTTAGTGTAAATACATTTTTATACAAATACTCTATTTTTAAAAAATACATATCAAAGGGGAAACCTTCTTTGAGGGAATGACACTAAAAACTAACCGTTTGTATGATAAATTTCGTTTTGAAATTGATTTAAAAAGGTCACTAGAGCAAACAAACTGATTGGATTTAATTTCTTCTTCAGAGAAGCCTTCAGTCTACTTCTTGTTATAATTGTTTTTAATATTTCATCTCAATGGCAACAAACTCTTTTTAAACAATGAGTTTCATGTTTAACAATTTTCCCAACAAAGAAAAATCAAGCCCAGCCTTTCCAATTGAAATGAAAAAATGCCTATTTTTCACCAATAACGTTTTTTCTAAAAACCAAATGTAGTCAAATTTATGTGCGATATTTGAGTTAGACGACCCTCTATCGATTAAAGAAAAAATCATCAAAATCGGTTAATTTAGTCAAAAGTTATGGATGAAAAAGCAAAAAAATGACCACATTTCAGCCCATAACTTTTTTTCTAATTATCGAATATTATCAAACAAAGGTATGGGACCTATGGAAAACCACCTTCGATCGATTAAAAAAAAATCATGAAAATCGGTTCATCCGGTAAGAAGTTATGAGTGGACAAACAAACAAACAAACAAAAAAAACGACATACATACAATTTGAATGTGTAACCTCCTTCCTTTGTGAAGTCGGTTAAAAATCTTTTTAAGTAAATTAAGTAGCAAAAATTCCTTATTTTTAAAAGGTGGGGTAGACTAACAATTTAGGGTGCCAGATTCCCTACTCCCGTTACTTGCAAAGCTTAAAAAAAGGCTTAAAACTCACAATTTTGCTTTTAATTTTTTTTTAATTTCCCCAGACCCACCCCCGCTACTAGGGAGTATTGCGTACCCCCCGGTATGCCCCTCCTATGTTAATGTGTCCCGGTTTCACTAACCAAAAATATGGCAAGCCTACTTATAGGGTACTTTAATTTACATATTTTGAGTTGTTTTTTCCTATATAGCTGAAAAGTTTGCAATGAAATATACTGCGAATGATAAAAAGAATACATAAAAGAGAGGTTTATTTTGAAGAAATTTCTAACTGCTGCTTTGTTTCAAGGTTTACCGAAGTCAAAGAAAAGTAAAAAATAAAACATGACAATCATTAAAAGGGATTTGTAGATAAAAAAATGAAATATTTAAGCAAAATTAAATCAAAAATCGATCACAATTTTTAAATTAGAAAGCAAAAGTTATCTTAGATTCCTCGTGACATGTTTTCAAGAAATGGTGTGAAAACGTCAGCATAAAAAAATTAATATATCTATTGGTTTGAGAAAATGCCTAATGAATCCATAAAAACAAACTACATACACATAAATATCTAAAAACCATGAAGGAATATGCTTGCGTCAATTACATTTATTTCTTGTACAATGAACAAAAAATTGAAATAAAAAAAAGAAACCTACCGTTCGAAGCGCAGTTAAATACAAGGTACTACCTGGCATTTCAAGCGCTCGACACAGAATCCGAGTTTTGTTAGTAATTTGTGAACGATATAGTCGCCAACTGTTACATTGTCTAATTCTAAAATCACCAAAAGCTATGGGGGAAAAACCCCGCTATTGAAAATATTAGGTGAATAAACCTTCATTATTTTACATTTCACACAAACTCACAAACCTGCAGTAATATTATAAAATTTTAGTTGCATAAAATATGATAATTGCCTTTTAATTGCAGAAAATGTGATCTTTTTAAAAGCTAACTACAGATAGAATTTTAAAAATGCCCATTGTATGAGCCGTACAATGCACAAATACAAAAATTCCACTTGGTGAAAATGCTGTTTGGGTCCCCGCAGCGTCTGGCAATTGTTTAAAATTAAATATTATTCAGTTCAGCTATTCCTTGACAATGTAACAGTTGGTGACTATATCGTTCACTACTGGCGAACAAAATTCTGATGCGGTGTAGAAAAGGAGGCAATTCATCCAGCGTCATAGGTCACGTGATACCGATGTAAGAGATGTAAACAAAGGAAGCTGTAGTATCGTTTTACTTCGAGTTCGCTTGCTTAACAATATGTTTTTGTTTGAATATTTTATTGAGTTTTAAAAGATGTCACACTGCTTTGCATATGGGTCATCTATCTCAAATGAATGTTGCGAATGTTAAGAACTTGAGCTTCATAAGCATTGAAATCTATGAAACAAAAAAAATGTCAAAATAAATTACGATAAATAAACAATAACAAAAACTTACCTAGCATTCGGTTGAAATCCTAACTTTTGCTGTATAAGCTTCTTTTTCATTTCAGCTTTGATAGTAGCCGATATGTCAAAAAAATGCATTGTTTTCTGACGGTTCAAGGAAACAGATTTTAGAAACGAATTTTTCATTAAATAATAATGATACTTTCTTTACTTTAGTAATCATGCTATTATTTCCAGTTAGTGCTGGAAACTGTTCGGCATATTCCATTATGAAAAATTGATAAAATCCGTTACATACAACCGTTTATCAACAATAGAATTAGCCATGGAGCCTATAAAGCCTAAATTATTACTAATTAAAACTTCTTTTATGAATTTAAACTAAGCTAATTAAAAATTAGGACTAAATAAAGTTCTACGTTATTAAAAACTAGGACTAAATAAAGTTCTACGCTGTTAAAATCTAGGACTAAATAAAGTTCTACGCTATTAAAATCTAGGACAAAATAAAGTTCTACGTTATATAAAATTAACACTAAATAAAACACTATAACTATTGTAGTAATTAATAAATTTCTTTTATAATGATTAAATTAAAGGTAAATTACTTGGTTTATAATCAGAAAAAGCTATGGAGCTAGTCTAATTTTAAGACAGCTAATTTTGCTTCGTGAACTGCACGTAGAACTCAATTAAAAATTTCGTAAACAAATCAGCGATCACCATTATCAAGTGACTCGATGAATTGCCTCTATTGAAAAGCTAGTCAAGGTACTTATCGGTTATACTCCCTATCTTGTCGACTGTCTTAGAAATGTCGCCAACATGAATTTAGCAGTTACGAGTACTTTATCTTGTTGAAAAAAAACGTATTGCCTTGTTTATATTTCATTTGGCGAGCAAAAAGCGGCAGGGTGTAAAACCAATAAGTGAATACATTCTTTCCTCATAGAAATGGAGCAATAGTGAGGACAGCTGCTCTGTTATAAAGTCTAGTTTCTTCACAAATCTAAGGCTAATATTTTTCGAGTAAATGAAACAAAAAAAAAAAAAGGCAAACTTCGTTTCATCTTGTCTGCTTCTCGTTATTTTGAACGTAACGGGAATACATGTAATTGCCTGAAACTTTTAAAGACCTAATTCTTTCTCCGTCCTCAGGACGTCTCCTGGACAACCATTTTCTTTCTTCATTTCCTCTTTAAGAGTTTTTATTCATTATGAATTTCCTTCCTAGCAAATAAGCAGAATAATTGCGTTGCCTAACGATGTTGTTCCTCGCGTTCTTATGCGCAATTTTTCTTGATGCCATCTTAATTGTTGTTTCGGATAAAACATTTGCGAGGAAATGTTAACAAGGTGAGTTGTTCCGACCATGGTAATTTATCTTTCTAAAACATATATCACGTCAAAATAAGTTATTCCCTCGACACTTTGCGTCCCAACGGATTCAATTACTAATGAAATTGATGTCTTTCTGTCATAAAAACTGACTTTTATTTCCATTAAAACAACAGATCATTTAAACTGCCACATACATTAATATTTGTCGCTTTTTCTTTGGATGTTGAAAACTGAAGTAATAAATGCATGCTTGTAATGACTTGTCCAAAATTTTTGCTAACTAGTGTTTCAAATTTATTGTTTTTCTCGAAATTTATTAAGGAAAGAGCATTGCAATGAATTACCGAAACATTTTCATTTACTTTTATTCTATTCTATTGTAGATGCTTTTAGCATCATATTAGAAGGTCTGCGTTTCGGTAATGCCTTGACTCTGTTGTAACTCTTAATTTTGAACCCTCTCCCAAATTAGAGACTGTTATCTCGGTTGGCACCCCCAGAGTTATCATTTCACTTGAAGGACATTGGAGACATGACGGATTTTACCCCCAGTTTCCATTAACGTACACGGTCCCGGAGCGAACCAGCCGCGAGAGGTTGTCACCCTCCCAAACACTGACCTCGGTCAATGCTGCTTCACTTTCCGTGTTCGTTTGGGAACCGAGTTCCTGCCAACTGGTCCACCGCAGGACACTTTCATTTTCTTGAAGGATTATATTTATGACGTGAAACGTCATAACCGGTCACAGTCACGGTCACGGTCATAGAAATCACACTACAACCACGCTCGTTTGATTGAAATACTAGAGGGTGTAGCGCTGAGTACCTGGCATTGATGTCACGTCCACGATTTTTTGAGAGAAATTGTAGAACCAAAATATCACATTCACAGTCACTTGAGCAAAATTCTAAGAGGTGTAGTGCTAGATGTCAGACCGTTTATCACATCCACGGTTCTCTGAATGAACTATTATGGAGTATTAAATTACATACATAATCTTTAATATTAAGAACATTTCATTTAACTGAATTATTATGTGACTGACTTCATGGCTATTTGAATAAAATCTTAGAGAGTGACGCTGATTGTAAAATTACGTTCATATCTATTGGAAAGGAATGCTACAGTATGTGACGCCACATGCATGTCCTTTACATCACGTTCACAGTCACTTCAATACAACGCCTGTGGGTGTAATATTGCATACACATAACCACAATGTCACTCGGTTGTTTCAATAAAATGGTTGAGTGAGACGCTACATGTATGAGCATTATATCACGTTCAAGGAAATGTTAGGGTGTAGCGCTATATCTATGACCTTAACATATATTCGCAGTTTTTTAAACCCATATCTGCAGCACGTGACTGGTTCTTTCATGAGTCGTCATTGGGTCAACACGTTGTCCAATCTAATCCTGTATTTTCTTCACATTGCGTCCACTCACAAAATAAGAAAAAAATATTTAACTCCAGAAAAAAAGATACTCCTATAAAATATTCACCAACGCACATTCTATTCCCATCAGAAAATACGAAAAAGTATATTCACTTTCTTTCTTCCTCTAAAAACTGATAGAAAAATATAAGATCCGAACAAAAAGAATTTCTTGTCACTCCCAGAAGTCGTGGCATTTCTCAGAGAAACCTAGAAACTGCGAATACTGCAGATAAGCTACGGGAAGCATTCCCTCTTCAAAAACTAGGTCTGTGTCAGCAAGTTTACTATAGTTTTATTTATTTAATGTTTATATTTGGGCTCTACTTCCAACTTCTTCCTTATTTTCTTACTTCCTTTTGCCATCCTTCTATTCAAATCTCTCTCTCTCGTTCTCTCTTGATATATACATATATAGATAGTTTTCGTTCTGGACTCAGTCTACCATGGCATATGTCCAACCTTTTGAATTTCTCAAAAAGCTGCCCAGTCAGGGTTTTATTGTATCTGAAGTGTGTTTTAGAAAGAGCGTATTTAGGTTTCACAGCTTCGTCCTTCTATTCCATTCTTTTCTGTATAGAGCAGGTGAAAAGTGAAGCGCGATGGTTTTGAGTTTGAAGATGCACTTTCGCCACGCGGTTTCAATTCGGAAAGTTTTAAAATGCATATTGTTCCCTCAACAACTTGATACCTTTTAAAACAAAACTGACATTATTTTTAACCATCTCATGCATGGAAGCCTCATATGAGATGACATAAATATTTGCTTCAAATTTTTATGCAGATTCGTTTTTGTGCTGCAATTTTTATGTAGTCCTCATCTGGCGACTCTAAACAGTTTTTGGAAACCACAAAAAAGTTTCATACGGTATTAAAGTAGTTAAAAGATTAAGATATCTTTGGGAGGCCATGGAGCATTCAAGAAAGAAGAGAAAATCTCAGTTTCGAATCAAATTCTGTTTATTTATTTTGCAGCGTGTATTAAATTACTGGTAAGTTTGGTATTATTTTACAGCTTCTTATTCATTATGAATGAAGTTTGAATATTCAGTTTTGCCATGTTTGTACCAGGCAAAAACGCATAAAACCTCTTCATACAATAACACAAATTTTTGACTATACAGGATAAAATTTTCGAAAATAAAATATTACACAACAATCCTGAGATACTAAATTAGTTTGTAGCATGTGAAACTTTTTTTTATAACACAAATAAATAAATGCATGCTTGAGAGGATTAAGTCAAAACACAAAGGTGATCTCGAGGGAAGAGGGTCATGTCGCAGATGGCACCAGTGAAATTTTTAGAGAGTGTTTTCAAAGGGTTTTAGCTTTTTTTGGGGGGGTCATCGTTCTTGGGGGGCTCCGTAGCTTTTTCGGGGTACTCCAGCGTTCTTTAGGAGGAGGGGGCGCTCTTGAAAAAGAGCCCTTTTTTTCAACTGCCACATCAAGTCATAAAGAACTCTGTCAAAAGCCGTCAGATTTCAAATTAATCACAGAAATCTCACCATCACTTTTAACATAAAGACTAACAACGCCGAAATAATAGTGCGTTTCAGAAAATATTTCAAGCAATGGTAATATGACAATGTAGGATAATTTCGAGGAGAAATTAGGGTTCTCGTAATACTATGAAGAAAAAATGTTGCAGCAGCCAGAAAGAGCTCTGTATCTTCCTTTTTGGGGGGAGGGGCGGAGATCTACTATTGTTTCATTAATAGTAATTCAATTTTCTGGATTGAATTTGTAGCTATTGACCTAGCCTGCATAATTTCACGGTGCAGCTTTAATTCTACATTGAAATAAATCTCGAATTCCTTCCTCGAACGAATTCCTGTGTTGTGTTCGTAAGCCGGCCACATTTTGGTCGATAAAAGCTAGTTCAGTGAAAAAAATATTCTATTTAAAAATTTCCAGTTTATTACATTTTGTGACGAGATTTTTACTTCGTTAAATAGAGAATTGTGTGAACCAAATTGAATCAGTGCTTCGTACTATTCTTTTTTAAACATATAAAGCTGGAAAAAAATACATAAAATTGTCATGAGCGCTTAAAATAAATATATTTTCCCAACTTCATCCACATTTTTATCGCTAGAAGACTTCTATTTCCGCTTTGATTCCAGTCTTCTACTACTTTTTCATCCCGTTGCCACTCACAGCTGAGAAAAAAGTCCTGTATTCTTCGCAGATTCTTCTGGACGCGGTCTTCCGTGGCATACGTCTAGCGTTTTAAATTTCCCAAAACGCTACCACGTCAGGATTTCACAATGTATGAAGAGTGCTTAGGAGGGGAAAAAAAGAAGTTTCGTTGGATTTATTTATTTTATTTTTCGGTGCTTCACAGCTCAAAAGCATCGTTGGAGGCCTCTTTGAGCTTTAGATCAGAAAAATGTCCGTCAAAATACTTTATAAAAGAGAAAATCAATTCTTACTAACCTGATGTTTAGAAAAATAAACTACCGTCTTGAGTTTAAAATAAATTGTTTGTTGATCTTGTCTTATCTTTACATGAATACAATTTTCGCATGTATGTAAACATATATATATATGCGTGCGTGTGTGTGTGTGTGTGTGTATGTGTGTGTTTCTGTATATTTTGTATGTATGTATCGCATAGCCAGCATAAGAAGACCATAACTCAACATAAAGAAAAATGCCAGTTAATGTAGAATTATGTGTATTTTATTGAATTCTCTTTCGTATGCTAATATGTATTCCTCATTGCTTTTAAGTTATTCGATACAATTTAAATTTTACCCTAAAACCGTAATATTCCATAATTATTGCAGAAAAATAAAAAGGAGAAAAATATTTCTATTCCTATGAGCCATAGTATCTTAGGGACCGTTCATAAATGATGTCACACTTTTTTCAATATACCCTCTCACCTTTGTCACTAAGTGTCACACTTCAACATACCCCCTAACCCCCCCCCCCTTGTCACATGTCACGCTATATTACATAAGCATAAAATAAGTTTAATTTGATATGTTTAAATGTTTTTATAGAAATCAAAATGTACGATGGCACCTTGTCACCCCCTCCCCTCCCCTTGTCACAAACTGTCCCGCTTTCTTGAACCCCCCTCCCCCCTTGAAGCGTGATATCATTTATGAATGAGTCCTTAAGTACATTTTCAAGTTTTTGCGATGAAGTTTAAAAATGATCATTTTTATTACCATAAGGGATCATTCATAAATGATGTCATGCTTCGAGGGGGGAGAAGGTTCGTGAAATTGGGACAAAGTGTGACAAGGGGAGGTGAGGAGGTAACAAGAAGCGTGACATCATACATATGCAAACATAACGTGGCATGTGACAAAGAGAGTATGTTGAAGTGTGACATTTTGTGACAAAGGGGAGAGGTGGTCAAATATATGTGGAAAAAGCGTGACATCATCTATGAACGGTCCCTAAGACTAGCCTTTTCCGGCCGAACCTTTGAATATAGATCTCAGATGTCAGCTTTAAATCGGAACCCTCATGTAGCTAGGGGCTTTGTCGTCGGTACTCTGTATGTCCATTAAGTGTAAACTCGAAAAATGGGAATAGATTTTATTTCTTATATTTTTCTGAAATAAATGTAAGAAATAGAATACTAATTAGCAATATTTAGGTTGTAATTATTAGTAACGAATTCATTAGTAATATTCAGTCATCAATTCGTTACTTCTATTTCTTTCTATCCAGGTCAGTCTTCATGAAACTTTTGTTCCACGAATAACAATTTCTAAACCATATTGAGTGTACTTAAAATCCAACTAAGCGGACTTGACTCTGGAGAGTTTCAATAGGGTTAGTTGAAGAAAGCCACTTTTTACTTCCTTTTCTTCTGCAGAATTAAAATTCTCCTTTTCGCGTTAAATGCTTTGCTACAAAATGGAAATCGCAGTACTTAATTCTCCCATTCTTCACCAGGAAGAGTGAATGACTGCGCTCCCCTTGCATATCTTGATGTCTAAGACCAAAGAAGTAATCCTTCTTATTTAGATTCAGTTGGCCAACTGATTCCGAAATAAGTTTGTCAGATTTCGATGAAAGCGCAGTCGAAGCGAGCAATGAATACATCAGAAACAGCGTCTTGCTTAATTCTCGCAGAAACAAATCACTCCTGCTCTTTTCTTTCGTCATTAAAATGAACAACTTGTCTAGTCCCTGGTGACAAAGGAAGAAAAGAACCAAAACCGCATTCTCTTTGTGCTCCGAAGAGAGAAAAAAGAATTTATTTATTTGTGTGTTTATTTTTACTGACACAGAGAGGGAAGATGTAAAAATGGGATGGAATCCTTCCAATTATATTTCGCATGAAGTTCTACCAAGCAATTCATTCAAATTTCACGCTGCGACGAAAATCATCAAAAGCTGAAATATCTTTCCAAGCAGGGGGAAGGGATGATGAGACATCGAAAGAATTCTTTTGTTCTGGTGGCCGCTTTCCTCTCTTTTTCTTTTTTCCATCCTCCAGCTTCTTGACTTTTAGGCAGCGTTCTAATCCTTGAGAGGAGAGATGTTTTTGATACCGCGACTTTATTCGTTCGCCAATCAGTGGAGAGTTGCGCTTGTCATTTTGTCTCCGCGACAAAAACACTCAACCGTATAAGGAAGGTGGATAAAAAAGAGAAGAGTGAGATTTAAAGGGCACATCCACAAATTCAAACTGCTCATTTCAGGTCGAAATTTAAAATAATTTTCTCCCTCTACAATGGTTCCCAAAGTGGATCTCAGGCACCGCTTTGGCAACCATTGGACCTCTGGGGTTCCCAATGGACTCCCAGGGGTCAAAAACTTACAAGTGTTCTACGACAACGAAAGAAAAAATTGGGGGTGCATGAGCTAAAATTAGGAGTCTATGAAACTGGATCTCATTTAAATAAAGTAATCACCGAATTTTAGACTTCATGCACACCTAACAGAACTTTTGAAAAATGTCACTTACTCATTCATATGATAATCTTATACATTTACTGATTGTATATTCCAAAAATATACTTTATAAATTGTGCCAGTAGGTACCTATTCTCTTTGTTCTTGTAACTACTAAAATCTTTTAATGGTAGTAGAAAGGCCTTTGCCAATAAATTCTGATGTATTAAAGTAAAATGTCACATGATAGAAAAATAATTCTTTGTGTTCCTTTTTTTAAATTACATTTCGTAACTGTCACATGACATTTCAAGACATTTTTCTTTATGCACCAACCGTTTTAGAACTTCTTGAAAAAATGTTACCATCAGTTTTTCGGTTTTGGAAATTTCAAACACTAATCCACTTGTTTTAGAATGATCTCCTAGGAAGGGGGTCCTTTCTGGTATTTACCAGAAAGGAATGGTGAGGGGTCCGCATGATAGTATAAAGTACGCTGCTAACGTTTTTTAAAATGATGAATCTATTCCTCTTGAATTGTTTATTTCTTCCCTTTTATCTTATGAAACTACATTTGCTGTCTCTGCCTTTGATGCCTCCAGAGGCTCGTAGGGCAATGCTGACCCAGACAAAGTTTCTTTCGTTATTTTTTTCCGCATGAAACCTTGGGGAAAAGTTGCCTTCCTGAAGGACTTCAAAGGTGACATAAAGGTCCTTAACACACACGTTCCTAACCGCAAGGCACCTCCAACCACGTTCAAGAATGCGAGTAAATCCGTGGCGATCAAGAATGTGCCAGAATAATGCATCACATTCTTAACCACGCACGAGATCGCGAGTAAAACCGTGGCGTTCAAGAATGTGCCAGAATAATGCATCACATTCTTAACCACGCACGAGAACGCGAATAAAACCGTGGCGATCAAGAATGTGCCAGAATAATGCATCACATTCTTAACCACGCACGAGAACGCGAGTAAAACCGTGGCGTTCAAGAATGTGCCAGAATAATGCATCACATTCTTAACCACGCACGAGAACGCGAGTAAAACCGTGGCGTTCAAGAATGTGTCAGAATAATGCATCACATGCTTAACCGCCCGCAAGAACAACTTCAGAAGCGGGTCGTTCATTTGAGTCCCCTACAAAGTGGTGTCATTGGTTTTCCAGTGGGTGGTATAAGGGAAATGAAATACCTTCCACGGACCAACAGGCAGAAGTCCAACCTCTCTGAGGCAATGGCAATCCTCTTCCATGAATAGTGCATCTTTAATACTTTTGGCCCTATATAACTTTCATGGACACAACAACAACAACAAAGTGGTGTTTCAGAGGCAACAACGTTCCACGTGACAAGAAAAATCAATAGGAAATGAATTACGATAATAATAATACACATAATCCCTTTCATTTTTAAGACACAACACCCAAACAAAAGACTTTTATTGCAGAAGTAATAGCCTGCAGAATCGTCTAATCATCCCACTTTGATTAAGCAGTGAAGAACGAGTATGTGAAAATGGAACATTTCTTGGTGCACGATCATAAACGCGCACCTGAGTGTGAACGCCTTCTGAAGCGCGTATTTTGGCTCAACGTGGCAATACTCCCGGCGGCAATTTTAGAAGAGATTAAATCACAAAATGGATCTTCGTCTGGCACACCGTAACCCGTTGATAATCTTGGGCCTTTAAATACCAAAGTAAACTCAAATTTATTAGCGAAGTGCTTTATCTATACCTTTGATACAAAGTGTACTTTTTCTACATGCTTAACATTTCAGCTAATTCACACATCTTTAACTATTTTGAAAGCGTACGATACGGTTGACGGAAGTTAATCTCGAAAAATAAGCATTCCAATTAGTATTAGAGCGAAACGCATAGCGGTAATGAGTTAATTCGTTTAATTAATTGCGTAGTTCCCTAGGCTTTCGCGACTTTGAATCACTTTGCTAATTGTGTTTAGTTATTCAAGCTTAAAAATACATTCAGCATATTTGCATGAATAACATTTGTTCCCATAGGAAACTCTTTCAGTTGGTGGGAAAATACTAGTACTGCTAGGAAAATTCAACATTCCTCACTCAAATTTACCACCACCCATCGTGTCTATGACAAGCACATTCAAAATTATCCACGTCCTGTTATCCAGAAATTCATACTCAAAATATTAATGAAAATATTAAGTATAGTTATAAGATTTGTAATGAGATTACTGGGGACAAAATAATATTTGTTAAATTTCCACTTCACAATTACGTAAAGCAGAGCACAACAATTATTTGATGTCAGGTGGCCTATAGATTTCCAGTGCTGGCCCCTAAAACGTTGAAATAAAATATTCTGCTGTTTCAGCATGTTTTATAGCAGGAAGTCTAATTTTACATTAAACGTGAATCATTTTTTTTTTTTAATGCTTCTCACTATCATTAATATTTTTAAACTAACATTTGCAACTTTTTTTTTTTTTTGCATCATCTCCTCAATCAATTACACTTTTTTTTTTTTTTTTGTTTTGAACATTATTGAGTAGTTATGGCATGAAAATGTAATTTCAGATACTTTGTTGCTATAAATTTAAGCTTAAAGAAATGATTTTGAATTTCCTAATGTAATTACGAATTATTACCCAAAGCTTAGGGTTGACGATCAAGAACCAACAATGCAGAACTCTTTGATAAAAGAATTCAAGAGTAAGTTTTTGGTTTTTCAGCCAAGTTTTCTTGCTTTTCCACTTTTAAGCATGAGGGCACGGCCTTTAAATGTGTTCGTATCAGCCAGGTACGATTTTAAAAAAGTCATGGCAGAATGCTAGCCATACTATAACCCCTTATTTACCAGCGTATTATTGTTACGTTATATTTCATTGATTGGTCGCGTAAGGGATTTGATCTTTTTTTTAGTAGTTGATCTGTTATTTACTATCTGTTTGTCACTGTAACACCACATTTAAGGGAATCCTTGAAGATGAAGCAAATAAGTGCGATGATATATGCATTCAATGTCGACAAGGTGGCGTAGTGGTAAGGCGCAGGCCTCATATGCAGGCCTCGATCGCAGGTTCAAACCTGGCCCAAGTCGGTGGACTTTCAAGATGCAGAAAATCGTCTGCGCCCATGTCGTATGATTACGCGGCATGTTAAAGATCCCTTCCGTTTGGTAAAATATCCGTTTGGCATGGATACTCTCGGCTAAATTAAATTGCGAGTGCCGATTGCAGCGAGAGCTCAGGCGAGAGCTCAGGTGCCGCCATCTAGGGGAAACTGAGCGTCAAAAAATTGCAGCAATGGTACCACACCCATGATGACTCTGAAGGAGTTGGTACCAATCTCTGGAGACGCACTAGGTCTGCAATGGTTGAGGACCAATATTGCAGCCCCATTAGAAAGAGAAAATATATATATATATGCATTCAACAAACAAACAAAAAGAACAAATGCATAAGCTATCGATGGAAAGTTTTAATTCAATTGTTTAAGAGTTTTAAAGGAAGCGGTAATCTTCGTTTCAACACATTTTTTAATATTCTTCACTTTCCGAAAAATTCCACATTTCAATACCGTCCATAAAAATTAGCCGCTTAATGAAACCAAATCACCCAACGTGAAAAAAGACCGATGATGGCTCTGATATTCTATTTCGCGTGGGTTAAGTCTGAAATCAATCCCCCTCCTGCGTTAGGGAGGGCCGAAATCCCCTCCTTTTGAGTTAAGATTCTCACAGCATGACCATAAGCGAATAAAAAAAGAAACAACGCCCCCGAAACAAAAACAAACAAAATAAAGACACAACTTTTGTGTTCAGGAGCGTAAAACTGGCAGCGGTGCTTAAAACTGAAAATAACATGCCGTGAAGCTGGGGCCCACTGCAGCGTGAACGATTCTTTCTCTTAGAAGGCAGCCGGCCTTCCTTGGGACTCTTGTTTAGCTCTCTATTTCCTCTAAAACAATTTTTTTTTTTCGTCTCGTACAAGATATCCTCTTCGCTTTTTCTTCCGTACATTTTTTGGTTCGGTTATTGTTTGTTGTTTGCCTGTTAATATACTACTGCTGCGAATGAGTCTAGTGCATTGCAGTCTGACGATGTAAAAAAAAAATGAGTGGTTTGAAAATTAAACCGGATTTGTTTTGTTTTCGCTTCTTGTTTGAAACACAGGAAATGGCGAAAAAGTTTGGAAGGTACCGGAAGAAAAGAGTTTTGCTTTGTGAAAAAAAACTGACGACTTTCTATGGCTCATTTACATATAAATAGCGGTTCAAAAAAAATTTCACTAGAAAAAAAATTAATGAAACAGTTTTAAATCAAAGATTAAGATGTAGAAAATAAAACATTCCTATCATTAATTACAATTTCTTAGATTTTGGTGCCCAGTATTGGTTATTTTCATTTTCCTTTTGATTTTATTTCACTCTTAATGAAAGAGAGAGTTTTCGAATATATTTTTATCGGTCGAGAGAATTGAAAAACTGGAAAAAGTAAAACATTCCCGTTTTTTTCCCGTCTGTGTGTGCCAGGTAAATATCATGCACCTTCCACTATGAAAATACGTTTTCGGGATTCGTTTAAGCAATTATGGTTCTGCACTGCACAATGTATGTATGTATATGTGTGTGTCGACAGGGTGGCGTAGAGGTAAGGCGCAGATCTCGTGCGCCCTAGATCGCAGGTTCGAACCTGGCCCAAGTCGGTGAATTTTCAAGATGCAGAAAATCGTCTGCGCCATGTCGCATGATTTTGCGGCATATAAAAGATCCCTTGAGTATCCGTTTGGATTGGATACTCTCGGATAAATTAAATACCTAGTGCAATTCGCATGAAATGAGAGCTCAGGTGCCGCCATCTAGGGGAAACTGAGCGTCCAAATTCTCATTGGCAATGGCATCCACCGACAGTGGTGCTTGAAAAAATGGATGCCAATTACCGGGGTACTCACTAGGTCTGCGAAGGTATTACGCAGACCTAGTGAGTGCTCCGGTAATCCACCGGTAAGGCCATACGCAGCCCCATTAGAAAGCGAGAAAAAAAATATGTGTGCGTGTTACCCTGTGAATGTCTGAAATCGGAAAATGTCGACAATCACCGTTGAATGTCGACATTTTCCGATTTCGGACATTCACACAGTAAGTAACATATAGGGGCCGTGGTAGCCCAGTGGTTAGCACGTCGGACTTCCACCTAAAAGGTCGCACGTTCGATACCCACTGAAGACCGCCATGTATACTTGGGGATATGTGCATGTAAAATCCGTAGACCCCACTACCTCTCCCCGTGCATAAGCAATCCTAAGGCCTCGGCTAGCAGGTAGGGGTCTGGTGGAGAAAAGTAAGTAATATAAATATGTATATATTTATTTAGGTTATACATTTACTTTATTTATTTACATATGTTGTGTAAAAAATATTACATTGTTTCCTTCGACAGGAATGAATTTTAATTTATCTTGTTTCAAGCAAAACTGTTTTTGAAGTTAAAAAATGAAAAACAATTTACTCTGAAATAATATCATTATCAAAGTGTGTAGAACAATTGAATTTTTACCTGACTTTCATGGCAAAACCATCAAGATATTCCTTTCTTGAATACATGAATTCCTTTATTACTGAAACTTTCCCACTCTAAATATTTTCTTATTCTAGCAATAAACTCATATTTTCTAATTGAAATCTAACGCTCTAAACTAATTTCTTTTAAAAAAAAGAAGAAGAAGAAGAATAAAAAGAATTTTACTCTCTAAAACAAATTCTGTGATTTTTCGTACAATCAATCAAGATCAAAATTTCAATGAAAGACAAGTTTTGTGAAAATTAATGACAAAATGTTTAGAAATTAAAAGTCTAAAATATACTCTTAATGAAACTACAGAGAAGTGTTTTTCCTCAAACGAGCCTAAGCTTTTGTTTACAGTATTTACTCCATTACTTGTAGTTCTACTCTGAGATTGTGAAACTTCAATTTATTGATTTCCCGCATACATCAATTCATTTTAGTAATCCCTTACCAATCCTTTTCTGAAAATTCTTAAATGCAGCTTAAATTGTTCTTCGAAAGCTATTTTCGCAAGCATGTCGTTAAAAACCTCTGTACTCTTGCTTAAAAGTAGCGCAGTTGAAAGGAAAGAATTAATTCTCTGTCAAATAAATTGGGGTGTTGATTTATGTTGGTAAACACTACGGGTAAAAATTACAGATAAATGAAGTTTTGGGGAAAATTCCTGAAATACTTGCACTGGTATCAATGAAAAGATTAAAACAGAGAGTAAAGCTCGTAGAAAACTTTGTTTAGTAAAGTTGTCTATTATTATTCGACATTTATGTCATTTATGTTTATCAATATTAAGGTTAGATATCGCTAAGTATCCGACTTATTTTTGGATGTTTTGCATCTAGAAGCTCCCTGTCGCATTGAAAAAGGGATTCCAAGCAATCCCGAAACATATGCCTGCGTTTTGATTGCTCATTTGTGCTTTAAATTAACATGAAATTATATTTCTATTACTAAAGGGAGCTAGTTAAATCTGTCGTGGCTCCAATGTCCTCCAAGTGATACGATACCTCTGGGGGTGCCAACTCCAGGTGATGGTCTCTTATCTGTGAGCTGGTTCGAAAATTAAGAGACCACATAAATGAGGTTTAGTCGGTCTTCAGCCCTCGTGGTTCCTCGCTTAAGTGAAGCTGCATATCACCCTTAGCCATGGATCAACATAATCTTCTGGATCTGGTGTAGGCTTTCCTATACCAGGGGGATAAGAACAACAACAACATACTGAATAGTAAGAGGATATTCACAATCCAGTGCATCGCTGTATTTAGGGGTGCCAAATTTTAGCTTTGACAACAACACTTTAAGTTTGCTACTATAAAAATGTTTTTGGAAGGGCTGCTATGCCTATAGTCCCAAATTTGTTTTAATTGGGTTCTGGTACTAACCCACATGTTGGAAATCCTTGACATGAATTAACACGAATTCTTCTGTTTTCCTAATTCAGAACATTTCATTCTAGTAACTGCAGGACCTACTTACTACTCAAACTAGCCAATCAGAATGCTTATCGTCAATTTGTTATTTCAATGCGTTCTAATTTTGTTTGCGTACATTTCGTTGTTGTGCAACTGGAGTGGCAACAGCCTTTTAAGAATCTTTAGAACAATAATTTTAGAAATTGGTTTGGTATAGAACATTACAATTTTTGATAAATACAAAATATCTAGAAGGCCACAAATAAAAGCTAAAGTACTTTGAATATGATGCTTATGCGACATGTATTATTGAAATATTTACCTCGCCGCTACACACAGGTATCCCGGCCATGATTTATTAAAATAATAGTGACATAACTTCAAAATATATTTAAGAAAATGGAGCACATTAAAATAATATTTGCCAATGAGCGTTCTGAGGAGCCTGCTGCATCATTAGACTTTGATTAACTATTATTAGCATTTCTACCTTATCAAATTATGTAGCAAACTAGTTCCAAGTAGATTAAGGCTAAGCCCGAAGTCCATTAAGAATGAATCCAACAGATTATTTTCTTTTCTGCGTCCTAAATCCTTCCCTGAACTACTTTCTCGGATGTCCGGTCTACAGATGATTAACAGAAATGGTATATAATTCCGAATGTACTTCAGCATAAAGCCGAGCCAACCAACGCCGGCATTAATAACTGTCAGCGGCAAGGCAACTTTCGTAATGATATCCGTGCAGCCGTTTGTGTCAGGCTTCCCATCTCGGCGACGAGTTCAGGAAATGTTTTAAATCCGTCTTTACACTTTCAGGGGCTCCTAGTCCTAATTGCGAGCTTAACGAAGCCGATTAGAGACGAAAGCTATGGAGGCGATATCGGCCAGAGCCCCCTGAAGGGGTATTCAGTCTCGGCCAGCTCCGACTCTTTCAAAATTAAATCCAGCTGGGGCGCCCCATCACTTCAAGTGCTTTTCCGGGATTTAAGTGTTTTTGAAACGAGTGGAACGTTTGTTTAATTAAAAGTTTTCTGCAGTGCTTTAAATAAAGCCAATTTTCCGAGACAGTGCTTTGGGTAACGAAAAATAACAGTTGTATTTTGCATGCAGGAAGGAGATTTTAAGACATTACAGATGTTTTACTTTTTTTATTTAGTAATATTGGAAAGGCTCGAGGAAATTGAAGAAAAAAAATTCTTTTATTTCATATTTTTACTCTTTTTCTCCTCCAAGCAGGGCTGATTTATGGATTCGTCAGAAACGTTGCGTTTTCAATCCAATTCTTTAATAAATCTATATCGTAAGGCAGTTCTTTCTATTCAGATCCCCTTAAACACAGTTGCCTTAATTGGGTTTTGTTGTACGATTTCACACAGACAACAGTGAAAATAATACACGTGTGTGCGAATGGATCGTCACTATAGATATTTCCCAAATAGCAAGGATTTATGCGTCCCATATTACGTCACAGTGCAATCAACGAGTCCTGGTCCTTTCCATGAAAGTAACTTTTAATGATAGAGTAACAAAGGACAATGAATATGCGATTGGCAAGATGAGGGCTGGTGAACTAAATTATGTAGAACCAATGATGTGCGTTTGAAGACAAAGATTTTGTTGCTGTCACCGTTGATGGGAAGTTAGAGTAGAAGCCCCTGCCTGAGTATTTTTTTTTTTTTTTTAATTTTTATTATTAGAAGAAAATCCTGAAAATTCAAAAAGAGAAAAGTCAATGAGGATTAGACAACATGTCACAACAAGTTCTTCGTCTTCTCCATTCTCGAAGAAATGATTGCAACATTTGGTGGATACGAGTACACCATAACATTTTAAAGAATAAATTACAGCTAGACGCTCCAATCGCTCAAGTGGAACTTTCTTCCTATTAGAGGCACAAATTTAGCCGCACGAGAAAGACCAATAACCGGTCTGTGATACCCTTAGATGATAACCGCAAACCCACTACATTGAAGATCATAGCAAACGTGGTCTTGCAGTGAGCTGCATAACAGGAGACGTCACCCCTAAAATTAAATATTCTCAACATACTATTGAAATTTTAGAGCGAGGAGTATGGAATCGCGTAACAATTTTCAAGATGTTCGATGCCTCCATACATTTAATTCCAATTACCATTCCACGGTCAAAGTCTTATTTCCTGATGATTGATTTGGTTCTACCTACCTGTTTATCGCTTTTATATCTTCCAAATTGAACAAAAGAAAAATATTTTATATTCCCCCAAAAATGATTTTTGCTTATACAAGTTAATTTGCTGCAGTTTCAATGAACGGAGCTGAATCGTTATGCCCACTTCCCCCCATTTCGCTTTTTGCCACCAATCCAATGATAAGGTAACTATAAATGCATTGACAAGTGTTGTCCCTGGCGAAAACGGATTTAGCGACAACGGTGCCAAATTCAGCGTCATAATACAAGCACCATCTTCTGAGCAAAATAAAACGTCATATTCCTAAAGCCTTGTGTTACATCACTTTTAATACTTGTACAGTTTTGCGAAATTAATTAGTTTTCTGGTGATTGCCTCATATTAATTTAATGTTCACCATCAAGTCTTTTCGTAAATTTTAACCCATAATTAGCACTTCAATATCTTCAGATTTTAAGTCCAACGATGCTCATCAAATTGCATGGCATCGGTCAATATCAGTGATCAAGTATACATACAATCAATAATGACTTAAAACTACACTCCTTTCCCATCCCGTATTGGCTTTCTGATAATAGGAAATTTCGATATTTAAACAGTCCATCCGGAGTCCAATTGTTGAGCTCATTACTTGGAAGAATGTTCTAGTGTTTAACAATACTACTTCATTTAAATATTTAAATAACCTTAAATACGAGTCTTAGCGAATATCCATAATTAAATTTCGTATTCAAACGTACATACATAGAAGGTCTTTCTAGTCGCTTGTTTATTCATGTGATAATGACGCCGCTTTTGCCACTCTTAGATTTCATGTTTGATCTTGTTCCTGAAACAGAAGTTAATATAATTAACTTCAGCAAGCAGTCCGTATAATTCTTGGTAAAATTAGAGCTCAACATAGGTGAGGAACTTGTGAGTTTGCTTTAATTACAAATGCACATAGTGCACATAAGTCGAGACATATTTTGATTAGCTTTATTGGCCTACTTTCCACTAAGAAATAGAAATATATACATATATAAGTACGATAAAATTATAATAAGTATATTAAGGGAGTATAAAAGAAGGTTTAAAGTGTCGAAAAAATATCTTTAAAAATAAAGACGACATAGTGGTGTAGTCCTGGAGAAAAAGGTGGGGGGACCCTTACATATACCAACATCAAAAAGTGAGGATACGCTTATGTTAAAATTAAAAACAAGTGGAAGAACTCTTGTGTTAAAATAAAAAGGTAGGGGGACGCCGTCCCCCCTCGAGTACACCACTGAGACGACCCTTCCCCCCCCCCTAAAATTGTAGATCTTTAATTAAACTTTTCAACACCATATAAAATACACCATTTATACTTAAAATAATATATAGTATACATTTATACTAAATATAATAATATTCATATTATACTTCTGCACTTAATACTAATTCGAAATGCATGAATAACTAAATTGTATGAAATTGCAGATTAAAAATATTTACTGAAGCAATTATTCATCTGTAGAAGGAAGATCATCAATAATGATAACGATGCTTCCGCGTTCAAAAACTGGACTTGAAACGCCATCTATTGAGTTTCAAGGAAGCGACAATGCGTTAAAGTAAAGCATCAAAAAAATATATTAAAGCTTTTCAAAGGAAATTATTGGGTAAAAATATTAATACTAACTCTGTTGCCAAGACCTAGTCATAGTAAACTATCAGAACCAGCACTATAATACAAGTATTGCAGAGGAAAGGGGGATAATCTTGTTTTTATTTTTAGAAAGTTCGATGATTTACTGACTGAGAGTACCATGTCACAATCAAGCAATTGCCTTTTGCTCACATTGAAAAAAAGAGCTTAATTATTCCATTTTGAAATTTCCAAAATTTCCAACTTTGAAGCCCCATTACTTGAAAGCGCGGATTTTTGAAAACTCCTGAACTTCATTTGCTTTGTGATTGGTAAAAAATTTGTCTCGTGATTCATAACGTCACTGGTGGGCATAAGATTATTTCACGGGCATTCCTTTAAATATTTTCGGAAAATTATTATTACGTCGTAGTAAGTCTTTAAATTGCACGTAATGATAAAATAATAAAAAAAATAGGAAAGTCAACCTTTGATTAACCCCAACTTTGAGCAAGAAAAATTAGTAAATGTGTTTTTAAAAATTCTGTTAATTCTAATTTTAGGTACGCATTTGGTAGCACATTTCTGGATATGTTCCCTTTTGATTAACGGAACTTTTCTGCTGATTGGCTAGCACAAATCTCACCACAGACTATCAATTACCGCCTGAATAGAATATTGATGAGTATGTTTAACCTGAACTCTTTTCGCTAATGATGCTCCTAAAATTTACAGAGAACCTTCTATAAACTGAAAAGTGGTTTTAAATGACTCATCATAGAGCACTCTCAAAGACGAAAAAATAGCCCCCCCCCCCCCTAAAAGTAAATATAATATACAGTCCTTAAACCGCAAAATCGATGAAATAAGAATAATATAATAGAAATTTCGATGGTTTTGACTGAAACCAGCGCACATTTTTGTTTTCGAATGACAATAATGACGTATAAGGTTCAAAATTGAATATGTAAACTTTACACTTACTCGAAGAGTTAAATGTGAAAATAAACGTGAAGGTATATTTTACTACAACTTTATGAATGACCAAGCAATTGGAGTTTTTTTACACCTGAAATTTTTCTTCCGTAAATGTAGTTTCATTGCAATAACAGGCCTATTGCAGTGAAACATCTCATTTATTAATTTCTGTTGTGTAACGCCCAAAAATCAGTCCTCGCTGGGCTTTTCTTCAGTCGACTAGCTTTGCAGATAATTATTTTTTATTTTTAAGTGGCAACATGTTGGTCAGGCTTTCTTTTTTCCTCTTCGCTTTATTTAAATTAATTTTGAAGCTAAATATTTTGAGTGACAAACTTTTGTTTTTCGAAAATTGCTATAAGCTTCTTCTTATCAATTTTTTATATTGTCGCCAAATTTATGACGTACGAAACGTTTGCAAATATTTAGCCTTTTTAGCCTACTTTCCCGTAAAAGTAAAAAAATAAATAATAAAGCAGGAAAAAAGGCTTAACGTATCGTGAAAATATCGTTAGAAATCAAGAAAAGTCAAAAATAAGTTAAGTAAATAAATAAAGATTGAAAAATAAAAAAATTGAAAGTAGGGTTTTGAGATGGAGAAAAAGAGTGTTGGTCGGTGTGTCTGTCCCCCCTCCTCCCAATAACTATTGAACGAATTGTACGATTCGAAAAATTCTTTTTGTATTAGAAAGATCTCGGCGAGGAAATCATCTCATTACCTTTGAGTACTTTTTGCTCATTTTTGAACAGTTCAAAAAACTTAACTTAGTGCCTACGGGGAAATTTCAATACTATATAAATCCTGATCTAACGGACCGATTTGCTTGGAACAAACTTTATCGGAAATCTCTTATAACGTAGAACACTGTACAGATAGAAAGTTCATCCAGAACTAACGAGCCTATTTTCCTATGATTTTTTTTGATCGGGATTTTCAAGAATATTTTTGAATTAATAAATGATTAAATGAATAAGTGAAAGAATGAATGAACAAACAAGTGAATAAATGAGTTAATGAACGAAAGAGTAAGTAAATGAGTGAATAAATACATGAATGAGTGAATGAATATGTATTAATTATTGAAAAAGGTATATTTGAAGCAATTAAGAACTAGAGCTAAACGAGAAAGAAAGAGAGAGAGCTGACTAGATTATAAATTTGAAATTGATGTATGCGGGAATGTAGGCTCGTATAGTTCTAGACGAAACTTCTTGTTTTTTTTTTTTTTTTTTTTTTTTTTTTTTTTTTTTTTTTACGTTTCCAATTTAAAAAGCACAAAAAGTAAAATCATTGTATCTGAATGAGGGGCAATGAGGTCCCATGTGCATTTGTTTATATTTAGGACATATCTTGGCATAACAGGAAAAATTACTAAATATACTTATTCTTTTAATACGAAAGTGTTGTCTTCAAACATTTGATTCTTTTAAGCATTTAGGAGGTTGATAAATGGGTAGTTTTAATGCAATTGGGAGATCTCCTAGAAAAAAAGCATTACTACGATGAAAGAGTTTGCGTGTTCTTCCTAAAAATGCTTATGTTTCTTTACATTGTACTTATGTAGCTGCCTTGCAGCATGGTTATAAAAAATGTCACATTTATGGGTTTTTGTGTTTATTCAAAATTATGATCTCATAATTTTCTTTTTACTAATAATCTAAAAAAAGCACAAAAAACTGCGTTTCGGGGAAATTTATGCAAAATAAACGAAACAATTTAAGAACGAAAATTCCAAAGCAAAAGCCTGAAAAGTGCACATTAGGTAGGTTGTCTGAGTTAAAATACTCTATGACGAGCCAAAGGAAAAGGGGGGGGGGGAGGAAAAGGAAATTCTGAAGTTGCCTTATTTGAAGATTTATCGCCAATTGCACCAAATCCGTAATTGCCGCGAAAAGTTCGTAAAATTGTTACATTAATCGCAAAAAATTCAAAGTATAGGCTGCAGTGAAGCATCTCATTTATTAATTTATGTTCCGTAACGTCCAAAAATCAACCTTAATTTAGATATAAGATCTGGCAACATCTTGTCTAGGCTTTTTTTCAGCCAACTAATTTTTCAGATAATTATTTTTTTCCTTTGAGTGGCAACACTTTGATGAGGCTTTCTCTTTTGCTTAAATTAATTTTTGAAACTAAATATATGGATTACACTACCGTTAAGTTTGGAATTGTACTCATTCTCTTGAAAAAAAAAAAGAGATCTTAATAATGCTTGCATTTAAATTTAGTTTGAGGCAAAGGAAATCAAACTTAAACGTAAAAAAAATGATCCAAAAGAAAAAATGAACGCTGAAAATGATCATCAAGACACATTTGGAAGAAATCGTATGTTTTTCAAATGTATTTTTAAACCTATAGTTTTTTTAGAAAAAAATGAAAAGAAATGTTTAAAAAACACCCCTATTCAATAAGGATATATGTATATTATCTTTTTAATGCACCAAAATTCATTTCAAGTGCATGAATATTCAAAGCGTAAAATTCTTTCGGAAGAATAACTTTCAACGATTATACATGGAGTTTAAGAGAGTTAAAATGATTGCACCTAATGCAGCTGATATCTAATGAAAACTGACTATTTTAATGCCCGTAAATCGAAGCTTTGCTTATGTAAAATGCATTTGAGTAAATCAAGGCGTCATTTTCAATCACTTCTCTATGCAGCGTTTAGAGCGATGCGGCTGCGTTTTCCCTCTAGCACTCGATGTCAATGAATGGGCCGTTTTGAGATGGAAATGTTCGTGCATATAAACCAGACCTCCATTCAATAAAAGTTTAACAGATTTCCGATGTGCGGAATGACCGTAATGATCTCGCGTAGTAGTCAAACTGTGGCCTAATTTTAGAGTATTTATCTAAATATTGTTGAGATGCAAGTGAGAAATATTATTTTGAACTTTATTCAGAGGGGTTTAATCAGGTTAACAGTTGCAGTTATCGGAAAAAAATACTAGTTCGAATAGAGACTTTTTTTTTAGTTGAATAAAAATTTCTAATGTTTAAGGGGGTGGGGCGGTTACTAACACTAAAGCAATTCCGAATTACCAATACTGTTATATATTTCATTTATCTTTATTATATTTCATATTTGTTTAATACTCTGTTTAATTATTAAGATACAAATAGTTGATGAAGCTACGTAATATTCGTTGGTAGGATCTATTAGATTTAATGGCACAAGAATCTCAATGGCATATATTGCGCCTAAATTAGGCTATCTCGAAAGTTTTCATCCTGCAATTCCTTCATGTCCCCTTTGTTGGCAGTATGAATAGAATAAAACCAGTAAAACTCCTACTAACGAACTCAATACTGGTTCAGCAGCGTATCACAACAACCATTTGGCATCCTCGTTTTTCACAGTAAAAACAACAGCGATAGAATCAGAAACGGGAAAACTTCTGGTTTTCAGCCGAATATATTACCAATGGGCCATAGCTATTACAATGTAGTGTGTATATTGGTACAAAATTATTTCCGCCTATATTAATGGAAATATAAGAGGAAATAATTATATTAATGCATAACTTCTACAAAGATAATAATGGAGTAAATAACTCCTACAAAGACGATAATGCGATAAATAACTTCTACAAAGATATTCTTCCACAAAGATAATAATACGAGGAATAACTTCTGCAAAGATTTTCTTCTACAAAGATAATAATGCGAGAAATAACTTCTACAAAGATAATAATGCAGTAAATAACTCCTACAAAGATGATAATGCGATAAATAACTTCTACAAAGATATTCTTCCAGAAAGATAATAATGCGCGGAATAACTTCTGCAAAGATATTCTCATACAAAGATAATAATGCGAGAAATAACTTCTACAAAAATATTCTTCTACAGAGATAATAATGCAATAACTTCTACAAAAATATTTTTCTACAAAGATAATGATGCGATAAAGAACTTCTACAAAGATATTCTTCTACAAATATAATAATGCGATGAATAACTTCTACAAAGATGTTATTCTACAAAAGTAACAATGCGATAAATAACTTCTACAAAGATATTCTTCTACAAAGATAATAATGTGATGAATAACTTCTACAAAGGTAACAATGCAATAGATAACTCCTACAAAGATATTCTTCTACAAAGATAATAATGTGATGAATAACTTCTACAAAGATAATAATGTGATAACTAACTTCTACAATGATATTCTTATAATTTTTAAGTAATTTTTCTCACAATAAACAGCTTAGGCTGTAATCGATATATGGCTTTAATTTAAACAATCGTCACAATTTGTCGAACAGCTTGACTCCGGATTTCTAATGCCATATACCATTAATTTTTATGGCCTCAGTACGTGATATAACATTTCGGATCTATGCTTTGAGCTGCGAATTCAAATTCGGACTTTGCGAATGAAATTTACGCATCACCGACAACAGAAAAGACATAAATACGTTTAGACCCGTTTTATTGTTTCCGACTTGATGCTGGAGCTTGGACATTTCCAGGACCTTCTAGAATAGCGATAAAAACTTTTTTGGAAGAAAAAAAACATTACTATCGACGAGGCAAAGGAGAAAATGTCGTAAAAACCTTTGTATCCCTAAAATTCTTGTGTTTTGTGGTCCTTGTATTCGATGTGTTCACAAATCCATTTTATGGAGTTTGGTTCTTTATGAAAAGGAAAGTATACGACTCGGATCATTTCGAACTGCGCATAGAACTTGCTATGAAGTGTTCGATCGAGAAAAGAATGTCACAAACGACGCTATGCAAGAAGCTGGGAAGAAAATGCGAAATTTTGACGATCTTCCACTACTCTTTCTTTTCAAATCTTTCTCCTTGGGGAAAATGGAAATAAATATAGAATTTTTCTACAGGAAAGGGAATCTCAAATTCGATACGTTGAGCTGGAATGTTTTCCATAAAAACGGAAGCTTTTCAATTATTTATTCAATTGCTTTTAAGATTATTTAATTAACCGCAATGCATAATAGTATTATTTGAAGAGTTGTTTGTCAATGCGTTTCTACATATCATAAACAAAGTTTAAAACATCTGTCTATTACTAAAACCATTAGAAGCAGAATCTCAAAACATAACAAACAAACAAGCAAGCAAACCACAGGAAAAAAATCAAGTATATTTTTTTGGAAAATAAAGATTGATATTGATTTTCATTTAATTTTTATTTTATTTAATTATTTATTTATTTTTCAACATGAAAGAGAGTGAAATGCGATACATGCAACAAAAATAACTTTTACTGTAAAAACCTGAACTTATCAAATAATTATTCAACTGCTTTCTCGCACATTATTTAACTATCTCCCTAAAAACAATAATTCATATGAGTCGTCTAGTTTCAAAACTAACTTCATCCAAAAAATAAAAGTGTTCACGGCGGGCAAAAAACTAATATCTAAGAAATTCGAATTTCTAGCTAAGAGCATTGGGATAGACTTTTAACTTGCTGAAATTTTGACGCAAAAATACTTTTTCCTTGGAAGATATTTGGAAGGGGAAAAAAGAAGAGCTGACAAGCATGGTCGATGGGGGGGAACTGGTTTTGTAACAAACCGGCACATTTCAAACACACTATTTAGCATGATGTAGCTGCTTTAGAAACTTAAAAAATGAACACCATATGAAGATTACTTTAAACTGTTAGAAAGTGTAAAAAAGTTGAAAAAAAGTGGATATATCTGGTTTTGAATCTAGACGACTCATATAATATGTGAACTATATTTTTGTTTTCACTCCACTACTATTTTGTGGTTGCTAATCTTTTTCTTCATTTTGAAACAAAATGAAAACGCGGAATCAAAATTTCACGTAATTTTCAAATGCACATATCTTAAATGCAGAAGAGTGATTGAGTGATATATATATATACAGTTGAACTCGCTTAATACGATGCTCCAAAAATTCGTGAATTTGTTCGTATTAGCCGTTATTCGTAACAACCGTGAATACGTAAAATTGAAAAAAAAAGGAATTAGAAATGCATGTTTATATTTTAAAAATAATTACTGCTATATAAGAATGATTCGAAGACAGAGGCTTTGATCACTGAGCAGACTGACCTTTCCGAAAGTCAACGCGTGCATGAGCTTTTATTCTCTACCCAGAAAGAATCAACGTATGATTCGAAATACGTACTTTGTAGTTTACAATGACTCAAAATAAGCAACAATTTGTAAAAAAAATAATAATTAATATGCAATCGAGAAAATTTTTCGTGAATAAGTTAGAAATTTTGTTCGTCTTAGCCGAAATTTTTATTTTAGCCTTCGTAATATGCGTGAGATATTTAGTGCAAATAAATAGTAAACCAAACTTAATGAACAAAATGTTCGTTTTAGCCGTGATTTCGTATTAACCGTGTTCGTATTTTAAAAGTTTAACTCTATATATATATATATGAAAAAGTACTACTCTGGAACATTTTAAAAAGAAGTAAAATAAAACCCATTAATAATCCCACTTAAATGTCAATTCATCATTCGGTAACTAATTAATGTGCAAAGAAATATTGCATAAAATAGTTACCAAATTTAATTTATATTGAAGAAGCTTTACTCTGTCAAAACTCAGTTCTACTAGAGCACATGTTCCTCAATAACCATAATCTTCATCGATCACAACTCACTGCAGCATTCTCCAAATGGTAGAAATATCTCGTTTTTTCTACAATAAATATCTGGCAAAATAATATCAACCAGCAGTTAAAGTCATTCGAGACGATCACTTAGGTTTATTATACTAGTTTAAGAAGAAAGGGGAAAAAAAGAATCAATGTCGCATTTCCGTCTCCCCATCTATTTATTTTATTACGTCGAAGGAAACGTGTGACGGTATTGATACAGAATCCAGAGAGCGTGTGGAATAAAAACGAGACCCCCCTGTCTCCCGGAATCCAACTGATTTTCTTCTGCAGACGATATTCGTATTTGCAGAGGGGGAGAAAACGAAAACGCAGGCGTTTGCTTTTCGTCCGCTGACAAGGGATGTAATGAACCTGTTAGCATTCAGGAATCGAGCCTCAGGATGCAGAGCCCCCCTTTTCAACACTCCCCAGTCTACCGCTCAGCTACTTAGTATCCATCGGCAGTGACCGAGTAAGGGAAAAAAGAGGAGGAAATACTTTTAGATATTTCTTTTTACAGTTCCGTTCGTGTTTCGGTGTTTAAGAAGGTCGCTCTCTACATCTGCCTCATTTTATTCATAGGTCCAGTTAAGGGAAGTCTCTAGCGTTGCCCATACATCTAATCTCCAGAAATTTTATCTTTATGCCAAAACTCTAAATTCAAAATTAAAAAATATATATATATCGAATAAATATTTGCAGCGAAACACTCAAATAGGATTTCTTCTACAGGTGTAGAAATATGAAATGCGGAATTTGTTTCCTAAAAAGCATTAAATTCGGAAGCAAAATTAAAAGTGCTTTATTCAAAGTATGCTATATATTTCTGGTTATACATTTTCCTCATCTTTCGCCCAATTTGTGAATACCACGCCAGTAAAAATCTTTCTCTTTTCCTGCAAACCATTCATTGAGCCATTTTTCCATATCTTCGTACAGTCCAAAGCGCTGCTCAGCAAGTGCGTGACCAGACGATGCAAACAAGTGGTAGTCGAAAGGAGCCAATTCTGGTGAGTAAGCCGCCTGGGGTAGAATTTCTCATCTGAGTGCTTCCAACGTGGCGCGAACCAGTTATCCCGTATGTGATAAACCATCTTCATGAAGACTTTGTGTTGCCTCTTTCGGTATCCTAACCTTTTTTCAAGCAGCAAACGGTTCAAAACGGTCATTTGTTGTTGGTAATGGTCAGTGTTAACCTTTTCCTAGGTTTTAACAGCTTATAATAGACCACGCATCTCTGGTCCCATCAGACAGAGAGCATCATTTTTCTGCTGAAACGCCGAAACCGTCGTTCACACATGGCTGTTCACCATAAGCTTCCCGAAGTAATTGCTATGATTCAGCAGCAAATTTTTTCAAATGAAAACATGAAAATAACGCCGTCCGCGAATGCCCTTTGTTCGGCATAAATTTTGACATATTGAACAAAAACACTATGCACACACTTTAAAAATTCATCACTCGTGCGCGTCTGACACTTCACCGTTAGAAATTTCATCATGAAATTACGGTTAACTGACCGGCAGCAGTCTGTCCATCTAATTCACCGTTAAATTTACGGTTTGGAACATTTTTCTCTCTTTACGAGACCTAACCATTTCCAATCAGCTTGGTTAAAAAGCCGTAAATACAAAAGTTTACGGTTTTATAACCATTTAAAAATGGTTTCAAAACAAAATTCTTACCGTTTTTTAACAATTTCAAGGCGAAGAAACCGTAAACGAAGCTTGCGGGAATCGAACCCGGTTGTTCGGTATACCAACCTTGCTCTCTAACCATTCGGCCATCGGCACCACACAATGCGGTCGTTTATTTATCAATAAATCTTCCTTTTGAACAGGAAAACCGCATTAAAATTGAGATTTCAGTTTTTGATTGGATCCAAAGCCATCTTTGGTCTAAATTTACAGTATATTGACGAAAATCATTTTATTTGCTGCAAAAATTAAAATACAAAAAAGGCTTCAGCAGCTCAAATGATGGGTTCGCTCATTCGTAAACAGTTCGGCAATCCGATGTCTCCAATTTTTGATTTACGTGTGTATGTCTTTCTATTTAGTAATTACTGCTTAAGCCACTTTTTCTTCTTCTTCTTTTATATACACATGCAGATTTGAACTGATAAATCTTTATTCATAATTTAACAATAACTTAAGACCGGTAAGGTTTCGCAATCAAGATGGACGCCCGATTCTTATTGAGCGCTTGAAAATTACGGTTAGTTAAACGTTCTTTAGGATAAACAGAGAACAAACGATTTTTTTCGCAATCAGCGGTTTGAGTACCATCTTTTTAATGGCTATTCAACTGTTGTAATTAAGTATGGTAAAATAACAATCAAATAAATGGTTATTTTACTATTTTCTTACGGAAATTTTTAACAGTGTTGTTCAAGACACAATAAAATGGCGCAGTGTCAAATCTGTACAGAATACTGCATTGATGAAGAAACCCTATTGTCTGAAATCCTCATTTCATATTTGTACACCTGCCTATGTTCTCCGAAATAAAATATACATAAAAATTATGAAAAGTGCAAAATAACCTAATAAATAAGGAGAACATTGCCACATTAGGTGATTTTTATTTGCGTTCGACTAACAAAAAAGTATCCAACTTAATACACAAAATACAAAACAGTGTTTCTACTTCAGAAGAAATCTCAAAAACTGAGCTAATTACATTATCTGGCACAAATTTTGCAGTCGTATTGTTCAAAAATCGAATTTATTTTTTTTCTAGTTTATTTTAAAATGTTTGTATGTCTGTTGGAACTGGATAAAATACTTGTATAGCTTGTAAAGGTTCTCTATGTTTCAAAACTGCATAATGCGCTCCATATACGTTTTGCATGCTTGTTAGCCGTGCAGTTGCAAAAGTTTTCTTATAACCGTGTAGCTGAGAAGCTATGAAATTTCTTGTCCTATTTTTTCCACGACGCAGATTCTCATTTTATTTATTTATTTATTTATTTATTTTGCAAACTATGATCTAGTTGACACAAACATCAATAATTTAACATGGGCGGATTTATGGGGGGGGAGGCGGATATGACAATGCCTCACCCCCATCCCAATCATTTTTACGTTCATTTAACCTTACTTTCTAAAAACGGTGCAATTTCCAATTACGAAAAATTCAAAAAATATCCCCCCGTTTGAATCCTAAATCCACCCATGAATGTTATTAGCGATGTTTTGATGAGAATTAATTAAGGGAATCCGAACAGGACCGGTCCCCTCTCCCTGCAAAAGGCATCGGATATCCGGTATCCAACCGATTTTTTAATTGTTCGAAATCTAGCCAATACGCAAAAGATCCAATTATCCAGCATGTCAATTTTGATTTTAAAATTTAATTACTAAGTAGGTTTTGAAAATGATTGTAAGTTAACAACCGACTACATATTTGGAAGCTTTGAATTGTTTAGAATATGTGCAGCATTTACAGGTTTTGAACATTTGAACCGGATACCGGATATCTGAAATCCGACAAAAATACATCCGATGCAGCCTTAATTCTTACCTTAGCCCGCCCCCACCCCTCCCCTAAATTCAAAATCCTGTGTGCGCTACTGGTTGCAGGTGTTACTTAAAAACTCATTAATTTGAGATTTAGTGTGGATGAGAATACAATTATTTATGTCTGATGAAAACATCCACAGTGAGAGTAGAGAACGGGTGAAAGGAAAATAAGCATGGTATTGTGCGTAGATACAAACAAGATAGTATTTGACGTAGGTTAAGAAACGTACAAGTTTATTATGCTGTTTTTATTATACTACTAGCTGATCCCCGCAGAACATCTGCGAACCGAAAATTAACCATTTTAAGCCGCTTTAAAATTCGAAAAGCTTAAGAAAAGATCGCTAGCTATAAACATGTTCGATACAAACAAACTAAGGTGTTGCCACTCCAAAGAATCGGAAGTTAAAAATTGAGTTATGAATGGAAATAGGTTTTAAGAAATAGAAATAAATTTGTTAAAGCCCCGTAAGTGACGATAATAAGTACGAATATTATGTTACTTTTCTTTGCTAATCATTAAACAAATTTTTAAATATCGTTTTACCATGGGTTGTTTTTTTTTTTTTGCATGATGTCAGTATCGTATCGTACCGCACAATTTAATCGTAACTGGCCCACGTTAAGTGAAATATATATATAGATTAGGTTATTACTCTGTTAGGTTATTACACTATTAGTTTACTAACTGTGTATTATACTGCTTTTTAAACTGCGTATTGTATTGTGATGTGAAACTTTCTGCAAAACTAATTTAAACAGTTTTTTACAAATCTTGCGAAGGTTACGATAGGACTCTTGCATTTTCATGCCGCGGAGAAAACCATTTGGACGGAACATACTCTCATAGCAAATTAAAAAGTTACACCATCCTTTTAGAATAATGCAAGTGATTTCGAATTCACTTGCGAGTCCCAGCCCTGTGATAGGAATTTATTCTACATAAATCCCGTACCTCTAATTCATCGTTCTGGTCTGCTTAATATTTATCTTTGGATCAGACCGTACGTGCGATTCGATACGACAGCAAAAACCGATAGAAATTCAACCACCGACGGAAGAAAAAAAAAATCAAAAACGTCTTCGTTGCGGAAAAACCCAGACATCATCATCATCCGGGTCACGTGAGGAATGGGATGACATTCCGATCACGGGACTCGGACGTCTCTTCCGACCCCTCTCCCCGTCTTTCCTGATTTCTTATTTTGTGATTTTTTTCCCCCGCTTCTCCCAGCGAAAAGTCCAAAGCGAACACAAAGCTTTTTAGGATTCCGAAGGATACTTTTCCGGTTCTCGTGGACGTTGCAGTGTTTCCGCTTGTGAGGAGCCCGCAGCAGTCCGAGAGCATTACGCTGATAATGGCTGAAAATCCGCCGAGAATAGTTCGAAAAATTGAGAAATCAGTGCGTAATACAAAGATTAATAGTTGTAAAACATATGAAGTGATTGGTTTAATAATCCACTCTCTGTTTCACCTATTTTCGTCCTTTCTCGCTGGCAAAAAAAAATAAGTTCTTATGAGGCTGCTGAATTGATTTCTGTCAATTGCAGACCAAGTGCGTTTCTTAGATATTGGTACCAACTCTTTCAAGTGGCACTACAACGAGTGTGGTACCATCGCTGAATGAGAATTTTGACGTCCACTTTCTTCACCTGAAAGGGTGAGCAGCCGAACTCTGTCTATGCGAAATTACAGTAGGAATTTACATTAACCGAGAACATCCAAGCTAAATGTCTACTCAAGAGATCTTTTATATGTCGCATAATCGTAGGGAATGGGCGCACAGGGGTGCCCACAGGGGGGTAGCATGGCGCAACTTGCGCCATCAGGGAAATTTGGGGGGGGTTGAATTTTGGGGGGGGGGGAATAACAAAAGTATTGAAATATTCGAAAAGTTATTTGCATGTTTAAAGAGGAAGTTCAAGGAGCACAACATCCTGCAAAGCCGAAGTCGAAAAATAAAAAGGTTCATGGACGAACTCTCGTTTGATAAGACGCTAACCAACTCAATTGCGAAACTTTGAGTAGAGGTATACAGTCAATTACTCGATTGTCTAATAATACTTCAGTTACAAGATCGGTTTCCTGAAAGCTCGCTGAATATTGTTAAACAGATGACTTACTTTTCTCATGAAGGGTTGATGAATATTGCTGAAAATGTGGAAGGAGCCCTGAGCTCAATTCAAATCAATGAATTGTGCGATTTCCATGGAATTGATGGGGAAGAAGTTATTGAAGAAATAAATGTGTTCAGTCAGCTTTATAAAATAAGTTACACTACCCTTGACTTATTAGATGTGCTGAGCTCGCCTGACGAAGAGACAAGTAATAAAAATGAAGATTACTCCCCTGACCATGACTGCGACGATATACCAGACTGGATGTCAAAGGAAAAATTTCTTGATCAGAAGATTAAGAAAGGGTTTATTAGACCGTATAGCTGTGTAATAAACATGTCGTCAGGCTTCCCAAATCTAACAATGCTATACCAAATTATCCTTTCGTTGCCAGCAACAAGCTGTTCTGCTGAAAGAACAATGAGCAGATTAAAAATTGCTAAGAACGAACAGGCTCCGAAGCAGCATGGGAGATGTTTGGTTGTCCAACATGCTCCCCCCGTTTTAACATCCGAAAAAGACATTCTGAAGGCAACCTCTAATGTTGATATAATAGAAAAATTTGCTTCAATAAGCGTGCAAAGAACAAAATTACTTCTCTTTAAAGCACATCAAGATCTTAAGAATTAATGTATAATAATCTCTAAAAGACACCACTTGTCAAATATTACTTTTTCTGAGTTTTCATTAGTAGTATTTGTTTAACTGATGGGTTTAATGGGATTTAACTTTTCAATTGCTAAGCTTTCGTTGTGTATCGGTACCTAACACTTACTATATTATGATATAGCCTAAGTATAAATATATATAGTATATAGATATTATATACATATATTAATTTTTTTCTTTTTAGTGGCAAATATTAATGCGAGTATTAGTATGTATACGTAGTAGTTGCAACGACGCAACTGGATGGCCGATGTCTCCAAGGTAGTGGAGTTATAATCGAGTTACCTCAGGCATTTCTTATGTCTATCAGAAATATTGTTAAAAGTTATTAAAAAAATTACTTAGCTTAGAACCATCCGCAATTCTTTTACAGCAATTCGTAAGTAAAATATTTTTTAAAGAAAATGAAAGAAATTGAACTGTTAGTAAAACTCCCTATTTTCACCACAATTCTCCCCTTCCCCCTTATTTAATAGAATTCCGAAAGCATGAAGGATGCCTTTAAAAAACCACGTAAAATGCTCTTTTTTTGCCATTTTCAACCTCCTCCCACGTGAGGCAAATTTGGAAAAATTTCCTATAAACGTAGTTAACGCCACGCTAGCTTGTACCCCCTCCCACTTAAAGTGCGTCACGTGGTTTTTGAACGGCCCCAAGGGTATGGTAAAATTTCTTTTTTGGGGGCGGAGATGCGCCATAACCTTTGGGGGGGATGGGCACCCCTGTGGGCGCAGACGATCTTCTGCATCTGGAAAATCCAGTGACTCTGCCAGGCTCGATCCTATGACCGAGTCCCGCACCATACCATGACGCCACCGTGCCGGCTCGCTGGAAAAAGATTGAAATGTGCCTTTTTGCAAGTCATGTGCACTTTAAGGACAAATCTTACCACTAACCTAACATACATCGCTTTACAGTTAAACAACGCTAACTATATATTCAGGAGAAAGACAAAATTGCTTTTGATTGACTTATCTTGTTGATTACTTCCAAAACTAGAGAATAAATATTTGCGTGGTTTAATGGCTTGAACCTGGTTCCAACATTTTGACATTATAAATAGTACTTTAATTTTTTAAATACATGCAAAATGGTTATAATTTAAATCACCTTGTTTAGACGTACGTAGAGCTCGTTTTAACAAATGTATGTCATTGAAACTTGACAAATTTGGTGAAAAAAAATCTGCAGAAGAAAATAATAGTTCAAATTTCTACCACCAGGTGCGGGTTTTCTTCCTTCTCTATATGAGTTGCAATTCTCATCGCAAAGTTGCTGCAACTGAAAGAGAAACCCTTCGCGACACTATTAAACACGCTTTGACCATGCGATTGAAGCAATGGGAATGTCTCACTTAACAATATTTTCACCATTTTAAAATCAATTTCTCTATTTTTCTTCAACTTTTAAACTTTTATAGTTTTTACTTTGCCTAAAATGTTTTTGATATATTTTGTGATTACGTTTTTAAAAACAATGCTTAATGAAAGTAAGCAATTTATGTTTAGCAATCATACTAAACACATCCAATACTTAAAGCTCGCATACCATACTGATGTAGTTATATGTTCTGCACAAATATTGCCAAATACTCGCCATCGACGGCCGTACTACGTGCGAGCATAACATATTTCAGCTCAAACTACTATAAACCGGTTTTATGAAAACTTCAATGCAAATAGCCAGTTCATATTCGCTTTGGGGTCTCATTTTGAGAATATAATGTTCATGGAGAGTTAAAATTAATGGAAAAATTATATGAAATGATGGAATTAAGATAGTTTCCTTAACCAAATAATTCTTAAAAACATTTGATGAAATTATTTATAATTTAGCAGTGTATTAAGAGTTTGTCTTCCTGGCATCGTATTTGTTTCAAAGTATTCGTCTTCTGTTTCTATTTCGGATCATTTCATTTGGTAAAAAATTTATCTTAGTATATCTCCGTCATAAAAATACAAATTTCTTTAAGCCAAGAATATTGCCAACTATATATTGTTCCCCAAAGCTATAAAAATAAGACCGGACTTTTATGTAGGTGCATTGTTATTGTCCATACTTCCGCATTTATGGTAGTTTCTACGCCGAAGCCTCAAGAGTTTTGCTTCCCCTGTTTCTTTTTTATTTTGCGAAGGAAAAGCATATTCAACAAAGCGTTCGCTTAAAGTGCCGTTCATTGCGTTCGGATTTCATTTCGTTCCCCCTTTCTCCTTTAGAATACTTTCTTCACATTTCATTTCTTTCAATCTGAAACATAGTTTCGGGAAATTCATTCAAGGCTTGTAACACTTTTTTTTTTCACATGAAATCGTTTCATTTTAAAACCTTTTCTGTTATTAGATGATTTTCTAAATTTTCCGGAATAACTCTCTGGTTAAAAAAAAGGCAAAAAGAAGATGCAACTGAATCAAGATTTCTTTAACTGTATGTATTTGATAGAAAATCAAACTGAATTTCAGTTGGAATTTTTCTTAAAAATGAAAAAATAATAAGTGTGGCAAAAGTGAGTCTTTCTTCCTTTTTTTTTTTATTCAAAAGAAATAAAAACTCTTCATGCTCCACAAAGTATAACAGAAGTAAGTAACGCACAGAACAGAAGAAATTTAAACTGTAAAAGCTTCGCAAGACAGCAAGACTCTCAATACTTTTTGACAAGCTCAGAAAGAATGGTGGCCAACAAACGGAAGAACATCTCAAATCTAACCTAAATGCATTTCGAGCCACTCGTTCCTAATCTGCAGTGCAAAAGAATAAGTTCAACATCCTCTTCAGCATCGCCGCAGGCACAAAGTGCATCAAGACGTTAATTTACACCAAGGCAAATAACATAAAATTTCCATGGCCAGTTAAAACCTGAATCAGCTTAAAGTCGGTTGAAAGGTGCTTACGAAGCCACAAATTACGAATTTCCGAGGGAAAATAATTTTTAAAAGTAGAATAAATGGCAACCAATAATGAGTAAGCACGAGGGGGTGTTAAAATTGTGCGCGCAACTAATGTCGTACGTGGAAAGACAGCGACTAAGAATTTAGAGTGTGACAATCGGTGCAGCATGATATTCAGCAATTTATTTTTTTCACTGCCGCATGAAAACATTTGCTACATGAGATCATGCACTCAATTAAGATGGCTACACACGATCAAGCATGCTTGCGCAAGCACGTACAATTTTACTCCGCCTACACACGGTACAAGCATGGCGCAATCATCAGTTAGCGAATACACCACAGAAGACGACGCAAGCTATGAAACGTGATTGTGGTGATATTCACTACATAAACATACAAAATAATGTAATAAATATATACTCGTATAAATATAATATTCGATTTACCTTCTTCAGATCGCTTTACAGGGCTCAAATGATTAATATGGAATAATTTTAATAGCGGCAATAAATTGTTATCCTATAAAAGTTATAATTTTATAGCAGACGATAGATATGTTTTGAAAATGTTAACTTTAAACAAAATCTTTTGCAGTTAAAAATCGTTTGTTGTGGATATTTTAATTGGATAGAAATAAAGAAAGAAAAAACTCTTTCGATTGCCAACTCGAATATTTTATTTTGATAATGAAAAGATTTTTAGTTTGCTCAAGCATACACATTTGGTCTCACATTACTTTAGCATGCACCACAGATAGGCATGCATAAGTGGCCTTGTGCATAAGCAACCTGAATTTAAGTTACAAAATCTTTAATTACAATTCAAAAAGAGTTTTAATAGACTTAATAGAATGAAAAAAAGCGCGATTGTGACAAATCAACATATATACCCTGGGGGTTTATATGGGGGGACTCTGGGGGTTTTGGCAACATTGAAACCTTGCAAAGTTTCCAAAACCCCCAGAGTCGAAGTTCTCATTTGTGGTTACACAAATAGTGTAAACAAAAATCTTAGCTCAAAATTTTAATTTCTACGAAATAACCATTGTCCAAAACTAGCGTAATGAATTCTCCTTATATAAAGCTATAAAAGAAAAACAGTAATTCTTCTCATAGCTCCATTCTCGTACTAAAAAGAAATAACTTCTTTTAACTCTGAAACTTAAACATGAAATTTTCATTGCAAATTTTTGAGTTAACAAAACTGAAGTGGCTTTTGTCGTCACTTTGAAAGGAAAAACCTTTCACACATATTTATCAATTGAAAGTAATATGAAGCACTAATAGTACAAGCACATTGGGAGGGGGGCGGGGTTTCGTCCTTTTCAAAATATAGAAAAAAAAAGGAACAACTTACCAATTCATGTTGTCAAAATTATTTAAAGTACAATTCACTCATTTTTATTGCATAAGAATTCTTTTACCGTTTGCTAAAAAAGTACTTACTTCTTTTCGTTATTGTTCATTACACGAATGCAAAAAATAGGAAACTTCGTGTTCCGAAATAAAAAGCAGGAAAGAGAGGCACAATTCTTATAGTTTTCTGTTACGGCCCCGCTAGCAACCAATCTCATTTCCTTTTAGCGGCCAGTTTGCATGCATTGGAAAGAAGATTTAGCTCCAACTTAGATGCAAACGGCCAAATCTCGATAGCCCCGGTGGTAATCGGCCATTTATAGTCCCAACTTCATCTTTTAAAGATCATGGCTTTTGGTCTACAAGCTATTCTTTTTTCTTTCCTTTCAACACGAAATGCAGTAATGGAATAAATTGAGCGCAAAAAATATGTACACTACCCACATCCTTCTTGGGCCCCGTTGACAGATATTATAACACAGGCCCTTCCCCGCTCTTAGTTTAACTTTAAATTATACTCCATGCATGCCCAAAGAAAGTAATTTATATGATTGCTTAGATGATCATTATTGTCGTCATTAAAAAAAATTTTAAAAAGTAAGAAACAGAGAGAAATTGTTAATACTCTGCCGTTTTATAGTCCCATTTGCTTTATTATTATTATGACTTTTAAGCTCCATATTTATGCTTAAAAAATTTCGGAACAACGTTTTAACTGACAAATTTTATAATAATGCAATGACAAATTAAGAGTAACTCAGGCTCGTCATGTAAGGGGGTCAACTGCCCCCCTAACTTGAGAAATAAGTATAAAAAATATAATGTATTTCCATATATGTATGTCCATGTATTTTGTTGCTTTTTTGCTGCAATATGCATAGAATTTATTAGCCCCCCCCCCCTTCCCCCCAAGAAAATTTTGGAAAGAAAGGTTTGGAGTAACTGATAGCTTTAAACCCCTTAAAGCACGATTTTTTTTTTTTTTTTAAACTGGTATAGTGTAAGTTATTCTTTGCAAGTTCAGGTTGTGGGGGGTGACTAGGGAGCAGGGGATGGGGTAAAAGTTACATAGACAAAATATATTATACAAACAAAGTGTTAACGGATCTCAGACGGGCATTAGAAATAAAATAGCTTACGGGCATGGGCAAACTTTCACCTGTATCAGACACGGGCTAATGTGTTAAGCGGTTAAATGCAGAACGCAATCTCACACAAACTAAGATACTGTTAACCAAACATTAAAAGTGCAAAAACTGTACGATGATAGTTATAAAAAAAAAGCTTATTTACAACCATAGAATAAATACAAGCGGAACGAATATTCCTCCCTTTCGCTTTTTGCTCCCTTTTTTATAATTAAAAAAGAACGCCATTCTTAAATATAAAAAAAAATCTGTTAAAATATTATTAGTCTATACCACATATAGCGAAACATTATCCGGGTGCCAGTAGATGGCATTTCAGTGGCACGCCCCACAGCTGCATATTCATTTACAGTGAAGTATCGTTTATACGACGTTTTAAGCTGCGTTTACACCAAAGTTGACAAAACATTGTCTGTAGAAAACTAAAAGTTGCTCTTCTCAAATTATCGAGCAACAAGTGGAAGATTTTTTGTAGAAAACTGAAAGTTGCTCTTCTCAAATTTAGAGCAACAAGTGGAAAACTTGTTGCCAAAGAATTGACGCCCTGTCACGTCCGGGGCGCGTGGAGAGGGAACAGTTCTCTACTAGTTTCCTACAAGTTGTTAGCGCAAAGCGCGCAGCAACAAATCTTCCACTTTTAGTTGTCAACTAGAAGTCCTTATCGACACTCAGCGGGAAACCGAAATTTAGTAGAAGATTTGCCTCTCCACAAATGGAAGACAGAAAAAATTGCTGTATATTGTAGAAAAGCAACAAATTGCCGCAACTCGTGGAAATCGGAAGACTTTGGTGTAAACGGGGCCTTAGTGTAGTCCCAATTCTTGGATCTAGTGTAACATCGTGAGGACTTGTGTATATGCCGAGTGGTAAAGCATGACTTCGATGGTAAAACTTAACAAGATTTTATTTACATATTATTTACAGCTTCATCAAAACTTAGGGTTGGTAGACAGTGACCGAGGTCGGACGGAACACGTCCGTTTTTCTCCTCGTCAAAAGATGTTCTCCTCGAACTCAGAATTTTCTTACTCCTCCTTACATGTCCGTTGGCCTGGACTCCAGAAACTGCACAGCCCCCTTTCAGATAAAATCGAGAAAGGGATGCGGCCGCCCCTTTTGTCGGAGGGCACACAACCCTGGGAACGGAAATAGATTTTGGGCTAAAACGGATGCCAGAGGTCAGGGGCCAAATTCGGACGGAAAGAGTCAGCAAGCATCTGGATTTTTGAAGTATCGTTTTTCTCGACGCAGATAACATGAAAGGGGACCGAGGGGAAAGTGGATACGTCGGAACGAGGCAAAAAGGACCGGATGCCCCGTCTGACCGGATGCGGTCGCCAAGAAGACGCTACACTAGCCAGAAGGGCAAATTGATTTTACGACGCTATCGGTTATACGGCGTTTTCCGGTACTCCGTTCGGCATCGTATGAACGATGTTCCACTGTACTTCTATTCACTCACATTCACTGAAAACATTTAAAAACAAAACAAAACAAAGGTGGAAAGAAAATATAAAAAGAGGGGTGGGGGCTTCCAAGACTAGCGGACACTTTGTGAACATGGATTATCCTGAAATCTGATTTTTAAACCAAAAAATAACTACTTACACGAGACACCTGAAAATAATAAACCGTAATTTAATCACACAGCAATGAAAAAAGGTTCGCCATCCATGGCCTATACCGATGTATCTAAAAGAATCCAACCGCTGGATAGCAGTGAGGAAAGAAATAATTCCAAAGTTTTCGTAAAAGCTTAAACTGCCATTTTATTAAATCAGGTTTGAATGTTGAATGTTCTTAAAAGAAAAGCTCTTAATGCAGCAGCCATCACTTGCTCTCCTTAAAAATGAGAAAAGATCCGAATTATATCACGTTCCTTCGGAATCAGTGTCAAACTAAACAAGGACACACGTTTAGACAAGAAATTCTTTACATTAAAATATGACTTAAATTGTCATTCAAGAGGATGGGGACTTGAGTGACTGAAATGAAATGCACTCAACGTTGTTTTAACTTCTTAAGCATTACCATGAGATAGCCATTTGAGAAGATGTAGCAGATCTTAACACAAAATCCCTTAAATGAAATATCCTGCGTACGTGTAAATTAATACGAAATAAATGATTGTCACTTCAAAATGTCATTGAAAACAACGTATTCGCCCTTGACACATTTTAGCTAGGAACACTAGTCAGCAAACTCGAGAGGTGTCGTCGAGATAGACGCCGTCCCCCGTCCCTCCTTTCTAATTTCTATTTAAGCACCACTTCCCTGACCATATTTGTTATTTTTACTCAAGTCCCCCCCCCCCCCCCAAGACCAAAGTGCTGCTCTATAATATACATACCATGTCACAACTATAAGACCGCAGTCCCAAGCCATTTATACAAAACATTTTTCAAATTTTAACAAACCAGCAAATTTTTATACATCCTTTTCAGTCAAAACTTAAAACAAAGCAGAATATTGGTGAAAATATTTTCTCTCAAACGCGTTAATGAACTGAATTTTACTCTTACCAATAATATTTAGAATTTCTTACTTGTGTACAAATCAAGTTACATACACTGGTGTGCAAAACTTAAGCAACAATGTAAATTTTAAGCAGAAAGCTATGGAAATTGCAGAAAAAGAGTTCTTGCGATTAGTACAATGAACATGTAATTTAGTAGACAGGTCATGCGAGTGCAAATATCAGGAACAAAGCGTCAGAGGCAATGTGAGCGTGTGCAAAACGGGTGCTGTTGGCGCGCGCACCTTAAGAGTACAATAAAAGGAAGAATGGAAATGCAATTAGACATTCGCTGTAGGGGTGCAAGTGAGTTTTTCCGTGAACTATGGCTGGAAGAGATCATCTGGACGACTTCACACGTGGAAGAATGATCGGAAAGCTGGAGGAGGGTCGCAGTGTGACCAGTGTAGCTGAAAAGTTCGGAATCAACAAAAGCGTCATTTCGCGCTTGGAAGGCCTTCCGAACCCCAGGTACAGCTGTCAGAAAGGTTGGCGATGGCCGTTCCAGAAAAACAACTGCAGTGGGTGACCGATACGTTGTCCTGCAGGCGAAAAGAACCCGGAACCAGTCAGCGCCATTGCTCAGCAACTGTGTATAGCAACGGGACAGCAGGTGTTACGGTTTACTGTGGCCAGACGCCTTCACCAAGTTGGCCTATTCGCTCGTCGTCCTGAATGCTGCATCCCTGCGACAGCAGGCCATCGGCGCCGCCGTTTAGAGTGGTACAAGGAGCACAGAAACTGGAATTCTCGTCAGTGGCGTCGTTTCAGTGCCACAAGCGATTCTGGACGCCAGTTGATTTGGAGAGAGATCGGGACAAAGGTTTCATCTCAGTAACATTGTGGAAAGAGACCGTTACGGTGGTTCTGGAGTATCGTCTGGGAAGGCATTATGTTGAACGGGCGGACTGAGTTCCACTTTTTCCACAGATGTTCTGTAACAGGAGATCGCTATTGTCAGGAAGTACTCCTTCCCCATGTGCGTCTGTTCAGAGGTGCCATTTGACCAGACTTCATTTCTATGGATGACAATGCACGCCCACATCGGAAACAATCTGTTCAGCAGCTACTGGAAAGTGAAGATATCACTCGAATGGATTGGACAGCGTACTCCCCTGATTTAAATCCTATTGAACATGTGTGGGATGCTTTAGGGAGACGCATTGCGGCGCGATTGCATCCTCCTGAGAACATCCAAGAACTGAAACGTATTCTGATTGAGGCATGGGCACTCTTGCCCCAAGAACTGGTGGACAATCTAGTGCTGAGTATGGAGAGACGATGCGAAGCATTCATTGCAGCACGGGGAGGACATATCCCATAGTAAGGAACATCTGCGTGCTATTCTTCCTCTTATAGATAGACAATCATGTGTAACGATATTATGAGTTCAATAAAGCCTATTTTTGTTTGATTCCACATTGTATGAATTGTATTCATTTTTACACAGTTATGCTTTTATCATCCTTTAAGTACAAAACTGCTCTCTCTCATTTCTAAATTTCATGTCTCTCAGATGATTTTTCGAGGAGTTATGGCAAAAAAAACACCTGTTGCTTAAGTTTTGCACAGCAGTGTATCAAGTTTCGTGTTTTCCGTAAAAAAATTTCAATAGTTCTATAACGCTTTTTTTAATTTCTGTTTTGCAAAAACAGAAAAATTTTCCGAGATGCGACGGGGGGGGGGGGGGGGGTCTCAAATAAAAAAAAAAGTGTACACATTAGCATTTTTATTAGGATTAGAATCATGACTCAAGGTCAAGAGTCAGAGTGGGGAGGGAGGGGTATCCTAAAAAACCTCTTGTTGCATCCAGTTTCAAGTACAGCACCATATATTAGATGAGAATTTTCGAAACATTTACTCAAGCTAAATTAATGACTTATATGGATCACTAATCTGGTACAAAAAAACGCACCTATTACTTACTATAAAAATCATGCATGTCATGTTGCGAAACTGGGTTAGCCCGGACAGTTTAAGGATTTTGGTGTCGACATTAAGTATATTGTGGAGTGCAAACTCATCCGAGTTTTTGAGGATTTTATGCTGGGCAAGGGTTTTGTTCTTGAATTTATGAGATTTACTAGTTGGTCATTGTATTTGTAAATCATAAACAAATTGAATAGAACCTGATTGAATCAGCAATCAGAGTTCATATATCCATTAAGAGTTACAAAAAATTGAAAAAGACAACCGACTCACTTGACATGCTATTTCAGCGTAATATTTCAATAAAATATTAATATTTTTAAGTAGTTGCAATTGCTTTTTTGTAATGCCAAGAAAATGAATTAGATAGTATGAGCCTTAAAAACCAAATTCAATAGAACGAGATAATCGCACATTTGAACTGGGGTGGTACCCATGAAAGGACAGTAAGCCAAATTTTATTGTAGCACGCTGTTACACTTAAAATGTTGAAATAAAACCATCAGCATAAGCTATCTTATTTAATCGCATTAATTGATTCAAGACCTCTTTTCTCCACCCATTTACAGAGAAATGCAGAGGAGCAATACTGTTAAAATTTTTGCAAACGTGATCACCTGTAGTTTGACATTCTCCTGGGGGTAATGTGACCCCTGTTGAAAAATCTTTCCATAGTAAAACCTTATTACACATGTTTTAGACCAATCAATATCTCAAAAAATCAACATCCACAAATTTAAAGTACAGGAAAAGTTACAGAACCTCGCGCAAATTAATTTCTCAATACAAAACACTCCGCATTCCAGGGTTGGCAGGTTTTTGACATGCAACGGTTTTAACCATGGTTAAAACCGGCTTGCAGTAGCGGATTTAGGCTTAGGCCCGGGCCTAGGACGGCAAATTTTGAGAGGCGCGCCAAAATTTTTAAGACGATTAAAATTAAAAATCGATTGGGTTTTCTGTAAACTGTAAGACCAAATTTTAAAGTTTACTTTATTGCGCTCTTACTACCTAAACACAGTACCATTCTGAGGGTAGAATTTCTTTGCTGAAATAATTAATCAGACTAGTACTAAAATCTGAAACATCTAACAAGAAGATTTTTAAAAACTGTTTTTAATGCTAGGGGGCGCCATATCGTCTCGGGCCTAGGGCGCCCTCAAACCTAAATCCTCCACTGCCGGCTTGTCAAAAACGTCAAAAAGTGTCAAAAACATAATTTGTTAAAAAAATTATCAAAGAAATGATTTAGCAGAATTGGATAGACTTTAATCAACAAATTTGAAATACAACAGCATAAATGCATTAAAACTGCTGAGTATAAACTACAAAAATAAATTCTTGCTGTAGCACAGCCAAAATCTATGCCTGAAAGTGATTTTATTCATAAGAATTGTTTTTTAAAAATCAATTGTTTTTTAAGTACACAAACACGGGTTTCTGTTTCCTGATGCTGTAGGAGGGGTTTTAAGTCCTAAAACGTATCTTTTGCTGTGCCCTGCCAGTGCATTCTTAAGATATATTCTATTTGTAGAATATTTCGCGAACTGATAATAGACTATAATGTGACAATTTTTTAATAGAAATTGTCAAACACTTATTTAATGAATCATTTTATTGTGAATGCATACTTTTAATTACTTTCAGCAAAGATGTATAGTTAATAAATCCCAAATTATATTTACCGTAATACCGGTAGCAGAAATTGCGCAGAACGGCAGCGAGCGCTGCAGATTTGTCTTAAAGCTTGCAGATTAATTAGCCACCTTACAAAAAAATTTTTTACTACTACGACCCTTAGTTAAGTAAGCTCTTACTGATTCAGATAAATGTTTACCCTAACTTATATAATAAACTAGTAAGCCCGGCGGTCATACGAAATGACCGCTGTTCTGGATATTATAAATTGTAATTAAAATGATTTGTGCAAAAGTGTTTCCTAATTCAAACTGAATTACCCAGGTCTGGCGGCGAGGACGCTCCTTCGCTTACTGCCCCACACTACTATATACTTATTTACTATATGATCAAATTGTTTGTGAAAAATATACATTTACCATCCAAACTTATTGAAAATTTTATTTTGCTTTTCAAAACAAAAGTTTTAATGAAACTGGGCAAAAAGAGCGCTGCCATCCGAATAAGAAAAATAAAAAAAGCGCAGGCGATAAATAAATAAATTAAAAAGAAAGGGAAGATTAAATTAAATTCCCGTAAACATTACATTTTAACGGAGATTGCAAATACAGCGAAGCCTCACTCAATATGCTAGAGAAACGTTTCGATTATTATTAGTTTTTTGTTACAATAACAATTGCATTGATTTGTTTGTTCACACGACAACTGTAATTATACTGTTGGAAACGACGACGGCAATAATGCAAAAATAAAATAAAGCGGGTCAAAAAAATCATTGAAAAAATTTAAAAATCAATTAAAAAAAACTGAGTCACAACTTTCATTTTTGCAGCGATGCGTTTCTCGGGTCCTAAACATTAACCGTGCCGAATGTAGTCCCGATCGGTAAAACGGCCTGCGATTCTATTGCGGATAGACAAAATAAGCCGCTTATATATAAGATAATTTTCAGCTGTTAAACTGTGTTGTATTGTCTTTAATTCATTTTATCTTAGCTTACATTAATTGCATGTATTTTCTAGGTTTCATTAATTTAATTATAAATTGAATAATTATAATATTTATTGATTGCATGCATGCATTACTCTTATACGTCAAATATTTTAAAATGCATAATTTGCTATTTTTTATGATTGTAAATTTGGTTCCATATCATTTGTTGCTGCAGATAAATTTTGCCTTCTGAAACTCGTGCTGCAGATACAGAAAATTTTGCTACTCGGGTAGTAATTAAAATTGTGTAGCTTTAATCTATTATTTTGCAGAAATAAATTCAGATTTTAAAACTTTTTTATGGATGGAAGCAGAAAGTAATCCATCGCAATTGAAATCTAATGAAGGTATGTACTTTTCCCAGGATGGGGCATATTCAAAAATGCTTTCCTACCAGTACAAAGAAATATTGACACTAAAACAGCTTTTCTTAATTTCCCCCCCTGCATTCTTGCAAAAAAATCCCCACCAGAAAGAAATACGTGTAAAAAATTGAAAATTAAGTCATAAAACAAAGATAAGTACGTACATAAATTAATATTTAATTATAATTCAATGTATACTAAAAATAAGGAACATTATATTATACAAAAACAATGCTGTATCTTGCTATTATTACCAGCCTTCTTTTTATATTTTTAGCATATTTAAATTGTATTGGGGTTTTTGGCGGTTTAAATCGGTTAAAACTTGGTTTAAACCTATGTCACGTCAAAAACTAGTTTTTGAGTTTTTGATGTCTAAAACCCAACCCAACCGCATTCATTTAAAAATACAAAGCACTGAAAATGTTAAATTAATAATTTTATCTTTTCGAAAGTTATTTACATTATACTTAACAGCTTTATGATTGGTGACCAGAAATAAATATGTTAATACGGTCTGGACGTTTTAAATGCTAAAATGTACTCGTGGAGGAATGAACCTGCAACAAAAAGTTTTCCCGATTTTGAAACTTAATATTTTTAGCACAAAAGTAACTTAAATTTCTTAGTAGCAATCCAGTTTTTCTCGAGTTTTTTAATTGATTTTGTTAGCATCCTGTTTGGAACACATTTTTGTCTCAACAAAGAGCTACAAACCCATACTAATAACATTTAAACGCTGGCATCGACTATTCTAGTTAGTTATAAAAAAACAGAAAATTGGCAGCACCATTTCAACTCATTAAATGGGAAGAAAATGAAGATTAACCTTTTGAGAACGAAGGTATATATTCTCGGAAGTCACATGCAACTTGACAATTACCACTGGTTATGATTTCTCAAGAACTTCTTTCGATTGCAAATTTCTGAGAAATTGGTTACAAGAATCCATAGGGTAGAAAGTTTCGATCTTCTTCTAAGGCCAAATTACTTAAACACAGTAAACCACACTAGGTGCTAATAATTAAAGAAAATGTGAAAAAAAAGTAAGCTTTTTTTTTTCTTTACAACAATTGCTTCTTCCCAGCATTCATTTTGGGCAAAAAGATTAGTCACTGTCAAAATCTAAAAATGGAAGCCTTTTAGTTACCAATGACAGTCTCGTTTCAAAAGCATGTTTGGTAGTCCTACATTAATAGGAGTCCAGGTTTTTAAAGCAACACTTAAAAAAATTCAAAGCATTCTTAATACTTAGTTTCTAATAAAATAAAGCACACCAATGAAATAAGAAAATGCAAGCCTCATGCACCAGATTTATTCAGCATAAATGAGCAAAAAGATACAAATTTTTAAACACCTCAAGTAACGGAAAAAATGGGGGGAAATATTTTCCACATGGAAAATAAAATACATGATCCCAATACTTGGCTTTAAATTTGAATCAGAAATTAGATAAACTAAAAACAACAAATGATGGCACATTTACTGGTTTTTATAATGAAAGGAATTTTCAGGTAATTCAATCAAATTATAGGATAACAATATTAACCATCAACAGCTACTAAACATCAATATGGCAGAAAAGAAAAGAGAAGACTTACAATTAGCTAAGCAAAGTTCAAGATTTCTTAAGACATCAAATTGCTTGAGCAATTTAAATTTAACAAAGGTACAAAAGCGTGTCATTATTGTGACATACAAATATACAATCAAACATCATTTCATCAAACTTATTTTCTCACATTAAGTACTGCACATCTTAACGATAGTTGTCACAAAAAACAAAAAAGATTCAAGAAACTCACTACGGGGCATAACAACTAGTAGTATTTTTTTAAATAACTTTGCTACAAATTCTCTACTATGAAACAATTTTCCATTTCATATCACTTTACAAGTGCATTAAACTTAATCATTTGTGGCAGTAATATTTAAATAAAAGTCTGACTAGGAGCTAAATAATGCACTAAAATGTATCACCTGACACAAATGAAGTATTCTACCATTTTGATATAGTCTGTAATTAAATCGTATCCACAAAAATAGGGGGTAAAGAAAAGAAGGGGGGGAAATTCACAATTTCTCTAAATTTTAAATTTTAAAATGAATTATAGTTTGGCACCACATAAAAATAATTATTTTATCAGACCATGATGCAATCTTCACCTAACATGAATCTTTGTCTATACAGAAGTCAACAATGCGAAAGTTACTAAATTAAAAAAATAAAACAATACACAATTATACAACAATTAAGAAAAATCACAGCTTTAAAAAATGATAAAAAAATAATGTGTGAATGATAATTCTATATATAAAAAAATCTTTACAATTAAAAGTCATTTCATGTTCACTTTAACTTATTCGTAGTTAATGACTCGATGCAAAAAGAAAAAAAAATTGCACTTAATAAGTGAAGGAAAAACAACACATGGTGGAAAACAGATTTAGAAAATAATTTAACATAAATAAAGGAACTTTAATCATACTGTAAGTAAGTACCTATTTATTCGTGCTAGGTGCTGGAACATGTTATGTATAAAAGTTACGTTAAAAAAGCGTCATATTGCTCCTGGTTTTAAAAAGAGGAAAATATAACTGATGAAAAGAAGAACAAATTTGCTTCAGGAAGTTAAATCTCCCCTTTCTCGACAATAAATAAAAAATAGATTTTTTTATAGCCAAAACGTTTAGGGGTAAATGATACAAACCGAAGTTTTACTGTAACAAAAAAACGAGAGCTTATGTAACTAAAATGTAATAACTACAGAATATATATATATATATTATATATATATAATGGTTAAGATTTTCTTTTAGTTAAATAATGTAAGCTTCATTCTTAGCAAATTGCAAACAGATTCTGACTAAAATGAAAGGTATTGCTTGGAAAATTGGAACATTATTTCATAAATCATAGTAACTTATAAAAATCATTTATAAAAAAAATAGGATAAAACAGAAAGATTCAAACTAACTAAACCAAAACTGATAAAAACTATCTGAAAACATTTTTAACGCATAAACAAATAATTGCTTTTAAAAAATTCTTTGGAAACAAAATACGTGTATCATATGTAATACAGAAAACTTGCCAAAATATTTTTCAAAAAATATTAGGTAAGTAACGTATTATACTTCCTCTCCAAGGTTAAAACTTAAGATAGGAAATATTTTATTACACACTGGGTTAAATATATTGCCTGTAATTCATACAGGATTCGTACTTAATTGTGAATAAAAAAATTAAACTTTAAACAAAAAAATAAAACTGGTAAACAATAAATGAAAATGAAAAAAAAATGCCATTCATACTCATTTACATTGTTTCATAATCATCACAGAGTTCTGGGATTCAGGGTACTGCTGTATTGTTGTCTAGTGGTTTAGATATGCAAAGGGAGCATCAGGTGCTTTCCCCATAGGAAATTTTTAGCTCAAATATAAAAGAGGCATTTTGAGCTATCTGAGGCATGAAATTCGCGAATCTAAAAGGCAGTTTCTTATCATCACAAAGGATTTTGTGTTAACTTGTTTAAAAACATGATACAAATGAAAACTACAACTAAAAGGAACTGTGATGCCGTGGTGTAGGCGAGGGGAACACAGGGCTACGGCGCCCCTCTACCTTTTTATTTTAACACAAGTGTCCCCCAATTGCTTTTAATTTGAACATAAGAGTACTCCCACTTCTTGATATTCATATATGTAAGCGTCACCAAACCTTTTCCCCAGGACTACACCACAGCTGTGATGTGCGAATGGCGCTTGCAAACAAAATATTATGGTATGTTTCACCACACTTTCTTTCCTTTTCGGGTTTTGAGCTTGTAGGGATATCACGGAACCTCTGATGACCCTTGTGTGCATGACCATGCTCGAGTTACCAGTCGAGAAATTTTGCACAAAAGTGGGGGGTCTAGATTTTAATCGAGGGAAAGCATCGAAAAATTACACAGGAACTATGCTCGAAAATCTGGATATTTTCTCGATTTTAGCCCAACCCCTTTCAACTAAAAAGCAAAGAAATAAATACTGATATATGCTGCTCTCATTTTGTACTGTCTTGCCCATGCACTTACACTACAAGAGCTTGACAGTCCAGAAAGTGCAATAGGGAAAGGGCCCTTTTTCACGAATTGTGATATTTTTGCATAACTGTTTGCATAAATTTCAAAAAAAAAAAAAAAAAAAAAACAATTAAAAGGTTACAAGAAGGCAAATTTTGATATTATATTCAAAATAAAAGCAAGAAATAAAAATTGTGAATGCAAAAACAAAACCTTTTCATAAACATATATGAACATTTTCACCCTAAACACACTCATTACATTTCTTTCATTTTCATGCTATTCAAAGCATTTAGTCCTAAAAACAAGAAAGAGAGCAAGATGGGATGTCAGTCCATTCCTCCAGTTTTCAGATATTTTAGGTGATGGGTTGAGGAGGGGGAGAGAACATGACTTAAATGTGGGTGTATATGGTAAGGATCTAACATGTTAATTTTGAAATTAACTATGGGATAAATTAATGGATAGAAAATAAAATATAATAATCTTAACTTAAAAATTAGAAATTAAAAAATGCAAAATGACTATTTTATGATAAGTTCATTTGTGAAATAAAATATGTTGAAATTTTTTAAATTATTGAGCAACAAATTAAAAAAAATAATTTTCTTAGGTAGCTACTTTCCAGCTAGTTTAAAATTCCTTAATGTGTTCTCTGGCAATCAAATAACCGAGTTAAAATAAACACTACTTATCTTGCAAAAATTTTAAATATTTTTCAGCGAGGCTCTTCAATGCATTTCCAACTCTATGAAACTTTAAGACACTAAACAAATTTTTCAGAAGAATTTTAAATGACACTCACACTAGGAAAAAGCATTTTATCAAAAATCTTTAGCCATCAGAAGAGAAAGAAAGAGTGATCTTGTATATGATATTGGCTAAGGAAAAATAACATTTTTAACATTGTTACAATTAATAGAACCTTAAGTTCTATTTTTGATTTTAAAAAATATATGCTACTCTTGAGACCAAGGACTTGTTATGATATGGGAAATTTTAAGGACTCAATTTAAGAGTTGTACGAATCCTGTAATATCATACAGTAATGTTTTGACTAATCTCATCACTTATTTTTGAATAGAATATTCACAAGGAATATGTTATTGTGGAATTATATTGCTTTGCAATTACTTTGTAATAAAAGTACAATTAAGTAAGTAATGCATTAAATCAGATCTCTTAACATTAAACGTAACTAGAATGAAAATTTAGACCAGAATTTTTATTAAATATTTCCTTGAGCAAAAATTCAAAAATAGTGTATAAAAAAATAAAAATATCATTTTTAACACATATATACATTTTAGATTTTTTAATTAGAATATAATAAATAAAAAAAATGCCATATATTCAGAACATTTTTCAAATATATTACTAAATGTTATAATAAAATTTTATAACAAAACATCTTACTAAAAGGTAACTGGAACAGAGAGCAATTAAATTATTCTTAAGAGCATTTACATTTTACAAAATATACGAAGTATTTGCTTTTAACAATGTCAAATATACAGTCCATGGCATTTACAGAATCTTATGACTAAAAACTTGCTTTTGACAAGATGTTGCACAAAAACACTCAAATTTCAATTATCTTAAAATTCACATCATAAATAATATTTGGAATTCAGAAAGACCTAGACTTATAGTGATGGATTGCAATACTTTAGAGCAAAACATGAACAGGATTTTTTGACTTTATCATAGACAAAAAATATGCAAAATTTCATTATTTGTTTAAATATGTTAAAGATAGCATATATACGACATATCTATAATAAAGATTTCCATACACACAACCACACAAGCAAAACACAGCACACAAGGGTCACCTTTATCAAGTTAATGAATTAATAATACCCACCCTCCATACTAGCCCTCCCACGCGTCCTATCACTTTTACAAATAGATACATTTAAGAGTACAGAAATTCAGAATATTATCACAAATTCATATTCCTCTTAACAATAAAATACATATTATTCCCTCTTTTTTCCATTCACCTTTAAAAATTAACAACTATAATAAATTATCAGCTGCTGAGAAGAGATAAAATAACTAATGCATTTTAACATTTAACTTTTATGGCTATATACACTGATTCTTAGAAAAACTAATAACTTCTAAATACAAACATGATTTAATACGATACAAGAATGAAAAATAATGAAATAAAATTTATAACAAATTTTTTTCTTAAAAAGTTAAAAATTTCCTTCTCAGCAGCTTTTACACCGTTCCTTTACAGTTTATAATTTTATTAACACGTCGCAATAGAAAATGCTGCTATAATACAAGTTAAATCTGAAAAGGCAGGAACAGTGTTTAATCTACAACCCGTGTGTTTAATTACTTTACATTATAAGTACAAGCTATGCTTTTTTAAAGCTGCCTCGCGAGGTATTACGCAATGTTCGACTCTTGATGATGAAGTTTAATATGACCAATGAAAGACTAATATCACTTTTGTACTCCTAAGAAGTTTTATGATGAACATCATTGGATTGTTTCGTACATTCCACTTTAAAAATAGTTTATCGAAAAACTCCCAACCCCAAAACCCTCCCACCATCCCATTTTTGTTATTTTTACCTGAAACTGTGGGAAGTTAAAGGGTAACAATAAGGCACTTTTACAACTCTCACAAATATAGGATTCACACAGAAAAAAGGAAAAGGAAACAGTATTGGGCTTTTTTCTTCTCATTCAGTGTACATGTCACAAATTTTAAAAGAAAAAAAAATCAACAAAATGTTTTTAATTCCTCAGTTGAAAGTTTACCAACCAGAACAAACTTTCAATTAAAAGTACATACATAAATTTAAAAATTCAGTGTTTAGTGATGCACTTTAACTAGCAGATCTCAAATATATAGTTTTCAATAACTGAACTGGCAACAAGTCGACAGAATATACTGGATACAAAAAAGTAAAAGAGTCAAATTATTTTCCTTCTGGCACAATGTTTCTACTGCACATATTTTCAGCAAAAAACATTTAGAGGAAAAAATACATTAAATAGGATAATTATACCTATTTAAACAATTCTGCAATATCAGTTAGTTATAATTTTGTCTGATTATATAATTGCAGCAACCAAATATTTTCAAAATTAATTTTCTTTCAAAAGAATCTTTACCAAAACATACTAGGGGTAAACAGCAATATAGCACATCATTCCAAAAATGAAGTTCTTCCTATTCTTCCACAACAAATGCTGAACAATTAGGCAGTAAAAATATTTTACGATTTCCATGTCTTTCCAGGTGGAGAGCATATCAAGACATTGGATACCAGGGTCATACAATGAAGTTCTATTTTTCCAAAACGAATTTTTCTTTCCGTCTTTTACAATTCTTTAACAATAACATCAAAGATGTGAATGCAAGATCTGAAATTTTTAATTTTATTTTAAAAATGAAATAGTGAATGTAAAACTGACAAAAAATTGTTATAACATTAAAAAATATATAAGCATACCAAAATCTAAAATATCCTCTCAAACGCCATAGCTGACACTTAAACGTTCTTTTAAAGGAGGAGGAAACTGATCAGAAAATCGAGTCCAATTTTCATCACCAACTTGATTCTTAAATCCATGCAAAATCTGAAAATAAATCCTATTTTAAAATAACAAAGAATACTTTTAAAATCCAAGACTATTAGCAGTTGAGCAACACTAGTGGCCTTTGATTTAAGTCCTCATTCCAAATTTAAGCACTTTCAATACAGCCAATTTAAATATTGTCCTCTTTAAACAAAAGATGTCAATTATTTTAAAGAATTTTTCCCATTAAAGGTCATTAACTAGAATTATAATAGTCATAAACAGATTTAGCCAAGTAAGAACAAACAATAGGCCTATCAATAGCAGGGATTGAAAAAAGTGTAACTATAAAAAGTTGAAAAAAAAAAAATACTTAGAAAGATTGTTACTGCCAAATTGCTCTTTTTAAGATTAACTTAGGAGGGGGTAGCTTAGTAGAAATGCTGAGGGCAAAATAATAAAATGCTACAATGGACAATGGTCATTTTGGACACAGAGCATCAACTGATGGAAAAGAACAACAGCATAATTTAAATTTGTGCTTTCTTGAGAAAATACAACTGAACATATTTTTTTTTACTACACATTTTTTTACAATTACTTTGTTTCAACATGTTTAGTAATGAAAAAAGGCCTTGTATAAATTTTAGCTGTCAAATGAGAAATCCAGGTGCAATTTTTAAGAAATTAAGTACATTTGAGATTATAAAAAATTTCATTAAAAAGAAATAACACATGCTGAAGAGCACAATATAATATACTATACGAAAAATGTCAAAATTGAAGTGTTTTTTTTTTTTAATTTTTTGTTTATTTATTCCTTTGTGTATATATTCAGGGTTCGTACTCTTTAGTCAAAACAAAAAATAAGGACTTTCAAGGACTTTTTAAGGACCTACAAAAAATTTCAAGGACCTCACAAATTTTTCGAAATATACAAACATATATGAAATATGTTTATTTCAGAAGGAAGCATTATTGAAAGAGGAAACTGATTTAACATTGTATTTTTATTAGGAACACAACACAAACACTTTTATAGAGCTCTATTTGACTTATTGCTTTTCTAATGTCCAATACAGTCAGGAAGTTTAAATAATTAATGGAGCTAGTAATAAGAAGCACACAGCACAAACATTAATCATATATAAGCAAATTATCATGATATGAAAAATTATCAAAAATGGTTAGTGCTATAAAATACAAGTTAAATGAAAAAACAATTTAAATAAAAAAAATTGTTGAAGAAAACGCTGCACCTTGCCTTGAGAATTTTTGTTTATTTATTTATTTATTTTTTTTTTTTCATCTTACTTAACTTATGTTGCCATCACAATTTAGGCATACTTAAATTTTATCTCTGCCATAAATAATTTTTTAAAATTATTTAGAAGAGCTCACAAAAATTCAGAAAAGAACTTCTTCATCTTGAGAAAAATATTTCATTTTGGAAACAACGTACAAAGAAAAAATGGAGCTAATTCGCTTAAAACTTTGTACATTACCCTCAAATGGTAATTATCAAAATTTAATTAAAATAAAGTTTCAAAAAATTGAACATTTTTTTAAAATAAAAAATAAAACAAGCAGACTACAGGCTGCAAAAAAGAAAACAACTGTCAACTTTTAAAATAATTGATATATTTACAGGATGCAAAAAGATAGAAATCTCAAAATCTGCGTGCAATTTTTGGCGAAGCACGTGCTAGATGTTAGCAAGTTTCCAGAAAATAGGTTTTTACACTTTCGTGTTATAAGTTATGAAAATTCCTGTAAATTAATACATCACTTTTTAAAAAGTTCCTTAAAATATTTTCTTGTTTTGTATTACAATCCCTTTAGATAAAAATACTTGTACATCAGCTTGAAAAATCGGATCTTTTTGCAAAAAATCAAATTTTCGAAGTTGACAAATAAAATCAGAAAAACTAGTAGAAAACGGAGCATTTGGCAACTACGGTGTATAGGTTTAAGAAACGGTCGATTCCTTCAATTCCGTCAAAGACATAAGAAAAATAACAAAAATAATTTTTTTTTTGCCTACATATTAGTTAAATGTATCTCTTTTATTGAGCTAGAGGTCAATGATATGCTTCTTTGAAGTATTTCCTCCCCCTTAAATTAAAAAAAAAGTTTCAAGAGCAATATTTATTTGCTGATTACTTGTTAAGAGCTGCTCCTAGTTGCTTTATTGATAATTGTTTAGAATGTATTTAGATTTAGTAACAATTTTCATGAAAAAAAATTTTGTTTGTTTTGTAACTAAACTTAATAAATAGTATCAAATCCCTAATTGGAAACCCCAAAATTCGGCCCCTTTTCAAAAATACCCGATTTTTTGTTGTTCTTGTAGAATCGGAAAAAATATTAATTTAAGAAACTGTTAGATCAATAAATACCAGTAGGTTTTGTTTCAAATAGAAGTAATATTGTAGATATATTTCTTACATGAGCTAAACTCAGGAAATCAAGATAGAATAAGAAAACCCAACCATGTTAAAAAATGAAATCGGTTCTTTAAGCGCATCTTTCCCTACTCCCCCCCCCCCCCCCTCGAGTCCTTAAAAGTCCGGTTTTCAAATTTTTATTCCTTTTTCTTTTCTTTTTTTAAAGCACAATGAGGGAACTTGTATGATTTGTTTTTCTGTGGTCTTAAATGGCACCAATGCATTTTGAACAAATGCTTGGTTCTTTGATTCAACTTATCTACTAATATTTTTCTTTTTTTTTTAAGATGTAGCTCGAATTTCTTTCTCATACAATTGCAGGAGATAGCAAATTGGGAGCTGCCATGTGGGTGGGTACAAGTTTATTTTAACTGAATTGGGTGTTGTAATTTGAAGCATTTTATCAAAATCCATGAACTTTTTTTTTTTGTAAAAATATATAACGCATCAATTTAGTTACACCTTTTCAAGAAAAAAGTTACTTATTTATCTACCAGTTGAGAAAGCACTGCAATTTGAAGTAAAAATGCATTGACGTTTATGAAAATCCGCCATTTTTCGTCCTGTCAATCCACCATTTTGGGTCTGTCCGAAAACCGCGACAGTACCAGTCCCGAGCAAACCGAATTTGAGGTTCATTAAGTAGTTGAAATGAAAGAAGTTTGATTTTTGTGAAGAATACAAAAGAGTGCAAACAAATGAAGTGCATGGGTACCTTCTTATTTTAACGGGAAAAAAATTAAGCACCTGGAATAAAAATAAGGACTATTCAAGGACTTTTTAAGGCCTTAAAAATGAAAATGAACATTAAGGACTTTCTAAGGACCTTTAAGGACCCTACGAACTCTGATATTGTTAGTTGTATGTGAACATAACGAGAAAGAAAAACTTGTATCAAAGTTTTTGACTCCAATGATGGTACTCATGTTCGGAAATCCAGGGATTTAAATGAAATATTTGGTAGCAAAGTACACCCCCCCCCCCCCCCAAATGATCGTTTGTTTCTACCCAGGTACGCAATTCTCTTTATAAATCATTTTTTTTTTTCAAACTTTAAATTATTCCTTAACTAGAATGTTATATGCAATATTGAGTTATAATGCACGGTATAACTAGATTTTTCAATTAATTTTTTTATTTATTTTTTTTTTGGGGGGGGGGGGAGAGATTTTCCCATAAAAGTTTGATTCTTTTATCCAAGTATCAAGCAAAATTAATGAATTCTCATTCAAACTGAAAATGAAAAAAAGATAACTTCATTGCAAGTTATATTGTATTTTACCATTAAAAAGAATACACAAGTATAATAATCAGAAAACTATCATGAAATAATTATGCTAGAAGACTGCAATTATTCACACATGCAGTTCAGGAAATTGTAAGCTAATGCAACATTAAGTTGAAAACAAACATTTTACTAAATATTACCTCATGAAACATGTGTTTCAAGTCAGGTTTAGGATTAACCCAAGAAGCAACAGCATCACAAAAGAAAATGAAGTCTGTAACAACTCCACCAGGATTCACACTTATCATACTGCAAATACCACGAAATGCAGAATCTTTCTCTTCATTGTCACGAATATTACGGAGAGACTGGCACCTATAAGATAGTTCAACCTTTAAAAAACAAGCGATGCTTTTTTCTTTTTATTTTACTTTTTACACACAAACGTTCTTCCAGAAGAGACATACTACCATTTTTGTTGAAAGACCAGAAAAATTTTAATACTCAAGTAGTAGTACACTCCCCAGGGCTCGAAAATTATATTGCCCGACATGAACGGGGCACCTAAAAATTCCGATCTAGCATGAATTTCTACCCTTACATGCCCGGAAGGGCTTGTAATTTTTTAATCAAACATTTCTTTCCCAAACTTAACTTAAACTTAATTTTGACTTATAATGACATATTATGTAATATGTATTTGTAATGTAGTTTTTCAATGATTTAGATTAACATTAAAATAATTGTAGATTCAGATATAAAGCTATTCTTTTAATTTTTTATCCGATTAATGCTATAATTCAAATGTTTTTATTAAAATGCAATAAAACAACTTCTGGGCATGTAAAAACTTTGTTCGGGCAAACATATTTTAGGCAAACATGCGCGACAGGGCATGCAAAATTTTAAAGATTCTTCGAAACCTGGTACACTCACAGTTTTGTTTGTTTATGTATCAGGGTGGTTATAAAGTCATCCTGGTTAAGACCAAATTATAGATGTGTTTTATTGAAACTTGGTATATATATATATATTATATGCATCATGAGGAACATTTAATAGTTCAAAATTATGTCACGAGGCGAGGGCTTTTTGCTTCCCTATCAATTGCAATTCTTGCTACCAATTTGCTGCAATTGACAGAGAAAAAACCCTTCGTGATACTTTTTCAACATGCTATAACATTCTTTGAACATGTGATTGATGCAAATGCAATGCACATTCAACAAATAGTGGTAAATTTGTTGAATGTGCAACAATTGTTTGTTTCTATTGTTTTATTTTGTTCAGGAGTCCTCCGACTCACTTGAAGGTAAAAATTTGAACTAGTAGTTTTTTATTGAAAATTTCTTTTCTCCACGATCAATTTAGGGGTATTTCTTGACATTTGGGACAGACATAATGTAAAGATTGTAATATGCATATAAATCCTTAATTTGTATCAATTCAATACAAATTGTGTTAAGACATAATTACATGTCTTAACACCAAATATTTTTTCGACTCATTTAAAATTTAATTAAAATAAAAGAATATATATGCATATTAGGGACTCTGCACTATGCCTCAAATAACTTGAAATGCCCCTATAATGCATATACCAAGTTTCAGTGGCATATGCCTAATTAGAAAAAGCACTACATAGGTTCTAATAAGAGTTGCAAACTATATGCGTTCTAATGAGAGCAATTTTAATTATAATCTTGAATTACTATATTGTTGTCTTGTGCATATTACTTACTTTTTTTTAACTTCAAAATTTCAGACTACATATATTCATCATTACCAGCAATGTTTTACATAAGTTCCTAAACAACACAACTGTGTTCCAGAGATCATATTTAAGTGGTACCAGTTTTTTATCACTTTCTTGTTAATGTTTCCCTAATGCAAAACAATCATTTCTGAATTATTTTATAACATAAGTTATTTCTTTGGAGACACACTAATAAATTTAACAAATGTGCAAAACAACTATACATAAGACTTGCAGACTTAATCAACCTTACCGCCTCTATTAAACAAAAATGAGTATTTTTAATGAGTATACATGATTTTGAAAGTTTTGCAAACATGCCAACAAATGGATTTGCATCGTCAGGACCATATATGGAGTAACCAGGGGTCGATCCAGGAGGTCCGGTTTTTGTGAACTTTAAAAAGTCTTTTGTGAAAAATCAAATAATTTTGTGAAAATTCAAAATTTAAACTTACAGTCATAAAATTTTTTTATTTATTTTTGGTAGCTTATTTTAAAAAAAATTCTGAAAAAAATAAGATTTGGTAGTTTGGAATTTTTGTAAAGGGTCCTTTTAATAGACTGGAATTTTGTGAAATGTCTGTTTTGATGAATTGGAATTTTGTGAAAGGTTCGAAAACTGATCTGAATCGCCTCTGTCGGGATCCCTAGTAACATTTCTTGCTTTAAATATAGTCGGTATATATAGTTAATTAAATATAGTTTTTTTTACAAGAGTTACAATTTATTTTTTGCCTGAATACTTATATTTTATATTTAAAAATTGTTTTAAATTTTTTCATAGCTTTATCTCACACTGAAATTTATTAACAGCCTCTAAAAGTAAAATACGTTAGAATTGCATTCTAACATTTAAAATGATTTTCCTTGAAATACTAAGACCGATATGGTAATTTCTTAATTATTGTCAAATAGCAATAATTAAACTAATATTTAACATACAATAATAAAATTTCAATTTAATAAAAATAAATTGTAGATATTTATCACATCCTTTAACTGTGAAAGCAATTCATTGCTTTGAATAAGTTTCTCGTCAAAATGAATGACACTAGAAAATTTCAGAAGTCAACAGTGTTAAATTTCAGACTTTTTCTCAAATTTTACCATACTTTTTACCATTTTGATTCTTTATTCCAATTCAAGAATTTTCTTTCAATTATTAGAAATGTTTGCATGCAAAACAGGATTTATAAAAACCCCAACAATTTAGCATTTACTTCGAGATTCCACAGCTCCCACACCAAATGAAGACAGACTGAATTTGACATTTAAAAAAAAATAAACTAAGAATTTATTAAAAAATACAACTTAATTTTACTTATTAGCTTTTAAACAAAGCTTTATTAACATCGAAAATGGAAAGCATTCAGTTCCCATGCCAGATAGAAAAAGATAGCATTTTTCAAAATTCTGACATAGAAAGTATATAAAGACAGATAAAAAAACTTATGTATACCGAGGCGCAGTATAACGGGGTTTTACTGTATTTGCAAACATTTGATTGCACAAACACTAACAAATATATTTTGATGTATAATTATTAAAAACATAAAACCAATTTTTAATTCTTAGAAATTAAATTAGGGGGAAATAACAATAAGACAATTTGTAACGTTTGCTAAAGCTGTTCATCAAAAAATAATTGCAAAATAGAGTTCATATAAATTTATTCATTTACTAAATGCAGGGCTCGGCGCACTTTGGAGTCTTCAAAATAGTGAAAAAAGTGACCACAGCTTTAAAAAAGTGACCAAACTAGTGACCATTAAAATGCAAATTTGTGTGTGTGCGTTTTCATTTAAACTAAATATAACTCGAAAAAGAGCAGTTTCGACATCTTTTGAAAACTAAACCTGAATAAATAGAGCTTTTACCCAACTTTAAAAAAAAATTTTATAGCTTATTCAAAAATACGAATTTTTATACCTGTAACTATCTTCACAAATACCTTTTTCAAAACCCATAAATGGCTAAGAGTGAGAGGGACAAAAGTTATTTCTTTTAATTAATTTCTTTCTCAAATTGTTACTCATTTAAAAATATAAATGAATAAACATTTATTCATACTGTTTTTGTAATTTCGTGGTAGTAACAAAATCCAAGAAAAGTTCCCCGATTGAGCTCCAAAAAATTATCTGAATTTATAATTTTAGTTGTGATTCTATCATTTTAGTTACACGGCATAACTGTCATACATAATGACAGTATGAGTGGCACAATCAGAAAAATTCTTTAATGGAAATAAAAAGAGGTCAGAATGTAATTTTCTGAGCAAGATATATAATCTGCAACTGCTAAGAACTTTTCAGATCTAAAGTTTTTTTTTAAGAATTTAGATTTCCCCTTCCCCTGCATCATTATTTAATGATTTTTTGACAAGAATAAAACTTTATTTCCTTAAAATTGCGTATTGTCTTTTCGTCGAGAAATCCCCTCCAAAAATTTTCTTTTGTGATTGTGACAGTTAGTTCGGGAGGGGGGGGGGGGGATGAAAGAAAAGAGAAATTAAGCTAATTTTCTGAGTGATATAAGCTGCAACTGCTAAAAATTTTTAGTTTCTATTCTAATTAAAATATCGCTTAATTTTCTTAGGATTTGCTCTTCTCGAGTAAAAAGAAATTAAAAACAATTCAAATTATCATTCTAGATGGGGGGGAGATGTCACGGGCCCTCTAGGCCTCCCCTTCTGGTTGCACCACACTGCAATATCAAACCTTAACTTCGGCACACTCGGGGCCGGCGAAACGCCGAATTTCAAAATACGAACAAAAATGGCGGACTTACAGGACCAAAAACGGTAGACTTACAGAACCAAAAATTGCGAATATGCGGAAGCTTCAACCCTGGCACACATATTTTTATGCAAAATTGCAATGTTTTCTTAACTCACAGACAGACAAAGTAACTTTTTTTCATTGCTCTGCCAGAGAAGGGGCAAAAAAGTGAAAATAGTGACCAACTTTTTTAAAAAAGTGAAAATAGTGACCATTTTTGAAAAAGTGACTAAAAGTGACCAATGCAAAAAAAAAAAAAAAAGAAGCGACTTTTAGTGAAAAAAGTGACTCGCGCTGACCCCTGTAAATGGGAAAGCATTATTTTTCATTCTTAGTTTTATTGTTCTAATGACTCTGATATAAGTTGAATAAACTCTTCAAAATAAAACTCCAAGAGAAGTAGAACACAGAGTTTCAAGAGGCAACTAATTCTCAATTCCCTCAGCATTTAAATTAGGATAACAAAAGCTTTCAAAACTAAACCGTGTTGAATTATCACGTAATTAACCAATTGCAATGAAAAATAGTAAGAGAAGCAACTTCTCAAATTCTGAAACTAGATCTAAGTAGGGAGAGGGGGAAATGGAACATTAAATAAACAGTTACATATATTATTTATTCACTCAAAAATGTTGAAAAACACCAAAAAAAATTTTTATTGGCTTAAGTAGTAAAATAAATCTTTAAAAATGTTCCCTGAAAGTTTAAGAAAAATTGAAGCAATATTTATTGATTTATCATTGATTTTATTAGTGTGAGGTGCCAACTTTTCATTCCGAAACAGTAACTGTGCTGAATATAAACCACATATTTATTTTTTGAATAAAATAAGCAAGGAGAAGTACTTTCATCGTGACTGTAACTGAAATAAAAGTTCCTTACTTGAAATTTTGAAAAAGAAAGGATTTAAGTTTTAGCAAGCCCAAATTTTAAAATGCTGTTTTTTCTCACTTTGTATTTTGTGCATTTCATCTCAATTAAAATGCAAAGGCTTTTTTAAATTTGGATCTGTAATGTGGATTTTTCCCCCACATGTTCCTGAAACTATACATAATAAATTTATGCTCTACTTTTATGATAACTTAAGTACATTTTTTAAAAATTCTTTTTGTAGGTTTTTCGATGTTTTTTCTGCGTTTTTTCAAAAAGTATTTGACTTATAAAAAATTCAAAGCATAAAAGTTTTGCTTTTGGAGTAATGAATCAATAAAAAAATTGAGACTGTACACCAATTAAAAATTACTAAATTTTGTTTTAAAAATTAAAATTTTAAAACTATATTTAAGAAATCCATTTTTTTAAATATTAAATTTCTTATGAAGTGATATAACAAGACATGAGACAAAAATTGTAAATAAAAACACCATAGAGAAAAAAAATGGTCTCATGGTAACCGCTCCCCTTAACAGTCAATAACATGAACCATATAAAAAAGACTTAGGGTTTGTATGTTGTGAAGATTGAATTTATATGCAGCCGTTCCACCATCTTCAGATTTGGAAATATGTATAAATTAATAATGGGATAGTCATGTGTAAAAGGCAGACATAAGAGTGGGAGAAGAACAAAAAGTCTGAAAATACGTAGAAAATCAACACAACTCATCTCATCTCATTTTTTGGGCTAACTTGACAACAAATTGCTAAATAGTTGCCAATTTATAATGTCCCTCGCATTTGTAGCATTTTCATACATTTTTCCTCCATCATTCAGTGCCCCCTCCCTGCATTTTCTAGCATGCCTTTCAAGCGAAAAAACAGAATTTCAAAAGTCAATTTACACTTGTCAGTAATAAAACAAATTCTACAAAAAAAAAACCCCAAAATAAGAAAAAGCAGGTGGTGGAAAAAGTAACATAAAACCTACCATCTTGTCAGATGGACAGACATTTTCCTTTGAAAATTTTAAATGCAGCTGGCAACTTGAGAATAAAATATATTTTCTGCAAGATACATAAGAGGGATGCTCCAAACAAGTGTACAGAATGCAACGTCGGATTATGGGTTGATATTTGTTTTGAGATTTGCCATGGACAATTGAGTTATGAATTTTTGTATTGTTCTAATTGCTTAAAAGAAAGTTATTGTTCAAAAGAAAGTTATTGTTCAAATTCAGAGTATTTATGTTACTGGCTATTTGTTCAATTTTTATTATAAAAATATGTACACTACAACTATTAAATTCTGAAGTTTTAAAACTTTATCATTGGTGAACATACAATTCATATTGAAAATAAAAGTTTGGATCTGCTTGGGAGCATACAAAATATTTATAATTGGATTATGTACTATATTACAATGTTAATAAGCCACCAACAAGATACATTTTGAGTGAAGTATTCAGTCTCCAGTGATCGCTACGGCCGGCCGCATGCGAGTCACTCAAAACTCTTGAACTTTGAGCAGTTAGCAGCCAAAGAGATAAAGAACTTTTGACGATATGTGTGGCACTGAATTGTAACTTCATATTTTAATCTAATTTACTCTTAAATTTTTTTATTTATTTATTTTGGAAGAAAAACCAATGCAGTTACTTTATAAAAGTTGGAATATGCAACAATAAACAAATCTTATCTGAACATTCCTGTTGAAATTTACATCTATAAAAATTATTCTTTTTTCAACATTTTGCCGAACACTACTTTCGCATGAACTTTAAAAGACATGAAACGACAAATGAAAAATTATACAAGTAACTGCTTATTTGTTCAAAATATATATTTTTGCAAACAAAGTAACTATATAATAAAAATCTAGTTTTAAAAAATATTAAAATCAAATTAAAAAAACAAAGTTGACTTAAGGTAGAAAATGTTGAAGTAAGTCTCAGCAAGATGCAAAAGGATTACAAGCTCAAACATGGCATGCTTTTTTGGGCAAAGCTACTGTTTAATCAGAGCTACCATGCTTCCCTAAAATGGGACTCATTTAAAAGAGATGATAAAAATTCAATTATTAGATAATGCTTAGAAGCTTGAAATATATTTCAATCTTTAAAATAAATCAAGACTTTGTATCGTTTGGCATCGATCACTGTCCATTAGTGGGGCCACAGCATGCCCTTCTGCTTCTCTGACACCAGGTTGACCTGGTTGATGCACGTCTTCCACATTTCGGCATCCTTCATTGAAGGCTTTTACCCATCTTGCTACAGCTCTGTAAGGCAATGCTGCTTCCCCGCAAGCCTCTTGAAGCCCTAGATGACATTGTCGTGCTGAACGATCTCTGGTACATTCAACCTTTAACTTCATTGTTCTTGCTTTGAAAACATCCTGACAACACTTGCTTTAAACCACAAGCTAATACAAGGATCAGTTCTTCACGTCACACGTAGGAAGGACGAGTCTTTTTGCTGTGAAGTAAGGTAGGTAGCTCACTTGGTATATGCGACATTCTTTGGTTTTGTTACATAGTGATTTTACAGCAGTGTTGCCACTATTAAAAGTTCCAACCCTTGTACACTATTGGATGAATACGAAGGGCACAGCCTCTTTATATATTTGTATAATATTTGGTATCCGACAGATTTTTAAATATCCAGAATCTGATCCAGCGACTGCACAAAATATCCAGTTATCCGGCAGGTCAAATTTTACTTTAAAATCAATCAATATGTTTTGAAAATATATGTGCATTACAAACTTACTAAATATTGGGAAGTTGTGGGATGTTTAGAAACATGCATAGAATTTACAAGTTTCCAACATCAAAGCAGGATATCATACGTCATACAGGTGTCCCTGGATATCCAATATCCGGCAGAATCATATCAAATGCATTACCGATTGGTCACGAATTTTTACTTTGAAAATCTATACACACCCCGTCATAAAGGTTTTTCACATGCCGTCAGTCTCAAGTTATGTTAATTGGTTTGAAAAACATTCGGATTAAAACAGAAAAATCCAATTTAAATCCCAAAAAATTTCTTATACGAAAAAAATTATTTTTTTCACTGTAGTTTGCCTGAATCTAAATACCTACAGCAAAATTGAAAATTAGCGCAGAAAGTCTTTTATAGCGCAAGAGATACATCATTTTCGTATACAATGTATTTCAATCAACACATTATTTGTATCCAGGACTTCTGAATGAGAAAGAAATAAAATTTTAAAAATCAGGTGCATCTCGACAAAATATTTCTGCCAAGAGTACCAGGCCAACTACATTTTGCATGCGGCATTTAATAAAATGATTTATAAAAATTCTGTTCAATACCAGTTTTAGTTTTGACACTCATCCCTGCCCCACTCCTCTCTAAAAATTCACCACTAAAAATACATAACTAATTATCAAAACTTATGACACAACTATCACAGCCTTGTGTTACTGAAAGACAGCTAAAGTAATTAATTGACTTATGACTTTCAATTTGAAGAAACAACATTTAAAAACTGCAACTTCCAGCTCCATTTTATTTGGATGTAATTCATAATGAAATTCAACAGATAACATTTTTCATTTTTACATTTTTGTATTTCTTCACATTTTAAACCGTGCTTTGGAATTCCTTATAATGGCAGCTGCTCTAAGCCTCATAAAGAATAACTGTTGAAAAAACCTTTTGACAAATTTCAATAGTTATAAGACATTTTATTACTGAAAAGTATTTCTTCTGCAAAATGAAGTTTTTTTTTATCGCAAAAGACAGTTTCTCTCATGATTTTAAGATCAATTCAGTGGGCAAGGGCAACAACATTCATTCAAAAAAATTACTAAATAAAATTAGAAAATGAAAAAGAGAGGCAATATTATACTAAAATAAAATAGTAAATACGTCTGTATTATGAAGAAAAAAACATAATTGAAAAAATATATTTTATAATATAATTATTAGTAATAGCATTCATAAAATACAATTAGATTACTGAAAAAACTAAATAAACATTCAGAAAATCAATCTAAAATAACTGTTGCTGTTCATAAAACCCTGGATTGTTCAGAAATTTTTTTTTAAATTTTAAGACCAATTTTACTGAAGAAACAATTCTCATTTTAAAATAAAATAGAGCTTGAATTCTGCTCGAAAATTTTTAATAAACACTAGATTGCATTTCACTAGACATAGACACATAAAAAAATGCTCAAAAAAAAGCGATAGACATACCAGGGTTCACACTGGGGAAAAGTACAAGGTGGGATTTTCCTCCTTGACCAAAATTTTAAGTGGGATTTTTTAAGTTTAAGCCAAAAAAAATTTTTTTTGAGTGGGATTTCAAAAAATATTGCAGGAATCGCGCGATCGCGCGGCCTAGTGCGAACCCTGTATACATACAGACTGTTTCGAAAAAAGTCCAAGATTGCATACATTATCAACATGAAACTTCAGATTGTTTTGAACAATGGGTGGGACATAGGCAGAAAAACTATTTTATTACCAGGAAATCCCTTATTTTTAAACCCAACACTTAGCGGATGTTGAGAGTTTTCCTAACAACACACCTATCTTGTTAAATTGTTCCTTTAATGTAAAAACTTTCCCTTCTCTTGTGTGTATATACATTATATACAGTAGAATTCATCATTTTTACATCTATTGTTTTCATGCATCAGCTACATCTTATCACACCAATCATGCTTTATGTGGACCAGCAGGCATCGTTCTCCCATATCTATTGCTCAAAATGAATGGTCACATGGGAAATGATCAATTGTCATTCTACTGCATATACATAGACTATTTAGTGTACCTAACTCGCTATACGGATGAGTTAAATAGAAATATTGAACATTTTCACATTATTTACTTCACTTTGAGTTATCACAAACTTACCTAACTCATTACGCAAAGGATTTAAATAGAGATATTGTAAAATCTTCAGTTTCTCACAGAACCTTTCAATAAATTATTTTCTGATGTTAAACACCCACATAACATCCAAAAAAAAAGGCAAAAGAATTGTTTCAAATATTAAGTAAACTGTGTGATAAGCTCTCCCTCCCCTCTTTTTTCCTCCATAAATGTTTTCTTCAAAAATAATTGAGCTTTAGTTGCATTTTTAATTTGAATAGATATGTTTGAAAATCAGGATGAGGAAATATCAAAAGAAAATATTGTTTCAATGGCTTCAAACTGTTACAATCATTAACTGAATACTTTTATTGGAAACATTTACATGTTCAGACTTTATGGATTGTTTACATTTTTTTTCTTTTTTTTATGGTTTAATTTGAAAAGACCAAAAATATTTTATTTCAACTTATATTTATTCTTGGATAGAGACCAGGTGTATAGGATTCTTTCTTTTTCTTTCCCTTCATTGTTACGACTAAGTGAGTGAAACCTCCCCTCCCCCAAATATTAAAATATAAAAATAAACTTAATAATACCATAGAATAACTTAAGAATACCACGTAAATACCATATAAAGCAACACATTATTATCTACACAAACCAACTATTACATGTTCAAAACAACAATAGTTAATATTCATCTTTTCCTTTTTTTTTTAAATAAAAATTCAAAAAGTAAAGAAATAATAAAACTTCTAAAATGAATCAAAATTCTACGCAGCAAGTTAAAAATAAAAGTACTTCAAAATTCCAGATCACATTCAGGGTTTTCTAAACAGCAAAGCACGTAAACAAAATAAACATCATAATCCAAGAAAAAATATTAGAAAGAATAAATAAAAAAGAACATTTACACACCAGGGGCGAATAAACTGCTGTAACATAGGGGCGACTTCTTCAGGGCATACATAACCAAGGCGCCCAATTGTTATGGCTATGTACCAAGGATGCAGAACAAGACGAGACGGGGTGCAAAAAAGGGAGAGAAGCGAAGAACAACTCATATAAACAAACGTACAAGGCAAAAAATATGGATAAAGAGCATTAATAATATTAATACAAAATAAATGAATGGATACTTTAACCATGCACCCAACAAAAATGAGAATACCATATTACTTAAAAGATATATTTTGTTCTTGATGGAAAAGACATACTTTACAACTAATTAAAAGGTTTGTTGTTTTAAATACCTAGATTTCCGACTTCTAGAAGTTATGATGAACCATTGAACAATTTGTATATTTTATTGTGATATTTTTGCATTAACTGAAAAATATTTTTAAATGTTTTCAGGTTAAATAATGATTTAGATACATCATTAAAAACACTTATTTATGATGATCAAGTTAAAGTTTAGATTAAAAATTCAGGTAAACTTAGTACTTCAAACAGCTTTGTAGTTCCAATAAGCAACAAAAATGTCTAATTATAAGACAGTAGACATGCTACATAAATAAAACTTGCAAAAGATATGCTAATGAGCAATCAAGGTTTTAACAAGGAAACCTACTCTTATACTAAAAAAATTTTTCAAGGAACAATATCAAATTTTTAAGGAACCATTAAAAAAATCTTCTTAGTTGAATAAAATATTACATGAACAAAAGATTAGCTTAGAATTTTATCTTTTAGTTCAAGAATACAAAAGAGGATAAGATATTTTTATTTGTTTGCTCTGAAAAACTACATTAAAAAACAGTTAATCTCCATACACTAAATGAAAAAGTATGCAAGTACCTGCTTCTGGGTATATGCAGTATTATTTCAGTATAGTAGTACATTTGTAATTTGACTATTGAAATAAACATAGTATAAAAAAACTTAGTATAAAAAAATTCTTTTAACAATCAAAATTATATTTGTAAGGTTGAAACTTATATACAACATATCAATGTAAAAGATAAATTTTATTAAAAAAATCTTATTCCTTGTTTTATTATTTTTAATTGTTATCATTTACTTTATATACTTTTGCCAATATCATGCACAGTTAAGAGTAAACAGGATAAAACACTTTTTAACTAGTCTCAGTTAAAATAAGATTTTTAATATTTTTATTTAACAAAAATTTAAAGACTAATAATTTTGTGTACCTTTCAGAAGCATTTTCATCAAAAAGTTTTAATAAATGGTTTTGGATTTTAAAAACAATTTAAACTCAATAGAGAGCAATCAAAAAAGGAGTTTAACCATGACAATTTATGCAGAGAAAATAATATTGTTAAAATGATATTGAACAAAATGTCTAGTTTCTTACTGCTTTTATACTTATAGTAAAAAAAAAGTAGGGGTGCATGGTTAAATATGACTACTAATACACACACAAAAATTATATAAATATCAAAGCAACAGTTTGATAAAGCTAATGTCCAAATTAAAAACATTAAATAAACATAAAGCTGAATCTGAAAATATTTTGAAGACTAAACACTCATGCTATTTTACAGGCTTAACAATTTTAAATTACTAAATGCTTCTAAATAAAACATCAAGTTAAAACCACGTTAGTATGAACGTGAATTATTCATTTTACATTTTTTTTTCTCCACAAAATATAGCATAAATGCAAAAAATGTGAAGAAATATTTAATTCACAAAACAAATATGTCAAAATATATTTATGATACTTTTCAATTCTCATTTAGGCCTGAATAATATGTTATGAAACCTATTATTCAATTCTCTTTATTTTGCTTACCTGTATTTTCGAGTAATGTTTTTGGAGTATTTGGGCGATTAATGATACTTATCAATTGCGTTAACACCATTGGTATATATGGCTTCATATCTTGCCCTGTGGAAAAACTTTGTGTTAACAAATTAAAAAATGTCCATCAAAGAGGACAACTAATTTTTAAAAATTCTGGGAGAAACATACATAATACAAATGATAAAGCACCAACAAAATTTTTAAGATTGAAAAATTCTAGGTACATACAAATATAAATGGAAAAATATACATAAAAGTTAAAATTGAAAATCAATTCACAATAAAACTAAACTTTAAAACTAAAGAAAAAAAAATGTATAAGCTGTGTCGGAACATGGCTGCCAAGATTAAGACGTAGAATACATTCATTGTAAGTATATTATTATTATTATTAAATATTGAGATTTTATTTATCTAACCTGTTTTGCTAAACTCGAAAAGACAAAAGAGACCTAAAATCCAAATCAAATAATATATTAAAAGTATTAAATTTTTTAATGTTTTATTGAATACAATATGCATACCCTCATTTATTGTTATATTTCCAGTATATTTTTTTAATAGACTGAATAAAACTGAATGAAAATACTGAATTAATATTTTTGATGCTCATCATTTTCTGTGATTATCTCATATCCAATACCCCAGTTTTGAAGCGAAAAAATTCATAAATGTATTTTACGTGAAAAAAGAACAAGAAAAGAAATTTGTTAAATGAAATTTGAAAAGATTAAAACATGCAGCAAGTTTAATTAATCTTTAGATTAATTAAAATGAAATTAGTTCCACTTAAAAAACACACAGAAACATACAAAAAATACTAAAGTACCACTACAGCAAACAGTCAGAAGAAGAGAAAGTTCTGCTCCAACACAACAATACCTTGCTTACCCAACTTCACAGAAATTTCTCCTATAGCCCAAGTTGCATTATTACATACTGAGATAAAATCTGGATTCAAGTTCTGGCCCAATATAGGTAAAAAGTCCTCTAAAAATTAAAAACAAACGTAATGTTAATTTTTCACATAAACAAACCACAATTTTAAACATAATAAAATAATAAATTAAAAATTGCCCCTGCAGTGGACCAGTCGGTAGAAGCTCGGTTCCTGCAGAACACCGAAAGTGAAGCAATACAGACTTAGGTCAGTGTTTGGGAGGGTGGCTAAAGGGAGCTGGTGCACGTTAAATAGGTAGTGGCTTCAATGTCCTCCAAGTAAAACGATACCTCTGGGGGTGCCAATCCCAAATGACCATCTCTCATCTGGAAGCTGGTTCAAAAAATCAAGAGACTTTTCAAAGGGGCAGAAATCTGACTCCTGCCTATAAAGACCCCGTTCGACTCAGGGGGCAACGTACCAATTCTTCCTCGCCACGCGCGCGGATACGACAACAACAAATTAAAAATTAAGCCTTCCTATACTTAAATTCCTCCCCCTTTAATCTCTTTCTAGCTTCAATTACCCAGACCTAAGGGGAACAGTGGACAAGTGGGTTCATTGGGAGTGTAAATGACCCAGTGTTTGGCAATGCAAATGGACCCATAAATGTTGCATCAAGCCGAGTTCATGTCTTAAAAAGGATTTGCATTATATTGATAGGAGTCGCACACGTAAAAAGGGGCATGAGGTGCCTTTATTAAAGAGGGAAAAACTAATCAAGAGAAAAAACATTGTAAGAAAGTTAAAAATTATTCTAGAAATTTTTTGAAACTTTAGGAACATTTAAATAAATGTGAATTTCAGTAACTTTTTAACCATTACAATTTTTCAAATTATCAAGACTTTATAAGCCTTCAACTGGGAGAAAAAAATTCCAAGATCAGTGGCTAAAATTCAAGCCAGGATAGACAGCCAATGAAATTTCTCAAATCCCTTCTTTCAAAATCGATTTGATGAAAGGCTCCTGCTCTTTCACTAAAGGCTTTGTAACCGACTCTGACAGCATGACATCATTTGTACAGTGATAAATGCTATACTTGTTCTTTTAGTGCAATAAGGCAAGCAATAGTTAATTTTGATAAGATTGTGAAGAAAGAAGCAAGCAAATCAAATGCAAAATTGCAGAATGTGGGTAATACACAAACTGTTGAGACAGTGAAATTATATTGAAACTTTCTCTTCCTTTCAAAAATTTGTGATCCCTTCACACGAGATTAGAGGGGAATGTCTCCTTCATTTAAAATTTTTATTTTAGCTCCAGAGTTCTTTTTGAATCGCACAGCAATTTAATTACAATTCGTTTGAAAATGAATATAGAAGAAAATATTCTTTATCAACCGCTTTGCAAAATTTACTCATTTATTTATTGTAGAAAAAACAATAAGCAAGAACAGAACACACTAACCAAAAAATTGCGAAATGAATCAAAATTTTGCAAAAGCATTTTCAGTTAGCTATGAAGAAAAGGTGAATAAGCTATAAATGAATTTGATAATTATTGAAGTTTTTACTTACTTTTGCTGAAGATCTATTGCTATAAACTTTTAAATTTCATACATTTAAAACTAAGATTTTGATTAAACCCAATTTTATTCATTCTTAATTATATTTCTTTCCAAAAGCTTCCCGTGGGAAAAAGACATGTTTCTTGAACTTTTAATTCTATAGGTTACATAAGACAAAGATACACAGAACAAATGAGAACACCATTCAAACTTAGAGAATGCTCAAAAGATTTTTATCAAAAAAGAAAGAGCAAACAAAAACAAGAGATATATATAAATGCAGGGTGTAGCTTATACAGGAATGGACTGCATTGTATATACAGTATAAGTTGGTTTAATATTCTATATTAGAAACCACTTTCCACTCTGCCCTAGGTTGCTTTAATCTATCCTTTTCTTCTGACATTTTTCTCACAAATTATGTTAGAAAAAAAAGAAATAGAAAGAAAAGTATCAGGTGGAGGGTTAAAGCTATGAAAAATTTGTACAGAAAATGGACAAATATACGAAATTTTGCATCTAATAATACAAAAGCATTTTTTACAATAAAATGAATAGGCATCAGTTTGAACCATGTTAAAAGTTTATCATTGTAAAAGACATTAAACAGAGACACGGATTTTCTAACTTTAGAAAAAGTAAAATTTGAAAATTCTAAAAATTACTTTGTTTTAAATACATGGTCTTTTGCTATATTTTATATTTCTATTTTCAAAGAATAAAATAAAAAAGGAATTTAATACTTACGTATACAAGGACTAACATGTTGAAAACAAGCTTTTGTCAAGTCGCCCAATAAGGCAAATGAGCTTTGTCGAACCTCTGGCATGGGATCCTACAAACACGTAAGCACATTTCTGGTAAATATTTTGACAAACAATATATAAAAATTTAATCTTGCAAGACTCAATTTTAAAAACTAATCATTATGCATCATGTATTTCTAAACAATAAAAAAAGTACTAATATGCATTGAGACAAGTTTCTTCTTGAGGCAAAAATATTATACCATTTAAAATTTTAGAAAATCTTTCATAAAATTACATTGTCAGTATTAAGATTTTCTAATTTCTCATAATTAAAGGGGAGGCCAAAACATTTCTTCTCATTTTCATTTAAGGGGGGAAATATGTGTAGAACGGCGTATTAAGAGCAATTTTCATGAAATTTTTATCATATAAAAATATATATATTTTATTGAGATTTTGAGGTTGTTTTATAGATATATTGAAGAACATTTACTGAAACTTTCAAACATTTTTCTTGAAAAATCCCGGAGATAGACTGCTGCACACTGCAAGTCGCCACCCAAGTCGGCAATTTGCGTACATCCTGGATATCGATTTTTATCTGAAATCAATTTTTTTTATATCTACTTTTTTTTTGATAAGTGTCTCTTCTAGTTGAGCTAAAATCACAAAAAATTGAAAATTTCTATTTTTTTTTTTTTTAGAATGGGAAAATTAGGCATGATTTTAAGTTTTTTTTTTTTTTTTTTGTTCATTTTTACAATAAAAAATGTAAAAATAAAGATAGGTTTATAAAGCGTGTATATATATAAAGACAATGTGTGCTAAATTTGATAATGATTGAAAAACTCGGTGAGCTAGAGTGTACACAAATTCGAAAAAAGTAGTTTCGAAAAAAAAACGAGTGGTATTGAAGGTAAATTTAAGGCAGTAATGAATCAATTTTTTTTTTATACTTATAGATACTAATACTTATAGAAATTTCTCTCCGAGGTTTCAATTGTTAAAAGAAATAAAAGGACATCTGCTAACGTTCTCCGATACCCTTCAGGTCATTCATGAGACTACCTGCTCAACTGCTCCACAAGTGGCGCTCGCTCAAATGCTTATAACTTTCAAACGACTTGGAATTTTGCTTTGAAATTTTCAGGGTATATATTATTGAATAGTTGTAGAATCGATTTATGAAGAAAAAAATTAATTTTTTGAGACCTTTACTCGTATTTTCCCTCTTAAGGTACTCGGCGATCATAGTAACTAAAAATAAAAATACCCAGAAAATCAAGCATGGAAATACTATCATTTAAAAAGTTGTAGTATGATGATGAGCGAACAAATACATTTACTTTTCAAGCACAATTTTGCTATTAAAAAACCTACAAATAATTTAGCATTTCTACAATGTATTTTGTAATATCAAATATTTACGAAACAGTATGGTGAATATCCAAGATCGGAAGCTAAGACTTTTGTACAACTACAGTTATAATTTTTTACACTATGAGAACCAAGGCCAAATCAGACTCGCTGGTATCTTTTGCATATCCTTTTAGAACACTTTTAATTGAGTTACTTTTCTTAAAGTTGATCATTTATTTTAAAACAATCACTTATTTTAGATTTCTTCACTTCTCTTATAAATCAGATTTAAAACTTTCATTGTTAAATTAAAAAATTATACATTACAAGGCGTACAGTATATATTTTTATTTAGTTCTATAACATTAAGAGTCTTTCCAAAAGGACTATAACTGATTATTTAGCAACATATCGGCAAAAACACGATTACCTGCATACACTGGTACAAAAGTTGCATTATATTGCTTGACATGACTAGGGCTTCTATGTGGCCATTCAGTCCTTCAGCTAAACCACTAAGCAAATCCAATGCAACTATCATGAAGTCTTTATCAGGAGCTTCAAATTGTTCTGGATTTGAAACATTTGCCTAAAAAAAATATTCATTTTATTAATATTTTTCTAAATGCTAAAATACTAGTCGTCACAGTACATAATACAACTAAAATAAATCCTTTCAACTGACCAAATCTTTGCAACAATGATGCATGATAAATTATCAACAATGAACGTGCAATGATAAATTATCCCTATGATCTGAAGCGATAGTTACTGTTTTCCAGGAGATTATTTTGAGTCCCTTTTTTCCACTGGCAATTTTTTCATTGCTTTCAAACAAGAAAAGCATAAGGAATTGATTTTTCGTGACCACACTAAATTCCCGAGTCAAGATTTACAATCAGATTTATTAGATTTCTTTAGCGAAGCTTCCATGAAATGCTTCATTTCTTTTTCTTATGCATCTTTCATGCAATGTCTCAAAAGAATAAAGTGTTAAGATCTAATATGTACAGCATGCATGCAATATCCTCTCCGAACACAACCAAATACTTTACGCAAGCTGATCTTAAAAACTCGAGAAAAGATTCAATTGAAAAGATAGTAATATCCTGCACTAGAACAACATTATAGTGTAAGCTACAATGTTGCACTACAACTACTTTCCCTACATTAAGTGTGATAGGAAAAATAGCAATACCTTGCACTACACAGAAACAATCTTTTCTAGATTCCTGGGTAATAAAAAAGAAAGTAATTAATACTGCATAACTTTTTAGAAGTTTTTTAGCTTACTTTTAATTTTTTACCGTTTATTATTAATTTCGATTTATAACAAAATAAGCAACTACCAATAGCAGCTTCATAAGATAAGTTATAACTGTGTGGGTTGGACACATATTCTCAAAGATAATAGTTCACAAAAAACAGGATCAACTTACCATAGTTTGATTTAAAGTTTGCTCAACTAAACTAAGACAGCGTCGGAAAACTGGTTCACAGTAGGGGAGAAAACCAGACTGTAAAGCTGTAGCCACACTTGATAAGCACTAAAAAACATTAAAATACATTTACAACTATTAAAACTTTTTTTTAAAAAAAAAGACATTTCAGTGGAAAATATCCACAGAACTCTTTAAAATTAAACTTCTTGTTACAAAATAAAATTCTGGGTCAAAAGAAATCTAATCATACGAATGGTCGAATGTAGAACGGAAAATGGGCAAAGCATTTAATACAGAAAGAAATTATACCTCCAACAGAGGGAAAAGATCCTTGTCATCATCTTTCAAATAATTCCATTTTTCAATCAGAGGTGGCATCAACATCCCAATATACTCCTAAAAAAAATTTTAATTTTAGCAAGAATGTTTTTTTTGTCGCATCCTGTATACATTACATTTGTTTTTAAAAAAGTAAATCCATAAAGAATTCTCCAGAAGAAAAAAAGCATAACTTTTAAATAACCAGCTGGTGGCGTGTGAAGGCATTAGGAATAATATACAGGATGCGTGCATCATAAATCTAACATAATAAAATATCATCCATACATAGTTTCTCATAAGGCACCAAAAGTACTGCGTAAAATTTTTTAATGTAGCATAAATTGGATAATTCTTAATTTAGCAGTAGAACAGGAAAATTGTCAATTGTCACCATAAGAACCAATTTTTCACATCTAAAAGGTGGTGCAAACTCTGATCACGTATAAAATATACTAAAACTAGCATTGAGTAAAACATTCTTATGGAAGAAAATTTTCCATGGCAAAGTCTTATTGCTCCACTGCTTTGCTCTCCAGATATTTGGTTTTATAAGCCTTTTTACAAAAAATAAATAAATATTAGGTGTTACAAGATAGGCCCAATTAGTTATACTTAAGTTTTAAAACAAAAAATAGTTGCAATTTAAACATCTTCCTATACTAATGTTGCAAAATTTTAGGTTAGAATTTGAAATAAGAGGCACTTGTGGTGCAGAGATTTAGTTTTATAAAACTTTTTTTCTAGATAGCTCTATTACAAGTGTCACATTTGCAAAAAACTTACTTGTTTGTTTAAATGATGTCCTACTGAATCTGCCAAAGTTCCAATAGCATCATATAATATTAGAAGATTTTTGTGCTGAAAAAATAGAAAATAAAAACATATATATGTGCATATATGTGTGTGTATGCTTTCTGATAGTTATATTTTCAAAAAACCAACCTGATATTTGCTAAAAGCAAAGACAAGTGTTTCTAAGATAAATGCAAGGTATGGCACAAGCTCTGTACAGGCCTCCTCTTCTAATGTAGCAAAAGCACTACATGCAGCTTCTTGAACCCTTTTATTTGCATCCAAAACTCGCTTCAAAAGCTATATTTTTAAGAAGGAAATTGCAAAAAGACAGATTAAAGCCTAAACCTACAATGATCCACCATAAAAAGAATTATTCATAAAAGCACATAATTCAAATGATATTCCAGAAAACTTTTAATAAATAGTTATCAATAAAAATTCACTACTTGTTAATAAAATCATACATGAATACCATGTGATTATTTTTTATGTGCTAAAGATACATGACAATCAAAACATTACCTCAGTCATGAGAGGTTTCAAGTAAGACTCGTGTGACTGTCCAACAACCCAATGTGAATAACGACTTAGTGTCCAACAAGTGATAGAACGAACAAGAGCCTTCTTGTCTGACAGACAGTTTATTAAATACGGAATAAGTTCAGGAAGATGAGTTATCATTCCATTCATACAACCTGAAAAGCAAGTGAACATAATTATGAAAAAAAAAAATTATATTTAGTTCAAACATTTCAAAATACATTTTGTACACCACAAATGAGTGAATTAATAATACACACAAATATGTATATTTATGGAGTATAAGGGAGACAAAATACCGAAAAACCCTTCATCTTTTTTCCTCCATCCATTTCAAGATAAATAGTGAACTAAAAGCATATTATTGTTTGTTAGTTACCTATATAATCTACCATTAGCCATCTAAACAAATTTCTCCCACATAATTTTGCTCATTCAACAAAATTGCAATTTTTCTAAGAGTACCTTGGTTTTTTCTAAAAAGTGTACTTACGAAGAATTTTCTAATTCGTATCCTAAAGAGAAGTCAAAAGAGTCGGAGGCCTAAGTCCAAAGAAAGATAAAGACTAGATGAAAGCAACAGAAATTCAATCAAATCATCAATAAAAAATGCAATTACTGCGGCACGAACATCAATTCATGGTCAACGTGCTCGATTTAAACTGTAGTTTAAATCACAGACTTTGCATTCAACAAAACCTGTTGTGCTCCTTTACAAGAAATGTTATACAGGAAAATAGTGAAATTGAGTAACTGCAACTATACACATATTGGTTAATCCGTAAAAAAAAGTACGAAAACAAAAGTGGAAATCCGCGGTTCTGTGGAAGAATCTGATGCTCGAATGCTTTTTTGTTCTGTAGAACAGAAAAAATTGGAGAGAAAAAATATTTTGTAGAATATAAAAAAGCAGAACTTTTGTTTTTCTAAACTTTTTTTAAAAAGCAGAAAAACTCATACCTGTATACAGATCTAGAAGACTCCAACCCAAAATCTGTTAACCTACTCTGAGTTTTATAAAAGTTGCTTGAGCGTTTGACCCAGGCCAAATAGTTAATCTGGATTTAATTACGTATGTATTAAGTTTGCAGGTTGGCTAACCATGGCAGCCATCAAAAACTCTTGCAACATACATTAAATTGCATTCTGCCTAAATCATCTGAATATATATATATGCTGGAGGGGAAATGCTATGGTCTCTTTATAAATAAGAATTAATGAAGCTTACAAACCTTCAGCTATAGCACCCAATGCTAATATGCCAGACTCTTTAATCTCCCAATCTTGGTGGAATAAAGTTTCTTTCAATATAGGCAATAACACTACAAGAAGATCCTCATGGAATACACTTGCAAGTACATCTAAAGCAGCAGCAGAACACTTCCCTATACAAAAAAAAAAAAAATCAGGAGCAAATTACTTTGATTTATCTTTATTTTACTTTAAACAATTATATTGCCATTGTTGATAGACACATATTTTATTACATAAATAAAAAACATCACTGCCTTAAAAAATTCATGCATTTGATTTGTGAAATCACACATATAAATGCAATACCAAGACAACACATTTACTCAAAAAGTTGAGACAAGTGAAAAGGAGTCTCCAAAACAAGAAGCAAATACGATTTTTTTTCTAATGGTTTAATCGACTTTAATGAACCAAATGAAAAAATAAGCTTAGATTATGAACTGCAACAAAATTACCAAGAGCTTGAAAATTTCATTTATCATAATATTTTGATAACTTACAGCTGAAAACTAACTTTTAAAATAGTATCATTTAAATTTCCATCTTTCAATTAATCTATAATTCATTTTATAAATGAATAAAAGAAATTTTTTATGTTTATCAGCATTTGGTAATGATTTTTTGTTTTGACTTTATTTGTTTCTAATCTAAAATATTTTTTTTTATTAATTGCTCTATGTAAACACTTTCATTTTAATGGTCATACCCAAAAGACAACAGTGAAAAAAGAAAGGAAAAACTTACTTAAATTCCAGTCAGATAAAGATGAATCATCGTCCAATCCATCATCTGATTCAGTGTCATTCTACATAAGAAATAAAGATTTCCAAATAAAACTGCAATTTCCAAATATAACTGTTCACATCCAACATAGGACACACGTTAAAATTAATATGAATAAAGCTTATGTAAATGTTTCACTATACATCACGACAATAACAAAATGAAAACAGTAACCATAGTTTTGCACAATTTAAACTCCGAGAAAGTTTGGCAGAAATTCAAAATTGAAAGGTGTAACAATTAACCTTGTGATTCCTCAATAATATTGATTCAAAGCATTTAGTTCGCAACACAAAAAATAAAGCACAAAGGAAATATCAAAAACGAGCATTAAATTTGAATAAAAACAAACTTGACAATGTAAAAAAATACTAATTTACATTAAGAGTGAAAAAAAACTTTTTTTTAAATTTAATTTGTTTTGCAAATAAGGATATATTTTTGCATTTAAAAGCAGCATAATGTCAGAAAGATAGTGGTTTTAAAAATAGCTTCAGAGTTTTGGAGCAACATTGGGAGCAGAAAGATTGCTACTTTGGAGCAGAGAAATATACTTTTGGAGCAGATGAGTAAACATTAATTATTGACCTGTATAAATCAATAATTCAACAAAAATAAACAATTTGTAATAATTAGAACAAATAATTACATCATTTTAAAAATATACTTAATTATACTTTTCTCAACCAGACCCCTACCTGTTAGCCGAGGCCTTAGGATTGCTTACGCACGGGGAGAGGTTGTGGGGTCTACGGATTTTACATGCACATATCCCCAAGTATACATGGTGGTCTTCAGTGGGTATCGAACGCGCGCCCTTCCAGGTGGAAGTCCAACGTGCTAACCACTAGGCTACCACGGCCCTTATACTTAATTATAACTTAAGAGAGAATTTCTTTTGTAAAAAAATAATCTTGAACTATATTTAAGCATTTAATTGCACAAAAGTAAAAATATCCATAATTAGTCAACATTAATTTATAAAAATATTTTCTACTCTCGTCTGTACAATGACAAAAAACTAAGAAATACGATAAGTACAATTTTCTGAAATCCACTGAGAAAAAAGTCTTAATCCAACAGATTTATGTTCTTATAAACAAAGAATTTCATTTTCTGTTACATGATTTAGTAAGGATGTTAACAGGATATTTAAATACTTACCTCTGCATTATCATCCATATGTTTTTGACTATGTGTTTTTGATTTATGAAATCGTGGTCGTATATCTTCTTCTCTGTCTGGAATCATTTCATCTTGCTCCACATCACCCTAATAAAAAATCGTAAAGACAAATTCAATCCAACATTTTTAGAATACTTTAAATATTTTGAAACATTTTACTTTTTATAAAAGAATTATGCTTAAACAAACATTTGATTTCAAAATACATGAAACATAAGCAAACTAACATGTAATTTCAACAGGGTGTTTATAGACTTTCAAAAGTGCAATTTCGTTACTTTTCCAGGCCTTTTGCGCAATAGTTCGCGCAAACGACTATTTCGTTACTTTCATGACCTATTTCCGAATTCATGAGGCATTGATTTACAATATATTTACTTTAAGTGAGGATGATTAAAATTAACTTCACATACAATTGCCAAATTTAATAAATACTTATACAATTATATAAATAGCATGTTTTTAATGCTAAATTTAATTTCCACTGTTGGGCGAACGCCAGTTTTGTTTATTTCTCAAGCATTTGTTTCTTGATCATTACATCTAAGTGTTTCAAGCATTAATAATTGCTAATTAAAGTAAGATGAGTATTATCAGCCTTATATAAAGAATAATTTTATCATTACTTAATTCTCTGGTTTAATAAGAAAAGCAAATTAAACTTTAAAAACAAAAATAAAATTGCAGAAAAAGAGATAGATATATCCTGAACTGATAAAAATCAACTTACTTTGAGCAGAATAATGTCAAGCTCTGAATATTTCATGCCTCTCACTAATGTTGGAATGAGTCTTTGCAAATGAGGAGATAAAGCTTCTTTACAGATAGGTTCATCAGCTAATGACAGCCAGAATTCACAAGCTTCCAATGCAACACCTTCATCTAAATCTTGAGTTCTCATTAGCATATACTGAGAGGAAAAAATACAAAACAAATGAAAAAGAACTCTATAAGCATTAGGAAAATGAAAAATTTCACTAAGTGAATCTCAGTTGCGGAAACAATGAAAACAAAGTAAAAAAGAGTAACATAAGGATAAAAATTAAGTTTTACAATATACACTCAAAAATTTCCAAAAAAAAAAATAGAAATAAGAAAAAGAAATTCAGTTTTAATAATTCATTTTTGCTTACTTCTATAATATGATGCATGTGTGGTATTAATCTGTCCATTCGGACTTCCAACAGCATAACAAGAGCTCGGCAAACATTTTTTCGAACTTCTGGATCTTCATCAGAAGCCAAATGAAATAAATTCTGAATAGGGAAGAAAATATATATATAAGTACGTGCTGAAAGAAAGTATTTATATATGAGAGCAAAAATTAAACATACAAACAATGGGATGTTTCTCAGCTAGCTCACTCTTTTGCATTAAAAATGGAGCTATCTCGAAACATGTGTCTGCAATTTTCTTTCTTCATTTTACATTGATTTTTAATTTTTACTTTGTAGCACAAAGATTTACATTTAATTTGATGCAAAATTATGTCAAACTTTTATATATTATAAATATGAATAGCTTTAAATGTAATTAGCAGACTGAAAACTTTTTTACAAAAATTAAGACTTCACATTATTAACATAAGCTATCAAATTCAAAAATGAATAAGAAATGTGCAGCTAGAAAATGCATGTTAGTTATAAATGTAAGGCACATTACATTTTACTCAGCTGGCTAAAGTTCCTTTAAATTAATCAAAATGAAACTATTTTCTGCTTTTACTTAAAAACGGTTTAAATTAAATTTTACAGCATAATAAAAGCTGAAATATAGTACGGGACCTCGAATCTGGAATGCTCAGGGCCACAATCTTTCCGGATTTTGGATCCTCATTCAAAAAATTTTGTCAGTAGCATCAGAGCCCATTATAAATTGCTCTGGAACTATTTATTAGTGTTTTGTTCTTTTATTACACTTTTATTATTGTACATACTTGCCTATAAGTCCTAAAATTTAGCACAAAAAAATGAAGTTGGAGTAGGCTTACATTCGAGGCAAAGCATCGAAACATCTAGACTTTTTCCGATGTTATTTTAACCTCTTTAATTAAACAATAAAAGAAAGGAATTCTGTCAAATTTTGATATGATTTTATATTCACTAGCCACTAAATTGTAGTAAAAGATCAGCCTATCGGGAAAATGCGAGAAACGCGGATTTTCAATTTCGCGAATGTTTTGTGTCGCGTGAAGATGAAAGTAATCGCAAAAACAAACCCTTTTCAGAAAATCGCGAAATAATTTCTTTGAAAACAGCACATTTCCGATCTTAAACATGTTCATTACATTTTATTTTCTTTCTCTTTTAAACGCCTACTTCCAAAAAAAACTGCAAAACATTTTCCGATTTTGTTCAAAGCAACAATTAATAGAGACTAACCGCAAAAACAAACCCTTTTCAGAAAATCGCGAAATAATTTTTTTGAAAACAGCACAAAACATCTCGCAATTTTTTTTCAAAAAGGAAAAGCAGTTTTTTTCAGATGCCGAATTTTTTTCGAAAAGTTCCGGATTTTGGGTTTTCCGGATTCCGAAATCGGGATCCCATACTGTAGAACAAATAGTACATTGCAAACAATAATGAACATCAAAAATCACAAAAATAAGGAAGTAGTTATAAATTTAATATACTCATCAAAAATTAAATTTTTCATTTCACTAAAATTAATATTACAAATAAAAAAGTTTTAGTACCTCTAAAAACGCATCAATATGCAGCATCAGTACTTGTGTCCTATTTATAATAAATTGATTAACACAAGCTATAGCATGAGAACGGATTTTAGGACTAGTATGCCTAAAAAATTGTAAAAACTTTGGTATTAAAACATTTAAAGGCCTATTTAAAGCATCCGAGTCCAAGAATTCAGCAGAATCTTCACAAATTTTTTGAAGAGCTCCAAAAGAACCCTGAAATTAGAATATAATAATTATGAACATAAATGTAAATCAAAATAATTATATCCTACTTGAGAAGTAGAAAATTATGTAGTACAAAGTCAAGCCAAATAAAACAAATTCGTACAACAAAAATGCGGTAATTATCATGAAGTAATAAATCTTTTCCAAACGTATATGTTTCTACAGAGATTTTATTTATTATTTTTTCAAAAAGAACAAAATCCCTTTAAGATTAGTTTTAAAAGTAAATATTTAAAATTGCTCCGACACTTGTTTGAAAATTTAGTTTTATAAATTTACATTCCTATTTGATTATCCATTTTCCGACTAAGAGGTGGCGATTGTACATCCAAACAAGCGTTAAAGCAAGTTGTGAAATATAATGAAGAGTTCTGCTCAACAAAACCACTTTATATTGATTTAAGAATGAATTTTAAATGAACTCATTAAAAAAAAAAAAATACATAGAGTAAATCATGTAAAGTTGACCACCTTTGTAAGTTGACCAAGCTTACCCTTCAACCTCTACCTCATCCTCTATAAGTTGACCACTAAAGGGCTACACCGCAAGTGGTCAACTTTCACATGTTTCACTGTATATATATATATGCCTCAAAAACTAAACTGTTAAACTAACTTTGCTGAAAATAAATTTATTTTCTTCTTCACGAGAATAAAATCACCAATAATGATTTTTAATATTTTTATCATAAACTATAAAAGTGAGAGTAAGAATTAGCCTCTGTAGAGTTGCTAGCAATCAACTTAAACAGGGCAGTTTTCGAGGTGGTCTTATGACGCTGATGGCAGGCGCCACCAAGCATTGCCCTCGACTCCTATCCTGTGCAAATATTTCCGTAGGAAATCGCGTCCATTTATCATACGAAAGCATGCAACTCCAAAAGAGCAAAGCAAGGAACCGGAGTTATAAAAACTGGTAAATTCCTCCTAAAATCTGAATACAAATATTTCAGAAACAGGGATGATTAGAACTGTTTCAAAAATGACACGGGACCAAACACACCTTTTTTGCTTTGTTTGATGCACTACAAATTAAAATAGCTACAACATAAATTTTGGGATGCTTACACATCTTCATACTTACTTTAAAAATAATGGAAGAATTTTAGCCAAAAAAAATGTTTATTATACAAAACTATGTGACAGACATGTCTAATTTTCGTCATGGCCATCATTTTAATTCAAAATACAGTCAACGCTCTTTATTATGACCACACATTATAAAGAACATTCCATTAAAACGACCAGTGGTAAAAGTCCCAACTTTATCCCTATGAACTCTATGTTAATTTGCTTTCGGTATAGCGACCTTTCTCAATCGTCTAATCCCATACAGCGACCGTACTAGGTGTCATGTCAGCTCAGAAGCTCTGCTTCCAGATGTGTGAATGCAATTTTCCCCCTATATTTTCTACTTTAAAATCTGTTAATATTTTGTTATAATATTTTGCTGATAATTTTTTTAATTCCAAAGATTAAAAATAATTTCAGCATTCAGTTGGAATTTTTACCAATTGTAACGGAACTACTGAATATGCATGATGCATGTATATTTTTTAAAGAAAATTCTACCTCTTATAGCAACCATTCGTTATAAGGACCTTTTTCTGTGGGATGCAGATGGTCGTTATATCGAGCGTCGACTGTATTTGTTTTTTGTTTAAGACTAAGATTTTTCCATTATTTCTAAAGTCTACGTTAAGTATATGTAAGCTCGCCTCAATTTATTGAGCCATTTAAACATTTAGTATTTAAAACAAAAAAAAAATCTGAAACATGACAGAAGACAGATGCAATTTACATAAGCAGAGTTCAAAGGAAAGCTTAAGGGGGAAAAGTATTACCTCGCAAACATTATAGTCTTCCGAGTCGAGTAATTGGCATAAACGTGGCAGTAAATCGACCCAATTGGTAAGCTCGCCTTTTGATGCTATTGTAGTGATGAGAATTCCAATAGTAGCTCGTATTAAAGGAGACGGATCACCTACACTGTTCAAGCATTCAGACTTAATAAATTCCGTCACTTCAGGGGGAAACTGATGAAAATGTGCTTTGACATTATTTTTCAATATTAATCCACTCAACGAGCGAGTTGGTTCATCTGAAAGTAAATTAAGTTATCTTTAGTGAATTAAAAACATAGGTTAAATGACAAATAAAGTTGCTTTTTGCCCATAGCACCCACCAAACAATATATAAATCACATTCATCACTCAAATGACAATTAAAAAGCATTGAAAAAATGAAGAGGTAACAAAAACAAATCTGTAACAATCATCACCAAATTATCAAAAGCACCGATTAGTAGAAAACTGCAATACTTTTTCATATGATACTAAGAGAATTCTTAAAATATTAAACATGCAAGATTTTAAAAGTAACTTAATGAATAAAATAATCAACCTAAAAAATACAAAATCCTAATTGTTTTCTTCATTCTCTCTTTTTGACAGTCAAGTTTTACTTACAATATTTGTTCATTTTTAAACATGAACAGGAGCAAAAATTCAGAGCACGATTCTCGGCCAAATTCTTCAGGATATCGCCTTGAAAACTGACTGGGGTGGAGTCTACCGCCAATGGAAGATTCGAAAATTTTTAGTGAAAACAAGAGAATCTGCATTTTTGTATTGCACAATCTGGGAAAAAAGGTGGTAATATAAAAAATTCCCAACAAAAAAAAAAAAAAAAATTTGCTGGTTTAACATCGATAGGTCACGAGATTTTTTTAAAGATCAAATTAACACTAGATTTACCAGGCTATTTTCAACCATTTGTAAACTTTCACTTTACACCAAGTTGCTACTAATTATAATAAAACTTTCAGTCGCATTAACTTGTTATTTATTAGGAAAAGCCAATGCAATTGAAAGTTGCACTATATTTAGTAACAAATTATGTAAAATGGAAGCTTTGAAGCAGTTAAAATGGTTGGTCTCCTAAATCTAGTGTTAAAATACCCCCACCCCCAGGCGTTTTACATGTGGACCACATATTGCTAAATAAATGATTTGGCAACATTTTTGCTATTTGTGTCTTTTCCTTCACTTATGTACAAAATGTCGCCTATAGAGTTTTATTGTTTATTTGTCTTTCTTATCCCAAAAAAATCCTGCGACTTATCGAGACTAAATCTGCAAAAAAAACGTTTTTTATTTTGATTAATTTTCCGGGTTTTATAAATTTTTAAAGTTCTTATGGAACTTTTTGCCTGCCTTGTATATATAGTAACCAATATTATTATACAAAAGAATAAAACCATGTAAAAATGTTTCAAGTAACATGGTTTTATATTATTTTTTTTAAATTACGCAGTCACCATGCTCGTTTTTCATGGTACAATTTTCTATAGGTGCATCTTCCGCTACGTCGCAGTTTCTTTTTTTCGCTACGATTTGAGTATTTTAAAATTCAAGACATTGTTGCATTATCCAAACATTCCAAACAAAGCCATCGTTGCCATTCAACAAATAATTCTGATAATTTCCTTCGAGCTAAAATTATGTTTTTCCAAATTAACGTTAAAATAAATTATAAAATGGATGGAATATTGTATTGTTATCAAAGATAAGCTTGTGTGCAAAGTTTGAAGATAATTTATGCTTTAATATTGGTCGAAAACCACGTAACAAACTTCTGTGAAAAATCAAGTTAAATAAAACCGTGTAAAAATGATTACCCCTTCCAAAAAATGACGATCCCATTCTTATAAAAAAGCATTGGAGGGAAGTCTGCCTTCCACTTAAAAATTGTGAAGTTTTACCCCGATGGGAAGAATTTTGATCAGTTTTCATGAAACATTAGAGATGCACCAATGAGCAAATTGGCCTAAGTTCCGGATAGCCAAATAATCGGGGGAAGATAATCAGGCCAATCAAACATAATGGCTAGATTCTAATGCTAATTTTAGCATCATCAGGGCGAGGTATAAGCATGGAATGATCCAAAATGTCAAAATACAATGTTACAAATCAAGTTCATGCTAATACAGTATCTAAGTTAACTCATTAATGAGATAACGTTTCCAAAGAGTACATTTTTTAATTATATGGTAACAAAATGAAACATAGAATACCTTCTGAAGTCAACTTTGTTAATACAAATATCAGATAATTGTTGAAGTCTGGATATTTATTCAGTTCTTCCAGTTTCTGCAACATGTTAAGGAAAAAATAGAAGCTACATATAAATAGGTTATAAATAGACAAAAGATTTCAGTGCCATTTTCTCCACTGTCAACCGATTCTCCGACTCTTTTTTGTTTAGTGACTATTGACGAGTTTTAACGTTATGAATAAGAAACTTTTGGAAACAGTTATTTCCCCTTTCCCACTACTGACATAACTTCGTCATACCTTCATTCTACTCCTTACATTTTGTAATCTACAATAATTTGTACAATACTCATTTTTATTATTTATAATTCAGAGGAGAAGTGTCAAGAACTAAACAAAAGAGAAAATGTAATGCAAATGCATCAAAATGAATGCCAAAGCAAAATAATACTAATATTGAGATTGAGGTGTCATTTGATGCACTTCCAAAAAATGTACAAAATATACCTTAGTTTCAGGGCTCGACAAATCTGTAAAATTTTACATGCGCGATCAAAATTTTTACATGGCCAGAAGTCTTTCTATTCTATTGCATATTAATTAAAACATTTGAATTTGTCGTACAACATTAATCAGATACAAAATTAAATTAAGAGCTTCATATCTGAATCAAGAATTAGGTAAACTCCTAGGAGAGCACACCCCATTTCAAAATCGCCAATTTGGCGTCCATCTCACAGCATGATAGAAGCTGGGTTTCGATAAAATCAGGGTTACCAAGATTGCGTATTCATCGCCAACCATAGCAATGGGGTGGGCTCTCCTAAGATCCAACCAAGAATTATTTTAAAGTTAATCTAAATCATTAAAAAATTACATTACAAATAAATCACATAATATGTCAATATAAGGCCATAATTAAGTTCTAATAAAGTTTTGGAAATAAATATCTGATTAAAAAATTACATGCCATGCCAGGCATGTAAGAGTAGAAAACTCATGCCTGATCGGAATTTTTACATACCCTGGACGATATAATTTTCAAGCCCTGCCTATGTATAATATTATAACATGCAGAAAACCTCAAAGAAAATATGAAGCTTGCAATGTGAGATATAACATCAAATCAGATGATTAGTGCGGTGAGGCATTATTTTGATTTGAATCAACGTTCTCCATTTGCATCCAACGCTCTCCATGCAAATTTCTCCATTTGCATTAGTGTTTTGAATTCTCAATTTCATTGAGACTGTTTGTATTTTTAATTTACACAATATTAATAGTGTTGCATGAAAAATTTTATTTCTATCTCCCACATAAGAGAATAACAAAACGTATAATATGCATGTGTTACTTACAAATGTTAAGAATTAAATAACTAACTTAGTAATCAATCAGTCACACTTTTCTCCACCAGACTCCTACCTGTTAAACAAGGCCTTAGGATTGCTTGCACATGGAGCTGTAGAAATTATCACTTATTGAAATATTTGAACAAACAGAAGAGCTAGAATTTGTAAAAGGGGATTTAGTTAAGCCTAAAGTGTGACAAACAGGGGGTAAAAATATTGAAAAAAGTTTGACCTCATTTTTGAACATTTTTTACGTGAAACTTTCCAACTGCAAATTATGTAAACATGTGAAATACATATACAAGCTTTTATAATGGGGAAATTTTTTTTTTTTACTTTTCATTGAAATATTAGAATGGATGAGTTAAAATGTAATAGGAAAGTTCAATCCAGTTCCTTAAACGGTGTACAAAAATTTCAGTGCTAATCATTATATGGTGATAATATCTATAACAAAGTACATCAAAGTGGAAATCCACTCGTTATTCTTGTTAAATTGCACACGACAGTTTGAACGAAGGAAAAAATGTATTTACTTAACATAAAAATACATACTAGTGCCAATAACATCTTTTTTTGATATCAAACTATCATAAAACAATCAATGGAATTAGAACATTGAAAACGTCAATTTTATGGGGGGTGCTTTTTTTCCCCCTTTCGCCTAAATAATTTATCAATATTTTCCTCTCGATGTCTTTTCACTACGTATACTACGATAAGTAGCTTTAAAAATACATATTTGAAATCTTTGTTTTCGAACAAGATATTATTATTAGAAACAAATGAACTTATATATATATTTATAAAACAGACGTAATCATAAAATAAAAAATAAATTTCCATTTGTTTATCGATAACATGATAAATAATCAGCAACGCAATACAAATAGGCTTAACAGATTAATAAGTAACTTTTTTTCTTTAACTTATGTTTGATTATGCAAAAAGGATACTTGTTGAACTGCTCTTTGCGTCGCTGTATCAGGAGATTGAGACTCTTTCAAAAGTTTTAAAATTTCCCTTAAACCTTCTTCTTGAGGCTGCCATGCCAGAGCCATGTTCTCTCGCATTTTGTAACACACAGCACCGGCTAAAGAGTTTTTCAAAGTCGGTGCTTCAGAGATTTTATTCTATGTACAGACCAATTAACTGTAAAAACAATTTTCAATCCTTAAACTTCATCATAAAATTATTTCCAATTAGTCATTTTTAACATAAACGGTCTTTCGCACCATCAGCACCAATTTCATACTGCAACAGAAAACAACTAACAACTTGTAGTCAGTTTTCTTCCAAAGCTCCATTTCAAGGCTCAGCTCAACCTCAAAAAAGTAAATATTACTTTCTATCGTAATTGCAGTAATATTTCAGTTTAATAATTAGAAAAATTGTTACAGCTTCCTTTTTCGAACATTTATTTATTTAATTATGACATTTAGATTAGTTTTAGTCAAACAAATCACTTGTTTATGACAAGTCATTGTGCTTAATTACTAACAGAAATATGTCTATTCGAAAGGTCATTTAAAGGCACCAGCTAAGTAATAATATTTTTTAAAAAAAATATTCCTTTTTGAAGAATTTTTATATCAAGAAAATTTGCTGATGGTGCTAATATGTATGAATTATTAAGCATGCATTGTGGCAACTTTCCGTTGGCGATGTGTTATTTGCATAGAATCCGAAAAATGAGTACAACAATTTCCCTTTTCTGGGGCGAACATTTTTTTTCTTTTTAACAAGATACAATTTAAAAGGTTTGAAAGCAAATATATTTTGGAATTTTTTTAACGTATAGATTATTGTTTTAGTGCATTTTGTTTGTGTCACTGCGAGCAAGAAATTTGTTTTGTAAATATAACCAAATGCATAAATTTATCTGTTTCCTGTCAACTGTTGTAAATATAATATTGTTCTGTAAAAATGCATAAATATCTTAATTTTTTATTTGGAAAAATTAGTTTTCATGATTTTATCCCTCTCTGTTCGAGTGTCGTGGATTGTGACAGAGTTGAACGCCCTCTAAAGTTAATGTATAAGTTTTATATAAAAGTTTTGCAAACTTTGGTAATGTGTTTTTTATATTTTCAAATGTTGAAAATTTCGAACAACTTTACAGCTTCTAAAGAATTGAAAGTGCAAAAAGCGTAAACTACAATTTTCCTTGAACATTACTGAGTAATTGAACCAAATCGTTTAAGAAAAGATGGAAGAAAATATTTCGTACTATAACATTTAGAAACTCAATTTTGCATCACTTTTTAACGCACGCATTCTGTACATTTCGACACGACACATTTATAATATTTTTAAATTTGCAACTTATTTGTGTGATTTCTTTTTTTTTTTCAATTTATATTGTGTGCTATTTAAGTTGCTAGTTTACTATTATCTGATATCCTTAATGAATAAATTAAATCAATTTCCCTGAATAATTGTTGCTCTTTTATTTTCATTTCAAGGGCTTCTTAGAGCTCAATTAATATTTTTTCAAATCAATTGCTCTGTATGTTAGGTGTATAGCTGTTTTTTTATTTTTTTTTTCATAAAGCGAAAGACTGGTAACAGTTAATGAACTGGTTAAAGTAGTGCGTAGCTAATAAGTTTTCCAAATATCAAAATGCAAAACCTAGGGGCAATTTTCATTAAATGGAGCTTGTAGGAGTTTATAAAAACTATATATAAAATAGAAATAATATGCAGCAGGATAGCACAAAATAATATCTGTTATAGAGGTTAAATGCACCACGTTGATTTTTATGATCATCAATAAACGTTTTAAATTTAAAAGAAACAGTTTGAAAAGTCATTCAACTTTCTGTATCAAAGGAAAGCAGTACGCTATAGTCATTCAGGGTAACTTTGAGCCATGGGGGAGTAATTTTGCACCGCTTCATATTTTTTAGAATATTTGACTTCAAATAAAACTAGAACACGCCCAGTGCTAATCTACTCTCTCCGAACAAGGTTATAAAATCATAGTTTAGATTATTGAAAAGTTTTCTGGAAAACACACATCTCTAACAGTACCGAAAAATTACCATATACTACAATTTACATATAATACAGGTTTGACAAATTTTATCCATAGGGTGGGAAAAACCTGGTAAAACAGTCCCAGAATAAATAGTATTAACTGTGTCCGTTTATTTCTTTTTACAGATTGAAAGTAAACTAAAACATCAGATAACGAAACTTTGAAATCATAGTGTAATTTAAACATGAAGTTAAATGCGTAATAATTTATACATTAACAGTATTTTATGAAAAAAATACTAATAACAAAATTAAAAATGAAACTATATGCAAAATGTATAGCAAATAAATAGAAAATTAAATGAGCTGTTCCATTTTCTGCTGAACATTTTCAAAGTGAGGTGCAATACTTGGGGCTGGGTACTGCATTGCACTTTTATAATTATTGTTTAAGATGTAGGCATTGACAATGCCATTAGTAAATTTCAGGGTTTAAGAAGTATGGTAAAGATACGGAAAAATGAAAGTCTCTATTTGTTCTTTTTTCCAAAAACAAAAGGAAGAAAGTTAACCAAGTTGCCTTATAAGATATTATAACAAGTTTTTTAAGTGTATAATTTTCAGTATTAACTACTTTTCTAATTTGTAACTTTAATTTTCATTAAATGGTTGATTTATTAAACAGTAAAAAAAATATATTCAATAATATCCCTAAATATTACTTGAGGTCCAAATTAATTTATAGGCATTGCTGCACATTATTTTAGTATAATAAGTATTTTTTCCCTAATAACTACTGCACATTATTTAAGTACAATAAGTATTTTAGCCATTTCTTTTCCCATTTTTTCCCTTGTTTTTTACAGTCTTTGCCATCATCCTGGCAAAAATACCAGCTTTGAAATAATAGCAGTATTATTACATAAAGCATTTCATGTATATTTTCGGAATTAAATATATTAATAGAATTTTTTTTTTATAGTAAGTGGATTACATTACACTTAAATTGCAGTTTGATACCTTCAAATGAAAATGCAACTTTGTTTCAGTTCTGACATTTTATAATTTTGCTCCATAATTTCCAATTTAACAACAACTGTACTGCATTTTATGCATAGTTATTTTGCTATCACAGTTCAATTCATAAAATAGCATACATTATTGAACAAAAAATGTGGTAAAAATATCCCCAATTCCCAATCATTTTTTGGTTAATCAATGTTAAGCTGCATTTCATTTTATGGGTTCAACATTTCTACTTTGTTTTAGATTTAGTAGAAGATTTTAATAATTTCTTATCATGCATAATTGTTCACTAATATTTTCCATCTTGAATGTATAAATCCAAAATATTTTTCTTTTTTAGAGTTCTTCTTGATGTGAAGTTATTGGACATAAATATAGATTGACTAACATGGATGTTAACACGTGCTGTGTTTGTAGCTAAAAAGTTTCCTGAATATTGCTTTTTTTCTTACTGTTTTAAATGCATATTTGGTTTTATTGAAATAAATTATTAAATTTTAATTTGGTCTGTGAAGATTATTGTACATGTTTAACCTACATTTATATTACAATATGCTTCTTACTGTTATTATAACCTTCACACTTGGAAATTTTGTTTTACAATTGCAGTTTCTCTTTTTCTCCATAAGTTTTAAGCTGCATATTTTGAAAAAATAAGCATAGAATATTTCATATTAGTATTTACATTTTGCAATACTTCTGTGAAAAATATCTTTTATTTCTATTGTCTGTAATTCTGTTTTTTCAACGTACTTATAGTATGTGTCCCTAGAATACTGGTTCATATAAAAGAGACTGGTATAATGTGGCGGGAAAATTGTGATTTTATTTGTATAACATGCTAAAAGATGCTCTAACATGGTTGCATTGAAATTTTATACATTTCTTGTAAATATATATACAGTACAACCCTAATTATCCGAAAAGCACGGGACCGTAACGTTTTCGATTAATTGAGGTACCATGAAGGTCTTCGGATTGAAGTACATTTATTTTCCAGTTCGTGTGCTTAGCCTCGGGACTCGCTTATGAACTGTCGTCCAATATGACAGATAGCACAAGACAATACATGAAAGATTTTATTACATCACAAAGAAAGGAAATAACAGAAATACACCCAGGGCAAGGTGGGAATCGAACCCACGACCTCGTTACTGCGCGCAAGCAGCGGGCGGAAACTGGTACTAAGACCGCTCGGCCACCGAGGCCCCAGGTCTTCGGATAAGCGCATTGTGCGCAAAAGCCATGTTTGTAACCAATATGTTCCTCACTGCGCATAGAACTTCTTCCAACTGCAGAATACAATGGATTGCCAAGCAGATTAATTGGTTATGAACTTGAATGTAACATAGTTGTATTAAATTCTGTACAAAATATTAATATTTTACGTTTATGTCATTTAGTATTATATATTTTATCATGTACTGACAATATTTTTTATAGTTATGGAAAGAACGAGCCATTTGTCCTTTATGAAAAAAGAATTGAAAAGAAAAACAAAACATTTGTCCGTTATGGGAAAAAACGACCCATTTGCCTTTTCGGTTAAGCCGATTTTCAGATAAACAGGGTTCTACTGTATATATTATTCAAAAATCATAAAATATTTTGTCTTATAGTATCTTAAATGAAGCATGAATATTAAAGCAAGTTATTTTAAGTGTAACAAGTAAGTTAATCACTCGGGGCTCGAAAGACTTATGCATTAATAATCTAAGCAGCTCGTGCAACAAAGATTCATAATACAGAATGGTTCCACCATGTAAAATCGGAATCCTGTTGATTATTTGAAGGTTTCTTCTTTTTTTAATTCAGTTGATACCATTATCTATGATCACTGTTATCATTTTATTGTTTTGTTGTACTTATTCAAACCTCAATTAAAGTAAATTTTGTGATTCATGTTGTGTTCTGCTATAAATAATGATCCGCCAGACAATTACAGTTAGTATATGGAGTTCTTTTAGCAGCCGGCAAATTCTAGTCCGTTATAGATCAAATTTTTCTACCAATGAAAAATTCTCGAGTTTTTGCATGCATTTTGTAAATGTAGTTCGTTCATCGTAATCAATCCTTTTAAATGTTTCAGATTCAGAAAAGGATATTTTTCGTACTTCACGTGAAGCAAGATTCGTAACGTCAATTTCTCTTCCTTGTCACCTGCAAAACTATGGTAACAATTTTCAAGCTATTGGTGAAAGTGGTGCTTATCAAACTCAATATAGATCTAGACTTGCAAGAAGTAACCTAGCCTCTAATCTCTCTGTCAGATCTGATGACTGTGATAACTCATTTATGTTTCCGGATTCTTTAAGTTTAAAAGCACGTTCTGTGATTCGTCCAGACAAAAAATTGTTCAAGTGTGAAATCTGTGACATTCAATTCAAAAAGAAATCAATCTTAAGAATTCATGCTATGAGGCATAGAATTTCTGCTGCGAATATCTCTCGTTTTTTCCAGTTTTTCTTGAAGTTGGGTACAATATGTGTTTAAGTTCATGTTTGAGAGATATGGGAGTAAAATTGAATAGAATATTGCCTTTAAAATTAAATATCTTAGATCCTAAATTTTGCATGCTACATTTAACTTTGTAATTCTTCTAAGGAAGTATTTGAATTTTCAAAAACTATTTGCTTTAAATTTCAAGTTGCTTAGTCTTTAGCAGTGAAAAAAAAAAAAGAATCTGATATGGAGCATTTATGATATGAATATTTTACTTACAGGAAACTCGTGATTAATGATTATCATAATTCTTCTAAAATGCCTAGCACCAGGGATAAGAATTGTTTTAATGTAAGAACATAATTAGCAATCTTTACTTGTATGAAGGTTATCAACTTGAATTATTAGATCAGATTTTTCTGCAAATCACTCTAAACATATTAGTCTTTCTCTCCCACCTATTAGAAAAGATAATTGTTTTGCTATTCCTATTTTATATTTATTTATATATATATATTTATTTTACTTTCTTGTTGTTATTATCATTTATAATGTACTCTTGTTTTTGTCTTTTATAAAATTCTAGTAGTATTATGATATTTTTTACAAATCTGAGAAAATGCATTTTTTCCCCTTAATAACTATAAAAGTTTCTATAGTTTTTTTATTTAATTCAGTACAGTTTAATACTTAAGTGCTCAAATATTAATTTATATTGTTTAAGTTACAGAATGCAGGGGTCGTGCCAGGGGAATTTTGGGTCCATTTTCAGACCCATCACAAAATTCGTATATAAAAAAATGTAGTTCCAAATCAAACTTATCGCAGAATTACAGTAGGCCCTCGTTATATCGCTCTTGTCGGGGGACAGCAAAAAAGTGCGATATATCCGAATGCGCAACGTAACCAATGTCGTTAGAAATAACTCAAAAAGTACAAGTAAATTAAGTGTCAACGTAAAAAAATTAATTTAATCTTACATAATGACAACTTTCTTAATCAAAATAGCAAATAAAACTAAACTTACCAGTTGCTATTTTGATACACAGTTTTTACAATATAAATTCGGAACGTATTTCTTTTGCTTTTGGGTGAAATAAAAGTCCAGAGTCTTTTGTCAAGTAAAACAGCAACTGGTTTGTGTAGAGTCATTCTGCAGGCATTTATTTTGGTGAGTGGGAGGAGAGTTGTTGCAGCTTTTAACAGCAGCAAATTCAGAAGAAAGGAAAAAATTTCTGTTCGATGGCTTTGTTTAATGGGGGAAAAGGGACTTTACTGAAAAATGCAATATTTTTACTTTCGAGAGCTCAAACTTAAAATTTTGGGAGACGTAGAAAAAGCGTGATATATCCGAGAGGTTACTGTATTTATAAGTAATCGGAAAATAATAGTAAAATTGTTTATCACTATGTTTAAATTTCAAATTTTCACCAAATTATTTTTTAAATTCACGAAAACCGGACCCTGTTGAAATTGCTGGGTCGACCCCTGTAATATTATGTATGCATGTGCATCTCTTTAGATTGTAGCTTCATTGAATTTGAGCTTCCTTTTATAATTAATCCTTGATGTATTTCATGTTGAGATTGTTACTATATTTGCAAACTAACAAGAATTCAATTTACTATTCAACTGAAAGATGAATGTTATTTATGTTAGTATTTGAGCAGCTCCCAACAGCTCTCCCCCCTCTAAATGTATTTATTCCTTGTTTTTTTTTTTTTTTTTTTTTTTTTTTTTTTTTTTTTTTATTTAAATCTTGGGTCCTTAAAAGTCTTTTTTTTTTTAATTTTTGATCCATTTTTTTTCTTTAAAGAGGAGCTTGCAAAATGCACCCAATAACCTTACATTCTGTATGAATGGCAGGGGTTTTTGCTTGATTTCTCTACTATAATATTAGTATAATTCCATTTTCTTTATCATATATTTGTGCTTTCATGCTCCCTTCCTTTCTTATAAGTTTTATTGACATCTAATGTATCTGTGAGATTAAGGTTCATATATCATTAGCAGATTTATAAATCTACTGAACAATACAAATGTTGTGCAGTGAAATTATGTGCAGTCCATTATATTTATATATCAGTCAACATAATTTAAGTCAATGTGTTACTTAAAATGCCTATCTATAACAACAATTGCGAAATTGTTCAAAATGTTGTTATGTGTGCTTTTTATACAGTAAAGTGTACTTCAAAAAGAAATATTTATGCCTTGCAAACATCTTCCTATTTTTGAACAGCGATCTTTTTGTTTCTTACTTTGTGAAGTTGGCAGCTGTGTTAATAGTCTTCTTTGTATCCTAAACAATGGAAACATCTAGAAAGGATGCAAGTTACATAGGCTCATTGTTTTGTAATCTTAAAGGCACACTGCAGAAAAGGATGTGCTATTCAGATTTTTTTTTCTTCAGTCTACAATTCCTCTTGACAATGCTTTTATTGAAATTTTCACCAGATACAGAAAGTATAAAAATAAGTTTTTTTATGACCAATCTTTTTGTATATGCTTTTTACAGCACTTTCCTTTTTGTTATTATTAGGCACTTACCTGGTGGTTTTTCTCCCTGCAGGGAAACATGTATAAATAGTGTAACTTTGCAAAAATTATGTGTCAAAACTTCTATTTGAAATACCTTGTCATCCCTTATGTTGTATGAATTCCATATACACACCTATAGGCATTGAACAGTGACATTAATTATTCTCTAAGAAAGCTTTAAAAAATTTTAGAAATTGTTGCTAATGATAATCAACAATTTCTTTGCATTGAATTGCTGTGTATTCCAAAAACAATATCTCCGAAAATGAATTTAGGGGTTTTAAAAAGTTGTTGGGCAACACACAACAATTATAAAAAAATAAAGGAAACTTAAATATGAGTCTGTAAAATGATTGCAACCAATTTTGGTATAAATTTTAAAATTCTGTTGTGATTAAATGATTAAACTTTTCTCTAAATAATATGTATTTATCTATGTCAAAATTTTCATTCAATTCTGTTTTGCTTTTATGGGCGGAAACAGATACTGGTTCAGTATTAAAGTATTGCAATTATCATTAAATTTTTGAACTTAAGGCATTTGTATTTTGAAAATAGGAAAGTGTTTCTCTTTGCACTAAAAAAAAATTGTATTTATTAATTAAAAATTATGCCTGAGGCAATTCAACTAGAGTATAAAATGTTGTTGATTTTTGAATTAAATAATTCTAAAACTATTTGCATTTGTAAATGTTTTATATGAGCTTTTCCACTAGAAAGTTATCTATAATTCATTCAATTTTCTAGTAAATAGTTTTTGGTTTGTGAAAGTTTGAAATGTGCATAAAAGAAATTGTTCCAAACAGCAGTATTTTTTTTTTGTGAGATTAGATTTTTTTTCCCTATTTGCCAATAGTTATAGCTTTATTAATATTTTATTACCTATGTTTGACCTTTCTTAAGGTTCCTATTTTAGTCCCTCTTCTAGACCTCGAATAGTCTTTTTTTCCCCCTATGGACAAACTGGAAATCTGTTGGGAGCCCTGTATTTGTTATTCTTGTTTTATTTATATCTGGCCTTTTCATTTAATTACTAGTATTAATTCAAGAGTGTTCTTTTGTATAATTTAAAGCTAGAAATTTGTTTTTACAAATAAAATAAATATATATTTATAAATGTTTTATATTGTTTGTTAATTTTTAAATATTAAATATATGCAAGACTGTTTAGTTTCTAAACGCCATTTGCATTTGAACAGCTTTTTTTTTAATTATGTAAAAAGAAATATTAAGATCATATGAGGTGCAAAGGGATGTAAGTGACCAAAAAACGATTCAAAGAAAAACACGTTCAAAGTTTGGATCTTATGAGACCTTTAACATTAGTTTTTTTCTAAATCACGTTGAAGCGGTGCGCCTGTTCGAGCTATCACTTGCATTTCCTGTGACAGTATACAATGGTGTTTTTCCTGTCATTTGCACCAGTTATTTCTAAACTTTCAATTTTGTCACTTACATCGTTTTATTTCTGGGTGCCTCATATGCAAATGTAAAAATTTTTATTTTATGCCCAGCCTGCAATGGAGTGGGTTCGTGTTTAATCACGATTTGATAGTGTATGAAAATTCTTGCTCCTAAGTGCAAAATTATGCAAACTGTATACAAAATTCTAAATTTAAAGAAAACATTATTCATTAAATTATGTAGTATTTGATAACTAAGTAACTTAAAATTAACTTTAGCAAGGAGAAGTCCTTTTATGAATTCCTTTTCTTTGTTAAATATATATATGTATGGTGAGTGCACATACGTATAAATGCATTATTCATTAACATTTAAATGCATGCTAGTCTTTCTTAAAATTATTTTTCTTGAACAATTTTATTCATCACGATCATTATTTTTTTCCAAAATGACTTTTTTCTTCAGGAGGATGGGGGATAAGTGATTTATAATGCATAGGCGATAGTCTCCGGAAATTTTCGTTACAGGCTTGGAGGAAAATTGACTCGATTAAAATCTATTTAGTCCACTTAGCGTATTTAAGATAGTGACACTTTTAGATATCCAATGCTTAGCCTTAACAACTGTATGTAGAATGTGCTAGTAAAATGCTTTTTCACATTACAATAAACCATTTTATTGTATCTGGTTGACTGAGTGGCTGAAATCTAATCATGCATATCCTACTGGAGAGGCTTAATGGTAAAGGAAGATTTCTCTTTCGAAAATACTGTAAGCATATCCCTTGTTTACAAAATTTCACCTAATACTGTTCATTAAAAATTATTTGGTAAAATACAATTGACTATGGAAATTTTTGTTTAGTAAACAAAATTCTGCATCAAGAGATGCATAAAACGTGGCATTAAAATACTAACTACCACCTCGGCATATAAATAATACTAACCACCATGTATAGCTCAAAGGATAATTTGAAGTCATTTTTACCGACCTTATTGTCTATGGTTGTGAAATAAAAAATGACAAGGAGAATTAACTTTCATTTTTTTGACTTGATAAATGTATTTATTCTACCAAAGTCCAATGGGATTTCTTTGCTGCCAAATTTTTCTGTTTGTGCTTAGCTTCTTCATTGTTGAAACAATGAACCTAGAACTGATTTATTGTAGCTTAATTTGACAAAGTGATTTGATTCCAAAATACTTACATCGTATTTTTCGTCACGGTTCTAAGATGCAGCGGTTAAGCAGGATTCTTATGGGTTCAAGGAAAACCGGAAAATGTCATAAATTGAAAAATGGGATAAAATGATGGGAAGGTTAGGTCAATAATGTGTATATATATTTTATACATGTATAATTGTTGTGTGTTATTTCAGAAGGTGCTGTGTTTGGCCTTTAATTTTATTTACATAGTTCTTAAAACATTTCAAATAACTTAAAACACATCTGCGATATTTCCAGCAGCTTTCAAGAGTATATGTAAATTTGTTGATTTTGTGCTCTCAGACTTTTGTATAAAACTAAGTAATGCCTTATCTTTTCCTAATATGAATTGTTCCGTTTAAATCATATCGGCAAACAATACTGTGTGTATGTTCTAGCTAACTTCCTAAAGGGAAATGTGTAATAAATTTAGAATCAAGTTCCAGAGGATACTGCTAATTTTTATCTAATTTTAATTAATTTTCTTTCTGTAAAATGTATTGTCCGTGAAATAATATTTTACTTTTAAGTATTGTCTGTCTGCAAGCCCATATCCAGAGCCCCAAAATTGTTTGCAATGTAGTATATATTCCTTCCTGAAAGTTTCCTTAACTTAAGTGGGTCAAAGTCAGCCCCACCCCACCCACCCCCAAAAAAAAAAATTGAATACGACCTTGTCTGTCTGCACAAAACAATATCTGTAGGTTTCTAAACAAATGTGTAGACACTTTGCAGTTTAAAGATGCAAGATAAGCTTGGATTTTTTATAGTAATGCTTAAAATAAGTGAATTTATCTGTTTATTAATTTTTTTTATTATTAGCGGAAACCACATTAAAATCTATCAATGCATGATTTTTCAATACAAAAAAATTACTATCTGCAACTTCAAATATTTTAAAAATGTAAATAAGTACTTTTATTTTCCACTTTAAACAAAAAGGGGGGAAATGTTTACATCTATTCAGAAACTTAAATGCATTACTTCTTATACAACAGAGCTTTGTATTTCTATAAGTGAATGGGGAAAGTTTTTAACAGTTCGTCATTTCAAAATTTTCTAAAGGGTATATTTTCAGTGTATCTTATTTGTAAAAAACAATAAAAAATACATAAGAACATGTATAAATTCAATGTACTGTTTTGAGTTCGCCCCCCCCCCCCCCCTCCCCGGAATCAGGAACCTGGTTTTTTAAATGTGAAAATAAACATTTTCTATTCCAAGGCAAACCAGCCCTGTCAATTGTTTTACATAGTGGGTTAACCAACTAATGTTTTATGATGTGATAATGAATGAAAACATTCTTCAGGTTCTGATGATCTAATTTCTTCAGATTCGAAATTTCTGCACTGGTAACATGTGATTGTGGATTGAGTTAATGTTGGTAGCATGTGATTGGGTTTAGTTAATGCTGGCAAAATGTGATTGGATTTAGTTAATGCTGGTAACATGTGATTGGATTTAGTTAATGCTGGTAAAATGTGATTGGATTTAGTTAATGCTGGTAACATGTGATCGGATTTATTGAGTAATAGTGTGTAACAAGCATTGTGCTGTTTTGTTGTTCTTCATTTGTCTTTCTCTTGTATACCAATGCTTTGCAACATCTAAATTTTGAACTATTTTTTTCACCAGTATCTCTAAAAAGTAATTAATGATCATATGTATGTGTGCTTTTAAAAAAAAAAGTCCTAACTTCTAAATGATTTTTTACTTTTAGGTTCTGAGCAATTCAAGTGCCATCTAAAAGCAAACTGTAACAATCAAAACAGAGAATTTGTAGATAATTCCCAATTACGATGTTATTATTGTAAAATATGCACTTATAAAACAGATCGATCATCAAACATAAAAAGGCATTTACTTATTCATACTCAAGAATGTCCTTTTATTTGTGATGTTTGTGGGAAAGCTTTTAATCAGAAAGCAAATTTAAAAACTCACTTCATATCCAAGCATTACCTATAAAACTGCTCTTTAATTGTGATATTTCTTGCACTTACTTAAAAAAGTGATTAAAATTCGTTATTTTATCTGTATTTGTTTCAGCTAATTTTTTGTCATGTTTAATTAATATTTTTTGCCATTTTATGGGATATTATTATTATTCCACATAATGAGTTTTTGAAAAAACTGATGGTTTCAGTTGATCTAATTAGTTAGCAGAAAAGGTAAAATAATTTTGTGTAAAGGTTGAACAATATAAAGTGGGAACATCTTTTTAAGGTCTTTTGATAAGGTACGTACACTTTTAAGTTTTCATTTCGTCATTGAAATTACTGATTTTAAAATGGAGCTAGCTCATATAATTTTATGTTCTATGGAAATTACTTCACCATGAACAGATTTTCCATCTAATCATCAATTCACACCAAGATGACTAGCATAACATTTTATCTAAATGCTATGCTTACGTTCATAACACATATGTAGTATCTGCACCTGCTCAAAATGAGATATCGGTGATTACAGTTTTAAATCTCTCTGTATAATTTATCAGTATCAAATCACTTGAATTGATTCAGTCGCCACTCGCTCAAATTTTATTTTTAATTTTTTTTCTCCAGCTTTTATGTGTTATATATTTATTTTTTTTTTTTTTGCTATTTTTGTTCATTATTAAACATTTCAAAAAAATTAACATAGTGCCTATGGGGAAATTTCAAACCTATATAAATCATGATCTAACAGACCAATTCGTGCTTTTAACAAACTTTATCGGAAAGATGTTTTGACGTAGAACAGGTATAGATATGAAATTCGACTGGAACTAAATGAGCCTATTTTTCTATTAAAGTTTTGATCGGGATTTTTAAGAATATTTTCGAATGAGTGAAGGAAAGAATATGTATTAACCAATGAGAAAGGTATATTTGAAGTAATTAAGAACTAAAGCTAAATGAGAGAGAGAGCTAGATTATAAATTTTAAGTCGACTGTATATAGGAAAGTAGGCTCATATAGTTCTAGACGGAACTTCTTTAGTATGTATTGTTGAATGTTTATGTTGTATATTTTTCCCCAAACTTAACTTGTTTGTTAATATTTCACTTCATTTTGCTCTGAATATCAGATGGAAATCTTTAATGTAATTATATGTATAAATATTGCACAAAGAACTTTTTTTATATTTTCCAATCAACAGAAGTATCCTTTAGGTTTGTTTTTTTAAAATGACCTACATATTTTTAAATGAAAATCGATAGACAACCTGATGTTAGGCTTCTGAAATATAGTATAACTGCATTTGCATAGCATTTTTTTTCTTCTTTCCCCAGCTTATTTAAAAGAGTTTTCTTATTTTAGGATCTGAAGTGTATAAATCTCGACTCTCTTCTCAGGTTTTTTCTCTGAATGCAGAATATTTTAAGATGCATAATGAGAATATGCAAATTGGAAGAAGATCGCCATTTTCGCAACGTTATAAGTGTGAGATGTGTAAATATGCAACAAATCGTGTTGCAGATATCAAAAGACATATTTTGGTACATACTCAAGAACGTCCATTTGTATGTTCAGTATGTGGAAAAGCTTTCAATCAGAAAGTTAATTTAAAATCCCATTTTATTTCAAAGCATCACGTCAATTAAATTATTTTCTTTAACTGTGGAGTGAAAAAATGTGGTTTTCTCCTTCAAGCATAGCACTTAAATGTTTATGTTAAATATAGTATAAAGTTATTGTAGTTTTAATAAATAATTTTTTTATTTAATTTACATTTCTGTATTAGAAATATATTATTTGTTTGATATATTTAAGCTCAGGGTTGGTCATATCATTATGATTGGTGTTCCTATTATTAGGAACATTTCTTTGAAAAAAAAATTTTTTAAATCACTTTTATAGAAAATATGTTTTGCATTAACTAACTTTTACAGTTTAAGAATAAAATTTGTTTACTCTTACTTTGGAGTTTCAATAAACACTTTTTTTTCTCATGTTATTTGAACATGGAGTAATTTGATTTTTATCTTGATTGTTTGTTAAGTCTTTGCATATTTGGCTGTCATATTAAAAAATGCTAATATATTCGTTCCTCCCCCCCCCCCAAAAAAAAAAGAATAATATAAGCAAATTTGTATGTTGAATGGTTACATTGTGTGCTAAAATTTCTTGTAGTAAACATGTTTTTTTATGTATGAAGTTTTTGTCTTCCTCAGAAGCAAAATTTTTTTATGAAATCAATTCATTCAAGCATATATATATAAATTTCCCCCTATTATTTAATATTAAATCTTAGTTCACTTATTTAAACTTTGGAATTGTTACAATGTATCCCATAAATGTATAAAATGTTAAAATTTTGAACTTTGTTTTCCCTATTTCATATTTATGGCTTGCATTTAAACCTGTTCAGTTTCAGCATATAAACTATAGTTAAATTACTTTTCTTGAATGAAAATGTATGTGTCTAAAGGTGGCTACAATGAGCAAGCATGCTTGTGCAAGCAAATTATGCATGTGTAAGCAGCATGCTTATGCAAATCTCGTACTCAGTCTCAAGTGTACTTGCATAAGCATTCTTGCACAAACATGCTTGTTAAGAATGTTTAAGTGTATGTAGTTACCTTTATTTAAATTATAATTGTAAAGCAAACTTTTCCTCTCTTATGTATCTAATTGTTGACTAAATATTGTATGATTTAGAAAACTTCATTTAATTATGCAAATTCATTACCAAATGGCAGAAAAAATTAATAGATTTTGAAATCTTTATTAAGGCTTTTGAAAGATGCTTTCAATTTTGCCAATGGCAATGTGCCTGTAGAAAGAGAGTCTATTGGTAACAAAGCTACAATAATGCTACCTTTAGAACGCTCCCCAAACCTTCCTCCATTTTCTATTTGCAGTCCCTTTAATTTTCTAGGCATCTCTGAAATGCTCTGTGTAGTGTTTTTCATCATCTCTTCTAACATTCATTTTAGTCCACATGCACTGGAGTTTTTGTAATATTGGTGGATGCTCCCTAAAATTATAAAACTACACAAAACCATGAAAATAGACACCTTGTTGATTTTTTCATTGTTAAGGCTATTTTCAGATTGTTAAAGGATTTTGCAGTATAGTGCACATTAAAATTCTAAGTGTATTTTTTGTAATAGAGAGCTATAAAGAGAAGTGATTGATGAAAAGCAAGAAAGAAATAATAATCTTCAATATTATATTGGGGCACTGAATCAAGGGGTAAAGATGAGGCTGTTTTATATTTATTCTAATTGTTCATTAATTATTGTATGATTTAGAAAGCTTCAGCTTCTTTTTTTTACTTGATAATCTTTTCAGGCTCTTTGATAGGATGTTACTGTCCCGTCTGCTGGAAGCATTTCCCTTCTGTGTTTTTAATGAGAAGACATTCATCCCAGCATCAAGCAAATCGTCGTTACAAGTGCCAAAATTGCTCATATGCTGCTATATCTACTGCACATTTAAAAAGGCATTTACTAACCCACACTCAGTTGCGTCCATTTCGCTGTTCACTATGTGGAAGATCTTTTAATCATAAAGACACTTTAAAAAACCATATGTATACTCATACTGGTGAAAAACCGTTCAGCTGCAATCAGTGCTCGTTAAAGTTCACACGACTTACTCATTTGAAACAGCACATAATAAAGCATCAAAGATTTTAGTGTTTATAAAAAAAAATGATGATCCATCAAGTTACATTAACTTTTGTTGTTGTTTTCCACTTAATCCATTTTGCTGTTCACTCTGTTGAAGATCTTTTAATCATATAATACTTTAAATAACCATGTGTACAGTAAAACCCTGTTAAAATGTGGGCATTGGGGGTGGGGGGGACACGTTTGCCACCCATGTTATAACATGACCGCAATATTGTGAAACTGTACCGTATAACCATATTCACCACATAATACTTGCTTTTGTTGCACCATTTTTAACTTCATCAATTACTCATAACTTTTCTTGTTCATTACCATTTTATTCACTGTAATTGCTGTGCAAGAAGCACACATCTCGACTGCAGTCGGTCTATCAAGCAATAGGTTATAAACCAATTGTGTTCAGAGAAGAAGGGGCTTAAAAATCTCATTATGTTATCAACATGAGATTGTGAAGGGGGAGAGATTAAGAAAAAATAGATTTGAAAGGGGAGGAATGTAATCAGTGCTCATTCAAGTTCACTTTACTTACTTATTTGAAACAGCATATAATAAAGCATCAAAGGTTTTTTTAAATAAAATATGATCCACTAAGCTGCATTAGTTTTGTTGTTTTCAGTTTAATTTTATCACGAATATGTATCGATATTAATCTATTTGAAATTTCAAGATTTCTAAAAGTTTGGGAACTTACTTTGATTTTCAAGATCTGAACTAAATGATTGTTTCAGGAAACATGTTTCATTATTTTTTAAATTTTTATTAAATGTAGTAAAAGATAATTGTTGGAATTCGATTAAAGTTGGTATTAGTTGTGATGTGGGATCATTTTGCCTTTTCATTTGTGTACATACATATGTGTGTGATATAATTCTGGTTGTCAGTGTGCTGCTGGATTGAGTTATTGGCACATTTCAAAATACTGTTTCCTGATTCTTTTAATTTTAATTATCTGTAACAAACTTGTTTAAGTTATTAAGGATGCCCTTTCAAGATAGTAGCGTATCAGTTGTTTCTTCAAGCTACATCACTACTCCAATCAACTTGATACTTTCTATTCTAAAGCATGTTTCTTTTTCTCTTTTGGGTCTCATATTTTAACTTCTATTGTAGTCTAAAGTCCATGTGATGTTTTTCTGAAAATGTCTCAATTTTCTGTATAGTAATATAATGCTGGAAAAAAAAGTTATTGTTCAGATGCACCATTCAGTATTTATTATAATTTGACTATTCAGTAATTGATGTACCTATATTAATAATATAAATGTTTGCATTGCATTATAATGTTAAAGAGCACACAGCGAGAGGTTTAAATTTCATTATCTGCTAAAGGACTAAGAGGTTCTTTAGAGTATTTTACTAAATCTTGTACTAAGTTTTATTACGATTTTCAACTAAGTGACCTAAAATATTGCATGTGTCTAAAGAATTATTTATTGCAAAATACAAGTTAATTTCTTTGTTGCTTTAAATGTATGTTGCAAAATAATTTGACTATATAGTAATGAATGTTTTGATCCTAGCTGGCAATAGGATTGCATTGTATGCTAAGGTAACTTATGTTCTTTTCTTCAACTTTAAATGCCAAAAATAAATGTTGCTTGATCAAAAGTTTATGAAAAATGTTATATATTTCATATATTTATTTTTCAAGAAAATTGGAATTTGTAGGCATTTTATTTAATACTTTGTTTAGTTTATGATTAATTTGGTTGAAAAATAGCTTTATACTTATTTAGTTATTGTCAAATTTATTGCAGAAGTAAAATAATTAAAATAAATTATTATTTTGAAAGTATTTTATTTTGAAAGATTATCTTAAAATATGAAAGTTAGCCTATACGTTTAAAAAAAGAAATTAATTACATTAAAATTAAGAGATTTTTTTTGCGTGTGTGTTTTAGTTTCTATAATTTTTCTTGAATTCTTTAATGTTTCTTTTAAATTAGTTTTTCCCCCTTTTGTTTAGTTTTCCATTTTTCTATGTAGGTTTTAGTTCTATTACATTTTATGAAACATATTTTGGCTCAACTGATGCAGTGAGATTCAAGGAGTGTAAGTACAGGAGTTGATCCAGAATTTATGACGGTCCCTTTTTTTCAATTTAAAAAGGTTTTTGTGAAAAATCAAATAATTTTGTGAAAATTCAAAATTTAAAGATACAGTGATGAAAAAGTTTACAATTTTTTGCCGCTTATTTATTAAATGACTCAGTAAAAAATATGATTTGGTAGTTTGGAACTTTGTGAAGGGTCCAAAAACAGACATGAATTTCCTGTAACGCAGCCTCTAAAGTAAAAAATGAACTATTTTGAGTGAATGCATGTAAAGTTTGAATTATATGGGTACTTTCAATGTAATTTTTTCCCAGAATCATGCTGGTTAACAAAAGCTATTTCTCTTTCCACTGTTTGTTCTGCCTGTCATTTGCATCAGTTATCTCTAAATTTTCAATTTTGCCACTTACACTCCTTTGCTTCTCAGTGTTTCAATAGATTCTTTAGTTGCTGATGTATCAATTTGTTTATTTATCATATCCCAATTACTCCGGGTTTTCTAGTAGTCTCTATCACCCCCTTAATTTAAATATTTTTAAGAACTTTCATTCTTTTTTTTTATTTGTATATGGTTTCGATCAGTAATTAAAAGTCATTGATCATGACAGGCTCGTCATTTAAAACTTTTTCGGGGGTGGCAAACGGTATTTTCAATGCATAATTTAAGTAAAAAACAACAAAATGCATAAATTCAATGTATTTCTAAAAGTTGGGGGCAGGGGGGGGGGGAATTAACCCTCCTGTTCGTCCAAATGACGGGCCTGATCATGGACAATAATAATTTTCTGTTGTGGTAATGAAATTACTTACTCATCTCAATCGGCCAGTGATGTTTTTTCTTAATAGGAACTGCATGTTCTAAATCAATATATTAGAACCTTCTGATTGACCAATTGGATACTTTATCTGCAGAAAAATTGCTGCAAAACATAATTAGTATAAATGAATTTTCTTGAACTGAAATAATTGGATTAAAGATATTTTTTACAAAAGAAAACACTGGCAGTCCTTTAATGTTATTGCAAATTTTATGGTTTTATGCTTAAAATATTTTAGTTCGATTATTAATTTAACTTTGTTTAAAACATCACTGTATGCTTCATAATTGTAAAATTAAAAGATATTGCAATGAAATTTGATTGTAACTTTTATTTTGAAATTAAATTTTTTTATTTCAAGTTCTCAACTATCTAAAGCTAATTTTTTCTTTCAGAACTCTCTGATGATTATGTTAACAGCTCTACAAGTCAAGATAGTTCTTTAAGTCTTGCAAATTTTGACTTTAACAGTGAATATGATGACAAAAGCGTTCGCTTTTACTGTCCAATTTGCCCATATAGTGCATGTCATTACCATCAGCTGAAAAGGCACAGCATTAAACATAGCGGAGAAAGGCCTTTTACATGTGAGACATGTGGCAAATCTTTTACCAAAAAATGGCATCATAAAATTCATTTGAGAGTACACACAGGTGAAAAACCATATGCTTGTGATGTATGCCCGTCAAGGTTTTCTGATCCCAGTGCGTTTAGAAGGCACCAAGCAGTTCATAAAGTTAATTTAATTGAAACAGAATAATCAGGAATGACTGTGGTCTGAAACATAATAAATCTACTTTTGCAGATACTGATTTTTATGTATGAAAACATTTGTCAGTGTATTTCATATCCTAGCGTGTTGCTGAAGTGGCATTTATTATTTTTGCATTTGCATCATGTCATTATATTTTCTATTTTTGTAATGTTAAACTAACAACATGGAACTGAACAATCTCTTAGCTTATAAGTATAAAAATCTCATTATTATTATGAAAAACCTGCAAAAGAATTCTTGTAATTTTTTTTTATTAAAATTTTTTCCTAATTGCATTTTATCTATCATTTTGACATTTCTGTTGTGGAAATAAGGCCAGATCTAATGCTTTATTTTTGTTTGTTTTTCATCTGGTAAAAAGTAAAAATGCCAAAAAATATTATGTAATTGTACAATCTCTTAACATATAGATCTAAAATGATGAAGCGAACCTGTAATCGAGTTCTTGCAATTTTTTTTAATTAAAATTTTTTCCGAAATTCATTTTAATATTATTGTTGTGGAAATAAGGCCAGATAAGAGCATAATGCTTTATTTTTTGCTTATTTTTTTTCTGATAAAATAAAAATGTATTTGTTAGTTGTTAAAATATTCCTTGCTTCAAATATATTTTTAATGCCGAGTTGTGTGTAATTAAAATGGATATTATTTTATGCATTAGCATCTTACGAGTAAATCATTAAATATCTGAAATTTTGAAGAGTACAAAATAATTATTATTAATCTACGTATGTTGACAAAATGCGATTTTACGGTTTTAATTTGTATCGCCTTACTGTAATTAATAAAAACTTGGTAAATTTCATGTTACTGATCTGAAAAATTTTCTCATGTTACTATGTGATGACAGGTGTCATTTTAAAACTGAAAGCAATTAAATCCTAAGTCTACCTCTGAATGCTGGGTTCCTTTTTTTACTGTGTCACTTTTTGTCTTGTATATGAATGTGTTGCAAAATTACAATCAAAATAAAAGTAATTTGTTGTGAATCTTTTTAACATTTTGGTAAAAGTGTACTATTTCAAACAGAATTGATGCTCCATTACAAACTCCTTATCATTTTAAATTTTTTTCAAATTGAATGTTTTTTGGAAAGGAAAAAAAAGTTTGTAAATCAAAATTAGAATCAAAAATATTTTTCTTGATAAATGAGCAATAGCAATTTTGAAAATAAAATTACATGTTATTTCTACCGGAATACAGCATCAGAAAATGCTGTTCAAACAGAAACTCATTAAATGGGTTATTTTATTGTTGTTTTTCATTTCTTTGTTCTCTTTGAGATCCAAAGTAGATGCTTTGAAATTTTATCTATGGAAAAATTTATAGTAAACATTTCTTGAGTTAATGAATTCTAAAGCAAAAAAGCTTTGATTTCTGTTTTAATGACATATGTTGAAGAATTATTGGGTGAAATTACTAAAGATAGATTTTTTTTTTAAATCTTAGATTAAACTTTAAAGCTGAAAATCTGTCTGTCTTGTTATTCTTTTGTTAAAGAAATGGATTTAGCATGGTGGCTTGTTATTTAAAAAATGATTGAATTTTCAACTACTTTAATTAGCCTTGTTTAGAATTTGAAGTAATTTATTATCCCATCATAGTGGTTATCATAGCTTTACACTCTTAAAATTATGATGAATATCAATAAAGTGACAATTTGATCTTCCCACCCTCTCCTCATTTTAAGTTTCTTAAAGTATTCAGTGGGAGCCCTTTCTTTCCAATAAATTTTCATTTAAGTGTCATTGTAGTATGCAGTAAACGGCAATCAACAATATAAATCTCTTTACATTTATTGTTAGATCAGTTAGTAACTAGAATTATTACTTATTGTTATTACAGTGAAGAAATTATATTTATATTAGTAATTATAATTATTACTTATTGTTATTACTGTGAAGAAATTATATTTTGGATAATGACTGGGGGGGGGGGGGGGTCTGCCCATCCCTCATACAATTAAAGTAAGAAATCAAACAATGAGGTTCAAAATAATTTTTTTTATTTTCATGTTTACAAGCCAAGTAGCATGTTTTCTTTTTCCTTTATTAAACTTGATAGTGAATTATGAGTTTAATTTGTGTAAAACTTTTAATATTGGTATCAGTTTCATTCTAGGAAACAATGGAATCTGCATGTAAACATTGTGAGCAGTAAATAATTATTTTCATTTTAATTAATATGAAGTATGATCATTATGATGCATGATAATGTATCATTTAGCATAATGTTGTGATACAGAGTACATTTGAATCAATGGTTAATTGATGAGATAGTTTTGTTTTTAACTTGTTTCTACCACAGATTGTACTCATATTTCTTGTAACAATTGTTTAAAAGGATATCTAATTGTTTTGTTAATCTGAAATGTAAATTTTCTTGAATGGAAAAGGTTAATGATTGATTTTTGTTTTGCAAAATGGTTTTAATATGCTTAAATATTATATGTTTAATGTTATATTTGTAAATGATCTTAAAACTATATGTAAAAATCGTTAAAAGTGCAAAATAAAAAAAATAGTTTTATGAACTGACTAATTTGAATTTGTAACATCTTTATGTTTGATGTTGACACATTTCAAATGTCTCTAATAGTGAAAGTAAGGCACTATATCTTATAATATAATATCTTATAATATGTAAATTTTTCAGCTAAAAAATCTTACAGCTTTAAATAAAAAGGTTCAATAATTAAGGCCTGTCTTAAAATATGAAAATATTTAATATTTTTTATAGCATTAAATGCAATTATTTATTATAGCATTAAATGCAATTATTTATTATTAGTTTGTCAAAAGAGAAAAATGTTGTTTTTACATTAAAAATTGTTTGAAACTTTGTTTCTAAATATCACTTTACTTCTGAATGCATGAAAAATTTTGCTTTTATGATTTCTGAAAACAATTTTTAGTTTAAAATATTTTGACAATTTAAAGCAATTCAAAATAGTTTATTTTAAATATGTGCCTATTGTTCATTTTAAATAAAATGCCTAAATGTGCTTTTTTTTTTTTTTATTTCTTATGTATGAGTTTAAAGGCATACAAGATGTGTATTATGTATGCTTTTAATAACACTTCCATTTTTTATATAATTTGCAATTTTTAAATTTAAATGAAATGTATTGCAGCACAAGAGAATTTAAAATGTTGAAAAAAAAATATTCATCCATGTCCATTGATATTCATTATAGATAATACCATGATTTAGTATTAAAAATTTTCTTACATAAAAACCATTTGATCGAAACAATATAATTTTTCAACATAAATATATTTTTTGATTGTTTCACCAGTTATTTCTTGTACTATACATACATAAAATTCATGTGTTTTAAGTTATTGTGGTCAATAATTTTTTGCAATCAATGTTTTTAAGATTAGCTGTGTTTGAGAAGATTTCAAAAATTGTAAGTATGCTTACACTGCTTATTATGTTGAGATACAGTATAACCTCGATTTGACAGTGTGTGTGTGTCATCTAGGGACTTTTAAATGTGATCTTTTAATCAAGGCTATTGTTAAATCTTTGAAATATAACATTCACCAAACCTGCTCTTAACATCTATTGCTGATTTGAGGAAATTGTTACATCGAAGTTATACTGTATGTTTTATTGAATAGATTTGATGTGTTAAAAGTTATTTGATAACCTTTTCTTTAAAAAGTTTAATTTTTTTATTAAAATTTAATGTAAGAAGGAAGTTAAATGTTATAATTTTAGCCAATTCTTAACTTTATTTTTAACGTGGAAAGACACCTAGAATCATTCTGTGCCTTGTCAAACGAGGAATTTGCCCAGGTATTATGGCTTAGCATGTTGCCATAATGATATTTCCATGCTTCCCTGATGTCACTTCCGCAGCCTGCTATCATCTTTTTTCAAAATAGAATTTTTTAAATTAAATCATTTCTACTCGCCATGTAACATCAAGCTCAGACAGGGTTCAGCTGAATGCTCGTCGTCATTCTCCAACATGTCTGAGGTGAATGGGTGCATTATGAAGCCAATACATCCCACCACTTCATGTTCCAGCAGGTTAAAAAGTTCTGTGTAGTACAGCCGTGACTTTAAAATAAATCAAATTACCAATGGCATGAACCACGTATGTCAGGGTTCGCGCGATCACGCGATTCCCGCAATATTTTTTGAAATCCCACTCAAAAAAAAATTTTTTTTGGGCTTAACCTTTAAAAATCCCACTTAAAATTTTGGTCAAGGAGGAAAATCCCACCTTGAATTTTTTCCCAGTGTGAACCCTGTATGTACATATACACATATACGTAAGAGATATTTTTATAAAATTATAATAAAAAATACCCATTAATTTAAAGTTTTTATGTCACCCAAAAAAATATTTCCCAATATTATTTCAGCAATTCAGGTTTTTATGTTAATGTGTGTCTTGGTTAAAATGTCTAAAATGTTTTTACTATGCATTTGCATGCTTGAAATTTTCACTTATAAAAAAAATAATCAATATAGTTATTATTTTTCAGATGCAAGTATTATCACTAATCAACTTTTGTTTTCGAAATTTTCTGAGGAGTTTAGGAGCATTTCAAATTGATTTGTTTTCCTTCAGAAAAGTAATGATTTCATTTTTTCCCTTTTGCTTACAAAGAGAGAGAAGAAAAAGTTCCGTATTTTTTCTGCATGAAAAGTTTTTTTTAAATGAAGATCTATTTTCTTTTCTGCATTATTTGTATACATGATCTTTCCTTTTTATATTTTCAAAAATATTATGTTGAGTTCATAAATTCACATGATTTTTATTTCTCGTAATTATTTGTTAAAATTTCTTATACTATGTATGGTTTTAAGAATGACTAGACTTTATTTTTGTTTTCTTTTTTTATGTTTATCATTTTACCATGGTTTAGTTTAGTTTGTATCTTTACTTAGGCTTTCAGATTTAAACCATTAATATAACATATTTATAATTTAGTTTTTCTTTTTTATATGCTTAGTGATTTTCAATATTAACACGTTAACTACTGAAAAAATATTAGGTTCCAAAATTGAAAATTTTGATATATAATTAATCAACTTCTATGCAAGTATTTCTTTTTGTTGTGGCGTGCAAAAATTTTATTCACAGTTAGCGTGTTAATACATATGTTCAATTTTTTTATTGTTATTATGTACCTATAAATGAAGATCTCACTAAAGTGATTGTTGATGCATCCAGACTAAATCAAAGGGAATCATTTAAAATTGCGACTTTATCCTCTGAAATGAAGCAATATTTTTCTTGACTCACTGTATTAAACTTTTGCTTTCATTATAGTATTCTTTCAATATTCAACTAAATAAAAAGTGTATTAAATATTTTTTTATTTTCAGCATTTTTTTATTGCACATGATTGAACAATAATTAGTTTATTTGCAATTATATGTCTCAGAATTTGTTTTATACTTTTAAATATGGGGGGGGGGGATTCTACTTAAAAAATAATTTTAGAACAATGTTTGCATCGTAACATTTTGTTCTTACCAATCGATGTCTATTTACAAGCACCTTTTTTTTTTGAATAATTATACAAATGCTTACACACACTCACAGGGTGATTTTTAAAAATATTCTCTTGTCCTTCAGCATGTTTTGTTTGTCGATTTAAATTTATATGCATAGTATATAATCGTCTTCTCAAAAGTATTTTCACAAAACCAACTATTTTGACAATTTTTTTAACCGTCAAAATGTCAAATATCGCTTGTTGCCTATTATCAACAGAATGTAAAGAGAATTTGAATAAGATTTTTCTGTAGCTTAAATAAAATTTTCAAGATATCTATGCAACAGTGTCTAAACTTTTGTTATGCATTTCATTTCAAAAATCCTGATTATTTTTTTTTTTTTCTTGTTATTTTGGAACACAAATTTATTTCAAATTAAATTCATTTTTTTAAGATTTATCACAGTTAATCCATTTTTATTTATTTCATTTTTCAGAGCCCTGTGCTTTTTAAAAATCTGCTACATCGGCAATTAAACCCATCTTTCTGTTGTTTCCTAGCTGCAAAAGCAAAAATAACAAAATAAATGACTATGAAATTAAGAAATAAGTTGTAAGGAGGGAAAGGATACTGAAATTTCTTCAAAAATGCCCAACTTTGAGTTCAGAAAGGTTACCATCCCCTCCGCCTAAAATAATTTGCTCTTCAAACATTTAACAAAAATTTTGATGCAAGATTCAAAATACCCCTTAACACATTGCTGAATGCATCCTTCACAATCGCTCTACTGGGATCCTTCTTGGGTAAACGGTATTTAATGCCATTTTATGCTATGTATGTTTTGATGATACTCTTGTTGCATTGTGTAATTAAAAAAAATTGATTTGTTAATTGATTTATTTTTAGCATCTCAGCTATATTTTTTCATGGATTCTCCTCCTAAAAGGGATTACAGAAGTCTTAGATACAAGTGCCAAAACTGTTTTTATGCAACAAATCGTCCATCCCATTTAAAAAGGCATTATTTAACTCATACGCAGGAGCGTCCATTTTCATGCACAGTTTGTGGGAAATCATTCAATCAAAAAGTTAGCTTGCAAGAACATTCTCGAATTCATACAGGTGAAAAGCCGTTTCAGTGCGAGTTTTGTTCTGTTCGTTTTACTCAAAGATCGAGCTTGAAAAACCATAGACGATTACATTTAAAATACCAAATTATAAAGGAAAATGATATCTAGATAATTTTTGTATAGTCGAAAAGTTGTTTAAACTTCTATAATATATTGTTCAGTGGAGTGAGTGCCTTATTTATTTTACATATGTTGTCTCATGCAATACAAGTACTATTTTCAGAACTTTCTTGAATAATAATTTTTAAAAGATCAAAAGTTTTTGTTGTGAAAGTATATTAATGTTTTATATCTAAATAATTAAAAAAATTGTTGTTCATATTTCTCCATTTTATCCAAAATATTAAAATGGGGTTGCATTGACACTTTAAAATGTTGAAATGTGCTTAATTTATCTCCTGCAATATATTCATGTGATTTTTTGTAATGTTTTTTCAGTGCTTGTTTTAAAAGTAGGGAATTCCTATTAAATTGATGTCGTCATACTTGCCTACACATATATTTGACCCTTTATACGACCATTTTTATCTGTTACTGCTATATTAATATAATTTGTGGCTTAGGATCAGTTTTAAAAAATAAGTTCATTAAGGCTATTAAAACAAATAACATACTTTCTATCCCACCCCACCCCCTTTTCTGTTTAAAAAATTAGTTCATTAAGGCTATTAAAATAAATAACTTACTTTCTATCCCACCCCACCCCCTTTTCTGTGGAGTATGCTTTATGAAAAATTGATATATTAGGTCATAAGTGTACTCCCCTCTGCCCGAAAAATTTAACTAATTAGAGACTGCAAAATTATTGATTATAAACACTTAAATTCAGTAAATTGGAAGAAAATTATATCCCACTTTATAAAGGGTTTAAAAAAAAAAGTATAAAATTTGAAATTGTCTGTGAATTTTAAATTTTTTAGGATGAATAATTTCAATCTTTCTGGATAAAATTTTTACTTATTAAGAAAATTTATATTTTCTGCGTTGTTTGCATTTTTTCTCTACTGAATTACATGTAATTAATGTGTTGAGCATAGTTTTTGAAGAAGAGACTTGTTTGTATATATAGAGTACTTAAAGCTGGAAATTTGGATAAAATAACATTTATAATAAATACAAATACAAAAGTGACAACCAGCAACAGTCTCTCTGAGCCCAGCTTGGCTGGTCCTAGTCAATTAATCCCCAATGAACATCAAGAACCCTCTTAAATTTTTTTACCCTACTGCAAGTAAGAGTTGCTTCCGGTAAACTATTCCAACTGCCTACAACCCTATTCAGTGGTGTAATCCTGGAAAAAAAAGTGGGGTGGGGGCCTTACGTTTATGAATATCAAAAAGGGGGGTATGCTTATGTTAAAGTTCTAAACAAGTGGGGGAATTCTTGTGTTAAAATAAAAAGAGAGGGGGATGCCGTCTCCCCTCGACTACACTACTGATCCTATTGAAGTAGTAATTTTTCCTAATTCAAGATTAGCCTGAGATTTAAAAAGCTTAAAATAATGACCTCTGGTTCTGTTTTCTGTGCATAGATGTAGCCTATCAACATTATCCAGTTTGATGAATTTAAATTACTGAATCATGTCCCCACTTATCGCGGATTATATTTACAAAACTTAAAATTTTCTAAAAAAACAATAGAATCCCAACTTGTGTTCTGATTTCAAGGAATTTCCTTTTCTATGCAAAGAAGTATGCATTCGGATGAAAAGCGTCATCCCGAAGCAAAACTTATAAAATAAATAAGAAAACTTTTATTGTATGTTTTTGTCCATAAGTTCAGGTCCCGGCTATCACATGGGCACCCAAGGCCCATTCTCTGGACATAGAGTTTCTAAAGGGCAGGAAAATGTTCCATAATATCATCTAAGTTTCTAGGAAAAGAATTATTCCAGTGTTTCTATTCTATAAAAATAAAGGACAAGAAATGAAAAAAATATTTTATCTTATAATAAGTGACATTCTGAACATGAGCAGGTTTCATACACATGTTTATGAATAAATAGTTTATTAGAACAATGGTAAGAAAAGACATATATGGTGAGGAAAAATGCTGTTTTACAATGTAGAATGCAATAGGCTTAAAATATGGAAAATGCAGTAAAAAAGAATTTTGCTCTAAAAGAGTTTTAAAGTCTTTAAGATAAAAGTCTCTGTAAATACTACTGTTGTAGAGTCAAATAATCAAAAATAAGGATAGAGAAATTGAGAGTGCCCTTGGCTCAGAAACTTGCCAGTCAGACCTTGCATAGGTACATTCTGTACATTGAAAAGGGGTTCCTTGTAACACCAAAACAAGTGTCTGCCATTTGAATGTACATGTGTATTGTATTAAGGTTGTAGTATCCTTTAGAGAGAGCTCGTGGTTTTATCTAATTCAGTGAACTCAGTAATTTAATTTTTTTGTTTTCAAATTCTGTATAATGTGTGCCAGGCCTTTAGGTGAGAATGCAATTGTTCTAATCCCTGTTTCTAAAATACTGGAGAAATGCAGAAGTGTGTTGTGTGTGTGTGTGTGATGTGCATATATTTATATGTATATTTTGGTGTATGAATGTAATGTTATAGTATAATTACTTAATTAGTTTATTGCTGTGTGTAAATATAGCTAAAACGTGTGTGTACCACTTGTATTCTCACTTAGCCATATATTAAAATGCAATATTATTGATCTTTGCAATTTAATACTTGTGCAATTTTTTACGAAAGGTTATCCTTTTACCAAAAAATAAATTGCTGTAAAATTAAAACTCATACATGAAGAAAAAAAGCTCTTCTACATTATCAAATAGATGTGTTGTTAAAAAAAGCTAATTAAATTGAAAAAATATAAAAATTCATATGATTCATCCATTTATTTACATTTTTGTTTACTAGATATTATTATTTAGTAAACCTTAGAATCTTTCTCTTAATTATCAAACTTTCTCAAAATTATATTCCAAATCAATGCAATATAAATAAACTATCATCTGCACTTACCTAAAAAAAACCTGGCTAATAAGAAATTTACTACTTCAAAGCAATTGTTTTAATAGGGTAAAATTTCGCTTTTAATGACAAGTGGAATTTCATTCCACATTTTTATCTTGTGCAATATGTATAATGTATAAGCGTTTGTTATATTCAGACAATTTGCCTACTGTAATGAAGTTTTTGGGCTTCAAGAAGTAATTGCTATATGAGTTTGAAAGTAACTGAAAGTGAAGTTTAATCTTAATTTGGATCTTGTGCTTTCTGTGTTTTTTTTTTTTTTTTTTTTTAAATTGGAATGCCTTATTAACTATTTTTATAAAAAATATTCCATTAATATGGTATATAAAAAATTCTTGAAGCGTATATTTTTACAAAAATTTTTGAATAAAGTACTTTTTGAAAGCATGTTTTGATAAACCTAAAAGAAGAGAATGCTTATCTCTATAATTTAGATTTTCTAAACTATTCCAAATGTTTTTGTATTTTTTTGACTTGTAGCTCTCTATTAGTCTATCTTTTTGTCAGGTTTGGTCACCCATCCACTTCTTCAATTGTTACTCTTATCGCAGTAAGTAAGTTGAAATATGTTGTGCTCTGCAGGCGTCAGGTAACTGGAGTTTTTTTTATATGGTGGGCCAATATCTTTAATTAGAAGCTTAACTTTTAATTTTAAGTTTCAGAGTTTAGTATGGAAACCATTCCTACCTATCATTGAACAGCATTTTCTTTAGATTCCAGCAGTCCTCCCGCCCTTTAATATTTTAAAATATGTGTCATATAGGTTGGAATATGTCAAATTAATCAATTTTAACACAAATTATAATGTTGTATATTCACATAATGTGCTTCACACTATATATATACATATAATCCCCCCCCCCCTTTTCATCAAAAAGATATTTCTTTAAAATATATAAAAGCATTCAGTTATGATTTCATTGTAAGATATGGAAACAAAATTGAAGATCAGTAATTATTTTTTATATTTTGAAAAGACAATTCATTTTTTCACGTATTGAATGAAACCATTTTTTCCATTTTTGCACATTTTAAATTTATTCTTCAGCGTCACTTTTATTGCTTTGTTCAAAACCTTTGAAATTTTTGCTAAATTTTTTTCTAAATGCATACACGGGATACTACACCTTTTCACTTTTGGTTAAAAGACAGAAATTAGCATAGAATATATGTGCAAAATTAATTATGAAGATATTTTTTGAAGCAAGTGCTTTTTTGCTTAATAGAAAAGAAGAGAAACATTTTTCCCCTTTGATTTTTTATACGTAATGTATACATGTGACAAAGGAAAAAAAACTCTAATTTCTATATTGAGTTCTAGATTTGAAGTACAACTTAATTCTTCATGTTCATTGCCCTGTTATATTTTTGGTCAAGTGCAAAAACTAAATTGAAATCAAATAGTATTAAAGTTGCTTTGACTTCCAATTATTACATGAAAAGCTTTTATATGTGTATATATATTGACTGATTAATTTAATATATGTACATTCTGGTTGAAATCTTGTGTTTTTTTTTTTTTTTTTTAGTTTCTGTAAATTTTTGATGTAGAATCAATATTTTGAATTATTTTTATGTTAAGAAGAAAATTATAATGATTCATATTATTCAGTGATGCCCGACTCATGTCCCAGTGATAGTATATTTGGTTCAAGAACATGTCCAATCCCAATGTTACAATCATTGCTTTGTGTGGTGGTTTTGCCTTGCTGTCTAAATCTGATTGAGTTGCTTGTTTGTTTTCCTGGTTTTTCTATGCAGTATATAAATGCAAGGGTACCACCTGTTGAAGTCCTCCATCACGACAGCTTTACCTCAAGATGCTCTACACTGAAAAGTAACGGAGCAAACTTTGTCTGGTCCATCACAGCCCATTGAGGCTCTAATGACATAGGCAACAAATCAAACCTATTTAGTGAGAGCCAAAGAAAGTGCCGAATAGAAATATTGTGAAATTAGAACAAAAATATGCAGTGGAACAAGTTTCAGCAACCTTTGCATTATTTTTAGAAGCAAAATGTTGGTGCTACCATTTTCCCCCCTATGTTACTAAAGCAAAAAGCTCTTTGAAAAATTGTTAATCCATTGCAAAAGATGTGCAGTTGTTTAGATGTGGGCATTTTGTGGTGTACATTTGTAATATCATTATGTGTTAAATTATATATGCTAATTATTAAGAAATCTGAGTTGTCAATGTTTTTAAGTATGTTATGGACTTGTTATTTCTGAACCATATTCTATAAGCTATTTTAGCTTTCATCATTTTGTTGCAATTTTCTGACAATTTTTCAAACCCCCCCCCCCCCCCCCCTTCTGTCTGTTTTTATAACTTGCAGCATGAGGTTCATGTAAAAGCATAGTACTGTTAGCAAATGCTAACAGTAGTGTAGTAACAGTCAGTGTAAAAATTGATTCTATTTGAAGTGAGCAATATGTTGAGTATTATGGCTCAAATCCTATGCATTTTTCTCTTGATTTGATGTATTTATTGGTAATATTTTTTTTATGCTGTTCCATTCTTTTTGTTATATGTTTCTCTATATTTGAAGTCATATTGCTGTCCCTTTTTTTACTGTCAGTCCAATATGTATTAGGCTTTTGGGTTGGAAAAAGTACAGTTTAATACTTTATTTAGTTTATGAGGGAAGAAAGGTATAGTTCATGTATTTTTTAAAGCCCAGAGAATATATTTTTAATACATGTTATTAGTTTTATGCAATACATTTTATTTCATTGAATTTGTATTTGAAATTTAAGTATATTGTGGTACTTTTGATGTAGTTTTTATTTAAAAATAAAGGTATATTGGTGATTTTGTTTCCAGATTTTTTAATGCCTCTTTTAATATAGTGCTTAAAACAATTTTTAATATACTGGTTTTTTTTTTCTTATGTAAAAGTAATGAAAATGCAGGAGAAGTAATCTTACAAAGCATCAAATGAGTTTTGCTTGTAAGGAAGATTTTTAGGCTTAAATTTATTTTTCGATTGTCTCTCTTTTCACACAATTTTAAATCACATTAATATTAGTGACTACTTTATGTATTTTGTCAAACAGTACTAAATGTAATGTACATGAAACAAAAATTTTAAAAACTTATTCCGGAAATGATTGAAAAAAATAATAATAATCAAAGTTTTAAGAATTTGTTCAAAAATTAATAGGGAAAAAAGTAGAACATACTTATAATCCTTTCATTTTATTTCATTTCCAATATTGGTTTTCTTTGATACATTCCCCAAACATTTTTTATATATAGCTCGTATGATTATTTACTGTTTAATTGAAGGATAGGGGAAGCAAAGGAATTTGCATATCTACAAACTAAAACACTCAAAAGCTCTTATAGAAAAGGGAAAAAATATGGAGAACTTTAAGAAACGTTCTAATCATTACTTGTGAATTTTGTTATTCTATTATCATTTGTTTAGGATGGGGTGGGGTCTGCTTCTCATGCATGAATAATGTGATTTCTTTCTTTATAAATTATTTTAATTGGAAGTTTAAAATGAGTGCTTTCGTACTTATATACCTTTATGTAAATGCATCCTAAATTTCATTGCAAACATGGAATTACAAGGGACTCCTTCACCATAAAGAAATATATATACAAGAGTAGCTATATTTTTGTTCTATAGCTCTATTTCTTCAGCATGAAGAAATATCTCCTTGTAACTCCTAAGGTCCTAAGCCATGTTAGCAATTTTCATTGCAATTTGTTTTATGTTGTCTACTAACATTTACACCTCTCAAACTGGCTAAAACCACCTAAAAACTTCTTTGGTGCATCCTGTGCCGTGACTCCTGATTTACTTATCTTACCTGATGAATTACTTTTCGCTGTTAGTGCCACTTTCATAAATTTAAAATTGGTATCTCTCTATTCTTTACATATTTCTCATGAGAAATGAAAACGTTTTGACTACTTCCTTGCACCTGCCATCATTTCTATTCATCTTATGAAGCAGATCCTTTTTTTTTTTTTCTGTGGAAATCAGAATGGTGTAACCATTTCAACTGTAGTGTGTTTATTTCATTGATAAACTTATTTTATAATAATTGAAACTCAAATAATTATTTCTTCTTACTTTATTGAGAAGTTACTATTTATGTAAAGACAAATTCAATCTATAAGAGTGAAAATTGCTTGTTTATTTACCCTCTCCCCCCTTCATTGTTAGTATCATTTTTGTTACTTGATTTTGTATAATGCCTTATACTTTATGCAGTTTTATTAAATGAAATACTTCTGATTTTTCTAATAAAAAACATGTGTTTCAGGTTTTCCATATTTGGTTATTGAAGAAACAACAAAATTTCAGGGAAATTTGATTAAAAATGTCAATCGAGAAGAATTACGGCATAAATGCTCACAGTGCTCTTATGCGACAAACTACACTACAGCTTTAGAAAAACATTTTAGAACTCATACTAAAGAAAGACCATTTATTTGCACCATATGTGGGAAAGCTTTTACACAAAAAGCTAATCTGAGGACACATTCATTGCTACACTCTGGTGTACATCGTTTTCGTTGCCACATATGCTCCAAATCTTATGCTCAAAGGAGCAATTTAAAACTGCATCTGGTTTCTTGTCATGGTGTATAAAGATGGTATTTTTTATTTTCATTCAATTTTTAATGAGATAAAGAATTTAATTAAAAGTGCATAATTTGATTATTCTTCTCTCCATTGTCATGACACTTATTTTTAAAAAGTTTCATTGTGATTTTTATCATCAATTATTGATTATAGAGTGACTTTTTAAGTGCTTTCTTTTCCTGGCTTTTTTTATGTTGTTTTCAACACAAATTTTGGAGATAAAATTCATTCTCAATGTTTAACTTTATAAGGTCCTTTAATTCTGATTTATATTTTGACCAAGCTCTAACATGACTTATTTTCCTGAATTAATTACAGGTTTAACAGTTGATAAAACTAGGTACCAAAACAATGACTATTTTATTTCATTCTTTCAACATGTCTCTGCTATGTGAGGCAACGAATCCATGTTAAGACCTTGTATTTGCTTTAGATGCTTACTCAGCTAGATTCCTTGGTTGTTTTTTCATCATTTCATTTTTAAGTATAATTTTGTTTAGTTGTGAAGGGGAGGGAGAATCTTAAATTAAGGAACATCTAAAATTAACTTCAATTAAAGTTTTTATTTATTTAGCAATGGAAGGAGTTTAATCCCTGAAGTTCTTTAGATCTAGCATAGATAGAATTGTTTCCCCGTACAGTAAAACCCTGTTATACCGGGCCTCAATATACCGTGAATCATATATACCGCGGTGAGTAGCACGTCCCCCGACGTTTAGACCACCCTTTTTCATTGCCATTTAAAGGTGGTTCCTTATTTACCACTGTAAATAAATCTAGCCCGAGCACACAAATATTCTAGCCAAAGAGCTCCCATCCATAGAGATGAAATAGCCTACTATTTCACCTCTATGCTCCCATACCCCCCCCCCCCCCCCACCACCACACACACTAACAGATAAAGCCCTATTGTGATATTCCTGATGTACACCTTTTTCTGTCTTAACCAATGCCACTATATAGCTTGATTCCTCCCCTTCCAAATCCAAGTTTTTCTTGAGACCTCTCGCCCTTCACAATCCCATGTTGTTAACATAAAGAGGTTTTTAAACCTTTTTTTTATAGGAAATCAGTTGGTTTATAACCTATTGCTCAATAGGCTGATTACACACTTGAGACATGTGCTTCATGCAAAGCAATTAAAGCAAATAAAATAGCAGAAACGCAAAAATTATACTATAGAAGAAAAGTTATGAGTAACTGATAAAGTTAAAAATGATACAACAAAAGCGAGTATTATTTTGGGAATATGGTTCCGCGGTATAGTTTCATTATAACGCGGTTATGTTATAATGTGGGTGCCAAACATGTCCCCCGACACCCGCTTTATAACGGGGTTTTACTGTAGGTGTCTTCGTTTTCTACATATGCTTATTTTTTAATTGTATTCATTAAAGCTTTTTCTTTGGTCTAAATCGTTAATAAATTTCCTGGAAAAATTTGCATAATGCACCTATTACTGAGTAAAATTAATTCTGAAAATGGCTTTGCAGAAACATAATTTAAAAAGCTGTGTTAAATATAAAAGGTTTAAATACTAATTTATTTTTAATGTTGGTTTTTTACCTGGAGTCTTCAATGGGATACAAATAAATATGAAAGATTATAAACTGATGAGTGACCATGTCCAATACAGTATCTCGTATAAGAGGATGATAAAACAGTTATTTTATGCTAAAATTTTATGGCTAAATATTTCATAAGTATAAAATTATTTTTTTTTTGCATTAAACATGTGTTGGAGTGTTCTATTTAAAATGTATATTTTAAGTATTTTTGGGATCAAACAAGTCAAAATTTTAGTAATAAATTGTACTTTATGAGCCAAGTATAAAGGAATAATTATTATAAGAAGCTTTAAAATATTGGCTTTGATCTTAACTTTTAAAAATATGAAAATGTTGTATGAAATGGAAAACCAGCAAAATAGTATTATGTAAACAAAATTGTTTTGCATTATATGATGGACCTCCCCATTTCCAAAAATCCAAATATTGATGGAGCTGTGTTAGGATCAGCAATAAAAAATATAAAATTATAATAAAAAATTATATAAATTATAATAAAAATCTTAATAAACTTCTGTTTTAGAAATTTCTCCATTTTATGAATTTTTTCATGGGAAGTAAGAAAATTAGTTTTTCCTCCTAACCTTAAAATTTCATCACAGTTTCTGAAGCATTTCCTTTCTTTATACACTTTTTTCAAACTTTTGGGAATAAAAGTGGTTTTTACAGGTTTATTTTTAAAAGTTTTTCCATGATTTGTCTTTATATAGCATAAAATATTATGAGTTGTAACTGTCTATTTAACAATTTTCTCTATTTATTGATTTTTTTTTTTTATTATTATTTTTTTTTTTTTTTGCTGGATTGTGCGTGGATTTGTTTGATACAGGTTCAACCATACGTCTTTTTATGAGATGCTTTGTAATTCTCTTGTAGTTGAAAGAAGTGAAATTAATTTGATCAAGTGGATTAATGGTGCTACACTAGAAAGTCAAAGTTTTGAGAATATTACGCCTCCATCAATTTCTGAAAATGCTATATTTTGCATTGGTGATTGCGCATTATTAAAGACTTCCATAACACCTTTATCCACATAACCATCTTTTTAAAATAAAAATGTAAAATTCAGAGAACTGTTTTATCTGTTGAAATGTGTCAGTATTACTGCATTTTTATTTTATTCATTTGTATTTATGTAGGTAACATTGGGCCTGAAAATCTCTCCATTCCTGCAAGTGGATATGTTTTGCAGAATTCAGTAAACATTTTTAAAAAATCCGAAACTGTGTATTTTTGTGATGCATGTTCTTATTCAACCAAACTTTCCTCCAATTTGAAAAGACATTATCTTATTCATACAGGTCAGCGACCATATTTATGTTCATATTGTGGGAAATCATTCAACCAAAAGGTTACGCTTACAGCTCATTTGCGGCTACATACTGGTGAGCAGCCCTTCGCTTGTGAAATATGCTCTGAAAGATTTTTTTATAGGTCTTCTTGGCTGAGACACATTGCTAAACATTCTAATATGTAATGGAATGGGTACTGATAATAAATTATATAAAAGTCTTCCATCTGATATAAAAAGTAAATTTTATTTTTAAATATTTGTAACTTTAAAAGGAAAATAAATGCCTATTTTTATTCCTGAACAGTTTTATGGACTCTCATTTCTTAAATGCAAAATGTGAAAATAGAAAAAAGTTGCAAGAATATTAAGTGTAAAACTTTGTTACTTTTCCCCCCAAAAAATGCAAGTAGAAAATGTTTTCTGTTGTTTTTTGTAGTAGAATTCAAGCTAATGTAATTTGTTAGTTATCATTGTAGCAGTGCATAACTATTCCAGGGCTTTTTAAATGCTGTAATGTGGAGTTTGTGGAGAGGGGGATGTATCTTGGAATTCTACTATTCAGAAAAAATTATGAAAGTTCACCTATATACATATATTTTGTCTTAAATGGTTAACTGCTGAAAAATATTTTGATGCAAACACATAAAAACATGTACATTAATATCCCCATAAAATATGTCAAATTGTTCTTCAAGCAAATATGTTGCATGTTTTTTTACTAACATTCACTTTAAAAAAAAATGTACACAAATATATGCAAAAAGCAAAAAATATATATATATTTATTAACAGTAGGCTGAATAATAAATAATAAAAAGCTAAACTTGTCGACAACGTTTCCATGTAATCACCAGGTCTATTGAGCCATTTTCTTGAATGCAGGACTAGTTTGTTTAACCCCAGCTTGGAAACAAAATGTCTTAATCATTGAGCTGGTTCTTTGGATTTCCCGTTGGACTTTGCATCAATTCTTCAGTTTAGAGAAGTCTTGAGCAATTCTCTGTACAATCCAGATTTGGCACCCAGTGACTAAGAGTTCCTTTTTTTAAAATTGAAGAATAGCTGCCAGGACCAGGCTCAATGGTATGGGATTTTTTTTATCCTAGCTGAGCTTAAACATGTTGGTGCTTTGTTCAGATAAAATGGCCAAATATATTTAGTGACCACTGCAAGAGTGGTCTAAATGATTACCTTTTTATTCCCTTTCTATTTTTTAGCTTTATCTATTATTAACAAATATTTTTTAAATAAATATTCTTTCTTTGGGTCTATCCTTGTGTTTTCTATGCCTATATATTTATTCTAGATGGTGAATTAAGTAATAGAATGCTTATTATAATGCTTAAACATAACCATAAAATTGTATTCCCATTTACTTCAAATTTATTTCATACAATGCTAAGTCGATGTGGAAATTTTACCGACTACATAATTTGTTCAACACTAGGTTCCCCATTTGTTTAACACTAAATTGTCATTTTGACTGTTTCGAAGCTTCCATTTTGCAGAATTTCTTACTAATTATAGTACTACTTTCAATTGCATTGACTTTTCCTAATACACGATAAGTACGACAAGTTAATGTGACTGAAAGTTTTATTGTAATTACTAGCTACTTGGTGTAAAATGAAAGTTTAGAAATGGTTCAAAACAGCCTGATCAATCTAGTGTTAAAAACTTTCTATGGAGCTATCAGCTTGGAAAAAAATTACTGCAAAAGTGAACCACTGACACCATTTCCTCAACTGGAATCTGTAGGATTTGTACCCCTCTCTTTGTTTTCTTTTTCTGTGTGGTCTTTTATCCTATGAACTAAGTGAAATCCTTTTAAAACCAGCTGTGTTTTGAACATGAATGATCCACATCAATAGGATAATGAAAATCTGACCACTTCTTTTACCCCTTTCTAACAGTCTAGCTCCTCATTTAGATATTTGAGAATTTTTCTGAAATTCTAACTGGCCATAAATCGATTACAGTTGCCAAAAATTTAACTAAATAGATTGTGTTAAAATATTATTCTTTATTTTATATTTCTTGTATTGTTATTTAATTAATCTTAAAATTTTTATGTTTTTATCCAACAATATTAAGAACTTGTATCCGTTAATTTCATGTTGGCGACATTTCTAAAACGGTCACCAAAGTTGGGCATTATATCCGATAAGTACTGATAAATTACGAGTATAATTATTAGCATAAAAATTACATTGATTGGGAGAGAGACCCATTATACTTACAAATTACAGCACAAACTTGTTTCTTCAGCCCCCATTCATCCGGGTCCCCTAGATCAAATTAATTTTTTGTAATTTAATGTTGAAGAAAAAATATGATTAGAATCAGTGGCGTACGCAGGAGGGGGGTAGGGGTTTAACCACCCCCCCCCCCCTTGAGCTCAGATAAAATAAATGGCAAAAATAAAATAATAATAGTGCTTTATCACATAATCAAATTTCTTTTAGTAGTTTCAGAAAATTATGAACCCCCCTTGAAAACATTATGCGTACGCCACTGATTAGAATATGATTTTTAATTAAAATATAAAGATTAATTATATTAAATCATATTTTAAAAGCATTTTCTTACTTGAAAAAATTTTCTGTTAACACAATAAGTTGGACTAAAAAAATATGAAAAATTTTGATTTTTTTAAATATCTTGTAAACAATTATGTGTAATTTTGTTACTAAACATTGTTTTTTATTGCAGTAAGTGATCAGTCTGCTTATTTAATTATTTGCTTTGCTTATTAACAATATTATCCAATTTTTGATTTGCTGAGTTGCCTTTGGTCCTAGTTAGTCTTTATAAATGAGGTTGTATGTACCCAGCGGTGTAGTCGAGGGAGGACTGCGTCCCCCTATCTTTTTATTTTAACATAAGCATTCCCCCACTTTTTGATGTTGGTGTATTAAGCGTCCCCCCACCTTTTTTTCCAGGACTGCACTACTGTATGCACCTATACCTAACTAATATCTGAATCTCAATATTAGTTTGTATTTCAGTCATGCCTTTATTAAACAACCACATTTGAATAAAAGACCCGTTAGTGGCTATTAAGAAAATAGAGAAACATTATATCAACAATATTACTAACTGGTATTCATGTACATGTTTTTAGTGCAAATGTTTCATTTCTTTAAAAAATGTTCTATAGCCCAATGATTTCTATAAAACATTTCGTAAATTTTACATTGCAATATTAATATTTGTGCATTGTTTCTTGCCTTTTATGTTTAAATCATCAATGGAATCCATCATTTGAAGAAGGCAATACTTGTGCCGAAATTTTCCATGAAATATTTTTTTATGCCCATCTGTGGTAGGGTCAAAAGGTGATGCAGGGCAACAATGTTCGACAATTTTACTATTTTAACTCAAGCATCTCTCCACCCCACTTTTTCAGATCTATTGTCTTTTATTGTCAACGACTGTTATATTTGTATCAGCATCTATCTGAAAAATACTAGAATATCTTACATTTTGAGTAAAGCATAAATCAACTTTAGTTTTTACAAGTTACTCAAACTATGTTTGCTTAATGTTTTTATCCTTAATGAGTCATTTATTACATGTATACAATTTGAGTATTTATTGCAGACATTTACTTTTTTCTTTTTAGCCATCAACGTATTACAAAAGGATGGAACGTCCGTAAAATGTTACAAGTGCCCCTTCTGCAATCATTTATCTCACTTTTCAGCCAATATAAAACGCCATATATTGACCCATACTCAAGAACGACCTTATGTTTGTGGTATCTGTAAGAAATCCTTCAATCAAAAAATCACTTTACAGAACCATCATGTTCGTGTCCATATGAAGGCTTTTTAATGTTTTGTTCTTTTTCCCATTTGAAGTGTATTAGAAACCAATAAACTTTAACATGCTTTTCAAATTTTAAAGTATTCTTATTTTAGTGTGATAATTGTCTCATATGAAGTCATTTACTATTTTGATGAATTTATATTAGGGCTGCTTTTTCCCCTTAAAAGTGACAAAGACTCCAACAGTAAAGAAATCGATAATGAAGATACAATTCATATGTTTTCAAAAAGATTTTTTAAAGACACTTAAGAACTAGATTTTCTCCCATAATTATTAAAAACAATATGAAATTTCTTTATATTTTAAAGTGGCAACCAACTTTACAAGGAAGCAAGCAGGTGTAGTGTAGTTCACGTCACCTGCATGTTTTCTTCTCACAGAAATTGTAAATTCTAATTTTATGCCATTAGAGAATCATAATCAGTCCTTTAAATCATGTGGAACTTTTAAATGCATATGCTATATATTGGCATTTAGTATTAATATCTTTCATTGAGTCACTTTTTCTTTGTGCTTATTTACGAAAAAGTTTTTATTTCGAATTTACTTATGTGTTGATTATCCTGAGGCATTTATTTGACACATTGGTTTGGATTCTGCTTTTGCCATGAGTTTGATTCAGAAGTTAGTTTTAGAAATTGGTTTTGACTATCTGTGAGACTAATTGAGTGTGGAAATTATAAGCAATATACTATGAATATGCTAGTGATATATGACAATATTTGAAGTGTATCATTAAATGATTCCACACTGAGTGAAACATGATTTCTGTTAGAAAATATGTAAATTGTTCCTATCAAATTATATAAAAATAATGTAATTTTTATTGTTTAGTGTTTATAGAATGATAAAGAAAAACATCTTTTTTAGCTAGAAAGTCATACAAAAGTTACACCTTATTTCAAGATTCCTGTTTTTACTTGGATCATTCTCTTTAATCAATTTATATACTCTTTCCGTGGCAATTTTGAGAAGTTCTTCACGATTATTCAATGTGTGCGTTTTTCTGCTTGAATATTCTCTTCATTTAACACTTTCCTTTACATATCCCTGTTGTTCTATGCAGCCTCATGCTTTATCATCAAGAGGCTGGAAGTCTGTTTGAACACATTTGAAATATTCATCCAAGAAATGATATCCAGCAATAACTGTCTGGGCCCAGAATATTTCTATTAAGTATATTAATATCTGCTTTTACATATAAGTAATGGTTTCTTTGAAAATAATGGTGACACTTTTGCAATGTTACATCATAAAGTATAAACAAATCGGTGACCTGAAATCAGCATATTATTCCCAAACTATGGATTTGAGAGAGTTGACTCTATGTACTTCAAAAAATAAGTTACCAAACTGAAGATTTGAGATGTTTGCGGAATCAGTACCATTTTTTCATTTGTACATGATGAATTCAACTACTGAGAAAATATGGCATAAAAGTGAAAGCAATTTTTTTAATACCCTTCAAAATTATCTTCATGACAAGAAGTGCAGACATGCTACTTACTCTATTTCAGTGGAGCTCTGTTTTAAAAAATGCTATCTTGAACATTGTTTACCAATTTCAAATAATTGTATAGAAATATATATTTTACGACAAATGAATGGCACTCAGTTTGATGCTAACAATAAAGGAAACACTCCTAAAAAAACGGGGAGTCATGGTGTAGACTACGCCATTAAAATTTTTTAGGCAGATTTGTTAAGGGTTGGACCCTTTTGTGGGGGTCATTATTCTGGGGGGCTATGTACACAGGCACCCCTGTGTAATATAATTAGGTTTATTTTGTAATTTAAATTTTTAAGGTTTAACAGCACTCAGAGCTACACATTTGTTTAACTATGCCAAAAACATTTCCAGATTGACAGCAGCAATGCCTCAAACCTATGATCCATTTAACAGAGCTAATAAACCTATTTAACAGAGTCATAATGATCTTATCTTCGGGATACTTCTAGTCCTGTAGGTTCTTTACAATATTTCTATCACAGGAATGAATTTATTCGTAACACATAAAAATGTTTGATAAAAATATTTATCCCTCCTCAACTCTTTTAATCCTCCCTGTACATGTTGTTGTTCCCCTGTACATGAACTTGGGATTAAAAAAATGCAATGTTATGAGAAGCTATGATAAATGATTTGACCAAAAAAAAAATCTGAAAAATAATAACTATATATGAACTTTTACTCATGTTTATACATGATTATCAATTTGTTTTAAAAAATTGATTTTATTTCTTTTAAAGATTTTTCTTTTCTTTTGTTAGTTGTGAAGCTAATGCAAAACGATGGAAAATCAATCAGATGTTACAAGTGTCCCTTCTGTTCACACATGTCAAAATTTTCTGGTAATGTTAAAAGGCATATATTAACTCATACACAAGAAAGACCCTATGCTTGTGTTATCTGCAAGAAATCTTTCAATCAAAAAACTAACTTACAGAGCCATCATATTCGAATTCATGGACAAAATGTAAATTTACTATAAAATTTTTTGACTTTATGCTAAATAAATGTTTTTCAATAGCATGTTTTGCTGCAATTTCTTTATATCATCTCATAAACAAATATTTAGATAAATTATTTTATTGATATGCAATACTTAAGGCTAAATTACTGAGTGAAATTTATTTCTGAATGTTTTTGCATCTAGAAGCTCCACTATTGCAGTGAAAAAGGGATTCCAAGCAATCCCGAAATATGTCTGCATTTTAATGCTCATTTGTGCTTTAATAAGCATCAATTATTTTTTATATTGAATGCAATCTCAAGCTTGGTGGATATTTGTGGGTTAGGGTACAAAGTATTGTCATATTAACATAAAATAAGCCAATGGGGCCACGGAGATATTGCCTAGAAGTAAAGAGTTCTGGCGTTTGAAGGTTCAAAATCATATTCACTGGATAACAATTTATAAAACAATTTTAATGTAAATTACCCACATTAATGAATGAACTAACTCCAGAATATTCGCAACTGATAAAAGGAAAATTGAATTTTCCGTGCTTGAAGACATACTGAAAAAATTTGAATTTCATTTAAAGATATTAATGTGATCTAAATAGGCTTTTATCGTTTTGATATATTTCGAGTGAGATATCTTGTGACATATGTACATAAAAATACTCAGTAATTTTAAAACCACGGGAACAAAAGTGATGGTGAAAATTTGTTCGGTGATTTTAATTGAATAAATAAAGAAATGCTGTGAACCTTGCTATATCTCTTATAAACCAATTTTTCAACGATAAAAAGAAGTTTACATACAGAATAAATTTTAATGTTTTACAGAGAGCATGAGAAAAAGTAACTGCCAAAACTCCCTATTTTGTTATTTCGTACGAAATCACAAAGTAAGGCGTGTGTATCGCTATTTATATAATACACATATTTATTGCTTGTGTTGTGTGCAGAGCTATTTATTATTATATCCTTTACACGTTGTTCTCACATGTTTTGTTTCGGTATAAAAGGTAATATTTACAATCGATTTTTTTTTTTTTTTCACATAAGAAAACTTTCTCACAGGATGGTCACGGCTTTATCCCGGTAGATTCGTACAAAAGAACTCTACTGTTTTGCATTTGGTGAAAAAATTAAAGATAATAAATTTCGATATTAAAGCTAAAAATTTTCGATTTGCTTTATTTTAAATTCTGGGCAAAGGATGCCTAAAACATTTAAGAAATTGCACGACCCCCCCCCCCCCCCCCCAACACACACACCTCACATCACTTCATAGAAAATCATCCCAGTTAATGCTCAACTGAAAATGCTGGCACAATTTATTAGTGGTGCCTGGGCTTTATGTCAGTTTTCTGTGCATCTATTATTTGTTATTAGTATCTCATACAATGCGAAATTGTTTTTCCAATCCGCTGTCTACAAGAAAAACATATCTCCACAGTAACCAGTGTTATATTTAGACTAAAGAGGCTATAAGGAAAGAGATGACATTGGGTCCAGTTTTCTCTCGAGGCGGTCAAAGAATTGCCTTTCGAGCATGGGCGATACCTCCGAGACTAGGGCATGGGGGAGTCTTACTTCCGGGGGTCGCGTCAAGTCCCTGCCATTAAGTTAATTATCCCCTCTAGTAACAACAGGTTGCTGCAAAAGAGCCAGGACTCTGCATTTAAAGTTTAATCGCCGTTTCAGAACTTTTTTTTACTTGATTATTTTTGTTCTTACATGCTCGCAAATTATGCGTGCTATAAAAATTATTTCTACCCTATAAAATGTATATTGCTAGTGAAAAATGAAATAACGTTTCTTCTTTGCACTAAATATATAGATGTAATATATATTTAGATAGACAGCTATATTTATAGTCCCGAATTAAGTTTTTTGATTTTATATACTTATATTTATTTTTTAAAATGTACAAATATTTTTCTTATATAATCAAATATTTCTTTCCAAAACTTTATTGTTTCGTATTTTATTGAAAAATCACCCCCTCCTTACTGGAGATCAACCTTGACACGTTGACGGACATGCATGTCAACAATAAAATTGGTAACACAAATTAAATTTTGCAAATTTTGACTTGTAACGACATTATATAATATTTATATCTGATGGAATTTATTAATGATTTAGATTAACGTTTAAATAAGTCTTGATTCAGATATAAAGATGTTAATTTATTTATTTTTTTTGTCTGACTAATGCTATACTACAAATTCAAATGTGTTTATTAATATCCAATAAAACAACTTTTGGACACGTAAGAATTTTGTTCGGGCATGTATTTTTTAGACAAATATGCCCGACAGGGCATGTACAATTTTAAAGATTTTTCGAGCCCTGAAACAAATACAATATATATTTTGAATAGGAGTTTTTGGGTTATGGTGCAATATGAGGTATGTTATATAATTCGTTCCGCTATCAAGTTTAAACTTTTTATGTTTCTCAGAATCGTATGACAAAATTCGCCATGAATAAGAAACATATTTTGAGATGTTGTAAGTACAGATCCTTAAAAAGCATACTTTTATAGCAAATTTTAACTAGGATAAAAGAAGGTTATGATCTCAGCATGCACTTGAATGATATAACATTTAAAAACTACAAGTAGTTTTAAACATCTTAATATGAATCAAGCTTGTATTTAAGTTCAGTACTATAAAAGACCTATTATATCCAGCATTATGTAGAAAAGTTAATTTCTTTATTACTACCTCTATTGTTTTATTATTAATACTATTTCATTATTTATTTATATATACTTCTTTCGGGTGACTAAATATCTGCGTTTTAAAAATATGATTTCCCATAAAATGCAAGGAAAAATTCAAAATAATAAAGATAATTTTTTAAAATGTATAAGATACGTTAGGAATATTTCAAGGTTTTCCGTAATACCCTGTTCGCACTGGGAAGTTAATCCGGACTAAAAAGTTTAGGGAGTGAAGTTTGGCTACGAAAACGGACTAAACCTCCTTTCCAAGTGGATCAACTTAGTCCACTTTGTGAAAGAGGATCAAGGTCTGTGATCGCGATTTGGAAAACAAAATGTCGTCTGCGAGAAACATAATTTTTACTGATAATTGAATCAAATTGTTGATAGAATTGAGGATGGAGGTATTAATCAACTTCAAGACGAAAAGAAACCATTTAATGTACAAAATTTAGTGAGGAAATGGCCGTTTCATCGTAACCCTACGGAAATAAATATAAAAGCTTGACGGAGAAATTCAGGTTTGAAATATATTTTTATACTGTATTAACTCTTCTTGTATTGAAAAAGTCCGCCTTTTTTTGCGTTATGGTCACGTTCATGTTATTTTACTCAATTTCGTTCGGTTAAACATTTTACAGTTCGGAGACGAATGATAATAAATATCTAGATACAAAAGCTTTTGAGTATTTATTTAATTGTACTATTCTATATTCTTTGTCATGTTGTAGTAATGGCATTTGAACTTTTTCTCTTCAAAATGAGAAAACATTTGATGATTAGAAATGTTTTCCTTCATTTGGTGTTGAAAAATAGCACTTGTGAACGCGAACATGAAATATTTACAATTGAATTGCAAAAACTTTCTTTTGCTAAGCTCTTTTTTAACTCTAAATGTGCTGAATTTGTTTTAAAATATTTCATTCTACATGGAAGACAAAATGAAGCAAAGAGTAACTAACTGCCAGTTCTCCACCAACATGGTCATATTATGACAGTATCATTCCCCAGTTTTAATGAGACAGTTGTAGAAGAGAACTATACTGCAAAGGCTAACAGTGAATCATGTTATCCAAGAGTTTACATTTGGCTTTTCTGTGTTGTTCATCACATAAGTAACCTTTTTAAAATTAAATTTGTTGGACTTGTTTATCTTTTGACAATACGATTATAATATGCCTCATTCCTGTTTGGCATTCGAATGAGAGATTAGTGTAGGAAAATCATGTAACAAGAAAACTTATAATCCTTACTATCTTTCCTTTGAAGTGTTTTATTGTTCTATTGTTTAAAGCTACAGCTTCGAAAGATCAATCGAGTGGATTTTGTGCTAAATAAGCATTCAAGTTCACTAAATTTTGTGACGAAGGTTTTATTTATTATTCGCTTGTTAATCACCATGTTTTTCGGAAAGCCAGGAAGAAAAAGGTGTTGACACACTAGCTTCACTTTCAAGTAAGTGTTATTTGTATGCAAACCAGCATATTGTTTATTCCTTATTTATGATAAAAACTATGTTGCAAGTTAAATCCCATGATGACCATAATTCTTGATTTTCTCGTTATTTTTAAAAATACATGAAGTTGTTTTGAATTGAAAGATTGAAATTATAAAAGTATGAGTAAATGACTCTTTGATTCCTCCTCAAACTTTTTTTTTTAATTACAGTTGTTTCATGATTTTATTATTTTCATCACTCACTTTAATTTCTAGTCAATTTTTAATGTTTGCTTATTGCAATTATTATTATTATGAACTTATTATTAAAATGCTACTATTTGTCCGATAACATGCAGTAACACTCCTGACGGACATCCCTTTTAGCCGAACAGTTTTTTACCCCCCCCCCCCCCCCAACAGCAAGGCATTGCGTGTTAAAAATCTCCTTGTGTGTGGACACAGACATATTTTTGTCCCGTAGGTGTTCGCTATAGAGAAGTTTTCCTGTACTATAATGATAATCATGTTTGGTTTATTATTTCAGCTTATTATTATTAGTCGTTGAAAAGATGGAACCGAGTTAATTCCCTTACAGGAAGCCTCCCCCCCCCCTTGTGTTGATTGACCCCAATAACACTCTGTATTTCAGTATTGGTTTGTTTCATGCAGTGTGAATTATGAAGTAAACATTTCACTTTATTTCTTTATCAACATCATGTACATAATGTCCTTGTATTGTTAATACTATTCATTGGTGATATACATAAAAAATTTTTTTGTTTTCAAGTCGGCTTCAAACTTCTGACTATGAATTTAACAAGTTTGTGCTGTGTAAATTTAGAAGTACAGATTAAAACAAAATGGATAGCAAAAGAATGTGCTAGTAACATTTAAATCTACACATTCTGTTGTTGATCTTTTTTGTGATTTGAGACGCATCTGAATTTCTTCCGATATACTGGATTTTTGTTGTTTATTAGTATTCCAATGTTAAACACTGTTTCATAACATAATAAGCAGGTAGTTGTGGCATTATATGTTTGTTCCTATAAAATTGTCTTGGTTGTTTAAAATAATATGAGTTTACTTGGTTTGTTATAATATAAGCATCTTTTGTTCTGTAAAGATAATGAATTCTGCTTAGTTTAACTAGATACAAAATCATCCCATCATAGCATTTAGAAAAGGTTCAAGAATACCTTCATCTACCCGTGAGTGGATGATGATAAAAAATTGCAATATTGTACATTTAAATGAACTAGATTGTGTTAAAAATTCTTTACAAATGACTAATTCCTATCATTAACAGGCACGTAGGAAAGGGGGAGGCTCAGGGGGCTTAAGCCCCTCCCATTAGAAATCATACTGCATAAGGATTTCAGTTACTTTGTGAAAACTATGAACATATTTTAATGATCTATAAAAATATTCATTTATTAGTGATTTTTTGTGATTAATATTTATAATAATGAGTGAATACTAATTACTTTTTAATTGGTTTTTCTTGGAAATAATTTTGAGGATTTGGAAATAAAATTGTTTGACCCCCCCCCCCCCCCCCCATGATTTCTGAAGTGGCACGCTCCTGATCATTAATATCTAATATTAAAACAGAAATATGCAATACATACATATGCATAGTGATCATATTTTTATTCATTGTTTCCATTTAAAATTTACAATGTTCCTATATTGAAATTGCAAAAATTCAAATATATAGTTATTTAATTATTTATGGATTTATAAGTGGCAAAACAATACTGTATTGTAATTGTATCAATAAAATGTTTGAAACTTGAGAGCAATCCGTGTTGTGTAAACTTGAAACTTGGGAGTTTTTTTTCTGTTATAAATATACAGAGTTCATTCCTGCTCGTTGTATTCAAAGCTTGTGATACATGTTACAAAATATAAGTGAAGATTCTTATGAGTGAAATAGTGAAAAAGCTCTTGTTCGAAAAAGGGGGGGGGGGGGGAGCAGATTTTGCTTTTGAATTGCAGAGAATTTGTGTATCTCTTCTAAAAATGTATTAAGTTTCATCATTTTAAACAAATCAAGTTGGTCGAGATCCCTGCCTGTGAGCATCACATGAATTAAACATTTATAATACAATGTGTGAGTCGGTGATTACATCATGAAATTGAAGATCATAGAATTGTATGTTACGGTTTGGTGTGAAATAGTTATCATGTATATATTGTTCAAGAAAAATGCAAGGGTTCTTTTCTTTATTATTGGTTCCTCTCTATGGAATAACATTTTGTATTTAGAAACCGTGCTGAGCTGGCGTAACTACTAGTTGTTAATAAATATGAGAACTAAAAATCACTGCCTCTGTACTCACAACAACACAGATGCAAAACATGTTCCCCATATTGGGGTCTTTCTGTTTTCGGTGGAAACCAAAAATTCAAATGAAATAAAAGCTTTTTTTTAAAAAAGAAAAGTTTACAAATAAGTTCAATGTATTTCCATTTGTGAAGTACTTATAACTTTTTTTTTTTTTTTTTTGTGCTATAAATCAAACATGAGTTCATTTTAAACTTTAGTAGGGAAAATGGTAAAGTTTAAAAATGGAATTTAAGAACGTATACCATAATACAGCTAAAACTGCCATATCTGAATTTGCTAAAATCGAATTATAGAAAAGGGAAGTGAATTGGAACATTCGCTTAATTTTTGTGTTGATAACAATAGTAAAATCAGAAAGAGGAATTTGTGTGGATGAACTAATGGTAGAGAGTTCAAATAAAAATAAGTCATTTGAAATTTCTGCTAAGTTTGAGTCAAATAAAAATTATGCTTATATAACTATCACACTGAACATACTACTTGATCAGAATCTCAAACACAGATTTCAAATAGCAATATCTCTAAATTTTTGATTAAAAAATATGAAATGTTGGAATTTGTAATACTTTACTGCAAACAATCGTGTAAAAAATCTTTAATGATGCTTTCAGGAATTGTTTAATTTCGAATTCTACCATCTGTAAACATTCATGTCAATAATACCGCTAAATTTGTAGGTTTTATTTCTTGTTCTAAATCTAATACTTCATTTTATAGCTAATATCGCTGCACGAATGTGCTTATTTCATAAGTTTTAAAATCTATTCAAAAGTGTGCCATTAAAAAAAGCGGAAAAGTAATCAAAATTCTGTGAATCACGTTGTCATTAAATGAAAAAATCAAAATGTAAACACTGTCCGCGAATCTGATGACGTCACCCCAAGCCTCGAAACCAAAACGTTTTCGAGGCTATTTAATCTCATTTGCAGACTCTCTAGTGCGAACCGTTTAAAAATATTCGATCCGGATTTACTGATCCCTAATCTTTTTAACCCGGAATAACTTCTCAGTGCGAACGGGGTATAAAGATTGAATGTAAGTTCAAGGCTATATTGTATTATATTGTTTTCATTTATTTAGAATTTTACTGAATTGAGATCAATGGTGCAGTTTTTTGCTTTTATTATTTGTACCCTAGTTCATATTTCAAGCTTTTGAAAATAGAGAAGGCTTGGACATTCGTGATCGTGGTATACATTAAGAAATTGATATAAAGATAAATATAATGACAAGTATCCAATCAACAAATTTACAAAATTTAAAAATGCTGCATAACGATGGGATTGAGCATAAGGAAAGTCACAGTGATGGTGGGTTTTTTTTATTCAGTAATTGATTTTAAATTGATTTTGATTCAGTAATACACTGACTAAACTAATGACGTGAAGTTATTTTCTCTAAATTAATATTCGATATTAAACATGACGTTAATCCACCTATACGAAAGTTTCGTACTATTTCTCCAGTTTGTTCGCACTGGGAAGTTAATCCGGACTAAAACGTTTAGGAAGTGAAGTTTGGCAACGAAAACGGACTAACCTCCTTTCCAAGTGGATCAACTTAGTCCACTTTGTGAAAGAGGATCAAGGTCTGTGATCGCGATTTGGAAAACAAAATGTCGTCTGCGAGAAACATAATTTTTACTGATAATTGAATCAAATTGTTGATAGAATTGAGGATGGAGGAATTAATCAACTTCAAGACGAAAAGAAACCATTAAATGTACAAAATTTAGTGAGGAAATGGCCGTTTCATCGTAACCCTACGGAAATAAATATAAAAGCTTGACGGGGAAATTCAGGTTTGAAATATATTTTTATACTGTATTAACTCTTCTTGTATTGAAAAAGTCCGCCTTTTTTTGCGTTATGGTCACGTTCATGTTATTTTACTCAATTTCGTTCGGTTAAACATTTTACAGTTCGGAGACGAATGATAATAAATATCCAGATACAAAAGCTTTTGAGTATTTATTTAATTGTACTATTCTATATTCTTTGTCATGTTGTAGTAATGGCATTTGAACTTTTTCTCTTCAAAATGAGAAAACATTTGATGATTAGAAATGTTTTCCTTCATTTGGTGTTGAAAAATAGCACTTGTGAACGCGAACATGAAATGTTTACAAGTGAATTGCAAAAACTTTATTTTGCTAAGCTCTTTTTTAACTCTAAATGTGCTGAATTTGTTTTAAAATATTTCATTCTACATGGAAGACAAAATGAAGCAAAGAGTAACTAACTGCCAGTTCTCCACCAACATGGTCATATTATGACAATATCATTCCCCAGTTTTAATGAGACAGTTGTAGAAGAGAACTATACTGCAAAGGCTACAGTGAATCATGTTATCCAAGAGTTTACATTTGGCTTTTCAGTGTTGTTCATCACATAAGTAACCTTTTTAAAATTAAATTTGTTGGACTTGTTTATCTTTTGACAATACGATTACAATATGCCTCATTCCTGTTTGGCATTCGAATGAGAGATTAGTGTAGGAAAATCATGTAACAAGAAAACTTATAATCCTTACAATCTTTCCTTTGAAGTGTTTTATTGTTCTATTGTTTAAAGCTACAGCTTCGAAAGATCAATCGAGTGGATTTTGTGCTAAATAAGCATTCAAGTTCACTAAATTTTGTGACAAAGGTTTTATTTATTATTCGCTTGTTAATCACCATGTTTTTCGGAAAGCCAGGAAGAAAAAGGTGTTGACACACTAGCTTCACTTTCAAGTAAGTGTTATTTGTATGCAAACCAGCATATTGTTTATTCCTTATTTATGATAAAAACTATGTTGCAAGTTAAATCCCATGATGACCATAATTCTTGATTCTCTAATTATTTTTAAAAATACATGAAGTTGCTTTGAATTGAAAGATTGAAATTATAAAAGTATGAGTAAATGACTCTTTGATTCCTCCTCAAACTTTTTTTTTTAATTACAGTTGTGTTTCATGATTTTATTATTTTCATCACTCACTTTAATTTCTAGTCAATTTTTAATGTTTGCTTATTGCAATTATTATTATTATGAACTTATTATTAAAATGTTACTATTTGTCCGATAACATGCAGTAACACTCCTGACGGACATCCCTTTTAGCCGAACAGTTTTTTACCCCCCCCCCCCCCCCCAGCAAGGCATTGCGTGTTAAAAATCTCCTTGTGTGTGGACACAGGCATATTTTTGTCCCGTAGGTGTTCGCTATAGAGAAGTTTTCCTGCACTATAATGAAAATCATGTTTGGTTTATTATTTCAGCTTATTATTATTAGTTGTTGAAAAGATGGAACCGAGTTAATTCCCTTACAGGAAGCCTCCCCCCCCCCCTTTGGGTTGATTGGCCCCAATAACACTCTGTATTTCAGTATTGGTTTGTTTCATGCAGTGTGAATTATGAAGTAAACATTTCACTTTATTTCTTTATCAACATCATGTACATAATGTCCTTGTATTGTTAATACTATTCATTGGTGATATACATAAAAATTTTTTTTTGTTTTCAAGTCGGCTTCAAACTTTTGATTATGAATTTAACAAGTTTGTGCTGTGTAAGTTTAGAAGTATAGATTAAAACAAAATGGATAGCAAAAGAATGTGCTAGTAACATTTAAATCTACACATTCTGTTGTTGATCTTTTTTGTGATTTGAGACTCATCTGAATTTCTTCCGATATACTGGATTTTTGTTGTTTATTAGTATTCCAATGTTAACCACATAATAAGCAGGTAGTTGTGGCATTATATGTTTGTTCCTATAAAATTGTCTTGGTTGTTTAAAACAATATGAGTTTACTTGGTTTGTTATAATATAAGCATCTTTTGCTCTTTAAAGATAATGAATTCTGCTTAGTTTAACTAGATACAAAATCATCCCATCATAGCATTTAGAAAAGGTTCAAGAATACCTTCATCTACCCGTGAGTGGATGATGATAAAAAATTGCAATATTGTACATTTAAATGAACTAGATTGTGTTAAAAATTCTTTACAAATGACTAATTCCTGTCATTAACAGGCGCGTAGGAAAGATTTTTGAAGTGCTACACTCCTGATCATTAATATCTAATATTAAAACAGAAATATGCAATATATACATATGCATAGTGATCATATTTTTATTCATTGTTTCCATTTAAAATTTACAATGTTCCTATATTGAAATTGCAAAAATTCAAATATATAGTTATTTAATTATTTATGGATTTATAAGTGGCAAAACAATACTGTATTGTAATTGTATCAATAAAATGTTTGAAACTTGAGAGCAATCCGTGTTGTGTAAACTTGAAACTTGGGAGCTTTTTTTCTGTTATAAATATACAGAGTTCATTCCTGCTCGTTGTATTCAAAGCTTGTGATACATGTTACAAAATATAAGTGAAGATTCTTATGAGTGAAATAGTGAAAAAGCTCTTGTTCGAAAAAAGGGGGGGGGGAGCAGATTTTGCTTTTGAATTGCAGAGAATTTGTGTATCTCTTCTAAAAATGTATTAAGTTTCATCATTTTAAACAAATCAAGTTGGTCGAGATCCCTGCCTGTGAGCATCACATGGATTAAACATTTATAATACAATGTGTGAGTCGGTGATTACATCATGAAATTGAAGATCATAGAATTGTATGTTACGGTTTGGTGTGAAATAGTTATCATGTATAATATATTGTTCAAGAAAAATGCAACGGTTCTTTTCTTTATTATTGGTTCCTCTCTATGGAATAACATTTTGTATTTAGAAACCGTGCTGAGCTGGCGTAACTACTAGTTGTTAATAAATATGAGAACTAAAAATCACTGCCTCTGTACTCACAACAACACAGATGCAAAACATGTTCCCCATATTGGGGTCTTTCTGTTTTCGGTGGAAACCAAAAATTCAAATGAAATAAAAGCTTTTTTTAAAAAAAGAAAAGTTTACAAATAAGTTCAATGTATTTCCATTTGTAAAGTACTTATAACTTTTTTTTTGTGCTGTAAATCAAACTATGAGTTCATTTTAAACTTTAGTAGGGAAAATGGTAAAGTTTAAAAATGGAATTTAAGAACGTATACCATAATACAGCTAAAACTGCCATATCTGAATTTGCTAAAATCGAATCATAGAAAAGGGAAGTGAATTGGAACATTCGCTTAATTTTTGTGTTGATAACAATAGTAAAATCAGAAAGAGGAATTTGTGTGGATGAACTAATGGTAGAGAGTTCAAATAAAAATAAGTCATTTGAAATTTCTGCTAAGTTTGAGTCAAATAAAAATTATGCTTATATAGTAATGATTAAACTTTGTGCAAAGTAATAGAAATAAAATTTCACATTAAATTCATTTGTGCTTTAATTTAACGTGAAATTTTATTTCTATGCTTATATAACTATCGCACTGAACATACTACGTGATCAGAATCTCAAACACAGATTTCAAATAGCAATATCTCTAAATTTTTAATTAAAAAATATTAAATATTGGAATTTGTAATACTTTACTGCAAACAATCGTGTAAAAAATTTTTAATGATGCTTTCAGGAATTGTTTAATTTCGAATTCTACCATCTGTAAACATTCATGTCAATAATACCGCTAAATTTGTAGGTTTCATTTCTTGTTCTAAATCTAATACTTCATTTTATAGCTAATATCGCTGCACGAATGTGCTTATTTCATAAGTTTTAAAATCTATTCAAAAGTGTGCCATTAAAAAAAAGCGGAAAAGTAATCAAAATTCTGTGAATCGCGTTGTCATTAAATGAAAAAATCAAAATGTAAACACTGTCCGCGAATCTGATGACGTCACTTCAAGCCTCGAAACCAAAACGTTTTCGAGGCTATTTAATCTCATTTGCAGACTCTCTAGTGCGAACCGCTTAAAAATATTCGATCCGGATTTACTGATCCCTAATCTTTTTAACCCGGATTAACTTCCCAGTGCGAACGGGGTATTATGGTACATCAAAATCAGATGTACTTTGTTGGATAATTGATAGTTATATTCATATCCAGCAAATATATATTAATTACATAAGATGCAATTGCTAAAAAATTCTCTAAGACAACAGGACGGATACACATTAAATAAATGTGTATCCGTCCTGTCAAAAAAATCCTGTCTATTCAAACATAATTTTCTGTTATGAATGAAAATTCCAGTGAGAAATTCCTTTTGTATTAACATATTTTATAAAAAACAAGTAGATTTAGAACGACTAAATAAAGTTTAATTAATAATTAACTCATTTAAAAACAATCTATATAATGTCACACATTATTGCGAACATAATGCTTCACAAATTTGGATGAGAACGATTGTGATAGATATGCATATCATGTCTGTCGTATTTTTTTATTATGAATTCTTAAAGCTGCGCATAGTGTTGAATGCACAACTGTTTAATAATAATGATTTCTGTTAATTCAGCACAGTTTGCATGTTAATTTAAAAAAGAAAAGAACCTCAAAAATCATTCATCAGAATGTTTGGACATTCACTCTCCGATAAATTATTTACATCGCCAACTACTTCCGCCAAAAAACAGCCAAGGAACTTCTCTTTTTCTCCCATCAGAAGTTTGGAAGAAGATGGTAGATTCCGAACATTAATTAATACAACTAATATGCGTTTTTGACACATAAAAATGGTATGAAATTGAAGCCTGTGTTTTCCTCCTTTGGAACATGGTGCTAAAATTTTGCTGAAAAACCTTGCTTCCGTGAAATACGCGTTTTTGTAAACCCCTCTCGTTTCTCCTGTGTTAAGTCTACGAGAAGTTCCCCAACAAGCCCTAAGGTGGTTAAAAGTCGGCTTTTCTTTATCCCTGCATATGTAGCGTCTCTCCTTATAGCGTCTCTAATTTAGACTAACCCCCTTTAACTATCCAATAAACAATATGCTTATTTTCCCTAAGCCTCCGCCTGCCACTGGTGTGGCGTGGTATGTAAAAGCTTCACGAACCCATTAAATTACGATTATAAGAAAGAAATTTCGAACGAAATGAACGCATTTTGTTCTTTTGTTGAACACGTTTATGTGTTTATGAGAGAAAAAATTCTTCTGTTCGTACCGATCAAAAATCGGTTAAATAACATAAATGCTATTGAACCGAGCTCATGCTCTGATTGGCGCAGTTGTCTAACTCGGCAAAAGACAGTAGGGATATTTTACCCAAGATCGGCGCAATAGCCACTAACTGATTGTTTTTAAAATTATTATCGTGAATTCTGTATTGTCAAACTGGTCGAGAAGAACGCTTTTGTTAAAATGCTAAGGAAATTAAAGTACATCACAACAGAAAAAGAGAAAAACACTATTTCATTTTACCATTACCAACCGCCTTATAATGTCTCAAACTAATATGTTGATAGTATTGTTAAAGATACTTTCGAACCCTCCCCTCGTCCCCGAAGCTAATTTTTTTTTTTTAGTATTGTTTTAAATGTTTTTATTTTGTTTTAAGGAATGTTTTTCCTTATAGGCCTATAGGTGTATTCATATCCTTAATTTTTTACATTTTTATATGCTGTCATTTATTACGTGCATCATGTAGTAGTTTTAATTTTTAAGGAATAAATTCATAACCTCATTTCAGTTTTAAGGTAAAAAATGTTCAACTAATTTAACGCTCCTCAATTATAATTATTACTGCATTTAAATTGATATGATAAACAACTGTACGTGCTTTTACAGGTGCAATTTGATCATTATTATTTTAGAAGCTGCAACTTCAATCCATTGTTTACCAACACTCTTGGAATCTGGAAGTGAAAAAATGTATTCAGACTTACCGTGAGAATAAGTCTCTTCAGAGCAAATGCATTTTCAAGGGTTTTTTTTCAAAAAAAAAAAAAAAGACTTCTTCCTTTCAAACTCTTTATTCCTTAAATTTTCTGCATTAGTTTATCAGGATGCTAAGCGACTACTTTGGGAAAAGCAAATGTGTTAGCTTTGTGGTGAAAAAAGAAAAGAAAAAAAAAAGGAGTAGAATAATGGGATCCTTTAAGAAAATGAGAAAAAATATGAATGATTATATTAACCCTTTCATTTTATTTCCCACTAAGGATGATTAATACAGAATTATGTTGTAATCTGCAAAATTTTAAAAGTCTTTAATCCTGGCACTCTTACTGAATTAAACTGAAAATAATTGTGAAATGTTTTTATACTCTGTTGGATGGAATTTTTGTGACTTTTACTATTTTGCAATTTATTTTTTATCACAATATCTAATAGCAACTGTAGTGTCTTTCACCACTTGAGATGATTTGATTAAAAATAGCTTCTTTCAGATCTGCAATGAGTTAAGTTTCACTCATTCTAGCAATCATAGTTTCAGACTTTATATTCTGAGACATCGCAGTCATTTATGGATTCATTTTCTAGAAGATAATTCCATATGTTATTCATTTAATGCATAAAGTTACTGTATATTGTAAATATTTCCCAATTTGTTTTATGGTGAAAAAAGTAATTTGGGTTTTCATGTGGACAAGAGTTTTCCTGTGCACATAAAACTGAATGTTTTATGGGCAGATTGGTAAATATTTTTTGTTCATTTGTGGTGTAAGTGAGTTTTTTCTTTTTATCAAGAATTTTTTTGGTCTTTTATAAGTAGTATTTACGTCACTCCAATAAAGGCAACGAATCAAAACAAGCAAAGATTATTCAGGCCAATCTCCTGGTATAGTTAGGCAATGGAAGTGATTAAAATATAAACACATCTTAGCCAATATTTTAAACTTTTTGTATGATTGTGTATCTAATATTTGTGTGTTATTATTCAAAACAATGAATTAATATAATTATTTGTTGCTCTTGGTAAAATATATTTCTCATTTAATATGTAAACTCTAGATTTTGTGGCATAGATACATAAACAGTGAAAAAATAAAAATGTTTGGCTGAATGGGTAGAATTTACATTTTGCATTGTACCATTTTCCAAAATATCTAAATTTATTTTTATTTATTATTATCATTAGTTTAATATTTTCTTTCATTTTATTTCAGTACGAGCTTCAAATTTTCAGAGACGTCAGGGGAAGCAAGCTTTTTGTTGCCATCTCTGCCCATTTGTTTCATACGTGAGTTCTTGGTTTTTAAGAAGACATCTTTTAACTCATACACAAGATCGTCCATTCATGTGTGATATTTGCAAAAAAACTTTTAATCAAAAAGGGCATTTAAAAGTTCATCTTCGTCAAGTACATTGGGCAAAAAATGCCTTTCCAAAATAGTATTCATTGTGTAGATTTCTTGAATAATGATATCTATTGGTTATGTTTGATATGACTCAGAAAGTACTTTTTGCTTACTGTATAAACTTTTTTTCTTAATGTGTGTTACTTGTGTTGTGTTAAGGCATAACGTTTTTCTCTCAAAATAACATTGCACATACTATATATTGTTATTTTGTTGAAAATTATGCTGTAGGGACACTTTGGCTACTTGAATGCGACTCTTCAAAACTGTACAGAAATTCAGAATTAAGAAAGAGAAAAATATGCATTACTTGAAAAAAAAAAAATTATTTCTCAATATTATCAAAAATTTATAAAATAAAGGTGAAATTATCTTCATTATCAAACATAACTTGAATTCATGTTTGAAATTAGCAAGTTACTCATTTAATATTATAAAACTTTTAATTTGCTTTAAATCAGTGCTTTTGTTAGTCTTATGTGCCGCAGAGTTGTTTATGAATAATACTTTTTACTTAAATGTTTGTATGATATTGTATTTATTATTCAATGAATTATATTAAAGTATTTATTAAAGTGTACTCGTGGCTCTTTCAAAAATTTTCCAGCTCCTTAGACGGTGAAATAGGTTCTTTAGATTATAAAGTTTCCTACCACTAGTATAACATAAAACGTGAAGCAAGGTTAAATAATATAATATATTCATTTAATCAATATCTAATCTTCATTTTGGTTACTAATTAAATGACCAATAATTACCCTCCTGAGCAATAATTACCAACTTCGGGGCAGTTATTGGTCACATACACTTATTTTTATGACATGAATGTCAAAAGTAAATTATACAGACTGATAAATTATCGTTGTTTAGTCCAATTCTCCTATAAATGTTTCAATGATTGCTTGTTGTTCCTGCTTAATTCTATTAGTAGGACATTAATTATGAAGAAAAGGCCACATACTATTTTTTGCTATTTTTGAAAAAGTTCTTGTATTTATACAACTGAAACCAACATACATTGTACTTCACATTCATAATTATTGATAAAATAGGATTACTTCCCTTCAAATTATTAACCTATAAAATATATATTTGACTTGTTTGACTTTGACAATTAAGTCCTGCTTTGGTCATCGAAAATTCCCAACCCATTTTTTGAGAAATTTTGACTATTTTTTAATCTACTGTTTTTAAAAATATGCATATAAAGTGAGTCATTGTCGTAATAGACTACAAGATATTCCTGTTCTTGGTGTATGGCGGTTATCATAGCTCTTTCCTAACATCTTCCAATATTGAATTATTTTGTAATTTTCCAAATTGAACTTTTTTAGTATTATTTTTCTCCATCTCAGGTATTCAAGTATTTCTAGCTGCTCATTAATGTTTCAAAACATTCCATTTTTGTTAATAGTAAAGCATCTACATTATCAGACATGCTTTAGGGATTTTCTTGTGGCCTTTTTTAAAAAAATTTCCTTGTCCCATTTTGCCTTAGTTCCTGAAAATTATGATTTGTAATAACATCCGAGTTTGTGCTGTGAATGTGATGCCGTTTGATAACTGAATTTTGCTTTTAAAACATTCTTTTCAATTTCAGATTATTATTTATTGGAAGCTGATTAATTATAACATCAACAAGCATTTGTTAAATATGTTAGCATTATATTGTGATCTCTGTGTGTGTGTGTGTGATTCTTGTAGGCAGAGCATTAAAAATTTTAAGTTCTGTAATTAACTTTCTGTAGTTATATATTAAGTATAACTTAGCTATGACTCTTTATTGCAGATTTATTAACTAAATCGGAGTTTCTCATGTAAGATCACGTCCAGAAAATGTGGGCTTGAGGTGCTGTCTAGTAGAACTTTTTGAGCAATTAAGGGTTAAGAAGCATTTTTAATTCATCTTATGTATGGAATTACTTAATCTAAAACATAAAAGTTTTGTTGGTTTCACTTTAGCATTCATTTTTATGAGATAATAGGGGCACCACCGTACCCCTGGTGGCCCCTGTGCTTACAGCTATTGTTAACCACTCTAGTGATAAGTTGTGGATTTGGCTCGGACAATGCATCATGCCCATTTAATTGCACTATCTCTTTATTACACAACAAAACTTTTTTTTGATTGCAAATTTATATTTTAGTTATCATTCTTGCTGCAATTTGCGCGTCGGTGACGTTTTTCCTGAAGTATTAATTGTTATATTAGTTTTATTTGCTTTACCATGTGTATATTTTTGAAACTTTTCCCTGTTTTGGTTCAACATAGCCACTAATGTCAATATAGGATCTGCAGCCCCTGTATCACAGGAATGGTCTGGGGCTTAATAGACAGGGAGCTAGAAAATTGGGTCTTATTTTTTTTCGCAATCTTTTTGCGGTAGGACAGCTCTAGCTGTTCGCAACAGCTGCCACTAACCATTTCAGTATACATTTTTGCTAGCTTCATATGAAATATAATGAATTTGCATAAACTTTTTACATTCACATCATGGTTATAATTATAACTAAATAATGAAAAGAGAAAAATAGAACAGACTTCAAAGCAGAATTGAGAGAGATAGATCGATACTGTTCATATAATTGCAAATAATGTTAGGGTGTAAAAAACTAAAGGTGCATATTGGTTAAAAGGCCTATCGTGCCAAGCGTACCAAAATATAAATGTCTGTATTTTAATGTATAATTCATGTTGGCAAATATTCAGAATCCTATTACTAAATATATTGCCTTAATTACCAGAATAAATGTATGTTCAACATCAATGCTCATACATTTGCTAACATTTTTATTACAAATTGGCTTGGAAGAACCAGTGGTGTTCCAATAACAGACAAGTACTTAATTGTAATATAATTTTTGAAGTTGGTGCAAAATTATGAACGAGTATAATTACCACTACACTTATCTTCACAGCAATGTAGTGTTTGGGATTACTATTTAAACAAAGAAGGAATTGCTGTGTAAACTCAGGATATTATTCCTTCTCATATCAACAGCCACTTTTTCCCACCGAGTGAAGGGGGACACTGATATGCAGGAAATCTTCATAAAACAAGTTTTCCAGCAATTTCACCATAAATGTAGCTTCCCAGTTAATGCAGCGTAGAGAGATATTTGAATAGTGGTGCACTTAGCGAACTTAGCGAAAAATCTTTTCATCTTGGTTTCTGTAGTGATATATTTAAATCTGATCTGGAAATGAAAGAGATGTCACAGGCATGAAAAGAAAGTTGAATGTTCTTTGTACTAAGAGTATAGGAAAAACCTTAACGTTTTAAAACTATAACCATTGAAGTATATTCTTTTTTTTTAGGTATGTTTGTTTGTTGTCTATGTAATTGCTAAGAATAATGAGATGCACAATGTATGGTACATTTCTCAAAACTTTTACAGTCATTTAAGAAAACTAAAAATGCAATTATTTCATCCAATCTCCTCTTTTTGCATTTTCCTTTAAATTATAAACAAGTTTGAACTGTCTCTAATAACGCAAATCTTTCTCATAGTTGAATAATTTGAGCTCTGAATGTGTTGATGCAATGTTTTGTACATGATTTTTGCAAATCATGTGCACCCTTCACCTGCATTACAGCCATGCCATGGTTTTCCTGGTAGTTGGTCATTATATTTGAGATAATATTAATTTCCGATTTTTTTTTACAGATATGGGTGGAGTTCCATGCACTTCTTCACTTCGTCGATATTTTTGTAAATTATGTACTTTCAGTTCGTACTACTCTTCAAGTTTGAAGACTCATAAACTAACACATACTCAGGAACGTCCATTTACATGCAATCTTTGTTCTAGAGCTTTTAATCATCGATCAAATTTAAAGGCTCATATGCGTATACATACAGGTGAAAAGCCTTTTCATTGTCAAATGTGTCAAAAAAATTTTACCTTTAGAACAAGTTACAAAAATCATATGCTTACTCATTTTGCTACTTAATTTTATGTAATACAGTAAGTGAGTTATAATAAACTTGTTAAATTTCATTTCATATTTTAAAATTCTTTTTTCGTGTATTTATTGTCATGAAACATTTAAAGACTAGAATTTCGTTATTCATTTAGTCATAGTAATAACTGTGTTCTTACTATTTTGATTCTTTAACATATATAATTGAATTTTTTTTTTTTTTTTTGTGAAATACACTGTCTAAATATTTAGTTTATCATTTTTAAATGATAATCACATGATTTCTCCATTGGTTGAAAATATATTATTGATTATAATAACATTTTATTTAATTTAACAAATTAAAATATACAAATGAGAAAATATTTCTTTTTTTTTTTTTTCAATAATAAGGTCAATCTGCTTATATGTGACAACCCTAAATAAAACTGAAGTTATTTTGCCTATAATCTTAATGCAAAAATGATACATCAATTCAACATAACGAAACATTTGAATTTCATAGAGAAATGCACAACTTCCCACCTAACAACTAAACTTTTTTGTAGAGGAATTTACTATATTGCAAAAAAATATCAACCTTCCCCAACATTCCTTAAAAGCTCCAAAACCCTAAATAAGACTGAAATGGCAATGCAATTAAGTTAAAGAAAAATATTTTATAAATGCTGGATATACTGTTTATTTATTAAATAGTATCAGTATAATAAATAAATAGTATATCTAGCATTTATAAATATATATAGTATTAATAGTATAACAGTATTTATTAAATATATCAAAATCAGATACCTAAATTAACAAAAAGGAAATTTGCTGGGATGCTTAAGACGCATTGTTTCATTCAAGATCAACATTATTGCAGTTAGGATTAAACTGCCCAAACTGGGGTAGAAATAATTTAAATGTGATGCTAGTAATATATTTTATTTTACAGTTAAAAATTTATTCAAAGAAACTTAGTTTAATGTCAAAATAATTATCACATTTAATCCTTTTTTCTTTGTACGCTAATATGCTCTAAATGTAGTCCCTAAATGAGGCAAAATTGTGTCTTATTTAGGCATGTTGGACTTAATATTGTTTACCATTTTCTTTATACAGGGTGGGCCATCTAACGTTTGGAATTTGAACTTAAGTTATTTTGACTTTGAGTCGTTACAATGAAGGTTATAAGTTGACAGAAATTTAGTTTAATTTTTGGCATTTACGAAATGGGACGGTTTACGCTTGAACAAGTTGGGAAATATTGAAAACTTACTCCCAAAGTGGTGGGTCTTCTACCCAAAGGGTAAGAAATTTACGATGAAGCTCACTTCCATCTCGGAGGCTATGTCAATAAGCAAAATTGTCGCATTTGGAGTTCAGAGAATCCACACGTGACTATTGAGCAGCCTATGCATCCACAACGAGTAACTGTTTGGTGTAGTTTTTGGTCCGGTGGCATCATTGGGCCATTTTTCTTTGAAAATGAGCAATGTGCCGCTGTTACAGTCAATAGCGAACGTTACTGGGCCATGCTAAACGAATTTTTGTTACCAAAAATTGAAGAGTGACATTTGGTTTCACTTGCCACACAGCCAGCGTAACCATCAATCTTTTGCACACTGTTTTTATAAATCGAATAATCAGCTGAAATGCTGATGTAAATTGGCCGCCTCGGAGCTGTGATTTTACCCCACTGGATATTTTTTTTTTTGTGGAGAACCCTTAAGGATAAATGTTACGAAAACCACCCAGAGACGATTGATGCCTTGAAACACAAAATCGATATTGCAATTTGTGCGATTGGAGCCCAAATAATCAAAAATGTACTAAACAATTGGGTTGATCGGATGGGGTACTGACAAGCCAGCCATGGCAGTCATTTGAATGATGTTTTGTTTCATTCATAAATGAAAATGTTCAATCTTTTTAATAAGGCCATAATTTTGAAAAAATATTAATTAGTTCTTATTTTATAGCCGATTCAAATTCCAAAAGTTAAATGGCCCACTCTGTATAAAAATATCTTTTCTCTCTCTCTCTCGCTTTTGCTTAGAAACTATTTTCCACTCTTCTATTGAGGTTGTCTGAAAATGTGAGATGACTAATTTTATGATTTCTGTCCTCTAATTGCAATCTTTTTGTTAAGGAAAAAGAACTTTGTTTAATGTTTTGCTAATTACTTGTTTTTGAGATTGGTATAATGCAACATTGTTTTTGAAATTTTATCTGCTTATAAATACAATTTGCATTTCCATCTTTATTTTTCAAAGTGCAAACTTTCTGAAATAACTTTTTTAGATGTTTCTTAACCTAACATGTAAAAAAAACTTTCTTTTCCTTCCTATAATTTAATCTGAAAGTTGTATTGTGTGGTTACATATTTTTTATTCTGTTTATTATTCTATATTTTGCTTACTCCATTAGTGGAGTTAACTTATACACAACATTGTATATGTATGAATATAAGCATTGTTCGAAAAATGTTTAGGGCTTAGTTCATAAGACCTACTGGCATTTTATTATTTCATTTAAATTGGCAGTCTTTTGTAACTACTATTTGGATAAAACTAGATATGTTAAACATGAGTTTTTAGAATGTATAAAAAGTGAGAATGTTCAATTATAATACTGTATTGTGTTGTTTGTAAAAATACATATGATAGGGTCAAAAAATGTTTCCTAGACTATAGTAGATATTGGTATCTATTCTGATTTTTTTCTTCCATGTAGAATGTTTCACAAATTTAATTTTCATCAAAATGGTTTAAATTCTTCAAAATCTAATATAGTAGACATTTGTATTGTTTTTATCGTAAGCCATAAATAATGTGATAAAACAAAAACAAAAGATATTTATGTTGTAGAGAAGTGAACTAACCAGAACATTGGTTATTTCTGATTATATGAAGCTTCATTGTAAATAAAAGTTGTAATTAAAATACCTTGCCATATTTTTTTTAAGGCGAAGAACATTTTATTAAATTTAAATGTAAAAAATAAAAAGAATAACATTTTTATTTTAAGTAAATGCTTTAACATGTACTTAATACAGATGATAATCACATATTTATTGCAGTGTCGTCTCTTTTTGTAGCAACTCTTTTTTAAAACTTTTTATGTTAACTAACAAAGTATCACCATATTTGTGTTTTAAAAGTTTAAAATAGTAATATTCATAATTAAATCATTTCAGCTTCATGTTTCATAAACTTACTTTTTCGATTATTTTCAGCAACATTTGAACACATTTTGTTTCCAGAAAGAAAAGGTTTTAAGAAACTTTGTTAGTGGTAAAATGCTTAAAAGTTACATATTCAAATGTATTTTGTTTTCAGTTTGCAAAACATGCAGGAATGTAAGTTTTTATCTTGGAAATTATAATAACACAAATAACAAAGTATAATATGAAATTTTTTACATGTAGTCCTGCCTAGCAAAATAACACTTTCTTTTTGGTTATATTTTTCAGGGAACATCCAACTGTTGAAATTTGATGTTGTAAAGAAATTCCAATGTAGATATTGCTCATATAATACTGGGAAATCTTCTCACTTAAAAAGTCATGAAATAACACATACTCAGGAACGACCGTTTGTTTGTGAAGTTTGCTACAGAAGTTTTAATCATAACTCGAACTTGAAAGCTCATTCACGCATACACACTGGTGAAAAACCTTATAGTTGTAGTTACTGTCTTCAAACATTTACATTTCGTACCAGTTTGAGAAAACATATTGCAAGGTGTACTTGTGCTGTAATTCAAGAATAAAGTATGTTGTTGAATATTAAAGGCAAAAATTACTTATAACTGTGTGCTTACCTTTTTATGTACTTTTCTCCACAAGACCCCTACCTGTTAGCCGAGGCCTTAGGATTGCTTTTGCACGGGGAGAGGTAGTGGGGTGCACGGATTTTACATGCACGTATCCCCTAGTATACATGGTGGTCTTCAGTGGGTATTGAGCGCGCGACCTTCCAGGTGGAGGTCCGACGTGCTAACCACTAGGCTACCATGGCCCATACCTTTCTATGTACTTACTGAAGTTCGCTCAATAGTTGAAATTCAACTGTAATAATTTAATTTAGCTTTAAAAACGTGCTATTTATGTAAATATTATTTATCAAATTTGGCAATGATAATGTCAAGTTTTTTTTATCATCCTCAGTTAAAGCAAACGTATTGTATTTCATTGTCGCCACAGGACCAATTGCGCTCATAACTGTAGTCGCTTGTACTTCTGCTGATTTCGTACAAAGTTCAGTGGCAGTTGAATTAAACTTAAATGTGTGCTTCCATACTCTATTCTCATTTTCCATTCCATTGTTTCAAAGGAACCTTTACTCAAACTCTTATTATAATTGCTTTTAATATGACTGCTAAATGGCAACAAACTCTTTTTAACAATTTTTATTTATATTTATTACCCAATAATTTACTCAACTAAGACATGTTGTGATCTGCTGTACATAATAATATAACATTAGAATTGTAAATGAGACTTGCCTGACAAATTAAAAGGGGAAATAATTATTTAATTAGTATAAACTGTTTCCAAATTTTTTAAAAATTGATATCACTAAAATTCATCAATAGCTACTAAACAAAAAAAGGTAAGAAAATGTGTTGGAAAACAGGAGAAAATGGTTCTTAACTGTTTTATCTTTGCCTATTTATATATAGATTACAGACATATCACACACAATTCAATCTACGCTTTCTGCTTCGCATGGTGAATTAAATTTCTTCCATAAATATTCCATCAAAATTTCGTATCAATATTCCATCTAAAAGTAATAAAATATTATGTTAGTTTTTCAAGCCTTGTAGAACTCTAAACCATGATTTTTTGTCGACCATGAGTTCCATCATTGTATTCCAAAATGATTGTGTCTCTAAAATATCACTTCTTAATTCAAGTGGTTTTCTTTAATGCCTAAAGAATTTTCTTTTTATAACATCTTATAATTCAAATAAATAAGTGAGTAAATGAAATACTCCAAAAATTTAAGACAATATTTCATTAAAACATTTCTTATAGGGACGAATTAGTTTTAATGTGAACAGGTTAATATGTGTATCCACTGAAAATTACCTGTTCTTGAAATGATGTGAAATAGATTTCTATAGTTCCTTAATAAATGTATAAAATATTTTCCATTTTAACGTAAGCAATTCATTAATAATGAAAGTTTTGCTAGAAATCTCTGTCATCATTGTGATAAACATGCAATTTTCTTGTCCGTAATGATAGATGAATATTGTTACTGGTTAATTTAAGAAACATTAAAAACACAGCTATCCTACTCTTTTCTTCATTTTAAATTTGTATTATGAAGTAAATGCTTCCTATTCATTTTTATGGTGCCCAATTTAGCAAAATTTCCTTTTCTGCAGAAATCCTGTATGTTGTTGTTTGTTATTTGCTAGAGTGCATATTTCCTGTAAGAGTTTTGTTTTTACTCTATCAAATAGAGAGGAGTTTTTCTTTTTCTTCTTTCTTTCTTTTCTTTTTTTTGGGGAGGGGGTGGGGGCGGTATGAAACAACAGCTTCTCTCTTTCTCAAATAAAATTCACATTTATTATTGTAGCGTTCTCAGCAATTTATTGCTCTTTAAAAGTTGGAAATCTGCAAATTAAAATTTTATTTAAAATGTCAAAGTTTTTGGATTTTACACTAAATTAATTTAAATCCTCAAATGTTAATAAGTAAACATAAATAAATAATAATCAACACTGCACATAAAAGTAATTATGTAAGGTACAAGGTAGCGTGCCAGCTGTAACTAGAAAATATGATATTAAACCTTTGAAATTTTGTATAGTTTTTTACATATTCAATGCAAACTGTAGGCATTTGCAAAAGATTTGTGCTCCAATATTTCAACCTTTGGAAACATAGTTTACATTTTAGGTATTCACCACTCTTGATTATTAATTAAGCGTAATATTATTTCTGTTTATATTTGACTAAAATGTTTCATTTCATGGTATTTCTTGTTTTCAGTATGTTGTTATCGCTAAGAAGTCAAAATTCTGCTTAATTTTTCAATTGTAAATTTCATGAAAATTCAAGAGGGGGTCGTCTTCTCTTAGCTAAAGATAGTTGTCAGTAGATCCAAAATAAAAGCTACTTTTCAAAAAGAAGTTAAAACTGCCTGTTAAACAAATTAATGTGAGGAATATGGAGGAAGTTTGACTGTATTTATGTTTTAATGTCTGTGTTTCCTTTATAATTAGAAACTGGAATGGAATTTTAAATTGCTTGGACTTTTTTTTTTGGAGTTAGATGAGATATAATATATGATGCAGTCACATAACATTCTTAAACAAATCAATATCTCAAATTGTTATAGGAAAGAAGAGAAAAACGAAAGCAAATGTTTGCCCAAGATTTGTTTTCATACCAAAATTTGGTTTTGAAAAAAAGTTTCTTAAGTTATTTAAAATAAATTTTCAACTTTCCGTGAAAGGACAATACCCTGTCTGCCCAAAGTCCATCACTTGGAAGGTTAAGCCAAAATGCATCATTTTAGGAAGGAATTTCCAAGAATGTTGTTGCCGAAGCTCGTTTATAAAAATGTAACTTGAAAAAGAAGAACAAATGAACATATTTGGAAACTTTGAAGAAACTGATTTTAGAAACCAATGGTGAGGTTTATGTAGAAAGACTGGAGTAGAGACACTGTACTGAAAACTGCTGTTAGGAAATTCTGGAGTTTCAAGAGAAAAACGTAGATGGAAAAACCAGGTGAAAGAAAATTGGGGGAGGGAGGGAGTACTGGCGGCATCAACTGGAAAATGAGGGCATCTGATAAGAGAGTTAAAATTTTGAAGAATTTCAGTACTTTTCAAGAATTGTTGTGCTACTGATAATGAAGAAGACTGAAGCTGTGGTTTTCGCCGATAGAGACCAGCAGGTACATAATGTTATTGCTGAGAAATTTTCTGCCTCACGTTGTACGTACAGTTTTAGTGTATGTTAAACTTGTTTTTAATTTACACGTAACTAAAAAGAAAAGAATTTTTAATTGTGTATTTATTCATTGCCTATGTGAAGAAAGACATGGGTCTAAAAAATCATAACTTCATAATTTTTCTCAATATTTAATAAACTAAAATGTAGTTGTATTGAATATTTTCATAAATTCTTTTAAAATAATTACATTATAATTAAAATTCAGTGTATTCATACTGCATCAAAATATTTGAATCAAATGTGCTATTTAATTTTTCAGACTGGCATCAATTTATTGGAAATGATTGCAGTAAAAGATTTCCTTGTGGATCATGTTCCTATGCAACGGATCGACGATCCGACTGGAATAGTCATAGGCAAACCCATGCTCAAGAGCGCTCTTTTGTTTGTTCTATTTGCTTCCGTGGGTTTAATCACAAATCTAACTTGAAGGCCCATATGAGAGTACACACTGGAGAAAAACCTTTTAGATGTACCATCTGCCAACGTGCATTTGCTTTTCAGTGTAATTTCAAGACTCATATGGTAACCCAACATAGGCAATGGCTTGAGAACCACAATGCAAATACTTAGTGAAAGATTATTATTTAAAATCATGCACACATGTGTGTTAAAAAAATTCTGAGTGCAATATAGTGTTTTTTAGTACTATAAAAGGTTATGAACTGTCTTATAGTTATTTTGCATACTTTTTATTAGCACAAAGAAACTTTTGTAAAGAACCAATTATTATGCTAGGAAAAAGTGGTTATAAGAAACAAAATGAAAACTTTATTGTAAATCCTTAATTACATAGTATAATTATTTTTTGTATTTCATGAAAAATATGAAAATGATAACCAGGGGGGAGGGAGGTCCACCCCTCCTTAAAAAGGGGACGACCCCCCCTAAAAAGCTATGGAACCCCCACAAACAATGACCCCCCCAAAATGGCCAAACATTCTGCCAAACCCCCTGGAAACACTCCCCTAAAACTTTCAATACTGCAGCCTGCACCAGGGGGTGTCCCCCACTGGGCACTCCCACATTAACAACATGTTTCTAGACAAACTAAAGCAAAGGAGAATTGGGAAACCATCATTCTATTGTTTAAATTTAGTAGGATTTGTATATGAGCTAAATTTTTGCATGGAAGGAAGAGCCAGAAGTCGTTTTTAGCTTTTCAAATCCCAAGATAATCTTGCAATTAGGCAAAATTACTCCTTTAGTAGGGCTGTACATATTTGGAATAGTTTACCAGAAGCACCTGTTTCTTGCAGTGGAATGAATAGCTTTAAGAGGGCTTTTCATCCTCATTGTGGATTTATAAATCGCTTAGGACCAGCTAAGCTGCACACCAATCTCTTAGCTGGTTGGCCCTTTCACATTTGTATTAAATTATAAAATATCCCTTGAATTAACCAGCAGGTGAAACTTGGAATTGATTGAAGAGTTCGATCCTGATGATAGCAAAAGAGTAAGGTATTGCATTGAAGTTTTCGATTCCTCAAAGTATGCTTTTAACAACTTAGAAAATACTTATGATCTCTGAAAGTAATACTAAGTAATGTAAATTAAAAATACTCGAGAATTGAACATCCTTGGCTAGTAAGAGGGTCGCGATACATAAAGTACTGCATTCCCAAACAAAGTTAAATAAAATTTTATTCTATGATATGTTTAACTTCAGCAACATCTTTGTTTAATTTTACCATGTTTAAAACAATGTCTGAAGTCTTCCAGTACATTCATTATTTAAGTTATAACTTTTGGTTCTGTATTAAGTATTGTTAAAAAGTGTCTCAATCAAGTCTTAACAAATAAATTTTTTTACAGATCATGTGGTGAAATTTACAGATTTGCCAAGGCAATTCCAGTGTAATTTGTGCTCATATCTAACATATTCATCTTACAATTTCAAAAGACATCATTTGAAACATACCCAAGAACGACCTTTTGCATGTGGATCGTGCAATAAAGCTTTCAATCATAAAGCAAACTTAAAAGCACACATGCGCTTACATACTGGTGAAAAACCGTTCAGGTGCCCAAAATGTCTATTTAGCTTTCCATTTCAATCTTCTCTCAGAAATCATATGTTAAAGCATGAGTGGGAAGATTTGCCACTTCAGAGACAAAATTGGAATTTCAATATAAAAACTGCTCTTTGAAAACTTTTAATGAAGTATGTTAATTTACTTTATATATATATATATATATATATATTTTTATTTTTTTTTTTTTTTTTTTTTTTTTGAGCATAATATTCTGGAAAAATAGTTAAAAGTGTGCTTTTATTTATATAAATATCTATAATATTTAATAGATTTTAATAATTTACTTCTTATGTATTGCATTATATACTGTTTACTAGTGTGAAAAATGATGTATGTGTATATTTAATTGACTGCAATTTTACATAAAAATAGTTTATTTTCCAATTGTTATTTATTGCGTTTTATTGTAAAATTTGTTCTTGTAATTTCTGAAAATTCTAAAACTATTCATAAAGATATTAAACATAATAGGATATCATTTTGTAAAAAAAAAAAAAAAACATTACACTACTTACTGTTTCACTTATTTCTCTAGGATTGAAGTTTACGTTTTTATTTAGAATTCATCTTCTTTTGTCAAGAGTCCAAATTCTGAATCAAAATTATGATTGCATAATGTTAATGGCTCCCCAAGATCATTTTGATCTTAACATTCCTCACAAGAGGAAAGAACCTTTAGTTAAAAACTTTATGAAAATTTATATTTAGAAAGCAAACAACATAAATTATAAGGTAATCAGAATGTATACAGTGGAAAATCACTGTCAATTTAAAGTGTTGACTGTTGACATCTAGAAACAAATGCTTCTTTCTTTTTTGTATCTTAGGACATGAAATGAAATTGTAAAATACTTACATTATACTGTTCAATTTGTATTTAATTTATTTGAAAAATATGTCTAGAAATCAGATTGTGAAATGGATTATTTTTTCATTAGGTTTTACTAATAAACAGCATTTCTTAACTCTCTTCCAAAATTTTTAACTATGTTGAAATTTATCGAAAAGTTGCCAATGCAATGAATTCTATAATCTGAAAACATTTAAAATAAATTTGCTCTTTTTATGACAACAGTTTAATTAAGGTTGTGTGTGTGTAAAGTAACTTCCCATCAACTTTATCAGTATTCGTTAAAAAAACCTTTCAAACACTGTTCATATGGTTCCTTTCTGCAATTGCAGGAAGTATACTGATTATATGAAATACCCACATCAATTTTTAAATGCCGGAAGCAGGGCCGTATCCAGAAATTTTTTTCGGGGGAGGGAGTAGACTTTGACACACTTATGTTAAGGAAAGTTTCAGGGAGAAATCTATGCTACATTGCAAAAAAAATCGGGAGGGGGGGGGGGGCACGCCCTCTTCTGGTTATGACCTGGGCCAGAAGAACTCTTTCCTCAAGAAGACCAATTATATTTTATTTAGTTTTTTTGACTGAATTTGGAATTATTCACTTAAATTATATTTGATCCCAAAAATACTTTAAAATACTGCAAAAAATACCCTGACTAACCAGGGGGGGGGGGGGAGAAAGGAAAGGAGAAAATCCTTATACAAAGGTTAAATGGGATTAAAGAATTTAACTTTTTTTATATTGTTTTAAACTATAGGTCATTGTGTGCTGTTGTTGTTATTATTATTTTTTTTAAGTAATTAGCCTTTCACCTGCTGAAGACAAAAGCAACTTTATGTAGGGATAAATGTGTAATAGAAATTGCAGTAAATGTATTCCAGGGCTATCAGCATTCCTTTCTTTAGTGCAAAAAATAGAACTAGATGAGAAAGATATCCAAATGTTGACTATGTACCAAGGGGTCATTCACATCTTTTCACCAACCTCATTGGGCCTTACGCCTGTTGTTGGTGTACATTTTGTATTGTATTGTATTGTATAAATGATGTCACACTTTGAGGGGGGAGGGGAGTTCAAGAAAGTGTGAGGGGGGTAACAAGACGGGTGACATTGTACATTTTGATTTCTTTAAAAACATTTAAAATAAGCAAATTAAACTTATTTTATGCTAATGTAATATAGCGTGACATGTAACAAAGGGGAGTAGGGGGTATGTTGAAGTGTGACACTTTGTGATATATGGGCTGAGGGGATCAAATATATTGAAAAAAGGTGTGACATCATTTATGAACGGTCCCCAAGCTATTTTTCTTACATTGTTCTTTACTTGCACTACAGAAATACTTCAGTCCTCCAAAACAATTTCTATTCTGCAATTTTCATTGCAAGTGTTAAACAACATTGATTTTATCAATTTCTATAGTTGAAATAATTATTATTTGTTTACAATTATGCTTTTTAGTTTGCCAAAACATACTATAACTAAGCTAAGTGCTAACTATATATACTACTGAACCGAATAAAGTTACAATTCAGGTTTATATTCTTTCATATGTAATTTTATTTATTTTAATTTTATTTTCATGTTTGGTGTATAATGTTTCAATTATTTATGCCTCACTAGCTACCATCATATTGTTGAGATTCCTGTAGAATGCTGTGCAAAAATTAGCGTTTTTTTTTATATAGTATCAATAAAACAGTATTAATTATCAACCTTATTTTCTAATCTGTTCCTGGAGTAATGTTTGTTAATATGTTTAAAACTGAAAATGTAAAATTAATTTATTCTATATATTTGAGCAACAATGAGACATTACATTTAACTTGTGCAGTATGTAATTTATGTATGTATAAGAAGTAACACTTGTTAATAAATTAATAAAATGCTTTTTTCTTTCTTCTTTGTTAACTTTTCGCGATTGGGTCAAAACATTTACTCATCTAAAATAAATTTTATTGTCTGTCCAATATATACAAAATTTGATTATGCGAAATAAAATTCCTGTTTAATAAAGAAAAATTGCATAATGTCAATACATTATAGATAAATAATAAATGGTTATTTGCTTATTTGTGTGTTTTAAATTTTTTTCAACTTGCTTCGTTAAAGATTTTTGCCTATTTACAATTCATGTCTTTGCATAATTTTTTCATTTTAAAAATAACAGATTTTTATGGATGCCACCTAATTTCTTATTAATTTGTTATGCATATTTGATACTTTTTTCAAAATTTGAACAAAGAAAAAGGCTCATTTTAAAACTTTCCAAATATTTATTTTTAAGCTTGAACTCTATTGGTCAAGTATTGTCATTAGATTACTAATGACATTTGTCTAAAACATGTTGACTTTTTCCCCCTAAATTAATTTTATTTATTTTGTTGGAATTGTTTAAGTTTTGAAGTGTCTGTAAAAAAGTTTATTTAAGCTGTATAACTGTATAGCTTATTTATTTATTTATTGTTATATTGTGTTTTAAAAAAGCATATTTGATGATGAATTTTGAATTTAAATCAATTACATAAATTCAGTTCTGAGGTCAAAATATTTCACAAGTCTTGTATTTATTAATTTGTGCTTGCTTTTAATTGCAGCACAAAAAAGACTCCTTTTTTAGCACCTAATCAGTGTTCAGAGAAAACTTAAGTGGTTAAAAGTCAAACACCATACCTTATTAGAGTTTCAGTTGTTTTAAGCTCTTCATTCCAAGTGTACCCAATTGGGTACATTCTAAAATACTGTTTATTAACTACTGTTTGTGCAATTTGAAAGCTAAAACACCCAATTGTTTTTAAAATTAATCAACAGATAGTTTACTTCGTTTTAAACATGGAGAACATGGAAATTGAGTATTAATTATTATTTAAAGTAATTATTAATTAAAGTTTAAAAAAAAATTTTTTTTTTTAGTTATTTTGTTTTGTAAACATTTTTTAAATCATAGAATCAAAAAATTGTGTCAAAATTGTTTGTGCCTAGTTCTGGGGTCTGAAGAGGTTAAGTTAATGAATAGATCAATTTTTCATTTCAATCGATTTATGATACTACAACTAAAATCTTAAAATTAAATTTTATTAATATTTTTTATTATTGTTTAAATTAATCAAAATGCCTGTACAATATGTTTTTATATTAAATGTAGTATGGATAGATATTTTATTATTGCCCTTTTATTGAATTATCAGAATTAACTATCCTACTATCCTTTTAAATGCATGTTTAGATTTTTGAAAATTTATATGGGCTTATTCAGTGTTGCATTACTGTCACTTACTTACTAATTTTTTGATTATACTGTATTCTCCTTTTGTTTAATATTACTTGTGTGTTATAACAACTGCACATAATTCAAAAATTTCAATTCAACTTCATGTGTAAGTGAATTCTTGATATTGTGTCAGTCACATTTCTTCACTTTCTATTAAATTCTTTATTTGTTCATCAATATAAGCTAAAGATTTTCAAATACAGTCAATTGTCGATAACTCGAATTTAGAGTGACCAAAGAAAAATTTTGACTTATCGGAAGCTAGTTTCGACTTCCAATATTTTATTAATGAAAAATTTCTGATATTTCAATAAATATGCAGATAATAGAAAAAATTACATTACTGATTAGTTTTCTTAACAAAATATGTACAATGCAATTGAATAAAAAGACAATGAAAATAAATTTTATTTTTCATTATCAAAAGAAATCTTACGACGGAAACATCCCTGCAAACCGTAATGTTTTCATCAAATTTGGCTGAGGACTCGCATTCTGCTTCTTCAATTTCTTCAATAATCACTGACTCACTGTGATGTATTTCTTTAAAGAAGTCACACTTTTGGAAATAGTTCCATATTGTTTCACTCACATCATTACGCCGAGCACTTGAAGGCAGTTTCATAGCTTCAATCACATCAATCTTGAAGGCAGCATTTTTTAATAAGATTTTTTTATTGTTTCCAACAATAAAAAAATTTTTCTTCTAGGATTTTTTGAGTTTATTTTGATAGAATTGCAACAGAAGGTAAAATAATTTTTTACTTGCAGGACAAGATTGTTCTGCTCTTTGAGCTATCAAATTTTGAGAGTCATCGTTGAAAATACTTTGAGTTAAAGTTAACATTAAGTTATGGTGAATAATTAACATGGAATTGAAAGGGGTCAGGACCTGATAAAAAATTTGATTTATAGTTAATATTCGAGTTATCGTGAACCGACTGAATATTTTATCTATCATAGATTTATTAAGTAAAATTTCAATCAAGTTTTTATGTTCATAAAAATGCTCAAAACTGAAATGTTCTTTTTTTATAAAGCTTTCAAAAATCAAAGAGTGTAAATATTTTTAAAAAGTTTATTTAATGTGATTAAAATATTTTTAATAGAATATATTTTTCAGGTAATGTTATCGTGTCGGCATATATTGAAGCAAAGCACCGCTGTAGATTCTGCTTCTATGCAACTGTTTCCGATTCTCTTTTAAAGCGGCACGAACTGACTCATACTTCAGAACGTCCCTTCTCTTGTAACATTTGCCACAAAACTTTCAATAGAAAATGCAATTTAAAGGCTCACATGAGAGTGCATTCAGGGGAAAAACCCTTTCTCTGCAAAATCTGCTCTTGTACTTTTTCATTTCATACATCTCTGAAAAATCACATGGTTACTCACCATTTAAATTATATAAATTCAGAATGAAAAACATTTGAAATTGTATTATTTTGTATGCTGGAATGTAAACTACATTCTTTTTTTTTTTACATTTTTAAATTCAAGTTTTTGTTGAACTATCTACTTACAGGGGGTCGTGCCAGAGGGGATTCGGGTCCGTTTTCAGGAACCTTCATATGAGTCCAATTTATCAACACAAACCCTTCACAAAATTCAAATCAATGGAAATGGTCCCTTTGTAAAATTCCAAGCTTCCAAATTGTAGTTTTCACACCATTATTTATTATAATAATAGTAAAATGATTCATCATTATATGTTTAAATTTTCCATTTTCACAAAATTATTTGTTTTTTCTCAAAAATCTCTTTAAAATTCACAAAAAACGGACCCTGTTAAAAACTGCTGGATCGGCCCCTGACTTTTAATGCAATGCCATTCATCCCAAGTTGCAGGGAAGTGCTTCCAAATTGTGAGCTGAAAGAATAGAGTTATGCAAGAAAAGTCAGTTTTTCTGACATAGCTCTAGCTTTTGCATAGTAAAATTCATGTGTCTTGTGCAAATGTCCTAATGTCTCTTGTGCAAATGTCTCTTGTCTTAAATGCAATTTTATTACAAATTTAAGCCAAACGAGGTTAAGTTTATAATCTGGTGCATGAGAAATTATTTACGTACTTAAGCAAATATATCTTTGAATCCTGTTTTTAATAATTTCAACAACAATCATTCTTAAATAGCCATTTTTTTGTGTAGGACTCCGAAATATGATAAAAACCATTTTAATAAATTGAATGAAATATTGATTGACCGAATATTGCAGGTGAAACTTTAGTTGAATATTACTTTTTCATATAATTACTTTTAAAGTTTCATTCTTTTTATCTTGCTTGAAGGGTGTTTTTTTTTTCTGTCTTTCTTAAAATGAGTATGTGAAAAAATGCTTTTGCTATTGTGTTGTTAAATAGTGCTATAAAATTCTTTCTGTCTGTATAAACCATAAAATACTTAGATAAGAATGAGAAAGTTGTGAAATAATAAGTAGAAGGGTTAACTGTTTTACTTATTCAAGGTGACAGCTACTCAAGGTACCGCCTCATGCGGGGCTTGCAAATGCGACCTTCCAATATGTTTCTGAGGGCTGCTGAGCACTCCTACATTTCTCTTACATTTTCATGATTAAAACATGGTATTACTTTTCATGTAGATTTTTTGCATGCACTCATGTTGCAAATTACAAAACTGCCAAGATTAATTGGATGAATAATTTAAATGATAAAGGAGTTGAAAAATCTTAAAATTAGAGCTGTATTTTTACTCAATTTTTTTGAAGCATGTATCAATCTTTGCAAATAATATCAACTAAAGTTTCGAAGCAGAAAAATTATCTTTTATAAATGTCATAAACAATTACTAAAAAAATTATTTTCATTTCTATTGATATGATTTTATTTAATTGTATTTTATATCACTGCAACATCTCATAAATTGATTACTGTGTCAATATGGTAATATGGCATCCCGTCAATTATCGTATTGTTTTACTCCGTATTCTATTTCACCCCATGCAGTACATTTCCCGAAAAATAACTAATGTTTTGGTTGTACATATACATATTTTACTTGTTGTAATCTGAAAACTTGTCAATAAGTATACAACTTTGGTGTAAATTTTATCGTTTTTTTTTTGATAATAAGAGTAATTACAGTATTTTATCGACTTTAAGATGCGATAGTCTATGAGACACATCTTAATTAAGCAATTTTTCTCAGAAAAAAGAGTAGTAATAATAATCTTCAGATTGCAAAGCCAGACTAAAAAAAAAATAAGTTTTTAAAACCAAATGCACCTTTTAAATCCTGGAAAATCATCACTTGGAACTTTCTTTTTCTTCTTTTATTTTTTTCTTTCCACTCTTCGTCATCAAGGTTCTTAGCCTTTTCTAAGATTAATGGGAAGCTTAAAACAGACGCTGGCCATTTTAATAGTTTCAAATGTAAGAAGTCGAATGTTTGAGTTTCAGAAGTAATTTCTGTTATGCGTGAATCATAAAGTAGCAAATAGTTTTAACCAAAAACACAAAAAACATTTAATAAACAATTAAAAATACAAAACATACATTACAAATATCTAAAAGCACATAACCATCCGAAAATCCATTTTCTATCCTTTTAATTTTTAAAACAATTTATAATATCACAAGATGATTTAAGGCAAAGCTAAAGTAATTATTATCAACAGAAATATATTTTTCCAGAAAATATTAACAATTTCTCTAAGAAAAAGTGTCTTGTAATCTGTAAAATACAGTATATCTTTCTATAAATTGTTAAAATTTTGCAAATGTAAATAAAATGAGTGTGTTAAGAAACTAGAGTAAAATTTTGTATTAAATTTTTATTGGTGCTTTCTTATTGTCAATCTGAAAGTATTATTTACAGTGAAATAAAATGTACACAAAGTAAAAATTAAAAATCAACGTAAAATTAAGCGTCCAGATGAATCAGTGATGTTTTCACAATTTTATGTTGTTTTTGAATCAGTGATGGATTCTGGTTTACGGGGAATGTACTATGTCTGCAAAGGTTAGTAACCGTACGCAGACCCATTAAAAATAACTTTAAAAAATGTCATCTTTTTGACGTGTGCGTGTGGTTACGTCAAGCATGCTCGTTAACTAAACACTGGGGGTTCCGTGTCAGGCTGACCATCTGACCAGAACATATGCTTCTGCACCACAGGGCGCTCAGTCTCGAAAACTGGGATGGGCGCAGTAGGCCATAGCTCCCAAAAGAGCTGCCGCGCCAACGAGTTTAGTTTAGTGTGCTTACGATCAAGAAACAAGTCCTACCAGTGGCGTAGTTAGACCCGGACTTTACAGGGGGTTTCTTCATGAGAAGTCGGCTGATTTCATTGTTTTCCAAGAAAAATTGGTCAACTTCTAGACAATCTTTACCATTTCAGGGGGGAGGGCTATCCCCATAACCAAAACCTTATCTACGCCAGTGGACGTTTTTCATCCAGTAGCTCACTCTTTTGCATTCAAAAATGCATTCCTTGTAACCTTGAAACATGTCTGCAATTTTTGTAAATTTTGTGCTTTATTTTATGCTAATTTTTGATTTTTATTATTTAGTGCTCATTTAAATGCATGAACACTTTCACAAGTTTACTTTACATGTTAAAAAAAGGTTTTTGAGCTCATGAAAGAATATTGCTTTTTCTTTTTTTTCCTTTTACTTTCAGTAATTTGCATTAAAATCTTTTTGTTTTCTCTCAACTCTCGGAATTTTTTTTAATGATTTAAAATTGGTTAAAATACAGTATTCCCCACCCAAACATTGTACAGACAGACAGTTCCTTTTACAAAGATATCTGCTCATAAGATTATCTCCCTGTGGACAATTTTTTATATGTTTTATTATTGATGTTTTTATTGATAAAAATCAGAAACTTTATGTATATATTATGTATAATTTACACAATGTACGAGTTGTAAGAAAACTGAAGAGCTCCCTTATGATGATTTTTTATTTTCTGAAGGGATCTATAAATACTTTCTTCAAAACTTGAACTTGTATTGCCATGAAAGTAATTTAAGCATGAAAATTTGGATGTGTATTCATTTGTTTGAGTAGTGAATTATAAATTAGCATGTATCAATGTATTGTTTAATTTGTCTGCAATTTTTTTAGTTATGATTTGTTTTGTTGTTGTGATGTTTTCAGTTTAAATGGTTTAAGCATGAAAAAGCATTACTCAGGTTTATTTATTCAATTGTGTAATGTTTTACTGATTCTGTAATCAAGTTTAAGAAAGTACTCTTAGAAAATAAGTATGTGTTCCCAAATTAAACTTTATGATTTTATTTTCTAATTTTATAACAATCATTTTCCTGTTTAATAGAAGATGCTTAGATAGAAAAAACTATTAAAATGATGCATATGAAATTACAATTACAACGAATTCCTCAGGAGAATTGGAACTTAAAGCTTTCTCTTTAGATTTTAAAATTTACTTTAGATTTTGCTATAAATAATATAAATATATTGTTACAAACAAAAATGTTATAAATAAGGCACAAATTCGCAATGATGGTGAAAATAAACTATTTTTGAAAGTTTAAAAAATTTTGTTTTACATTTTTCTAAATATATTGTTACAAACAAAAATGTTATAAATAAGGCACAAATTCGCAATGATGGTGAAAATAAACTATTTTTGAAAGTTTAAAAAATTTTGTTTTACATTTTTCCTCTAGTGCTGATACAAATGTCATGCCAGGAAGAATTCCCCTTTTTGCAAGCAGTATAAATAGAGAATCCAAAGTCATGTTTTTTCCTTAATACAATAGCATATTGTACAAATTTTGTTCTATAAAATAATATGGCTGAGATCTGTACATTAACTGCTATTTAGAAATATAAATCTAGACTAACAGTGAGTTCTGTTCCTTAAGTACCTCTATAAGTAATCTCCATGTCTATTATTTGTTGTATATCTATAAAATCAATTATGTGCAGTTTATTTTAAAAAAATCACGTAGGAGCATTAGGAACTGAATACTTTTCTCCTCCAATCTCCTTCTCTTGTAGCACTAGTCCTTCGTGATGCTCTCCCCCGGGCACAAGGCAGTGGGGGTAGTGGGGTCCACGGATTTAACATGCACATATTCCCAAGTGTACTTGGAAGGTCGAACACCCGACCTTTTGGTGGGAAGTCAGACGTCCTAATCACTAGGCTACCACAGCCCTAGGAACTGAATACTTTTCTCTTCCAACCTCCTTCGCTGTTAGCACTATGCCTTAGGTATGCCCTGTATCCAGGGGTGAAGTAGTGTAGTCCCTGGATTCTATATGCACGTATCCCCAAATGTACATGGTGGGTCTTCAGCGGGCATCTTACACACGACCTTCCGGGTGGAAGTCCGACATCCTAACCACTAGGCTACCATGGCCTTTAGGAACTGAGTACTGGTAAGAATTGTTTCTCGAAACCAGCTAACTAAAAAAGACCGAGCTTGTGAGAAAAAAATATTGAATTCATCTATCTTTTGCAGCATAAAGACGTTCTTTCTTAAAAATACTTTTGTAATTACTGTGAACAAATTCCCTTTCTATGAACATGTAAGCAAAACAATGTAATTCCCACAACACATCACTAAATGTTTGAAATTATTTGAAGAGTGTATTTCTATCTCCTGTAAAATTGCTTTTATTTTACATAATCGGTTTTGCAGCTTCAACAACATTTTTTTTTACGGTCAGTGCTTCATAGCAATCATTTTATGGGATTTTAGAAGTTTTCACATAGAGATTTTCATAAGAACTGAATTGTTTTCCCTTGCAATCTAATGTCCCTGCCTTTCAGATAAGCAACCTATGTTTGATTGCTGGACCTTCTCTGGAATCAAACCCTATGATATATATGACATATATCATGATAATCGTCTATATATGATGGCAATCCCCCTAGGGCTTTATACTAAGTGGTAGGGAAGCCTAGGAGAAAAATAAGAATAGAATTACATATATTGCATTCAAATTAAATTTTGCCACTAGTTTTTCTGAATAGTAATGGACTTTGGGAGTTAGTACTTAATTACTACAAAGGAAGAAAGAAGGACAACAGTTTTTTTAAATTTCTGTTGGAATGTTTCTCAAATAGAGACAATTTATGCAACTATGTAAAAATATTTTAATGCTCTAAAAATGAGTAAGTATCTTAAGTAAATTATTGTTCATAATTTATCAATTAAATACCTGAAAAGAATTTTTACCAATTCTTAATTTGTTGATTTTATTTTGTGCACCCTCATTATTATCCAGCAAACTTTAAATTGTTACTGGTTATTGCATTTCATTGAAATCTTGCTTTAGCACCGTTAACTTTTTTCATTGAATTGTTTCATTTTTTTAAAAAATTGGTTTAAATTTTAAAACTCTTAATATTTTTAAGGATCCTAAATTAGTGTTAATGTATAAGTGTATTAAATGCATTTTTAACTTTTAAAATGACGGATGATTAACACTGAAAGAAACATTTTCCCCCCTTTAATTTATATTCATTGATATCTTTTATTCATTTTGTTACAGTAAAAAGTGAACATATCCATTACCATCTGGCAATTAAATTAATAAGTGAAGTATACGAGAATGAAAAATTTTAAAGTTTTGTGTAGACATTTCTACTTTTTTCCCTTTTTTTTAAATTTCAATTTGAAAGTTACAATTCCAACAAATATTCACTTCACAATATTTGTAATAATCTCTGTATAGTAAAATTAGTGCAAAAACTTTCTTCGAGCACTTAAATACCTTTATTTGCATCATTTTATGCAGCTTAATCTTATACTGGGAAAATATTTTCTTAATATTTACAGTTTTGTTGTAAGGGGGGGGGGGGGGCTTTTTTCAGTCTTTCAACAAAAATAATTATAAATCTGCATCATTATATGAATTGTATATTCACAAATTTAAAAGTGTTGCATTTTTACTTGCAAACATTTGTATAATTGTACTCTTTTATGTGAAACTTTAAACAATGTATATATTTATTAATAGTAGATTTACTGAATCAGTCATTTTGACTATTTCAAAACTTCCATTTTGCATAATTTGTTACTAAATATAGTGCAACTTTCAATTGCATTGGCTTTTCCTAATACATGGTAAGTAGGACAAGTTAATGTGACTGAAAGTTTTATTATAATTAATAGCAACTGGGTGTAAATAAAAGTTTAGAAATGGTTCAAAACAGCCTGGTAAATCTAGTGTTAAGGACTGAAATCTTACATTGATGTTTACTTTTTATTGCAGTGAGTTACATGGACTCGAATCATCAGCGGGACATCGCGTTATTGGTATGTGAATACTGTCCTTATGAAACCACCAATAAAGGCCATTGGAATCGCCACAAGTTGATACACACCCGAGAACGTCCATTTAAGTGCACCATGTGTGACAGATCTTTTAACCAGAAGGTAAATTTAAAAGTGCATCTTAGAATTCATACTGGTGAAGAACCATACAGATGTCATATCTGTTCTGGTCAATTTAAGCATCGTACTTCTTGGAAGCATCACATGGCAAAGCACAAACTTCCCTTCGTGTAATTGTGTAGTCTGTAAATGTATCATATGGAATTTCTTACACAGTGAATGATGCAGATTTTATAATATTTGACTTGTTATCGGAAACATACAGCTTACCCTATTTTAACCTTTTGACTACGGGGGTCGATAAAGAAGTTAATGCACCTTTATGACATATTTATAGTACTATGATATATTAGTGAAATTACATATTTGTGCTGTAAAACAGACTTTATCCTAGTATGGGTACTGTACTATGGGGGAAATCTTGTCTGAATACCATATTTTTACTAATAAATTTACAGCAACAAGTGAATTTTCTCTACGACTACTGTCATCCCACCCCTGTAGTGAAAAGGTTGGGGGGTTACAGCTCTTTATGGCACACATCTCAAGACGAGAAATTTTGCTTTTTTTAGTTTTTGGTGTTATATAAATCATTTCACAGATCTTATGTTGTAAATATGGTCAGTGATGTTTGATATATAAAGTAGAGTATCGTTTATACGATGTTTACATTTATATAATGCTTTAGTGTTGTCCAAATTCTTAGATTTAGCCAGAAGGGTAAATCGATTATACGACGTTATTGTTTATACGACTTATTCGGTAGTCCTTTCAGCTTTGTATAAACGATACTCCACTATATAAATATATTTATTTATATAAACAACTTACAAAAGTGCAAATAGTTACTCTGTAATAAATATTACTCTCGATAAAGAGTAAGTCTCATGCCCTGGGGCTTAACTTCTTTTCTTCTCTTTTTGCTTTCTCCATGATTTGATAACTACATTTACAAAGATAATCTGGTACATCTATTTGTATTTCATTGTTAGCATCATTACACATTTCTTTCTTTTAGAATTATTGTACTGTAATAGTTGCTTTTTTTTATTGAAAAGCTTTGAATGAAGGATCAAAGATAAATACTTTCTTAAACATAATTTGCTAAAGAATACTGTTACTTTTGCAATGCAGAATATAGAGGTTTCCTAACTAAAATTTACTGCTTACTTCTGAGAAGTTGTTTGGTATATGGATAAATACACTTTATAAGTTGGCATCTAAATATCTACCAAAGTTCCCAGGTTTGAAACTTTTAAATTCCAAGATCTTGGATCTTGGGATCTGTGGTCTTGAAACTTGGAGAAAATGGTATTTGAACGAAGTTGTACGAGTGATTTACTGGACAGATAGACGTATAGAGTGATTTTATGGAAAGGATTGTTACTTGATAGGGAGGATTGTTTCCTAAAATCACTTGTTCTTCATTAGGATAAGCAAGAGAGGACTTGTCTAGTTGGAGCCTGTTGCTTGTTGTTTCTTTTGTATTAGTAGATTTTTCTTAGTATTTGTGGACTTTTTGTTTTGTCTGCATTCTTGTGTGGATTTTTTTTTTATTAGTTGACTTTCTTGTTATTTGGTTGATCGTGGGCATTAGTATTAACATAATCAAACCTTTTAGCATTGGCTGTTGGTGAAGCAATAAAAAATGCAGTAACAAAAAATTAAAATGCAGAAAATCTGTTCTCATTAACTTAAACATTATTTTTAAGAGAAAGTTGTGTTTTCAAAATTAATGGAGTAATTTTTCTGAAAGTTAATCTGAATATTATCAATTTATTTGGAGCTTTCAATGATAAAATGAAAATTGAGCAATTTTGCTATACATTTTATTATATAAGTTCAGGATTTATAAATTGTATTACTGCATTAAATTAATAATATTTAAATCTTAACAGCTTTAAAAAAAGTTGGAAATATTTGACCTTATTACTTGTTTTTCATATTATTTCCAAAGTACTAGACAGCAAGAAAAAGACTGGGCAACTACAAATTTGTTTATTTAATCATTGTTATTATTTTAAATTTGTTTATTTGTGTGTTTATTTTATTTTATATTTGTTTGAGATAGTGCACTTATTCTACTTCACTTTAAATGAAATTTCTCTATATGAAATATTATGTTGGTCAAAACTAAATCAAATTGTCTGATGGCAATTCTCCCTCCACACCTACTACTCTTTTGAGCTTAGTTAGGAAAAATTCATGTTATAGATCAGCATGCCAATGTAACCATATATTATTATATTTTTAATTTCCAAAATCTTGAACATTATACCACCTCAAATAATGTACAAATTAGGTTTTTGGTATTATTTGATTGAGTGAAAGTTCTAATTCTACTGTGCTTCTTCCTGTACTTCCATTCAGAATTTTTCTTTTATTTCCTGAAGATTTGAATTTTTGTTTTTACTTTCAAATAATGCAAAGTTTTAAGCATAACAATTTGTAGATGTCAACTGGACATATAACTATAATAATAATAATAATATTATTATTTTGCTTTGCATTACCTTTTTTTTTTTAAATCTTGAAATAGTTTTTTCCCTACAATTTTCATGTGTATCATGGCATAAGTTTAAATATCATAACTTGTGTTTCTCATGTAACATAACATGTGTTTCTCACCTGTGATCAAGATGGATAAAATGGTTTAAATAAGAATAATTGAAGACAAAAAATGGCGCACCAGCGCATCAATCATTTTGGTGCTCTATAAATAAGAAACGTTTCGGAGTATTTAAATGTGTTCTTTAGTACGATTTTTCATGATCTATTTTTAACCAGTGAATAACTTTTGTATTAATGTTCTAATATTTATTTTAACTATTGTGTGTGAAAATTTTTGTTAAACACTTTATGTATATGATATTAGTTTCTATTTCAAAAGATAATTATTTTGAAGTATTTTAAATGTTTTGAAATTATTGATCCAATTAACATCCTCCTCTGATCTTTATTTAAAAAAATAAAGTTTTACTAACAAGATTGCTTTTTGATTCTTGTGTAATTCCTCATGGAAATATTTGTTTGCAAATTTGATTTTTTTTTTCTTTTCCAGTTTTAAGTTCTTTTTCAGTGTCTGGAACATCTAGAGAAATTGGTACTCTAATGCTGCTTGCAGGATAAAACCATACATTACATCTTGCCTCGGAGCTTAAACTTACAATTGGGAAAACCTACTAATTTATAAGACAATTGTTTAGAATCCAATGAATAGTTTTGAGAATAAGAATTGTTTTCTCAAATCGCTAGGAGTAAAACTATTCTCAATTCAAAGATTATACTATGTTTTTATTTCATTGCCTAAATTATACCAGGGTGTCTACAGGTCACGAAAGGCACCAGTTTGGTAAATTGGTCATGAAAGTAATGAAAAGTCACGAAAATTATGAATAGATCCAGCCACTGCATAAAATATTTGGTTATCCAGCAAGTAATTTTTTTCTTTAAATTAAAATGTTTCGAAAATGCATGTGAATTGCAAACTTAATATGAGTTTTGAAGCTGTGGAATGGTTAAAAATTTGTATAAATTTAACAAGTTTCAGACGTCAGAACCGGATCAGAACTTATATATCATACAGGTGACACTGGATATCCGGTAATTATATGTCATACAGATGAAACCCGATATCCAATATCCGACGTAATCAATATCTGATGTATCCCTGAAATTTCCCTTTTGAAAATCTGTAGTCACCCTATATACAGAATTTCATTATCATTAAACACTTGAATGTGTATACGGAAGAGGTGTTTAACTTTTCTTAAGTGTGAATAGACAGAAGTCCTTAAACAACTTTTTAAAAAACCTTTTTGTTTTGCTAAGATGTATATCTACAGAAATGTTTTGAAGGGATATTGCTCTCTCAAGAAAATTATCTTAGCATACTTTTCCTAATAAAATAATAGGAAGAATATTCTCTCTTTTTTGTTGCTAAAAATACTTTTCATAATATTTTTGAAAATATTCCTTTTACAAGTAAAAATTGGTTTTAAAAATAGCTAAACTTTTAACACTCCGTCGGGCGCGCTCCAAATTTTGCACCATTGGGCGCGCTGTATCTCACAGATACATTTCGTAATAGCAATGCGTAAATTTAATTATTGAAGTTTTTTTAAAAAAGTTTTTTTGTTTTTGGTACCAGGCTTCACCTCCCTTACACTCGGACCCTTCTCTCTCCTTTATTTCAATACAAAATACAATGAAAATATTAAATTACAACGCAAATACTTACTAGCAAAAAGAAATGTCAATTAATAAAATATATGCATACAATAGGTGTTTATATGTATTTATATTAAGTGAAAATATTCTTGATTGAAATATTAACTATTCAAATAATTTTAGGAAATAAAAAAAATAATTGGACTCCGATACATTTGGTTCATCAATTGCACTTTTTTTTTAAAACATCACGGTATGTTCTAAGCAAAAACCTTCGCTGCATTTTAGGCACTTATATTGCGTTTACCTAGTCTTTTTGTTGAATGACATTCCATAACCAGAATGACATTCCATGAAATCTCCTTTGTCCTTATCACTTTCATCAAAAATTTCTACATCTTAATCTTAATTTTCATCGAAAAATAATTCTTTTTATGAATGTTTCAAGATCTTTCTGATCATTTAAATCTAGGAAGCCTTTTTTATTCATTTTCAAAGCAAAATAAATGCAAAAATTAATAAAATTAGTATAACAAACGGAAAACTTCATCGGTAGCGCTGTATCCCACAGATACAAACCGCAAATGAACCCCCTAAGGCGGGGGAAAAAATCCCCCGACACCTACTCCCACAACATTCTAGGAGACCTAGTGATCGGAAGGGCAGATATTGCTTTGGTCAAGGTTGTGACATTCCTCCTTCAATTTAAAAGAAAGTAATTTCAAAGCTTTGTATCTGTGAGATACAGCGCGACCGACGGAGTGTTAAGGTGAATGAAAATAGTGCTAGTTGAATAGCCATAAGCAATACCATTCTGTTACTTTTCTTTTTGATCTCCCTTTTTTATTGATCTGAAATTTTTCTGCCACATAACATCAGTAAAACTATGCCTTGTGCTTTAATTAGAAATAACTGTACAAAAAAAAACTTCTTTGACATTTTATATGCATTAAATCAGATAAGTTTTGCTAATGTTTGCACTTAGTAAGTTCTTGTTCAGCTAAATTTTTTTATGAAAAAGAAGGAAGCATTTCTATTAAAGTATGAAAAATTAATTTCCTCAAATCCCAGTAGTTATTAAATTTTTAATAGGAAATATGTCATGTTGTCGCAAAATAATTAATGTACAATGAATGCAAAAATTACCTTAAAGGTGTAAACTGTTTTGTGTTTCTTAATAACTTTTTTCTTGTTGACAGGATCTTCAAATGTTTCATTTTCTTTGTATGACAATACTGATGCCATATCTGGTTATTCATTGTATTTGGAAAGTGGTGAAGCTTTTCATCAGAAAGATAAAGGTTTCACATGCAATATTTGTAAAAAATCATACAACCGAAAATTTAATTTAAAGATCCATTTACGAACTCACACAGGAGAGAAACCTTTCAAGTGCCATGTTTGCAATCGTCATTTTTCGGTTCTCTCTAATTGCAAGACCCATGTCAAGAGATGGCACAAAAATGTGGATTTTAAAATATAGGTATGCAAATTTAAAATTAATAATTTTAACCAATTACATCTTTTTAGAATACTTTTTTAGAAATTAGAATACTTTTTTTACAAAAAAAAACCCCCCCACATTGATTTTTATACAGTAATATAAATTGCTCATTTTTTAAAATTCAGTTTGCTTAAAATTCTAGTTGAATTCATTTGCAAACTTTCATTATATAACTTATATTTCACGATGTATATTTATAATAATGCAACTATTTCAATCTGTCAAAAGCATTACTTTTAAGATGAGTGTGTCACATCTCATTATTAATTTTACTACATTTAAATTTAAAATTTTTAGTTTTTATAACTAAGGTCATACATTTTATACATTATGTGTCATTTGTAAGTAATGTTTTAACCAAATTTAAAGAAACGGAATAATCTGAATATATAACAATTCATTTGATGCAACAACCAGTTGATATAATGGGACAAATAGTAAAGTGCAGATGGGGTCGCTATAAAGTGAGTTGATTATACAATGCTTATTTTATAACATGGATACTGTTTTTCTTAGGTAATTATTTCTTACACAGTACGTCTTAAAATGTAAGAGGTCAAGAAATTATTCTAAGGAGAAAAACATTTAAGATTCATTAGAAACTTTCCCAGAGTCTCAAAAAATATAAATAAATAAATAAAAATAAAAGAGAAAGAAAGGAAGGAAGGGGAGAGTTTGAAAATAGCATATGTTGAAGTAAAACAGCATAATAAGGCACAAACAGTGAACGTTGCATATTTGTATTTTAGTTAAAGTTTTTTTCGGAGTGAATAAATGAACTATATGACAGAAATTTGGCTTTTATATTAGACTATTAAAATGAAATTTAAGGCATGCTGTTGGTAGACCTTTTTTGTTTTATATTTATTGTTAAAATAGATCTAGTTCAACGGCGGATCTAAGGGGGGGGGGGCGATGGGGCGATCGCCCCCCCCCCCCTTGGGCTGATTCAAGTGGATACTACAACGACACTCCTAAGTGAGTTTTTACTCTTTGTGCCCCGGGACCAGCCATTTTTTTATGTTCTTGGAATCCCAGCCTAATAGCCCTTCAAGTTCTATGCTTTCCCCCTGTCCCTTTGTCCTTTAGTATTGCTGAGTTGCTAATCCTCGGAGTAATGGGAAAGAGATTCCCTGCTCTTTTCTTCTACCCATCAAACTGGTGACAGCTAGCCAACCCTTAGCACGTGGTGTAAATTCCTGCAGCATTTACGCTAAAACCTGGAGCCTGAAACATTTCATTGAACATTCATAATTACAGATGTTTATATAAATTGCACATACTCGTTGATGGTTTTTTTAGTACATATTTAGTATTACATTTTGAAAATTTTAGAAAATATATTACTAATAATTGCTGTTATTTTGTAATTTAGACATATCAATTCAAATTTAGAAAATGTATTTACAAGCCTACATTTTTCTTGAGAAAGCTTGAAGGAAATCCTAACTCGGTTAAAACTTGGCTAAGAAGCAGAATGAGTGATGGTAGACTCACTGAATTAGCGTTATTGCATATCCATAAAGATTGGACGTTGAAAAAATTATAGACAGATTTGCGAAAGCAAAAAAACGTCAGCTTGTGTTCCTTTTATAAGGGCTTTGAATAAACGTATATGCATTGAAAAAATGTGCTAGTAAAATTTTAAATATCACTACACTAGCATTTTTTTTTGTTGTTCCTGCTGTTTGAAAAAAAGGGGGGGGGGGGGCGGAGGGACTGTTGAAAAGGAATGAAGAATCTCCTCCATCCATCCTTATATTGAACCCCGAGATTTCCAAAATCGCCCCCCCCCCCCCTTGAAGATTTTCTAGATCCGCCCTTGATCTAGTTTTTCACTGTTAATGCTTGATTAATAAATATGTTTGCAGTAACATTTGCATCAATTTAATTTTTATGAGCACACAAAAATTGAATTATTTTATTTCTAAATTATAAATCAGAATACTTAACTCTGTGTATTATCTTCTTTTGAATGAAAACATCTTTTTCTTTTGTTTTCAGGGCAGCTTGGAAGTTCGTGAAAGGCTTAAAAAGAAAGACATTTAAAAGACTTTATTGCATTATGTTTTCTTGAAGAAATACATTATAATTGACTGTGTTATCTGTATTATATGCTTTGTGTGTTGGAAAATAGTGAAATCACTGTGACCTATTGAGATTTCTATTAATTTATTTATTTTTGAAGTGTAATGATAAGCAATGTTTGCAAATGAATTTTTGATATAATCTGTTTCATAACTATTATAATTTCAGGCCTGTTGCAATATCATTTATTTATAAATCTGTTAAATTATGAAAAGGTGTTTACAAATTTTTATTTAAGTACAGGAGTCTCTTACTCCAAATTGCCATGTGCATAACTTCTGTTCTTCACAATAGTTTCTTATATTTATATTATTTTTAAATGTCCTTTTTTTTTAATTTTATATTTATAACACTACTGTTATAAATTTATTTAGGAAATGTTTTCATAAACATTGTATTGCTAAATTTCTTTTCATATTACATCTTAAAACTTGTTTTAATAACAAAGCAAAATATTCAACTATTTTTCAAGACATATTAGTTGTATTTTAGAGTGTGAGTCTCATGTAAAGTAATCTCTGGCAATAAATTCTCACTTTTGTCTTTATTATACTAATAGACTTTATTTTAGTATAAATTGGAACTTAAACATAGCATTGTGGGCATTGAAAAAGTGTCAAAATTGTTTTAAAGTGCTTTATTTAGTAATGAAATTTTTAATTGATTGTTATTATACAAATAATTTTGATTATAGGTTTAATAGTTACTTAGTTCAATTTTATGCTTTAAGCCTTTTATTATTTATTAATTTGCCATGAAAATATTTAATAGATTTCATTGTTAATGTTATATGTATCAAAAAAAAGTTAAACAAGAAAGAAACAATATAAATATAATTAAGGTTGCCTAAAAATATGCCTTGTTTGTTTCTGGTTGAGAAGTTTGGTCAAATATTTAATAATTTTCATCACCCTTTTGACAACTCTCCTTTTGTCTGCAAAACGTTTTTCTAAGCTTTGCTTGGAATTAAAATATTAATTATAACTAATAATAATAACAGCAATAATAATAGCATTTCTTCCATGACATCTATAATATGGAAACCTCTTTAAATATGATTTATTTATCTTCATAGTAAAACAATATTTAGGAATTGTTATCCCTCCAGTTTTTTCGTTTTTCTAAACAGGAATATATATAAAAGTTGTCAGTGTCACAGGGAAATAATTTATCTATCCTAAATAATCTCTCACTTGCAATCCATGTATCACAAGCAATTTTGCGCTAATGCAGAAATATCAAACATTTGAAGTGAATGTAATTCCTCTGAAATATTTGTGTACAAATATTCATATGAAATAAGGGATAAATTGTAAATAAATAACTATTAAATTTTAGTATTTAACTTCTAATTGAGGACAATTCCAAATTTATCTCATATTGTGATGTAATCCATTTTTAAAACTACTACTTAACCAAGTAATATATGTTGTCATTGTTTTTGGATTTATACCCAGTAAAAAAAATAATGTGTTAATATGGTGTTAAGTTTATTTGTATCAAAAAATACTTAAGTAGCTAACTGCCTTTCTTTCTTTCTTTTTTTTTTTTGTTTTAGAAAAATACCATTAGAGCTTAAGTGTATATAAAAAGTGTTTTATGCTATAATAAATTTCTTAAGACCAAAATATTACTTTATGAAATGTGATACATTTTGTTAGACATTTAGTTAAGCAATTACTGATTTTAAATTTGTTTTATGCAAACTCTGTCCTGTATTAATTTTAAAATCCATATGTTCAACAAAACTACTTACTTATCCTGTATGTGTGTGCAATATTTTATTTGATGTTAGCTTAAATGACCTTGTATAAATTTAGGTTTGGGTAATTTTTAGATACATTCTTAGTTTTATTTTTGATCTTCCTTTCTAGATTTTGCTTTTATTCCCAAAATATTAGTTATAAAAAATTATAATTGAATTTTTTAAATTGAAGCCATTAAATTTTAAAGAAAGATAAAAGTTCATGCCTTTAGGAAACAGTGTCGTAGCTTTTAGTCTTAGACTGCTAATGGAGATGCTGATCAATTCAACATTTGTGAATTCTAACTCTGTAGTGACACAGTAACATTTTTTAAATCGATCAATTTTCTTTTAATACACTTTTGAACTTGGACGAACTTTCTATAAAATAATAATAAAAAAACAAATTTCAAACTATGATTATGTTTCTGGATTACAATGTTTTATCATTATCTGATTTGAAGCTATATGTTATATTTGTGGAAAGTTCCTGTAATTTCAGTGTTTCATATTTTGTAGTTCATTACTGCTTTGTTATATTTAAAATGTTGTATGTATATTGATCAATAATTACATATTTTTAGCTTGTTTGTGGACCACAAGCTATCAGCAAAGCCCAGATGCTTCAAAAAGACATCAGTGTGATCTTTGCCCGTATAGCACGAAATATGTATCCCATTGGAAAAGACATAAATTAGTGCATACTCAAGAAAGGCCGTTTTCATGCACTATTTGTCAAAAGTCTTTCAATCATAAATTCACTCTGGTCGGCCATTATAGGTTACATACTGGTGAGAAACCTTTTATTTGTTACAACTGTAATAGACGCTTCACATCTCGTTCTAATTGGAGGACTCATTTAAGTAAATGTGCTAATGTTTATTAAATGTTATGAAAATGTTAAACAGTTAACTCAATGTATAGTTTTTAAATCTATCAAAAATATATCTTAATTGAAGTTTGAAAAAAATTATTTATATTTTATTTTGTAAAGCTTTAAACTTTAAAATAATTTTTTATGAAATTATACTTAAAGTATCTACATGTTTATTTTGATACTCTAAAGAAAAGGAATTTCTTCTGAAAGAACTATGCAAAGTGTTCACTTTTTAAGCCAATACTATATTCATCATTGCAATTCATGGGTGAAAGTATTATGTCTATAGACTGATTTATTTCTTCTTTTTTTTATTTGTCTTTGACGGAAATGGACAGAATGCTCTGAACCTGATAACTTATACTATAAATCTAAATGCCATAAAAGTTTTTTGATATTGCTATATTTAAAGTCTTTTTTGCAATGGTTGCCAATTAATTTTTGTTAAAATACTTCAGAATTATTTTTAAATAATCAACTGGAGTTCCCACCTTTATTAAATATTGTTATTACTTATGTTAATCTTATTATTAGAAAAATATAAAAAAGGCTAAATATTTAATACATCTATATATTAATGTAGTTTTTGGAAAAAAGATGTTTAAACTTCAGTCCTTTGGATTTTTTTTCACCCATGTTGCCCTTCATTTTCTTATATTGTTATCAAAATATAATTGAATGACACCTTTAATTCCAGGATAAGCTTGTTCATGAAACAATGTTACATTTGAATGATGTTCTTGTATAAAATTAATTTCATATACTGTTTCGGAAGATTTATGGTTTAGTTGTGCAATACTTGCTCTTATTTGTATAATTTTATTGCCTAAAGATATATAAGGGAAAATTAATTTAATATATATATTTACATTCATATATTTGTATCATGAAAATGAAATATTTGTCATGAAATTGTATATTGTTTCTTTAATAAATGTTTCATCTTGAGAAGCAATCTGATATATTTCTTTTCTTAATTATCTTTGTTAAAATAAATAATATTTTGTTTTCCCGCACTTGAATTGATTTTCTTACTTTTTATTTTCATTTATTTTTAAATTTTGTTATTAATTTTTACAATAAATAAATAAATATATTCTTTTGAAAAACTTTAAATTTTTGTTAAAGCCACACCCATTCAATGCAAAAAGGAGATATTTCCTTCCTGTTTAGCAGAAGTTTTTAAATGTATATAACTTATAGTAACTTACTTTTAACTTGTCATGCATTTATGTCATATTTCACAGAAACAGGCTTTAACATATAACTGGTAAAAATGTGCATTGATACATTGAATTGAATAAAATTATGCATTGAAGAAAAAGTTCTGTGAAAAACTTTATATCTCTACTCTTTTAAACGTACATATGTATTTAATCTATCTCAAAATTTACCCTTTTTAACACTAGCCATCTTTTTCCGAATTACGTTGCACAAAATTGTTAAACATTTGAATTGAATTCTACTAAAACTTATGTTAATGGTGAAAAAATATAAAATTCAGCGTCAAGCAAGATTTATTTATTTATTTATTTATTTTTGTAATATGTGCACTTTTTTTCAACTGGAAGCAATCATGTCCAGAAGCATTAAGAAATGATATTTCTATTTGAGCCTAAAGCTGCAAATAACCGCATTAGATTCATAAGAAATACATTTCTATGCATATTCTTAAGTTGGGGGGGGGGGGGGGGGGGTCATGTAAAAGTTTGATATAGTAAAGTAACCAACTTCAGGTTGAGATAGGGAAAAAAATCAGTTTTAGAGCATTTATTTAAATTAACTCATAAAAAAGTTATTCTCATGAAAACAGTTAATTACTGATTGAGTGATTGACTTGAACTTTAGTGTTTTTTTAAGCAACATGTAAATTAATTAAATGCAGTCATAAGGATAAAATCGGGGGGGGGGGGGATAAGCAAATTTTTCTTAGCTGGATTTGTAATTTTTTTAAAAACAAGTTACATATTGAAGTGTTTCGCTAATGTATTATTTCTACTTTTCTATTTTTACATCGAGTTCTACTAATATAACCGACTTGAAATATCCAACATCATTTTTGCTCATGAATAGGTATGTACTACGTTATATAATTTTAAATACGTTGCTATCCATTTTTGCACAATAAAGAAACTTTTTCTAAGTGGAAAGTATATTTTATATTTTGTTCTGCTTTAAACAAATTTCACTGTGAATATGTAGGTTATGAATTTAAAAAATGTTTTTTCTATCAGGCACTTTATACCTAAGGGAAAGTATAAATGTCTAACAAATGTTTGAGAAAAAAAAAAGATTTCCAAAAATTCTTTCTCTCAAAGAATATTCAGAATGCTACAATTCAAAATAACTCTTGGAGGCCAATGTATTTCTTCAGCATAGTAATGACTTTGTAATGTGTGTATGCTTTTTTTTCTTATCAATTAAGTAAACTAGATTACTGTTAAACAGTATTTTTAACCCTTATACTTTTGTTAAATAATGTTAAAAAAATCAATGTTAGCTTCAGAGAAACACAATTACAACTGTTTTCTCACTGAACTTGAATCCTTGATAGTCATTTGGGTTGGCTATTAACCTATTGAGTACTGAATTATTTGAAGATTTTTATGCCCATGGGACAGATTTATTGTCGCTATTTGAATCCTGATCGGTGGGAGTGCCACCTGCTTCGATTATTTTATTCAGTTGGCAAGTCAGACTCGTCCACCATAACTTCGCCCAATAAGCAGATGATGAATCTCACTCGTCAAATGTACCCAAAGGGTTAAGTGCAGTATTAATAAATCATAAAAGGATTTCTTTGTTGATTTGTTAAACATAGTCTACACAAAATACTTTATTTGTGAAGCACCTGAATCTAAGCTCTTCCATTTTCTGTACAATGTAAAGATAAAAAATACCATAGGGACAGTTCATAAATGATGTCATGCTTATTTCCCACAAATTTGACCCCCCCTCCCCCTTTGTCACAAAATGTCACACTTCAACGGATCCCCCTCCCCCTTTGTCACATGTCACGCTGTGTTGCATAAGCAAGGATGTCACATTTCTTGTTACCCCCCCCCCCCTTGAAGCGTGACATTTATGAATGATCCCATATCACTGATACGATTGACATATGTGGTTTTCAATTATTTTATTTTATTTGTCTATATAATTTCCAATGGCATTGCATAGAGACACAACCATTTATTATGATGTTGCAAACTATGTGAAGAAGTATATGAAACAAAATTTGTATTAAATGTGTACTGTAAATTAGGGATGTAACGAATAGTGATTTGGCCGAATACCGAATATTCGGCCATTTCCTCTAGACTGAAGCCGAGTATTCGGCCAGTGTTTTAGGCCGAATACCGAATATTCGGCTGCTGAATATTAATATTTCTAGAAAATCGATGTAATAGAAAGTATTTGTCAAATTTAAAATTATTGACAAAGTCAAACACCAATTACATGCAATCTATGCTTTATGATTTAATTCTGTTTGTTAAGAATGTAAAACTATTTAAAATTAATCTATTTTCTCTATTATTTTGATTGTAATAAAACTAAGAATTTCACCCACAAGTGGAATAGAAATGACAGGTTTTATGGTAGTAAGCATTAGCATTATTTTACTAATTATTTAATTCAAATGAAAGAACTACTATTGCTTAGTGAACTTCTACCTTGCTCAAAACTGTTTTATGAAGATATTTTAAAAGTTATAAAAGTTAATATTTTTATTTTATAGGTTTTTTTTACATACCTATTTTTAAAAGATCTATTAAATTTAATACACTAAAACTGGAATATATTTTTATTTTCAAAAACCCTAATAACTTATGCTATCTAAATATTCATGATATATTCTATTCTTTTCACATCTCTCTCTTACCCAATATTCACAATAAATCAGTCCACCCAAAAAAGGTCCGACTTCCACAACAAAATAAATTTCTCATATATCATATTTAACTATTTCTAGCTTTTAGGAGCAAATGCTAAGTAGAAATACAATATTGCAACTTTAAAATCTGTTTTTGCTCAGTCAAGCCTAAAGCAAGGTTTAAAAAAAGTAGTTTTTTTCTAAATTATTTTTATTTATTAAAACTATATACTAATGTATTCTTTTGTAATAATTATAATACAATTTTAAATGTTTAAAATCTACTAATTTCTTTATTTTTTTACATTTCTACTGCAGCAGAACTATTCGGCTGAATAGTCAATCAATATTCGGCCAGGCGGAATTTGACCTTACTCGGTATTCCGCCAGGCCGAATACTCGGCTAAAGGGCCGAATACCGAATAATGGCCGAATATTCGTTACATCCCTACTGTAAATTGTGTGAAATAGAATGAAACATTTTAATTTTGTTTGAATTTTTTTGCATTTATCTTTTGTTTTACAAAAAAAAGTTATTAAAATTTTAAAGCAGCCCAATTAAGCCAATATTTTCCATAGGGACCAACTTGCAAGTTTTCATGTCCAGGGCACTTTCAATGTTTCCTGCCTCCTTTAAATGATTCATATATATATGTGTGTGTATGTGTGCACATGTGTTTGCACTACGGTTAATGTGAAAATGGTTATCATTAAGAGAAGACCTATTATGAAAAATTACCATTGGTTATTATTAATTAAATGGGTTTTTTATATTACCATTTTTAAAAAGAAATTTAAATCATATTATAGAAAAATTTCCTGCCCAGGGCATGGGCACCGTCAGGTTTGATAGTCAAGGCCCGAGTCTCCAACTTGAACTTTAGATGTTATCTATTTGAACAATTTTTATTCCTTTACTTAAAGTACTTATCTAAGAGAAAAAAATTGTGGCTATATTATTTGACAATTTATGATACTCTTAATCATAAAAGTCTGTATTCATTCAGATTATGCAATAAAATATGAAATGCTCTCACTTTTTGTCTCGCTTAGTTTACCTTGTCAAAAGTTTTTCTCAAAAGCTTAATCACTTGACTTGCATCACTATCTCTCTCAGAACCTCAATTAATTGAAGAAAGAAAAGGATATGGCATGTATTGGATTGTTGTAATCTATGAATTGTTCTAAAATTGGATATGGCATGTATATTTCATCTATGTGTTAATATAGAACAATTATTAACATACTTTCTCTCATTTCAGCATGTATTTCCAACAAGGCAAGTTTTATGTTAAAAACTCAGATATCAAGAATTTCCAATCTCTCTGAAAATCATTTAGTCAAAGAGTTATTTTGCCATGAAAAGAGAGAAATGATGCAAAAAATTGAAACGGAGTATATCTGTAGTTTTTGTCAAAAATCATTCTCACGCAACTCTAATTTGAAAACTCATCTGAGACTTCATACTGGAGAAAAACCATTTAAGTGCTTCAAGTGTAGTTATAGATGTACTTTCAAATATTCATTAGATTATCATTTGGCAACACAACATCCATGCAACATTATACAGGGTGATCCAAAATGAATGGAATTAAAAGACTAGCAGCGAACAATTTATGTAACGGATTTATTTAGAAAATGCAAATGTAGCATAAGAGTACAAGTTTTATTTTTAACCACGAAATTTGTCTAGGTATAAAATTCCCACCTGAGGCAGTCATTCAAAGTTACACTTGTCATATGAAAGAGTTAACAACTTTATTCTGAAGCAAAATGTTGCTCCACTATATTGGCTTAATAATTGGACTGTAATTATATTTTTGGCCACCCAGATTACCAGACTTAAAGTTAACATTGTAATTTTTTTTCTTCTGGATGTTTATAGAGGACGAAGTTTTCCAGGCACTGATACAGGATTTTGCTGAGGAGTGCGCAATTCCTTTGTGATTTTCCTGACCTCTCGGTAAATTGTGTTACAAAAGAAAAAAATTATGAAATTTTAGTTTGTTATTTATATAATTTTTAATAATAATCGACTCTCAGCAGGGGCACTTGCTCCCATTGCCTCCCCCCTTTATTTGTGCCTAAAGTGTTTATTCCCCAATTCCTTATGACTTGCGCAGTTAAAACAGTAGATAACAAATTGGGCTCAATACCAAGAGATTTCCTATCATGAGTGTGGACATTGACGAGAATGAATTATTTCAAGCCCCCATTACTTCAGCAACGAACGTGCCTGCTCTTGCCTTATCGGAGGAGAAATGAGCTGTTGGTGGAATAGCCTTGTATACTGTAATTTCAAAAAAAAATTTCTACTGGCAAGATAATTCCATTACAGAAGTGCAGACATACATTTTTGTCCCATTCGTTTAATCGCCCTGTGTAATTCGTAGAGTTTCATAAAATATTTTTGTATTAATGTATTAGTGTCAAAATACCCACCAAGTATTTCTCCTTTTTTGTTAGATAAGTATCTTCAATAAATATGCTATTTCAGAGTTGTTCCTATAAATTTTAGATGGTTTTATTTATTTACTTTGTCATTGCAGAAACTTTTTATTTTCTTTATTATGAATATTATATGCCTTTCTAAGTACATTGTATGTATTTACATGTATGTTGCAGGTGTTATCAAAATAATAGAAACATCACAAATTAATACAAAAAGGGGTGGGAGAAAAGTAATTATGAGTTCCAAAGTCATTTGAACAGTGTAGCGTAAAAAGGTTTTTGCACCATAAAATTAAGTAGAACTGACCTACGAAAATCATAATAAATCATTGCAGTAGTTTTGAAATATTTTCATGAATAAATCAAGTACTTGATTTTGTTTTAATGTTCAGCATTCTTTTTCTTTCTCAATATTTCATTTTTAGTTATGTTAGCTGCCCTATATGTATGAAGAATCGGATGTATTAAGAATCACATTAGTTATTCTTATAATTATGGCATATCACATTTCTGTCAAAACAATTGGTTTAAATTTATGCTGTTTCAGTAAAAGTAGGACCTAATCTCTCAAACCCACAGCAGTAGACCCAACATTTTACAGGTCCTAATATTTTTTAAATTTCAAGGGGGGGGGGGGGGTGAAGAAGTTTTAAATATTTTTTTTTTACTTTTTATTGTTCTCTTTTGAATTAATCTTGTAGCAAATGACCATTCTCACTGGAAAAACTTGCATGTAACACATGATCTTGATGAAATAATTGATATGAAAAGGTATTTTTAAAATACAAAGTTTTAGATTTTCTTTTTGTGGGATTTAAAAAGCATGAAAAAATTGGGGGGAGGGGATAGATTTAAGCTTTGATGCAATGAAAAAATCGATAAATGATCACAAAGTTTGTGGTGGCAAAATCTTTTAAAGTCAAAATAATTGAAAGTTTTTTTCAAAGCAGAGCCATTGTGTCTTATCCTTTGATGTGTTGGTGTAATACGGATGAATTTTTCTCAGTATATCTTTCTAAAACGTTGCCCTCAGTATTGTCGGCCCCGCTTAAAGGAATACTGTCGGTTCCAGCATATTTTATTCGATTATGCGGGGGAACTTTTCTTTACCTTGCAGAACTGATAATATTGCCTCGAAACGTAGTAATAAATTATTATATGTAATTAAAAGAAGTTATTAATGTTAGTGTTTAAAAGTTTTTTTAAATAAGATAAATAAAAATTAAGTAATTAAATACATTATCTATTTTTAAGTACAAATTAAAATGATGAAAAGTAGAACTTACAAATTGAATTACAAAATCTTCGGGGTAACTTTTCACTATATTACTCCTTTAAAAAGTTTATAATTGTGGATTGCTTGCTCAAAGTGTTTTGGGAGCCCTTTTGTGATGGCAATGGTGAAGACACCAGAAAGAACCTGGTTGTCTTCACCATTGCAATACCCCCTCTAGCTTTCTCCTTATTTTTTTGTATTGCTAAATAGAAGATTCCAGAAACCCTTTAGAAAATGACCTCTGTTTACTTCCTGGTGGAAGGGAGAGTATCATGAAAGAGAACGAGTGACTTTCAAATTTAGTGGTCATGAGGAGGTGTTGTTGAAAGATCAACTTGAAAATTCAAAAATTGTTCTTATTTACCTATTTATTTTTGAAATGTAATCAATTTTTTTATCAAAAACATTTTAAAAGCAAACCAGTATTATTGGATTATCCAGGGAAATTATTCGAATAAACGGGGATCTTTAACATTGCGTCTATGGGGAAATTTTTGGTTCCCGAAGGTTTTATTCTTATAAGCGGAGTGTTCCTTTATCCGTTACCTAATTAAGAGGAGCCGACAGTATATCTTTCTAAGAAAAAGGAATATATGTATCTCTTTAAAAAATGACTTGTAAAATGTTTTCATAAAATACAAAAGTTTTATGATTGACATATTTAGTTTGATTTCATTATATGTGCACATATCTTTTATTCATTTGTTCTAATTCAAATCCCAAGAATTTTGATCTACAATATTTAAATGCTTTGAATTTTCTTCCAGTATATTCTGTTAAAAATAAGTACACAGTTTTGGGACAAGAGCATCAACTTGTGACCAATATCTTTTCGAGTATGAAACTTCAATCTGCAACCAAAAAGTGCCAATATTGTCACAAAGCGTTTCGCCAGAAGACGGATTTGGACCGCCATCTCAGAGTCCATACTGGAGAAAAACCGTTTTCCTGTAATTTATGTCCTCGTACATTTAAACGAAAAGAAAATTTAAGGTATCACGTAGCTTCAAGTCATCAAGGCTTAATTTGAATAAAAAGCAAATAACTCATCCAAACCAACTTGATTCTTTTCTGTTTCATATATTGTGTTGGTTGTTTCATATTCAAGCTTTATTAACTTACAGTATTTTGAACTTTTTTTACATGAAATAAATTGCCATTATAATAGGGCTCAAATTATACCGAGAGTTGGCTGAATATTCAGTCAAAAAACGATGGAATGAATATTTTGCTCTTCTGCCACTAGAATAATTTTAATTATTAAAAATTGATGTTAGTCACGTAATTTAATGTCCGAATGGGAAACTTGGCTTGTGTTGCTCAGAAATGAAATAGCTGTTCTAGATCCTGAATTGAAAATTTTGGACACATTTTTCTCTTCTTCTTAACTATCTACTTTTTAGCATGAAGCCATATCTAGAACGTATTTAAAGGGGGGAGGGAGGCTGGCCCCTTCTGATATACATTCAAAACTATCTATTTTGAAACTTCGGTTTGGAAATTTCTCTCAATATTTAACTTTCATCACCTCCCGAAATAAACTTCTATATATGTTACTGGATTACCATACCATGAAGCAAGGACAAAATAGTAAAGTATTTTCAAAGCTGCATAACTACCACTTTTACATAAGATTTGTGGAGATAGAAACTTTAGGAAATGCAAATGCCCCCCCCCCCCCCTTTTTTTTGAATATCACAAAGTATTCTATTGCTTTGCAATTTTCTGAATCACAAGTATGTATCTGCTATTTGATTCTTCACAGGGTTTCAAAAACCACATTTTTATTTTGAAAAACTGTCAAAATTTATTTTTAAGAAAATTGTACATAGGGTAATTTGTAAAAATATAAAATGAATATTTTGTTGCTAAAACTATCATTCTTATATTGCAAAAGTGGAAAATATGGGATTATACATGTTTCCACTGCCACATTTGAAGGGTTCAGTGCACAGACCGGTGGAAGAAGAGATTCTCCACCGGTCTCATTGTTTCGCCTTTACCATTTTCAGATTATGATAGTGCCATGGTCAGCAATAACAAACAAAAAGTCCCAATTGTGTTTTTGATTTTCCTTTTTGATTTTGGTTTGTGAAGTTTCCTGGATCTTTCTCAATGTCCATCTTTTCTTTCGACATGCTTAAAGGGAATCAATTTCTTGAGGATTTGAAGAAAAGAATGTTACAGGAAATTGATATCCTTCCACTTGCGATGACCCAGAGAGTGGTGAAGATCTTCCTGGATTGTGCTTAGAAGAGTGTTGATGCTATATATCTCATGTAATTTTTGAAACCTATGTATAAAATATATTTAGGTTTTTTCTACCTATTTAAAATGTGAGAGGTCTTTATGTTTTACATTGTTGCAAATTCTATTAACTCAATACCTACCTCAATGAATAAAAAATAGCATTTGAAAGCAAGGAGTTTATTTTATAAGCAGTTTCAATGAAACATTTCATGGCATAAAAATTATTTTAAGTGTACTTCAAGGTATGAAAATAGCAGAAAACAGCAAAAATGCGAGGAATTGTTTCCATTTTCATTTACTTAAATTTATTCATTGACAACTGAATGATGAGTAGAATTTTCAAGTTGGACTTGGTACCATTTATATTTACAGCAATATTGTGACTGCTCTTATGGTTCCATTGTCATGTGACTTGAAATAATATTTTCTGCTTTGAAAATGATTTCTAATCTTCCAGTTTTCATTTTAGAAAAAAATTATTATTCTAATATTTTAAATATGGCTCATCAACACTCGAAGAAGTTGCTGTTCTCGGAGATGTTTTATTGGTCATTGGAGACTATTTTTTCAACAGATGAGCACTGGTGAAAATGTTGGTAAAAATTGATGTTAGTAAAAGCATGTTTTTTAAGTTCACATTCAGGTAAAATATTCACTGGTAATACAAGGAAAGAAATGGGGGGTTCGGGAGGATATATCACCATTAAGAATTAAGCAATTAATCATATTTTATTTAAATTAATTTTGTTAAATCAATAGATTATTTCCTTTCTGTTTTATTTTATTAATTTCATTTTCGATAGCTTGAAACTGCCATGTCCATTTTGCATTATAAAGAATCTGCCGTTGATCGTAATGTGCATTTACATGTGCATATGAACCTAAATGATAACAGGGGGGGATTGAGAATAGTTTGTGATGTTGTTCAGAATATCGGCCAAAGAAGTTTTTTACTCTAGCAAATATATCATCTAAATTCATATTCTCATCATGTTTTTCTGCAATTTGAAAAAATGCAAAATATGGACCACATCCTTCTTTTCTGAGCTTTGAAAATAATTCAATTTCCTTCAAAGTATAACATAAGTTATTAATGGGCGTGTTTTCTGGCATTTCAACTAAAGACTTGTTTAAAATTACTTTTAAAGAATCTAATTGGAAGTGGATAATTGAAAACTTCAGAAAATTTTCCAAGTCCGATTCACGAATTCCTCCAGTCAGACTTATGTCACCATACGAACAACCATACTTGACAAAATTTCCCAACATGAATTTTTCAGCACTTCCTGACCCTAAAACTAGTAAGTTTCCAACTTTTCCTTTTGATGGTAAAAATAATTTTGCAATAAGATAGGCTACAGTTAATTTTACTTGCTCTTTTAAACCATTTAGTGATGATTTTTCATTAGGAATGCTAGTTTGCTTGTCTAATTTTGTGCCAATAACAAAAGACAATATCATAACGAAAGTATTTATAATGTAATGCAAGGGTAGGTTCAAATGATTACTGTTAATATCTTTTGCTAATTCTTCTGATGTATCACACATTTCATTTGAATGAGTTCCTGTCTTCATATGGCATGTCACAAAAAGAGCATGACATATATCTTTTGGACTTTCTGGCATATACTGAGAGTCATTAATGATTTTCCTAAGATCAGACAAAACAGTGACATCGCCTTCAGTAATGGACTGAAAAACTAAATTACAGAGAGAATATACCATGACGGCACTACTTGAACTATTGACGTCTCCATCCAGAGTTAAAAGTAAACCGTTTAGTCCACTTTTTCTTAAATAATCCCATAACCAGCAAGCTGGACCAAGAGCAATTTCTTCTCCGTCTTCATAATTACTCAACTCCTTGCAGGTAGGAGTAACGCAAATGGAAGAATTTTGCGTTGTAATAGCAAAATTTGCTCTTATAATGGGGTGTGAATTTGTCAATGAAGATGATCTGCAAATATGCTTTCTATATGCAGTTACTTCGTCTAAATCAACTGCAGCAGTGACAACTTCAACATCTTTCAAAGAAAATTGTTTTCCCACAGAGATGACCTTTCCATTGCAAGTAACATGTGATGTTCCATGAAAGTACATTCTTTCACCATCACACCCTCTTAAATTGGAAAACAAATATACGCCTCCACATTTAGCTGTTGCTGTTTTTATGACATCCATTACCATTCTAGTTTTTCCAATTTCGTGAAAACCTCCACTTGAATTAACAGCTATTTCTATACCGTCATAAAAATGATTTATGTTGGAACTTTCTGGATTCCACAGTTCTTCACATATTTCAAAGCCAATGCATGTATCTTCTGTACAGATAACTGCATCACCAATGAAAGTTGTTCTCTGGTTAGAAATGTCCTGAATAATTTTAGGAAGGTAAAACTCTTCAACAGTTTGATGTTTTGCCCATCCAGTGAACCATCTAGTTTCACGATAAATACCATTATCGCACAATTTTTTCTTAGGACGTATAAAAAGAATCTTTTTGTTTAATAGAATAACTCTACAGTTATAGGCAACGTTTTTATGTATAACGGGCATACCAACATCAATAATAATATTTTGACATTCTGTATGCTTCAACAATTCAGCTACTACTTCCCATGAATGTAAAAATGTGTCACTTTCGTAAAAGTGATCACCACAGCTATAGCCTGTTATTTCTAATTCTGGTCCTGTACGGTAGCCAGCACCTTTTTCTTTTGCTTGTTTTATGCTCTCCAATATTCTTTGAAAATTGCCTGTAAAGTCCATAGCCCATTGATTTAGAGTACACGTAGCTAGAACTGCTGATCTCATTTTGGAAACAAAAGGTCAACCTGTAAATGAAATGTCTTTATTTTGTATAAAATACTTTCAGGGACAACTTTGATTTTGATAAAATAAAAAAAATTATAATGAATGTTTGAATAAAAAGTACATGAGCTGTAAGTTATAGATCGCCCACTTTGATTATAGTAACATATCTTTCATATTATCAGAAGCAAGAAAATTCATCACCTAATTTTGAAAAAAAAAATTATTATAAGAATTGTATACATGTATAACTAGAAAAAACGATCTTAAAAGTAAGTTCTGAAGTCCCAGTAGTTTATATTTTGTATCGGATTTTTTAAGGGGGCACAGTACCTCCTTCCAAATTTTTTTTGTTTAACAATTAGATAAAAATAATGCATGCCTTTCATTCCAATTATGATTATAAATGAAATTTGAAAGTAGAACCTCTTTGTGTTCAACTTTGTAGAATTTAAAAAAAAATAACTTTTCAATTTTTAAAAACTTTCTCAATTCATCTTTTTTCAAAAGATTTATGTCTCTTTATCAATCCCTAGGTATTTCAAACTTTTCCTTTTTTATCGACAGATTTCAAATGTTTGTGATTCTAATTTGACACTACTGGTGCTCATTAAGAGGGCTGATTTTTAACGTCTAGCGCACATCACGACATATCATATCCGCTAAATAACCACCACTTTCTTAGAAAACCATAGCTCCCACTCAGTTAACCCTTTTTTGTTTCTTATATACCTAGTTAACCCGAAACAAGTTCATGCAATGTATTTGTTGCACGTTAATAACTATGATTTTACAATATTTTTTCTTTTTTTAAAGGTAAATACTCTATCTCATCATTCTATTCATCACAGTTACACGCAAGTTTTTAATATCTTCAGTCATACATTAACAAACTATTGCCGAGTTTGGCACATTCAATTAAACAGAATCGTTCTCACATGTCATTATTTTGACGTCATCCCTTGGGACAGCCCTGTTGAACACTCCAAAAAATTTACTGCATGGTCATTGTAAGAAGTCAGGGCAAGAAATATTTTATGTTCATATACCCAATTTCTTACTTTCTATGAAAAGTTATTTTCTAAACTTATCCTCCAAATGTAGCTGTGATTCTAATTAAAGAGTTTCGATATCATTACAATTACTAAAATGTTGTACTTATTTTGATACCAGAAAAAGAAAGTTCACTTCTGTACCCAAACTCAATGTTCGGAGAAGTGTATCCTGCAAAAATGCGTGATAACCATTTGCAGCAATATTTCTGATGTCTGCGATCGTTCATACTATAACTCCGAGTTTTCCTGAACAATTTCTTTAGAAATCATCACCTCGTAGCAAAACTTGATAAATTCCACTTTTGATATTTTAAAAAATCTGAAAATTCAGAAATGGATATTTTCTTTGCACCCACAATATATTTAAAAAAAAAAAAAAAAGTACATATGTAGGATTTTTTTCTAGAGAAGCATTTTGTTTCTATTTAAAAACAAAAAATATATAATTATTATCAGCAAAAAAATCACTTGTGCATGGCACTGTTCATGTGAATTTATTTCATTTTCATAAAAACTGCTTTGAGCTGCACTAAAGTAGCTTTTTTCCTTACAATTAGGGGCCGTTCATAAATGACGTCACGCTTTTTTCCGATATATTTGACCCCCTCCCCCCCTTTCACGCATCATGCTATGTTGCGTAATACATGATGTCCCACTTCTTGTTACCCCCTCCCCCCTCGAAGCGTGACATCATTTATGAATAATCCCTTAAAAAAAGTAGCTTTACATTTGAAATTTAAGTAGCAATTTTGTACACATATTACAAAAAAAGTTAAATAGAATCAACATCTTTAAAAAGTTTAAATTCAAATTTGTTGTGCTCAATATGTACAATAGCTGATTTAGATTGTATGTTAAAGAAAGGATTATGCATAAGTACTCATTTTTAACTTGGTGATTATGCATATTAACAAAAGGGTAATGTGGGTACATATTATTTATTGCATGCATAAAAGTGGGGCCGATGAACTCGCTCTTTTTACACCTATAATTTATTTTGCCATGTTTAAGTATTAAAAATAAAACCAAAGGACAACAGTTCAACATTGAAATATTAAAAACAAAAAAATACTTACACAAAAGGCACTTCAAAAATATCTTATAATAGTCTTTATTTGGAGTGCATAGACTAAAATATATCTGTAAAGGATGAATCATTAAACATTTTTGCTTCAATACGTATAAAAAAATATTTTGCCAAGAATATATTTAAGCAATAAGTTTGTTATTGTCCCTCCCACTATAAGGATATAATGGGAGGCACCATAACAAACGTATTGTTTAAATTTCTTCTCTATAAAATTTTTAAAACATATATGCTGTTATAAAAGATCAAAGGTGCCACACACACACAGGATGGATTATCTGTATGAGTATAATCCATTTTTATTTATTCTAATTGCTGTTCATTCAATTTTGTTCATTTCTATTTACACACCTGTAGCATCAAAACTAAAAATTATGTAATTCATTGGTTTTACTGTTTACAGTACTTTTGGAGAAAACCTTTTATTTATATTTTAGAATGATGTTTACTTGTTCTGCTGTTATAAAGTAAAATGAAAATACAATCAAAGAAATAAAAAGTTCAATTTTTTAAAGTTTTATTTACTTATCCTTTCTTTTTTGGTAGGGGAAGCAAGAAAGTTCATCTTATGATTTAACAGATCTTTATTAAAATGCTTGAATAATAATATTTTAAATAAATAAAACCAAAATAAAAAAAATAACAAAAAAAAAAAAAAAAAAAACGAGTCAAGTAATGTTCTAAATTCATATTTAGCTGCATTAAGTTACAGAAACTTAAAAATGCATCAAAGTATTAATATTTATTTTCGAATTCAATGATTTGTTTATTTATAAAAATAATCTTGAGCTCAGTGCAGTAAATTTTCTTTATTTACTTCTAAAATATATAATTCAACAAATGATTAAAATCACTTAAGAAAATATATTAAAATCAGCAAATAAATATGCATTGATAAAAAAAAAATTCAAAGCTAACAAAAATATATAATGCACATCAAAGATGTATAAGGTAGCTCAGTATTATCTGCATGCAATGCTGGGGAGTAATACATATCCCCAGCTCATTTATGACATGAACGCCAATATGAAATGAAATGATTGATGTTATTCTGGAGACTTTCAATATTTAGCACTTATTTTATGCATACAGTTGTAAAATTAATGATGTACTTGTTTATATTTTATGTCAAATAAATGAATAAATTGTTAATTATGCTTTCAGCTTATCTGAGACAGAAGGAATTTACTATTTACAGAAATCAAGCATACTACATGGCAATCAACAATACAAACTTTTTCAACCCATTTAAGTGATACACTTTCAAATTTTTGTCGATAATCGTTGTCATGTAGGTCATACAAAAAGTACTGAAAATAAGTTTTTTTTTTTTATGAATTGCATTAAAAATTATATTGCTATGCTGGCAATAATATTAGCCTCAGTGCCTCCCCCCCCCCCCCCGTCCCAAGTATAAGTAGTAAATTTTAAAATCGATTATTTATGAAAAAATGAAACTATTTTTGCCAAAAACTTTGTAGACTTCTTGTTCAAACAATAATTATGATGGGACTTTAATAACTAATTTTCAATTTTTAAACATAATTAAATTTAAAAATTCCTTTAATACCAAGTAGTTGTTTAAAAATAAATTATCAACTAAAAATTGCATTAAAAAAACCTAGAATTTATTTTTTAAAGTTAACTTATTATAGATGATAATATTATTTCTTCTCTTCAACATGTCTAATAAATAGTTTTGGGATATAAAAATAATAATAAATGCTTTCATTATTTTTAATGTAACAAAGATATATCAGATAAAAATATATAGATTTTATGCATATATGCACAGATGTACGACAGATTAAAATAAATGCAAAAACAAGTAAATTAATAGTAGAAACTAATTTATAGTGATAAAATACATGTTTAATTGATAATGAATGACTTCACAATAATACAGTTTATAATACAATATAAACACAGTATGTACATTCAATATATAATTTCATCCATAAATATACAAGGACAACAATAGTTAAATTGGAATAGTGATCAGAAATTTAATTTAAAAAATCACAATTACTTTGTTCAATAATTGAATTTATAAACATGAACATTTAAATTTCAGGATTAAACTGCAAATGACAATAACTACAAAATATTGAAACTGACTGTCAATCCTCATTAGAATGATAAAACATCTGAACTAAGAGTAGAATTTAGAGTTCTTCGAAATGGTAAATTACTCGCTTTAGGAGCGAAGCTAAAATCATCTTTGGAAAATTTTGGTAAGTTATCTGAAACAACAATCCCTAATCTGCTTTTTCCTGATAAACTTTCATGTAAAGATGTTCCACTTATGTCTGAAAGATTTTTATCGGACAGGCTGTCTTTCATTCGATGCTGAATTTTGCTGTGACCTAATCTAGTAAAGTCATAGTTGTGATCTTCCTTGATTTTTTTAATTTTTTTCAAAGCCACATCTATGGCTTGGAATTGCCATTCCCATTTCACATTGTAAAGGAATTGCCGTTGATCAAATCTATTGTCATCCGGACTATAACACTCTGCATGGTACGAAGGAGTAAGCACCGTCATTTTATGACGATTTATAGAGTATCGTCTAAAAAAATGTTTAACTTTGTCGGCAACATCATCAGGGCGAAGAACATTTGACCACACATTAACTAATTTACAAAACATAGAATAAGGACCACAACCACCTGGCTTTCTCAGGTTTCCATATATACTCAGTTCATCGTATGTCATACCCATATCTTCTTCATCTGTTTGAGCAATTTTTCCCTCCTTAAGAGGTTCTAACTCGGCTGTCGGTGGAGCATTAAGTATTTCTCCTAAAGCTGGTAAATTAAACTGAAATAAAGCAAATTTTAGGAAAGATTTTAAATCTCTTTTACTAACTGAACCTATTGGGTTTACATCAGCACTTGAGCAGTCATACTTGGTTAAATAACCAGCTAGTCCTTCATCAACATTCCCGGAACCCAGCACGAGTAGGCCACCAGATCGATTTCTAGTCCATAAAACAAGTTGAGCAAGAAGGTATGCCATAACCATTCGTATACGAGCTTGAACATTTTGCAGAGCTAGGTTTTCTCTTGTACTTCCTCCATGAATGCGAAATTTTGGCGTAATACCAGCAACAAGTGTAAAAACTGTCAAAATAGCATCGATTATGATGTCAATTTTGATTTTCATGTGATAACTTCCAATTTGAGAAGCTAAATCTTTAGCTTGAAAACAAGTTTCTTCAGATGAGTTTTTAGTACCCATGTAACATGTAACTAGAATTTGATTACAAAGTTCCCTTGGGTTTTGAGGATAATATTTTTGATCTCCCACAATTTTCCTTAGGTCATCCAGAACTGTACTATCCCCATCGCTGATTGCTTTGCAAACTAAGTTGCACATAGAATATACAATCACAGCACAGCTGCTACTATCAACGCCACCGCTCAAAGGTAGGAAAAAGCCACCTTGTCCGCTACGTCTCAGGTAATCCCACAGCCAACATGCTGGGCCTAAAGAAATCTCTTCTTCAGCAGTGTGATAGCTCCATTCTTTTGGCTGAAACGTAGGCAAAAATAAATCACTAGAAGATAAAGCAAAATCGACCTGTACACGTGGATAGCTGGGAGAGGAAGATGCCACTAAGTTTCTACTTCTGATGCTGTTGCGATAAATTCTAATGTCTTCAAGATCTAATGTAGCAGTAATGACTTCCACTTCTTGCAGAGAAAATTGCTTACCAATGCTCACCATGTGACCATTTATGGCAATATGAGAGCAACCCTGGAAATAAGTTCTTTCACCATCACAGCCCCGTAAATTGGAAAAAAGATATATCCCCCCACATTTGGCAGTAGCAGATTTCACTAAATCCACAACCACGTACGCTTTCCTCAATTCATGATAACACCCACTTCCATTAGCTATTATCTCGACTCCATCTAAACTTTGGAAAATATGAGAGCTATGAGGATTCCAAAGCTCTTCACAAATTTCAAAACCAATACAAGTGTCTAAAGTAGCTATAACTGCATCACCAAATAACACAGTCTTTTGACCAGTAATATCTTGAATCATTCGAGGTAAATAATAAGTTTCAGTTTCTCTAATCTTGGTCCAAGATGTAAACCAACGAGTTTCTCTATAATTCCCATCATCACATAATATTAACTTTGGTCGAATCAAAAGTATTTTTTTATTTAAAAATATCACTCTGCAATTATATGTCACATTTTTATGCATGACAGGCATTCCAATATCTATTAACATATCCTTGCAAATTGGATCCTGCAAAATTTTTGCTAAAACTTCCCAAGAATGAAGTAATGTATCACTTTCATAAAAATGATCTCCACAACTATAACCTGTAACTTCCAGTTCTGGCCCACATCGATATGTGGCACCTTTATCCTTCGCCTGTTTAATGCTCTCAAGAATGCGTTCATAGTTCCCTTTAAAGTCCATAGCCCACTGATTTAAAGTGCATGTTGCAAGAATAACTTTTCGACCCATATTTGAAGAATATAATTTGAAAAGTAATAATAAAGAGGTAAAGTTACTTTCTCATCAAAAACATTCAGATCAATGGCAAAGGATTATGTGTCAACAATGAGATTCCAATTGAGAAAAGAGATTCCAATTGAGAAACGTAGACTAGCCACCTGAAAAAATAAATAAGCTCCATAAAAATGTAAAAGGGTTATACTCCTTATTTCATATATGTTTAGTATCAGGGACTAAAATTCAAATTTTTAATTGGAGTGGAGATCCCCCTCCAAACTTTATATACGAATCTTTAGAGGCAAGTTACTCCCATTCGGTCTGTTTTCAAGGAATTTGAGAAATTTGGGTGGGAATTACACCGCCTTGTCCTGAATATTAGCCCCTAAGTATGAATGTAAAATAACGGCATCTTAAAAATCAATATGAAAGTAATTATCAAAAAATAATATAATGTATAAAAAAACAAGCAGGCTAGAAATATGCAACACATTTTCCCAGTAATACCTGCTGCAATTGACCTGCTGCAGTTGGGCTTGTTAACAATTGATTCAATTTGAAATCTTATTTTAATCCACACTAAATTCTGAGAGTCTAAGAATAAAAATTAAACATTGCAATAATAAAAAAAAAAAGATACCAAGCAATTTTATAAATAAAAATATTTTAAACTGATATTTGTAAGTGCCAAGGCATATATGAGGGAGAAGTTATCAGTCAAAAGAGGTCCTCATGTGCAGTGCTGGCAAGTTTCTGCCAAGGTGGTTAAAACCAGTGGTTATAACCGGTTTAAACCAGCATGGCAGAAACTAAGAAATAATACTAGTAAGAACTTTAATCCGTGATGATTCATAATTCACATATGTATTTGATATGTAAACAATTAGGTTAAAAATTAAAACTAAAGATAATGAATGTTATTCAAAGTAGCAAAAAGTTTCAAAATGATCATATAATACTAATTTTCTTTCACTTGAAAAAAGAATCATTATGTTAATCTAATGCTGTACAAGTTTAACTATTCAAGCAAGGTTTTGTAGTTTGTTTTGTAAGTGCAAAATGTGGTTGGAACATTTTCAACTCACAGTCTTAAATTTAAAAAAAAAAAAATGTTCCTTTGAGTATTGTATTTAAATTAAATGTTTTTAAAATCCATGGAATTATAAGATCAACATATATCATTTCTATGAGAGAGATTTTTTACAGTTTATTTTTCTTTTTGGTGGGGGGGGGGGGGGAGGAAAGCTTCAGCTTTTTTTTCTGTAAGCTTCTAGCATGTCTGAAATTTACCAAGATGAAGAAAAAATTTTTATTAAAAGTATTTAATATAAATTCTGTAAAATACAGAAAAGTATTTTAATTAAGCATTGGATATGGTTTTCTATTTTGATTTTTAAACATTTTAAAAATACTCTAATATTTGCTCATATATTAAAACTGCACTACCATATTATAACAAAAATTTTATCCATTACATTACCAGGGTTTACACTCAAATAGCCAAAACAATTTCCATGACTTTTCCAGGTAGATCAAAGCAGAATTCCAGGTTAACGTTTTAAGATTGTGCTCATTTTTGTCTCTGACAGCACTAACGAAAAAGTATCAAAATCCAAACGGGGATGTCGAGTCAAACAGTTTTTTAACAATTTTTTATTTTTTTGGTAATCTGACATGGCTATGAGTGTAGGTTTCCTCCAGGGGTCCTTGGTAGGGAAAAAAATCCCTGTCTTTTCTAGGTTTTTGTCAAAAATTTACATTTTCCCACGACTTTTGCAAAGGATATCAAATTCCATAACTTTTCCAGGTTGAGTATGAACCCTAATTAGTAATTTTTCTAACAAATTTATTTATTTTTTGATTAAAACTATCCACAATATTTTATATGTTATTTTTTCTGAATAAAATGTAGTTTGAGAATTTACTACTACTAAAAAAGTCTCAGATATTGTCACAAAATGTGTTTATGCCAGTTGTTGCCAGTTATAACCACTTTCTGCCACTGGCACGGCAGAAACCACTTTCTGCCGGCAAAAACCCAGCCCTGCTCATGTGACTGAATCAATTTAACTGAATTGCCAGAATGTTATGTTTATTGCTAATGTTAACAGTACATTGCTAGTCAAACTGAATATGCATTATTGTTTCATATTCAATATCTCTAAATGCATTGTTTCTGTCTTTGTTAAAGTAGATTTTTTTTTTTTGTAATTGTAATTTATAAAACAATTTAATGTACTAAAATTTGGTGGGATGTGAAAGTGTGCTAAAATTAAAAGTTATACATAACCAAATCTCCCTAATAACACTAGCAACATACTTCTATCAGAATACTACTATGTAAATTATTTGATATCAATTTATAATAACTGCATGGTATTTTCTCTTAATATAAATGGTTTAATCTATTAACCATTAAAATAATGTTTTCTAATTAGAAAGCATGATATTTTAAAGGGCCTAATTTACCCAAAAATAGTTTAAAGCACATTTTAAAATGTGGTAATCATGACTTATATGCTCTTTCATAGCACAGATAACAAACCTGAAATCGTATATCTACAAACGATTTCATAAAATTGTGTCAGGTTATTTATTAAAGTATCAGCATTAAGTATATCAAAAAATACTTGATACTTTACATAATAATAGAGAAATTTCAACTACTTTTATCGGTAATTTAAGGCTTTTGGAAATATTAGCAAGCTCATATGCTGTTTATCAGGGGCATCAACTTGGGGGGTTCACAAGCACCCCTAAAAATATTTGTAAGGGTGACCAGTATCCCACCATAAGCAGAACAAGAGAAACCAATAAGAAGATTCATTTTTTCTCCCATTTCTTAAATAACAGAATGTACCTTTTTTTTTCATAGGGACAAAAAAAAAAATTATATTGACTTTGAATTGAGCAGAAACAACAGTAGGCGTGAAAATGCATAAAACTAGGCAAAATTCTGTACTTAGTTTTATTTGACCGGCCACCTCAGATACTCTCTTCATTACTCTAAGATGCTGCAAGATTGCAAGGCAGAACCCAGACACCATATTAAGGTAGGGGAGGGAGTTGTGGAAATAATAAATGATTTGTAAGGAGCCTGAAAAAGCTCAGCAAGGCCACAAGTTCCTAGCTTGATCAACCCCATTAGTTTCCAAAACTGGGTGCCACTGTTTACCACAACAAAATTTTTAATTCATAATACTAAAGCATTTTTTAAATGGATTTCCTCTAATTAGTACTTACTGATAATTGTTAAACTGTTCTTTGGCGACTTTTTGACATAAAAAGTATTTTTCTACTATTTTACTGCATTTTTTTAAATGTTAGTTTTTAGTGCTATTTCTCAAATTATCACTGTATCACTACTGATGAAGTAGCTAATACACATTCAGAGAATTATTTTTTGTTACGATTCTAATAAGCGACGGACATATAAGTAATTTCCGCTAAGAAAGTTGTTTATAATTTTGTCACAATGAACTCAATGCTGAAAAAAATACAATTTGCAATGCATTTTTTAAACTTTTTTTCACCATCAATTAATAAGATAAATGTGAAAAATTATTTACCGAAAATGTTTTAATTACAATAAGGCTTTAATTTACCTTGGAAAAATTATTTGTAGATGACAGTTAATTTGAAATGAATGTTTATTAAATAGCTCAAAAGTGAAGAAAGTAACAGGCTTGAATTACCTTTTTAACACTTTTAACGAAAAGAGACTTGCTTTACTCATTAAAACGATAACATTTACAAAACATTATCATGTTTTTTTTACATATACCTTAGACTTTGGAATGACCTCCAACCTCTTCAATGAATGATGAACAGATACTATCCGTCGGTAACTATGCAACATCAATTACAGTGAAAGTTATGAGTTTTCGGATAAATGATTAACTAATCAGAGAATTTATAAAATAGCATGTCTGCTTGATAATTTTAAAATATTTTTTTACATAGAATTGAATGAAAAAATTTATACCGTATCAAGCTATAGTAAAAACTCACAATTGATAACGCAATCCAAGAGGTTATTTTAACTGTTTCACAATTTAACTGTTTGTTCTTTGTTTTGACTTTGACGTTTCTTTTTGTTTACTGTTAATACTTCATAAAACTCTAAAATAATCTGTCCTTCATGACTGCAAATTTAAATCTTCAAAAGCAGTTTTATTATTGCCTTTGTTACTTTTCGAAAAACATATATATTAAGAAATACAATGCACATTTCAGTTTTGAAAACCAAATTCAATTCCTTAAAGCATATGAAAAAGTAAATAAATAAGTAAATTTTTGGTTTTCGTTTAAAATAGTCTTACATTCAGTCATTTTCATGGGATTTATATATTTAAGAATGCATTTTCAAATTGTGGCCAAATATGTTCGCTATACAAAAATATTTCGAAAGTGCTTTACGTTTGATTAAAAACTTTGCTTCTTATATAAGAAAGTTTTTTAGTGCTTCACATGATTGATAACAAAACCATAGAAATTATTGATCTCTTTCTGGGGCGTTGGGAGTGGTAGGGGGGATGGGCAAGCGTAAATCATCCTGGATACATATTTCAGTAAACACAACAAAACCTCACAGACAGGGATATAAATACATTCTGTTGTAAAAGCTAGAACTGTTCCCCCCCCCCTCTCTGGACCCCTTTAAAAGGCCTATCCAACTTTGTAAAAAAAAAATCACAAAAAAAAAAAAAATGAATTTAACTTGAACTTTATCATCATTTCCTTAAGGAGTTAAATTCATTTTCTCAAAGAGGCTTTACGTTTAAAATTTATGATTATCTTTTTAAAAATTTGTACTCAAATATGCATTTTTTTAAGACTTGAAATTTATTGAAAGAAATAACAAAGGAAAAAAATCAAAATGAATTTGAGCAAATTTAATGTAATAAGGCCGAAATTTTAAATTTCCATTACCACATTGGAATTTTTCAAGGATAGGGAACATATGGTGTATAGATCCTTTGTTCTTTCTAGAAAAAGCTAGTTGTAAACCTTAAATACTAAGTCAGAGAATATTATGCAGCCAAAACTATGCAGATAAAACTTGAACTTATTTTATGAATATTTAAGCTCCATGCTAATTTTTTAAACCCTCAAGCAAAGTATAAAAGTGGGGTTAGAATTTTTTTATTTGATTCTTTGGAGAGAGGGTGAAGAGATCATCATTCTTCATGGTCTCTGTATATTTCTCCCACAATGGAAAGATGCTGAGCATTAAAGCATTTACTGATTTACCAGTATTTATTTTTTAGGGGGAGAGGGATATTGCGTAGGAGACATCTATTACTACCTGTTTTTAAATGACTCCTTATAGATACTGAAATTTGTGTGTGTGGGGTGGATATATGTATCTCAATATCATACCATGGATTTAACCAAGCCCTCTCCCCAATCGCGAAGGCTGTGGGGAGCTGGGCATCCCTACATTTTCAATTAAAACACAGCATTACTTTTTATGTGGATCCCCCCCCCCCCTCATTCATTATTTTGGAAAAAAGTGCCTGTTATAATAATATGCGACACATGAAATGTCTCACATTCACGAAAAGAATACATAAAGCACATTTTCACGAGGGTTAAATTTTGAAATTAACCCAGCTATCCAATCCTGCTCTCATTTTATACTGGATCTTCCCCATCAGTTTTTAAACCTCTTTAGAATTATTCTTGTAAACTTAGCTTTCTTAGCCAGAACAATTTCTGAAGAGATAAATTTTATATTTGATTTATTTTTAAAACTGTTTGTGAACTTATCAGTAATACACCTTGAGTTTTAAAGCTTTTTCCATTTAAATATGAAAGCAGATACTTGCTAAATACAAAATTTTTGTAAACTTTAAAGAGAAGTAGAATGCAACTAAAAGTGATAACTTGATTAGAAGCCTAAAACCTCTAAATAAGCATAGGCGGCACTGTCAGTACGGTCTTAATGCATAGACATTGCTTACAACATATCTAATAATAACTAAATATTTATTTTATTCATAATATATATGCATATACAAATACAAAAGTGACGGCTAGCAACAGGCATTGGGCCCAGCTAGGCTGGTCCCAGTTCATTTAACAGTCCCCAATGAACATCAAGAGCTTTCTTAAAAGTTTTTACCCCACTGCAAGTAACAGTCACTTCCGTTAAACTATTCCAACTGCCTTCAACCCTATTGAAGTAGTAATTTTTTCCTTATTCCAAGATTAGCCTGAGATTTGAAAAGCTTAAAACAATGACCTCTGATTCTACTTTCAGCATATAACTAGCCTATCATTATTTCCCCATTTTAATGAATTTAAACAACTGAATCATGTCCCCTCTAACTTCCTCCTAACAAAGGAACTCATTCATCTCTGTCAGTATGTGTTTGCATGTTTGCTATGCAAACTATACAAACCTGCACTAATCGACAGACTGGAATGAAATTTGACACAATATTCGATCATCCCCTAAGGAAGATTCCTTCTGAAAAATAACATCTTAAACATTTATCATCAGATGACAAAGCCAGACTAAATTTTTTAAAAATATTTGTTTATAAAATGAAACTGACCATTTAAATCTCGGAAAAGCTATCTAAACTTTTTCTTCTTCTCCATAACATTTTTAATGCTGGCAGGGATTTGAAATCAAACATTGGACATTTTAATACCAGTTTTGAGTAAAAGATGTGCCAGAATTATGGCAGCCATTTCTGGAAGAAAAAGTATGTCTTATAATCTTAAAATATGATACGTATACCGTCGACAGTAATGGGAGAATTTGATTTCTTCTTAGGTACTTCTTGATCTAGGTTGTGATACTGAAGTTAAAAGAGATATTTTAATTCAAGAGGTATGAACTATTTTGAAAAAAAAAATTAGTTGAAACTTTGCCCATTGGTCATTATGATCACTACTTTTCTTTGCAGTAGCACAAGATTAAAAAAAAAAAAAAAAAAACTTGACTGATTTTAGCCATTATCTTTGCTTGGTGTCGCATCAGTACTTTATATTACATGTTAATCAAAAGCCTCAAATTTGTTATTACTACTGGTATTAGTGTATTATTTTATAAAGAGACAAAAAAGAAAAGATTTCAAATTTAATTTTAAAATACTTTTGAATAATATTTAAACTTTTGATTACCTTTGAATAATAAAAACATACAAAGAGAAATTAAGAGACATACTTATCAACCACTTTTCCACATAATCCATAATCACCAAATCTATTTCAGCAGTTGCTAAATGCAGGACTATTTTTTAACCATTTTTTAACCATGACTTGGAGAAAACATGTTCTTGAACACAGAGTCCATTCTTGGCAGCTGTTTTCACATACCTGGCAAAAGAAAACCGTCTTCCAGATTTTTTTCTTCTTTTTCAGGGGGAGGGGGGGAGAACTCCAGTTCTGTGCTGTATGGGGAGGGGGTTCTCCAGATTTCAGACTATATGCCGAAATATAGTGTTCACGTTTAAAAAGTGGTTGACAAGTATGTCTCTTAATTCATTTTTATTTTTTTCTGTTTACAATTAACCAATATTTGTTAAAATTCATCCTTGTATACATTTTTTGATATTTAGCTAGCAAGGAGAAATGATTCTTAGCCAATTCTTTTTCAATGAAAATATGTACTATTACAGCAACCGCCATAGCCAGAAATTTTTTTTCAGGGGGGGGGGGGGGGTCCTGACTTTGAAACACTTATGTTGAGGAAAGTTTCAGGGAAATATATATGCTACATTGCAAAAATTTTCGTGATTTCGGGGGGGGGGGGGGGGGGTTTGTGGGCTCACCTCTGGATAGGGCCATGACAGAAACTATCACAAAGTACTACTTTTTATTGTAATACATTCGATTAAAATATTTCAATTATGTTTCTTTGTAGTGTACTTTTATAAAGCAAATGATTGTAAACAAGGGAAAAAGTCATAATATCATGTCAAATACTGCTGTGGTAATAATGATGTATTTCAAAACTAAATTTGAAAAAGATTTTTTTCCATGCTTTCAAAGTTAGTTTTCATAGTGGATTTTTAAAAAATAACATTAAAAAATTTTTTTTAAACAGTATTACATTGTAAATGATTTTTAGTAAGATAAACTTTAGAATTGCTAATGGTGTAACTGTAAAATTTACTTTTAAAATGTTAATTTTCATGTTTTAAATTCATATAAAATATGTTCAAAAAATTGTCACAACTGCATATGAATTGACAATTCTTTGCATTCATGTTTTAAAATGCAGATTACCGAAGAAATTAATAGGAGACATGAGCTGAATAAAAGAGCTTCTGAAAGAAAGAAAATAATTTCAGAAAACTACATTCCTTTGCATCACAATGTATATAAAATACAGGTACTTTTAAATTAGTTTTTTGTTATTATTGATTTTTCAAGCTATGATTTCAGATGATAATAGATATCAATATACATATCATTTAATTATTTCTTTCATTAGGAGTCTTTTTTTGATGAATCTTTCCTAAATGTTGTGCAGATAGCAAAAACTGGTAATTACCAAGAAGTTTCAAAAATATTGGATGTTATTTCAAAAGGTAAATGAAATATTGTTTTCAGGATTTTTTAAAACTAATAATAATTAATATACTGTGAATTTTATTCAAACTGTTAATTAAAAATTCATGTTATTATAGTTTTTGTTTGGACAGGATGACCATCAGATAATTGGTGTAAAATAAAAAAAATGGATGTTGAACGCCATAGAGTTCAAAGCATATACATTAATGTAGTTTATTCTCCATATAAAAAAAATGAATAATAATAGTAATTAAAAATAAAATAAGTTAAAATGAAAAGTAACTATTTTTTTTTTCTGTTTCAGAAAAGAAGCTTTATGGCCTGAAGGTGTTCAAAGAAGATTTTTGTTTGAAGCTTCTGGAAGAGCTAAATAATTATGAAAGTTCGGATTTGCCAAAAGAAAGACCAAATACTATGAATAAATATGGGGTAATATTTTTTCAAAAGTGAAACTAAGATCTAATGTAAATAAAATAAAAAATTTAAAAACCTTAAAGATCAAGCCTGTCATTTCCAGTTTTTTCAATGAGTAAGGGGAAATATACTCCTTATATATTACATTAACAACACAGCAAAATGCACACATTCACAAAAAAAAAAAAAGCATTATATTCTCAAAGCCAGGAGGATTGCCCTCTCCTGATTCCAACATAAATGACAGGCTACTTATAATAGTAATTCATTAAATTTAAATCTATAATTGAATTGTTATTTTTATTATGATGTAATTTAGTTCTTTCACTCAATTATCATAAGTATTATGGATACTTTTACTATACCTATTTTTAAAAAAATAAATTCTAATTTAGTCAAAAATATAAATCTGCCTAGTAGTATAGATGGTAGTAGAAGCAAGGCTCCCATGCTATGGGCTCAGGTTCAAATCTCGGCTAGGATATGGCTACTATTGATTAGTATAGCAATCTTCTAATTGTATCCTAGTGGTTTGAAATCTACTGCTAGTTGTAGATCGCCACCAGTCCTTAGGAGTACTTTGTACGTAGTAGTTGACATATTTAGCCAACTATAAGTGTTTGAGATGGTTGTTGTATTGCGACCGATGTTCTAATTAAAAACACAATAAATTACAAAGAATTTTCAGGTCTTACTTTAAAAATCAATAACAAAGGATGAAAAGTATTAAAAAGAAATCATTTCTCATTTGAATGAAAGTTAAAGATGTTTTATGCCCTTAATTAAATAAGTTCAGCTTCAGGAATGTTAATGCAACAAAGCTTTAAGAATAAGAAATTTTTTTATCCCCTCTGAATATTGCAATCAATATTTCCAGATATAGTTTACTTCTTTATGATTTTTAAGTTCATAACTCTAAATCAATACCAATGAACTAAATATTAATGGGTAATATTACTTTTAATCCATCAAACCATGTTTACCGAGTCCAGTTGTAAACAGAATTGAGCATAATCTTAATGAAAAATTATATTGTTGTTTCATTTTGATATTTTGTTCTTTATTACTTTATCTGCAATGTACGTAGGAAGAAACTTCAAAATTTCTTTTTTAGATTCTTTTAGACGACCTTGGATTTCATAAAAATTTTTCAAAAGTTCTAAGAATGAATTATTTGGATCCTCTAGCTAAAATTTTATTTCCTGAATGGAGAGGAGAAGAATTAGACTCCCATAAAATATTTACAGTCACTTATAAAGTTGGTCAAGATCTTGATCTTGGCACGCATTATGACAACAGTGAAGTAAGTATTTTTCATTTAATTGTTTCAATTTTATTAACCTTAATCAGTGTTTTCCACAAAACATGTTTTCTTCCCTCTAAGTGTACAAGTGACAGTACAGCCACTATGATTGAATGTAATCCCATATTCTTAAGTATTTTTTTTAAGTTTTTCTTCATGATTCAATTAGGAACTACAAAATTAAGAAAAATACTATTTTAAAGAAAAAAATTCCTGTGGGTTGATTCAGTTAAAATCTAGGCTAAACTGCTTGGTTCTTTTAGTTCACTTTCATTCTCTTTAGAAAAAGCAATGCAATTTTGAAAATGTTATAGTTTTTGAACTTCTTTAAATACTTTAGAAGCATGCCTAAACAATGATTTAAATTTATGAACACTGCTAGTTATGTATGGATGTAATGCAAATGAAGACAAAAAGACTGGAAGTAGCAATAGAAAAAGCAAAATAATACATGCTTTTTAATTACTCCCATATTTTGGAAAATTTTGAAGTTATTGTATATGCCACATCAATTGCAAAAAACCTGAACATTCTGTTCAAAATGTTTACGCAAAATTTTTTAAAAATAGCACTTAATTTTAAAAAAAACTATTAGTTGGTCAGAAATCCAGCATTATGCTTTCTGTTTCAGTAATATTTTTTATTTACTGTCATGAAAAATGTCTGCTGCTGTTATTTTTCTTGCAAGTTTTTCATTCATATTTCGACATCTTTTCTGTCTCCTTGTTAATTCTTTTCCAATCAATAATCCTTTATTAATGTATTTATTAATTTTCATTGAATCTGGAAGATAAGTTTACTTTTGTAATAAAAAGAGAAAACGAAGATTATTATTAATCCTGAACTTATTTACTCTTAGGTTACTTTAAACGTGTGTCTAGGCAAATGCTTTGAAGGGGGCGAGTTGTACATTGGTGATTTGAGGTACGAGGAACAGTCAACTTATGCTGAACATTCTCATGAAATTGGATATGGCATTTTACATCGTGGTCAGCAAATACATGGAGCTTTACCTATTGCATCAGGAGAGAGATGTAATCTAATTGTTTGGATGAGATCTTCAAGCATACGGAACACAAAATGCCCTATGTGTGATGCAAAACCAAAGTTGTGTCCAGCAGATGATTATGGGGATGGCTTCACAGAAGAAAAAGAGGTTCAACTATGTTGTCTGAATTGATAATTCTTTTAAAATTTGGAATGTTAATAATTTGAATGTGTTATTTAGGAAATTAAAGGGAGTACAATGATCAAAATTGTAAAGAATTAAATTATAAGCTGAAACTCTTATGCATCCGGAAGTTACAGGCTAAAATGTAGCCATTTAGAAAGGATTCCTCAATATGAACTTTTATGCATATAAGTATCATTCAATAAATAACTAGATGGAGCATAAATTATATGCAATTCATAAAGTCTGAGAAGTTGGGAATTCTCTTGAATATGTTCAGCAGTTTTTCAGCTAGAATTTTCTTGGTGGGGGGGGGGGGGGGGGAGAGTGTTATAATAACCATTATATTGATATGTATTAACATACTAGAATTGGCAACATGCTATTAATTTTAGGGAATTGATTCTATCCAGGGGTGAATTAAGAAATTTGAGCATCCCCACATCTTACTGCTCTGAATAATAACTTTTGAAGTTAGTCAAGACTAAAATTTAATTTGTTTAAAACAAAAACTAAAATTTTTATACTTGAAATGTTTTGAAAACTTCCAGGAATTTTCACGATTAAATTTATTGGATTGAAAAATGGCATTTCTGACCTTAGTTTCATTATTTTATAAAATTTTCATGGAATATAATCTGCTGCGAGGTCCTCCTGTAGAGCTCTCTACAATGAAACAATGAAAAAAGAAGAGGAAATTTGAAATAAGGAAGGGGTTTCATAAGTTATGAGCTCTGGGCCTCAGGCGATCGCCAACCGTTTTATCTGCCCCTGATTCTATTACTTCCCGCCTTGTTACACCCTTGGAACACAAGAAGAGAAATTTTATATGATTCAGTTTTTAATTTAAAGTACTAAAAGTAGCAAAAACGGTTTGAAAATCTCTACTATTTTAACATATTCATCAAAATGTAGTTTTGATTTATACTAGCAAACTCAAAATACATAAGATACAACAATAGAACACTCAGAAGGAACTTGATAAAAGTTTTATGTATATTTTGAAAACTGGTTGTGCTGCTGTGAAAATTAAGAACTTTGTGTAAAATCCTTTACTAAATTTCAGGTTGTTGTCCAGAGTAACATGTAAATACAGGAAAAAGGAGGATAAACAAATAGAAAAGCACTTTGTTTAAAACTTGAAAATTCCTGGAAGTTTTCAAAACATTTCAAGTATAAAAATTTTAGTTTTTGTTTTAAACAAATTAAATTTTAATCTTAACAAACTTCAAAAGTTATTCAGAGCAGTAAGATGTGGGGGTGCCCTAATTAACCTTTTCAATAGTAAGAACAAACACCTTAACTTAATCACAAAAGGATTTATTTGTTGAAGAATTTATTTGTTGAAAGTATTGTATATATTTTTAATAAAACAAGCAACACACATAGAATATTTTCAATAACTGGTAAAGAAGTTTATTGTTGCTCAACATACTGAATAAATACAGTTGTTGTTTTTGCATAGATTTTATTATCACACTTAAAGTCAAGAGTTTCTAATTCATTGATAACAGAAATATGTAAAGTATTCAAATTTTATTTTAAAAATATTACTTAGGTAGGCACTTGCCCTCTATTTACAAAAAAAAAAAATCCTACAGACCTAGACATTTTCTTAACTGTCTCAATTATAATAACATCTATTCTTTAGAGTATTCATTTTTCACTTAACTCTTATTAACAAGTATAATGAAGAACTAGAACAAACCCCACAAAACTGGAATTTTTACTTCAAAATCAGTTGCAAAATAATAAAATAGGTCCCTCCTATATTAAAGTAAACCTATAAGTTTTGAAATATATAATGAAGCCATTCAATAATATTTACTGATTGAGAAGTTAACCGCAATGACCGAAAGATGCAATCATTGTGGCGGAAGAAAATGGTTTCTCAATGAACCATAAAATACAAAAGAGAACCTCTTTATTGCTGCTCATTGTTGGAGAAAGGGGGAAACTCGTCTGATTTTATCAAGAAATAACATCGCAAGATTAACATTAGTTAAAAATTTAAACATAACAAGTACAGAATTATAAAAAGTATAAATTAAGGCAGCAAAGGAGTGTAAGAAACAAAAGTGAAAATTTTGGGATAACAAGTGCAAATGATGAGAGAAACACAAATCCATTTTGTGGCAAGAGATATTAGTGTTAGCTAGGGATGTACCATTAAGCAAATTGATCGATTGCCGATCAATTGGCGGAAGATGATTGGTAGCAGATTTTATTGTATTGATTATTATTTTTTAATGTTACAATTTCTCTATCATCAATCTTTTTGTTTGCGATTTTGGATTTTTCAGAATTAGTTAAATATTTGATATTTCTGTGAATGATAGTTTTTCCATTTTCCATATTTTTCTCCAATTATTTTTCCCAACTTTATACAAGTTTATTACAAGCAAAAAATATAGAGTTATTTTTGTAGTAGAAATTAGGGAAAGAAAATTTTCCATATCTGGATAAATAAATAATGAAATATTTAAATATGCACAGGAGTATCCGTAGAAAGTGAAAAATTATTTTGCATAAGACAAACTATAATGTGAACCTGCAAGCTTGGAGCCTTCATTTTAGTAATCTTATTAAGCATATTTTGTCTTGATAACACTGAAACAATTTTGTTTCTGCTTTATAACTTTAAAATACTAAGATTTCAATATTCATAATAGGCTCATGTCAGTGCCATGTATGAGCATAAGTTTGTAATATTATTTCAGAGTTTTACTCAGTTTTGTATCATTTTTTATTACATGATATCTTATATTGCAAAAATTGCATTTACTTATTAATAAATTCATTCAGCATAATCTCTTGTTCTTGGCACACTAACGGTATTTTATATGAAAAATAATTTTTCTGATTAATTGGCAAAAATTGACCAATCATAAATAATCAGTAAAGTGGCTGATTATCCATTACTGTTAATTAATTGGTACATCCCTGGAGGTAGACATGAAAGGTGCATCTATATAGCATGATTTAAAAAAATTACTAAAATGAAGCTCCAATATTATTCAAACGTTGCACTTCTTTTACTCAAAATCTTTCTTTTGTCACTTACACCCCCATCTTGCTGCATCAATTCAAAAACAATTCTTAAGTCAAGATCAATAATGTTTAAATCAGTTCTAATGAAAGCAGATAGCCATTTAGAAGCAGACTGTTTTAAAAAGCTTTTCCAGTTGTACGTACGTATCAATAAAATAAAATGAGCATGAAAAAATTGATAAAAAATTTAATGTAAACACTAAGTCATTAAATAATAATAATAAAGAAAACCCCTCCCCTGCAAAGAACAAGGAAAAAGGGGAAAAACAATTTATGAAATTGGTTCAACATTTATTCATTTATTTTTGTAACATTTGGTACTAAAAAAAGGAAGCTCTATTGCTATAGATATTAAGAGCAACATATTTTCAAAAATTCATTAGGTGCACCTTTTCAGCTGACTTTGAATAGTTGTTTTAAACCTTCCTTTCGAAGTGTGTATGTGCAGTTTTTTCTTTTTACCAAAATTTTTTTCTTTGAATAGCGAAAGAAATGAAATGTGATCTAGAAATAGCTAGTTGCTTTTTTGCTTTCATTAAAATTAATTTAAATTTGTTAACAGCTAACAATAACATTTTATGACAAAAAAAAAACTTCAAAAGAAAAATAGAAATATCCAAATCAAAACATCCATAAAAAATGTATATATACAAGTACATATTGAATATTGCACTCTTTCACAACTTTTAAAGAATGTAGAATTTATTATCAAAATGAACCATTTTAAACAGGAAACTCAATAATTTGTATTGCTCTTTTCATGTTAGTGAATGTCTTTTGCATTTAGATACTTTCAAACGTCAATCAAGTTAGTCTAGTATTCAACATAACTTGATTATAAAATTGTAGTAATTTAAATATAAATAAATAATATTATAGAAAAAATTTTATTGCAATAAAAATAGCTTTAATATCAAAAACTTTCAAATCTACAGGAAATTAAATATAAAAAAGTACTAAAGCAACATACTTTTAAAAATGACAAGTAAATAATATTTTTTGTGTGCTTAACATGCACTTTTTTCAAAGTAATACAAAATAAATAAAATAGATAAATAAATAAAAATAAATAAATTTAATAAATAAATAAATAAATAAAATAAATAATGGTAAATGAAATAAATTAAAATGCTTGAAAAAGTTTACTTAGTTTTAAGCACTGAAATAAAAATATTCAGGCAAGACTATTAACAGCTTTTAAGTACCGATGATAAGCGTTCAGCAATGTGCCACCTTTTGGACACTTCCCACACATATTTCACTAATTGTTCTTTCTTTACATCGACTGAAAGTACCTATAATAAAAAAACACATTAAATAAACTATCATATTCAAATAAGAATAATATTTTAAGTGAAAAAATTAAGAAATCATACATTAGATTTTTTTTATAATAAGTTGCAAAAAGCATATAAACATTTTATGGAAAAAGACAAGAATGTTGAGAGGGATAAATTATTGTCTGTCTTAATAACATGAATAATATATTATAATAGGAAATCAGTCTTATTCTGTAGTATTAGGATGTGTGAATTGCCATTTATACTAATAACTGTATTCATCAAACCACGTCACATGTTTATTAGACTACATATTTTCAGTGTATTTTAATTTTTTCAGAAATGCTCATTCGTTCAAAACTAATATGTAACCAAGTTTATAAGAATGGAAATTTCAGATTCCCCCAAGGAAAAAAAAAACTATATTTTAATTATTCATTTTTTCCATGGTAAAGGAACTACTTACAACAGGGGATCCAAAAGTGGTGACCTACCAAACAGTTTTGCATGGCCTGCAAATACATTTCATTTATTTAATGAAAATTTGACAAAAGAAACTGTCCCATATTGTTTCACATGAAAGATTGGCAAATCCAAAGTATACTAGTAATGACAAATCCAAATGAACTGCTTCTGCAGGGGTGAAAGCAGATTATTTGATTTGATGATATCCTTTTAAATTTTGGAATTGTTCTTGTAGTCATGTTTCTAAAAAGATCAAATTGGTTGGAACTTTCAAGGCTAAATTGCTTTGAAGTAATTCTAAGCATTTAATTTACAACCTGATTAACATTTGTGAAGATGCTGGCATCCCTAACAACTAATGGATGTTGCCTGAAAACTCTTTTATTTCATAAATGGTTGTATTTATTAATTTCAATGCTAGGATAAATATAAAATTAGACAAAAAATAAGCATAGGGTAAAAAAAAATACTGAAAAAAATTGAAACTTTGTTGGAATAAGTTTTCAATTATGTGAGCTGTACAAAACATGTAATATTTATATATACTCAGTTTTAAAAAAAAGTTTGGCCTAACATCTAAGGACTGATGCAGAAAAGTAATTAGAGTAAACAGTTAAAGTAACAGCAATTTGTCATTATTGCGCTTTATAAAATATTTGTCGCACATATGCTTTCTGCTTAGAGAATTATTGTGTTGGAATACTTTGCTTCTTTGGCTGCTACAATAAATAGCTTGAACAGTTCAATAATCGAGTGCTGGCAAGCCTTTTGAGCCTGACATGTCAAAAATTCAAAAACACTCTCTAAACTATGGGGCCTGTGTCAGTTATAGAAATATTTATAGCTTTTTTGATAACTACAACTTAAGTTTTAAAAAAAAATTATGCTTCTAATAATAAAAGGAACATTGTGCACAAGTAAACTAAAAAAAATTACACGTTAAGAAAGCAAATTAGCATTAATGCTAATTTGTGCTTTCTTAACGTGAAAAATGTTTTACTTTATGCTTCTAGTATTTTCAATTCTTGTATTTGCATTTATTCTGAATCACTTTAAAGGAAATAAAAGATAACTGAAACAGAAAATTTTTGATAACCATAACATTTAAAACATAACTTTAAAAATTATACAAACATATGTGAAGATAATGTTAAAAAGAGAAATAATTTTTTTTTTGTAATGTTTTTTGTTTTTGTCTCCACTGGGAAATCATGATGTGTGTCACTCTGAATAATGGTTTAACAAGTCCTTTGTGACACGCGTGTTAATAGGTCCACCATCACGGAACTAATCAGTAATGAACTAAATTTCTTCTTTCAATGGAGGGTACGGGGAAAAAATTAAATACACATTCTCTCACATATAAATTTATAGCTTACTTGGCCATTCCTAGAGATTGCAACTATTCCCTCCGTTTCATTATTGAATGCAGTGCTGAAAATGACATCTGTGCATAGATTAACACTACACAGTGTTGTACAAGTCTCCAGATCACATAAGTGCAAGGCACCATATTTGGTTACTATGTATACAAGACCTAATCTAGAGCTAACCTATAAAATTCAAATAAAAATTATTTTATTTTTATTAACTAAAACAATAAATTAGTACACATATTGTGCAAATGCAAGTGCATAAGATTAGTTAATGAATGAATTTGATTATGGGAAAAAAATTATCTCATACTACTAGTAGTTTAAGGCATCCCATACATTGGTGAAAATCATGTTAAATGAAAATACACTATCTACACATCTAACTTCGAAAAAGAAACGAAAAAGAATTTAGCTAATATTTTTACAATGTTTCAGATACATACTATTAATTTTGAAACCTGAAAGGAGTACAAATTGCCATTAAAAAGTAAGAATAAGTTTAAAAAAAAAAAAAAAAGAGTCTAAATTTACATAATTTTCTCCCAAACCATGGTATTTTGAAAAATTCAGGAATTTTAGGAAAATGTTTTAAAACTAATGGGATTTAATGGCACAACTAACTTGCAACCCTACTCATAGGATAAAGCAAGAGAATTTTTCTTTTTCATATCTTTATAAATAGAATCATTTTGGAAGCAAATATTTCCCTATCACATACTGGAATTCATAGTAACTTGATGTATCAAAACAATTTAATGAAGTTACCTGTATAGAAGAAGGAAAATCATAATGATACCATTCATTAGAAAATTGAATTGTTCCTGTATGAGATGTATATGCTAAATTGCCAGTGATGTGTGGACCAAGTTCGACAACATGCAACTGTAAAAAAATTCCTCAATTAACATATCAAATAGTAATAATGATAATTAGAAACATCAAACAATTTTAATTTTGCTTTTCTTTCAGAAATTTTCAAAGCCAAATTTTTAAATAGCTAAAGAAAGCAAATGTCTAGAGTGACAAATTTTATTTTCAATAGTTTTTTAAACTATTTTTGAGAGGGGGAGGGAATCTAAATTCTAATTTCCTATAATGACTTTTTTTAAAAAACAATATTTCTTTTCATCCATCTCATTGAAAGCTTTAAAGCCGATAAGTTAATAACCTGCTCTTGACCAATATCTGCCCTTGGATTACAATAAATAAATAAAATATAAAAAGCCAACTTTCTGCACAAGCTTCATTTTTTAATTTTGGAAACACTCCTTTTGTCAAAGGCTTTAGTTGGGTGGTCAAGGTAGGTTTGCTTCTACTTTTCTTGGTTGAAGGAGGGTGGCAGATTTTGGAGTTAAATTCGGATATAAAAGTTCTTTAATATTCAGCAGAGTACGTAAATATTTAAGATTTTAAACACGAGAAAAGTAATTACAAGTTTATTCTTAAGTTTTCTTTTATAAACTAGTGCTGAAGTTATTTATAATTGATAGTCTTTATTTCAATCAGCTTATTGCATCTATCTGTTATTAATCAAAATAATGACAAATTTTAACATGTCCTTCAGATAAAAAAAGGCCTTTTTTAACCAAATTCAGGATTAAAATATCCAACTAAACAAATTTTTTAAATTTGTATTTAAAAGCTTGTACATTTGTATTAAAAAACTTATGTAAGCTTGTACATCCTTAAGCTTGTAACTCTTGTATATAAACATATAAACAGCACTGACAAATATATGTCACACAACAAAAAATTAGTACTTATGTAATATCATGTTAACCATGGAAATCTAGTTTGTGTATTAGAAATTTATAAATATTATGGCAAAAATCCTTTGATCTAAGAAGAAATTACAATTAATTACACAAAAAATAATTTATTTAAAAAAAACAAATTCAAGTAGAAAAATACCTTTCCCTGTGCTTCAACTCCTCTTGATGCTGCAATCAAAACACAAGATGCTTGTGCATTTCCTTTAAACTGATATGATGTGAAACACACACAGTGAGCATCAATATTTTGACTCAAGTTTTGATCAACAGAAAATATTTGAGTAATACCAAGGACATGATTTTCCTATAGAAGGAAAATTTAAAATTTAATTGTATAATAGCAATAATTCCTTTCTAAAAGAAACTAAAAGGCAATGAAAAAAGTAGGATAATATGCAAGTACCCTAATTTACAATAAAATATCTTTTCTAAAATATATTACGGTTCTAAACTTATTACAAAGCTCAATCTCTTCCACAAAAAGCAAATCCCCCTTTCCTTTTCTTACATTGCAGTATAAATTTAACATTAGGAGTATATTAAAAATAATAACTACTCAAATATTGTCATGTAATTTATCCAGGAAAAATAATCCTAAATGAAAAAGTTATTGTACATTATATTTTCTCAACTCAAAATGTTTACAAAACTCCACTATAGAAAGTTACATAAACTTTATGAGTACAATCTGCATTAGTTCTACGTCCCCCCCCCCCTCCCCATAAGCAATTCCTTCAACCATTTCACTATGGGGTTGGGACAACAGTAGAAATAGCAAAAATTGCCTTTTCACTGCAATATCACATTAGTATAAATCTTGTTTTACAGCAAAAATATAGCACTAATACGTCTATTAACTAATATATACTAGCAGAAAGATGTGATAAAGCATTAATTTTCTTATCAGTCTCCTGAAATCAAACCCTTTGATTTCTCTTCATTCTTTAACAGGAAATAGATATATATATTAGAAAAAAAAACTAAACTTTACAAATACTTTACAATAAATTTTAACAGGGCAAAATTGATTCAACATTCATCAAGTTTCTTTAATTTATTAAAGCCAACTCACACGACAGCAAAACTTACAATTTTTCATTTTTAGTATACCTGCACAGAATTTGATGCAGGTGAAGTATTTGCTTAAAATGCATACATGCAGATACAAATCATTTTTACAGATACATGCAATATGTGTGTGTATAGCAAGCTGCTTCTTTTAGTTATTAAGATACCAGCTTTTAAGTCAAACAAAACATAAATTATCTTACTTCAGCTAATAAGCCAGTTAAGGCAAGCCACTTCATGCTTGAATCAGATGCATAATGAACTAATTGTGCATTTTTCAGTCTGGCACCACGGCAAAATATTTTGACTGGTATAGGACTTTCTAAAAGAAAAGGTGGGGAAGGAAGAAAAATGGAAAAACTTGATTAAGCATCTTAATGTTTGCATTGAAAAGACGGCGAACATTAACAATATTTGTTGTAAGGAATGAGAGTGTAAAAAATTAAATTAAATGAAGTTTTTTAAATAATAACACAGGTTTTAATAATCACAGGTTAAGTAATATTATGCATTTTCTTTTTTTTTCTCCTAAGTCAGAAATCATTTCCTCCATTTCAGCAAGGTTACCACAACTATACTTCAGTGTTAACATAGTAGCCATATCAGATTTAAGTGTAATACGAAAAACTTATGTGGGTGCCCTATATTAAACTTATTGCCCTAAATATGAATATGTGATATATAGATGTACACAGAAACAGAAAAAGTGAATTTTTATATATAGCTATCCAAATGTAAAAAGTGTAATAAATGTAAATTTAATGTGTAGATATAAAAATTATGAATGTAAAATTAAAAATTAATGATCTTCACAACTATGGACTGAAATGTACCTAATGTTTGATAAAGCCTGGCATTAGTATAAATGTGTTTATAAATTGTTTTAAAATATATAGATTATAACTTGGCTAAACTTCAAAAGTATTTGTTTAGCTGTATAACATAACAACAATAATTCTTTTATCTGCTTTTCTTTTTAATTTTTGATAAATAATTTATTATAACATTACAAAAAATTGAAATATGTAGATTATAATTCCATGTATATTATATATATTATATGTATATATATGTATGTATATTATGTGTATATATAAATCTACATTTTAAAAGCTAGAAAATTATAATCATTAGTCTTATCACAGTTGTTAATATTCAATCATTATCAGGAATATTAATGTCTAAATAATGTAAAATAAGAGTTGAATTAGGATCTTGCACCAACAATTATATTATCAATATATCTGTAAGCTTTATTTTTTCAAGTACTAGTTTTTATAATAAATATAAATATTAGCTAAGCATCTCTATGAGACATTCCTTGAGAAACATCCATAGTCATACAGTTTAAATTACTTTTGTAACAAAACTTCAAAATTTTGTAATGAACCTACCTCCATTTATGTACCAATGATACACAGCAGTTTCAGAAACAATAACAATAGTGCCTGCATCAATCCAAGTCCAAAAATGAATGCTGTATGTTAAAGAACATCTATGTAAGCATTTTCTATTTCTTAGATCATATACTTGGAAAGTTGAACCAGCTGCATAAATGAAAGTATTCTTATTATACTTTGAGCTTTATATATATATATATATATAAATGGGCAATAAAAAGTTGAAATCACTAATACTACAAAAGAACTGTCAGGTAAAAAAAAAAATTCAGTATAATCAAAAATTTAAAATAAATGCAGCATAAAAACAGTAACATAAAAACACTTAAAAATGAACAAATAGCAATACAGTGAAACTCCTCAAAACCAAACTAATTGGGGCTGTAGCCTGTTCGGATTTCAATTTGATCGGATTAGAGAAAACTATCCGTAACAAACTAACGAACCCTCATCACTTAGACCAATTGAAGATAACCAATATTTTGTGAGTTTCTATTGTTATTTCATTGTTTTTTCAAAGTGATTAACCTAAAAAATTTCAATAACCAACTTTTACTGTTTTTCAATCCTGAATGACATAAGTATGTAGACACATTTACAGTTTGTTAGGTATGCTAAAGGTACTTCTTTGTTAATTTTTCACCTAATTATATAAAATAAGGTTACAGTAATTGTTTTATGACAAAATAAATAAGTTTCTCTTTTTTTGTGGGTGTTTTTCAAACTTAAATTTGTTAAGAAAAACTCATTTGGATTTCCCATGATTTTGGATTTTCGGGGTTCCTATTTCAGGGGTTTTACTGTATAGCAAAATAAGAATTGCAGACATTGCATGTTTTTTTTTATGTTAGAGAAATATTTTGCTTAATGATAATGGAAATGTGATTTAGGAGAGCAATTTAAAATTACTTTTCCAAAATGGAAGCAAATGAACAAATATTAACAACTTAGAAAATATAAAATAAATAAAGTAGGGTCATTCCACGGCAACGGACGTTACATTTACACAGCATTTTTCAACTTCAACGAGCATTCTAACAAACCTGTTGGGTATTTTTTAGGTTTTTTAATTTTGGCTAGTAAAAGTACATGTGTTCTAAGTATGCAAAAAAAAAAAAATTCAAGATATATATGTATTTGCTGTATGATAAAATTTTTTTTGAAATTTCGTTACGAGTGTTACCCGATGAGTAACACACGTAACAAAATTTCAGCATTTTTTTTAACAGACAGCAAATACATATATATATCTTCAAAACATTTTTTGCATACTTAGAACACATGTACTTTTACTAGCCAAAATTTAAAAATCTAAAAAATACCCAAGAAGTCTGTTAGAAAGCTCGTTGAAGTTGAAAAATGCTGTATAAATGTAACGTCCGTTGCCGTGGAATGACCCAGTACATGATTTGAAATTCACATTAAGAACTAGATGAAATTCACTGGTAGTGACAAGGTTTACTATCAAGTATCAAGAAAAATGCAAAATCACATCACAATACATTTTACAGCATATTTCATGACTTTTAAAAAATTTGGAAGTGCCTCAAAACCACCTTTTCTTTATAGCTTGTTGCTCCTCTACAAGAGTCCTCTGAAAATACATCGGAATATGCCTCCTAGATAAGAGAGGCAACCTATTTTACACAATTAATCAACTTTTTGGAATGAAAAAGTACACACTAGTTCCACTTAACTTTAGTTGTTGAACAAGGAATATCAAAAGCAGTGAGATAACAAAATATCAGAAAGAAGTCACGAATTCAGCCCATGCATGCATTAAATATAAGGTGTGGAGTGTTTAATAAAAGAATAAATAAGTTTCTAACTTTGTCACAAGGGGTGGGGACAACAGCAGTCCCAGAGAAAACTCACTTTTTGCTGGAATATTATTAGTACTAATATGGTATTTGAACAAGATGATACCCATACTAGTACAAATCTTGTTTTAAGCAATAAAATGGCACAAATATGTCTACCAACCAATATATAATAGCAGACATATGCAATAAAGCTGCATTCAATTCCTTATCCGTCTCTGGAAGGCAAAGGATTAAATATGGGTGCAAAGTAACACTGATTCATTCATTATCATTTCTCAATTATTATTATGTATAACTTTTTTGTACCTTTCACAGCAATGATTGGGTTTATTGGATTCATCTGTGCACAGTCTGCAACAGCTCGCCAAGTCTGAGGCAAAGAATTGTGAAGATTGAGTACAGTGATAGCAGTGCTGTTTTCGGAATTGGAAGTTCTGTGTAACATGACATTTATTATTAATTTATTAATTGAAAATTAGAGCAATTTAAAAAAAAAATTAACAAGGTCAATGAAGGCATATATAGTACATTAATACGTACATTAATGAATGTCTTATGCATATCCATTGATCTGAAGTCATTATCACACGTGGCCATGTTATATGTTCCAGAGGTATTCTTAGGTGAGTTAACTTCATAATACATGGAAAAGAAAAAGATATGGTTAAAATGCGAAGAAAAATTGTTTCTGTCTAAAATAATGCGTAAATAATATTTAATTCACAATATTAAGAACTTTTGCATCTTTAAGAACTATTTCTACAGATTCTGATAACCACTGCAATTCTAGATTCAGTAAAAAGAGTTGACTTTGTTGACAGAAAGGTTTTTTATTGAAATATAAATTATTGATTTCATAGAATGAGAACTTTCTGTTGAGTTATAAATTTAGAACTTTATAACAGGTTTATGTGCTCATATAGAAAGAAACAAGATTGTTCGTTTTGATGTTACTTGAGAAAAAAAAAGCAGGTATAAAAATACAAAAAGAGAAATCTCCGACACAGATAAAGATTCAAAAACAAATTCCACTGATTATTTTTCTTCTCTTCAAAGCACATTTGGCCATAGAAAGAGGTTTTTTTACAAAAAAAAAAAATCCTTAAAATATCTTATATTAACTATATTTTAATTTTGTAAAATTATTATTGTTTTTCATATTAATTGATAAGTTTAAACTTTTAATAGAGATACATCATAAGTATTTTATTTTAAAATTAAATTCCACCTGTGCAAAATCATTTATAAATAATCATTTTCAATCATACATGATGAACAAAAAAAAAAAACATGAAATTGAATAAAAAATTAAAAAGTCTATTTCATAAAATTCAATGGTTATTATTTTTAAATTGTGAAATCTATAAATTTCCAAACAATTGATTATAGCGAGCTATTTTAGAATTCTGGATTAGAGTGAAAATGTATGTATGGTTTTCTAATAATAGATTTCTAAACAGACCATAACTGTTATTTATCTTTTAGCTCATAGCTAATACATAATTCACAAGTCAACTTACACATTTAAAAAGTGATGGCTTCAAAATTTATTTTCAATGCCAAACTCAATTTTATGCATTAGTTTGCAAATGATTTTACAAAGAATGACAAAATTACATACCTCTTCAGTTTAATAACATTTTTCTAGTCTAAGTATAAAAGAATACCACATTTTTCCCTACTTAAATAAAATGAGACTACTAGTCCTTTAAAGCAAAATATATTTATATTAATCTGATTCCATTCTAAAAATTCTTTTGTACCTTCTTGTCTATAAAAAATTGTAGAATATTTACTAAAAGCCAAAGGGAATCTTTTTGCCTCAAAATTTAAATCATATAATTTGCATGTTTTTCCACAAAAGCCTTCCAGCAAAAAAAAAAATATATATATATATATAGAAAAAAGGAATTTTCTTACTTGAAGTAGTTCTGTGATGCGTAGGGGTGGTTTCAAGATTTGATCTTTTGATCTTAGCATCATAGATGCTAAAAACGCATTGACAATGAATATCTAAAGAATAGGAAAATAAATAAAATGCAATGAACATGTACTACTACAACACATCATGTCAGCACATACTTTTTACACAAAATATTGAAATTAAACTGAATGCGCAAAAAACATTAACCAAAAAACATATCATATTTAATAGACATATTTGGATTGTTCAATTATTATTTAGAATAAATTATTATGCAAAAAAATAAAACTTTTAATATTTAAAAAGTTTAGACTGGTCAATGAATTTGTACATAATTTCTGCTTATAATAGAACATGCTAAACAACCTATCCCCTTGTGTTAATTTGAAATCTTTATGCTATAGGTCAACATTTACTGTTATGACATCAAAGGATTAAATAAAAAAAAAAAAGAGACCAAAAATTCAGTGGGAGAATGGGAAGGAGATACACGGTTTTGGGAAACATGTGGCTATACCACAAAGATAGGAGTTTTATGTGATTTTTTTAAAATTTCATAATGTTAAAAGAACTGCTTATCAAAGTTTGCACTCTTGATCAGTTGTTAGAATTCAGCCCCCATTGTCCGAATGTCTCCTGAGGGGGGGGGGGGGTATATTTAAATTTTCCGACCACGGGGGAGGAGAGGTTAGCAAAATACCATTGACCCCCCCCCCTCCCCTTGGCCTGTGGTGTCCTGATTAACCAATGTTAAAATTTGGCACCTTAATATTTGTACATATATGGAATATTTTAATTCTAAAATTGTACTTCACACATGAAAGCCTAATCGGCAGTAATCCTTTGAACTCTTTACTCTTTTTTCATATAAAGTGACCAAACTGAATTGCATAAATAGCCAAGAATTGATAGAAGAATTGTTCGGAGAAGTGCAAATTACAGCAGCAAATTAAAGAAATCTTTCAAAAGATTTCACTGATAATCTAGTTCTGAAACTAATAACATGGAATCTGAAAAGATTTTTACTGTAATAAATAGGTATATATTTTTTATCACACATAAAATGCAGCACTTTTAATTCAGTTACTTAAAATATATACCTATTTTTTTAATAATTAATAACAGCATGTACGAAAAACTAAACCAGAATGAAAAGAAATGTTAAAACAATGTTGTTCCCCCTTTTTACATGAGAGAAATACTAGTAAGCATATAGTGAATTTAAAAAAATGTATTTTTATGTTTTAAAAGCGTATATTATTGAAATTGGTAATTTAAAATAATGCGATAAAATATTTGTAGGAAAAAAGTCACTTTCATTTTTCTAATTATGATTTCAAACAATAGTTTAGTGTTCACAAAATTTTATTGCATGTTAAACAGCTTGGACATACACTTCATTTATAGACGTTTCTCATTTTTGAAAAAGAAATTAGAAGATAGAAAAGTTGTAGCTAATATTTTGACGAAAACAAATACCTTCTGATGAAAGAAATGTCAGCATCATGAAAAACTAAAAGGAGAAAATACTAAAATCAAACAAGACAATCTGGAAAAACTTTCCTCCATGTCCACTCAACCAGACGGATCAATGACAGCAGGTTACAGCTGTAGTTACAAATAGTAGACAGAATGGGACTTGGGGAAAAAAATGAGACAGGAGTTCGAGTTAGAAAAGGATAACACTATTAGCGAGAGCAATTACTGTCACAGTCACATTATTAGTCACCAGTGTATGAGAGGGTAAAATTAATAAATTGTGTTTGTGTGATTCCATTTTTTTTATGAAAAGAGAGCATCGTCTGCTACGGCTGCAACTTAGCAATTTTGGCGCGAGCTTTGTTTATGTTTTGATGTCATAATCAGGACTTCTTTTTAGGCTCCCTGGACATAATGACATCTTTATTTAGTCAGTCATCTGTTAGTAATGAAGAAAGTCAATATGTATTAGAAGCTTCTGTTGATAATACACGAAATTTATCTTTGCTTTTAAAAGCAATTCACTTCAGAGACGTAAGTAATGCTTAGTTTCATTCATCATGGAAGTGGTGAAACTAATTTTTAAAAAAAGTTTGCTATTTTGTTATACGATAGATTACATGAGGAAAGAGCTGTAGACTTTGAAACAGTCTCAAGCTTTTTACAGTTGTTAATATTCTTCAACCTAGAAGGTGGGAAGCAAAACTATAGTATGATAGTAATGGTATTTTTAAACATAATGGTTCAGCTACATTCATCTCAATGTATGTTTGCAGATTGTCTATTCTATAATTTTTGCCATGCTCTATTTTATTTCATTTGTTTATTACTTTTTCTGGAATTTTAAAAAACATTTTGAGAAAGTCAATTAATTTTTGCAAACTGCTATTAGTTTTATGGAATTCATTTTTTTTTCTTTGAAAATGTTGAAGTATGAATAAATATAAAAGTTTATAGAGGAAATGATATCTTGATAATTTTTTTTAAATTTTTTGGGGTATTGTAAATTGTATCTTATGCATGATCTATTCACAAACGAAAGAGAAATTAAACGTACTCCAGCTTTTTATGTGCATTGTGTTCAAACTGCATAGTGCTCATTTTTCTTTATTTTTCATTTTCTTGGACTGCCTCCTTTTTTACTTCTGAAATTGAGTCTAAAGTTAACATGGAAGATTGCTATTAAAATCCATTTTCTATTTGAAACTCTCTCCTTGTTTTTATTTGAAATTAATTAATAATGATAATGTATAGTCTTCCTTTTTTCTATGGAAGTCAATATGTATAATCTAGAGCAAAGGAGAGTTAGAGGGGGCATGATTCAGTTGTTTAAATTCATTAAAATGGGAAATGTTGATGGATTACAGCTATGTGCTGAAAGTAGAACCAGAGGTCATTGTTTTAAGCTTTTCAAATCTCAGGCTAATCTTGAAATTAGGAAAAAGGACTACTTCAATAGGGTTGTAGGCAGTTGGAATAGTTTACCGGAAGCGACTGTTAATTGCAGTGGGATAAAAACTTTTTTAAGAAAGCTCATGATGTTCATTGGGGATTGCTAAATTGACTATGACCAGCCTATCTAGGCCCTGAGCCTGTTGCTGGTCGTCACTTTTGTATTTGTATATTTAAAAAATGGAGTTTTTATAATTTAGGAAGTTTTTATCAATGAAGTCGGACCTACCTAACTAATATTTTTGTTAAAAGATTTTGAAGCAATGAAGTGAATATTGATTATTTATATACTATCTTTCAGGTTGCTACTGTGTGTGCAACATCTGATGGCCTTAAAGTGACTGTTGAAGATACAAAGTCTGTACAAGGCAATGTTTACATACAAGCTTCATTGTTTCATGAATATGTGATAAAGGAGCAGACTATTGTTTTTAAAGTAAATTTGAGTGTTTTGCTGGTAAGTACATGACGCAAGATTTTACATATTTTGTTGAAAATAAATTTCATGTTGATTTGTTAACTATTCTCTTTTTTTTTCAGGAATGTTTAAATGTATTTGGAAATAAGAACAACCCAAATTTTATCACAACTGTAAAAATTTGTTATGGAGGCTATGGATCACCTTTAGTTTTACTGTAAGAGTTTTTTTTTTTTTTTTAATTTTTTAAAAACTTATTTTGAACATCTATTGACATTTTTGTTTTCAGGTTGCTGAAAAAAATTGCCAGAGCAGTTTTATAATTGCTTTTCAAAGAAATATGCATTGTTTAGGTTTGTTAGGATGAAAGATATTAAAAAACTAGCTTTTTGTGCTACATTTATTACAAAAACCTTAACTCATTTATAAAACTAGAATTTCTGTAAGTTTTGTTTGTATTTCAAGTTTAAAATATTCTAGAAAAAATTATGTTTCATATATTTTAAATCAGTTCTTGATAAATAACTTGCTACAGGTCTCCGTAGTATGTAAATTTTCTGTGCTAGTGTTTTAAGAATATGAGGATATTCTTCAATTTAATAATATGATAGTAAAAAAGAGTAATGTGTAATAAATAAAAAAGAAATCAAAAGGGGAAAAATTTCAATAAGTAAAAAAAGAAATCAAATGGAAAAAAACAAAATTGTTGGACTTTTTTGCATCATTTGTAACATATTTTTTTTTTTTTTTGAAAAAAAAAAAATATTTTCCTTGAAACAACTTTCAATGTTTCATGATCTGAAGTGATGAAAAGTGGAAATTTTAAAATTTACAGTAATTATTTACCTAAATAATACTACTATTGAGCTGTTTACATTTATCTTTTCTTTTGTTTTTTCTCCTTTTTCTTTCTCTCTATGATTTTCCCCCATTTTAAATATTTATTTATTTATTTATTGATATTAAGTATATTATTGTGGATCATATAAGCAGGAAGACAAATGTGTTTTTAAATGTTCTTGTGATTAACAAAGATTTTTTGCTTTTTTGTTGTTACTGTAACATAATTTTTATTTCTGCTAATATTTGTATGTTTGGATCTTAAATTATAGGTTAGAGGAAAATGGAGCTTTAACAGATTGCAAGTTACAAACAATGGAGCCAGATGACATATTAGACTTTGAATTTACTCCTTCTAAAGTTGTGAACAAAATAATTATGCAAGTAGGTATATAAAATTTTCAAAAAGGCTTTACTATTTAAGTTTATAACCTAAGAGTTTATCTACACTTCAACTGGATTTCATTTATTGTGTTTCAGCCCCCTCCCCTCATCTTATTTCTCTTACGTGATTTGTTTTTGATGGAAAATTTAACTGTACATCAGATGCTTCCTGCTATACTCTTAACATGTTATTAGCCAATTTGTATTATTACAGTTGAACTTGGTTATAATGACAACTCTGGGTTACAACATTAATAAATTCATATAGCGCCATAAATATTCGGGTTCCTTGAAAGACACTCTAACAGTTTCACTGTATTTTGTTTCAATATTGCTTTATATTTTCTTAATAATGTATTAATGCTGTTTATCGAACTAAATCTTCGTCTTCTAAATTATGTGTTGTTAATTTTGTATGGGAAACCTTCATGGTAAAAACGTTTTGAAAGTAGAAAGTTGGCAATTATATTTAAATATGTCAAAAGTAAATGGAATTTTCTTTGCAACTGAGGATGCATGCTAGTTATTTTTGTTCTATGCCATTCATCAGTCCTAGTTTTAAACTATTTTTTTTTCTTAGTGTGATAAAGCGTTTTACTTCTTTAAAATATTATTTGTCTTTTAAGAAATGAAATTCATGGGGTTTTCTAGAAAACAATGTGAAAAAAATTATTCCTAATATAACAGATGTTTCGTGGAATATGCTAAAAAATTATTTCAGAAGATTTGAAGAGATATTTTGCCTGAGAAGTTTAAAACTGCAACATGTTGCTGTGCGCAAACAGTCAAATAGTAAAAAATGTTTCATGTGTGAAGATTTGATTTGTAATACCTATATATATATATATATACATATGTACCCCAAAGCGGAATGTTTTGCCATGTTCTGCAATGTGCAATTAGTATCAGGTACGTGATAAATGTTCTGGAAAATGTCCGTGTTTTAATAAAATTTTATAATTATGTAACTTTACCATTAAGGTACATTTAATAATGGTATTTTGAATACACTTGATATTACTTTTAGTATATAAATATATAAACCAGAATTTAAAGTAATTTATTCATTTAACTTTTGTTAAATATAAAACAAACATCATTTTGAATATAAAACAAACTGCGTGGCATAACTTGTTTTTCTCAGATTATATGGTTCCTTTTATGTTGTTACCCCTTTTAATATTGTGACTTCTTCACTTGTCCTAGAAGTGTTTGCAATCAGTAACAGAGATACTGCATAAGAGAAAGTTGGTTTTGTCTTGAAAAAATTTTTTTTCCCTTGCGCCTGAATCTTTGGACATATCTCAATGCTTTCTATACCACGTAAAAGCCTGGATTTCAGGCAAGAGATTTACCTAATTAAAAGTTCTCTACAACTTTATTATATCATATGTACGAATTGAAATATAAAATGACGCCATGTGCGGCAAATTGTTACAGTTTGGGTCAAGTTGAGCACCAATATAGCATGCTGTCCCATCACTGTTGAGTATGAGTATATAAATTATGGTAAAGACCATTTCTGGCTTAATTCAGCAATTTAATAAAATATATATGTTTGGGTGAATAAATGTGAACTGGTTATGTGACAGTTACTTCCAAAGAACTTAACAATTTAAAAGTTTGAGTGATTAGATTACAAAAAATTTGCATTTCATGAAACCTTGAAGCATATTAAAGCATTTTAAAATACTTTTAAAGTAGAAGTTTGATTCATCGTTCCCGCATCTGTTGTTCTCCTCCATGTAATGTCCTAATTTAGTGGTCCCGTCACATCTATTACATTTTATGTTGATCTGCATCCATTATTTTCTCATATTTATCGTTCAAAATTGATGTTTTGCATGAAACGCGATCCGTTGAGATTCTACTGAAATTTCTAATTATTTATTCCTGTTTCTTACAAAAGAAAAATTTATTCAAATTCGTCTTTTTAATGTCTTATTATTTATTTTTTTATTTTTATTTAGTCTGAAATTTTGAAAGAAGCTTGGGCTGACTTAGATATGAATAGTGAATTTTTAGAAATTTTGTTATCACCTGAAGAACCTTATTTTCAACTCACTACTAAAGGATCCCTTGCCACCATTCATGTAAGTTTCTAATAATGAAATGATTAACTATTAATGCGTGAGCATGATATTCTCTTACAACTTTGCTGTTGTGTGTTGAACACTTTTGTAAGGATGAATGAGCTCCAATTTAACTTTGGAATACATATTTGCAAGTTCTCATAATTTAACAATTTATGTTTAATTTTCATTCAGTATTCATTTTACTAATCATACAGGACTGCTGACAAACCCTCATTATTCAGTGTGTCTCATTGTCAGTGTTTTGGCCCCTGGCCAAAACACTGACTTTTACTCCTCCCTTTCCCCCAACCAAGCCATAGTCTGAAACCTAGGAAACTGACAAATTTAAAAGTTAAAGAAATGGATAACGACTGAAATTATTTGCTGTGGCTGAATCTGGTTACTGGTATTTAAAACATATCCATCTGAAACTGGATATGCAATACTTCTTGGCGGCGGGATTGCTCCTAATGGTTCCCCTACCCTGTTGGTATGCCCCTGTACATGATCGTATGTGTCTGTGTCCCCCCCCCCCCCCCCAATTATTGATTGAGAACATTGAACTAAAAATTATCTTTTTTTAAAAAAAATCAGACATCATTGCATGTGCTAAATATGTTAATTTATGAAAATAAAGAATTGCATTGTTTTCTCATTAAAAAATTTAGTGAAATTCATATTGCTATTGAATTTCTCAGAGTACATAATTATCAGTGTTTCTATCAGATACACATGACTTTGTTTTGTGTGTGTGTGTGTAAAAACTACTATTAAAACTAAATAAATAAGTAAATAAAAATAAAAGAAACATTAAGAACATTTATTGCCTTGTCTCTAAAAGCCATTACGTAGAATCATTATTAATCTTCAACAAACTTTTTGGTAGTTCTAGAAATTATATACTAACTTTAAAAAAAAAAAAAAAAAAAAATGCATTCAGGGAAATTTTAGTGTTTGTCTTACTAAATAAAATATTTGGCTGCAGTGGCACCATCTTTATCAACCACATAAAGAAAATGTTACTGAAGCATTAAATATATGTATGAAATGTTTATAGTATTTTTTATGAAATGTTTGTAGTAATTTTTTTAGTCCTTTATAACTTGCAGAGTATTTTGATTTACAGATAAATTTTACGAAAGATTCAGAGATGATTGAATCATTTGAATGTTCAACAACACTCCGAAACAGGTATGATTTTTAAGTATTTTACCTCACCCCCTCTCTACATTTTTTCTTTCCAAGCAATGCATAGCTTATAGTCAGAATTTCATTATCATGTGCTGTTGATGTACTTAAATACAGGTACCACATACTGCTCATAAAACATTCTCTGAGAGCTCTAATACAGTCCCAAAAGGTTTCAATACGAACGGATGACAGAGGCTTTTTATGCATGCAATACATGATCAAAGTGGAAGGATCGCAGTGTTGTTTTGTAGAGTACTTGGTATGTATGATTTTTTAAAAAATTAACACAAACAACAAAAAATATCCAACTGATGCATGATATTGTGTAAGCTTTCACAATAAACTTAGAAACAACAACACACACACAAAAAAATTAATTTGTAACTTACTGCTCTTAAAATTGAATGTCCCAATATAATTTTGCTGATAATTTAGTATTCTGCTAACATTGTATAATGCTAGGCAATGTCATCACTACAATATTGTAAACCTTTATTACCAAATCACTTACTGATAAAAATTAAAAATCAGCATAAAATTAAGCGCAAAAACTGCTGACATGTGTTTCAAAGTTACAAGGAACCCCTATTTCAATGCAAAAAAAGTAAGCTTCTAGATGAAAAACATCTAGAAGCTCACTCTTTTGCATTGAAAAAGGAGTTCGGGATCATTCATAAATGATGTCACGCTTTGAAGGGGGAGGGGGTTAGTGAAATTGTGACAAAGTGTGACAAGGGGAGGGGAGGGGTAACAAGAAGTGTGACATCATGCATTATGCAACATAGCGTGACGCGTGACAAGGGGGGACGGGGTCCGCTGAAGTGTGACATATTGTGACAGAGTGGGGGAGGGGGGTCAAATATATGGGGGAAAAGTGTGACTTCATTTATGAACTTGTAACCTCAAAGCACGTGTCTGCAGTTTTTGCAAATTTCGTGCTTAAATTTACATTGATTTTTAATTTTTACTTTGTAGTAAAAAGGTTTACATTTGCTTTGTATGCTTTATGTTATTCTTTTTCATAAACAAATGTCTTATTTGTGTTTTGTAGTGCAAGTTTAAAGCCAATGAATTTTATTGTACCTGTTTTTTTAAATTAAATGTTAGGGAAATAATTTGTTGTGTTGTTAAAAAGTTTCTAAAATAGATATAATGGGATATATTCCTTTCATTTTTTTGTATTTATATTCATTTCTAATGTAAAAGTTGTTATATTTTATTTTAGTGTTCCCCAAGCATTTCTGAAGAGGACAACTAGTGCTGTAAAGTACCTTGTTCACATTATTGTTGATATGAACTCTTTATTTATGTAAATATGTATATCTTAAGCAATGTTTATAAAATTATCACCTCTGTTTTCATACATTATTTCTTATAATGTGATTTGAATATTCTATAGTGAAAAAAGTATGCTTTTTGTTTAATCTTGCTTTTTGTAATTGGAGGAAGTTCAACAAGATCATTTATACAGAGTATCTAAAGTAAGGAAAGAGTGCAATTTTTTTAATGATTTCTATATTATATTTAACTTTTATTTCAGATTCACATATGCATGCACATGTAAAGAAGAGTAGGAAAAGAAAAGGAAAATATCCATGATTAAAATATTGGGAAGGATTTTTTTCTTTATGAAACAAATCTTTTTGAACTTCACCTGCATTCTAATTTTTATTTGAACCCATGCATTACTTTTTAAGATATAGCAGTCATGACTAACAAGAAAAACGTTCTATTGCACCACACTCTTTGGAGTGATTGGTGCCAAATACTAATCAGCACCAGAACCCAATGGGAACATGTGTGCACCAAGTTTGTATGATTCCTTGTATTGTGCTTTGAGTTAGAGCAGCCACAACAGCGCATTCGGACACATACAGACACACAGATAAACATGTGATTTAAATGGTCAAACATCCTTTGAAAATCATCAAAATTTTTAAAATGTTCATTAATCCGACACTGATTTTTATATATTGGAGATAGAAGAAAGTTAAAATTAGTCATAGTAATCATGTATTTAATTAACTATGAACCAAGTGACCCTTGAACTAAGAGGAACCATCAAATTTGATTTGCCATAATCCAAAAGTTTTTGATAATATATGCTCATAACAAACACTCATTAAGAAATGCTTCAAAAAAATAAATAAGGAAACAAATGTATCTGCAAAATTATTTCTTCATTAACTTTGTAGAAGTGCTCGTGTTTTCCTTCGCAATTGTATATCAGATGTAATGCAATTCAGTTCTTGATTATAATTTTATTTTGCTCTTGTTATTATCGGTTTCAACACCAACGTATTATCAAATTAGAAAGAGAAGTCAACTTCAAAATTGTTTATATTCTCTAGCATTTTTGTCCCAGTGAATGTGATTAATATTTTAATTTGTTTTATTGTTTGTATTACAGAGCAATTACTACTCAGCATTCTATAAGTGTCTGAACAAAAACGTGTTGAAAGTATTTTTCTTAAAATATGTTGGTAAACTGTTTTTGCAGTTTTGATACTAGTGTTCAGATATTGAGGCTGTGGTAGCCTAGCGGTTAGAGCGTCGGACTTCCACCCGGAAGGTTGCGCGTTCGATACCCGCTGAAGACCCACCATGTACACTTGGGGACACGTGCATGTAAAATCAGTGGACCCCACTACCTCACCCCGTGCGCAAGCAATCCTAAGGCCTTGGCTAACAGGTAGGGGTCTGGTGGAGAAAAGTGTTTCAGATATTCACTATCCATCCTAATTTTCAATTCTTGGTTACATTCCCATTTTCTATAATAGCTTAAATTCCAAACTCACCAATTACTTAATTTAGTACAGTGGTGTAGTCCAGGGGGGAAAATGGGGTACATACAGATGCAAACATAAAAAAACATGGGGGGGAGGGACGCTTGTGTGACAATTATTCCAAATATCACCTTAGTTTCAAAACTGGGGGCTTGTAATAACATGGATGACTGCTTCTTATTTCATCCTTGTAAAAATTTATTTTATTCGCTCTTGTGCTGAAAAGGGGAAAAGGTTGATGGTTCTATTGACTACAAACAGCCACAGGCTACTGAGTTTTATTTATATGTTATGTTTATGCTATGTATAATTCTTCCCATGCATAGATCCGCTCCCGTTTCGCAAATCTAAATATCAAAGAAACCATTTAAAATCAGGCATTAATGAAGGGCTCCCAATCAGTGTGTCCACCCCACCCGATCCTTGTGAAAAAATTTCTAGATGAGCCACTACTTCCACTAGCGGGGGGGGGGGGGGGGGGCAGGACTAACCGACTAAGATAAGAATTCAGGATACACTGACAATTTAAGATGTTTTCCAGAAGTAGAGAAACCCTGTGGAAAGAATAGTACGATAGAGTAGGGGTTCACAACGAGTGTCATATAAGTTATTTAGAGTGGAAGAAATAGTGGTATTAAAAATTGTAGGTAGATTGTATCACATGTGTTGCTAATAAGAAAACAATTGGCTAGCAAAACTTCTATAAGGCACACAAGTTACATTTCTGGAATGCAGATTCAGATGATCGAACTTCTATTCTTAAAACTTTAAAGTCTATACGCAAAAGTATTTAGTTTCGAAATATGTCTTCTATTTTCAAAGCCAAACCTGGAAATCATAGAAACCAGTTAGAAAGTGTTCGTTTCGAGAGAAAATACGTTGGTCATTTTCAGCTCATGAACCATTTGCCCTCATCAGCTTGTATGGAAATTAGCAAGCCATTTCATTCCAGTTTGAGATTTTGACTAATTCAAAAATTTTTATTTTATGAAAATCTGATCGTTAAAATTTCTCAATCAGAACCATGACGTTTTTCAATTTCTCACTTCTAGTATACTTTAAGAGTTTACGTCGGCAGAAAAGGTGGCAAAGATGTATGTCTGAAAAATAAAAAGAGGCTTCCCTCTGCTCTTTTCCATTTCTGCTCATCTGGATTTTGTCCATTATTGCACTGTGGTCTGGTTCCCGTAATAGATTGATAATATGGTTTGAATAAAATATCAAGACAACATCATCTTCGAGAAAAATGAAGATGTTCGTTGAAATTTATAAGTAACTTAGTTATTTTCTTAGGGCAAGAGCTTGCAGTAAAAATGCACTTCCCGAGCCCTTTTATGGAAGTTATTTCTGTTTCACCAAAAAGAAAACCACCTTAGATTGCAAACGTTTTTATTAAAATTTTAAATAAATGTGATTTTTGAAGCATACAGATATTTAAAATACGTTTCCTGTGTTTTAAGTTCCTTTGGAAGAATTTTTCATACGAATGCTCTTTATCTGTCCCGTAATAAAAACTGTATTTCATACAATAAGTAATTTGCGTTTTAACCCGCATTGAACTTTAGCTACAGTTTCTTTTTTGGGGGCACAATAGTTCAAGTAGAGGACAATGGTTAAAATCGGTGCTAGTGGAAGGAGCATAATTAAACAAACATTCATCAGCATGGCATCATAACCGAATCGCCAGACGTAGAAGAAGCTGTTAAAGCAAAGCTTTGTTCCGTTAATAGTTGCTTGTGTCACGTTTTCAAGTTGATGATGTTCCTCTAAAAAATTGAAAAAAAAAAAAAAATTAGAAACTAATTATAAATTGATATTAACTGCAGATACCCACATTTTGGTTCTTACGGAAAAACCCGTCGCTTATTTTCGTCAAATGAAACCAAGCGCTCCAGCAGAAAAGGCAATTCTTTGCCGAAAACGAAAAACCTTCCTTCAAATACACGTGAGTTTGTATCAGGGAGGTTGAAGGGGTTTGTATCCAACACCCCTAGTTTGTATATGACCTAGAGAAGGCATTTTAGATATATGACCCTGGAGTCTGAATATGACTTATGACTTGATTGCTCTGCTGTAAATTCGCCTAACTTTTGGGGAACTTTTTTTGATCTACGGAATTTTCCATAAGTACCTTAATTTTAATAGTAAATTAACTATGAACATCAATAATGTAACTATGAATTCTGGGTGTCTTGAAATTTTAGTGCCAAGAATTTCACTAATTTTGGTTAAAAAAATTTCCAATTTGTTTTTTGCCTTCTCATAAATATGTACAAGTACAATTACACGTAGGTGTGTTTTCAGAGTTTTCTTCTTTTTTTTTTCTATAAAACGCAAAAAACACGTGGTTCCCATTTAAACATTTAGACTAGCTAAACATGACCTCGTTTGTACCGCTTCAAACGAAAATGTTGTTTTTCATTTTCAGCTAAAAAGGCAAAAAAAAAAAAAAAAAAATGTAGAAGAACTTTACCCTCTTAATAAAACCTGCGTTCTTGAAATCGTCACACAGAATAAATAATCCCTTAAACCAAATTTAGGCATCTGTTTATAAAACTAGTTTATGGAACCAATCATATATTCAATTCTAGGTCACTAACTGTACTGTTTAGTAAAAGACTAGTTTTCTTAAATGCTCAAGTAAAAAGTGTATATTTCATTCAGTGTAAAACTTCAAGAAAATTATTAGCTTAACAAACACGACATATTCTAAGCAAAAAAGTTTTACTTTTTGTGCGACAAATGAAACAAGATAAAAAGCAACGTAATTGAGCACAAAATGCAGACACACCCTTTTCGGAAATCGTGTTCCGAAACTGCATTTTGTGCTTAATTACGTTACTTTTATATCTTATTTCATGGCATATTCTTTTGTATGAATGCACAACTTTCTAGGATGGGAACATTTTGTCAGATCTTAGCAAAGGCTTATGAAAAAAATTTTTATTGATTTTTTTTATCCACAAAGAATTTCGATAGTTACCCATGTGGATTTCTTTCGTGGTGACTAAGGTGGTAGAATCAGCAGGATGAATCAGATTAGCATCGGTCGGATTCCTTGCTCGTCTCTGCTTGTGATCAGGAAGTGCTTTTTGAAGTGGTGACGGTGATGCGTCCATTCCAGGAGCGTTAAGCTTTCTTCCCCGCTCATTTCCGGGAAAGAATGAATCCCAAAAATCATCATGGAACATTTCAGGTGGAGGAGGCAGACGGAAGAAATATCGCCTCACGAGGGGTTTTTCCTTTTCATTCACAGACGCAGCTAGTTAAAAAGGAAAATAATGAATAGTGTTTATAAAAACAATTCTTGGTTCTTTGTATATTTAAGTTTACTAGAGTTCGCCTAATGATCGAAATTCGACGATAATAGTTAAACATATGCTATTTATCTAACTATGTAAGTATTATTCATCAAATTTGGTGATTATAACGTCGAGCTTATTTTGATCATCCTCACTTAAAGCAAACGTATTGTAAATCATTTTCACCGCAGAGCCAACAGCTCTCATAAATATAGCCACTTGTGCTTCTGCCGATTTCGTACTAAGTTAAGTGGCAGTTGAATAAAACTTAAATGTGTCCATGCACTGATCTCATTTTTCATTCGATTGTTTCAGAGAAGCCTTCATTCAAACTTTTATTATAATAGCGTTTGATAAAAACTGCTTAATGACTACAAACTCTTTTTAGCAATGAGTTATATATTTATTACTCAATAATTGACTCAACGAAGACATGCTGCCATCTGCTATCTATAGCAATATAAAATTACAACTATAAATGGACAAAAGAAAATGGGAAATAATTAAGTAATAGTAAACTGTTTCCAAAATTTTTGAATTGATAACACTAAAACTCGTCAATAGCTACTAAGCAAAACAAAACAAAAAAAAAAAAGGTAAGAAAATCGGTTAAAAATGATTCTTAATTGTTTTGTCTTTGCCTATTAATGTAAAAATGTATTTTTCTTTTTTCCCTTTTAGTGCGTATTTTGTCGAGTTTGCAACCGACGTTGATTTCTTTGTTTCCATTAGTTTTTAAAGAGCACGAAGAATTTCAACTATAATAGTTTGAAAACATAAAAATCGTAACATCTTTTCGATAAAGTTTATTCCAAGCAAATCCGTCTGTTCGATCAGGATTTATATAGGATTGAAATTTCCTTGTAGGCGCTAATGTTTTTTTTTTTTTTTTTTTTTAACTATTCAAAAATGAACAAAAATTCTTCAAATCAAAAAATATTTCACCGCCAAGAGCTCCTTCCAACACGCTTGTACATAGAACTTGGATCTGATGTGCCCAGAATTTGCTTCATTTTGGCCCATCGGCGCTAATGTTAAGATTTTTTGAACTGTTCAATATTGAACGAAAAATTCTTCAAATCAATAAGTAAAATATGGAAATGAGATGTATTCGCCGAGATTTTTCGAATGCAAAGAAAGTCTCTCGAGTCGGACAATTCTTCCAAAAGTTATTAGGGGGGGGGGGGGGGGGAGAGATAGACAGACCGTCAGACGTACTTTTTCCCCATCTCAAAGCCCTACTTTAAAAAACTTTATTTTTCAATGTTTAATTACTTCTTCTATTTTTGACTTTTTTTCATTTTAAACGATATTTTTACGATGCATTAAGCCTTTCATACTTTATTTATTTATTTATCTTACGTTTACCGGAAAGTAGGTTAATAAAAATATTATTATTAGCAGTAGTGATAGTAGTAGTAGTAGTATATTTCATGTGAAAAATATGTGCTGCCGTAGCGTACATAATTACACTGAAAAGAGTTTAAATTATATGTCATCTGAAAAGAAAAATCACTCCATTGCATCGAGAAATGGATTGCGTTTGATAGTCAGTTATATCAAAAGATATAAATTTATCTTTTATTTATTTCTTTATTATTATTATCTATTTTGCGGAAAAAATGATGCTCTCAAAAGGGACGCAGAACACGCATTCTGATAAAAAGGTATCCATAGTTAAGATTAACGCAAATAGAGCTCGCATCATTGGTGATTAATATATTTTTAATTTCTGATATTTGGTCATAAAATGAGACACTTAGAAGCAAAGAGGTGTAAGTGACAAAATTGAAAATTTAGGGATAAGTGGTACAAATGATAGGAAAAGCACTATTCTATCCTGTGAAAAGAGATGTTAGTGATATCTCTAACAGGTGCTCCGCAACAACCTGATTTAGGAAAAAATTAACATTAGTTCCCATACATACAATCTTTGAACGCGTTTTTCTCGGAATCGTTTTTAGGTCACTTACATCCCTTTGCTTCTCACTGCTTTAATTAACGTTTGATGAAGCCTAGTGTTTTTGTTTTGAACTTCATTAATATAAGTGAGCTGTTTTGTTACTTTTTCAAGTTGAACCAAAAATTATTGTTATAATTATCGCTAGCGTGGGGAAAGAGAGATAGATGAAACTGTAATCAAGAGCATGAAAAAGCTGCCTAGCTTGTGTCCGCAGCATCTTATAGTTTAAGAATGCTTTATTCCTTGTGGCATTTTCGCCACAAGAAATAAAGTTGTCATATATATATATATATTATATATATATATGTGTGTGTGTGTTTGTATAGCTCATAAACTGGTCGATTCAGGCTACTTCTTTTTTTTATCATGAGAAGTGCCCTTGGGGGGAACTGCTCATCTATATATATAAAATGAAAGTTTGATGAACTTTCGAGTTGGCAACGTCCATGTTTATACACGCGCTACAGCAAAATCTACGCAACGTACGATTACGAAAAGTGCCACAAAATTCTATCATATCTTGGTGGTTTGCACTTCGAAGCTGTTGTTTTTAGAAATTCATTCAATATTCTTTAAATTCAACATTTAAAATATTAATCCTCCAGCATTTTACGAAAATCTTCGAGCACCTGTTCCAAAAGTTTAAAAAAAAAAAAAAAAAAATTCCGAAATTTTTAAAATTTACTTAAGATTTCTTTGACAATTAATATCTGTGTTTTTCTTTCTACCTACTTTGTACTACTTTAAAATACTTTCAATACAGTAATTCTTTCCAGAAAAAAAAAAGACTTCTGGTATATAAGACCTTTCATTTAATTTCTTGAAGGATTATCTTTGAGCTTATATATATATATATATATATTTGCGTATGTACTGTGTGTTTAGGAGGGGGGGGGGGAGTTATTAACCTATATAGTTTATTTAAAATTGATGGTGCATACTTTTTCTGAAAATTTTGTGTGAAGTTCGGAATTTTTTTTTCCGCTTTGAATCACCCATGGTTATTGCTTATTGGAGAGGTGGAAAATTTGATTTTCTTTTTTAGAATGTTGTTGGGCCTTCTTAAACAATATATATCGATTTCAAGCATTATTATTCAATTAAGCGGCTCGCCCAACCAGTTTAATTCAACTGGGATGAAAAATTTTAATATGTTAATAGATTATTAAACTCATTAGTAACATAGTATCTACGCATAAAAATAATATTCATCAATTACCAAAAACAAGTAGCGAACAACTTTCACTGGAGCGGTGAAGAATTCAATTTTTCTTTTGAAAATGTTGACGGCACTGCTGCAGTGCCGGATTAATGGAAGGGGGTTGCAACCTCCCTTGATACACACATTCAAAATAGAATAAGTACGTTGTTTTTAAATAAAGAATTTTAAAAATACTTGAGGTATTTATGCATTTTAATGAATGTAAACATGGTTTTGAACCTATTCGAACTCGCCGATTTAATTTATTCATCCTATGCCTTTTCTCGAATATGCTTTTAGTATTTCAATTTGTAAGAAATGCAGAAAGAGAGCTGGGGCCGTCCACCTTCCGCTAAACGCGTCGAACGACAGCCTATGCAAGTAATTTTAGAACTTCGATTTCAACTAATTTCGAGGAAGATCCCCTTTTCCCCTCCCCTAATCTTACCAAAAATAGTGTAAAATTGAGTTTTTCGAATTTCAATTTCGAAAAACTTCTATGGAAGAGCTGTTGCCGTCTTTCTTCCTATTACATAACTGAAGATAACCCAAAGTTGTTTTCAACTACTTCAATATTGAAAACCATTTCATTTGGCGGGGACGAGAGGCAGGATTTTCAACCACCGCCCCCTTGACTGAACTGTAAATCCACTCTGCCCTCATCCAAATATCAATGGTTACAATCAGTTCTTATGCAGTAAAGTGTTGTATTTGATTGTGGAGGGAAATTTAATACTTTAGTATATTGGTTAACCCAATTAATAACACAATAGTAAATACTCATCTGTAATTACTGTTATTTGTTAAGGGGAAAAAATCTTGAAATAATTCAGTCAACAGTTTTCCTCTTTCTTCATTTTTTGAGATCTAATGAGAATTTTTATTGCGTTAACATCCACTTGTTTGAAAAATAATGGAAGAAAGTAGGTTGCCAGCATAAAAACAAGAAATAACTTGATACTGCTGCTAAAGTACACATGTTGAGAAATTTGTTCATCTTAAAAAAGTCGTTTCAAGGTATCTTAGATAAAAAGATCTTTTTTGCATTATATGGGGCTATTCTATTATCAAGCAGGGAGTGAAAAGTGTCTGTGGGAAAATTTTTAGTTTTAATCTTATACACAGGATATTCCATTATCCGCTACCAAAGAAATGTCTCTTTGACTTCAGGGGTGACACGCAGTCAGGACTAAGAGAAAAAAAGAACCTGTATGAGCTCCATAGAATAAAACAAATACTTTAAATTGGATTTTTTTTTCTCTTTTGAACTGAGCAAAGTGTTTCCTTAAAAAAATATATTCGCAATGTTTTTTAACCGCTAATCATAACCGTTGTCGTCAACAAATACTTTAACTATTATTAATAGGCTAGGGGTATCAGTAACTGTTAGATTTTTCAGATGATCTTTACTAAATGGCTTTGTCTGATCAATTCTCCATTTAGCCTACTTTAATTTGTAGCAGTTAAAATTTAATATTTAAGATTATATCAATTCATTTCTCTGATTTGATTTCAAAATGTATGTTTATGTATAAAACTACTAATACACTTAATTTTTTAATTTTTGTGTCACAATTTACCCTTTTTATTGGTTGAAATAAACATTAATGAAATAACATTTATATTTTTGAATTCAGACTCAGAAAGAATGTACTGCTATCTATCAGAGTCAGAGTTCTGATGATGTAATAAAGATAAATATGCCACATGATACAAATATAGATCAATAAATATAGGTTATTAGTTGTCGTCGTTGTCGAGTCCTCGCGCGTGGTGAGGAAGGATGGGTGCGCTGCTCCTGAGTCGTTGGCCCTTATAGGCAGGAGTCCGATTTCCGCCCCTTTGAAAGGTCTTAATTTTTGAACCAGCTCCCAGATGAGAGACTGTCACCTGGGATTGGCACCTCCAGAGGTATCGTTTCACTTGGAGAACATTGGAGCCACGACCCATTTAACGTGCACCAGCTCCTTTTAGCGTACACGGACACCACAGCAACCAGCCGCGAGAGTTTGTCACCCTCACAAACACTGACCTCAGTCGATGTTGCTTCACTTTCGGTGTTCTGCGGGAACCGAGCTTCTACCGACTGGTCCACTGCGGGACATAGGTTATTAGTGATAGATTGAAATTATTTTATACCTAAATCAAAGTAGATATACATTTATGGAAAAAGACTGGCTGAAATAAATTTTTTATCAGCTCAGAAGTGACTTAAGAAGTCGCCTTCGGTGTCTTGCTTGGGGAAAAAAACAAGTTGCGCCGTAAGCTCCGCTATTTTAACTTTGCACGGGCAACGCCGTTGCGGGTACCGCTAGTTCTCAATAAAAACATGCAAATTCGGTCTTCTCCGTTTCAGGGTTATTTACTTATTTATTTATTTATTTATTTATTTTACCAATTCAAACTACTGTACAATTTTAGGTTGCCGTTGGCGACGTTTAAATATTTTTCGCAAAAATCAAACTCCACACACAAAATAAAGTGATTTGGAGTGATTGATCTGGCGAAAAAAAAATTTAACTATCGCCAGCCCCTCCACCCCACCACTTGAAACGGAAAAGTACCTCAAATTCTGTAAAAGTTGTTTTTTTGCCGGAGCAGTGTTGATGCAGTATTGTTGAGCAGTGTTGTTGTTCAGTAAGTTAGTGGCATATTGTTAAGCAATTCATTGTGTTAGATTTTCGCATGAGATTTTTTTTCCAAGCTGCATTGATGATTTTCATTATTATTATTATTTTCCTATGTATTTTGAAGTAAAAAAGGATACTTTTCCTTTTCGGGGGGACTGGCGGTGGTAAAAATTTTTTCGCTAAATCAGTTATGCCAAGTCAGTTTGTTTTGTGTATGGAGTTTGTTTTTGCGAAAACTATTTAAATATCACCAACAGCAACCTTAAATAGTATACTAGTTTTATTTTGCAAAAAACAATTCAACCATCAACCTCCCCGCCCCCCCCCCCCCTCGAAATGGAAAAGTACCTGTTTGCTTTCGGTTCATTGATTAAAGATCGCTCTTTAATTTACTGATTTTATCGTACATGTCGTGAACGTTATTGGTTGAGATTCGTGTTTATTTTTTCTCTCTCGTTTGATTGTGGTTGGTGTTTTGGGTCTTAACGTTACATAAAATCTAGTGTTTTTGTTTCCAACTTCAATAATATTAGCTGTTTTGTTACTTTTTAAAGTTGAACCAAAATATTAACTTTATTACAACTTTACTTTTTCTGGTTTTACAATTCTTGCCGCAGATGTTATTGTTAATGATCAAACTAATAATTATGCCCCATCTGCATTTTTTTTCCATGCACGCATTATGGTATTGTAAAAAACGTAAATATACAAAACCTAAGAGAAGTTCTTTTGTTGTGCAAAGCATAAATTTTACATATTTCTTACTAGAAAGGGTAAAAATAAATCTTACTTGTTTTATCTATCATCATGCAAAATGTAAGCAGGCACAACAGTATCCCGAGATTCAGCATCATTGTTTGACTTTCTTCACTTTTTGCTCAATCCTTAAAAGTATTTGCGTCCAGGCCTAATTGAAATAAACTAGTTACTCTTTCTCTTTTCACTTTAAATCAACGGTACTCAACCTAGAACTCATTTCGTGGACAATGTCAGTAAATTAATTTGGGGGGTTTTCAGGATATACCTTTGTTTATGAAGGTACTTACCAAAGACGCCAAATGTCGACAATATTCAATTCAGTAACTCTAAGGTGATATTACATTTCTATGGTAGCCCTAAGTACATTATGGCGGCTATGAGCAACGATATTTGTCTATTGCTCTAAGAGTAGAAGTAACGAAGTTGCCAAGTGAAAAAAGAAATCACAACCGAAAGTCTCCTATTCTTTAAGATAATGTATCTGCACAAAAATAAAGTTATATCACAACTTTTAGTTTTTTGACTGCCTTCAACGGGTCCCTCACAAAAGCTCCGTAGGATGCATTTTAAGTATCACTGCTTTAAATGACACGAAGGAATTTTTTTGATAACTGAAAAAAGAATTGCGATTTTATCAAGTGTCGTTTAGGAGTGGGGGGGGGGGGGGGGAGAGGTCTGGCGCTGGTTAATTTTTTTTTGCCAAATCAAACTACTATACCATTTCGGCTTGCCGTTGGCGATGTTTAAATATTTTCCAATTAAGCATCATGGCTTCATCATTGGCGTAATTGATTTGGCGAAAAAAAATTTAACCATCGCCAGCCCCCTCCCCCCAGAGGAAAAGTACCCTTTTCAATAATAAGTGTCGGCTATTTAAATTCAATAAAATTTCTTTCTTATACATCGTTTTGTCTGCACTCGATTTGGCGATGAAAATTTCTCTTGGCGAGGTTAGCATGGTATGTCTTTTAATCGATAAGTATCGTTTCTTGCTAAAAAGTAGAGAATTAGGGAGAAAATTAGTAACATTAACGGCCTTTATGTTTAACCTCATTAACGTCTTGCGGTCACTCTTGGTGATTCTAAGGTGGCGCGCTAAACGGATTAGGTGGAGCGGAGGGAGAGAGTTATACACGAGTCTTTGATAGATTAGAAATTGGAAATTGGATTACTTTCAAAGACATTTTCTCTTGTGAATAACATCAAACAGCCGAAGTCACAATGCCAGAAAAACTTGTGGTTTAGCTCACAAACTGAGCAAGACCCTACTAGTTCCGTTAGAACTGATAACATACATATTTTTCAGAACTTGAAAATTTTCAAACTTTGCTTGGCCAATGTCCTTCGACTGCGTCAAGCTTTAAGGAACTTTCGGTGTTATTGCTATCAAACGCGTATCATTACTGTTTCGTGTAAATCCACACATTCTAAACCAATTTGATGTATTTAATTATTTCATTTTCTGTTTGTAAAAACCAAGTACAAATACGGAATTCATAATAAATTAAAAATGTTTTGGAGAGATGTTTTAATCATTAGATTGTCGCCAATTCTGCAGTTAAGGGTACTTACGTATTATCGCAACCATGCCAAAATTCAGGGATAACGAGCCAAATTGGCAACTCGGATTTTGTACCTATCTAAAGCGCTCATGGTAACCATAAGTACGTATATAGGTCGCCAATCTCGCCATATGGTTGCGATAGTACGTAAGTACCCAGTTAAGATAGTGCCTGTCAGTGATACATTTCCTTCCTAGCAAATTTTGTTAATTTGATGGGGATAAGACGCTTGTCTCTTCTTTCTCTCCAAGCACGTCGCAAAACCGTGAAATGTAACTAATGTAGTCTGTTTAGCCTAACGCTTACCAATTTTCATCAGCAGGATGTCTAGAAATTTAATATCATTTGAAGTCTTAAGGATGGCTTATTTCTTAATTACCAGAACGACAAACTAAATTTCGAAAGTGTGCAGGTAAAGAGGTATTTTTCGGTTAAAGGGCCTTACCGGGCCAAGTAAGTTTTACATCTCCAAACCATATGTAAACAAAATAGTTTTTATACAGAAAGGTTTTATTAAATTTAAATAGGTGACGCCTATATTGTTATATTAAAATTTTTATTAACAGTACAATTCGGAAAAAGTCGCCAAGGTAGGCTCTTTAAGCTATGTACGGATAAGAACAATTATAACCCTAGTTGCGACACTCACATCCTGAGATTTTAATCATTTTTATTAGATATTTCGGGTTAAAAATTAAAAAGCAAAATTCTTGTAATGTATCAAAAAATCATTATAATTTAGAAAAATAAAATAAACTACTAGGTAATAATGATACTAACTACTATTATACATTTCTAAATAAGAATGGTATTAACTACACTCAAACATTATTAATAATAAATTTCTAAAGTAATGCAAAAATAATATACTTATAGTTGGGAAAAATACTCACCACAAGTAAAATCAAGTTCCCAATTTCGAATTTACAATTTCTGGAACTGAAGCTCATTTCGTTTGAGTGTGAATAACGCTCGTTCTAGTAGCATTTGTAACCGTGCAGACATTACAAGCAGAAGACAGTTTTTTTAATAACATTTTTACTGAACTGGATAAGTAGATATTTTTAATTATTAAATTTTAATTTGCAGTTTCGCTCGGGGGGGGGGGGGAATCATTGAAAAACTTAGTTATGAATTAAAAACAGAGTAGCAGTCGCAACTGGTTCTATGTACTTATTTTGAAAGTTCAAATACATTTTTGGCATCAGTTTTGTCTTTCTTCCTCCTGTCTTAAGTCTTCTTAAAAGAGTACATATAAAACAATGTCGCTTCCCATGTCTGTACGCTGAGATCTTTTAAACTACGCAACGGATTTGAATGCGGTTTTCATCATTAGACAGAGTGATTCAAGAGCACGAATCATAGACCCGTTAGAAAAAAATCCGACAGGTAGTTCTTTTTTTATTCCAATTTTATGCAAAATATGCAAATTTCCCCATAAATTCCCCAATATGGGGTGACAAAAACCTTGCACATATTAATATAATATATCGATCGAAAGCGCAGATTTTTTTGTACAAGATGAAATTTATTCGAAGTTTCTAAGTCAATAAGAACGCCAGTTATAAGCTTTTTAGTTCGATTTCTTAAGACTTACCTTGACCCAAAAATAATAATTAGCAGTTTTCTCAACTCCGGGTGCATAGTGTTAGCTTAATTTCAATATAAAACTTATTTTTCGAAACAGTTCAGTTTAATAAAGATACAGCAATAATAAAGCATATTTTCGATTTAACGTTTTTCTCAAATTAGCAATAGGTTTTAAATTCGAGATTGGAACTTGATAAAAGTTCCTTCTCCCCGATTTTACGATTTCCTTGATTTAGCAATAGCATTTAAATAAATATCGCCTCGAAAAGTTTACGAACGTATAGTTTATTCTAGATTTCAAATAACGCGGCGAATGACGACACGCTACAAGTTGACTTTTTTAATTAGGCGGTGATAAAACGGCGATAAAGAATACTAACAAAATTGTGCATACGTTTTTTAGGTATGGTTTACAGTATCATTTAATTATAAATATTGTCATCTACGATTTCACCTCTATTGTACCGCTAGCGAAGCTTCATTTCATTATGAAACTCATCTTTCGGTTAGCGAGACAACAGTTCACCATCGCTGGAAAATAAAATTAATATGATATTGCAATTTCATTCTTGCAATCAACCTAAGATCATCGCCAAGACTCATTTCAGATGAAAAGCAACGCAATAAATGACGCCGTGCTACAATTTGGCAGTTTTAATTACCTTCTGGTGACAAATCTGACCCTACTGATGGAATTGTTCCTAAGTTTTCTTAACTGATCCTTCTACATCATTATTTCCCAAACTTTTTTACCTTGCGAACCCCTTCTAAGATCCGAAAGAAAGTGGCGAACCCCCTTTGAGTCGTTAGTAACGGGTGACAAAACTATAAATTTACTAGCACATTTTTTTCCATGTAGTACAATACTTCATAACAAGATATGAAAACATATTTATTATAAAACATCTAAGTTTAAATCAAAACTAAAATACAGCTAGAATTTTTTTTATTATTTGTTCTTTTTGAATTATTATTAAAACAGTAAACAGGTGTATTTCCAAAAAAAAAATTCATTATTTTCCTGATAGGTTCCACTTTCCGGTTGAAATATACAAAATTCAGAAAAGTTTTGGAAATTTAAAGAAAATTTAAAATCTACATATTTTTAAACTTCTGATTGTGACATTGTGATGATGCAGAAAAGTTGGAATAAAGTGTAATAAATGCGAGCCCAAATTTAAAATTAATGTCTTCTGATTCCACTTTAGGATCCATATAATGACAAAATAGCGTAAAAAGATGCAAAACTTTTACATTTTTACATAACATTATAAATACATTTTATGCAGAAATTTTAATATTTCCGAATTCTTCTTCGCTCTTTGCGAGGAAAAAGTAGGAAATGGTAGGAGAAAAATACGTTCTAAAATTTAAAATAAATAAATAGATATCTTTTGGTACCAGTTTGTGATCCAAATTGGTATCAAAATGATAAGTGTGGTTGTAACCTAAATTAAAAATCAGGCAAAAGAAGACATCGCCTATAGAAATGAACAGTGTCATATCTCCAAAAAATCATTTTTTTTTGGTTTTTATATCAAAATTTTCAGATTTCTTTCGCTCTTTATATTGGGAATACTGTTGTAAGTTAATCTTAAATTAAAGCTAAAGAACACTAGTGTTACTATGCGTTTTGGCTAGAACCGCCAATTTTCACATGTCAACACCATTAGCCGCGTTCACATGGCACTCTTATAACCCGCTTGTACCCTGCTTATCACCGCATTCCGGTTTTTTACCGGGTAAATGGTGGGTCTAGTGTTGCCTCCTGCCCAAGAGCAGGATTTTTGCGGGGTTTCTACCCAGCATGCCATTCGCGCAGCACTCTCGATTCCCCATGAGTTAACTTTTGATTGACAGTTCGCGCGTTTCGTATGGTGTGCGCAACTTGAGGATTTTAAATGAAATAGGCTAAAAGTACAGCAATAAAAATTATTTCTTACTTGTAATTTTTTCTATGTTTATTTTTCAATTTTGTGTATATCTTTTGTCATCTCTAGATGTAATAAATTTAAGAAAAATTAAGATGAAAAATCCTATGATCTTGTACGTTTCCATACATGTTAGTACTAAGGTAGAAGAGTATTGTTACTTTTATTTTTTCATTCATTATTGAAAAAGTAATTTCTTATCTTGAAACGCAGAAATAATTTGTCGTACTCATCATAGTGACATCGGTTTGTTCATTTTTATTAGTTCATGTCCTTAAATGTCTTTAAAACTAAGGAGTAAGAAATACATAAAGGTTTAAACTTTTAAAAACGTATCTTTTATTTTGAAACGACACATGCATGCGATTAATATGTAGGCATAATTTTGTTGGCTGTGCCATATCAGGTTTTTCTTACACAACCCTGTGGTGTTTATAAATAAAACTAACCGGGTTAGAAATTACTGTTCAGAATTTTTTTTAAAAATAATTGAGATTTTCAAAATTACTTATACATAAATAATGTACATCAAAATAAAATAATTTTTGGAAAAAATAGAACCGACTTTAAATTATAAATTGCACTAAAAAGTGAAAAATAAATTAATTCTTTAACAACACCGATACGATTTTCAAATATAACTTTTGAAGCCTGCGCACAATTACCTAATTACCATTACGTCATGTGTTACTTTACATTGAAACTGTTATAAGCTCTGGGCCATTTATATTTGTAATTTATTCATGATTACAAAAGTAATCATGAATCAAAACCTATCATGATTTTGCACCGAATTCAAAAGTTATGTTTAAAAATCGTATCGATGTTGTTTAAAGAACTAAATTAGTTTTCACTTTTTAACGCAATTTATAATTTGCAGTCGGTTCTATTTTTTTCCGAAAAGGACTTTATTTTATTATTTTTGGTGTAAATCCATTTTTTACATAAATACTCTATTTTTAAAAAATCCATATCAAAAGGCAAACCTTCTTTGAGTGAATGGCACTAAAAACTAGTCATTTGAATGATAAATTCCGTTTGAGCAACCACCCTCGATGGATTAAAAAAAAATCAAAATCTTGAAAATCGGCTCATCCTGTGAGATGTTATGGGTGGACAAACAAAAAACCGATATCCATACGGTATGAATATATAACCTCCTCCTTTGTAAAGTCGGTTAAAAAAATAGAATATAATAATTATCTGAATATTCGGCAATTTCTCCTAGGCCGAAGCCGAATATTAAAATTTCTAGAAAATCGAGGTAATAGAAAGTATTTTCTAAATTTTAAAAGTACTCACCAAGTAAAACACCAATTTCACACAATAATCTATGATGTATGAATCTACCAATTTCTTTATTTTTGTACATTTCTACCGTAGCAGAACTATTCGGCCGAATAATGATCAGTATTCGGAAAGACCGAATATTCGGCTAAATCAAGAAACGTCTATTTCAGCTGGCCGAATACCGAATAGTGGCCGAATATTCGTTGCATCTTTAACACACACACACACATATATATATATATGAAAATGCAGAGCTTTGAACGGTCTTTCCCCCTTTATTTAAGATAACAATTCTCCATTTAATTCAGTTACACTCCCTGCAATAAAAAAACAAATACATAACGTTGCATTTTTGGTTTTAATAAGAACACACGTAGCTTGAATCTTGATCATTTCTATTTTTCAAATACATCATGAACTTTATTTGTTGTCTGATTACATTTGTTGATAAGTCATTTGGGTGTCATAATTAATTCTATATTTGGAATTAATATTCAATTGTCTCATAAACGATGCATAACCACCACCTGTACATAAAATAAAATGTCTTGATATTGATTGCTAGATGCAGCATATGTATGCAATTGGCAATATTCTGGTTAATCAGTTTGCCCTTAGCAACCTTGTTTGCTTTTAAGATATTATGAGCAAAATGTTTGTAAATATTCCTGAATCGTAAGAAAAAAGCAACGATCTTTCATGCTCTTAATTTACTTAGAACACCTCTTTCCTTTTTCTTTAAGAAAGATGCATTTTTTATAATGCAAAATCTTAATTTTCAAAAGATACATCATTTCGTATACTAGATTTCAGCTCTTACAAAAAAGCATTAAGAGGGAAGGTAGTCCTATACTCTTGAAGCGGGAGTCTAAAGTCACGTGATGACTTTTGACCAGTGAAGTATTGGAAGAAAACTGGTTTCCTTGAAAAAGTTTGAAAGCATTGGCGCAAGTAGAGTCACGTGATTTAAGATCTTGGCTTCAGCTTTTCTTAACGTAAGCATTGAACTTGCTCCCTCCAGTACTAATCCATGCTCTAAGGTCAACACCGCCTTATTGCCGAATCATTCGGTTGGTTATAGAATTTCAACAGGATAGCATCGCAATTTTTGCAAGTACAAAGTTTTATCAGCTTTAATTTCAAAATACATGTAGTTTATATACTCATGACACAGAACTACTGACGTAACATCCGATACAACAGTATTTATTTCAATTTTTCATTTTTTGACGCCCTTCATTAAGATGAATACCGTCGGTTTGGTACATACGGCAGTTTCCATTTCTGATTTATTATTACCTTTCATCAGTTTTGTCGAATAAACTTATGGTTGATTGGTGCATAAGGCAGTATTCATTTCAATGTTTTTATTTATTTGGTTGCTTTGTTAATGGTGATGCAGCACAACTATAACAATAATGTGCATTTCATAAAAAATAATTATAATTGCGTTCCTATTTTAAGCTCTAAATTGTAAGAATTAAGTTCCTATTTCCTAAGTAAATAAACTTTTATATTTTTATATTTTGTTTTACTTTTTCTTTAAAACTCTTTAGTTTATTTTTTTTCGAAGGCCTAATTAAAGCTTATATTAATGAAATAAGATAAACATGTTCCAAGGGGAAAAGTCTGAATAAAAAAAAAAATAATAATATTAATCGGAGACAAGTAGTTTTTAATGAATTGGACAGTGTTATCGCCATTTAGCTACAGGGACGAACAATACTTAGTCACTATACTACTTTTTAATAACTTACAAACTGTATTTTTTGGTGCAATACTGTCATAACTGCAATTTTTACAGTTATTTCTAACTTTTTAACATCTTTTAACATCCATCACGTGAGAGAAACAAGCAATAATTATTTTCCGAGCAAAATTGATTGTAGTCATCATTAAAACTAATAAGATAATTAAATAAAACAAATTGTAAAAAGTTTAAACTCCTCTCCTGAAAAATGTACATTTTGCATATATGACACTTTTCATTTCTATAGGCGACATATACAAATAAGTGCATTTCAAATGTTGTATGTACGCTTCATGTGCCAGTCCACTACTTTTCAGCATTATCTGGAAAACAATTCATTAAAAAAAAAACATTTTTGTACTCTTTTCCTAATTTTACGTATGTAAATTTATTATTTCGTTTTTTTCTGTTTCGTTGCCTCGAGAAACTCCGCCATTGCAATATTATTCTTGCGAACCCCTTTTCAGCACCCCACGAAATCTGAGGGTTCGCGAACCACCGGTTGGGAAATGCTGTTCTACCTGTTATATTACTTTTTCAAACATTGATAATGTCTAATGTTTTTTTTTTTGATAAATAGACACACGATGTTTTTCAAACACTGCAGGCTTTATGCCGCAGGCGATTTTTTTATATTCTTAACAAGGATAGCGCCGTAGGCGACGTTTTTAAAATTCAACCCGGGCAACGCCGTGCGGGCACCGCTAGTATTATATAAATGTAAGCTCACCTTTCCGCCATTTTTATCCCATTTGTTTTCGTTTGGTTGCATGACACTTGTTAGGGGCCGTTCATAAATGATGTCACACTTTTTTTCAATATATTTGACAGCCCCCCCCCCCCCCCCCTTTGTCACATGTCACTCTATATTACGTAGGTATATGTTCTTGCTTTGTTACAGTTCAGAAAAAAAGCACTACGCTATAGATCACATTTCTAATTTTAGTTTTGAACTTTGAATGACATTTGAGAGCATAATAATAATAATGATTATATGCTGTGTACTTAACTTGTATAACATTCGATTAAGGTTTACAACAAAAAAGATAATTAGTATATAATAGTAAAAAATATTAATTGTTCGAATTCTGAAAAAAATAACTGATCTATTTTATCTTTAGTGTAAATGCCTAACAGGATTTCCTTTTAAATTTTTAACTAGAAGTAAGACTTTGACCAGCATCGGTGTTTTCGATGCAAAATAAAATCAGATACACTTTAAAATCAAATTGTGAAAATCAAAAAAACTTGAAAAATAAATTTAATTTGTTGATTTTAAATCTTTTAATAGAAACTATGATGCCACATTTCTTGCTACCCCCTTTCCTCCCCTTGTCACGAACTGACAATTTCTCAACCCCGCCCCCCAGCCCCCTTCGAAGCGTGACATTATTTATGAATGGCCCCTTAATTGAATATTTATCGATAACTCGCGGTTTTATATTTCGCCTATTCACATCGCTATAGTATCAAGGCCGTATCCAGATTTTTTTTTTTTTTTGGGGGGGGGGGAGGGGGAGGAGTTCGACGCATTACGTTTAGAAAAATTTCGTGTGTCCCCCTGGATACGGACTTCTATTTTTTTTCATTTTATTTTGCATACTATCACTATTTTTCCAGTGTTGACATAACTGACTTTCTCCACAACCATTAGTCTCTTTTTTGCCCTGCTACTTTACGTGTCGGGTTCATTTGTCTTTTAAATGTTTTAGTGGCTGTAGGTTCTAAAGAGTTTAGCAAGTGTTTTTGGTAATCCTACTTGCAATGAAGATAGAGCCTTGTAAAGTGGAGTCTGGTCCCTTCCCCTGATATGTTACTGGCACCAGCTCTACGCTGCACGTTTTTCCGATTGGATTCCTTTTTGTTTCTTACTTCTCTTGTTTTAATATGCTGTTTGTTCTTTCAGTTTTGATTATTTTTGTGCTGATTTTGTCTCGAGCAGTTTAGGACTGGCATCAGTACATTTGTAATAAGTTCGTTTTTTTTGTTTTTTTTTGTTTTTCCACTTATTAATTAATTCTCTTATTGTAAGTATTGTATTTTTTGTGTATATGAAATTACAATTATTATTATAACAAGTTGTTAAGTATATGAAATTGTCAAAGTTTGTGCCAGGCGCAAATGCAGCACATACCAGCAAACTTTAATAATAATAATTTCTTGGTTCGTTATGCTCCCCGCCCACTGATGAGGAGAGTTATTTGTTTTTGTTTCTTTTTTGACTTTTTATATTTTGTATCAGCAATTTATACGTTTCGTTTATGTTTGTTTGCATGTCCCGGAACTTTCATTTCTTTTCATTTATATCTATATTTCAATATATACATATATATATATATAAATAAAGACTTTGCAAGGGTATAAACTAAATGACTGTCATTTCTGTATCTCTGCCAGGTCATTCATTCTCCTTAAGAAATACAAGGTCAACAATTTTACTACTGAAAGGGGCACACTGCATTAAGAATATCATGTACATACCCTCTCTTAAAAAATCCACCAAATACACTTTGTATTGTTCAAGACAATAACCTTTTACCTTTTATACGTATATTTTGGGACACGCTTTGCATTAAACTCGAGGAAATTATACAATGATAATGTATATGTTATTAATTTAGCACTAAATGTAAAGAACTGTGTTCAAAAAAATTTATTCACTTTTGGTTTGGCAATTTTTTGTACTTGGTATCATTGAAATAAATATTCAAAGTAAAGGAACTTAGTTTCACAAACATAGGATTTAACTAAGTTTTGCTACTCATTTTTCTGTTTAAATGTAACATGGCTGCCAGTACAAAGATAGCTAAGTTAGAATAATGCTCGATTGATAACAGCGATGTCACGGCTTTCGACGGATAATATAAAAACTAGAATTCTACAAGAGTCTAGCTATTGTCTGCAGATTTGTTGACAGATTGTCTCTAGTCTCTAAAGATTACGTGCAAAATCCACAGAAATTCTTCGCAAAATTCATTCTAAAATCCACAGTGCATAAAGCTTGCAGAAAACACTTAATGAAGAATCATATGGCGTGATTGCTTCTCGATGACATTAATTCATCTTTGTCCACAATTTCTGTACCGTTCTTTGAATCGATGCATATGATTGCACTTAAACATGCTTATTGAAACTTCAATATGAGCTTCGTGATGTAGATCTTTCAGGACGCGCATTCATTTTTAACTTTCGCATCCGAACCAGTATGGCGCTGCGGGCAGTGGAAAATTTGAATCAACGCTCACATCTTTGTTGTTAAATCTCCAGAACTTCTTGTCTTTGAAAAAATACGTCTTTCCTGAAAGAAACGTAAAAGATTATGACACCAAACATACTTGTAAATTGCAAATATACCGTTTATATATTTATTTGATCATTACGTGGTTTTACTTTTGTAATATATATATACACTGCAATGAAACCTCGTTATTGGGAATACCGATAAATATCAATGGAATAAATGTTCCGCTCCACTTTAAACGCCTTTAGGATACCGTATATTCCGATACTACGAAATACATTTCGGTTCCTTGGAGTTCGTTGTAACGGGATTTTACTGTACTCTACGTTTTCAAGAAAACAAAAAAATGCTAAAAAACCACGTACTAAGCAGCGCTAACAATTTTATTAACAAAGGCTTTCGAGGTGGCTTTAACAACAGATTTTTAATTTTTTATCTGGACTAACATTTTCGGACGAACGTTTCGCTTGACATTTCTCAGGCTGCAGAGAATTCATTTGTGCTCTGAAGAAGCTTAAGAGACTTGTGAGGCGAAAGATTGGCTAGAAACATCCAGATGGCCCTTGTAGAATACTGCCGTGCTAAAGCAGCAAAGTGGTATCTGCCCTTTTTGGCGAAATTGAGGTATTGCCACAACGTGGTTCTTTGTCACTTATTTTGCCTAAATAATATGTTTGTAGTCATATGAGAATGGGAAACTTTTTTTTGAAAAATTCCGGGAAGAAGCATGAGAAAAAAAACTTACCATTTCTGATGTTTGGGAAAACAACCCTAAGGCCGGAAGAAGATTGTTCTCGAAATTTTAGTGATGCATTCATCTTTATAAAACATGATTCAACAGTATCGAAGGGAACACTGCCCTGAACGGGGCCTGATTATCGCACATTCCCACAAGTCCGTGAACCGGGACACCGTAATTTTACGGGCACCAAAATAGTGCGAATTTTCTCTTCAAATCTCAGTTTTCTTAAAATTTAATGCGTATAAAAACAAGTTTTGTTTATTGAAAAGTGAGAGGAAAGTAAAAGGGGATGGAGCAACTAATTTATACCACGGCTAGTGTACAACATATAGGCATGAATGTTCGTTTAGTTTTCTAGTACACAACTACTTTAAAAATAGAGTTTCTAGTAAAAGGGGCGGGATAATGCTTACCAGAGCCTGGGCATGACTTTGACTTCCTCGGACCCTGCTGTAAAGTACATTTAACTTCATTGAAGTGCCAAATAGCTTAAAACCGTCGTTTAACTAAATACTCTTTGCACACACTAATTGTACTCAGGCAAGAAATAAATATGTAAGGGAAAGGAGGGTAAGAGTACGCAGTCGGTTAAGAGTACGCAGGGACTTTTTTCCCTTTTGGGAACACTGCAAGCAGAAGCGAGTGTGATCAACTCAACACGTTTGTTTTCAGCTCGCTCAAGAGACCGCCATTGTTATTTTCATCCTTTCCGTCGTTTATTTATCTGGTAAAATATGATTTCTGCATGTTGGCATGTAATTTTTCTGTGAAGAAATATTAATTTTATTGTCAATAAAGGATTGATGTTTGCTTTTTAAGTAGATATCATTATGAGCTTAATTCTCTTCGAACAACGTGGGCATGTCAGAAATTTACTATTGTGAATGCTACAGCCATCTATGGACGATTTTGAGGAGCAATACATCGGCGGGTAAGAGTACGCACATAAGGAAAAGGTAGAGAGAAAGAGAGAATTAGAAGAAGCAAAGGCTAAACGAGCTGCTATGAAAACTTCAGGGCTGGTACTTTTCCGGCCGTAGGCCGAAACTCCGGATATTTTAAGCTTTTAAGTCCGGAATTCCGGATTTTCGAAAATTATTTCCAATTTTTTTTAGCTCTATCCTGAAATTTAACGCCATAGCCACTCACACTAAAATATGTAACTTTGCCGCCCATCTTGCAATTGGATGGCTACGGCTACATTCTTTTTAATTCTACCAGCACAATCCAGTTTCAACCCATGTGCAGTCACATCTTGACTCACACAGTTGACCATGTGCAATCAAGAGTGCAATTCTTCCGTTCGGTAACTGATGTCACACGTTTACGCTTGCGTAGGATTAAACTGTTTACCGGTTGAAACTTAATGCTATAGGTATTTTTTGTAAATATTTTTCATGGTGTTAAATTAATATGCATTTACATGTGGAGAAAGTAGTGCTCATAGGTTTTGTTTTTAAATATAGTCATTACTCATGAGAATTTTGAACATTTGTGTATAAAACAAGAAGTTCCGTCTAGAACTATACGAGCCTACTTTCCCGTATACACCGAATTCAAATTTATAATCTAACTATCTCTCTCTCTCTGTCTTTCTCGTTTGGCTATTGTTCTTAATTGCTTCAAATATACCTTTTTCAACGGTTAATACTATTCATTCAATCATTCATTTATTAAGTCATTCATGTATTTATGCACTCATTTATTCATTCATTCTTTTGCTTATTCATTTAACCATTCATTAATTAAAAAACATTCTTGAAAATCCCGATCAAAAAATTTCATAGGAAAATAGGCTCGTTAATTCTGGATGAACTTTCTATTTGTACATGTTCTCATAGGCGTAACTAGAGTTGGTGAAAGGGGGGGGTCACCCTAAAAATGTACAGACTAAACGCCAATACGAAGTGTAAAAGAGTTGAAAATTTACTAGTCATAAATACATGTCTCTAAAGATATACTCCGTGTTTATTTCAGGCATCTCCCGGGGGGGAGGGGGGAACTACCCCCTCGGAGCAAGTCAACTCCTCCCTTCCCCCCCCCCCCCCGGCAAAAAAATTCAGATCACAAGTTTTAAAAAAAGAAAGAAAATAGAAATTACGCTTTTAAGACACTTTACTTTCAGAAACACTTTCAGGGAAAGGACATTGCACACTATCACGAGCGACACCAAAAGTAACTTAAAAGATATAAGACTTTATTTTGAAAAAAATTGCGGGGGGGGGGGGAGAGTAACCTAACTCCTTTCTGTTTCCTCTAACATTACCAAAGTATCCCGAAATTGCATTGCTAGGAAGATTTCAAAAAGTTTCCTGGGGAGAGACCTCGAAACCTTGCCTGCAGAGTTATCCTAAGCATTATACATGTAAGTGTAAGACCAGCTACAAAAATTTAAGTTGCAGAAGCCCCAAACACCCACTCCTCTAACTTCACCAAATATCTATACATCTACTATATATACATCAAAAAGCTGTCATATATGTAAAAAAATTCATGTCAACATCATTTCTAATCCTATATATCTATATATATGTATATATAAAGGGTATGATTTTGAAGCATATACTGCCCTTCCTAATTCTTAACATGCTCCCCCTGCTCCGGAGCCAAGGCAGTATCCAGAATTTTTTTTCGGGGGCGCCCAGACTTCGACACACTTATCTAAAGAAAAGTTTTAGGGAGGAATATATAATACATTGCAAAAGATTTCTGGGGGGCTGCCCGTGGGTCCCCCTTCCCCTCTGGATACGGCCTTGATTCACAAAAACATTAAACATTCCTTACTAGATCTATTAGTTTATTTTTTAATTCAAACGCAATAGAAAACTCAATATTTAGCGCTAAGCAATCTTCTATATCCAGGCATTCATAATATTAAACCGGGAAATAGTCGAATTTTAGAGAAAAAAATCCAAATTCCCCTACAAAAATGCTCATCCCCACAATAAATTTCTAAAAAATTTGTTAAATTTGTAGCAAAACATACCTCAGAAGTGGAAGCATCTGAATCAAATTTTCTTTTCTTTTTGGATGACGAACGTGTCCATCGCTGGAGTGCAAACATTATTACGTATCGAAAATAATTAAAAGTTTAGCTAAAATATAAATAGTACTTGATTGTAAATTAAAATGCAGCATTAAACCGTAGCAGTGAGATAGGAAACGTGGAACGGATGATTTCCAGAGTCGTAATGCAATCAGTGATGGACCATAATAAGAAAAAAAAAACATTTAAAATATAAGAGATGAGAGAACATCTGTAAATGAGAATGCAATGCAAATACAGTTCATCAGTTTTCCAATCGGCTCATCTACAAAAAAGATTTTACCAAAATGGGTGTTTGGACAGGAAGTCATAAATAAATAAACTGCTCTTTAAGTTTCTTAATGAGCATCCCTTCCTGGCTTGAAGGTTTAACCCATTAGGACAATTGAACTTTAGGACTCCATCACAGTAGAGAATATTTTCCAGGAAGCTTATTACTTGTGCGATTGTATTCCCAGATTGCTGCCTTTGGGTAAAAAAGACATCAAGAGGGAAAGAAAACCCTCTGGAGTGATTGAAAGGATCTCTGTCTGTGTGTGGTACGGTGATTGAAGCCACCTTTCGCTGTTAACCCCCCCCCCCCCCCAAGGTGATAAGGGGGTTGATTATAACCTTATAACCAGATGAAAAGTCTTCTTTATTATGAGCTGCATACTTTGGCCATGATCGCAACCTTTCAGAGAAAAAGGAAAAAAAAATTCATATGCATATGTGTTTAATTTTCTTAGGGGAAAAAAATTGTGCTTTGCAAGGCCGTAGCCAGAAATTTTTCTGAGTGGCTAAATGTGCCTAAATAAGTACATACCCAATGGGGGGGGGGGGTTTGAACCCCCAAAACCCCCCCCCCTGGTTACGCCTATGCATGTTCTACGTCATAAGAGCTTTCCGATAAAGTTTGTTCCAAGCAAATCGGTCCGTTAGATCAGGAATTATATAGGATTGAAATTTCCCCGTAGGCAGTATGTTAATTTTTTTAAATTGTTCAAAAATGAACAAAAATTGTTCAAATCAATATTTCACGCCAAGAACTTCTTCCAGTGAGCTTTTTCATGGGAACTTGGATCTTGTGCCCAGAGTTTACATAATTTGCTTCATTTTCACCCATAGGCGCTAACGTTAAAATTTTTTGAACTGTTCAAAATTGAACAAAAAATTGTTCAAATCAAAAAGTAAAATATGGAAATGAGATGTCCTCGCCGAGATCTTTCGAATGCAAAAAGAATTTTTACAATCGGACAATTCGTTCAAAAGTTATTAGGGAGGGGGGACAGACCAACAGACAGACAGACCGACCGACACACTTTTTTCCCCATCTCAAAACCCTACTTTCAAATTTTTTATTTTTCAATCTTTATTTAATTACTTAACTTATTTTTGACTTTTCTTGATTTCTAACGATATTTTCACGATACATTAAGCCTTCTTTCATGCTTTATTATTATTTTTTTTTTTACTTTTACGGGAAAGTAGGCTAAAAAGGGTTAAACACACATTGTTTTTTGAAAATTTTGTGAAATATGTTAAGTTAATTTGCAAAATGTGATGAAGAATTTTTCATAGCTTTTATCTGTATTTTTTTTGGAACTGTAAGATGGAAGTTATGCAGTTAACAGTGCATTCAGAATGTTCTTCAAAGATTAATAGATCTGTGAATACATAAAAATTTATTCAGTTCTTACAAAAGATGTACCTGCATTTTTATGTGACAAATGACGATTCAGACTATAACTTTTCTTTACAAATAGTAATAACACCGTATATATACATATATAGCTAAAAACTTTGTTTCGACCTTAAAGATTCTGCAAATTCGTTTCAGGATTTTTTGGGGAGGGCCAGTACCACCTATGACTGAAATGTAAAAACGGGGCCAAAACTGAAAAAGGAAAAACCGTGAAAGCAAAGAAAAAACTTGTTCTGCATTTTATCGACAACCCAGATCCCTCACCAAGTTCAGCGAACAATGAGGCGACAATATGCCCAGGCTGCGAACAATCATATGATGAAGATTGGATCCAGTGTGGATTATGTAAGGAGTGGTGGCATGATGAATGTTCCAGTTACGAAGGCACTGGAACATTTGTATGTGACTACTGCTAAATTTTCTGAATGCGTACTCTTACCCTTCCTGGGTGCGTACTCTTATCCGCCAGGTCGGGTAAGAGTACGCATTCGCAAATTTTTTTTCCCGTAAAACTTTCATTTTGTGTACCTAAGTTTCTAAGTTAATAAACTATGATTCAGTCAATTTTCAAGGTTCTCATTTTTATAACGAACAATCCACTAGGTGCGTACTCGTACCCTCCTTTCCCTTATGGGCTTTCGAGATTGGCATTGCTAATTTTACAATTTCTTTTTCAAGCGTATAAATTCCCAAATAAGAATGAATAAGAGCTAAACATTAATTATCAATGCTCCCTTTTTAAATATGGGAGGCCTTCCTTACCATCTGTCCAGGTAAAAGCAGCATCCACTCTCGGAATGCCTCTCCACCTGCTGATTCTCTTTGGATATCCGTCTTCCATCTTGCCCTCTGTTTCATTGTACCTCCAGTATTGGTCCCCACTGAAAAAGTAAGTTTTGCCATTTTTGGCCCATACCAGTGCCGCGTCCAGTTCCTTTAAATCGTGAGGTAATCCGAAATCCGTCAGAGGCCTTGGACTGTCCGAAGTAAACTGATTACCGTCATAGATCCAATAGAAACGACCTGTAAGAGGAAGAAAAGAATCATTCAGAAATATGAGGTGAACTTTTTCTTTTTCTGGTAGGTTGGTATCGTTGTGTTTGTTAGATCAAGATCCTTATGCTGGTTTCACTATGGCCACAACGACAACAAATTACGATAGTGCCTTCGCTATTGCATTTTGCATAATATATTGTCGATAGGCCTTTCACGCCCAGAACGTGCTTGCCCCAAAGCCCTTGCTTATTTCCATCTAACGTCATGGCGCAGTCAACAAATCAAAGACTTCAAAGATCCAGTTATGATATTTTTTAATAATGGAATGAATGAAGTCAATGAGCTGTCACTCGCAACAAGAAGGCGTGCTACATTTAATTAAGAAAAATCAACGTTAGTGCTTAAAAATTATCATTGCTTAATGCGCTCAAAGACTAGATAAGATGTTTTCAAATCTCGGAACCTACAGCGCCAACTGTGGTGATGAAGGCAAAAGCTATGCAATTTGTGTGCCCTGGAACCCCCTTCCAGTGCTGCGACAAAGATTTCGTAGCCGTAGTCGTGGGAAATCAGTATTAGCAAACGTCAAACTATTAGTGAAAGCCTGAATGAAAGATTTTTGAAAATGTTAAGAATGCCTTAAAGTACGATTTAAACTTTGAAAAACTAAACATGTTTCAAACATTTCGAGCAAAATCAAAAATTTTTAGGAAAGAATAAACTTAAAAATAGTTTTGTAAAAACGAAGCATTTTCGTACATTAGGTAATTTATAATATATTCCAAAAAAAAAAAAAAACATTTTTCTTTTTAACACATTCTTATCTCTCTCTCTCTCTCTTTTGATTGTTTGTTAAGGAAGGGTTAGGTTTTTGAGAGAGAACTCTACGTGGTTACAAAGAAGCACAATAAATTAATAGTTTCACTTTGAATATTTTAAAAAGTGCATTATGATGAATTATTAATTGAACGAAATGTCTATCGACAAAGATGCAGGACACTTGAAGGAATTTTTGCATGAAGAAAGACAAATACTTCGTAACTTAGATTTCGGCAATCCAATATTTAAAATAGACAAGAAATTATTTCGATAATAAATAATGAATAATGCTTTTATTATTTGTATTTTTATTCATTCATTAATATTTATTTTTAAGCAACAATTTAGTGCAATGCTGTGTAAGTATTATGCTGTATTACATAAGAATGACTAAGAACGCTCAACTTAAAAAGCCCATGCTAAGTATGGTTAACCTTCTGAAATAACGTACCCGTGAAGAAGATGATGTTGTAATCATTAGGTCTTTGGTAGACGGCATCAATACTGCGAACTGACCAAGGGAATCCTCTGAAGAAGGTATGAAAGTAGACAGGGTAGCCTGGAATTAATTCTCCTTGATCACGGAAACGCCAAGTGTACTGTAAAGAAACAAAATCGGGTTAATACTCTGTTGTTTGTTTATGAATCTCGCTTCTCTTTCAAGATCCAACACCCTAAAAGGAGCAAAGTAAAGATGAACATTTACTTTTGACATTGCAAATTATTTCCCATTGTTCCGCAAAACTTTTCGTGGAACGGATTTTTACCACACTGTAAAAATTCTAGCTCAACCTTTTCCAAAAAAGAGGTAAATTTTAGCTGCAAGCAATTTTTGGTTCTGAAGTTGAACCAATGTAACGGTTCCTAGTTTCACATTCATGGTGAAACTAGGTGAAACGACACCATTATAATGGTTCCACTTAGTACCAAATGTTGATTGCAGCTAAGTTTCACCAATTTCTTTGGTGAAAGGTTGAACTAGTAGTTTTCAGTACATTGAAGACGATGTAGATCATAGGTTCTCAACCTTTTTTCCCCCACCGCCCACTTTGAAAATATTTTTTTCTAAAGCGCACCTCCCCCCCCCCCCATTTTTTACTTGCAAATCTAAAATAGCTACTCCCACGAATATATTTTTAAATGTGTAATATTATGCATTTTATTCGTAGATAGGATATGCCCCTATTCTATTTCTGTTCTTAAGTAAGACTATTTTAATGAGAGCAATCAAAATGCACGCTTAATTATATTGAAAAGTATTTTTATTAAAATTTTCAGACATTGAATTCGTAACTTAACTAATGAGAAGGTTGAATTTGATGCATTTGAATTAGTGTGCTAATATCAGGTTCGATTTTACTTAAAAACAATCATAAGTCGCCGCGTTCAGTAATATGGAGCCGATTTCTCTTTTTGGTTACCAACGTTGCTATAGCACTATAGCCACGTTCAGCTAAATATGAAGATGGGAATGCTATCAGAAATCGTTGAACAATCGACGATAAACATAATACTTCTGTTAGTACATAATCAGCATGTTTAGTCTATTTTAGATAACATTTAATTAATCTACCCGCGCCCCTCTGTGTCATCTCAACTCCCCCTAATTTTCTTTAGGTCTTTTACTGCCCCCCTGAAAGTCTTAAACGCCCACAAGGGGGCGTTATCGCCCACGTTGAGAACCTATGATGTAGATCTAGTCCAAATTTCTTTATATAGAAACTATTTACGTGGGTAAATTAAATCAATTAAAATTATATCTGCGATAACAGCAAAATGCACCGCTGCTCTAAGTTCGCTATACACAAATCAAAGTCCCTGAAACGATGCACAGAACTCTTCTCACTTGGCGCGATTTTGGTTTTAAGTAGATGAAATGGTGAATGCTGAAAACTCACAAAACGAAGATGTTCTAAGTTTTATGACAGCCTATCAGAATGGAATTGGGGCTCTTCTTTTTAGGAATGGATATAGATCGCACTCCGTTGGAAATTTTTGATTCAGTCCCTTTTTGCAAAAGACAGAGTTAAGGCCGCAGAAAGATGCCGGGGCCTTCTGGGGTTCAGACTAGGTGGAAAGAAGGTGTTCTGAGAAAGGTGTTTAAAAATGACCTGATTCCGCAAAGAGCTTGTCGTACCAAATATGATGACAAAAGAGGTAATGCAATATTGCCACCTGCATTTATACAAAATCCACCAATTTCACGGCCTACTGCATATAATAGGGAGCATCAGAATTACTTCTTGAGTAATTCTAATTCTTTCTACTATATGACAGTTTTATTTTAAACAAAGTAGGCAAAATATCATTTTTATTGCCTTTTTTCTATTGGTAAAAGAGAAATCTATGTATGCTAAACTTCCGGAAACAACTCACCATTCCCTTGAATACAAAGAGTTCTCCCCGGATTAAAGAAGCAGAGTCAATGACACCGTCACATAAATCTGGTGGTCTTGGAGAAGAAGTTGGTTTTTCTGTTGTAGTATGGGGTGTCACATCGTCGGATTTTGCAGTTTCTGTCAGTAAAATTAAATAATGAGATGAACAAGCAGTTAAAAGAAAAAAATGTAGAATTGACATGGGTAACGGAAGTTAGTCATATACGCCTTATTTTTTAGGAGATATAACAAATTGTTCAAAGTCACTTCTCAGTAGAATGCTTGACAAAATACTCTAAAAACACTTCGTAAATAAGGTTGAATTCTGTCAGCATAAAGCGTTCACACATCTGAAGCTTCACTTACTGTACGGACTAACTTAAAAAATTAATTATAAATTTAAATTTTTGTTGCTCTGTCACACTCGTTTTAAAGTTATTATTTGCGCAGAATATTATTTAAATATGAAGTTCGTATGGAATGTCTTTCATTTTCCGTAATTGTTTATTTATTGAATGCATGAGTACTTTTGTATTTTAAACGAAACGAAGATAAAAACTTGGAATTCGAGGCTGAAAGGGGAGCTTTTTTTTTTAGGTTGTTATTGGGGTTGAGCAGATGACGAAGCACCGCTTTGTAGCTCTCCAGTTATAGATGAAGAATTGCGCGTTAAAAGCGTCTACATTAAGAAAATTTGGTTGAGCAACTTCCCACCATTATTTTCACCGGATTGCTAAAATTGATACGTACTACTCATAAATAAGGTCATATCCTCCTTACTTCATGGGCAAATTGAACACAAAAACAGAAAACTAAATGAAAACTTATTAAATAGAAACCTATCAATAAGAATTTTTCTTCAAATTACCTTCATTAATTCTTGGCGAAGTATTCGTTTCTTCGTCGTAAGAATCGGTTTCCTCATCATTCTTAGAAGTATCGTCCAGTTCAGATCCAGAATCATCTTCGTTACTTTCCTCATCGTTATCCTCGTCAGTAAAATTATCTTCTAGAATATCATCCTCGGTAGGATTATACGAGTTTTCATCATCCCATTCGTAGTCTTTGGGATTGCTTGATTCATCAGTATGTGGATAATCAGTTTCTTGGTCATCATTTTCTGAAAGGTCAGGTTTCTCGGTATTAGGAGCTTCAGGTTGTGTATCCCCCGCGCTATCAAATGCTTCTTCTTCAAATTCAGGATTTAGCACTAAATGGAAAAAAAAAATTACTAAACATCTTTTGGGGGGAAAAATCGAATAAAAATTCAGTTTTATTTGCCTGTGTTTATATGTAACGACACTTAAACCAATAAAAAATGAGGGGTGTGGCTGTGTCATGGACGCTGCCGTGTGTTGTACGTGAATACGTTTATGTAACCGATTTTTTAAAAATTCTAACATCTTATTATATTCACTGTCAAGCTAATGTTTTCTATACAATCGATAGATTTTGATGACGCCTGATGATTAAAACTTAAACGAACACCGTAGCTTCTCCGAGTCAAAAGCTATAATAATTGCAAATCTCGACACGCAGCAAAATAACCTCAAAATGGCGGCACTTCCCCCTCCACCGCGCGCAATGCGTCACTGTTCTCGCTTATTGTAATGAACTCTTTGATCCTTTAGTTATCCAGGGGTATAATTTAATTTTGAATGTAGAGGATAGATTCGAAACTGCAACGCCAACTGTATCCCCCGATTTTGTTATCATTAGATTTTCTGGATTGCCCCTGTATGGTAGCAAATTTAAAGACGTATTCACGTCAAAATATATATCAGCCGGCCCGTACCAAACTTGCTCCGGGCTGTCTTGCGAATTCCTACTGAACCAGCTTCTTTAGGGTTGAAAAATCCCCGCGTTTTTCCGAAAACTCCAATTTAATGGTTTTTCGGTTTTAATTGTATGTGTGTGTGTTTTTTTTAAAGGGGCGCTTTTTGATTGGGGATTGCCGGGGTGCCTTTTTGGCACATATGGGCGGCGCGGGCCTGCGGCTCAGCGATATTTATTGATTCTAGTTTCTAAATGGAGGAACAAAGTTGTGTGTTTGAATAGTATAGGGTATAAATTTTTTCGCCCAATTACATTTTAAGAATAATTTGATTTAATTTCTCCGGTTAGTCATTGCTCGTACTGCAGCAATGTTATGTTGTTTTCCTTGCATTGATGCTGCACAGGAAGAGAAACAACTTTTACAGAATTTATTTTGCTGAGAACTAAAAATTACTCGGTATTTCCAGGATAATAATAATGAGGAAAAAAAACTCATAAAGTATCCACTCAATCAATCGGGAAAAAGATTTCTCTATAAAAAAATCATATATATATTTAAAAAATTAAAAAAGGCTTTACCACTTCTCTCTGATTAATCAGTGTATCAAATCTGATATTGATCCATCGCAGTATGGAGTTGCCTAGCAAACTGACAGACACATTAACGATGTCTTTTATGTTCAGCTCTCCGGGTTTACAAATTTCAAATTTTAATGTAAACTGGCACGAATACGCTGTGAATAAAAATAGTACGAACGCAACCCAATTTGGCTTGAATAGCTATCTTTTTTTTTCTTTTCTTTTCACTTTTTCTTTTTTCCCCTTTTTCTTTTTCCGCAACCATGATTCGTATAAAATTTTTAAACCACTGTACCACCAGCACCGAACTTAGTATGAAGAACAGCTGATAACGTTATTGGATTAATATTTAACGAAGTTTTATTATTTAAAAAAAAAACTTACATTACAAAAGTTTCATTTTCTGTGCTCAGATGTAGCAAAGTAGGGTGGAGAATTTCCCTGCCCTTCACTCTTAGGGCAAAAAAGGAAAGGTGGCATATTTGTGGTGTCATCCGAATGCATAAGCTATGCTTGAGCCAAGTCGTACTTCCACCTTTGTAGTGCTCATTAAAAACAGAAGTCGTTCCTTGTCTGCTTTAATTCCAGGTCGCTCTGCGAGGGGAGTTTGGACACCCAAGTAACATTAGCAACAACAACAACGATATTCCGTAACAGTCAGTAAGATAATTTCTTCGTGGCAAATTCAAATTATTTGTATTAGAAATACAGTAAAACTTCTCCTAACAGAAACCCCTTTTAGGAAAACCGTTTCTAACTTCCCGACAGAAAATATTTGAGCTTAAAAAAACCTCTCTTTTGCGGATAGCTCTCTATTACGGTCAAATAATTTTGTGTTATAGCGGAGTTTTACTATAATGAAATGTTCGCCTAGAGTAAATATAATTTGCTAGGTAGTGTAGGTGATGAAAGCACAAGTAAACAAATTTGATGTTTATGAAAATGAGGAGATCCTATTTTGTTAAATATATTGGCTAATATTTGTTCAATCGAAATTACTTACCGTACATCGAATACATGGCCACAATATCATCGTAATCCAGTCTCATGTAAGCATCATAGCCTTTATAATAAGGAAACATTATCGATCCAGGCACTGTTGAATGAGCTAGGCCAAGACTATGTCCTATTTCATGAGCCGCTACGGTGTAGAAGTCAACACCATCAATTGCTAAAACACATAAAATTGGTACATGAAAAACCGCGGTTTACAATTTATTTGCGTTGATTTTTGCAACTTATTGCGATAATTTTTAGGGCGCTTTCATACTGAACGTAACAGCAACATAACGCAAAGACGACATTTTTCAGTGCATGTCATTGGTTATTGGTTACCAAGTTGCATGTCATTCGTTATCCTAATTTCAAAACCATTGACTGATTGGGAATTTTTATTGCGTCATTAAGAGGGAGCCGACACTGATTGGTTCATTGCGTTATCGAAGGCATACGTCATCGCTGTTAGCTTGGTAACCATAGCAACAGCCTGTTACGACGGAGACAAAATGTCTTCGTCACGTTTAGTGTGAAAGCACCCTTACAGTTAATTATGCAGTATTATCTTGTTCTACTTTGATACGTTCACATACTCATTTAGCTAGACATCAAGAGAAATTTCCAAGAATTGGAACCCTCACGAAGTGTATAGCTTTTCCATTTTAAAGTTTTCCGTAGTACATTCTTCACATTTCTCTCAACGTCTTCGAGATGAAATTATTCTTATTTAAATATGGAAGCACAAATACTCATTTGAGATTAAACTGCGCGCCTTAACAATCCATACCAAAAAACACCTTTAGTCTTGCTTTGAAAATTTTACCAAAATGACAATTCATTTTTGTATTGTGTTAAAAAAAATGGCGGTTATATAACTTTCACACTGCGCTTAGTTTTAAGCCTCTGCAGATTTTAAAACCTGAAAATCTTTAAGTTTCGTTTTAGAGACCTAATATTTTCCTCCATAAATTTCTTTTGGTACATCCTAAATTCCAATTACTTTTTTAGTTAAAATAGTTAAAATGAGAATGCTTTTGGAGCAGTTATTGCTTCTAATGTAGTAGGCTATTTACCGTTGTAGTTATTTCATAGGTAGTAGCAGTGAAAACAGTTGTTCAAATTTACCGTATCAGTGGCGCCTTTTATGAAATAACTTCATATTAGAGCTAAACGAAAACTAACCAGAGGTAGATCGCTTATTGCATCAATACACAATTATCTTTCTTTTTTTTTTTTTAAAGGTGCATTAACTTTCATTTTTATTTATTAGTTTATGTATACCCCACTAATCGCCATCATGATCACGCCCTCTGGTGATTGTCTAAGTGGACGGAGGGAGATTCAGAGGGAAAAGAACATCCTACGAGCGACCAACGCCGAACGCCAGCCGGGTTTTATTAAATTATATGAAAATAGATTATTATAATGAACTTGACCGCCTGTTTTGCACAAGGGAGGAGCCTCTTAAAAAAATTTCAGTGAGGGCAAGGCCGTAGCAAGGCATTACATTTTTCCCCAGAAGAGATAAAAAAGACTACCAATTATTGATCTACGAATACGAATCGGTATTTCCAATTTTATGACATTATGTACGAAATGACATGCGTTTTAAACCAAAAAAAAAAAGAAACGTCTAAATTTCAAAACAAAATAAATAAATAAATAGAATAAAAGGTGGAGGCACACTTTGTATGTTTATTTACATTACAAAAAAAAAAAACATTAATAAGATCTTTATGTTCAATGCCGGGGAAAGTTTGATCTCTCAACCCTTTTTACACTAAAAAATTCTAGTTCAATCTTTCACCGAAAAAGTGGTGAAATTTAGCTGCAACCGACATTTGGTACTAAGTAGAACCATTATAATGTACGGTTTCACCATGAATGTGAATCTAGGAACCATTTAATGGTTCAACTTTAATACCAAATGTTGGTTGCAGCTAAATTGCACCATTTTTTCCAGTTTTTTTGGTGAAAGGTTGAACTAGAATATTTTAGTGTATTACATTTTTTTTTCCTATTTCCAATGGCAGATAAAAGACCATTACAGCAGAAATGTATAAAAGTAAAATCATAATAAAAGCACAAAATCACACAGCTGCAACAAAGTCTATGTAGCTAAAAGGGCCCTTGCCTCCCAGTATCGTTCTTTGACAGAGCACTGCAGTGGAGAAGATGGCTACCATCCATGTCCTGTCCCAGACTACAGAGCCTGCAGATAGCGCTAGGGACAATTTGGAAGCGCGACAAATGTTTTAAAGAAAAGTAACAGGGGTGCTATGTAGATCGAGCTCCTCGTGGCGCACCCTGGAAACACATTTTTGTGGCCAACATATCTACGGTTTTAGGCTTTTTTAGTTTGCCCGTGCCTCCTTGTTTGGACATGTATTCTTTGAGAATTCTTCAGTGGAATGCTGGTGGTATGTCCAAATCCAAGAAGGCAGAGCTTAAGCAAAACTTAGTATACTACAACTTTATCAATAAACTTACTTAAAATTATTTCCGCTATTAGCATAATGCATTGTGTGTGCATAATTATGTATTGCATGTGTCAATTGTCTTGCCATACCTTCCTTATCCGTGGTTCCATCAATCCAACTCTCGTCGTCATCGAAGTGTATGTCTCCTCCGAACGGACCATGCTCGTAAGGGAAGAATGCGTGAGCCAAGATGCCTCCTTTGCCGTCGAATGGGTAGCCATCCCCATGGGGTCCTCTGCCGAAAGCTATGATCAGATCGGCTTCCATGCTGTCCAGCGGCACGAACCTTAGAGGAGTCACTTCGGACCACAAGTTCAGAGCCTTGGTGAGTTTGACACGAGTCTGCTCCGGATCTAGCTCCGCAGGCCAGTTGGCAAGGCTGGAAGTGATATCGAAGAGAGAACGTCGTTTTAAATTAGATTTTGCTGCACACAAGAATACATTTAGAATTTTCGAAAATAGATGCTTCAAGAGTATCAGTCGACTCCCGAAATCCCACCGTTCAGAAATCCGCTATGACGTCATTTATCGTCAAGGCAAATTTTGAAGATTGATTTGTGTTACAATACTTGTTTTTAATTAGAAACACTTTTTTTTTTTTTCACTTTTCATGAGTTCAGCATCTATTTGGCTATTTTGTTGCACATTGAAGGCCGTTAACTGGCAATATTTAATTCTCAAAATAAACATCAAAAGCAGCGTTTCTTGTATAAGCATTGTTAAGTATAACAAATCCAACGTTTAAGGGCACAAATTTTCATTGAAATTCGTTCACTTGTACAGCCATCGCATAGATAATCATTTAGAATTTACTCTTAAAATTATGGTTTCTTATGGTTCCATTTGTAATAGAAACAGTTTGTTTGTCAAAATTTTTACATTATATTCCTACCAATACAAAATTTAATGAAAAAACCAGTGGCTTAGCTAGACCCCAATTTCTTCGGAAGAAGTCAGGTAATTTCATTGTTTTCCAAGAAAAATTGGTCAAATTCTAGACAATCTTTACCATTTTAGGGGGGTTTTATCCCCAAACTACCCCCTTATCTACGCCAGTGGAAAAACATACATTTCCTACTGGAATACTCTGACTCTTCGAACGAGGGGATGCGATTCAGCATTCAGTTGCTTAAATACATTGAAATGAAAGATATTGATGAGCTAAATTTTTTCACAAAAGACAGAACCAGAGACAATTGCCTTAAGGGACCGTCCGTAAATGATTTCACGCTTTTTCCATATAGTATTTGACCCCTCCCCTTTGTCACACAATATCACACTTCAACCCTACCCTCTTATGTCACATGTCACGCTATGTTGCATAAGCATGGTGTCACACTTCTTGTTACCCTCTCCCCTGCCCTTGTCACAATTTCACGAACTCCCACTCCCCCCTCGAAGCGTGACATCATTTATGAATGATTCCTAAGCTATTTGAATCCCATACTAACCTTGAAATTTGAAAACATTACTACTTCAGTGTGGCTGTGCAGAGGGATGATTACCGTTAAGAGGGCTTTTGATTTTCATCGAGGATTGAAAAATTGACTAGCAGGCAAGGCGCAGGGTGTAATTGCTAGTGTTTAGTTTTATTTGGATTTTGTATGTCGTTTTATAATGTAGAAATTAAGTTTTTTTGCTGAGATAAATACGACACAAACAAACTTTGGTAAAAAAAAAAGCAATTGCGCATTTGAGAACTTTTTTTTCACATAAACTTCTTTTTATCAAGACAAAGTGACTTCCAATACTTATCACTCACAAGTACGTCAATTTCTTCTTCCGCCATCCCTGAGATCCAATAATATATCTTTTTGATCTCTGGGTTTTCAGTACGTCGGGGACTCCGCATCGTGGTGCCTTGGTCAAGTTCAGAGTGGCCTCATCCAGTTCGCCGGTTTGAGGCAGGCCTCCGAATAGCTGCATTTTCTGGACGGCTAGCTTGAACCCTTCCACAGTGTGTAGCGCGTCTGCTATTCCTTCTCCCGATACAATGTATCCGTATCGTTTCAAGAAAGTTTCCTGAGACGAAAAGAAGCACAATCAAAATTAAGGCTCAATATGTATAGTCTAGAGCAGTGGTTCTCAACCTTTTTTCCCTTGTGAACCCCCTTCTAAACTCCGAAGGACACTGGCGAACCACTTTTTCAGTAAAAGGTAACAAAACTATTAAAATTTGCTAGAACATTTATGTTCTATGTTGCAAATTACAGTTTCATAACAAGAAAGGAAAACACAATTGTGAAACATCCAAGTTTAAAACTTAAATTATAACTGCAATAAAATGAATATATATATTATTTTAATATTATATTTTTATTATTTTCTCTTTTTGAATAGTTAATAACGCAGTAAACTTATGCAATCGCAAAAAATATTTAAAAAGATAATTTTTCCGATAATACGAAAACGTGGAATAGCATGAAAAATACACGTACAAAATTTTGAATCAATCAATAAATATCTTTCGGTTCTACTTTCGAGTTGAAATATACAAAATGCTCAAATGTAATGGAAAGTTACAAGAATATTAAAATTACTTATTTTCAAATTTCTCATTGCGTTAACGCAGAAAAACTGGAATAAAGTGTGATAAATGGGAGTGCAAACTTTGAAATTAATCAATAACCGAAAATGATGCAAAATTTTTTACTTTAGTAAATTTTCACATTTTCTACACTTTCTTCGTGCTAGCGCAGAAAGAATGGGAAATGTGGTAGGAGAAACATTAGTTCAGAATTTCAAATAAATCAATTAATATCTTCTGGAATCACTTGATTCACATGTTCAAAGTCAGGTAAAAGTAGAAATAAGTGTTTTCAAATTTTGTCCTTCTTCTTATGCCCATCCACAACTTTTCCACCTAATCGGGAAAACCATTTATTATATAAAAAAAAAAGCATTTTTACGCTTTGTCCTAATATTTATATGTTGGATATGATTTAGTTGTTTAAATTCATTAAAATGGGAAATGTTGATGGGCCACAGTTATGCACTGAAAGTAGAACCAGGTGATTTCCATGTAAAAGGGGCCATCTTTGGGAAACATTAAAATGAAAAATTTTAACAAGTATTACTTTCTTATGTTTTTTGGGATACAGAAGTTATTTACAAGCACTCTTCCTACCCCCTTGTGAGGAAAAACTTCTTCACAATAAACAATTTGGTTATCAATAGATGAATATTAGAAGCCATTTTTCTATTGTGTTCCGTCAGTTACTACGATTGTTTGTATGCATAAATAATTAAACTAACGCCAAAGAATAACACAAGTGTACATCTTTTTAAGCATGTATTACTTTTCCATTATAAAAAGTTCCTTGTCACAAGTTCATAATTCACAGATTTTTGAATTTGTTTTGTATTTTCCAGTACCTATGTCTGTTTCTTGTTGCGCCAATTACTGTAATGTTTTTATCATTTTTTCTCATTACGAGTAGAATAACAGGATTTCAAATAAGGCCGTATATTAATGTATTAATGTAGTTGTATAAGACAGTAAAATAAGCTATTTTATACTTAATCCTTTACTTATTCTAACCGTTATTCAGTTACCGTGGAATGCACCACAGAGGTCATCGTTTCAATCCTTTCGAATCTCTGGCTAATCTTGAAATCATTAAAAATCACTATTTCAATAGGGTTGTAGGCAGTTGGAATAGTTTACCGGAAGCGACTGTTACTTGCAGTGAAGTAAACACTTTTAAAAGGCTCTTGGTTTTCATTCGGGATTGATAAATTGACTAGGACCAGCCCAGCTGGGCCCTGTGCCTGTTACTTTTGTCACTTTTGTATTTGTATAAATAAAATGTGTACTGAGGAAAAGTTGTCATTAAAAATTAACTCTTCTAATTCCTAAGTAGATATAGTATGTTTCAAAATAGTAACGAATTTCAAGAACGTATTTTTATGTGTCTTTCAAATTACAATTTGTAATTTGAAAGGCACATAAATTTCCCAATTCTTGGGGGGTGTACTAAATTTACAATGGTGATAAAAAAATACTGCCCCCAAAAAATCGTATATATTTTTTGTTGCAGAACTTTGCTTCTTTTCTGGAGCACTTTCCCCCCAAAGAAATCACTAAATCCAGTCAACTCTCAAAATAGAGAGGAAAATATGATAATTCGAAGCATCAAAAGGCCGAGTTATCGAAAATCCAATGAAGACAAATTCTTCAGAAAACATCGGGCAAAAACGACCAAAAAATAAACTTATCATTCTTTGCAGAAAGTTCTCCATTTGCAGACGAAGAACACTTTGGAATTTACGAAACAGATTAACAAATTCCTAAAATGTCCCAGAAGCTTTATTTTTTCTCAATGCTGCTGCATCGTAGGTTTTATAAGGCTTCTGACTTTTAGATTTATAATCTTTTGGCATACTAACAATTTGTAACGATTACAAACTATAATTAGCGTGCATTAAAGCGATTAAAGAACCAATACATTCTTTGAACAATAAAAAAAACATGATGAGTAGAAAGAAGTTCCTAATCGCTTTAACCCATTCGAGACGACGATTTTTTTCGAACATGGTTCCCAGGAGCGAATTTTTTTTCTTTATATTGTTCATTTTTAATTAAAAAAACATGCTTACTGTGGAAATCACCTAATTCATAAATGAATTCACATAAATAAGATCATTGCACACCGGGTGTGCAGCTCGCTCCTCGGAAAATTTTCATTGCGAGGAGCAGATTGAACACTATGTGTGCAATGTAAGGTAAAATGAAAACACATCATTAAAAATATTAGAAACTTTTATTTCGAAAATAGTTAGCTAAGGGGCCGTTCATAAATGACGTCACGCTTTTTTCCCATATATTTGACCCCCTCCCCCCCTTTGTCACAATATGTCACACTTCAGCGGACCCCCCTCCCCCCTTTGTCACGCGTCACGCTATGTTGCATAATGTATGATGTCACACTTCTTGTTACCCCCTCCCCTCCCCTTGTCACACTTTGTCACAATTTCACGAACCCCCCGCCCCCCCTCGACGCGTGACATCATTTATGAATGATCCCTAAGGGCAGGGCCATCTCGAAATCAGCAGTTTCTCCCTTTCTGCTGACTTCGAGGATGGCCCTGATAAGGGACCGTTCATACATCATTGCACATTACTCTTTTTGCGCACACGGTGTGAAGGCCGTCTTATAGCCTCGGAAATCAATTGCACCTGCACACATGGGGTGCAATCGGTCTCGACTGGGTTAAGTAACCGAATCACTTTAAGAGCAAAGAAAATTGATCGTACATAACAAAAATTAACAAATACATAAAGAAAAAAAGAAAAGATAAGAAAAATCGTGTACGGATCATTCATAAATGATGTCACGCTTCGAGGGGGGAAGGGGGGTTCGTGAAATTGTGACAAAGTGTGACAAGGGGAGGGGAAGGGGTAACAAGAAGTGTGACATCATGCATTATGCAACATAGCGTGACGCGTGACAAAGGGGGGAGGGGGGTCCGCTGAAGTGTGACATATTGTGACAAAGGGGGGAGGGGGGGTCAAATATATGGGAAAAAGCGTGACGTCATTTATGAACGGCCCCGTACATAAAAAAAAGATGAAAGAAAAAAGGAACATAAAGAAAAAAAAAAGAAAAAGAATTTGTGCAAGTCATACAGCACACAATGTACATGCAAGTATGGCGGCGTAGTGGTTTGACATTGACTTCCTATGGTCAAGTTTTAATTTAAAACCGGGGTCGGGGGATTTTTGGTATCCAGAAAATCAACAATGTCCATGTCGTATGATTATTCAGCATGTTAAAGATACCTTTAGGTTGCTTTCACACCAAAAGCGACGGCGACAAAGACAGAAAACATGTCTTTTCGCATCTGCGCAACCGCAGAGTCTATTTTTTAAGGCAAAGTATGCCTTTGGATTGCGCAGATGTGGAAAAGACATGTTTTTTTTTTCTTTGTCGCCTTTGGTGTGAAACCACGCTTAGTACCTTATTGGGTTAGATACTCTCGGCTAAACTTAATTCCTAATGCAAATTTCGTATCGATAGAGCCCAAGTAACAGTCTCTAGTGAGAAAACTGAGCGTCAACGTTCTCATGTGGCTACATCATTAGTGACGCTGCTGAAAGAATTGGTTCCTAATTCTTGTGGTGTGTACTAGATCTACAATGGTGATAAGAAAATGCGCAGCTCCATTAGAAAGAAAATCCACATATAAATAGTCAAAGACGAAACAGTCAAGTACCATTTTCTGTTCTGTTTGTCAGCCGATTTTCTTACTTTTTTAAAATTTAGTAATTATTGATGAGTTTTAGTGTTTTCCATCTTTACTTTCTTTCAGAAACTTGGACATTTTGGTACTCGGACATGCTG